>OY728163.1:1128575764-1130975764 GCA_963277665.1 Viscum album
GATAATTCATTTTCCTTCACTTATCTCTAAATGGAATGACATTTGATTTTTTCAAGGAATTATTTAAATAATTTGATTTTATTAGATATTCGAGTTTTTTCACCAATTCATGTTATGTTTGAGTCTTTCGGTGAATTTACATTCTTATTATTTAAAACATGAATATATAATCCATTTTTATTCAAGGATAAATCACTCTCTCTCTAAGAGAAATCTTGTGAGTGTATTAATGGTGTTGATTGATATTCATTTCATTAAAATCCTTGTGATTCCAATGAGGTTGTAAAACTTTTTATATAATTTTCATTTGGTCTTTAAATATAGAAATTTTTAATATACACTTCCAATGTTAGATGTCTCCTTTGTGGTTCTTTTTTCCCTCCCTTATTTCTTCCATCTACAGTTACATTAAAAATGAACATGATTAGAACATATAAAAAAATTTCCATTAATGACATACCTTCTTTCATCATTTCTCAGTAAAGACTTTCAAACATAGATTGATCCAATAATAACATTGAGCCCTCAGGAATATTGAGACAAACTCATGGGGTGTCACAACCTTCCACAATAATATAATATGATGACTATTTTTTTCATTGTAAAATTTCATTCATAATTCTCAGTAATCTTCCTCTTATTCTCATATTTAGCATTATTTAAATCTTAAAAATATAAAATATATTCCAATGAATCAAAACCAAATCATAAAATATGACCATGAATCCCTTAAAAATAGTACATGTTTTCATTATAGAAAATAAAATAATTTTATGGTCTATTTCTAGTATCTTCTGTATTTTTTCTATTTTTGGAACTTGTCATAGAGTTCATACATTAATGAATTAGAAAAGATCTATCTTATCCAATACTAGATTTTACAAAAAAAATATTATGGACTCTGATATGAGACAATCATTTCATGTTTTTTCTATAAAATTTAATGTTTTGATTTTATTTAATTATCTCATGTATATGGATAATTCAATAATAAATGTATAGAATCATTTACATTGGGAATGAATTTGGAATTACATTTTTCTACATCATTCATGACATATAATATTTATTCTTCCAAATGTTGAATGTTATTACCCATTAATTCATGATTAGAATCATGTAATATCTTGATATCCATCCCACTAGTTGTACCATCTTCTATTTCAAAGTAGAGATAATCTATATTATCATATTTACCCTTAAATTCTAAATTCATTTTAAATAAATAATCATTATTGAATGAATTCTCATATTGTATCATGTTCATATAAAAAACATGATCACAAAGGTGTATAACAATATAATCATTTCTATATTTATTATTATAAAATTAATTTAAGTCAATATTAATCACCATTTATTAATAATTTTTTTGAATCTTATAATTGGAATCATTCATCTATTTTTGATCTATCGACACAAAAACAACCATTTTATTTTATCCTCTTAGCTTGTTGATTAAAATATCCTATACATTGTTCTAGATATCATTATATTTAATTTTAACATCCAGTTTTAGATCTAATTTAATTGTTTCATAGTCATCTTCCACATTCCTCCTTCTCATAGATTCTTCATCATCATTAGTTTCAACATCGCTTAGATTATTTACTTATTCATTAAATATTGTAACATCATTGAGGGAGTATTTATTTTCACTATCTGATTCATTAAAAACATTCTATAGTAAATTTTTCATTTCTTTAAACCAAATAACACTTGTTTGTAGAAATGTTCATGCGAAATAATACCACTTGAATTCTTCATTTTATTGGTAGTTCTTCAATTTTAAATGGAAAATGGAAATTGTAGAAAACTACGAAATCATTTTAAACCAATAAGGATACAATGTTCATAGAAAAAAGGTATCCTAAGTATTGGAATGAATTTTGAGGACCAAATGGGGCCTATATTCAATTATATGGGGGATCATGGAATATATATTCTTCTTGAAATTATGTTTTCAACCTTGGATCTATACCAAATTATTATATAGATCACTTTATTTTATCTGGATGTTTATATTAATCATATCCTTTCCAACATTATATAATGATGACACATAGATACTAAATAAGTAATAAAAATAAATTGAAAAAGGGATTTTTTTCATGGTTTTCCCCCATTGGGATATATCTATGGAGCATATGGTGATAATGTAATGAATTACCAAATACCTTATGGCTCACTAACAAATCATTGTTCAAGATATATCACTTATATTGACTATATTATTTACATTACAAGATTTATGGATTACTCACTCCCTTTCCATGTTACACTACCTATCTACATATTGATGGCTCACTACTGGTGAAAATGATCTCCTTATTCGACTTCATTTTTTCACTACACTTCAGGGTACAGACACATATTTTATTTAAATTTAGTTCCCTTCATTATAAATAAGGAATACATTGAAAATTGTACGTTGATTGTATTTTGAAGTTCATTATATAAATTTTCCTTCAATTCATTGAAAACAAATGGATGCAACACTTCCAAACTCCATTCAACTGGAACTGTTATCTCCTTAAAATAAATAACAATTACCTACACTGTGGAAATATATTCAAGAGATTAAATTTCTTCCATTAAATACCATGAATGTAGAAGTTAACAGTCTCCATCTAAAAATATAGTTAGATGGTGAATATCCTCAATATTCCACTACATAATTCAAAAATGAAAATTAAATTATTCAGTAGAAAATCATGGCACATATATAATTTTGTAAGAGCTAGAAAATAGTTTCCCCGGTAAGTTTTCCATGAATTATTTTTTCACCATATAGATGAAATACACATATTTGAATACTAATTTCCTTGTAGAGACTCTACTCAATAATTAAAGTTTTCCATTGTGGAAACATCTATGGGGAACCACCTTATTTGACATCTACCTACATCACGAACTACATAGAAAAATATAATAAGACTACTTTAAGAGACACTTTCACATTGAGAACAAATTCTATTTTATATATTATAGTTTTTTTCAAATTACATCCATGAACATTGATTTATTTTCAATAAACCCATTACTTCACTTATAGATGATGCTCCACAATCAGAATTTTCATTTTAGGGATACAGTTCCCTAAAAAATCATCTTCATGAACTCCACCTTTGTAGAATTACTTCCACATGAACATATTCTACATGGAATATTTACTTCCACATGAATCTACTCTCTTCTGCAGAATCCTTTCACAATCTACATCTAACATACTAAATTCATCACTTATTTATAAAATTCTACGATGAAATTAATTCTCTCTAATGTTGTGATTAGGGTCTTTTATACAGTAAAATAAATATAAAAATATCCACTAATTAAATCTAACCAAAACATGTATGTGTTACAACCTTCACCACGAACATAATATATGCTCCACATAGCACCTTTATCCATATTGTAGTCCAATGTAATCCGCAAGAAAACATTATCATCTACATAAATAAACAATGAAATTCCAAAAATGTAAATATTCCCTTGAATGATGACCTGATCGTGAATGAAGACCCTCTCATGAATTTATTTCAATATGTTGTTCATGTACCATGATTCAATTTCCTAAAAGCGAAGAAACCTTTGGTTCGAGATTAAATAAATTCCTTCATTAAAAAACAACTATTTTCATGGGTCAGCATAACAACCTATTTGTACACATAGAACAATTATTCTACAATGATGATTTGAACTTCTTGATTCACGGTCCACAAATTTTTCTTTTTTTATTCCCTGAACATCTTTTGCAGTCTATGAAGTAATTTCATGTCCATGAAATCCATTTATGGTCCACCAACTTCCTTTCATTGTCTACACGACTTTTTTGATATTTCATCATTGCTCAACATACATCTCTATGTGGAATCACATCCTTTTCACGATATAAATAATGATTTTAATTCCATAAAATATATAAAATAGTTGAAAAATGTTCCACCATAATCACATCTGCTTTGGGAAACACCTCTGATGTTAAAACATGGTAATATATTTTTTTCAACCAACATAATCACCAAAAACCATTAGACATAACCCTAAGATATTATTTCTGACACACATCTAGTAACTATAGTAGAGGTGTATAGAGTGTTTGTCGTTGGATGAGTTCCCTTTTTGAATAAATTCATGGATAAAAAACACCTAATGTGGGGAGAGGCATGTAAATTCAGCATATACATGTCCTTCCAGGTTGATGGCACCCAACCAAGAATGACCATTAAAAAATTATCATTTCATTTTGATTTCCCATGGGTCTGTTGAGATTCGAGTCAGGTTACTAATTCCAAGGAATCATAGAGATAAATGGTTGGACATGATCCCACCCTCTTGAAACAAAGTTCATGACAATATTACAATTTTTATATTTTCATCGTCTTTTTGTAATGGTGATGCTCTAGTTGGTGAAGATGAGTACCCAATCAAAAAAGTATTGATGAAGGATCAATTTACCTTACTTCAGTGGTTGTAAAAGTTGTATTTGAACTACACTATGTACTTCTCTAGGTTTATCGAAAAAATTACATGGATACCATTTAATCATTGCATAATATTTATTTAAATATTAGTTTAATATGACCATGTATCCTCTCACGGAATCATATGGGTACATTGAAAGTGAATTAGATTTAGGCCACACTAATATTTTAAATTTCTTTTGTAATTGTTTAGTGTTTTAAGTTAGATTTATCTCCAGTTGGTGTGATTCTCTATACATGCTAGGATGGTCTCGAGTGTTACATGGTTTCAAAATTAGGATCATTAGGGGAGGTATCATTTAATCATGTTGGTTTCCCTTTAACTTTATTGACATGTAATTTCATTATTGGGTTCTGTAAACATTCATGATTAGTGAAGATTTATCCTTGTACTGACATCACTATTGTTTATACTAATTTATGGTCTCTCTTGGATGAGTTTTTTAAACCTTTGTTTCTGGTATTGATGTTTTCTTGAACATCATTCAGTCTTGGAAATTACGTTTAAAAGTGTGGGTTTCCATATGTGATGAATTAAGAATTCATCTTTGTTCATGTCATGGAATGTTAGATTAATGTGGTTATTTGTCTTGTGGTTTCATTAGAAGATAGTTATGGGATTCTGTGATTGTGATCCAATAGAATCATGAGTTTCCCTTATTCAAAATTCTATGGGATTAACTTTTTAATACACCGACCATCTATGATGAGAGTTTTGAGAAATTTTTTCTAATATAATCTTTATTGGTTTTCCCATTTTTTCATTAATTGGGGTTTTTATAGAACCAACCCCTTCAAAATTATGATTCATGTAATATGTGTTATTGGAATTCTTTAGGCACACATGGATTAAAATTCTAATGGTGTAGAAATTGTAACATAGTATTTCCTTTGAAATAGCCTGAACCTATGTTTTGAGCACCATAGGTCAAATGTATAATGGTATGAAGTGAAGAACATTTATTTAGTTTTACAGGCTTCTGTATGTTCTATATTGACATTTCAATTCAAAATAATGATATGGCTAAAATTTTTATTTATCTTGTATCATATTTTAAAGTGATGCTTATGGTATTTTCGGTGTTTTGAAACATAGTGTGGTCCTTCGAATGAGACATAATGACCAGAGTATGTCAATTGATAGGCTAATAATTTTACACAAGGCATCTCAAGGATTAAATGTTCTATTATGGGGAGATTTTGGTGTCTCATGTTATTTGAAAATATTAAATTCTAAACGAATTTGAATTTTGTCAATTGGTGGAAGGTTTGTATTATAGAATGATCTTTGTAGAACTGTTTTGAGATTTAAATCATAAATTTTTTTATGATATAGATAAAGGATAGAAAGGTTCCATGATTGTGTCATTGAGTTTGGGGGAATGAATCCCTAAAAATCTCAATATTATGTTGTCAAATAGGGCACACTATTTGTATGAAATACAGTAGCCCCACCAAGAAACTTTTCTAGATAAAGCATGAGGATATAAGGGATCTGCACATGTTTTTCATGGTTTAGCCAATTATGAGACCATCCAAAATAGTTGTTACTTCATTTTTTTAACATATAAACTATTCAACATGTGGTTGCAGCATGGATTGGAAAAACATTGAGGACAAACTTTGTGACTTGACACTTTTATGACATGATCCTCACACAGTTGGTGGAAATTTTTTCATACAATGATGCCAAAGCATGAAACTTATTAATGGTGTAAAATTATCAATTTACACCGATTTCATTATTTCTATTTTTATCCCTTATTTGATTATTGTCCTCCATATTCTGCTCCATCCCACTCAAGCTCTTCCTCCTCCACATTATGCATGGAATGATCCCCATCATTCGACATCTGATTCAAGCTTTATTAGGTGGGTTGAAAGAATATTGGTTCGTCTACAACTCTGCTATCCTCTTTTGTTCATGAATAATTACTCTAAAAGTGATATTTTTTTTGTGATTTAACTTGCCCTATTTTTAATTCCATTAGATGTTTCATGGATGTGTATTGAATCGAACCAGGTCAAATCATAATATAAAATTTGTAGGTCAATTTGGTATAAGTTAGGTGGTCTATATGTTTTTAGTCGATGTTTTTTAACCTTATAAAATGTTTCCATTATTCAATAAAATTTTCTTTTAACACCTGTTTCCTTAAAAAAACTATTGATTATATACTCTAGTATGAATCTTATATTCCCCCTTTTATCCTTGTTAAGTAATTGAAGGATTCCAACATTTTTCATGGACAATCCATTGGGGTGCTGGATTAATTTTTCCCAATATAAATAAATTATTAGTTGTTTGAAAATTCTTATAAAATTTTTTCATCAGTTAATACTTGTATTTTTCCATGTGGTGAATTTCCAAATTGATAATGTAACCTCTTATGCGTGATGTTGAACCTTTATTCTTTTCTATTTCTTATTGATTTCTAAAATGTTCCTTTTGTTAACTTGAATTGTGAATCTTTAATGTGATGCATAAATTTGAAAAAGTGAATTGTTTATCGAAAATATAATGTGTTTATAATAAAATAAATTACATAAAGTTATCTTTCATTAATAGAAATGTGATATATATATATATATATATTCTTCCATAGTAGATGGTATGATACGAGTGTTGTGATGGGCTCATTTGTATTCATTCATCTTATTGTTGTTTGCTACTATATGTGGACCTTTTCATAAATAAGTGAGGTGTAAAAGGGTGAGGCCATATTAATGTATTATTATTTTAGAATATAGAATTCCACTTCAGCATGGCCTTTTTTTTTGTTAGAATATTTTATTTAATGAATTATGAACTCCATGTGTGATATATCGTTATTCATTCATTGGGATTACATGGACGGACTAAATGTTCTTGTGATAAAGTTCATGGTTGGATTATTTATATAGTTTGGACGATAAAGTTTTTCTAGGATGGGATAACTATCCATTATCATTACCTCATTGTGAGTGTTATCGGTTCCCTAAGTGAAGCACCATGGATGAGCTCGATTGAAAGATGGTTGAACCATTCCATGAGTGATACATTGTCCTATATGTGAGATTCCAGTTATAGGATCAAAGGTTTCTTCTTCATATTTGGATGGGATAGATGTTTATCGTTCATTCAGTTAGTCACCTTAGATGGACTTTGAACGCATTGAGTGTTATGGATCTCTTGGTGTGATACATGAGTTCCTTGTTAATGGTCACATTGGATAGGAATAAAATATTATGTATTTATGGTTGATATTTACTTTTATAGAAACTTGATAATTGTATATAGTTATTATATATGGAATAATTATGCCAAATAAAAGAACATGCATGGGGTTGTCCATATCATGACACATATTTTATGTAGACTCTATTATTACATTCATTGACTATTTTTTAATCGTTAATGTCGGTTCAACATCTTCTATCATAGGCCAAAGTATGTATGGTAACTCTAGGTTTCCTAGGGGAAATTGATTCATTTATAGTAATTTATTAATTTTCACTGTTGCATTAATTTTTATATATTAATACACTAGATATTTTTAAATGCACAAACTGGATTATGTTTTAGACCCTATTTTTGGTTGTATAATGAGTATATCATACACGTTATTGAAGACAATATTTCATAGTGGTAATCGAACAGACCACCATGATTGAAGGATTAATACCTTCAGTATATCTCCTTGTGGTTTTATGTTCACGTTAGATATAGGGAGCACATGAAAATTCTAGTACTCAGAATGTTCACGAATTTGTCCTTTGGGAATTTATCTTATATTTGGATTAATTTTATTATATTTTACTACATCACCTTCTATATGTTCCTTTTTTTACTTGTATCATTATTGGGACTTGACTGAATTGTTTTATATTTCAAATTTCCTTACTTTTATTCATTTTTTATATTTTTCTTCAATATTGTGTCTTATTTACTTATATGGATTTTGTGGTTGGCTTTGAGTTATATGTAAAATAATGATGTGATTCCTTAATTTAAATGGAATATTCTCCCCACCAAAGGACCATTACACCCTAACTACCATTCATCAGCCTCGAGAATAGTGGAGTCATGTGTTATATCATGGTACAATTGGTCAAGTTTCCATTTTAGTGGTCATTTAGGTTGGGTTGTTAAAGATACAATCATGGATTATTGATAAGAGTCATAAATAACATACTGTAAAACTTATGGTGTCATGAATTAAAAATTATTATGTAATTTCCCAGGATTATTTGTTTTTACAATTATTTTTAGTGTTTCTCAAAAAATTAATTTTTCATTTTAGTCAATGGATGTAACCCAAATGAACATCGTTAATGATGAATGCCACTGATAATGTAATGATTCTCCTCTAGAGAAATGAAATGATATAAGATGTTGAAGGTAACAAATTTTTTCTATTATCACCCATATTTAAAAGGAAATGAATCATTATATAATTCCAAACATGAAAATGAGGGAATGATAATCTTTTTAGCCATTCATGGGGCATCACTCACCTTCTTTCAGCGGGTCTTCTGATCAACGTGATTCTGAACAATATATCAGTACTGCTGAAAGGATATTTTTATTTATCCAATTTTCATAAGATTTGTGGGTTATTTTGGATTTCTGTCACATGGAATGTTAAGTGGATCAATTTTGGAATATTATCAAGAATATAAAGCAATAAGATGAAATTAAAACTACATAATTAAATGTTGTCAAAAAGTTATTTTTAAATATGAACATTGGTCGTATTATTATTATAAAGATGGATAAAGTATTCCATTATTTTTTGAAAAATTATAATGAATTTATTAGTTATTTGAAGAATGTTTTGAATGAAATATAAGGTACAGTTAGGGAAATATCACCCATCCTATGAGTAAGTATGATCGATACATCGGTGGCATTAAACCATGACTCTAAAGGATGTTAGGAAAAATTGAATTTAGTAATAATGAGAAAATATTTTGATGTTCTATCAATTTTTATTAATTATATAGAGTTACTCATAAATATTATATTTTTGATTAAAATAAAAAAAATTAATATAAGGAAAAATCTAAAAACTATCTTGAATAGAATATTACTTTTACATTTTTCTCAAAATGTGGAAAAAATATGAAATGAATAGTCTTAATGGACTAGTAAATGTTTTATGTGCTAGAAATATATTTACCAAGAAGTTGACTTCTGATGTGATAGATAAAATAGAGCTTTTGATGATAATAGAGAAATTGAAGAACAAAATGAACCTCGAAAACATCAATAATTAATGTATATCCAATTATAAAATATGTTTCCTATCAATGAAGATCGAAAAAAGCATCCTATTAAGGGGAAAGATAATGGAAAAATCACATATGGTCACTACTAGAAATGAGGAGTAAAATAATGATGTTGTTTAAGGTCACTTAATATCAATTCTAATTAATCTAGTATTCTATTTGAATCTGGATCCACCAAATATTTTTTTTAAAATTAATTTATGAACTATAATATACTATTTACTCAACAAATAGATGTTGTGTTATTTGTGAAATATCATAGTGGAACAATGGTTAAATCATAAGTTTATAATAATTTTCTGTTTTTTGTTTATTGGAAAGTGCTTCCTATAAATCACATAATCATTGATTTAGTTGAAGTCTATGTTATTCCTAAAATGTATTGGCTTTCACCGTAAGTATATCATATCAATTTTCAGGGAAGGGAAGTTACATTTCTTAAACATAATGAATATATGATCATCGATTGATGCAATAGCGAATATTAACATTGAGTGATAATTACATTCATCTTATGAGTCTTAATTCTTATAAAAATGTTTATCTATTTCATATGGATGGAAATAAACACACCATTAAGGATATACCAATTCAATAAGATATTGTTGATGTAATATTAGACTAATTTTCAGGTTTTTTGGAAAATCATGGATTTGAGTTTTCAAAAAAACTTATACTGAGATATTTCCAAATTTTATATACTTCTTATATAATGACCCCAATTGAGTTTCATGAACTATATAATCATCTACAAGACATTATTTTTTTGGGATCTATATACCTTAGCATTACACATTTTGGTTCACCTATTCTATTTTTTAAAAACACTGGTGTATCAATGAGATTCTAAATAGTTTGCTGATAATTTAACTTGATTACAATAATGAATAAATAGCATCTCCCCTATTGTGATGACTTATTTGATCAACTATGTAGAGCTCAAAAAATTTATAAGAATAATTAAATTCTATATATCATCAATTGAGGTTCAATATGGTCGATATACCAAATTCTTCATCCCATATAAGGTATGGACACATTTTATATTTATTTATTACTTTTGGTGTTAATAATTCACAGCTATATTCATGGATTTAATTGATATAATCCTTATTGAAAATCAAGATCAATTTATGGTTTTATTTATAAATTTTATTATTATATATTATAAATATAATGAAAAATAATAATATCACTTGAGGATTTTCATAAATACTCTTACAAAGGAGAACCATTATGAAAAATTAATCACGTGTGAATTTTGTATTCAAACATATTCATTTTTGGGACATAACATATTAATGGAAGGGATACCAAAAGATCCATAAAGGTTGGAAGTTATTTAATGTTGAACTCAACTGACAATGATTACTATTATCCAACTATTTATTGTTTTGGTTGGTTATTATCAATATTATGTGAAATATTTCCCAATATTATCTAATTCACAGTCTAATGTGACATTGAAATTTGTTATGTTCTTATAGAAAAAGAAATTTTTATAGAATTACAAGGACATAATAATATTGTTAGTTAGTTAACATGGGGTCACACTACCATGTAGTGGAGAAAGTATTTTGATCTATGGTGATTCATCCAAGAAGGGGTTGTGATTTTTTCTCATTTAATATGATATAGTGATAACTTGTTCCCCACAATTGTTTAATATCCATGACAAAAACACCCAAAAAATGATTTTTTGTTTTCTATATTAATATTTTCATTAAATATATGGAGTAATTATATTTATTAGGAATGGTGATATAGATATACTGATTATGAAATTATAATGTATATTTTCACTCAATAGGAAATGAATATACACTAATGATGGCAGATGGAGCTGATTAGAGATTGTTACTGCTCAATAAATTAAAACCATAGGAATGAATCAAGGTATAATATGATTCTTGTAAAAAAGAACATGATATCCAATCTATGATGGGGATAAAAAAGATAAAATATTTATACCTTTTCAAATAATGGATTTGGACTTCGTAATGGAAGGATAGAATTATTATATTTCTCACATGAATGTTCAACCAGCTATAAAAGTGATGATTCTGTAGCTATTGATGGAATATATATAGGTTCAATAGAAGGTGAGAAATGTTACCAAGTTCAACATTAATTATAATGGAATGATAATTATCATGAACTATGTTCGTATCCTTTAAACAGTAATAGTAAATAAGTAGCTGTTGGATGAAACTCATAGTTAATCATCCTATATTCATCCTAGAAGATACAAATAAATAGAGAACTGAAATTGTATTTTGGGTTCGATAAAATGATAAAAGATATTATAAAATATATTACTCATTTCATGGTTTCTTAGCAACTTAAGGCTGAGATAATAAAATTTTTGTGGATGTTACAACCATTACCAATACCATAATTGAAATAGGAAAAGGGCACCATGGACATTGTCATCAGAATTCCCAATATATATAATGACCCTAATGATATATATATTATAGTTGATCACCGTAAAAATTTGGCACACATAATTTTATCAGAGTGCATTTCCAAATTTCTCATCCTATAAGAATATATATATAATGGAAGTGGTGATATTTTTAGTAGTACCACATTCAATTATATCTTCTTGAGACTTTAGGGTTATCTAATTGTTCTTGGGAATTATTAAAAATTATAAGGATATATAGTTTTGTTCTAGCAATATTAATATTTGTTTGATAGATAGAATATATGACAAAAATATCCTAATTTAAAATTCATGTTGCGATCCAGCACTAGAGATTTAGAAGGTGGTTGGAATCTACAAATGTCATTGTTATAATTTTCATACAACAATATCATTCAATCCAGAAAACATATAGCTTCTTATGAAACCAGATTTATCCTGAAGTGTATAACTACGACATGATGGAATGATATTGGTGATAAAATCAATTGGGACCATATTTATTTGAAAAAGTTTAAGTGATTTTTTGATCTATCTAAAAAATAGAATATCCACATAGTGTCGACCAAAATTTATGCTTATAAATGATGAAATGACCTAGAGATTGATGTGGGAGAAAATGAATTTCTAAAAATACCTCATTGGAAGAGAGTTGTGATATTTGGAAATAAGAAAAGGCTAATCATTATGTATATTTGACCTATTGAAAAATGGTAATCATATTTCAAATGTATATTATACATTGGAACTTCCACTGAATCTCCCTCATGTTCTAGATATAATCCATGTACCTCTCATGAGAAATCACATACATGATCCTTCACTTGTAATAAACTAAGAATTAATATAATTTGAGAAAGAAAAATTTTATGAATAACAACCAATAGAGATTATATATCGAAAATAAAATGGACTATGAAAAAATACCACTAACATGGTTAATATTTTCTGGTGGAACCATAAATTTGAGAAAGTTATGTGAGAACATGAGGATATTAAGAGGCATATATTTATTTATTTGTTTGTACCCATATGAAATATTTTGATTCTGAAATTCATTTTAAGTGTAGTAGAATGTAAAACCTATAAACAATAATGAAATATTTCCCATAAATTAATTTTAAATCTTTAATACCTTTTGTTACATGCCACTAATAGTTTAAATAAACCATGAGACTGTTAGTATATCCAAGAAGTTAAATTAGTGGGAATAAATAAAAATCATTAATTTATGAATTAAATATAATTATCCAATAAAATATCAATTCATCAGTAAATGTATATAAAATAATCACAAAGTATAATTAAGAAAACTTTATTCTTAAAAAATATATTTTTTCAAAATTGGGTATTTTATATTTTTATTAATTTTTAGAAGTAATAGAGAATGAATTTGACAAAATGAATTTTATTTTCAAATAAAATATCTCAAAATTATGATACAATTATTAGTTTAGAAAAAAATTATTTTGAAAGGAATAGTAAAACTAGTGATTTTTATTTAAAACAATATTTTATTTTAAAGGCAATAAAATGAAAAATTATGTTTTTTGTTAATTATAAATTTAAAATTTTTAGGTTTATTTAATCTAATTTTATTATGATTTATTGAATGTATTTTATACAAAATTTTATTTTAAAAACCTTTTATGTTTTAAAATAGAATGTTTATATTTTTTTGAGTTTTCCAATTTTTATTTTCAAATAAATTATTAAAATTATTTGTATATTATTTTTAAAAATTGATTTCATATTTTTATTTATGTTTTAATATTTAGAAAATATGTTCCTATAATTTTTTTTAACAAGAATAGTATTATTGGTAAATAATTTACCATGATGGAGGGTAAATTGGCGAATTTAAGTTAAAAAAATAATAAAAATTAAAAAATGACCCAAAAACAAGTAAAAAATTTATAAAATTAATTTATATCAACCATTAACCAATAATTATCTACATTTAGTATTTTAGTGGAAAATTTTTCATGAAAATGACTTATATAATATTTATATAAATGGAATATACAAAATATACCATTGCTTTTCTTAAATATCCATTATGCATCCATATAGGAAAATGTATATTATTAACGAATATTTATGAAAATTTTTAACATAATATACTAATTATAATTATATAAATTAATTTTGACTTTTTGAGCAAGAAATATGGGATTATGATCTTCAAAATGATTAATTCAATTAAAATTCATTAATTTATCGCTAATTAATAAAATACTCTATAATTTTTAATATAGGGTAACCACAAATATGTATTATATTAAAAATATTCTTCGTTAATTTTTAATATTTATATTTATCATGGTATTTTATTTTTAATATTTAGTAACAAATAAGTATATTAACTAATAAAACAACACTAATGAGGAAATTATATTATTATTGGAAGTATCACATAAATTATATTTAGAATATTAGAGAAAAAATAATTTGATATAAAAATATTGATAAAAAATTCTTCTAGATTACCTTGACCTCATATAGATATAAAAAAATATTTTTTCACAGTTAGTGTAAAAATTGACACTAATGATATTTTATCAAAATAATATGTTATTAAAAATAATTTAAAAGTAATGAAACATCATTCAATATATATAATTATTTTAATATTGTCTAAAATTTTATAAATATTTCACTAATGTTATAAATTTATTAAAAAATGAATAAATTACAACTATTTAATATTGAAATTGTTTTTAACAATGTTAAAATTAAAAGAGGTTAACTAGGGGTTATTCAAAATGATATAGTTTAAAATAATACACATGATTATCTAAAATATATATTTTTGATGAGATTAAAAATTTATCTAATATTCTACTGTAATGAATTTAATTTTATGGTTTTATTTTTATTATTTAATTTATTATAAACTAATGTTATAGAAATTTCAAATGTGCCTCTCACCACAATTATAAAACAACACCTCCTACCTCACATCCTCACATTACATTGATCACTGGATGTCGACCTTCCCCTATAAATTTCGATTCTCACCATCCCTATATAGTTTATAGAGTTGTTTTCTTCTATAATTAAAAAATCATATTGGCTCTAATGGAATATATATAAAATGTTTCCTAAATTAGAGGTAATCATATTTACTTCTTTTTTTAATGATTATATCATATTCTAATTTCTATTCATGTGATGTTTACATTATAAAATAATAAATATAATATCACTTATATTATAATACATTATTATAATTTAGAACATCATTATTATATATTTAATCGATTATACAAAAACAAAATAACTACACATGCGTACGTACGGCTTACTGTCACTAGGCCCTAGTGAAATCTATTTTTTCATCATTATATTATTTGGATATATATAATGATGAAAATAATTTATATAAACATAATATAAATATAAAATTATATTGATTCAAGAAAAAATTTACCATCCACATCCTTATCATTTCACCATTAAAGGAATGATATCATCACTTGTGCGTACATATAACCAATTATATCAATGATGTGATGTGATTTATTCTCTATTATCACTATAATATAATTATTATATAAATGTATATAATGAAAAATATATTATATATATAACCTTATTTTCATTATATATTTTCTATTACTATATCCTATGTATATGAACTGGGGATTATAAGAAAAAATATATATTGGAAAGTGCTTCAGTTGACTTGAAAAATATGGGTAATAAATAAATATTATAAAAAATGGGTGATAAGAATATATAATATAATATTATATGATATTATAAGTTTTAATATTATTCATTTATTAATTAATATAATTCTTTAAAATATTATACATGAGTTTTAGATATGTAAGAAGGAAATTAGTGTTAAAGTAAGGGTTAATTTCATAATCTCCTTGTTATTCGTGATTGTTTATATGTAAGTACATAATGAGAAATATTTAACTTACTTTTCCATGATTCATAAAAATGTTTCCCAAAATAATATTTCTATTCCTATAGATTTTGTAATGTCATTTTCACCCATGTTTGAATTTTGACTAAATTGTTTGAATGGAATCATTTTTTATTTTCCTAAGGTGGTACATTTTGATTTATTTAAAAAAGTTAAAAGATAAATGTTTTCAACAATACAACAGGTGAGGTTTTACCCAATTTCATGACATATTAATTCCATTAATAGTCACTTTTATGAATGGATATTTTTTTTGATGGAAATTTATTTCTTAAAAATCTCAATTTTATTAAAATAAAAAAAATCAATAAGAATTTATATTCTCTTATGGAATTATTTCAAATGATCTGTCAATGTAATTTTCCATATACAATAACATTTTATGTTGTTACATATTCTATATTTGTGATATTATTCAACTCTCATATCCCTAATATTCCACCAGGTTGTTTATTTTTAATATTGAATAATATATATTAAACTCATATCTTTTCAATGGTTTACATTATGATTATGTGATGTTTATGAATCCCATTTCATTCCATATATTTTTATATAATGAATAATTACCATTTTAATGGACCAAATATGTATAGTTATCATTATGTGATGATTAAATGATATCCCCCACCAACAGATTTTGTAAATAATGACATCTCATGATATATCGGGCATGAAAGAGGAGTGAACTCGGTTCAGTTAGGGACATTATCCACTATGATTCTCTTGGATGAGAGCATCAAATGATTGTTAAATTATTTTCTTTGATTATGTTTATTCCATAATTTCATATATTACATTATTCACTAAGGTAATATGAAATTTTTTATTTAAATTCAATGATTTTTTCTCTAATGTGATATCAGGATCTCTAATTGAAGGACATAATTGTCAAAAGTAATTTTAATATTCCTAAGACCATATTCTTAAGTTATATCACTTTATTACCATTACTGAGAAAATTAACCCACCACTTCATGTGATTCATTTTTGTAGGATTGGTATATATTTAATCAGTAATATGTATCAAAAAGTGTTCTAGTCCTGATGGAATAAGATGTAGACGATATAAATGTTTTACGAATAAGTATCTTTTGATCCTATGTCGATAAAGACACTAAAAAAATATGATTTTAAAGTGGTTTTATATGTTTTGTGTAACTAATAATCTACTATTTAGATTTATTAACTACATATGAAATTTATTATACATTATAGCTGAGGTGAATCTATAAAAATTGGAAGAGCTGGCAGAGTACACCGAAGAACGATAAGACATTGAATCTTAAAGAATGTGTTTCATTGATTATAACCATTTGATCACATAATAATAACCATAGGTAAAAAGGTAATAAATTAGGGTCTCCAATTTATGTATAACCTTAGTCCTTTCATTTTCGGTGTAATAAAAGTATCACATTTTGGGACTTCCTATTCAATTTTTTACATCTTAATCATATAAAGAATTAGTAATTTATAATATATAATTACACTTTATTTATTATTGGAATGATAATTAAAATATGTATATGTTATTTTAATCAAATAAGAGATTCAGGAAAAATAATGGTCTAGGGATAGAATTACACATCATCAACCATGGAGGAAACCAATGAAAATGGTAGAATCAAGATATTGTGATTCCAATATTTGGATTCACGGTATCAATGTTCATGTTATATGTGGGATAATAATAATGTTCCTATAAATCTACTTGAGTACAAGTAATGTTGTTGATATTAATTTGTTAGATCAATTGTTCATTGTAATGGATGAAATATGTAGATATCGTGAGAATAATCATTTTACACATTTGAAGTGAGGGTTCCTATTCCATACTACAAGATATGTTTCCTTTTGGATGTATACCTCGGATAAGAGGTGAGATACGTATAATTTTTCCAACACTCTAGGGGAGTCTATTTAGAATGGCTGGTAATGGTTCCTCTGGTACATATATCTATAATGGGAGGTGACCCATCCACGATGTGTGCAATCCCTATATGGATGTTTGTTCTAAAATGAATGTCGATTTATATCCAATTCATATTAATCAAAGTATTCCTATGAAAGAGATGGATTCTAGGTGGTGTTTTAAAAAACATAGTGATATGCTATCATGTTCCATGGATATCGATTGGGTATACTAGATTGAAGGAAATAATGAAGACCAATGGGTTAAATTGAAATACCAAATAATGTGAGAAATAATAATATGATACAATCATGCAATGAGGACGTAAACAGGGTGGAATTACACATTATTAACATTATGTGATATATAATTGATCCAAAAGGAAACAATGATTAATGGTTGAATATGTTATATCCAATCGGTGTTCCTTTTAATGTCATGAATCTGGGACTATTGGGTGTTCTGTTTAATGTCATTCAACTAGGACAAGGGGGTTCATTAATAATGCCTTGTAAAATGTACTAGGGGCCACTAGAATTTAATATCTTAAATAGAGGACTAGGAGAATATTTTATATATTTGATGGGAATAAAATGTACCAGTATATTGATATCATAAACCCTATATATATATATGATTCTTTCACAATGTGGGAAGCAAGTAGTAAGAGAATATCATCCATAAAACAAAATAGTGAAAAAGGAAAAATAATTACATGATTGATTCATTTGTTGAATACATGAGAAAACATTAAATATAGTGATTATAGGTTAGGTGTGGAACCATATGACTGATTCTCTTTGACAATGTGTAAATATGCATGATTTTGTAAAACAATGGATGTTAAAGATTTATATGTTTAAATTAAGGTGTACGTTCGATTAATTGTAACTTCCATGGATTGAATCATGAGGGTAGAAGAAAAAACGCAACTTTTAACTAATGACTACTTTTTCAAAATGAATTTTCAACTGAGGGATTAATGGGAATATAGTAATAGTGGATAATAAAATCTATCTAAATTTTAGTTCATTCAATGTCTACAATATAAAACAATTATTTCAAAATGATATTTTAAAATGGAATAATATGGAACCTAGAAAGAAATCATTCAAATGATATTTCAAATCATACAACAAATTACCTTTCCATTTAATACAAATTCAAAAGTGGTTGAATAACATTCCTTGTAAAGCCTCCGGTTAATGTTGGATACTTTTTTTCTGGTTCATCCTTGATGACTTCCTCAACATAAGAATCCATCTTGTGTAATGATTGGATGTACTCATCCACCATTATTTTTCTATCATTGACCTCATGAGACAATATATAATTTTCTATGTTGATACAAAGTTGTTGACTATCACTGAGTTCCACTTAGATATATATCTCATACATACTATCATTCTCCTCTTTAGGAACGTTGAAATTGATGTATTTGTATACTAACTTTTCCTTGGAATGTATTAGTTAAACCAATATATTACATTTAGCACTATCCTCCCTTTCAAAATCCTACTGGACATGCCTATTTTTACCCCTCCCCAATAGCTATTCATGGTTATTAAATTTTTATTCTTTGTCATCCACTACCTCATGCACCAATAGTGAAATTATCTCAGCCTTCTTGAAATGAATTTGAATAAATACATCAGTTGAAACATCCACATTCATTGCCTCAGCCCAAGTATCTTATCACCCTCATGAATGGGTGGAAAAGGGATTTGTAAGATTTTTTAATCTTTATAATGTTTTTTTCCTCCATTATTGACAAGAAAATTCTCAGTAGTACCTTACATCAAATTCATCAAGACAAACACAAAAACAATTTTTTCATAGTGATTCTTCTCGGGTTCTAAATATTCTAGGGAATATACATCATGATACAACTCCTAAGGAACCACCTTGGTTCTAGATTATCCCAACTTTGACATCAATCTTGGAATGAAATGCTGCCACCCTTAATGATCAACCTTTTATTCTATAATCTAATTCAATGATGTGAATTTTTTTTCAATCGTGATTGATATAGGTCCATTCATAATGTATGTTGACCACCACATCTAATATTCCCCTTAAATCATTTTATGAGTTTACTAATGAAATTTGGGAAAACATGAATTGGAAAATTTCATATTACAATCGACCCTTGTGTCACTGGTTTCTTTCAAACATGAACCAACCTCAAATTCTTCTCCATTACCTTCACCTCTATACAAAATTATCTGAGAAAATGAAGGTTTTATAGAAGGAAAAAAGCACCTAGACACTTCTATAACCTTCAATGATGACTTGTGGCCATCCAGAATTCACTTGAGTTTTTTAAATAATTTTATGACACTCAGGTCTTGGATCAGAGTCCTAACATTTTTCTGATGATTTTTTACAATTGTATAAATAATGGTATATGAGATATCTATTGAGAGGTTTATAGGGAAAATTTATATCACCCCTTTCTAGAATATCTAAAATTCAGGACATATCATCCTACATAATTAACAGAAGTATGACAACGATTTATATAAAATATTATTCCTACAAATATCACCACTAATATAGAAATAAATGAACTCTAAAGGGGACATAGAAATGTCCACTTCAACACAAATCTGAGGTGAGAGGCTTTGAAAAATAACTTTATATGTAATATGTTAACATAGGAAGATACCTACCATGATTCCAATCATCATTAGATTCAATGGATTCTGGAATAAAAGAGGTAGGATAGTGAGAGAAACCCAAATTGTAGTGTAGGGAAAAGTCCTTTTTTGTGTAGAAATTGAACGCCCACTGTAACATAGTGGAAAAAAACTGGAAAAAAAAAACCTGACCCTTTTTTACTAACATAGAAGAGATTATATTCATATTAAAAGTAAATACAAAATGGCGATGATCTAGAAATCCATTTATATCCCGATCGAGAAATCAATGGAAATAAAAAACATACATGTCCAAGGCATGAACCGAGGGATGATACATTTCAAAAAAGACCACTAGTGAGATATAAAAAAATATAATAAGTTTATAAAATTCCAGGAAATATATGGGGATAGAGGGAAGACCATCACCTAAAAAGTATAATTTACTGTAAACATTACATTTAGGGAAACTGGGAAAAACCACGGTTTGGTGAAAGGGGTAAAAGTGTGTGGTCGGGTGGTGTTATGAGCAGTGGAAGAACCTTCCCCCCTCTTATGGGGTGAAGGGTAAGAAGGATTGACCATGAAATATCATAGTTATATATCTTTATATATGTAATATTTACGTATATTAAAAATTAGGATCACTAATGTTTTATTCTGAAAGAAATGGTGGTGATTAAGTAGTGTTTTGACGCTTTATATTATATGGCACCATTCATCGTTCATATCATTATGTATACAGAATAAAGTGTATTTTCATTTTGGATAGTGTGATTTATAGCCAATAACATGGTACAATAACATTGTAGTACATGATAAATTTTTTATATTTTTCCTTTAGTGGATATCATTCTCCTAAGGAAACATTGTTTGTGTCCATATAACATAGACTGTTGGGTGTTTCATGGATTAATTTTTTAGAACATGGACTATGGATTTATTGTGATTATATTTATATAACATAGACTTTATAGTGAGATAATATCCTTTGTTATGGTGAGGAAACTGTATCATGAATATAACAGAACTAGTGTATGAATTATCCCTAAGAGTTGAACACAATTTAAAGTCCCATTAATCATACCATGTGAGGATCGTTTTATGTTAATGAATCAAGGAAAAAGACCATGGAGTTTAACAAGATAAAATATGGAATATAATAACATAAAATTAAACAATATAATGAGTATTAATTTATTTTATTTTTATATTTATATAACTAGTAATATAAAAGAGTATTGGGGTAATCCTGATTGAAATAGGTACCATGATAGAGAATATTTATGGTAATTATAGGTATTTTAAGGCCCCAATACCTGGATGATATCTTTTAAATGTATATTTTTTCATTGAAGTTATTCATAAAAGGTTTAGTGGTGAGGTAAATTCATGCTACGATGAGAAATTCTCCATGAGTGATTTTAGTGGACCCATGATTTGAGATTTGAGGGTCACTACATATCTCATAGTGGGGGAATCAAGACACATATAGTTCTCAAAAATCATTTTTATATATTGGGATTGGGAAAAATTAAAATATTATGATCCCAGTGTTGGTTGAAAGAGGGTTTGTCATATGATAAAATAGAATCCTTAGTGCTATGAGGGAATTGGGTGGGAGATTGTAGCTTGGTCTAAGACATAGAATCCAGATATTAGTACATATCCTATGGGATGAAAATAAAGCCATGAAAAGTTATATAACATAGTGATGTAGGTTACCATCTCCAGTTTAGATAAGGTGTACCATTAATTGATTTATTTACAAAAATTATATATTTTTAAAATCATCAAAATTTAAATTGGATACATATTTTGATCTCTAATCCTTTAACCAAACACAAAGAAGTTTTACACAATGTGTAAAGGATGTTGACAATGTAGTTTAACATCATATTATGAGGATGATGTGATATTATTTTTATGTTTATATAGATTGGAACCATATGAGAGAATATTTTTGGTCAGCTAAATAGGATTATGATCTATATAGTTTAAATTCATCTAACTAGGATTGTACGATCAATGTAGTTCAATTTCATGATTCTAGGAAAAGGTAGAACTATAGTACAATTTTATTTTTCTAGAATGGAGTTGGGGATCCCATATAATAAACACAACTTTCCTTAATCAGGTTGACAAATAATCCTCTAAAAACACAAATCCCATGTGATTCATTATCTGGGAGGGAACCCAATATTCAATTAAGATGACCTTATCACATGAATATGGATAATATACATGAATATATTGGGATCATAATATTGCACCATCTAATAAAATTGGACCTTCAAAAGGAACCTAGATAGGAGATTGAATCAATAATATATATTTTCTATATAAAAATGAAATTAATCTCCTAGGGATAATTCTAATTGCTCCATAATTCCTCAGAAATAAAAAAGGGTGAACACAAAGTAAATTGTGAGTTCCAAGATTTGATTCACATGTGATTGATGAATATGATATAGATTAATATAAACCGTGCATTTTAAACAAATGTATCACATCCACACATCAAGAATAATATAAATAAAATTATTTCTTACCATTCATCATTCCATTGAAACATGAGGCTCATCTTGATGTTACCCAGATACCTCTAGAACATGTACCATGAATAAGAGGTCGGTCTTTAGTGTATTGTGTTGAAAATATAGTGGATTATTTTTATATATTAAATGTTTATAGAAACTAAAATCAGGGAATACATAATGTATGAAGGTGAACAAAAATGTTTTTTCATGTATATTTTAACACTCTGGATGCTACATCATGGTTCATTGAGAACATCATAGGGTCATATCTGTACTTATAATGGTCAAACCAGTATTTTATGTTTAGACCTGTCTTGATTATATGAGGAAATAGTGGGACCAATTAAGGTAAAAAAATAATTATGAATGTTTTAGGGAAATAATATACCATTCAAATTTGATTCAATGAATATGGTAATCGCTACATATCAAAAGAAATTACAAAGAACAACATGTAGTTCATTGTGAATCATGTGGTGGGAGAATTAAAATATGTTATAGTCCTCTTATGAAAGGAAAATTACTTATTACTTTACATTAAGATCAATAAAAAAATATAGATTAAAATTTTAAGGGAATATGTCTATGGACAATGTTAATACAGTTTAACATCATATGGAAAAAACATTAATCATGACGTTTAACATTTTATCAGGAAGAATAAATTCAATATAATTTAAAAACATACAATGGTGACCCTTATTCCACGTAGTTTTATGTTATGAGGCTTGGAAAAATATATATTCATCGAGATTTTTATAATATTAATTTTATAGTGACATTATAAGAATCCATTACATATTGTTTAAATCCATGTGTAATGGATTGTTTCTATATGGTAGAAGTCCTGAATCGTATACTAATTTCAGGAATTGTGAGGCCGTGTAAATATAACCATGCTCTAATGTCATTTAAGGTATTAGTAAACAAAACATATGAGATAAAAATAAATTCATATGAAGTAATTATATTATAAACATTTTTCGGTGAGAGTCAAGATGCACTCTTCAACCATAGTGATCAATGAGTATGCACCACTAGAATAAAATTTCCGACTTAAAAGGGGATCTATCTCTTTTGATCTTGTGTTATCAGTTTCCATCGGAGTGTCATTTGAAATTTAAAATATAAGACCAAGTCTTCCAATGGAATGAGAAACTGATGACCTTATTTTTGAATGCTCATGCCAGTTTGTTTTATTAAACCTATTGGTATTATATCTCTTGGATTCTAGCCTAGGTGTAAGTTTGAGAAATAATCTGATATGATAATAAAGAACTTTAGATTTTTCTATGATAAATCATTTAATTTTAATTACCCTATATTTATTAATACAATTTATGATTTTTTTTGAATTCATCAACATATATATTCTCACACACATGAGGTAGGAATTTTTTTTTACCATATTTGATACATTGAATAAAAATTCATCAACTAGGTATATCAAAATTTAGTCTTAATGCCTATGAGAATGGTGTAGAAATACAAAAATGATGGATGATTTGGGATTTCAAAAACTCAGATCTAGGACAGAATGTTATCCTCTATAAGGGGAATTTAATTATACCACTTGAATAAGAAATTATTTGAAATAAGTATAAACCTAAATATTCACACATTCAGCAGTGTTTTTGATCAAATGATTGATATTCCACCTATAAAATAGGGCATTGATAACCTGGCTATTTATAGAATCTTTTATGGTTGATGCATGAAGTTGAAATGGAACTGTCATTCATGATTCTTCATAGAGAATCACCTACACACACCATGGGGGTATAAAAGCAACCCAATCACCAAATTTTATGGGGGAGATGTACTCCATGTTGATGACCCCATATATCCAACCATGTGACTCCTATAATAGTTGAATTATTTCATTTCCATTACTAAATCATTGATGTAATCCATCAATGTGGCACCAATAGATGATTTTATCAGAGATAAGGTCGTTAAAGAGGAAAAAACAGACTAATCATCAATAGATTTATTTTTTGTCACCAATTTATATTGGTATATTTTTTATTTCAGAGCTATTCAATCAATACAATCATACAATTAGACTCTTATTTTTTTAAGGGAATATTTTTTCATCCATGTAAGGGTTTATTTTGGATTGATTTGATTTATGTTGATGATTTCCTTTATATGATTGATTATGGGGATCACATTATAATGTTCAACATGGGTGACCATATCATCTTCGATAGATTTGGATATGGATATGACCAATATTTTAAGGTTTCCTCTTGGTAATTTTATGAACATGTTATATTTGAATCCATGGTATCAGAACTGAATTGATCCACTCAATCATAGTTACTCATGATCAAGTGGATGAGCTACTACTTCTAGATTGTATATTCACTAGTAACATTATTTATCGACAAATCATAGTAACCTACCATGTTTATCCATGGAACCAAAATATCAAGGTCCAATTAAAGATCAACAATGATTGTATGGATTTCACCCTCAATGTTTTTGAATCCTTTTAAAATGAACATATATAAAATTAGGGCCTTTTTTGGAGTGATGAATAAAAACTTATGTTCCACCCTATTGATTTTTGGGGTTTTATTCATTTTTCTAGTCAATCATTTGTCGGTACCATAACAATACATCTTATAATGTGGGGTAGATTTATTGAGGAATAAAATAAAATCATCTAGGAAAATTAAATCATAAGAATTTTTTTTAGCGTGGGAAAAGAACTATGAAATCATCCAATGATTTATCATTAAAAATAATATGGGGACTAGAAATTTGGTCCAACATCTAAATTATTAAATTGAATAAATCAAATCATTAAGTCAGTATTGGAGGAATAATAATGTATGTCAGTGGGACAATGTGTGAAACCAATTACACCATATAATATTTTGAATATTAACACATATTTCTTACTACAAAGGATAATATATGTAATTTATTCATGATATGAGAATTCTATGAACTTGTAACTATCATTATACTATTGTGGTAGTATTTATTTTTTACCATCACTGTTTTGATTGTTCAAGAGGGATTTAATAAATATTTCAAGGTTTATCACATAGAGGAAAAATGGTTTCCCTGGGATATGTGGAATTAAAGTCAACGAGAATTTTAGATATTTCATAACATCATTGAATTTATTTTAGAATCCTTAATCCCATTTAATAGTCATTCCATTCTCTATCAACTTGGATAAAGAAAAGAAATTCCCACCTGATTTGAAAAAAATCATGTAATGTAATATTTGTTGTCCTCAAAGAATCAAATATACCCATGATTATGTGAAGTAAAATTTTAATTATATTTTTTATATTCTATTGGATGATATCAAGGTGTCATAGTTAGTTCATTTCTGTATGTATTATGTTCATTAATTTTGTGGTAGGATGATGAATTTAGGTATTAGATTTTCCTTTTTTACTTACTAAAATAAAATACATATTAAATATATTTTATTTAATGATACTTTTATATACCTTGGAACTATAACTATAAATATTTTAATTGAACATAAATTGCTTCATGTGTTTACATTATAAATTCTCACAACTAGATATTTGTACAAATTGTAGGTAAAAATATTGTTTCATAGTAGGTTGATTGTATATATAGTAAGGTGATATTCAATAAATGGTAAGCTCAACTACGCTTCATGTTCAATTACTATGTTTGAGAAACCTTTTTCATCTGATTCCTGGTATATAGTTATTACATGGGGTTAGGTGGAGTAAAACATGTGGTCAGTTGACAAAGTCACTTGTCCATCACAATTTTTATAAAGTCTATACATGGAAATGTTTAATAGTAAAGTCTATAGATATCAATTTTTTCAGGTGTTTCCAAAAACAACATTTACTAATATAAAATAAAAAATTCATCAACTTAATTATAAACCATATTTGGGATCAATAATATTAGTAGGTTATTGTGTAGACCAATGGGTACCCCAACGATGGTGGGGTGGTAACTGATGTGATACCCAAACTACACAGATTGTAGACGATCCCCCCAGTCATGCCCCAGAACAGACATGAAAATCCAAAGCATGTCCACCAAAACGTAAATGGTCTATTCGGTAGACCAAAACGCATAAATACCCTTATAGGGGTGGAGGAAAGAATCAAGGTACAAATTTTCAATAAATTATCCCATTAGGATCATCATTAATTTTTAAAAAAACCACTCTTCTCACCATTTCCTATACTATTTAATGAGAAAAGATTACATCCAAAATGAGGTAGACCAATTATACTTGGTTCAACCACAACATGTTACACCCAACGACTATATATATGTAATGATCATATGAAAAAAATTAATTAAAGATAATTTTTGTTGAAATATTTATAGTAGACTCATTATCACTCTTGGATTACAAGCATTAAAATTTTTAAAGCTTTCTACCCTCTCGAGGGAAGTGTTCTCAAGTATTATATGGAAGATTCATATGTTGATCAGTTGAATAAATATTTTTTACACCTTATTAACTATTTCATGATGATATAAATTCATCAACATGATGAATAACAATTTACCAAAATTTGTTTTGGAAAATACTTCTAGTATTCATAAGACTCACATTCATGAATCCCTTTTCCTACATTCACATAACTTTTATATCATTGTCTGAATATTTTCACTTTCATGTACCTGAAAATTGATTATAAAAAATTATAAGCTATCAAAAAATATATTTTCCTCATTAAAATGACCTGTTAATGGAGGAAAGATATTCTAGAAATTCTTTTATGAATTTAGATCATTTAAATCTTCATTGAGGATACCTCATCTCAAATAAGAAGATTATCCACCTATTTACATGCATTTCATCATCTTTATGAAAATTTTATAATCACTAATAAATGTTATTGAAACTCATAATTCATTTTCAAATATATATATTTCATTGTGATATATCAAGGAAACTTTTTCATAGTGATGAAATGTAATATCTTTTTTAAAATTTGATTGGATCATTTTTATTCCAAAACATACCACAATTTTCATTTGTAGCTCAATATAAATTTTTAAACTATTTCTATAAATCCCAAAAAAAATAAAAATAACATTTAAATGTTATATTATATTCTGATATTTTCATGAAGTATCCATGGAACACCATCTATAATAAAAATATCCCCATAATCTACATTCTAGGCCATAATAATCTATCTTCCACATTGAAATGATGCCACCTTTTACAAAAAAATATCTTGAAACACTCCTAGTTCTATAATATCTCTATAATTTCGTTTTTCAACATAATTAGTCAATAATAATACTAAATAAAAAATCAATACTTTACGACATACTTTTTAAACAAGAATAATCGACTAAAAAATCACGAATAATACCTTTGTGGAAATTTTACCTAATAATATACTCCTTTGAATTTGAGTATAACACCTCATACATTGGTTCCTTTTTAAAAATTATGTGACTAAAAATTTTTACCCCACTTATAATACAAAAAAGTTCAGGTTGTTACTATAGATAGTGCGAAAATATTTACTCAGAAAATACTTTATGCTGACATGATCCACTGTCGACATGAAAAATAAGTATAGAATGGATTGATAATTAATCAATAAAATTAATCATAAAAAACTCTTTTTTTTTTGATGACCAATTACTCATCCTGACTAGGTAACTGATATCATCAGGAACCCATTACATGATTTTGATTCCTTTCTTGAATTACTTATGTATTGTATAATTTAAAAAACAATTTTCCACGTTTCTCTTCTCCCTCAATCATATAGCCACCTTATCATGATCAAGGTATAGTATTTCCCTTTTTCAATGAACCCAAAATCCACAAAATTGTTTTCTTAAAGCATTAAAGATCACATTTATGAACATAAGGGAAAATAGCACCATCCCTCAGAGAGTGATGGCCGCATATCCAATCATTTTAAGGTGTGGGTTGTTGACCGAAATCCACAATCTAGTTGACATAATTAAAATTATTCTTTGGGAAAGGTATTCTTTTGAATATATGAACTTTTTAGTAATGTTAGACATATTTTCACTTCACAGGCACATAATGAATTGTCCTTATGATAAAATGATATATAATATTATTTTTCTTCATTCTTGTTTGATCAAATGGTTTTTTTAAAATGGCACATGGAATATGAATTATCCCAATGGATTCCATTCTAAGACTTCACATTAAATACCATATCATTAAGATGCTACATCATCTATAATAATGTTGGGAAAACAGGAGTTTCTATAATATATTCATCTTTTAAGGCACTCAATAAGAGGAAATGACATTTCATTTTTTGCTAGTAAAAGAAAAATCATAAAAGATAGATTCACCCCCTGATGTTTATTTCATATAATTTGATGTACAGGACCAATATAAATTTGTGTAAAGAAATAACTCATGTTTATATTTTCCATTGTACACGATAACTAAACTCTATAGTGACCATTATATTCCAAAGAAATATATTTTAAAAAATTTAATGAATTTCTTTTATATTTATTTTGATACATCACTTCATAGAATGTGGAAAAAACCATATCAGTTACTGAATCTATTAATTGATATAAATACCAATGATATACTTATTTTTTGGGACATTAACCACTTTGCCTCATCACCACATTACATTTTCATCCTGGTATCCGCCAATGTTTTTATTTCTTTGGAAATATATATTCTAAATCGTATTAAAAAATATTTGGATTTTTTTATTCAAATTTTTTTTCACATTTATTTCATATATCACTTGAAAACAAAGTAAAAACATTAGTTCTCTAATCATTAAAATTTAAAACTCACATTTCATTAATTTGGTGATCTATTGACACTATATTTCATTTGATCTACCAAATTATGTTTTCATAACAAATAGAAACACTATCATAATTTTAATACTATTATTTTTACATTTATTTAATAATAAATTCTATGATGGTGAAAAATGAGATTCATAGAAGTCAAATCATGTCTTGAAAACCACACTCCCAGTTATTGATTCACCCAATAATTAACCTTCACCAAATGAAAAAAGTTTCACATCATCATGAATAACAAAAATATTTAGCTACTTGATATACGCTTTTTTTCTAGTAATAAAATTAGAAACAATGTCTTGAAATCCTTCTAGAAAACATTGAGTTTCAGTTTTACAATTATTGCTAACAATAGTATAAAATTCATTGGACCAATAATAGGTGAATACGTATTGTAAATTGTTATTAACTCAATTTAAAGTACCACATTCACACTAGTCAATTGTTCTTTTCAAATTACAAATAAACTTTATTTTGTTTTTTCTAAAGAACCATTTGTTCAAGATTACATTCATATCTTCATTTTTTGAAACAATCACCCTTTATTTGTTATTTCTATTTTAATCATCATTTATGTTCAAATCATGAACCCAAATTTATTTTCATGTTCATTTTTAATTTAACATAGGATATAACTGAGAAAGAAATGACTATTTCTATATATAATTCATTCTCTTTCTTTGATTTGGAACATGAGGATCTCCAATGATATTTTTATTTTTAATTTATACATTCCATCTCATATTTAATTCAAAAAAGGTCTAACCACATCCTTCTCATAATAATTTTCTTCATTTGTATCAGAATTTTCCTTATAGACCCCTTGAAATTCTTATATAATAATTAATTTTATCATGGAATTATTCACCAAGATGATGAAGATTCTATTAATGTTTTATTATAGTGACATCATTAGATTTAAAACATTTTCGAGCCTCTTTTTGAACCATTTCAATTACATAATTTTTCATGATTATTTTAGGAATATCCCCCATGTCCTTAAAACACAAAATATCATTGTAAATAATTTATGAGAACAAAACCCTCACCTCCAAATATTCCAATGTATTTTAATGCTAGAATATGTCCATATCAAAAATTGTATGGATTATTTTATTTATTCGGACTTAACCAATCAACGATGGATATATTGACTGATGTTAATACTAATTCCATCCAAAATTCTTTTTATAGGTACTTTTCAATGAGAATTGTTATAGAAATGTTGATTATAATTTAATTTCACCCTCAAAAAATATATATTTTTTTACTAATTATCACCTCCATAACATGGTACCTTATCCCATGTTTTTGGATATAGTCTTCCACATCTCTATTTTTTGAAACCATTATATTATCAAAATGAGACTTTATAATCTTCAATAATATCATCCTATCATATTACCATCAATATTTTGTAATGAAACTGAACACATCAGTGTTATTGGAAATAATATATTAACATGTCGTCTATCTAGAATTATCATGGAAAATAACATAATACCTATTTCTACCAATGGTACTTGGTGAGATAGATCAAAAAAATTATCTATTCATTAATTAAATAACAATTTATGGATTTTTTATTATATAGTGTAAATATTTTTGATAATATTCCCTTATTGACATGAATCACATGTTTGAGTCCTATAATGTGATATCTTTGGGATTTATTAAGATACAGAACATTGGATAAGACATCATGTGAAAGTTGTAATAAATGTATAATCCTTTTAAAACACAGCCTATGTTCTTAGTCTCTTAAATAATGGACATATCATATTCTATTATCACTAGTTATAGACTCTCCACCGTTCCCTTTCCATTTAAAACACTAGCACAACTATTTACCATTATGATACACAACATATTTGTAATTACTATAGAATTATCTAAGTCACATAATTAAATAACAACTAAGATTATTTGACTAATACCTTCAAAAATCTTTACATAAAAATGTCACATATATTTCCAACAAAATATTGATTTTATTGAACCAATAAGATTCATTCCTCTATAATCTAAAAATATGAATACATCATCCTTATCATATTGAATTCCTTTATAGATTTTTGTACTTCCATTCACCTTGGATAAACATCCACTATCATGGATCAATAGAATAATATTATATCAATTTTAAAGTTAAATATCTAAAAACATTTTATACTCATGGGTTTTCCATTTTATCCACATCATTGACTTTATAACATTTTTAGACTAATATTTCTGATATTACAAATAGTTTGATCGTTCATCTCTATCTCAGAGATATGTAAATTTATTTTTGGTTTTTAACAAACATAATGATTCATTGAGATATAGTTAACAATGATATATGATCTATTCTAGCTGAAATAAAATGTATAACCATTACAGAGACATCCGTAGAAATATATTAAGATTAGTTCCATATTATATAATTCGAAAGTTGAATTTTTTTTTCAAAAAATTATAGAATAACATTATAATTAATACCTTCTATTTTAATGAGTGAGAGATAAACATTGTTTAAGAAATTTTGATATAATTGTCATTAGTAGAAAAGTATGGTAAAGTAAAATGATAGGGGTAATTAGTATATGATATATTAATATAGATTCCACTTCTGATAATGTTTCAACACTAAGAAATCCTTTTCTCTCCCATTACCATTAAAATATTTGGGAATATGTGAAAAAATACACGATACACAACAATTTAACATGGTTCACACACAATAGGACACATCAAATTAAAACAAAAATACAATTATCTTTTTTACAAAATAAACTTAATAAAATAACATTTATATTGTTAAGAAGAGACTATTTATCCCTCATAGTTCACTTACATTCTAAATTTCATTGCACACTACTCATTTAATTTATGTGTGATCTATGATATTTCATAGGATTTTTCTTTTGATCAACTAGATCAATATTGTTCACACATCATTTGTAATTTCATGAATCTATAATTTTATCCACTTGATGAATAACATTTTTAAAAAATTATTTCAAGGAAAATCTTTACAGTTCTATTATGATTCTCATTCATAGAAACCATGTTCCAACTTTCATGGAAATTATCAATCCATCATGAAAAATTTAATTCAAGTGAATCTAAAAACATTTTAACAATTTTTTTTAGAAACGCTTATTTATTCATGAATATAAGGCTTAAAAAATAAAAACCTTCACAATATTATTTTACAAATCCACAACCTCTGGGTCTTTATTATGTCATCCTCACATAAAATTTTGGGGTATCCACCTATTTGTAAATGTTGACTCACCATCATGAAAAATTCATGATTTACTATAACAATTTTTGAAACTAATAATTAATTTCCATGAAACAAAATTTCTTTATCAAGAATTTATGTAATTTTTCATAAATGAAAACATATCTTATTTGAAAAAAGATATTGGAACATTCATAATTATGAAGTAGAAAATATTTTTACTTCATTCCTCAATATCCTTTCAGGAAATAGTATTTCGTGAATATAAATAAAATTAGGATAAAAAATCATAAATTCCATTCCATTTATATATTTTTAGGAAGTAGTTATTGAATTCTATCATTCATGAAACTCTTCCCACCTATATATTTTAGACCCCTGAAATTTTGAAAACAGTATGATATGACACTAACTTGTATGTGAAACATTCCAAACCACTTATATTGATTCAATACATTTTTCATGGTCTTTTATAAATATAACTTTTAAATAATCATTCTATAACATCATAGCTATTCTTCTCATTTTGTTTTTTCAACAAACTCAATCCGCCTAATAACAATGTAATTTCACCTTGAGGGAAATTAACCCACCACTGCTTTACAGGGCCATATTTATTGGGTAGAAACAATGGGGTAAAATAAAATTAAGTCCCAATAGACTACTTTATCCAATATATAATCATCAAATGAATTGATAATAATAGTATTCAATGACTGTCGATGTAATTCCATGATGTCGGAAAAACTCATGTTTGAAAAGGCATCTGAAACTCTCTAGTAAGTTCATCTCTCAGATATTCAAGAAGTTGGCCAACAAATATAGTCTGTATATGATCAATTAGTTAAAAAAAAATTTCATATTTATAATGATTTAATATCCATCAAAATACCCATAAATTTACCCTCACATTTCCATATCAATCCCGACACGTTGGCCTCTACTTATAAGCAGGTGATTCATCAAGAGATAAACTCAGAAACATGCTAAAAAATTCATATCCTAAAATTCTTTATTACAACATATCATGTAAATACAACACTATATAGCCCCAATAAATCAATATATTTTCCATTTAGAGTAAATGTATCATTTTTTGTAACATGGAATGCATGCCACATTGGGATTAAACAAATCACTATTAAGTCACATTTTTCATAGTAAATTAAAATATTACTCTTTAACTTAATTTATATGTAATATTTATACGATATTTATCCAATAAAATAGTTTTGTATTAATCAAATATATTTTATACTTCAATGTTATGAACAAACCCAATTTTATGCATAATAACCTATATTTTTTAAAACGAAATTATTCAGTATTTTAATAGTGCACTAGTTTGAAAACTAATTTTTGTAACTTTATAAATTATATTATAAATATAAATATAATTATTAAAAGTAAATTTTAAATATTAAATTTTGTGGATTTTATAATATTTTTCAAGGTTTTTTATTTTTTGTATTAATATTGAAAAATACTAAATTCTAATTGAAAACTAATTTTTCCGAATTTATTTATAAGGATAAATTTTTTTCAAAATTAGTATTAAATTAAAATTTGGTCATTTACACAGAAATTATTCTTATTTATTTAATTGGATCAAATTTCACATTAAAATTTGATATAAAAAAATCATAAACATGTAATCATTTATATTTGTAAAACTCACATTCCCATCCCATCTTCTGGATTAAATTTATGTTTACTTCATCCACTAAAGTGATAAGAATTTCGAAAAATGAACTCCATACTACTAATTATATTAAAAATTAATTTATATTAAGTTATTCACAGTCTATTACTAAAAATAATAGTCAATGTAGTTAAAATTCATTTCAACTATTAGGGTAAAATTAATCTTAACTAATGATTAGAAGATAATATTAAGGGCCAAATATAACCTAGAGACATGTTCAAAACCAATATTATCGGAATTTTACACTAAATAATCCCCTATATATAGTTGGTATCGTTATTGGAGTTATATTATGCATGGGAGACCTCACAATAATTTTCACCATTTTATATTTACACGAATTCCACATCTTATCCACTATAAGAAGAAACTCACACAAGCCAAAAATTCAGACATCTCAAACCCATTAGATCATCATATACAAACCCCAATAATCACCGAACATTCCTCCACTAATCCTATAATACTCACATAGTGTATAAAATAACAGTTTTAGTCCTTTTGTTTTATCTAAAATGAGTTCCACGAATTATAAGTAATGTTTTTCAACAATCACTTTTGTATAATTTCTTTAACATCCCCATAATTTCATCTTATATCATTTGTATATAATAAATTTGTATCATATATTTACTAAATAAAATTTATGATAAAAAAATGACCTAAAAATACACACACTTCCATTCAACGGGATACCCAATCATCATTTGTGGGTACAACTGATTACCGCCTTGTAAACTGATGATGTTTTCTCTTCAATTAGGACATTCAAATGTTAACAATAATGATGTATTTTTAGATTTTATTTTATTTATATGATAAATATGATTTTATTTTGATTCTTTTCATTTTATGTAATACATTATATTAGGTTTTCAATTTTTTTGTAATATGCTAACTTCATTTGTTGACGTGTTGACTACCACCTCCTCAAAGTGATGTGATTTGTTCACACTATACATGGAATATATTAATGATGGTTTTAAAAAAAATATGTGAAATATGTGAAATAAATATGGTACTTGAATGAAAATATATTTATATATAGATCACATACTTTATAAATACCATAAATAAATAGATATATCATTCATGTGAAAGAATGGCCTACCGTATGTATGAATGGTGAATATCATTTCAAATCTACAAAACATTATGAGTAAGAATGATTAATGATATAATGAATATATATAATATTTATGTAATGGATTAAATTCTAAATATGATGAAATCATGATCTATTTAACTGGAATAATGATAAAAAATGAAAATATACTAGAATAACAATGTAATTTACACCCGAAATATTTAAAATAATGAATGATTATTAAAATATAGTTAATATGTTATTATAAGAATATTTTATCTGATATTATAAATATTCTTATGGTTATTTTATAAAGTAATAACATGTTTTAATCCACTATAAATGAGGTTATATACTACACAAATAAAAGGACTAATAATATGAGGTAATTAATGTGAATTATCATTCTATAGAGTCTTATTTGATTTATTAAACCAATTTATATTATTGTGGGGGATATTTTAAAAAAATTAATTTAACATATTTATTCAATTATAAGTCATGATATTACATTTTTATCTTTTAACACTCACAACTAATGGGTCTTTAATTAAAAAATACCAAGTTGTTAGACATATCATTACTATATCAATTTCATCTGTGATTGTTATGTTTATCATGAAATAATAAATTATTTAAGATCATTTGAATTAGAAAATAAATTTCTATAAAATATCAATATTCTGAGGAAATATATATTTTTACTTCCTAGATATTATTCCATTTTTATATATGGTTTTAACTTTGGGGTTAAATGATAAATACTGAAAATATTAATAAATTCATATATTTAACTCAGTTCAAACATTTTATGATAACACATGTTGTTCATTAATAAAAACAATTTTTTCGATATATGATGAATGCATTGGACATGAATTACATGGGAAATGTACTAGTTAATATAATCCCCTTGATGCATCAGTAGTCCCATGAGATTACATTAGTAGAGAAAATCAGATGTCTATTTATTAAATAGGTTTTAAAATTGCATGGGTATAGTTCATGACTGCCATGGTATCATGTTATTGGGACACATGAAGTCTAATAACTAAGAACATCTTATATTGTTAATTAAATTAACATTATTATTATCCTTGGAAATTTTTTCTCCAACTATGGATGTATTTCCAATTTCATTTTATTAATTAATTAGAATATGTTTTCCTTTATTTAACACTCCATGTTGAATATGCAATATAATGTTGTGAATTTTTTTTGTTCATCTATTTAGCATTCCGCTTTTACTATTCATTGTTAATTCATGATATATTATGTTATACCTAACCCTTATTGAAAATTTTGGCACAACCTTTTTTCCCTTCACTAGGCTGTGAATAAAAAATATTTGAATAAAATTTCATGGATTTTTTTCATATAATTTATTAATTTAGACAGTTTTACATTCAATTTTACCATATAATATGGGTAACATGTATGTAATATGGTTTTCCAAAAAATAAAAATTTATCATTCTGTTTGGATTTGATTAATTATAATAATTTTACTGTAAGAATGTATGGAACTAGCACAAGGATTTTATGGATGATGCATTACAGTTGGAATCAATTTTAGTTTTTTTTAAAACATGGAACCTACATTTCGGTAAACATAGATTTTGAAAAATATCATTGACATAGACATTGAGGATTATTACAGAATTATATCCTCGATTTATTATAATTAAATATTATATTGTTATTCCAAAAAATACATCCATTTTTGGTTACTGAAGTATATTTGATTTTCCATAGATAAACCTAAGGATAACACATATAAAAATGTTTGTTGGGCCTGACTTGACTATATCATAATACATGAAAATATGCCATACTACGCACCTGGTTTTACAATACTATGAGATCATCTAATGAAAAATCCCAAATTTTACAGATGATTGTGAATCCTTTAATATAATATAAGTCCCCAATGAAACCAATGTTTCTGATTTTATTAATTATGAAGTTTAAAATTTCCCATAATGTTGACTACATTAAAATATTTTTAATTACTTAATATGATTTAAAAACCATAATTTTATGAGCTAATATAATATGTAATTTTATTTTTAAATATAAGTAATAAGGATTTATGGTATCAATACCCAAGGAAAATGTTGAGAGTTCCCTATTTAATAGTTAAATACAACTAGTCTTTAAATTGTAAAAATTATAGAAATATTTGAGAACCTCAACTAAGTTATAGAAAATGACCTTTGATAACTAGATAATCCTTTTCACGAGTATAAATTTGTTATGTCAGATCTCATTATGTGATAGAGTCCCTAATGATTTAGTGTGACTAATAATCCAATTATAGATGAGTTATAGATTAGGTTTGTAGATAATTTATTTATAGACATGGGATTTAGAGAAAATGAAATGGTTACACTTGTAGTGAATAGAATCAAAAGTGATTCTAATCTTTAGTGGTCCTTGATCAAGAATACAAGGTAATCCTAATAAATATAACACATGGATTCGATATATTTAAGGAGATATTCATTGATAAATAATTCACACAAGATCAAGAAATTAAGATGAACCTAATATTTATTAGATTAAAACAAATGGAATATGTAAGTGTTTGCAACTATAAATATACCATTACAAGGTATATATGAATTATATGAATTACATATACATCAAAGTGTGAAATATTGATCAATTATTTGATTTTTATAATCCAAATCACCAATGGGTTCTAGTTTCATATACTTTTGCTTCACACACAAAAATAGGTAAATGTTCCATCAAAACTCATAATGAATTTTCCAAATCATATATATTCACAAAAATAAAAGTGAAGTATAGATATTTTTAATACCATAAAAATAAAAAAGTGTCATATAATTATAATGTAATAATCAAAACATCCACATTGTGATGTCTTTTGAAGCACACCAAGGGAAATTCCTGAAGGGATTGAAATTTTTTAGTAGTTTGATAAAAAAAGGATCATAATGTTGAATACTATAAGAGGAATTGTAAAAAACTATCATTAAATGTTTCACTAGTAGGGATATGGGGAACATACTTATTTAATAGACTACACATCAAGGGAATATATCATAGAAGAGGTTGAGAGGAGATGACCCAGATTACGAAATCACTATTGTTGAGTTAGAAGTACCCAATGATATTGTGGTAGGTACATGAATCTTATATTCATTTTTAACCAATGAAATATTTTATTCATGATCATGTAACAATTTTTTATAATCATAGGATTCCATGAAAATTTTAAATTTCCTTCTTTATTTAATAAGACATTTTTCAATCCAAACTCATAAAGTATGTATCATTGAATCAAATATTCATGGAGAAGTTCCCATTATGATACAAAAACATACATACTATGATGAATTTATTTTCATACATGTGGTTGACATAGATATCATACTAATTATTTATTGTTTCTAAAAATATGATTCAAATATTTCATTAAAAAATAAAGAATATATAATTGGATTAGAAGATATAGAATATATAACTCTATAGAAAAAACATTATCATTTTATTCTCCTCTATATACACTCCCAACAGCTCTACTAAATGAAATTAATTGGGATGAATAGAAAACACCACCTAATTGAGAATAAGGTAATATTCATGTTGGGGTTGTTTGAATTATATTAGAATGTGTTTAAGTATTTTATGAGAATTGTCTTGTCATACCCCATAGAGTGATATTAAATTTTCTATTGATTTAATATTTAATGAAAGCCCATATCAAAGACACCCTATATAAAGGAAACTTTGGAATTAGTCGACATAGAGAAATGTATAAATGATTTTGGTAATAAGGTATGTATTCACCATATATTATCACCATGGGGATCCCATGTTCTCCTTATTAAGAGGGAATATGGATCAATGTGGTTGTTCATTGAATATAGGGAAATCAATGTTATTAAAATGTGAAACATGTATTATCTACCCCATACTGAGGACCTATTCGATAAACATAATGGAGCCTATCATTTTTCAATGATTTATCTTGGTTTGTGTATCACTAATTTTTATTAAATAAAGGATACATTCCTAATATTACATTTCAAAGTGGTCTAAACATTAGAAGTTTACAGTAATTCCATTTGTATTGACTAATGTTCCCTATATATTATTGATCTAAATGAATAGACTATTAATGAAATATCATGATGGATTTTTTATCAAATTCATTGATGATATCCTGGTGAATTATTAAATCTAATAAGACAACATAAATCACTTTCGGTTCTTTCTTAAGACTCTTTAAAGGGAATATTAAGAAAAGTGATTTTTTACTTCATGGTGTCTATATTATTGGTCAAATTGTGTGTAGGGATGTAATATCAGTTGATCCTATAAGTAAAAAATATACATAGAGAATTTCCTACACCAAAAAATCGTTACTGAGTTATGTAGTTTCAATGGATTGAATGGTTACTATTAGTAATTAATTTTGAATGTTTCCCTATTTGTAAACCGATTATCAATTATTATGCATAAAATGGTTAAATTTACTTGTAAAATGAAATGTGAATAATTCATTTATACAATAAATATTATAAGGATAAATTTTTTAATTTAGATCCTACATACTAGATGTGATGGGTTTTATATATAGAGAGATTCATTGAATTTGTTTCTTGGTTATTTCATAATTAAAAATGATAAAGTAATTTCATATACATCAAGGAATTTAATGAATCACGTACAGAACTATCCCAACCATCATCACGAGTTCTCTATTTTAATCTATATTGATATAATATATATGTTGTGAAATTTGAAAGATATACATAGATCCTCAAATTCTAAAATATATATTCTTATAGAAATAGATAAATATAAAACAAACATGATGTCTTGATCTACTCTAGTATAATGACTTCCCAATAAAGTAAAACCCAAGTAAATAAAATAATGTCGAAAATTAATTGAGATGGAATGATCATAGAATAGTAACTGAAATGAGGATTGTTATATATCCCTTGTTCAATGACCTACAAATGATGTATATGGGAATTTTTCATGAAGGGGAGAAATCAATAATTTTTCAAATGATATAAAACCCGTTTTTAAAATAACATAAAAATAATTCACAATATAATGTTGAAAAAATATATATGAATATTTAAGCAAAGAACGATGTAAAAATTAAAACTTTATTGTTGAAGATGGTTCTCTAATGTATGGTAGGATTGTATGTGTCCCACATATATGTGACCATAATGGTTAAGTGTTTTAAGTTTCTTATATGTATAATTTCTCTATAGTCCCTGGTAGAACAATGATGTATAGAGACTTGAAGGAACATTTTTAGTGGGATAACATGAAGTATGAAATTATTGATTATGTGTCCAGATTTTTGGTTTGTCAATATGTCAAACATGTGAGGAAAAATCATATAAGATTCATGTAACCTCTTTCTATTCATATTTGGAAATTGGATGACATTACAATGAAATATTTCATGTGACTACAAAATTCCCTAAGAGATAATGATGCCATATGGGTTATCATTGATAACCTAACCAAATAATAACGATTTCTTGATACATGATTATACCAACATATTGAGATCTAATTAATGATCTATATTAACAAATATGAAATAATTCTTAGATCAATTCAATCAACTAATTCGGATAAATATCCCTACCTTATATCGAAATTTGTGATGGGTCAAATGATGGATCCTGATACAGATCATTATTTGAGCACTGGCTTCCATCCTCAAATTAATGGTCAGTCAGAATGAACAATTCATACAATGAAATACATGTCAAGTTCATTCTCCATTGACATTGATGGTATTTTGGATTATTATATACTTTTGTCATATTTTCTTTCTATTTATAATGTCCATTCACACATTAAAATTGCATCATATCATGCCTTTTATGGAAAGAGATATCATACTCTAACTTCTTGGAAAGAATTTGGTGAAAGGAAACTCATATAAACAGATCATTTGAAAGAGATGGCCACAAATTTAACGCTAATTTAGTCTCTCATTAGGGTATCTCTATATATGAAAAAGATCTATGCTAATAAGCAGAGGAAACATTTATTGTTCCAAGATAAAGATGATGTTTTCTAAATAGAATAAATATGTAATGGTGTTATTAGGTTCTTAAGAAATAGAAAATGTTCCCTATGTAAATTTGTCCATTATATATTCTTAAAGGAGTTGGAGTTTTTACTTTTCATTTAACAATGCCTCCAATCCCCTCAATAGTACATAATGTTTTCCATATATCACTACTAAGGTAGTGAATGAATACGCCAATGTATCTGAACACCTTTTTTGAATGAGAGTAAGAAATGAAATTTAATATTAGGTATAAACCATCAGTATTATAGTTACCAGATAGAAATCAATGAGGAATTAGAAGACCCATCTAGTAAAGGTACACTACAGAAATAACAAAATGGAAGAAGCAACATTAGAACCATGAGATTTTATGTGGGATAAATAACCACATTATTTTAGAAATTAATACACCTGAAATTTATAGTATTTTATTTCTGCAGGATGGAAAAATTTATCACTGCATGAAATTGTAATATTCTCCTTGGATAAAAAACATAATTTTGTTGATATGTTGCACTACACGCAACGCTGAATTTACAAATTCACAATTTAGTCATATTTTTTTAAGAATTAAATTTTAACACATTTAGTGAATTTAAATGGTAAATTTATAAGTCTTATATCCAATAATTTTTTTACCTTCATCCAATATATTTTATATACATAAATAAGAACAATGTCAAAATTACGCATAGAAACATATATTTTTATAAAGGAATTATTTCTGACTTTTAATGGTATACATGTTAGAAAATAATATTGTTCAAATTTTAAAACATTTATTTTTAAAAATAAACATCATTTTTTAAATATGTTTATGGAAATTAGTTTAGTGTTATGTTTTGATATTTTTATGTGAAAATTAATTTTTTTATTGCAAGTGAAAAATAATAATTTTTAATTTAAAATTCTTATATCATAAAATTTATACATACGTTTAAAATATATTTTAAACTAGTTTTAATGAAAAATTATATCAATTATGCTTACTATAATAAAATTTATATCATTTAATCAATTTTCACATTGATATTTGATATAATAACATCTAATTTTATTGAAAATATTTATTTGAAAACCTCCTTTTGTCATCCCATCTGTAGGATTAAATATAAATTAATTACTTGCAGATATTTTATAAGAATAATTATAAATGTATTATATTTTTTTATTTTTTATTATTTTTTATTTATATAATGGTAAACATAGTTTTTTAACATAAAAATAGAGAATATAGTGAATATTAATTACAATGATTAAGGTAAAAATAGGCGTAATAAGGGACAAAAACAAAAACCAAAGGGCCAACATAACCTATAAACTGGTCCTCATCATATTTAATGTCCATATTTATACCATATACTACTTTTCTCAAATTGGAATTATTATTTGAGTAACATTATGAAAGGGAGACATCTCATTGCTGTGTACATATTCATATTTCTAAGAATATCACTCCCACTCCACTATTAAAAAGCACTCTCCCCTCCCACTTATTCAAAACTCTCAATCCATTTTGATCATTTAAGAAATATCAAAATATTCTCCAAAATTATCTATCCCCATCATATAAACCTCACATCTAGAAAAATTCAAACTATTAATATATTTTATTACAAACCAAAAAGAGTTACTTAAAAAGGAGGTTATATTCTTCAATAATAAATTTTCATTCATTTCATTATCCAAAACATCATTTATTTTTATATATTTCATACAAATTAATTTCATTATCCTCAACACACTAAGAGTTTTTATTATATTTTTTTACATAATCATTTTTACACTTCCACATAATGGTATATTTACTCATCATTTGTATTTAGAAAAGACTATAACCTCACGAATAAATGAATTTTTTTCATTACTACCCTTAACTATTTCTAATAATGATTAATTTATTGTTTTTATATGATAAATATGATAATTATACTATATTATTTATTTTTTTATAAAACATATACCATTATGACTTCTATTTTGTCAGAATATGATAAGTTTGTTTGTTGACGTGTGAACTATCGCCCCCCCCCCCCCCAATGCATTGTGATTTGTTCACAGTATACAAGGATTTTATTATGGTATGTATTAATAACAATACATGGAATATATGAATATATATATATATATATTAATTTTTAAATACAAAAAAGATATGGGAGTAGCATTCATGTGTATGTATGACCAACATTCTCCATGAATGATAAATTTCATTTCCTATCTCCAAACATTATGGATTAATCTAAATATATATATATACTGAATTTATTTTATATTAACATCATTTATTTTATTTCTTAGATGATTAAATAATTATCCAGGTAATATCAACAATAATAATAAGTCAAGACATACTCGAATAACATTGAAATTTACACCCTAAATAGTTTACATAATGAAATAAATTTAAAAATGTGTAAAACCATATTACAAGAATATAATATATGATATTTTAAATTTGATGTAGGTTGTTTTAAAATTTATTATCATGTTCTTAAAACAAAATACATCATGTTAATGAAAAAACTACTAAAAGGATCATGAGGTAAGGTATTTTATCTCACTTTATATTCCCTTGACAATTTCTTTTATTATGCAAAAATTTACGTTAATGTGAGGTATATACTACCAATATTTTATTTCATATCATGATTTAACCATAATTATTTGTATATTAACTTTCAATTTTAACTATCAAACCCAAGTTGATTGCAATTGAATATTACTATGTGGTAAAAGTTTTCTTTGCAATCTCTCTTTTTATTATGATTGTTAACCTTCACCTGAATAATTCCCTTAATTATGAACATTTTTATTGTAAAATAAATTTATCATAATTCTGAATATCATCATCGAATTGATAGTTTTATTTTATATAACATATACTATTTTTATAAATAATGTTCAAATTGAATGTTATTTGATTAATTGTGGAAATATTGTTAATTAGGTCTGTTTCAATCAATACATATATATAATTACACTGAATGCTTTTAATATATTAAATATAAACATATATATATGAGAAATTAATTGTAAATGAACTACACTTTTTGAGAACCAATTAATTCTATCTAGTCAATACATTTGCAGTCTCATGAGAAGAAATCATTTGTCCAAATCAAATGAGTTTTTAAACTGTATGTTATAAAAAATCATCAAGATAGATCATGATTGAAAAGTTATCATGTACCTTAGAAATAGTATTTCCAAAAATTAATATTTTATTTTATTAATAATTAATATATTATTATTTTTGTGTGTTAAAATACATGTTACTAGAAAAGTGGAGAAGGTAATGACCAATTTGATTTCAATTTATGCTCAAATATACCCAAAATTATTCTAAGGAGTATACCTCATGAATATCCTTAAAGGATAACCCTCACAAATTCATAAGGGAAGGTTGTTATGGTAGCATCGTCAATCTGAAAAAGATCTGCGACCTTGCGACCCTCTTTGAAGTACGGTATTGGCAGTTTGATGTTGCCTATCCACTTCATGATTCCCTATTTTCTCCACAGCATGCCCTGCAATCAACATGTACCTATTATAATATAAATATTAGGCTCTTCCCCGCCTATAAGACACTATTACTCTAAACATTCAACTTTTAGTCACTCATTTCTCGATTCTCCTTAGATCTGTGATATAGAATAAAAAATGGATCACCAAAGGTACATGATCATTGTGAGACATAATTACTGTTGTTCTTCAAGGCATCTACATATTGTAGTGATTCCTTTTATAAAGGCCAGTGGCCTTCTAGAAGGATACAGGCCCTTCAAGTTTATCTTGTCATTTATTAGATTTAAGGATTCATGAAGTATTCATTTAATAATCAAGGACTACATTATAAGGTAATGGTTACATGCATTGATAATCCCTTGCCTTAATAAATCCCTTATCTTTCCAAAGCACCCAATCATCACAAAAACCCTCCTAGTGAGGATAATTTCTTTCAAATACAATCTTTTGTGTGGCCCTCCAAGAGAGTAAGTAGTGACTTCTTGGTCGCTCATGTGGTGTTCCATATTGTATTTTACAAAATACTAATTTTTAGAGTATATAGAATGACAATAATTTCTTTTTCACAAAACATTGATAATATGGACCCTGTGGAAAACCAATCCTCCACCCCATTATTGGTGGTAATTTTTGATGCCTTCCCTTTCCCATGTCTGGGTAGGTCGTAGTTATGTATTTTTAAAGGGGTGAAGAGTGAGTCCTCAGCATCCTAGCTGTTTGGTTCTAGTCTTCCAGGAACCTTCATCCTCATAACGTGATGTTAAAATGTTGTGTATCCCCACGAAATTCACATGGGGTCCCCCGGCGGTCAATTTTCATGCCCACTTGTCTCCACAAGAGTAAGATCTTCCTCACAATGAATGATACCCTCCAGGCATGGAACCAAACCTTACCACGTGATTGGGAGTCCAATGTAGTGTTATACCATAAAATTATTTCATGAGGAAGATATCGTGATCCTCCTTTCTAAATAAAGATGGAGTCAGAAGATAGGTGATAGTCATCAAGGACTCTCAACACCATATCCTGCTCCCATTGGGCTTTGATTCCATGTGCCACAACTATGCATAATCCCCACTCCATCGCTCACATATGCATCTTTAGAGATGAATAAATCATGTCTGAGGCCCCATATTTATTCTCACATAGAAATGGACTCATGAGGGAATAGAGGTCAGTAGTGACCATTACACCCTTATTCTAAGCATCCATCCTAGAGTAATCCCCAACATCCACATTTTTTGGATTTTAAATAGTCCTAATCCCCATAACACTTATCTATGTGGGTTTTCATCCTTCCTTACTAAATCGGGAGTCAATAAGACTCTATAAGGTTCGTTCATGACCAATGGTAAATATTGGTTCTCTCATCCAACGGGATAAACTTTTGGGTATTAGTATACACCATCATCCCATCCCATTCAGATATTTCACTTGATATTTATTATCATGGGATTGGCATGACCAACCATGATATCACATCTCATTTGGTCCATATATATTACTTCATAGTGTAATCACCAACCACATGTCTTATTTTGACAAGGCCAGTGCTACATGTAATCCTTGCCCATATTCTTATGGGATTTTTTCTCAATTATAAACCCAAATTCCCCACTCAATATCTATACGGATATTGATTCCCATCTATCTAGGATATATAGGAATCCTCCCCAAGGATCTGGTCCAACACTATCATATTCACATTAGTTCACTCCTATATTTAATATAAGACGTTAAAATACATGGGGTATGTGAACTATTTGGAATATGATTTCTTTTTTCTAAACATGGTACATAATAATCCTTCCTCAGGTTCAAAACCAACATCCTAAACAACCCATCTATTATATCCATTTATCATTATTCGTTATCATCCATATAGATTCATAACTGAGTTTCCACATCCCGGTGGAATCATTAAATCCATTAAGTCATCTCACTGTGTAATCACCTTTTGAATCATCACAGAACCTTGCAGCACCTAGGTAGTCATAGTGTATAATCCCCTCATAATCCCACCAAAAAATTGAAATCCTATTTTGATGGGTTGTATTAGTGAGTCTTCACATCCCATTCATCAATCTATTTGGGGTTTGATCCATATCTTTTATACATGGTACATAGGATGACACCATAATGTTATATCACATCAAATGGTAATCTTTGGTGTTCCCATCATTGGGTTACACCCTCCTTGATACATCCTCAATAGTATCTACATCATCCTTCTTGGTGTGACAACATTCCCATTATTGGACACAACACTCTATGGTCCATCCTCATAAGGAATTATGATCCATCCATTGAGTAATCATTTTAGGTACTGCCTTAGATGTATGTACCTACCTAATCCACCCTTTTATGTGTTCTAATCATCCCATTTCCGCTCTAAAAGTTGTTACACTCGGGACCCCGTGACCCCTATAGATATTGAATTCATAGAATTACCTATGTTATTAATGGATTCCTATGGAAATATTCATAATACATACCTCTATCATAAGATACCAAGTACATGATATGGGATAAAGAAGATTTTTTGATTATTTAGAAACACTCTTTTGGAGATGAATACTTGTGGTCTAATGTTACAGTATCCAAAAATGCCATTAATTATCCACGTGACTAAATCCCTGGCCAAATGATGCTTCCCTGACTAGATGCTATGGAATATCTGAAAAAATGTAGCATAATTTACTATCATCCATGAAGAGACGGATTTATGAATGAGTTTCTTGAACAATGTATTAATCTATATGGTAGACCAAGGAACAATGATGAGTTTTGAGGAGGAATCTAGGAATGTAGGGACCGAAGTCCCAAAATCCTTTTTTGGTCAAGGAGAAGACATATCTAAATAAGTTATGAATGTATCTCACCTCTGGATATAGGTAATGTGGGGAAACAATCCCCATGTCCCCACAATTAGGAAAAAACTAACAAATGCATCAAAAATAGAAATGGTGAAACTAATGTGAACAAATCTACTCAATGTGGGATTAGTTACAGTTGATACTTCAGTGGATGATAATGTTACTAGATCTATTCACCTAACAATAAATCCTTCTATGAAAATAGTGAACCATGTGGTTTACTCTCAAAAAATATGGGAAATTATTCATTGTGCATTCTGTCATGTGGAAACTACAGTGTGGATCTCTCTCTCTCCATCCATGGGTGATAGAAAAAAGCTACAACATTGGGAATTATTTTCCTTTTTGTAATTATGGTTATATCTTCTTGAATTTTATGACCCAATCCATGTGAAATAAATCTCCCTATGTATGCTAACGTAGCGGCAGGAGGAACAACTATGGGGAAATCCCACAAGATTCCACCTTCCATATGACATCATCCACAACCATGAATACTGGAACCCACATGCCATCTCACCCTCAAAGAACATGCATATAGGGGTGATTGATAATCTTATATGATGATACGAGTATGAGGAGGTCATTCCCACACTAGATATGGACTGCTAAGACCTGGAGGCTTCTAATCCTTTCTATCACTACCTTCCCCAAGGGTCACACATGGATCCACTTCTCCCCACTAATACATCCATTTTATTTAGTATCCTTTCCAAAAAAAATTCATATGGATCACTCTCCAATGTCGATGATGTAATGTATATCCAACTAATCTCATATATTATTACTACATTGGATCTTTCGATATGGGATACCACTACGAAACTTATACTATAATAACTATGAATCCTTTATGCTGAATAACTAGAGATCTACACCCCTTCTACACTTTCCCCTATCCCAAAAACATGCATCCAATGTCAGGTAAAATCTCAGCAAGATGACTATTATGAGGAGTCCTCTTCATTGAAATAAATTTCCAAATCCAACACATGTGTATTCTAAAAGGTCTGTGGGACTTCATACCACAACTTCACCTTTTCCTAATTGATATCTAGACCTCATTTGGCTCGCATGTAGTCTAGGTTGAATAATTAAGTCGCAAACACAATTATTAGTCTTTATAGACCAATTATTTATTATTAGATACATTACGTATGACCTACCCATACAATCACCAGCTAGATTTTTGGTCCACCCCACTCTTACACCTATTAGGGAGTTCCTACCCATGTTACCACCATCAGTCCAAGAAGATTTCCACCATGTATTCTTATCATTCAGTAAATAGTTCCTCCTCATGCCTTTGATTCAAGATAGAGAAATCCTCCCCATAACTCAAGTAATCAACACTAAAGTCCTACACGCGACATTATTATCTCAAATAAGAGGCCCTCATCATATAATTTTCAACCATATATAAGGTCCTCCTCACTCTATCAACCATCAACAAGGATTTATTCTGCATGTTCTCTTCATATCAAACAGACGTCCTCCCCCTTTATCGACCATCAAAGTGGAGGTCCTCCCCACTTCATTAATAATCAACATGAATATACTCCCTATGTACAGTTCAATTTGTATGAACACCCCCCTCATTATACCACTACCAACTGGAATGGGGGTCCTCCTAATGTCCTCACTAGAACTTGCATTGGTCTTTCCCTCTCTATTACTCCCACCCATAGAGTTCCTCCCTTTACATCCAGTTATAATTATGAAGGTCCTACCTATACTAAATATCAATGATAGGAAGGAACATCTTGTGTTCCATTTGATATATTCCTAGGTTCTCCTGACACATCATATTAACAATTTAGTGGTCATACCCACCGTTATGGTGGTCCAACCAAGGTTTTTGACAATGCTTCTATAGTCCATCTTTGTTACATCAGTACCCGGAGTAGAGGTCCACTACATGGTAATATCAATAAATGTAGAGTTCCTATGCCCTATGAAAACAATAGATACATAGCCCCCCACACTATCCCATCTACCTTAAGAAAATTTCTTCACCACTATAACAACAATCTGCACGGATTTCCACCAAGTGAAATAACATTACCAAACAAAGAAGACTCATCCTGAGGCCAAAAGGTGAATCGTCACCACCAATGGAAGAAATCTCTGAATAACCCATTTTTTGTCAATATAGTGTGTTTTTAATATTATGAAGTTGAATTTGAATCAATTATTGATCCTTAACAGATATCATATGCATTATAGTCTAGGTTAGGATCATAATGTGTGAGTTTTGTTCTTATAAAAGGAGAGTTATACTTGATCCATAAATCCCATAATAGGTACATGATGGAGGAAGAAGAATTGGATCCCTTCTAGACACTCACCATGAAACAACCACTGTCATCTCCATTTTTATTCTCTACCTCAAAATAAGGTCGCAAATAGTTATTATAGGGCATGGTATATGACAAGAAACCACTAGACTCACTACCAACATCTTCTTTAATTGCATATGAATTAGTGAAAAATATCATTTCCTATAGGGACACGAAGAAGTGATTAATACCACCTTTTAGAGATGACCCAGGGAATAATGGGATGTCAAAATGTACAACATTTTCTCTGATGATAATTCCACAGTCGTAGTGTTCCATTTTTGTGTCGTCTCTAGTCCCTCAACAATACCCTATTGAAGAATTTGGAAATCATGAGATTGATAAATCTTATGAGCAGGAATGTTTTTTGGAAATTCTAGCAAATATATTTTTTTTATAAATGTTTTATCCAATTAATGTTCAAAACATTGAAATTCTAGAGTCCCTCACCCTAGACTATGTCAGATGCTTCAATCAGACACTATAGGTGATACTATTCTCTCTCCGAGTTCATTAGTTGGCCTAACTGAGGTTTAATGATCATTAATATGACATCCAAATGTTGTGACGCATGATTGATTTAATATTAATTCCCACATAATAGTACCCCACACAACATTTCTACCATTATACCCTTCTACTATGATGCATCCATATCTTTACAATTCTCTATAAAATATTTGGTCAGGAATCCCCACAATTATATATCCATAGTTGGGGGATGTATAATTCTCATGAAATCTGTCTCATCCAACTCCAAACTACCATTATAGATTCTAGAAAGTTAAGATTTCAGATTTATGCACAATTAATATGGATTACCTTAACCTATTCTTGTAAAAGGATAACAATGTTTGGATTTGAAAAGAGGAATTCACTCCCATGATAGTGTAGTACCATATGAACACTAAGACGTGAATCATCACTCACCAATAGATGTATATCTTTGGACACTATGTACCATCTTAGTCATTTCACTTTGGTTGATATCCCGAAAATGTAGAAGATTGGTTGGGACCTTTAATCCATATGACCCATCTAGTTTAAAGAAAAAGATGAAGGTTGATCCTATTAAGGATGTGTTGCTCCATCAACTCACAGAATAGAAATATTTCATTAATGATCTTTTTTCCATGAACCATGCTGAGCAACTTCAAGATAATGGTGATCCTAAATATAATAATGTCCCTCAACTGGGCCCCCTGGAGAGACCTATAGTCTCTATTGATTAGTTTACTCCTGGGGACACCAACAACCATGTGCATATCAATAATGTGAGATACTGAAGCCTAGGTAATGTGATCATAGTACATATTGATAAATCAATTTGAGATGTGTGATAACCCTCCTCGAGAACTAGCTCCATAGGTTGCTCCTCCAGTAGCTACATATACTGCTCGAGACAATCCATGATCCATCATGCCTACCGATTATGTTGAGGAGCCTGCAAATACATAGGATGTTATGAATATTCACCGATATAGGAATGTCATCCAAGAAAATATGACGTTCACTCTCATCACCCGCTACAAGGATCATGATACTTGACAAGTGTCAATCCCACCTAATGGAAAATCATATTTGGCATTGGTGGATGAATTTCACGAACCCCCAAGATTTTGATAATCCCATGTTATCCTATTTCAATGGGATGGGTAACCCCCCTGTAGCATCTATCCCACTTTATTTTATGGATTGGAAGAAGGTTTGGATCTCCAGTGTAGCAGGAAGCCTTCTAGCTACAATGTTTTTCATAGAAAATTTAAATGACTACATTCATCAAATGTATGAAGTTACCTATTGGGTCGATCATTGGTTTGGAACATATTCACATGAAGCTTGATTATAGTTCAGTTCCACTACATGAATGATGAGTACTTCTGGCCTCTTCAAGTGCAAAAATGGCCATATTAGTGAGACATAGATAGTTTCCCTCAGGGAAGGGACCCGTGTATTCTCTCAATATGCCGCTGACTCTATAGAAAATTTTATTTATTTTAATAGTTAATGTAAAGAATAAATTTTTACCCTCTTTCATCACTCTAAATTAACTAGGGGGATTCTATTATTTCTATTAAAAGGCTCTGCCCCTAGAGGAGGCCTTGTAGAATATAAAGTAGATACAAATGTTTCCTACCTAGATCCTCTTGGAAGGAACATGTAGGTAGATACAGCTATTTTATCATAGGTAGAGGCTCTTGGGAATCTAAAATTACAATCTTTAAAGAAATCGTTGTAGCCTCATCATGGAAAAAAGTCCGAATCCCAACATCATGCTCATCATTTTTCACTGTAGAATCGGCTAAAACAACCCCAAAAGCCCTATCCCCTAGGAATGAAAATTTGGATCTATACCCTCACCAGGCTATAGAACCTCATCATACTTATGCATCTATAGTTCCTTTGATGGATTTGAGAAACCAAAAATATTGATTCTATGATTCTAAGGTTCTAAAATAATATTGGAGTGACATGTACTATGGGATTATAATGTTTCCATAATTCAGAAACCACAAGAGGATAATATCATAGATCTCCCCAACTATATAACTTATAACAATATAATTGTGCATACCATCAAAAGATTATAAGTGTTCAAGGAATGCCTATATGACCTGGTAGATAAAAATGTAGTCAGATTGGGTCATGACCCATCACATATTTCATGTACCAATATAGTTATTGATGGTGACACTAAAGATGAATGGCATGTAGTGTCCAGTCATGCATATTTGATGTATGACGATTGGTTGTCCCGTAGGGTAGTTTCTCATGACTGAGTTATCATTTAGGTCTCTTTGAATCAGACCATGCCTCATAAAGACACCCCACCTCTATCTACTGATTCCTCATACACATATTTACTTTTTTTACTTCTCATGAGAGAAGGAATTTAGGGTACTAAGGAATTTATAGTCCTCCACTATCAAAAGTGCAATCCCACACACTATGAGATTTCATGCCCTCAGAAATTGAAATCACCCCCATAAATATCCTAGTATTAAAGGGTTACCCATGTTATGACTAGGATCATGCCTTCATGAATACTATAATGTTTGTGGATCCCTACATGGTTCACAATGATGAGTTGTATCATCCATGTCCTTTATAAGATTCTGGTCGATTCCATCATCTATGAGGTTGTGGATATGTAATCATAAGAATGTTTAGGCCAAATATTTTAGTTGAGTTGTGCATGCTACCTAGACCATAAAATAGTTTTGCGGTGGATCTCTGTATTCATAGTCCTATCATAATGTCCCATCAAATTCAATTCTATTGTTGTTCGTGCTACTCTTGAATAACATTCCACCCTGATAACATTGTGATCAATCATTCCCAACTATAGATAGACTTCAGTCATCCGATAGTCATCCATTAGTAAATTTGTGAGATTCAGTTATTGAGAAATGGTACATCCATAGAACCATATAGGATCTACCTATTTGATCAATAACACATGTCATACATCCTACCAAGGGGAATCCTCTTATGGACAAAAATTTGTGTTGGTAACTGATGTACAATGTGTTTAAGAATCATTCCATCATTTATGAAATGCTTTCAATTCTTTTGCACCAATAATTGTTAGAATAGATGGGTGAATCCCTCATATAGGCCTTCATCAGCCCCCATTATTTTTAAACAGAGATAGTGGTCATTGAATCTGACCATGTCAAGGATGTTTAACAAGTAGAATATGATGCGGTCATCTCATTCTTAAGAGTAGATGAATGATCTCTTGTTTAAGGACATATCTACTTGTTGTACATTACAAGATAATTTAATGTAATGTAATTACATCTTTATCTAATAAAAACGGGTTCTAGGATCAATCTCATTAATTCTTATATGATCTGTGAATTATGACAAACTAAAGTAAATTTGAGTCCCTCTTTCCTAAATGTCAACCCTTACGATTTGACAGAGAAAAGGCAATGTTGAAAAAGGATTCTTAAATTCCCAGTTCTGTGAATTGATTGCAAGAAAAAATTCATTGTTGTATCAAATATAAATCTAATATTATCTCATGGTTAGTCCTTGACTTTATTTTCATGTGGTATTTCCATCCTTGTATCATGAATGCCTCATGTACATATTCAATGGCCAAGTGGATTTTTTCCATTAGGTTGAATCTCAATTCTCTCCTTCAGACGCACTATAATTGGACGAAATATATTATACGACCAATGTTAAATGGGTTTAGACCATTGTGGTTTAGCACACCATTACCATATACAATGCATAGATGTACATGGATGATGCTTTTATCCTCTTGATTCACGACTTGGAGGCCAGAACACAAATCTTGGGACACAACATTGTTGGTTCTCAAAAGAGGGGGAAACATGTTTCCATTTGATAGAAACATCATAAAATTACCTCAAAATCCTATACAATTATGGATCTGATGACAGTAAAACCCCGACCCATATTTGGTATCAAGATGTTCTCCATATGTCTACAATTATATGTAAGACATTGTTGTTATGTTGAACTGGGTAAAGTATACAGGAACGGACCCACCACCACTACTTTGATATAATCATGAAGAGAAAAATCATTCAAAGAACATATATAATTGGTTCTTAAGAAATTTTATCCATGGATTAATCAATATAATAGTCCCCCAATGAAAATTCTATGTTTTATCAAGTAGGAACTAATGTTCCCCTTGAATTAGTTGGATTGGATAAACCAAATTCTCTCACAGATTCACCATCTTAGATGATTAAGAAGACATTGAGGATTATAATCCCACATTGATGGAGGGTGTCTCCACCACAATTGATTTGTTGGTATATGAATGTATTGGCACTGATTAAGACATGAGTCCAACACTGATCAGCATATCTATAAATGAAAAGGAACATTTACAACATGTGGATTTACTTAAGCACCACCAGGTTGCATTTTTCTAGATCTATGATGAGATGCCAAGACTAGACCATTAGGATATAGTAAATCACATTGGAATCTCAGTAATTCATTGCGGATTCATATATTATCCTATAAGTATGCACCATTATCATGGTTCCATGTTCGAGGTTGTGGTTGAAATCTCATCAAATACACAATTTTCAAGGAATTCCAATACCCTTAATGATTATCCAACATCATTCACATCTAGAAGATGAATGGTAGTTCATAGTATTCGTAGATTTTCATGATCATAATAGCCACTATCCAATGGATGATCTTATCATTCCTGTGATAGATATGTTAATCGATGCCACTAAAAGGTTCATGTTTCTCTTCATCATTGATGTGTATTCTTGGTATAATCAGATCCTCGTGGCCCAAGAATATGATGAATCTACCACATTTTGGGTGGTAAACGGACATTTCTTCTATCATGCAATACTATTTTGTTTGATAAATGTAGGATCCACCTACAACTGTACCATGCTCCAATTATTGAAAATGATCCTCAAAATCCTATTGGAATGCGACATTGATGATTTGGGGGTCTGACCCTGTCAGTATCAGTACCTTCTCAAATATGATGAGAGAGTGTATGGATTTATATGCCCCATTTTTGTGAATATTAAACCATTGAAGTGTTCCATCAAGGTTAACGCTATGATATATCTCACCTTCTTTGTCACGTATAAAGGCATTGATATCGATTCATATATAATTAAGGATATCAGTTAGATGCATCCTCCGAGCAACCTCTATGATATCTAGGGATTTAAAGACCACCTTGAATATATAAAATGATTCTTCATGAATATATCCAACATGTATAAGAACCCTTATTATTTAATTATGAAAGGTTCTATATACTAATGGTATAGATATTGTGAGACACATTTGAGGGGATCAAGTTGTATATTTTGTAGCCACCGATTTTCATGCCACAAAAATTTGGTAAATATTTTGTCATTTTTTTGAATTCCCTGGTGATGTCCCCTAGTTCCTTAATATTTCATAAGAATAAATATGGTAAAAATAATAGTTTCTACTATCGAGGTCACTTGCTACCCGACATAGAGTCCAGATATTCTTCTATCATGATGGTTTTACTTGAACTTGTTTCTGTATTGTTGATTATGAGGCATTTTTTATATAATCATGAGATACTGTGTGTGTCCCAAATGGATGTGATAAAATATAGTATAAACTTATCTATATTTGTTGGTATTCCGGATTTTGGGTGAGGGAACCTTTAGCAGTATGACATCATATTTTTCATATAGAAGTGTTCAAAGAGCCAGGCTCTGGTATAATTTCTAGTCTCCCATATAGCCTCGAATAGAACTCCATGGATCATGTTTTTTCAAGAGAACCCATCTTATTGGAAGAATATGATATGAAATGTTGGTAGATTCATTCTTATGGAGCCATAAAGATTCCAATTGGAAGAAGGAACAATGATCCCATACTAAATGAAGTAGGTCTGCAAATAGTTTCATGACACCTAGGCAGTATGTCATTACCTATTAATTTTTATTATAAGGATGCACCAAAAATTAAGTAAAGTATAAGGATCTCATCACTAGTTTTGAGCTATCCCTTATGATTGATTTTTCCCACCTATATGTGACGAGGGACTCTAAATTAGTCATCAATAATAACGGAGACTATGTCATTAGAAATCCAGTTCTCATTTCTCTATTATAGAGAACTCACCAATAAGGGGAACAACTCCCTTATTGGCATGTGGGAACTCATTTCCCTTGGTCAAATAATGTTTTAGCCAATGGTTTGTCTTGTCAACCCCTATTCCATGAATATCCATACTAGGGTGATTTTTTATCAATGTGGCTCAACGATGTGTCACTACTACCAACTCTCTAGATAATGATGACTACCAGCAGGTAGTTTATATTATCATCGGTGCCACCACATTAGGGCCTCCATGTTAACCCATAGAAAAGTTGTTCTATTATTAGACTAATTCATCATGCAGGTAGCTCCAACATGAAAATCTCTCATTTTAAATAAATGATCAAGAGAGAATCAGTCAATGTGCAGTGCATTGCACACTCTAGAGTTGTCCCATCCTTGAAAAGATCATCTAAAATTGTGGTTTTGATGAAATTATCCTCCACTGCATTCAACAAAACAAGATTCCCCTTGTTATGTAGGAATATCACACTAGATCATATCGATATCATCTAGTAGGGTTGAAGCTATCCCATTAGATTCAATGTATGTGATATGGTTGTCCAATAATGGTCCATGACTATATCAAAATTTCCATGATGTTCCACATGGGTCAAATCCATACCAAATTTTTTGCATCAGCCACAAGACCCGCTTTATAATACCATGTAATCTTGGACTTTTGCAATTTGGGGACTCGATGCAATGATACCATATCTTCTCAGAATAGATTACTGGTGTTCTTTTATTCTAACCTCTAAAAATTAATTTTCCATGTTAGATGATTTTATTCCTCTAAAGGATGTCAATGACTGTTGTATTATTGAATTTAGGATCTCTAACATCATTCATCGATTCATTGCCCTCACAATGTTCAAACTATTAATGAAACAGTATTACTAGAATATAAGCATACAAAATGGAATGTCAGGTATAGATTTGGTCAAACAATACTAATCATTATCATGTTTAAGATATTGGACATATCAATGAGTAAAAAAAGACACACTCTTATATCCTACAAAATATGGTGGGCTATATCGAGAAAACACGATTTTACAAGCTCAATAACACTCTATAGGATTACCGAATGACAAATCACAATTCAACCCTTGTGACTCCATATTTTTTAGTGTATGAAATATAGGTAGACCATCCCAACAAGATTAAATTATCATCGCTTTAAACTGTTAATGAACAACAAATGATAGAAAAGTTAGTTGATGTCTATCTAGCTGAACTCAAAGAACTTGATGAGAATTGCCTCCATTCATTTCATAATATGTAGAGGCAACTGAACATAATATCTATGGAATTCGTTAATAATATTTTCTTTTCTTCCTTCCTTCTTGGTGATATATTATTGTTACATTATGAAGGGATGATACCCCACAGGAAGCACCCAATTTTGGATGCCAAATGGGAGAGATCATAGATCATGCACAAGGCCTATGATAATGGTGCATACACTTTGGTCACAAAGGAAGATGATTGAACCAATAATCTTGCTAATAAAATGTTTTGAAAGTATTATTATTCATAAGAACATGTACCATCATCTATGATGTTAAACTAAAATGATCATCCTAATCATCCTACATGACATTAAACTACGGCTTTGATTGTCATGCATGTCGTTAGATTGCCACATGTTCCAAAATTTATGGCCTAAAAATAGAAGCTTATGTACCATCAAAATGATGTTAAACTGGGTGCGTGGGTCTAGGTATCATGACCACAAACTATATGCAATAGCGTACATTATGAGGTTAAACAGATGCATCCTACAAAAAATATGTTAAATTGCATATTATTCATGGTCCTTTCAACATAACCTTAAAAGGAAAGTGCATATTTTCTATTATGATATAAGACTACTCAATCCATCATGACATTAAACCATGAAATAGTTCATTACTACATTTTATTAAAATATGCGGATTTTCATAACTATGTTTCACATGAATCCAACACTAATGGGATACATAGAATTTTCCCAAAAATTCATCTTTGGGGCCATCTAAAAAAATTCCCAAACCCGTCATCTCTATGTTTACCCATATGACATTAATGCTTTTGTGGGTTCTTCATAGGATTGTTTCATTTGGTCTTGGAATTATTTTTCCGCATTTATGTCAGGTAGCATCATGGGTCCACACTGAATATTTCCTCTTTATAAGCCTCATATTATGGTACGAGATACATGAACATAAATTCAAACCAACAACATCATTGTTGTGAAATGATAAACTACAAAACAACTTCAATTCAAGCCTCTAGAATTTATATATGTATTCTGTGTCCTGGATATATGATTACAAACTACACATTTCTTTGATAACTTCTCCTACCATTGTTTCATTTCAATTACAATTTCAAGTAATATTTATAGATTGATTCCCATCCATATAAGATACAATAGAATTTTTAGACAAATAATATTTGGATCCATTCAAAAATTGAACCATTTCACCAACTAAATTTAGTATCATTGATCTATGTGTTTTGTAGTGTAAAACTTATTTTTCGGCATTCGTGACGAGTTTTCTCTTGGAGTTTTAAAATACTTCTTCACATTAAATGATCTATACTATATGATCTTAAACAAAAAAAAATTTGTAGCATAGTTCACATGATAATAAAAAGTTTTACAACCATGATTTTCTAATTTGATATGATAACACCCCTTTGGAACTGGCCATTTTCTATTAAATTTTCAAGAACTATGGGTGGCCTGATTCCTACCCCCTATGGATATGTAGAAAAGAACAAACATTTATTCCCATGTACCAGTATTAATATCATATATTTTATTTTCGGTACCTTTGGCCTGGGATTCATCCTTAGAGTTTTATGGTGTGGTATTGGACCTATTTTTCCTCATTTATGTTGGGTTATTTTCTGCACCACACACTTATCCCATTGAATGCATCTTTCCCCCACATATTTTCATAGTCGCATGACCATAAATTATATAACGTCCACATCCTTACAACATGATGTTATATGAAATGATTACGTTCAAGGCACAAAACGTTAAACTGAGAACCAATAGTCTAGGCTATAAGAATCTAAAATATACAATGCTTTTGTTCTGAACAACATGACCAAAAATGTTTAATGTATTTTGGGACCTTTAACCTGAAATATATTTTGTTCTTTGGACCCTTTAATAACACTATCCTTGAGGAAATGTATGATCCTACACACTAATGTTCAAAACTAAAATGTTTGAATGTGTGTGGGTACAAGACTTGGAGTGTTGGATTTGACATGGACATTCACCTAATCTCTCTACACATTTATCTTGTCCCATAAAATGGATCCTCATCACCTTCCATGTATTTAGGGACCCCGTAAGGGTTTGTTTATATGCCACATGAATCACCTACATTTATAGGCCAACAAATTGGAATACATTGAATGAGATTTTGATACAGGTCTTATGTTTCGAACATAGTCTGTGGTCAAACCTCATTTGTGGGCCCCCATATCTGGTAACATGATACAGATGATGTGTTTAAAATAGTTATTGTAGTTATAATCCATTTTCATGGAATCCATGTTGTGTTCTAGTTATCAGGTTCCATTATTTACACATTCCACCACGTTATGTACTGGGGGATCTCTAAAGCAGCTAGTGTTTTCCCTCTAAGCATTCTCTCCCATTGAGTATTAATGATATTGTGATTGTAACTTCCCACCTAAAATTTCCTGCCCATTGTTGTCTTCTACCATGTGAATCAGAAATCCTAACATTTCTACATGTTTCCCACACCGATCATGGATCATGTGTGCATATGGTCGGGGTAGGGCAGTACCCACAATAGTGGTTGGGTATACATTTTTTACAAACACAATGAATTTAATCTATGATCATACTCATGGTTTTCTAGGGATTTTGTGGTGTGGGGTTTGACCAATTTTTTCCTCATTCACCTCGGGTATCCAATAGAGACACCATGAACATCTCTATTGAGAAACCTCTTCACGTGTCCTTATCGAATGTTGTTAAAGTTCCTGAATCAGTCCTTTCATATGAAAATAAGCTATAGAATTCCTTGAAATCCTTATGAGATATATTACGACATATAAAATTTTTTATTTGATCCTAGCTCTGATATTATTGGCCTTTTCTCCCTTTAGTCTATTTCATGGGCCAAAATTTATAAACATAGACTAAACGTTTCATTGTGATTTTGTCCCTCATACCATCACATGATCCACTTTATCATATGTTCCATGATAATGGTATAGTGCTAAATCCTCCTTTAGATCATTCATATCAATTTTATTTCTTTTGTGACACTCAAATATTATAGGGATAGAATTTTCTACATTCAATGTGACATGACTCAAAACTGTTTACCATGGTCCTGGAAACATGACTTTAAACTCTGTGTAATATCCTCATCACATTACATTAAATTATTTGATGCATCATAATCCCATGATGACAAACTGCACCATGTATCGTTCTCACCTACATGATGTGAATTTTCAAGACATCCTAGGCTATCTCTAGAGATATGTTACCTGGAAAATATGTTTTATCAATTTTCATATCTATACAACCGAACCACTGTTCTTTCAGTCATGATGGTAGAACTTCAAGGGTTTCGGAGACCATTTAAACATTCCATTACTTCACAACATGCTTCATATACATCTTATTGCAATCACAATTCTCATTCGATTCTAGATGGACCCCTAAATGAATATTCCATGATTGCTCATCTCACCTACCATCATGGGAAATCATTCTGGAAGACATCAAATGAAAATTTGGTAATGGTCATAATATCTTATTGTGGAAATTAATCAACCCTCATTCATTTGTCCATATTTCAGGACAAGCAATATAGAAAATGTGTCATAAAAAAGTCAGAATTTATTCTATTTTCTGATGTCTGCCCCATTGTTTTCTGAATTATGGTTAATGTGATTCAATTGTCTCATTAACCTTTATTCAGATAGATTCTCACTCCCATGGTGTTTTCCCACTCTTTCAATAGTGCACATTAGGGAAAAGGAATTAGATTTCATGAGATATCCATTATATATTTTTTTCTATCTATACATGTGTACTATATATGGTTAATCTATATTATTAGATCTTGGGTATTCAATGATCATTTAACCCTTTCATTCAAAGTGACCAATTATGTGGCCATCCATTGTTTCCCACGTCGAGTGTGCCCCACATGCTGTTAGGGATCTACCATTTATTTTTTCACATACATGTTAATGTTTGGTAATTAAAACAATAAATAAATGATTCCATGCATAAAATCCAAAAATAATAAGAAATACTGTATGTTTTAGATGTTTCAGAAAACATGTACCCATATGTATATCACCATTCGATGTAGTGCTTCAGCTCCACCACATTTTTTAAAGTTTCCTCTAAGTCTTGTCATCACATTCTAAGTTACCATTTCTAATTAGTAGCCTCAAAATGATTCTTATATATCCTTTTTTGTGGCTATTTCTACCCAATATATAGATTTTCAACCATATATGATGCTTTCATCAAATGATCATAGGTTTTTTCTAGTTGTTTTCTAAGAAGCATGATGAGCATTTTTTGACTAGTAATGAAGGATCAATGCATGTATCAATCTTCTTCCAGAGAATGGATCTATTTATTAACTTCTTAAGAAAACCAAGTGTTGATGGACTTCTACTAATACCAGGAAACATCCTTATGGTGACTACATTCATTTTTTAAGCAATGTAGTCTTGTATAATCATATGATATCCTCAAAATTCATCCCCTCTAGCGCACAAATTGGTCATCCAATTGTTAAGTGATCACATCTTGTTTTACACTCCGAATTTTGAATTTTATGATTACTAATTTGACAACATACAAATATTAGCATTGGTTTTCCCAAATATCCTAGACCACATTATAATCATACTTGTCCAACTCCATTGGATAAGCAGGTTTGTACTCTGGGAATGTAGCCAGATGTTTTGTAGCATGATCCTCTTCTAGAATCATGTCCTATGGGTTTGGATCTATATCCTTAGGTTGGTCCCCATCACATGATCATATCTCAATAATGTTATCCATGTAATATCTTTGTTCCACACAATTAGTGACATCACCGACGATCACAAGTGACTTCCCACCCGAAACCATAGCCTACTTTACATTGATAAATGGGTTCATACAGACAAGTTACCTTATCAGAAAATAATCATTGGTTCCTCCAAACATTCTAACAAGTACATTACCTATTATCTCTAGGACTAGTCAGGAAATGAACATAATAGTCAATTTGGTCAAATATGTGAAAAATATTACTCTATAAAGTGGGAAACATTCAATTGTAATGTGATGGTTTCTCACTCCCATAGGTTATCATAATTTGGATACAAAGGTATGGTCTTATAAATATAATGGAAGTATCTTAGGACTCTTGGTCTTATATTCAATCGTCTTTAGCTCTAGGAGGCCTAACATCTTCTCCTACTTATAGTACAAACCATGAATCATGTCTCTCTGTATTTGTTTCATCCTCATCCACATGATATTGCATGAGAGAATTAATATTCTCTTATGTTGAACATCTGTTATTTTAGAAGCTGGGTAAATCATGTTGTAGATGATTGCATAGGGAAGTGAATTAACAACTAATTTTTGGGATTCAATAATCATTTCCCATTAAGGGACCTCTAAGGATACTACCTATCCTTCCTCTAATGATTATTCCATAAAAGTTAATACCTCGGTAGCCTCCTACAATTTTTATTCATTGGCATTTTCCCCCAAGATTCATTTGATAGATCACTCAAGGGAATGTGTTCTACCAATTGATTTGTCAAAAACACTGGGGCGAAAATTCATTTTAGTGGTACCCTCACTCAATCATCCATTGAATGGACAAAACATTGGGTTTTCAAAAAATACTCTAAATATACCATCTAGTTTCTCCGATATTTCAGGGATTTTATTATTACACCATTAAAAGATCAGATAGATTTCATCTGTATCCCACAGCTATTCATATGATCCCATAGGTTATATATATTCATGAAATATATACTAGAATCTGATATTTTCCATGATACTGGATAGAAATAACATGAAGAAGTTCAACAGGGCATAATAACTTCCCAATATCATAAGTGGATATCATGTGAAACCCCCCTTGATGGATACCCCTCCACCCAAGTATGTACGGGAGGGACCACTAAATCTGGTACTGTTAATTCATTCTCTTTGTATCTAGTAAGTGATAGTTAATGGAAAAACTCCATTTATATTATAGCCTCTTCACCATAATGCTTGTTAGAACTGCCCGTACAATTCATTGGTACGATATCACGACCTTAGCATCAATGTGGAGGGGATAATCATTCACTGGCCCAGATCGTCCACTTCTTCTACATTTTTCCTTGAGAGAAAGCTTCCCTACACTTCACAAAATCATGGACTAGCCTGAATGAAACTATGGATTGTAGAATCTCATTCTGCATCTTTCCATATTCACATGTGAACATGATCTAGGAATGTCTCATAACACAGAGGTGGTCTTCATGATGTACCCCCAGTTACACCCTTTGGGTCAGCCTCTGTAGACATCTAATCTGCCTCAATATTGGTTTGGGTTGTACATGTTAAATATTATCTCACATCCCTCCCATTACACCAACATTGTGCCTCAAAATACAAAATGATATGACCACCCCTCTACAGTTCTTGGGCCATCAGTAGTTTTTAACCTCATCATTAGTGGGAATATGAGAATGATCAACTAGTCTACTTTCCATATCATTCTCAGTGCTTCAACTTGGAAAATCTAGATTGGAAAAATCCATTCAATGTTTAGAATTTCTAGCTGAAATATCGTATGAGGGGTGTGGGGTGATTATATTGAGATATTCATAACCTCCCAGGTGTGTGGATATTCAACTCTTCAATCTAGTGAAATGGACCACACATATGCAATATGTTCGTTCACTCAGGGATATACAATAGTATAATATACAACATCTCCACCAATGGGTTCCCTAGAGTGATTTGTTTCCTAGTGTCCATCCTCACCACCGTTATAAATTTTAGTGGTCACACTTCAATAAGTTCATTTATCATAAATTACATCCACTAATAGATGAGTTCCAAAATAAATCTAGCTAGCATGACTATCAGTCGTTGATCATCATTGATGTTGTACCACCAAAACTACTACTATCAATCCTCCATAATCTTATAATAAGAGATATATTTTCTTTTCAGGGAACCTCTACGATAGTTAAAAGACCATATTGGAATATTCTTCAGAAGCTCCTCACCTTCAGCCGAAACACTGGCTGAAATGTATATAAAATAGTTAAACCAAATTTTAAAATAAACATCTGTTGTGTTCTCATCTTCATTGTCAATTCTTCTAACCAACTCTAGAAACACTTTCTCCAAATGTTCCATCCACTCTATATTGCTAAGAAATATTTTATTATGGAGAATATCAACATACATATTCCCTAAAATATGGTTTCTATAAATCTATGGGAGATCCTAGGGGCTGATTCCAACCTCCCCAGGGTGAATATGAAATGTGTTGGAGTCTAGTGTCCATCAACTCAAATGTTCAAAAATTACGACCATTAGTTGGAAAATATAGAAGTGGGAAGTCCATATCTCTTCTTAAAAGCCCACTCACCTTAGCAACATCCCAAAATCTACAAAAGATGCACAAACCCAGTATGTCTATGCCCACTCATATTTGATGGTACAACACTATAGTAGATCCCAACCATTGATCAATAACATATTGGGGTTCCCTAACCCTATCATGACTGTTGTTTTATATTGTAGTGGATACAATACTTTATGAAATGGTTTGCTGTCAATGATGTAGAGGTGGGGGAAGAGTAAATTAGTAGTAATGGTGATGCAGCTCTTCCATATATTTTCATCTACAACCATATAAAAATTGAATTTCAATTTTATTCACTTAAACTAGTAGTTCAGTTCATCCCCACATTCCTCTAGTATAAATATATATTCCCTTGTGATATATCCGTATATTGGATGACTTTTTCTGAGGGGTTAGTATTTTCGAGCATCAAAAATTATATCAAGAATATATTCATTATTAGAATGGATCTAGACAGACTCCCCAATCATGAAAATGTTATACATTTTATCTTTTTATGTAGTATCCATATAGAAATCTTATGAAACATCTTGAGTAGCCATATGAACAGTGGCAAAGTATATTTTATTCAACCTATTCGTGATGGTCACTCCAGAAGCTCAATCGTGAAGCTATGGATCCTGATACTACATTGGGCTCTATGAGAGATGTGAATTAATTTAATAACATTATATACAATTTCACCAAATGTTAATTAATGAAGAAAAGGCGAAAGAACCCTTGTATGTAGTGATTCATTCACATAGTGGATTCCTTCGAAAAAATAGAGCTCTAGAATAGGTGTTTATGAATATTCAGTATGGAAAATGGCCCCATTAATCAATATTTATTAGAGGAGTCTGTTCTATAATCATGGGATCTTTTGAGCTATCAATATTTATGTATAACTCACAGATGTGCAACTACATCCTTTCCATGTGATATAACACTCCGAATAGGCCTAATCATGGTCGATTTACCCACAGAATCAGACCCTCTATTTTGAATCAATTCCCATTTTGAGGGAGGGGATTTGTGGGCAGAGAAACTCATGCTACTAGAGACAATAAAATTCCATGGCATCCTCAAGACTAATTTAGTTTCAAACAAACAAAAACATTCATCTAATGAGTCTAACTCATGATGATCTTATATAAAGAACCCTCACCACCTTGTGGATAAAGGCAGATGAATGTATTTCTCTGAGTCCAATATATCTATATGACCACAAGAACATAATTGAGGGATAGATATGTGAGTCTAATAGAGCCACAACTCTTAAAAAAGCATTTTTTGTCTATAGAATATGCCACAAGGACTGTCATCTACATAGCCTAAAAAATCCTTCTCTCCCCCTCTTACAAAAACCATTTACCTCGAACTTTCATCTTTTGATCACCTATTTTTTAACTCCATTGATCACAATGAACCATGCCCAAAAATGGATTTCTTTTGGTACTTGAGACACTTGAGACATTCTTTCCACTATTCCCATAACCCTATACGTATTGTAGGGATGCCTCTTGTGAAGGCCATTACCCTTTTCGAAGTGTAGAGCCCTTGTGTTTCCTCGAGGCTTTTTGAAGAACCGATTTATTAATCAAGGACACCATGGTAAGGTATGGGTTTCATCATTAACAAAACCCTTTCCTTCACAAATAAAATTTCCTTTATAAATCAATCTTGCTTCCGCGGTCTACTCTTTACTAGGATCCATTCATCACGATACCATATTCTATATGGCCTCCATGATATTACATAGATACATCATGGTCCCTCATGTGGTTTTCCATGTTTAATTTCTCTACCTTGTGCATTTTCACAAAGTTACTATAAGGATTCTTATGTTTTTTCATAGAAACGAGAATGTATACCTCGCAAATAATCACTCCTCCACACCCTTCCTACATAACATTAAAGATTCCTTCACTTCCCCGAGTGTGGGTAGGTTCTAGTTATATAATTCAATTTGGTGAGTATTAAATCTTCATCATCCTCAATTTAGGACATCAAATGAACAATCAACATTATACTTAGCACATTACATTAATATATAGCTTCAACCAGTGAAATGTACAAGGGGTTCCACACCTCAGATATTTTCCATGACCTCTTTAAACCATGGGAGTGAGATCTTCATCAAGAATAATGAGATTCTCCTCACATTGAAGGACACCTAACCATGGGGATGTTCCTCCTTCATGGTGAAATCCCCTATAATTTCTTACAAGATGGTGAAATATTTCTCTTTTATTCATAATCTAGATGTGATGACCAGATAGGGGATGGTTATCATTGATTCTCGAAACCCAATACATCTCTCTTTGGGCTTCGTCACCATGGGGAAATATTATAAATAAGCCTACATCTATACCTCACCAACACATTTTCAAAATGAGGTTATCAGGTCTATATATTGGGCTTTTTTCTCACACTCAGCAAGAATCACATGGGAATAGAAGATAGTAGTGGTTGTGACACCCTTCCCATTGGAATACATCGTGGAGTAATCCCCTTATTCCAACCTCTTAGGTTGTTAACCATGCATAAGGCTCGCACCACTAATCTCTATGGGTTCTGATCCATTTATTCTTTGAATAGTATGTTAGGAGCCTCATTGAGGATCAATCCTAACCAATAATATACCTTGGTTTCGTTATTCTATGGGTGAACATTACCGATATATGTGTCGACTATCATCATTTCTAATCCATATAATTCTCTCATGCCAATATATCACACGAGTGTCATGCCCTACCTGGAGGAAAAATCACATTTAGGTCTATTTGGAAAGCTTCAATGCTTATTCCCCAAGCACATGTCACATTTTGAATGGGACATTCCGATGCATAAGACCAGAAAAATATGAATTTGGGTTTCACCCTAGGGTATATTCTCCAATGCTTATTCGATAAATATGAGAACATTTATTCCCAACTAAGTATGATATGTTGGAAACCTTCCCATTGTTTAATCATGACACTTTCATATTCACATTGGTTCACTCTTTTCCCTATCATATGACATTAAACTACATGGGGTATTATAACTACATGGAATTATATCTATATATTCTCATTATTTTACTTCGGAAACCCCCCTAATGTAAAATCCTACATCTAAACAATCCATCCATTTCATAAATTTCTCCTAATTTTTCCATATCCACCCTAATTCATATCCATACCAAAACATCCCAGAGGAATACTACAATCCATTTGGGTTTTTTTAGTGTATAAGCTCTATCCACATCATCATTTCCCCTAAAACTACTTGGTACGTCTTAGTTAATAAGTCTTACACAATCCTACCAACCAAGAGAAATCATCCAATGATGGTAGGTCCAAATGCATTAGACCCACCCCATCCACCGAACTAACTGGGTTTTGATCAATGTCTTCTAGAAAGGCAGTGTAGTAATCCTTAATGGGATTCAACCCAAGAGAATAGTGAAACCTAGTACTCTCCTAAATGGTGTATAACCTCTTAGAGCCATCATTTGTGGTTTTCAGATCAGCCTTCATGGGGTGATAACCTTCCCTTTATGGGACACACCACTTTTGGGTCTTAACTCATAAGATTTTATGATTTGTCCATATAGTATGAATTCTAGGTACTCCCACTTATAGATGTAATTATCTAATCCACCTTCTCTAGTGATCTGATCAATCACTTATCTCTCAGAAAGAAGTTAAACTCTCCAACACATGACACCTATATATGCTATATTTTTTTAATTCCTTGTGTTAAACATGGAGTGCCACTTGAAAACTTCATAAGATAAGCCTCTAGAAATAGATAATTCTTCATCAACATTGTACACATCAGGTTTCTCATTCCTTGATAATAACTATTATGATGGAGAATCAATGTGTTCCAATGTTCTTGCATCGAGTCATTCCACTAATTTTAGAAATGAAAACTTCCCTAACTGAAAGATGCTGCATAAATAGTCCCCTTAGTATGTCCAGACAGAAGCAGTGTAATTAATAAGCATCTACAATGATATGGGACTATGAATGAGTTTCAAGAGAAACATATTAATCTAAAAGGGACACCCATACAAGGTGATATGTTCTAAGCATTAGTCCATTGAAGTATGTACCAACATGCCGTCATCCCATTTTGATTGAGAAGTATACATCTCTAAACAAGTGATGATATATTCCCACCATTTGAACTTGGGTTTGTGGGTAAATAATCCTCACTTCACCAATATGATTTGTGCCATGGTGAATGCATCAGAAACAATTCTCACCAAATCAATTAATTAATAGAAATTATCTGTGGATTCACTTTTGTTATAATTTTTTTGATTAAATATAATTTTTACTCATTTATTTACCTTTCCATATTGATTTTGAATTATTCAGTTATTTTAATGGATTTTTTTAGTTATTGCCTTTCTATATTTATAATTAATTATTAACTCATGATATCTATTACTATACTTAAACCTTACTGAGCATTTATGATCACCCAGAATTTTTCCTTTTCCCTAGACTATAATGAAAAATTATTTTAATAATATTTCAATGAAGATATTAATTTTATTTTGTTTTGTATCATGTCATATTTCATATAAAATAATTTTATATGAGTATCATGTTTTTATTTTACTTTTTCAAAAGTATTTAATTGATCATTCCATTATGATTTGATTGCTTCTTATCATGCCAATATAATAGAGTATGGAACCAGCATTGGGCTACTAGGGTTGTGGTTTTAGATACACCATTCCTAGGATTACTTATCAATGAAGAAACCTCATGCACATCTCCTATTATAGAATAAATAGATTAAATTTCCATACTAAAAAAATGATTATTTCACTAAATTCAAAAAATCATCAATGACCATGTCCATGTAATGATTTTCCACAAAAATAATCACATTTGATATCTCCAAGTTGAAACTGCACATGATGTAGAATTAACACTATACAATCCATTAACTGTAGTTTTTCCTTAACATCTACACCCAAATATTTCCAGTTAGTAATAGATAAAATTATACATCACATTTTTCAACAAAATTAGATGAAATAAAATGGAAACATATTTATGTTTCTTATGTGATCACCCTCAGATTCAGATCCCAATGGGTTGTCAGAAAGAACACATCCACGAAATGACCCATGAAGGGTTAGGTATATGGTTCATATGAGTGTCAAGAATTATTGGTGATGTTAGAGAAGAAAAATAGTATCACTAAGAACTCAAATAAACTTTATATGCTTCAGTAATTCAAATTAGATACATCTTTTGTGTGATCATAGATTTTGTGAGATCCTATTTTTCAGTCGAACTGTGAGAACCACTTCAATCAAAAACAAAGTTCATAGAACATATCGAAACTAGGGGTATACTCCTCCCTGAGAGTCACCTAGATTGGGTTTTTTCAATACATACTAAAATAAAAGATATAAACTTCCTATTAATTGAGAAATAATTTTTTCCAAGAGAACACAATATATTCATCAAGATAATACTCTACAAATCCCTCATACATCACATCCTGATCTCACAGCTACACATGGTCATCTGATAAACTAATATAAATATTGATACATCTCATGTTCTATATAATATTGAAAAAGTACTCATTATGGTTATTTAAATATTAAATATCCACTTAGAATTTCTTCTCATACCTCTCACAACATAGGAAATGAAAGCTCACAACATCTGCTACTCCAATGGTGTGTTACTTGCCAACTAATAAAGAATCATCTATATCATTCTACACATGAGATCATCCTACAATGTCTTGGATCACTCCTCAACTAAGGAGTAATATAGAATTTCAATACTAAGAATCACATCCTCACTAACTAGTAACACTAATCTAATCATGGGTTGTCACACTTGGATATTTTAATGAAACAATTCTCATTAAATAATTTTAATTATTGAATAACTCGTGTTGCATGAAACTATGTGTCTAAACAACCAATGAGGCACTATTAACATAACATATCCATATAAATTAACATGAATAAATATGAAAAAATAATTTAGGAAATTAGTATACACCTCAACCCTAATATGAATGTATTGGTGTGATCTCCGAAAATAATCACACTTATTCAGTAAAATCATTTTATTTTTCAAATATATTTTTTCTTAATAATTGAGTTATTCTTATTTTTATAAATTTTAAGATTTCATATAAAATTAATTTGAAAATAAATTTATTTAATTTATTAATCCATCAAGTCAAAATTGACATTGAATTATTATTTTCTAGAAAAAATTATTTTTTTAGAGAATTGGGAAAATAATATTTTATATTTAAAATTATAAATTATATTAATTTTAAAAAATTTGAAAAATTAGTTTTTTATTATATTTCAATACTAATTAAAAATAATTCAATTATTATTTTTGATTAGTTTTTAATATATGATTTTTTATTACAAAATTTATTTTCTTAAAGAATTTTTTGAAGAACTATTTTTCAATTATAAAACATATATGTTTTGTTTTTTGATAAATGGATATACATTATAGATTCAATTTGTCTAAAAGAAGTTTATTTGATCCTTTTATTTTATGCAAACATGAATAGTAGCATTGGAAAATATCGATAACATATTGAAGACAAATTGGAAAATTATTTCTAAAAAAATATTATAATAATTATCAAATAACCCTAATGTTGGTTCTGAAAGATTTAAAAGCATTAAATGGGTTGTTCCCAACATTTATTTTTTTCATTTCAATGATAAATCATAGATCTACATGATGATAAACATCATGTTCACCAAATTTGAATCAAATGATACAGAAAACATGAATCATGCCAAAACCAAAGAGAGAATCATCACATAGTATATATCATAAATTTAATTTACATTTAAATTACCTCAGCATAATTCATTCATTATTGATGGATATGGTAAAAAATTAGTGATGCACCATTATTTTGATGTAAAAATAATGTTCATATTAAACCTAGTGCAGATCAATACATGTTTGACGAGTCCCCAGAAATTTCTAAAAGAATATCTAGTTTCTAACACAACAGATTCATACCCATGCATCATACAAAACATATAACGATGAGAATTTCCTCCCATGAATTCTTCATGATCTGATGGAGGATTATTTCACTCCATTCGATAGAGTAATCTTAGAGATAATAGATCTCTATTTATTGAAATAATTGTCTAATTCCATCCAAAAAAACCAAACAAATGAATTATTATCTTGAAAAAATAACATAAATGGGTATATATATCACTATAGAGAAAAAATTAATTGAAATATTTTCCATTTTTATTTTTTTAATTCATGCGAGAAGGACATGTCAATAAATAATAATAATATTTTTTCTTAAAATGTGGTTATCTTTTGAATTAAAAATAAATATTATTTAATCAAATATTATTCAATAATAATTATTTTATCATTGGACAACTTATACTCATTCCAACATTCGTCCACAATATTTATCTTCTCTTTAATAATGAATATTTATTTATTAAATAAATATAAATAAATTATTCACCTATTAATAAAGAAATATTTTATTCACTAAAAAAATATTCATTAAATATTCAAATCACATTATATTTTATCAAATAACTACTGACAAAATATATGTGATCTAGAAAACATGAATAATTATTAAAACCCAAAATTTGATAATATTTATTGAACTTATTAAACAATAAATTAAATATTTTATTTATCTGAGATTCTAGATACACATATTGATTGATCCACTAGGCCTATTTTTCAATATAATTAGGCGAGGAAAGATAAGTTCAATGGTTATAATCTAGACACATGACAATGAACCCAAAAAATAAGTGAATTCCATAGATGCTTACAATGTAAAATAATCACTTTATCGAGATATCTCTAATCAATCTGGTTGCATGACGGTGCCATTATACCAAAGTCCTCATTGTATGTTTCATTTATTTAATGGAAATGAACTTTACCATTGAACACCATGGACTTGGATTTATATATGATATATAATTTCTATCAATTGGATTGAGATATCATCTTCCATTAAAAATTGATAAATTTTTTCTCACATTAATCGTTAATTCAATATTACTCAAGGTGCCCCCAATATATCCTCCCTCCCCAAAAACATTTGTAATAATGGTTTTTTCAACACACATACGTGACTTATAAAATTCATTATTAACAATATTAATATCTCAAGGTCAATACACATCATTGAAAATATGAATATCCAATGACATATATACATGTGTATTTCCTATGGTTATGTCTCCGTGTAATATACTTCTGGATATTACTAAAAGGTTATATCCCAGTAGAAGGCACATCAATTTCCAATGATACTCCCCACATGATAGCTATAATCATATGTGCCCCTGAAATTATATCATCTCTATATAGAACATATATTGAAGAATTGTGTTGTGGAACTTCCATGTTCTCATCATTACAGGAAACTTTTATTAACTTTTAGTCAGATATCTACTCTTAGGATTTTATCACAAACTATATCACATTGAAGATAAATGGTGATGTAATAAGTTGTTTATTAAAATTATAAATAGTCAATGTATGTTATCTTAATGTACAGATAAGTTTTATCAAGGGAACTAACTACAATAGAATCCCATTTACACTAGAGCTGTCAGGACCCATCCCTCAGGGCCCATGTCCTAACTACCCCAAGCCTGACTTCAATAGGCCAGGGTCTGGTGACTAGCACCAGAAATGCATTCCCCTTAATCGGGAAGGAATTAACTTCTAACTTGTAGAGACACACAGTCCAAGAACAAAACAAGATGCAACCACAAAGTAAACTGCTGCAGAAAAATAGAGGTGAAATTAAAAAGGGGCTGGAACACAAGCCCAACTCTAAAAGTACAAGTACATCTGAATGTACAATACAAGAGAAAGAAAAATTAAAAAAAACTAAAGGGTCATCTTCTGAGGTTCCTACATGTTTGGTTGGTACGTATCTCAAACTCATCACTCCATGTCTATCAGTCTCTCCGAGTCACGTCACACCGAATAGTCCACCTCCTAACACTATCCATTACTAGCTCCCTCATCCTCGATCAATACTGTACATCATCTGCACAAGACTCAACATGGTGTGGGCGAAGCCTGTGCATGGGTGAGTATAAAAATACTCATTGGGGACCCCAAGACCTCCATTGGTCTCTTAGAGATCCAAAAAGGAAAAACCACAAAGCAAGTCCCCAACTCAACATAGGAATATGCACATACATATTCCTAAGTTATCAAGATATATTCATTTCATAAAAGAGGGAAGGAAACCACATAGGTAACACCATGAAGGTATAAGTACCACATAGGTAACACCACGAAGATGACACCACAATTGTAGAATTACTACATAGGTAAGACCATGAAGATAGAAGTACCACATAGGTAAAATACTCATCTCACAATCAGGTATAACTTAAGTACAAAGGTAGAGATGATTAGATATAAGGCTAAAACATCTTATTCTGTTTAGTAGCACTGCTTCTGACCCATACAATATCGATATGTAACTAACCCCATATGACCTACAAATTATCAGTATGTGTTGACCCACATAGTATCACTAAGAGGTGACCCACTCAAAATTGATGTTCTTTCTTCATGTTATAGCTAGCCATAGGATTCCGCGCACTCAGCGCGCTCGAGTTCCATACAATATTCCCCTGAAAATACAAATCATACCTCGACCGCCACTAAGATCCACAAAGTATAAACCAAAATTACCTCTATGTCGTATGGGTTCCAGTGCATTAAACAACACATCAATGGGATGCCCGGTCTATAAGTTATAGGCATTTTAGTACTGAGGATCCGGATGGATTCAAGTGTGATCTAACCTAGCCAAAACCCATGTTTGTATGAATCTATAATGAGTAATTCAAAAGGACTGTCTCGCTCCAATGGTGCCAAATCCATAGATAGTTCTTCAAATGGTCCCCTGATCTGTAAACTATATACATTTTAGTGTCGAGGGCCCGGTTGGATTCGAGTACGATCCAACCTGACCAAACTCCATCATTCTCCAATTGTTTCATGGAGTATTTCAAAAGGACTGCCTCATCCTAAGGGTTCTATCATGACAGACATCACGTCAATCGGACGTCCGGTCTATACGTTATTGGAATTTTGGTGCTGAGGGCCCAGTTGGATTCGTGTTCGATCCCACCCGACCATATTTCAAAGGGAACTAGATAACCAAATGGGTCACACCGTTACAATACACACAAAAAAGACATGAAATGGACTACCCCATTTGTCCAATATGGATACCCTTTGAAAAAAGTTGCATTTCAATGCAACACGTATGAACCGGTCCTCATGGAGACCACACCTCGACGTCGACATAAATATCCAAAATTGATCTCGATATGTCCGTCTTAATTTTACGATCACCCAATTGATTATGGTACACCAATTGGATTTTGTATTAATTAGTTACAACATAATAATGTTTTAAAAAAAAAAATAATAACTTTTATATTGGGTGTTTCCTGAAACCGAGTCACCTTCTATAATTTATTATTCAATATAATACATGGATATACCATCTTTATGACAAGATCACTTCACCACAGAAGGAAAGACAATTGAACATCACACACAAGAGTTATGGTGGCTCGAATATTTAATAATAATATTAAATATATTATTTCCTGAGAACTTCAGGTACTTAATCTGAAAACCCAAAAAAGACATCGAATATTGGACTAGAAATTTCATCCTTAGAGTCAGGGTCACATTGTCGTTGACTGTTCGTGAAACAGAGATCACATAAAGAAGTCATGGACAAAAAAGTTAATTTATTATCAATTGTAATAATAAGAATATTTTTTATTATTATTATTTTTAATTACTTACTTTTTTATTTTTTCTAACTCCAAAATAAATCAATGAATTTTTAGCCACTTCTTACGCGATCTAGTCAATCACTATTTCCCTCATTTATCGTTTATTTCTCATTTAATTTTATACCCTTTCAATTTATTTCACCCACTAATAGAGCTCATTATTTCTTCTTTTATTCTCCCAATTATATCCTATGCAAACCCAAACACCCAGATTTCATCTTCATGACCAGAACCACAACCACCACCTCCAGTTGGTCGCCCTCGAAACACATGCCAGAAATCACACCGCCACGTTTCCCCTTTTGTGGGCTAAAAAATATTCATTCGAAGCCCAAAAAATGTGATGACCACATATTCAGAATCCTCGAGTTGATATCTCTACATATGTATGTCATTCTCTACAAAACATAATGTTTTCAACATGCTTAATAATTCGGCAACACAGAACGCGGGATGAACGAAATAGAAAGGTTCATGGTCTATGTGCAGATTGATGTCCATGTTTGATTGGGCATCATTGTTGAGAATCAGGAACAAGATGAATTAACAAATAGATATTAATAGAACTACAAAATAAACCCCTTACCTTGAAAATCCATTGGATAACAATCTTGATTAAATGTAGGTTTGTATTTGTCGTTCCCGCAACAAACTTCCAATGAATCCACTCGAACGAAGATCTTCAATTCATGATTGTGAGATCCCTTCTTTTTCAAGAGCCTCCTGATCCTTCTCATCATTTTGCCAATGGAAAAAACCACTCAACCCCAAGGAAGAGTTAATATAACACTTTGATTAAGTTGTGATTCATTTATGTATAATTAATGAATCCTATTAATTAAAGGGATTTTTGGTTACACGTTTTGTGTAACCAGGAATTTAATTCCCAGCTTTTAAATTCCCCACCACCCTTTTCTATTCCCCACCACCAAAAATTAAAACTGGAGGTGTGAGGATACATAAAATTAAATATATTTATTCTATATAATCCTCCACAAAAAAATGCAAAAACCAACTAATTCACTCAACCCACTTCGGTCGAGGTTAAACCTCCATTAAATGAATTTTGGCCCTGTGAGTTCAACAGTTCCTTTAGATTTTTAATCCCAGCATTGGTTCAAAGTTAAAAAATTCCGTGTGCGCGTTTACTGAACATACCATAAAAAATTTCAATAAATTAATAACGTTCACCCTTGACATGCACTGGTCAAGGTAAGGCTCGACCTAAAGGTAAAAACAGCCAACAAACTCAACGACAATCTCAAAATAATCAATCAGAGTTACTGTTTAGATGTTATGGATTTTATAATAAAATAATAGTCACTTAATTAATTTATTAACGGCCAGAAATTATCTTTCAATTGTGGTCCACGACATCCAATGTTAGTATCTTCTTAAATAGAGAATACCCTCAAGAGTTCAGTGGTGGTCTAATATTTTTAATCCGAGTAAACATTCATGTGTTATAAGCATTTTAAAAATAAATTAATTTCATTGATTATTTTATTTATGATTATTCCATTTTTTGGTTTTTCTCACTGGAGGCTTGCACCAACTAAAATTAACTCACGCCGAGGGTAAACCCACCATCTTGAACACAATGGTGTCCTCTGATATTTAATCTGGGAATCCATTTAAGAGTTATTCTGATTTTTAAGGAAAGCTTCTTTTTCACAATATTTAATATTTAGAAAAATTTTGACAGACCATTCTGGGCACTCTGGAACTCGTAATCATGCGCCATCAAATTTCTCAGTCTCTAAATAGTTACATATAATTTAAAAAATTATACAGAAATCCTGAGACCTTAAATTTACCCCACCTTAGTGCTTTACATCCATGAAACCTATAACAAAGAAAAATAACACAAATGAGGGTACTAAGAAGGAATCCAAGCCTCCTACTCCAATGTTCTATCCTAGAGATTCTCGTCCTACCAGCGTACCAGAAGTTTCGACCGCCCATGAAGGACCTACCCCTATCAATCCTCAATATCCACAACTAACACCATAAACATCATCTCATAATCTAAGTCCACCGTGTTGTGGTATATTATATGAGATGAGTTGTGCACGTATCTCCTCTGGTGGGATACGTGGAAGATGTTTTCCACCCTTTCCAACTGCGTTGGAAGGGCCATGTGGTATGATACTTCACCAATCCTCTAATGTATCAGAAAATGAATGATATTCCACTTCGATAACTTTCCACCTCGGCCAAAATTTGTAGCCACAGTCGAGGAGAGACTCACATGAATACATGATTCCTCTCATGATACTCCAAGGATCTCCATCTCTCGTCAGCAAGAAAATTATGCCATTACTTACTTCATCCCTGGCCACCAGTACTGACGACAGAAGTCCTGGTACACCATCACCACCCCAGAATGTACCGTCAAATGGGATGTATGGATCTCCCTCAAACTCATATCCTGGAGCATCAATAGTACCATAGTGCAACCTCTTCAGAGGATTAAATTCTCCCCACCTTCATAAAAATACTTCAAGCAACTATCCTTAGAATATTTGTGCACGTCGAACATCGTATTCAACGTCCCAATCTAGGCCTCATGAATTTACTAAGTAATTGGGGGATTTATAGTCATAGATTGGAGGTATGATACTCCATCATTATTAATGAAGGATTTCCGAAGCGTGACTAGCTTATCTGACGCCTCACTCAGCACATATAGACCATATCTCAAACTAAGTGCATCTACTACCACATTCACCTTCCTAAGAGTATAGACTATCTAAAAGTCATGGATCTAGAACAAATATATCCATCATCATTGTCTAAAATTATGAAATCTTGGATGAATATTCTCCAACCACGGGAAAGGATCCCCCTTCTTTGTCAAAGATGTCTAGAGTGCCGCTACCCTGGAGATTACTTGTTCAAAACTCTGGTAGTACCCTGCCAAAGAGGAACTCTCTCTCCCATCGAGGAGGTAATACAGTAAACATATTTTGAAAATATTTTCCCGCAATCTTCCACCCTTGCAGGCAACTAAAAACTAAAAAACTCTTACTGCCACTAGGGTAAGGCTGGCTAACTCAAGAGTGATTAGATGCACCCTCTTTTTCTGGAAATTATCATGTGCTTCCTGGGATTCCTTTTTCACTAACCAAGGATAACCCATTCCATTATTGTAGATAAACCACAACCTTTTTTCCTAATATATTCAATCTATGTATGAAATATGGATGTCCAGTTCATACCCAAAATAATGTCCTAAGGCATCGATTCTTCCACCAAGAGGTTCGAACCGTTACTATCGCCTTAAGGTTCAAATCACACCGTCGGTATATGTGTGATTATTGAGTCTCCTCACAATGGAATCTCATGACGTAAGGGTGAAGTCAACAGTTTATCCCAAAACTCTTTGTATTGAACAATATTCATGGAAGGTTTGAATGATTGGTACCTCTGTCTACTGATTCAAAAGTGAGTAGTAGACACAGACCGTGCGACGAATCATTCCTAGATTCCTTGTGTTGTTCTACTTGACCACATGCAGCTACTCCCATGTCATGTCCTCCGACTCTATGAGCCAAGTGGGGATCAAATTGGGGTGGTGGTTGTAACATGTCGAAATGTACGACACCTCATGATGTTGTCCATCCTCTGCTTCGATGTCGGAAGCCATACAAATTTATCTATCCTTAAAGATTCCCCTTACCAAATCATTTTACACGCCTATGTATGTAACACCCCAGGCTTCCACGGTACGTCTCCCTTTGAATAATGTAGTAGTTTTCATTGTACATAACTTATAGAATTAACACACTACAACCAATCTAACTAGTCCTTATAAATAGTAATAACCATTTTTTTAATTTTCATAAATTATATTTTTTAAAATGGTCTTCATTTTTGAATTTGGAATATCAAAATTAGCATAGGGTGAATTTTTGGTACTTTTCTATAAACATTCACTTTTTGATGAATATTGAGATATACTAAATTTTAATTAAAAAAATTAAATAAAAATAAATTATTGTATTAAATATTACATTTTAATGGTTTTAATGTTTTTTAGATAATATTATTGTAATTTAAAATAATTTAGGTCATTGTATGTAATTACACATTTAAACTAGACATAAACAAGCGTCAATCTTTTGATAGTTTTATTCATTAAAAACCTCAATTTTGTTTTGACAACAAAATTAAATTTTAAATTAATACCTTCCACTTCTGTTTATTAATTAGAAAAAATGGATTTTATATTTGTAAGGAAGAAAAATAAACATTGTTAATATGTAACTTTTATTTTTAGAAATTATGAAAAATTATTTTGGTAAATATTTTATTTACCATGGTTAAAGCGTAAATCTGGTAAATAAGGGTAAAATATAATATTATAATAATATTAAATTAGCCTAACATGAGTTCTATTCATTTTTCTTGGTACATGTCCAACCATGGGAATCCTTTTTTAAATTATGGGAACCCATGGAGCCACTTGAGAGTGATAATGACACTTCATTTTAATTAATTTAAAGTAAAGACAAAAATGACATAAACATAAATCTTTTAGTAAAAAAATATAAAATGGTGTTATATAAGTCAGAGTTGAGACTATAAATACTAATTATAAAGATAAAAATATTTCCTAAATAATATTATTTTATTTATAATTTTTAGAAATTATATAATTAACTTTATTAGTGACACAGTTTTTGATATAGTAATTACCTTATTAATGAAAGAATCGAATAAATTTTATTATAAATAATAAAATAAATATAATTTCCAAGTTTTTATGACATCCACGAAATTTATACGAGTATATGACATGATTTTTTTGATTCAATGTTTTTGATTTGAAGTAATCCTGTTTTGATGACTTTCACAAAAACCAAATACAAAATAGTGTCAACATTTTCATTATTCAGTTTTTACAACAAATATTATATTATTAAATTATATAATAGTCATAAAAATATAAGGTTAATCCATAGAACATATAAAATTATAGGTATATCATTAATAAACATGTTGAGGTTCTATTGGAATTTTATAGTATGTTTATTGACCAATTATTATAATAATACAAGAATACATGGTCAAAGTTAAACTGTCTAAGAGTTAAATCTTAAAGATAATGTTAATATGGTGACCCAAACCAGTATAAAACCTTTCGGTTGAGTGTCTCTAGACCCATACCAACATTATAATTGAAATAAATGATTATAGATCCATTAGAAACCGAAAATTATTTTATTACAAAATAATACTTCATTCTTTTTCTAAGGTGCCTCTCACCTCTCTTATAAAAGGGCACTTACTCTTCTCTCAATATCACACCTCCAAATCCATTTTTCTCAGACAAATCCAACCACGATATCCTCCCAATTTTCATCACTTCAACATAGAGGCCTTAGTTTCATCATTAATAAAAACTAAGGATCCCATTTAAAAAACTCTAAAGGAAACACCCAATGTAGAGGTAATAATTTCGCCACCCTCTTTCATGCTCTTTTCTTATTCTTATTCCTCTTTCTTTGTTGTTTCTATCTAAAATAGAAAATATAGTGTCATATATATATAGTGGTGTTATTATAAAAAAGGTACAACCATATTCATTATTGTATCCATCATATGAATGACACAGGTACACTATGTGTGTACGTACGACATACCATCTCCACGTCATGGTGTAGGATGTTATTCAAACACTTAATTACATGTATGGGTTTAATAATGAGTATAACTGATGTAAATAATAAAATAAAAATTTAAATTATTCATTATAAATGATATACCATCCAATTACATAATATTTCACCATCAATATAATTATATTGCCGCTCGTTCATATGTACGGAGTACTGTCTCCACGAATGCGATGTGATTCATTCCCCATCATAATAATTCATGAATAATATTCCATTCATGAATAAAAATAATGTTTAAGAATGTAATATAATTCTTTATATGGATAAAATACATCCTATCCATAACAAACATGGCTTGCGTAATAGAGCATATAAAGGAAAACTGATACGTTAACCCCTGAAATAGTAATACTACTAAAATATTATTAACAAAACAATATTAGAGGGTCATATATGATATCATATTTATGTATATAGATATGTTATACTTTAATTACAATTTTTTGGCTATTATACATGAGGTTAACATACCATCGATTAAGGATAAGTACTAGGTAATGGTTAATTTTACAATCTATTTATTTTCTGATGTTGTTTTACGTAAGTATCTACTGGGACCTCTTTATCATCCACATCTGTGATTTCTTAAAATGTATTTAAAAAAATTAATATTTACTATACTATGGGTTAAATTCCTTTATACCCTTATTTTATCATATATTTTTTTAAATTAATCTTTCTGTCATTTTCCAAACTAGGTGCCTTATGACCTTTTCGACAAAATTTAGGTAAGAATGCCTTTTATTAAATTATATGGCAAGTGTGTCTATTTTTCACTATTATATAATCGTTGAAGCATCCCATACAATATTATTATAATATTTTAAAAATAAATGATTTATATTATAATTATATGACTTATTAATGATTTCAAAATAGAAAGAGATATTTCCCTAAAAATGTTTTTATTTCAACTATGATAACATTCGTTGATGGGTTATAAGCTTATTTGACATTGATTTATTATGTTACAAAATATCCATATTTTATTGAATGTTTTTTGATATTTTTGATAGTGGAAGTAATATTTTTACACCATTCATTGTTGTTTCTGACGCTTTCGCCGGGGTGCGCGCATCCGTCTGTGAGGACGTGCGGCTGTGGCCCCACATTCCCGCTTTCCAAAGGTGGGCAACATTCGTTCCTTGTTCAGGTACGTCTGCTCCTTGATTGAAAAGGGATGATGGGATGTCGGTTCTTCCTTCCGTGGATTCCTCCTCGGAACTCGTCACCTAGTCCGGGTCTCCCCCATAGATTTAATACGTTGTTCGTGAATCTCATTCCTGGTGTCATATCGTCATGGAAGCCGGTTAATTACACTGCTTCTGTCAAGACTTTCAATAGGGTCTTGACATAGTAGCGACCTTCGGTCGGAGTAGACGGCAACATCAGGAAGGTCGGGGCATCTCTAGGTGCGTGGACATTGGGGAACCCTTATTCTTCCTCATAAGAGGGCATCTCAAGGGTGCAGAACCCGAGGCGTACATCTGAGGTTTTCCTCAGCTTCCTGTGTTTAACACAGGGTATATTGCAAGATTAACGTCTAGCAGAGACGGTTACGCCAAAGGCATGTCATCCGAGGTTTTCCTCAGGCATCTCGTGTTTATCACGAGGTGGGCCGTGAGTTTAACGTCTTATGGAGACGGAATGAGGGTGATCAGAACGTCCCATAGAGATGGATCAGATTGGTATATCCTTAGGAGGGAACACCTGGAAGGTTTACCAAGGGGATGGATCAGAACGCCCAATGAGGACAGATCTGAGGTGGTGGGGTCCCTAGAGGGGAAAATGGTGATGAATCGGGGTGTACACAGAGGACAACGACCCAGAGATATGATGGGGCTTACACATGGAAAGCGGCCCATGCGCTGCTAGGAGCAGCAAGGAGGTGGATGGCATGATCCCGCCAGGATGTGGCGGCCCGGGTGAGAATCAGGATGGATAGGGGATGAATGGAGCAGAGGGGAGTGAAATGGGACCATCGCAGGGGCGACGGTGGAGTTGGGCTTGAGCCTTGAAGAGGCTTCCTGCGTATCCCCGTGGCAGGGAATCAAAGTCCGCGTAGTTCGGGAGGGTGCCGGTAAACCGACGTGATGGTGGACCTTGGTCCGATGGGCATCGTCAGCGTACCGACATGAGGGTGGACCTTGGTCCAATGAAAGATGGGCATCGTCAGCGTACCGACGTGAAGGTGGACCTTGGTCCGATGAGCATCGTCAGCGTACCGGCGTGAAGGTGGACCTTGGTCCGATGGGCATCGTCAGTGTACCGACGTGAAGGTGGACCTTTGTCCGATGAGAATCGTCAGCGTACCGACGTGAAAGTAGACCCGTGGGTCCACTAATGGTGGGCTTGAACCTTGGGAAGGTTTCCTACGTACCACGCCTTGACATGGATCAAAGACCTCATAGTTCAGGGAATACAGTTTAATGTCATGCGGGACGATAGTGAACCCTGACGTGAATAAACGACGGGCGGTGGGTATCGGCGAACCGACGTAAGTGAGGGTCCTTGGTCCGATGGGAGTTGGGGGCTTGGAACACCGACAAGGAGACGGTCTGGGCCAATGTTTGTTGGGCTTGAACCTCAGGGAGGCTTCCTACGTACCTTTCCTTGACACGGATCAAAGACCTCGTTGTTCGGGTGAGTCACAACGGCTTGTCGTCGGACTGGAATTGCAGTTTAACATCATGCCGAACGTGGGTGAAACTCGACGTGAATGAACGACCGAACAATGTGGATTCAACCTCGTGGAGGCTTCCTACGTACCGTGCCTTGACATGGATCAAAGACCTCGTAGTTCATATGGGGATTTGTCGGTGGACCGACGTGAAAGTAGACCTTGGTCCACTGTTGGTGGGCTTGAACCTCATAAAGGCTTCCTACGTACCATGCCTTGACATGGATCAAAGACCTCGTAGTTCAAATGGTGCTTTGTCGGTGAACCGTCGTGAAAGTAGACCTTGGTCCACTATTGGTGGGATTGAACCTCATAAAGGCTTCCTACGTACCATGCCTTGACATGGATCAAAGACCTCATAGTTTAAATGGTGCTTTGTCGGTGAACCGACGTGAAAGTAGACCTTGGTCCACTGTTGGTGGGCTTGAACCTCATAAAGGCGTCCTACGTACCATGCCTTGACATGGATCAAAGACCTCGTAGTTCAAATGGTGGCTTTGTCGGTGAACCGACGTGAAATTAGACTTTGGTCCACTATTGGTGGGCTTGAACCTCATAAAGGCTTCCTACGTACCATGCCTTGAAATGGATCAAAGACCTCGTAGTTCAAATGGTGGGTGGGGGTCAGGGTCGGTTCTCACTCTAAGCCCACGGGAGTCATGCTCGGTGTGAGAAACAAGAGGTTGCAAGGACCTGACGATCACGTCGCGAAGGGTGCGTCCGTGAGAAGCGAAGAGGGGCTTACGCATTGGGCGGCCCATGGTGTTGGGACTTACTCCAGGATGGAGGCCCAAAATGGATTATCGATAAATGGGGTCGCAACGGCTTACCGCTGGATTTGGTCACAACGGATTACCGCTGGATAGGGATGTCAACGGCTTACCGCTGAATGGGGTCCCAACGGCTTACCGTTGGATTGGGTCACAACGGCTTACCGCTGGATAGGGATGTCAACGGCTTACCGCTGAATGGGGTTTGCAACGGCTTACATCTGGATTGGGTCACAACGGCTTACCGCTGGATAGGGATGTCAACGGCTTACTGATGAATGGGGTCGCAACGGCTTACCTCTGGATTGGGTCACAACGGCTTACCGCTGGATGAGGATGTCAACGGCTTACCGCTGAATGGGGTTCGCAACGGCTTACCGCTGGATTGGGTCACAACGGCTTACCGCTGGATAGGGATGTCAACGGCTTACCGCTGAATGGGGTCGCAATGGCTTACCGCTGGATTGGGTCACAACGGCTTACCACTGGATAGGGATGTCAACGGCTTACCGCTGAATGGGGTTCGCAACGGCTTACCGCTGGATTGGGTCACAACGTTTTACTGCTGGATTGGGATGTCAACGGCTTACCGCTGAATGGGGTCGCAACGGCTTACCGCTGGATTGGGTCACAACGGCTTACCGCTGGATGAGGATGTCAACGGCTTACCGCTGAATAGGATCACAACGGCTTACCGCTGGATAGGGTCACAACGGCTTACCGCTGGATAGGGATGTCAACGGCTTACCGCTGAATAGGATCACAACGGCTTACCGCTGGATAGGGTCACAACGGCTTACCGCTGGATAGGGATGTCAACAGTGAATGGGGCTTATGCAAGGAAGCTGCCCGGGTGCGGCTATAAAGCAGCACCAGTGAATGGGGCTTACGCAAGGAAGTTGCCCGGGTGTGCCGCTATGGAGAGGCACTGGTGAATGGGGCTTATGTAAGAAGATGCCCGGGTGTGCCGCTATGAGGCGGCGCTGGTGAATGGGGCTTATGCAAGAAGCTTCCTGGGTGTGCCGCTATGGAGCGGCAATGGTGAATGGGGCTTACTCTAGGAAGCTGCCCGGGTGCCGCTATGGAGCGGCACTGGTGAATGGGGCTTACGCTAGGAAGCTGCCCGGGTGCCGCTATGGAGCGGCACTGTGAATGGGGCTTACGCTAGGAAGCTCCCCGGGTGCCACTAAGGAGTGGCACTGGTGAATGTGGATTACGCTAGGAAGCTGCCCGGGTGCCGCTATGGAGCGGCACTGGTTAATGGGGCTTACGCTAGGAAGCTGCCCGGGTGCCCCTATGGAGCGGCACTGGTGAATGGGGCTTACGCTAGGAAGCTGCTCGGGTGCCACTAAGGAGTGGCACTGGTGAATGGGGCTTATGCTAGGAAGTTGCCCGGGTGTGCCGCTATGGTGCGGCAATGGTGAATGGGGCTTACGCTAGAAAGCTGCCCGGGTGCCGCTATGGAGCGGCACTGGAGAATGGGGCTTACGCTAGGAAGCTGCCCGGGTGCGGCTATGGAGAGGCACTGGTGAATGGGGCTTACGCTAGGAAGCTGCCCGGGTGCCACTAAGAAGTGGCACTGGTGAATGGTGCTTACGCTAGGAAGCTGCCCGGGTGCCGCTATGGAGCGGCACTGGTGAATGGGGCTTACGCTAGGAAGCTGCCTGGGTGCCACTATGGAGCAGCACTGGTGAATGGGGCTTACACTAGGAAGCTGCCCGGGTGCCACTAAGGAGTGGCACTGGTGAATGGGGCTTATGCAAGAAGCTGTCCGTAATGTCTTCCTCATGTCTGGCCATGAGGGCATCCCAACTCACTAGTGGGTTGAGGTATGTGCCTATGCGCAAGTGCACAAGCGGGATAACGCCAAGGGCGTTGGAATCAGCCAAAAAAAAGGGACAAGAAAAGTGTGAATCACATGCCCGGCATTCGGAATGTGATGAGAGTGGCATGGGGATAGAGGATAACTGCTGACCATGTTCTCAATACAGCATCCTATCGCGTTAGCCTAAAATGGGGACAAACAAATGAGGGGTCGACTGCTGACCGTATTCGAAACACAGGACCTCAAAGTGTCACCCGAAGCCTTTTGGGGCGTTGGCCCAGGACAGTAGGGGGACCATGGGTCTACCGTCCATACTGTTAGGGGGTCCCTTCAGACTTTGGAAATGGATGCAGATCCGAATGAAGGACACGCAAAGCGTGGGGTGGAGTGCTGGAATGTTTGAACGGATTCCAACGCTCTTGAAACTATGCCACTGTAAACATGGCATTAGGCATGTTATGCTAGGAGCATAAGGCATCTCTCGTTTAGGGAAAGAGGCATCCTATCATTTGTTAGATAGGGATAATACTACAGTTTAGAGTCATGTAGGTAGGACTATTTGCATCACATGCTAGGGGCATAAGGCATCTCTTGTATAGGGCAAGAGGCATCCTATGTTTGGCACATAAGGGTTACTACAGTTTATAGTCATGTAGATAGGACTACTGGCATCTCATGCTAGGAGCATAAGGCATCTCTCGTATAGGGCAAGAGGCATCCTATGTTTGGCACATAGGGGGAATACTACAGTTTATAGTCTTGTAGGTAGGACTGTTAGCATCTCATGCTTGGAGCACAAGGCATCCTATCATTTGTTAGACAGGGGGGCTACAGTTTAGAGTCATGTATATAGGACTGTTGGCGTCTCATGCTTGGAGCATAAGGCATCTCTCGTCTAGGGAAAGAGGCATCCTATCATTTGTTAGATAGGGTGTACTACAGTTTATAGTCATGTAGAAAGGACTATTGGAATCTTATGCTTGGAGCACAAGGCATCTATCGTTAGAAGAAAGAGGCATCCTATGTGTGGACCATAGGGATTACTACAGTTTATAGTCATGTAGAAAGGACTGTTCGGCAGAAGGTGACTAGAAATGGTTGGGGTCGGGACTTACGCAAGGGCGGCCCTTACTGGTTCAACCTGGCATAGGAGCCAAGTGATTGGGTTTGGAGGAGTTACCTGAGGAATGGTTCGACTCAAGGTACCCGGGGAATTGATGATGAGAACCTCAACTCACTACATAGGAAACAAACGAAGAGGAATACATCAACTCATGGTATTTCATGGTGTGTGGAGGAGTGTATCAAATCATGGAATTCCATAGGTTGAAGGTGGGAGTGCATAAGGGCACAATGGAAAAAATCCCGTCATCCCGGCCCAAAAAGTTCGCGGTGCGACTCTCCATTTTTCATGGGGGTCTGTGACGGTAGCGAAGGGACCGGGCCGGGACCGCAGCCCGGCACTGACCCCGAGCGGGGGTGCGGGGGCGCAGCCCCTGCGGTATGGACCGGTGGGCGCGAAGGTAGGATCCTCGCAAAGGATAGGTCTTCGAGAAGTAGCTTCACGAAGCATGGCCTCGCGGAGCTTGGTCTCGCGGAGCAGCATCGCGGAGCAGCATCGCAGAGCAAGGGCTCGCGGAGCAAAGGGCTCTCGCGGAGCTTGGTCTCGCGGAGCAGCATCGCGGAGCAAGGGCTCGCAGAGCAAAGGGCTCTCGCGGAGCTTGGCCTCGCGGAGCAGCATCGCAGTGCAAGGGCTCGCGGAGCAAAGGGTTCTCGCGGAGCTTGGCCTCACGGAGCAACAACGCGAAGGAAGCTGCTCGCGGAGCATGGCTTCGCAGAGCCGCAATGCGGAGCTCCGCTCGGCCGCCCAAGGGGCGAAGTGGCTGTGGCCGTCCTTTTGGAGAAGGGGGTTAGCTGGGTATTTATAGGCAGGGGCGCCGCGAAGAATAACTTCCGCGCCGCCTCTGGTGCTTCGCGGCGGCTCGCAAACGTCAAATGCATTCGCGGAGCATCACCGCCTCTGGTGCTTCGCGGCGGCTCGCGAACGTCAAATGCGTTCGCGGAGCATCACCACCTCTGGATCTTCGCGAGGCCGTGATGGTCGGGGCGCTTCGCGGCGGGGCTTCGCGGGACCGCGCTGCACGGGTGCTTCGCATCGGTGCTTCGCATTAGTGCTTCGCGAGGGGTCTTCGCGGCGCATCGCAAACGTCAAATGGGTTCGCGGAGCCTCTCGCCTCATTGCTTCGCGGTGGCGCTCCGCGGTCACGGAGGGGGGCTTCGCGAATGGGCCTTGCGAACCAGATTTCCAGCCCAACATCAAACGTCCATAACTCCTAATCCGTAGCTCCGTTCGGGCCCTACGACCTACCAAATCAAAGCTTGCGAAATGGAATAAGATCTTGGATCATGTATGGAAGCATTTGGAAAATTTTGAGGACACGTTTTCCGGGGTCTACAAAAGCCACCCCTAAGAACGGGGTCCCACGAGGATGAGAAGGGCGATGCGGACCGCGTTCTGAGGAAACGACTGAGGAAAACGCGTGCATTGGGGTCCATTGTACCTCGATCACATTGAGGATAAATTCAACTAAATCTCTAAGCCTACGTGAGCCATGCTCGGCGCAGGAAACAAGATATAATAGGATCTCCTGTACGAGAGTGTAAAACAACAGAAGGTGCGAGGGGATCGACATAGGACATCAATCACCATTTGGGGGAATCCTGAAAGAGAGAGGGGTCACGGCTGGAGAGCATGGCTCTCTGAACAGCCGACCTACTTTTCCCACCCTACTCGGGTGCACGAGCGGGGTAACGCCAGGGGCGTTAGAATCAATCCAAACAGAGGGAAGTGGGAGGTGTGAATCGCGATACCCAAATTCGGAACACTGTGGGGATGGCGTGACAATAAAGGACAACCGTTAACCGTGGCGGACAAATGGTATCCTTACTGCGTTATCCTGAAATGGGGACAACAAATGAGCATCGATCGCTGACCATATTCGCAACGCGGGATTTTATCAATTTGTTGTCGATCTATCCTTCGGGACATTGGCCCGTAACGGTAGGAGAGCCCTTGGGCGTAGTATCCAGGCCGTTATTGGGGGTCCCTCCAAACATGACCTGTCTTCCGGAACGTTGGCCCAGAACGGTAGGTGAGCCGATGCGGCATGAGACCAGACCGTTAGGGCGTTCCTTCAGACATGAAAGAGGACGAGGGTCCGAATAAGGGGCACGCAAAGCGTGGAACATGGAGTGGTGGTTTGTTCAAACAGAATCCAACACTTCGGTAGTTGCACCACCATGGTGGGAGTACGCCAGATGGGCGCATCGGCCTGATCACGGGTCATTCTTTCTTCCAGATAGGGCCTCTCTGGTGAGGGCTGGAAATGGGGAGGAACAAGATTTCGTTATTCCAGGGGCTGAACCCTAGGCGAAATGCCTGGGTGTCTCTACGTATCCCACGTGATGATGGGAATCAAGCCACACGTAGTTCTGGAAGTGCAGTTTAACGTCATGCAGGACGAGGAGCAGTCTGACCATGTTGGTACACATCCTACAAAAACTACTAAGCCCACGTGAGTCGTGCTCGGTGTGGGAAACAAGCAGTTGTGGTGGGAATCTCCTAACACAAAAGGGGCAGGTTAGGGCAAAGGGATGATCGGTGACTACCAGCCCAATGACATTAACACGATCATTTAGCGCACCTAGATGCGCGAAGAGAAAGAGCCGAGTATGATGGAATTCCACTTGAACATGAGGAAGTGGAAATGTGTGAATCATGGTGCTCGATATTCAGATCACAATGATGGCAGCGTGACGATGGAGGATTACTGCTGACCATGTTCGCAACACAGCATCCTATCACGTTAGCCTAAAATGGGGACAAACAAATGAGGGTCGACCGTTGACAATGTTCGAAACACGGGACCGTGTCACAAATGTTGTCAGATATCCGTAGGGACGTTGGCCCGAAATGATTGAAGGGCCCTTAGGTCCAATATTCATGGAGAGCCCTTAAGCTTAGTATCCACGTCGTCCGAGGGTCCTTTTGGATGTGGAAGAGGATGAGGATCCAAATAGCGAGCTCATGAAGCTTGGTCATGGGATGAGGGGAATGTTCCTGTGAAAATCCCACGCTTCGGGCTCTTTGTCAAAACACATCTGAATACGGCAATGAAACGTATTAGAGAGAGGGAGCATATTCCTTTCCCTTGGGGTGACCTTAGTTTAGGGTCATAGGATTCGGACCATGGATGGGAAAAGGGATCAGGGGACGCATGACATCAAAACCTGACGTGAATGAGGACATAGTCCTACTTACCATGCGTTCTCTGGGGAAATGCTCGAGTCGAGGGACCAAACACAAGGGTTAGGCTGGGCCCGCGGGGAAGTACCCGGGCGCTCCTACGTATCTCATAAGGATGAGAATTAAGCCATACGTAGTTCTGGAAATGACATGGTAGGATACCAGTGCCAGGGGAAAAGGGGAGTGCAGACGTGGCCCTTGCACTAAAAGAAGCGAAATTTGATGTATCTTGTTTGTTCTTTAATGGGAATGGGGTTTTTTTTGTGAAGCGACTGGCCTAGAACAGTAGGTCGTGATGTCGCCACAAGAATCAAGCCGTGATGGGCGTTGACAAACGGCATGGCACATGACCAATACCCAACGTGATGTCCTCTACAGCGAGGTCACCACAATGCGGTGCCGTTTTTCGTCGTGCGACCAGGACGATAATGTCACAGTTTAGGGTCGTATGATAGGACCAAGCATGTATTTTATTGTCATGCAGTGCAGACGTAGCAGAGACGATGCTAGGCGGGAAATGTGTGCAGTGTTATAAAACACAATTGACGGAGACATGATCCCACATCAGATTGTACGCCATCCGGAGAGGGAAACCTTAGGCCGAGGGGCCTACACAGAGATGAAACAGGGAGAGAGACTGGCTTCCTGAATGGGTTGTACCCGGAGACAGGGCATCTGGGCGGTCCTACGTGTCCCATGAGGATGGGAATCAAATTTAATGTAGTCCCGAATGGATCTTAGTTTATGGTCTTAGAGCTCGGACCATGGGAGCCCCAAAGGGCGCCAGATTGCAGCTTTGTCCCCCTAGCATGGAAAGGTGCACTGAGGGATAGCGCCAAAAGTGTCGAGATTCCACCTGGACATGATGGGGTGGAAAACGATGTGAATCATGCAACCAACATTCAAGGACTGAAGGGGCTGGCGTGACGACATAGGATTACTGCTGACCATGTTCGCAACACAGCATCCTGTCACGTTAGCCTGAAATGAGGACAAACAAACGAGCATCGACCGCTGACCATATTCGCAACGCGGGATTTTATCGATTTGTCGTCCGAAACCCTGGGGGTCATTGGCCCGTATCGGTAGGAGAGCCCTTGGGCGTAGTATCCAGGACGTTCTTGGGGGTCCCTCCGGGTGTGAAAGATGGTGGAAGTCCGAATAGAGGGGAACACGAAGCTTGACAAGTGGAAGGAACTTGATCAAGTTGAATCTGACACTCTTGGTCCTAGACTAGAGTGCTCTTAATACATTTGTGAACCACTGCAGGGAGTCAAGGGACTCAACCTTGGAGGTGATCGAGAGATGGCAGATTCCCAGCGGAAGGGGGAATGGTGCCCAAAACCTTGTATCATACCTACACATCCCCCTTCTGGAGAGGGATAAACTAAGTGGCCTAGGTGACTGGGAGATCAGGGGATCACCAGGAGGTGGGGTTGGACCCAAATCGTAAACATCCAGATGGTCCTACGTATCCCATTAGGATGGAAATCAAGCCACATGTAGTTCTGAAGGGTGCCTTCTAATGTCATGCAGGACAGGGAATAGGAGGACTGAACCTCAGAATGGGGGTGTGCGTGGTGCAGTTGTTGCAAACCCGACGTGAATGAGGACGTAGTCCTACACTGCGCCACGCAGCCCTGTGATCAGGGTCTTGAAGGCAGGATTAGAGAGGTAACTTTTCTGAACTCAAGCTGGGTCCGAAGACAAGGGGTCTTGAACGTAGTTCCATATGAGAGTCTTAGTTTATGGTCTGAGAGCTCGGACCGTGGATGGTGACAACTCCCGAGTAAGCACAGATGTTAACCCAATCCCTAAGCCCGTGTGAGATAAAATTGGTGTGGGAAACAAGGGGGGTATCCCCATTTCAATACTTGGGGCGTCCATCAAAGGGGAGTCAGCAGAGAGTTCCGAAAGACACTTTTGACATAGCTTGTTCCTCCAACGCGCAGATGTGCACAGGGGAAAGGTACCAAGAGTCCCGAGACTCTACATGGACATGATGAAGTGATGAAGGGTGTGAATTGTGTACCCGGCATTTGGGCTTAATGGGTTGACGTGGCGATAGAGGGAAATGGTTAACCATGATGGAAACACAGCGCCCGTATCGCGTTAGCCTGAGGTGGGAACAACAAACGAGCATCGACCGCTGACCATATTCGCAACGCGGGATTTTATCGATTTGTTGTCCGAAACCCTCGGGGGCGTTGGCCCGTATCGGTAGGAGAGCCCTTAGGCATTGTATACAGGCCGTTCATGGGGGTCCCTCCGGGTGTGAAAGATGATGAAAGCCCTGATGCGAGGATACGCAAAGCCTGGAAAACGGGTGCGGACGTGTCCGAGTAAAGCTTGGCATTCCAGGTAATAAACCAGAGTACTCTTAAGCAAATTGGTGAACCGCTGAAAAAGAGGGATCGATGAAACCGTTCAGTAGGGGGTGGGAGCATGGTGTGGTCATCACGAGACCATCGTGAATGAGGATATAATCCCACACCGCACCATATGATCCCCTCATGGAGGAAGGATGGGCCAAGGGGCCAAGATGGGATGAGGATTCCCGAGAGATGGGGCTGGACCCGAATCTTGGACATCCAGGTGGTCCTACGTTTCCCATTAGGATAGGAATCAAGCCACACGTAGTTCTTGAAATGCAGTTTAACGTCATACCGGATGAGGAGGAGAGTAATATACTCTGAAACAAGGGAGGTGTGCGGTATGGCGAAGAAGCCAACGTGAATGAGGACGTAGTCCTACACCACACCATACACCCTGGGTAAGAGGGGACCTGGGCCATGGCCCGGAAAGGCCAAGAGGCCTAAGGTCAGGCATCAGTCAGGGAGGCCTGACTGGTTTGTAGTTTAACGTCTTACATGAGGACGAGGGGCCAGGGTCCCAAGGAGGCCAAGGGGCCTGAATCTGGGCCTCGCAAGGGGGGTCGTACGGCATGGTACATGATCCCGACGTGAATGAGGACGTAGTCCTACATCACACCTTACACCCTTATGAGGAATCCGGGGCCGTGGCCCGGAGAGAAGGGGAAGTTATCAGTCAGAAAGTCCTGACTAGTTTGTAGTTTAATGTCTTACACGAGGACGAGGGGCCAGAGGCCCAAGGAGGCCAAGGGGCCTGAGGCTGGACCTCGTAAGGGGAGTCGTACGGCATGGTACATGATCCCGACCTGAATGAGGACGTAGTCCTACACCACACCGTACACTCCTATGAGGAATCGGGGTCGTGGGCCCGATCGCTAGCACCACCTGGGGGAAGTTTGTCACCTCGGGATGGGGCAGAATGAATCACTGTTCTTGATGCCTGGGACATCTCGGGATGGACCCGAAAATCCAGGACATTGTTGACCATATTCGAAACACAGCGTTCCTATGGTGACCCGCATGGGGGCAACAAATGAGCGTCGACCGCTGACCAAATTCGTAACGCGGGACTTGTATCGATTTGTTGCTTGAAAACCCTCGGGGGCGTCGGCCCGTATTGGTAGGAGAGCCCTTGGGCATTGTATCCAGGCCGTTACCGGGGGTCCCTCCGGGTGTGAAAGGTGACAGAATCCCAGTCAAGGAGTGGGTGAATCTTAGTTGCATCCATCCACGAAAGGGGAAAACACCTCCAGGGTAAATGTGCAGCCGGGTTGAGGCTTGCTCGACGTGGGTCGGGGCAAAAGTGTGCACCCTGCCATGTCTTGACCCGAGGGGAAGATTTTGGCTTTTGGGCTGGGCCAACGGACGAAATGTCTGGGCGTTCCTACGTATCTCATAAGGATGAGAATCAAGCCTTACGTAGTTCTTGAAGTGCAGTTTAACATCATGCAGGACGATGGGAAGCACCTCATTTGGGGATATGTACGGTTCGACAAGTAATACGACATGAATGAGGACGTAGTCCTACACCATACCGTACAACCCCACAAGAGGGTAAGTCGGGAAGAAAAAAGAAAGGGGGGCCTAGGGGCCAAACCGCGGTCAAGGAGACCTGACTGGATTGTAGTTTAACGTCTTGCAGTAAGGACGGGGCCGGGGGCCCGAGGAGGCCAAGGGGCCTGAGGCCAAGCCTCGGTCAGGAATGCCTGACCGGCTTGCAGTTTAACGTCTTGCAGTAAGGACGGGAGTCGAGGGCCAGAGGAGGCCAAGGGGCCTGAGGCCGAGCCTCGGTCAGGAATGCCTGACTGGCTTGCAGTTTAACGTCTTGCAGTAAGGACGGGGGCCGGGGGCCCGAGAAGGCCAAGGGGCCTGAGGCTGAGCCTCGATCAGGAATGCCTGACTGGCTTGCAGTTTAACGTCTTGCAGTAAGGACGAGGATGCAGTTTAGGGTCGTGCATGACCATACAGTTTAAGGTCGTGTTGGACGTAGGTGCAGTTTAAAGTCTTGTTGGACGATAATGTGTAGTTTAACGTCATGACGGACGAAGATGAATAATTTTACGTCATGCAGGACGATGATGCAGTTTAATGTCATGCAGGATGATAATGATCAGTTTTACGTCATGGAGGACGAAGATGAACAGTTTTACGTCATGCAGGACGAATGCAGTTTAATGTCATGCAGGACGATAATGATCATTTTTACGTCATGGCGGACGAAGATGAACAGTTTTACGTCATGCAGGATGAATGCAGTTTAATGTCGTGCAGGACGATAATGATCAGTTTTACGTCATGAAGGACGAAGATGAACAGTTTTACGTCATGCAGGACGAATGCAGTTTAATGTCGTGCAGGACGATAATGATCAATTTTACGTCATGATGGACGAAGATGAACAGTTTTACGTCATGCAGGACGATCGTGCAGTTTAATGTCATGTAGGACGATAATGATCAGTTTTACGTCATGACGGACGAAGATGAGCAGTTTTATGTCATGCAGGACGGTGATGCAGTTTAATGTCATGCAGGACGATAATGATCAGTTTTACGTCATGGCGGACGAAGATGAACAGTTTTACGTCATGCAGGACGAATTCAGTTTAATGTCTTGCAGGACGATAATGATCAGTTTTACGTCATGACGGACGAAGATGAACAGTTTTACGTCATGCAGGACGATCGTGCAGTTTAATGTCATGCAGGACGATAATGATCAGTTTTACGTCATGACAGACGAAGATGAGCAGTTTTACGTCATGCAGGATGGTGATGCAGTTTAATGTCATGCAGGACAATAATGATCAGTTTTACGTCATGACGGACGAAGATGAGCAGTTTTACGTCATGCAGGACGGTGATGCAGTTTAATGTCATGCAGGACGATAATGACCAGTTTAACGTCATGACGGACGAAGATGAGAAGTTTAACGTCATGCAGGATGATGATGATCTGTTTTACGTCATGACGGACGATAATGATCAGTTTTACGTCATGCAGGACGATGATGAGCAGTTTTACGTCATGCAGGACGGTGATGCAGTTTAATGTCGTGCAGGACGATAATGATCAGTTTTACGTCATGACGGACGACGATGAACAGTTTTACGTCATGCAGGACGAATGCAGTTTAATGTCGTGCAGGACAATAATGATCAGTTTTACGTCATGATGGACGAAGATGAACAGTTTTACGCCATGCAGGATGATCGTGCAGTTTAATGTCATGCAGGACGATAATGATCCGTTTTACGTCATGACGGACGAAGATGAGCAGTTTTACGTCATGCAGGATGGTGATGCAGTTTAATGTCATGCAGGACGATAATGATTAGTTTAACGTCATGACGGACGAAGATGAGCAGTTTAACGTCATGCAGGATGATGATGATCAGTTTTACGTCATGACGGACGATAATGATCAGTTTTATGTCATGCAGGACGATGATGAGCAGTTTTACGTCATGCAGGACGGTGATGCAGTTTAATGTCGTGTAGGTCAATAATGATCAGTTTTACGTCATGAAGGACGAAGATGAATAGTTTTACGTCATGCAGGACGAATGCAGTTTAATGTCGTGCAGGACGATAATGATCAGTTTTACGTCATGATGGACGAAGATGAACAGTTTTACGTCATGCAGGACGATCGTGCAGTTTAATGTCATGCAGGACGATAATGATCAGTTTTACGTCATGACGGATGAAGATGAGCAGTTTTATGTCATGTAGGACGGTGATGCAGTTTAATGTCATGTCGGACGATAATGATCAGTTTAACGTCATGACGGACGAAGATGAGCAGTTTAACGTCATGCAGGATGATGATGATTAGTTTTACGTCATGAAGGACGATAATGATCAGTTTTACGTCATGCGGGACGATGATGAGCAGTTTTACGTCATGCAGGATGGTGATGATCAGCTTTACGTCATGCAGGACGATGATGAGCAGTTTTACGTCATGCAGGACGGTGATGCAGTTTAATGTCGTGCAGGACGATAATGATCAGTTTTACGTCATGACGGATGAAGATGAGAAGTTTTACGTCATGTAGGACGATTGTGCAGTTTAATGTCATGCAGGACGATAATGATAAGTTTTACGTCATGACGGACGAAGATGAGCAGTTTTACGTCACGCAGGACGATGCTTGTTATGCAGTTTAATGTCGTGCAACTAGGACATGGTTGTTACACAGTTTAACGTCATGCAACTGGGACGGTAAACCACACGAGTTGTGTTAGTAAAGTAATGGTCATCTCTACCCCATTCTGGTGGTTTGGGATGAGGGGGGATCTATATAATGGGAATTCCATAAAATCCCATGATCATGAAGATCCTTCCACGAGCTGGTATCAAGGGCACAGGGAGGACATCTGTGGTTGATGCAACGTGGTAGTTGGGATGACATAGAGTGTTGCAAGGGTAGTAGGGATGACTACAGTACCTTGACCTGTAGGGGCGAAGAAGCCAGGATCGTCGGTATGACGGGGCGATGGAGCCCGCAAGGTGTGGAAGCCTGGACGTCGGCACGACGGGGCGATGGAGCCCGCAAGGCATGGGAGCCTGGGCGTCGGCACGATGGGGCGATGGATCCCGGAAGGCGTGGAAGCCTGGGCGTCGGCACGACGGGGCGATGGAGCCCGGAAGGCGTGGAAGCTTGGACGTCGGCACGACGGGGCGATGGAGCCCGGAAAGGGTGGGAGCCTGGGCGTCGGCACGACGGGGCGATGGAGCCCGGAAGGCATGGAAGCCTGGAATGTCGAACAGTGGTGGTAGGAGGAGCATCTCCATAGTTGCTGGTGAAAATAGAGCGGGGTCGACAATGTGCCGATAGATTTGGGGAATGATTTCCCATACGCAGCCTCTTGAGGCGGAGGAGTCGGCGAGGAGCCGATGGAGTTGGGTGGAAGAGCCACCTGCGCGGCCTCTTGAGCCGGCGGAGTCGGCGAGGAGCCGATGTAGTAGGGTGGCGGAGCCACCTGCGCGGCCTCTTGAGGCGGCGGGAGTCGGCGAGGAGACGATGGAGACGGGTGGCGGAGCCACCTGCGCGGCCTCTTGAGGCAGCGGGGTCGGTGAGGAGCCGATGGAGACGGGTGGCGGAGCCACCTGCGCGGCCTCTTGAGGCGGCGGAGTCGGCGAGGAGCCGATGGAGACTGGTGGAGGAGCCACCTGCGCGGCCTCTTGAGGCGGCGGGAGTCGGCGAGGAGCCGATGGAGACGGGTGGCGGAGCCACCTGCGCGGCCTCTTGAGGCGGCGGGGTCGGCGAGGAGCCGATGGAGACGGGTGGCGGAGCCACCTGCGCGGCCTCTTGAGGCGGCGGAGTCGGCGAGGAGCCGATGGAGTTGGGTGGAGGAGCCACCTGCACGGCCTCTTGAGGCGGCGGGAGTCGGCGAGGAGCCGATGGAGACTGGTGGCGGAGCCACCTGCGCGGCCTCTTGAGGCGGCAGAGTCGGCGAGGAGCCGATGGAGTTGGGTGGAGGAGCCACCTGTGCGGCCTCTTGAGGCGGCAGAGTCGGCGAGGAGCCGATGGAGTCGGGTGGCGGAGCCACCTGCGCGGCCTCTTGAGGCGGAGGGAGTCGGCGAGGAGCCGATGGACCATAGTCTACAAACACCGAATGTTACTCATCCTCTCACTTATAATGGAGAGGGAATTCACATGGATGATGCCTCGAGTTTCCCGACACATTTGGTCTACTCGCTATTGAAGGAGAATAGATTCACGTCGGGTTCACCATTTCTGTTTCCGACGCTTTCGCCGGGGCGCGCGCATCCGTTTGCGAGGACGCGTGGCTATGGCCCTGCATTCCCGCTTTCCAAAGGTGGGCGGCATTCGTTCCTTGTTTCGGTACGTCTGCTCCTTGATCGAAATGGGATGATGGGATGTCGGTTCTTCCTTCCGTGGATTCCTCCTCTGAACTCGTCACCTAGTCCGGGTCTCCCTCATAGATTTAATACGTTGTTCATGAATCTCATTCCCGGTTCCATATCGTCATGGACGCCGGTTAATTACACTGCTTCTATCAATACTTTCCATAGGGTCTTGACATGGTAGCGGCCTTCGGTCGGAGTAGACGGCAACATCAGGAATGTCGGGGCATCTCTGGGTGCATGGACATTGGGGAACCTGTATTCTTCCTCATAAGAGGGCATCTCAAGGGTGCAGAACCCAAGGCGTACATCTGAGGTTTTCCTCAGCTTCCTGTGTTTAACACAGGGTATATAGCAAGATTAATGTCTAGCAGAGACGGTTACACCAAAGGCGTGTCATCCGAGGTTTTCCTCAGGTATCTCGTGTTTATCACGAGGTGGGCCGTGAGTTTAACGTCTTATGGAGACGGAATGAGGGTGATCATAACGTCCCATAGAGATGGATCAGATTGGTATATCCTTAGGAGGGAACACCTGGAAGGTTTACCAAGGGGATGGATCAGAACACCCAATGAGGACAGATCTGAGGTGGTGCGCTCCCTAGAGGGGAAAAGGGTGATGAATCAGGGTGTACACAGAGGACAACGACCCAGAGATATGATGGGGCTTACACATGGAAAGAGGCCCATGCGCTGCTAGGAGCAGCAAGGAGGTGGATGGCATGATCCCGTCGGGATGTGGCGGCCCGGGTGAGAATCAGGATGGATAGGGGATGAATGGAGCGGAGGGGAGTGAAATGGGACCATCGCAGGGGCGACAGTGGAGTTGGTCTTGAGCCTTGAAGAGGCTTCCTACGTATCCTCGTGGCAGGGAATCAAAGTCCGCGTAGTTCGGGAGGGTGCCGGTAAACCGACGTGAAGGTGGACCTTGGTCCGATGGGCATCGTCAGCGTACCGACATGAGGGTGGACCTTGGTACAATGAAAGATGGGCATCGTCAGCGTACCGACGTGAAGGTGGACCTTGGTCCGATGAGCATCGTCAGCGTACCGGCGTGAAGGTGGACCTTGGTCCGATGGGCATCGTCAGCGTACCGACGTGAAGGTGGACCTTGGTCCGATGAGAATCGTCAGCGTACCGACGTGAAAGTAGACCCGTGGGTCCACTAATGGTGGGCTAGAACCTTGGGAAGGTTTCCTACGTACCACGCCTTGACATGGATCAAAGACCTCATAGTTCAGGGAATACAGTTTAATGTCATGCGGGACGATAGTGAACCCTGACGTGAATAAACGACGGGCGGTGGGTGTCGGCGAACCGACGTAAGTGAGGGACCTTGGTCCGATGGGAGTTGGGGGATTGTCACACCGACAAGGAGACGGTCTGGGCCAATGTTTGTTGGGCTTGAACCTCAGGGAGGCTTCCTACGTACCATGCCTTGACACAGATCAAAGACCTCATAGTTCGGGTGAGTCACAACGGCTTGTCATTGGACTGGAATTGCAGTTTAATGTCATGTCGGACGTGGGTGAAACTCGACGTGAATGAACGACCGAGCAATGTGGCTTGAACCTCGTGGAGGCCCCCTACGTACCATGCCTTGACATGGATCAAAGACCTCGTAGTTCATATGGGGCTTTGTCGGTGGACCGACGTGAAAGTAGACCTTGGTCCACTTTTGGTGGGCTTGAGCCTCATAAAGGCTTCCTACGTACCATGCCTTGACATGGATCAAAGACCTCGTAGTTCAAATGGTGCTTTGTCGGTGAACCGTCGTGAAAGTAGACCTTGGTCCACTGTTGGTGGGCTTAAACCTCATAAAGGCTTCCTACGTACCATGCCTTGACATGGATCAAAGACCTCGTAGTTCAAATGGTGCTTTTTCGGTGAACCGACGTGAAAGTAGACCTTGGTCCACTGTTGGTGGGCTTGAACCTCATAAAGGATTCTTACGTACCATGCCTTGACATGGATCAAAGACCTCGTAGTTCAAATGGTGGCTTTGTCGGTGAACCGACGTGAAAGTAGACCTTGGTCCACTATTGGTGGGCTTGAACCTCATAAAGGCTTCCTACGTACCATGCCTTGACATGTATCAAAGACCTCGTAGTTCAAATGGTGGGTGGGGGTCAGGGTCGGTGCTCACTCTAAGCCCACGGGAGTCATGCTCGGTGTGAGAAACAAGAGGTTGCAAGGACCTGACGATCACGTCGCGAAGGGTGCGTCCGTGAGAAGCGAAGAGGGGCTTACGCGTTGGGCGGCCCATGGTGTTGGGACTTACTCCAGGATGGAGGCCCAAAACGGTTTATCGATAAATGGGGTCGCAAGGGCTTTCCGCTGGATTTGGTCACAACGGATTACCGCTGGATAGGGATGTCAACGGCTTACCGCTGAATGGGGTCCCAACGGCTTACCGCTGGATTGGGTCACAACGGCTTACCGCTGGATAGGGATGTCAACGGCTTACCGCTGAATGGGGTTCGCAACGGCTTACAGCTGGATTGGGTCACAATGGCTTATCGCTGGATAGGGATGTCAACGGATTACCGCTGAATGGGGTCGCAAGAGCTTACCGCTGGATTGGGTCACAACGGCTTACCGCTAGATGAGGATGTCAACGGCTTACCGCTGAATGGGGTTCGCAACGGCTTACCGCTGGATTGGGTCACAACGTCTTACCACTGGATAGGGATGTCAACGGCTTACCGCTGAATGGGGTCGCAACGGCTTACCGCTGGATTGGGTCACAACGGCTTACCGCTAGATAGGGATGTCAACGGCTTACGGCTGAATGGGGTTCGCAACGGCTTACTACTGGATTGGGTCACAACGGCTTACCGCTGGATAGGGATGTCAACGGCTTACCGCTGAATGGGGTCGCAACGGCTTACCGCTGGATTGGGTCAGAACGGCCTACCGCTGGATGAGGATGTCAACGGCTTACCGCTGAATAGGATCACAACGGCTTACCACTGGATAGGGTCACAACGGCTTACCGCTGGATAGGGATGTCAACGGCTTACCACTGAATAGGATCACAACGGATTACCGCTGGATAGGGTCACAACGGCTTACCGCTGGATAGGGATGTCAACAGTGAATGGGGCTTATGCAAGGAAGCTTCCCGGGTGCCGCTATGGAACAGCACCGGTGAATGGGGATTACGCAAGGAAGTTTCCCGGGTGTGCCGCTATGGAGCGACACTGGTGAATGGGGCTTATGTAAGAAGCTGCCCGGGTGTGCCGCTATGGGGCTGCGCTGGTGAATGGGGCTTATGCAAGAAGTTGCCCAGGTGTGCCGCTATGGCGCAGAAATGGTGAATGGGGCTTAAGCTAGGAAGCTGCCCGGGTGCCGCTATGGAGCGGCACTGGTGAATGGGGCTTACGCTAGGAAGCTGCCCGAGTGCCACTAAGGAGTGGCACTGGTGAATGGGGCTTACGCTAGGAAGCTGCCCGGGTGCCGCTATGGAGCGGCACTGGTGAATGGGGCTTACGCTAGGAAGCTGCCCGGGTGCCCCTATGGAGCGGCACTGGTGAATGGGGATTACGCTAGGAAGCTTCCCGGGTGCCCCTAAGGAGTGGCACTGGTGAATGGGGCTTACGCTAGGAAGTTTCCCGGGTGTGCCGCTATGGAGCGGCAATAGTGAATGGGGCTTACGCTAGGAAGCTGCCCGGGTGCCGCTATGGAGCGGCACTAGTGAATGGGGCTTACGCTAGGAAGCTGCCCGGGTGCCTCTATGGAGTGGCACTGGTGAATGGGGCTTACGCTAGGAAGCTGCCCGGGTGCCACTAAGGAGTGGCACTGGTGAATGGGGCTTACGCTAGGAAGCTGCCCGGGTGCCACTATGGAGCGGCACTGGTGAATGGGGCTTACGCCAGGAAGCTGCCCGGGTGCCACTAAGGAGTGGCACTGGTGAATGGGGCTTATGCAAGAAGCTGCCCGTAATGTCTTCCTCATGTCTGGCCATGAGGGCATCCCAAATCACTAGTGGGTTGAGGTATGTGCCTATGCGCAAGTGCACAAGCGGGATAACGCCAAGGGCGTTGGAATCAGCCCAAACAAAGGGACAAGAAAAGTGTGAATCACATGCCCGGCATTCGGAATGCGATGAGAGTGGCATGGCGATAGAGGATAACTGCTGACCATGTTCGCAATACAACATCCTATCGCGTTAGCCTAAAATGGGGACAAACAAATGAGGGGTCGACCGCTGACCGTATTCGAAACACAGGACCTCAAAGTGTCACCCGAAGCCTTTTGGGGCGTTGGACCAGGACAGTAGGGGGACCATGGGTCTACCGTCCATACTGTTAGGGGGTCCCTTCAGACTTTGGAAATGGGTGCATATCCGAATGAAGGACACGCAAAGCGTGGGGTGGAGTGCTGGAATGTTTGAACGGATTCCAGCGCTCTTGAAACTATGCCACTGTAAACATGGCATTAGGCATGTCATGCTAGGAGCATAAGGCATCTCTCGTTTAGGGAAAGAGGCATCCTATCATTTGTTAGATAGGGATAATACTACAATTTAGAGTCATGTAGGTAGGACTATTAGCATCTCATGCTAGGGGCATAAGGCATCTCCTGTATAAGGCGAGAGGCATCCTATGTTTGGCACATAAGGATTACTACAGTTTATAGTCATGTAGATAGGACTACTGGCATCTCATGCTAGGAGCATAGGGCATATCTCGTATAGGGAAAGAGGCATCCTATGTTTGGCACATAGGGGGAATACTACAGTTTATAGTCTTGTAGGTAGGACTGTTAGCATCTCATGCTTGGAGCACAAGGCATCCTATCATTTGTTAGACAGGGGGGCAACAGTTTAGAGTCATGTATATAGGACTGTTGGCGTCTCATGCTTGGAGCATAAGGCATCTCTCGTCTAGGGCAAGAGGCATCCTATCATTTGTTAGATAGGGTGTACTACAGTTTATAGTCATGTAGAAAGGACTATTGGCATTTTATGCTTGGAGAACAAGGAATCTCTCGTTAGAAGCAAGAGGCATCCTATGTGTGGACCATAGGGATTACTACAGTTTATAGTCATGTAGAAAGGACTGTTCGGCAGAAGGTGCCTAGAAATGGTTGGGGTCAGGACTTACGCAAGGGCGGCCCTTTCTGGTTCAACCTGGCATAGGAGCCAAGTGATTGGGTTTGGAGGAGTTACCTGAGGAATGGTTTGACTCAAGGTACCCGGGGAATTGATGATGAGAACCTCAACTCACTACATAGGAAACAAACGAAGAGGAATACATCAAATCAAGGTATTTCATGGTGTGTGGAGGAGTGTATCAAATCATGTAATTCCATAGGTTGAAGGTGGGAGCGCATAAGGGCGCAATGGGAAAATCCCGGCATCCCGGCCCGAAAAGTTCGCGGTGCGACTCTCCATTTTTCATGGGGGTATGTGACGGTAGTGAAGGGACCGGGCCGGGACCGCAGCCCGGCACTGACCCCGAGCGGGGGTGCGGGGGCGCAGGCCCCGCGGTATGGACCGGTGGGCGCGAAGGTAGGATCCTCGCAAATGATAGGTCTTCGCGAAGTAGCTTTGCGAAGCATGGCCTCGCGGAGCTTGGTCTCGCGAAGCAGCATCGCGGAGCAAGGGCTCGCGGAGCAAAGGGCTCTCGCGGAGCTTGGTCTCGCGGAGCAGCATCGCGGAGCAAGGGCTCGCGGAGCAAAGGGCTCTCGCGGAGCTTGGCCTTGCGGAGTAGCATCGCTGTGCAAGGGCTCGCGGAGCAAAGGGCTCTCGCGGAGCTTGGCCTCACGGAGCAGCAACGCGAAGGAAGCTGCTCGCGGAGCATGGCTTCGCGGAACCGCAATGCGGAGCTCCGCTTGGCCACCCAAGGGGCGAAGTGGTTGTGGCCGTCCTTTTGGAGAAGGGGGTTAGCTGGGTATTTATAGGCAGGGGCGCCGCGAAGAAGAACTTCAGCGCCGCCTCTGGTGCTTCGCGGCGGCTCGCGAATGTCAAATGCATTCGCGGAGCATCACCGCCTCCGGTGCTTCGCGGCGGCTCGCGAACGTCAAATGCGTTCGCGGAGCATCACCACCTCTAGAGCTTCACGAGGTCATGATGGTCGGGGCGCTTCGCGGCGGGGCTTCGCGGGACCGCACTGCACGGGTGCTTCTCATCGGTGCTTCGCATTAGTGCTTCGTGAGGGGTCTTCGCAGCGCATCGCAAACGTCAAATGGGTTCGCGGAGCCTCTCGCCTCATTGCTTCGCTGCGGTGCTCCGCGATCACGGAGGGGGGCTTCGCGAATGGGCCTTGCGAACCAGATTTCCAGCCCAACTTCAAACGTCCATAACTCCTAATCCGTAGCTCCGTTCGGGCCCTACGGCCTACCAAATCAAAGCTTGTGAAATGGACTACGATCTTGGATCATGTATGAAAGCATTTGGAAAATTTTGGGGACGCGTTTTCCGGGGTCTACAAAATCCACCCCTAAGAACGGGGTCCCACGAGGATGAGAAGGGCGAGGCGGACCACGTTCTGAGGAAACGACTGAGGAAAACGCGTCCATTGGGGTCCATTGTACCTCGATCGCATTGAGGATAAATTCAACTAAACCTCTAAGCCTACGTGAGCCATGCTCGGCGCAGGAAACAAGATATAATAGGAGCTCCTGTACGAGAGTGTAAAACAACGGAAGGTACGAGGGGATCAACATAGGACATCAATCACCATTTGGGGGAATCCTGAAAGAGAGAGGGGTCACGGCTGGAGAGCATGGCTCTCTGAACAGCCGACCTACTTTTCCCACCCTGCTCTGGTGCACGAGCGGGGTAACGCCAGGGGCGTTAGAATCAATCCAAACAGAGGGAAGTGGGAGGTGTGAATCGCGATACCCAAATTCAAAACACTATAGGGATGGCGTGACAATAAAGGACAACCATTAACCGTGTCGGACAAATGGTATCCTTACTGTGTTATCCTGAAATGGGGACAACAAATGAGCATCGACCGCTGACCATATTCGCAACGCGGGATTTTATCAATTTGTTGTCGATCAATCCTTCGGGACATTGTCCCGTAACGGTAGGAGGGCCCTTGGGCGTAGTATCCAGGCCGTTATTGGGGGTCCCTCCAAACATGACCTGTCTTCCGGAACGTTGGACCAGAACGGTAGGTGAGCCGATGCGGCATGAGACCAGACCGTTAGGGGGTTCCTTCAGACATGAAAGAGGACGAGGGTCCGAATAAGGGGCACGCAATGCGTGGAAAATGGAGTGGTGGTTTGTTCAAACAGAATCCAACACTTCGGTAGTTGCACCACTGTGGTGGGAGTACGCCAGATGGGCGCATCGGCCTGATCACGGATCATTCTTTCTTCCAGATAGGGCCTCTCTGGTGAGGGCTGGAAATGGGGAGGAACAAGATTTCGTGATTCCAAGGGCTGAACCCTAGGAGAAATGCCTGGGTGTCTCTAAGTATCCCACGTGATGATGGGAATCAAGCCACGCGTAGTTCTGGAAGCACAGTTTAACGTCATGTAGGACGAGGAGAAGTCTGACCGTGTTGGTACACATCCTGCCAAAACTACTAAGCCCACGTGAGTCGTGCTCGGTGTGGGAAACAAGCAGTTGTGGTGGGAATCTCCTAACACAAAAGGGGCAGGTTAGGGAAAAGGGACGCTCGGTGACTACCAGCCCAATGACATTAACACGATCATTTAGCGCACCTAGATGCGCGAAGAGAAAGATTTGAGTATGATGGAATTCCACTTGAACATGAGGAAGTGGAAATGTGTGAATCATGGTGCTCGATATTCAGATCACAATGATGGCAGTGTGACGATGGAGGATTACTGCTGACCATGTTCGCAACACAGCATCCTATCGCATTAGCCTAAAATGGGGGACAAACAAATGAGGGTCGACCGTTGACCATGTTCGAAACACGGTACCGTGTCACAAATGTTGTCAGATATCCGTAGGGACGTTGGCCTGAAACGATTGAAGGGCCCTTAGGTCCAGCATTCATGGAGGGCCCTTAAGCTTAGTATCCACGTCGTCCGAGGGTCCTTTTGGATGTGGAAGAGGATGAGGATCCAAATAGCGAGCTCATGAAGATTGGTCATGGGATGAGGGGAATGTTCCTGTGAAAATCCCACGCTTCGGGCTCTTTGTCAAAACACATCTGAATACGGCAACGAAACGTATTAGAGAGAGGGAGCAGATTCCTTTCCCTTGGGGTGATCTTAGTTTAGGGTCATAGGATTCGGACCATGGATGGGAAAAGGGATCAGGGGACGCATGACATCAAAACCTGACGTGAATGAGGACATAGTCCTACCAACCATGCGTTCTCTGGGGAAATGCTCGAGTCGAGGGACCAAACACAAGGGTTAGGCTGGGCCCGCGGGGAAGTACCCGGGCGCTCCTACGTATCTCATAAGGATGAGAATCAAGCCATACGTAGTTCTGGAAATGACATGGTAGGATACCAGTGCCAGGGGAAAAGGGGAGTGTGGACGTGGCCCTTGCACTAAAAGAAGCGGAATTTGATGTATCTTGTTTGTTCTTTAAGGTGAATGGGTTTTTTTTTTGTGAAGCGACCGGCCTAGAACAGTAGGTCGTGATGTCGCCACAAGAATCAAGCCGTGATGGGCGTTGACAAATGGCATGGCACATGATCAATACCCAACGTGATGTCCTCTACAGCGAGGTCACCACAATGCGGTGTCGTTTTTCTTCGTGCAGCCAGGACGATAATGTCACAGTTTAGGGTCGTATGATAGGACCAAGCATGCATTTTATCGTCAAGCAGCGCAGACGTAGCAGAGACGATGCTAGGCGGGAAATGTGCACAGTGTTATAAAACACAATTGACGGAGACATGATCCCACATCAGATTGTACGCCATCCGGAGAGGGAAACCTTAGGCCGAGGGGCCTACACAGAGATGAAACAGGGAGAGAGACTGGCTTCCTGAATGGGTTGTACCCGGAGACAGGGCGTCTGGGCGGTCCTACGTGTCCCATGAGGATGGGAATCAAATTGAACGTAGTCCCGAATGGATCTTAGTTTATGGTATTAGATCTCGGACCATGGGAGCCCCAAAGGGCGCCAGATTGCAGCTTTGTCCCCCTAGCATGCAAAGGTGCACTGAGGGATAGCGCCAAAAGTGTCGAGATTCCACCTGGACATGATTGGGTGGAAAATGATGTGAATCATGCAACCAACATTCAAGGACTGAAGGGGCTGGTGTGACGACAGAGGATTACTGCTGACCATGTTCGCAACACAGCATCCTGTCGCGTTAGCCTGAAATGAGGACTAACAAACGATCATCGACCACTGACCATATTCGCAACGCGGGATTTTATCGATTTGTCGTCCGAAACCCTGGGGGGCGTTGGCCCGTATCAGTAGTAGAGCCCTTGGGCGTAGTATCCAGGCCGTTCTTGGGGGGTCCCTCCGGGTGTGAAAGATGATGGAAGTCCGAATAGAGGGGAACACGAAGCTTGACAAGTGGAAGGAACTTTATCAAGTTGAATCTGACACTCTTGGTCCTAGACTATAGTGCTCTTAATACATGGGTGAACCACTACAGGGAGTCAAGGGACTCAACCTTGGAGGTGATCGAGAGATGGCAGATTCCCAGGGGAAGGGGGCATGGTGCCCAAAACCTTGTATCATACCTACACATCCCCCTTCTGGAGAGGGATAAACTAAGTGGCCTAGGTGACTGGGAGATCAGGGGATCACCAGGAAGTGGGGCTGGACCCGAATCGTAAACATCCAGGTGGTCCTACGTATCCCATTAGGATGGGAATCAAGCCACACATAGTTCTGAAGGGTTCCTTTTAATCTCATGCAGGACAGGGAATAGGAGGACTGAACCTCAGAATGGGGGCATGCGTGGTGCAGTTGTTGCAAACCCGACGTGAATGAGGATGTAGTCCTACACTGCGCCACGCAGCCCTGTGATCAGGGTCCTGAAGGCAGGATTAGAGAGGTAAATTTGCTAAACTCAAGCCGGGTCCGAAGACAAGGGGTCTTGAACGTAGTTCCAGATGAGAGTCTTAGTTTATGGTCTTAGAGCTCGGACCGTGGACGGTGACAACTCCCGAGTAAGCACAGATGTTAACCCAATGCCTAAGCCCGCGTGAGATAAACTCGGTGTGGGAAACAAGGGGGGTATCCCCATTGCAATACTTGGGGAGTCCATCAAAGGGGAGTCAGCAGAGAGTTCCGAAAGACACTTTTGACGCAGCTTGTTCCTCCAACGCGCAGATGTGCACGAGGGAAAAGTAACAAGAGTCCCGAGACTCTACTTGGACATGATGAAGTGATGAAGGGTGTGAATTGTGTACCCAGCATTTGGGCTTAATGGGTTGACGTGGCTATAGAGGGAAATGGTTTACCATGATGGAAACACAGCGCCCGTATCGCGTTAGCCTGAGGTGGGAACAACAAACGAGCATCGACCGCTGACCATATTCGCAACGCGGGATTTTATCGATTTGTTGTCCGAAACCCTCGGGGGCGTTAGCCCATATCGGTAGGAGAGCCCTTAGGCATTGTATCCAGGCCGTTCATGGGGGTCCCTTCGGGTGTGAAAGATGATGAAAGCCCTGATGCGAGGATACGCAAATCCTGGAAAGCGGGTGCGGACGTGTCCGAGTAAAGCTTGGCATTCCAGGTAATAAACCAGAGTACTCTTAAGCACATTGGTGAACCACCGAAAAAGTGGGATCGACGAACCCGCTCAGTAGGGGGTGGGAGCATGGCGTGGTCATCACGAGACCGTCGTGAATGAGGACATAATCCCACACCGCACCATATGATCCCCTCATGGAGGAAGGATGGGCCAAGGGGCCAAGATGGGATGAGGATTCCCGAGAGATGGGGCTGGACCCGAATCTTGGACATCCAGGTGGTCCTACGTATCCCATTAGGATGGGAATCAAGCCACACGTAGTTATTGAAATGCAGTTTAACGTCATATCGGACGAGGAGGGGATTAATATACTCTGAAACAAGGGAGGTGTGCGGTATGGAGAAGAAGCCGACGTGAATGAGGACGTAGTCCTACACCACAACATACACCCTGGGTAAGAGGGGACCTGGGTCGTGGCCCGGAAAGGCCAAGAGGCCTAAGGTCAGGCATCAGTCAGGGAGGCCTGACTGGTTTGTAGTTTAACGTCTTACATGAGGACGAGGGGCCAGGGGCCCAAGGAGGCCAAGGGGCCTGAAGCTGGGGCTCGCAAGGGGGGTCGTACGGCATGGTACATGATCCCGACGTGAATGAGGACGTATTCCTACATCACACCTTACACCCTTATGAGGAATCCTGGGCCATGGCCCAGAGAGAAGGGGAAGTTATCAGTCAGAAAGGCCTGACTGGTTTGTAGTTTAATGTCTTACACGAGGATGAGGGGCCAGAGGCCCAAGGAGGCCAAGGGGCCTGAGGCTGGACCTCGTAAGGGGAGTCGTACGGCATGGTACATGATCCCGACGTGAATGAGGACGTAGTCCTACACCACACCGTACACTCCTATGAGGAATTAGGGCCGTGGGCCCGATCGCTAGCACCACCTGGGGGAAGTTTGTCGCCTCGGGATGGGGCAGAATGAATCACTGTTCTTGATGCCTGGGACATCTCGGGATGGACCCGAAAATCCAGGACACTGTTGACCATATTCGAAACACAGCGTTCCTATGGTGACCCACATGGGGGAAACAAATGAGTGTCGACCACTTACCAAATTCGTAACACGGGACTTGTATCGATTTGTTGCTTGAAAACCCTCGGGGGCGTCGGCCCGTATCGGTAGGAGAACCCTTGGGCATTGTATCCAGGCCATTACCGGGGGTCCCTCCGGGTGTGAAAGGTGACAGAATCCCAGTCAAGGAGTGGGTGAAGCTTAGTAGCATCCATCCACGAAAGGGGCAAAAACCTCCAGGGGAAATGTGCAGCCGGGTCGAGGCTTGCTCGACGTGGGTCGGGGCAAAAGTGTGCACCCTGCCATGTCTTGACCCGAGGGGAAGATTTTGGCTTTTGGGCTGGGCCAACGGACGAAATGTTCGGGCGTTCCTACATATCTCATAAGGATGAGAATCAAGCCATACGTAGTTCTTGAAGTGCAGTTTAACGTCATGCAGGACGATGGGAAGCACCTCATTTGGGGATATGTACGGTACGACAAGTAATCCGACATGAATGAGGACGTAGTCCTACACCATACCGTACAACCCCGCAAGAGGGTAAGTCGGGAAGAAAAAAGAAAGGGGGGGCCTAGGGGCCAAACCGCGGTCAAGGAGACCTGACTGGCTTGCAGTTTAACGTCTTGCAGTAAGGACGGGGCCGGGGGCCCGAGGAGGCCAAGGGGCCTAAGGCCGAGCCTCGGTCAGGAATGCCTGACCGGCTTGCAGTTTAACGTCTTGCAGTAAGGACGGGAGCCGGGGGCCCGAGGAGGCCAAGGGGCCTGAGGCCGAGCCTTGTCAGGAATGCCTGACTGGCTTGCAGTTTAACATCTTGCAGTAAGGACGGGGGCCGGGGGCCCGAGGAGGCCAAGGGGCCTGAGGCTGAGCCTCGATCAGGAATCCCTGACTGGCTTGCAGTTTAACGTCTTGCAGTTTGGACGGGGATGCAGTTTAGGGTCGTGCAGGACCATACAGTTTAAGGTCGTGTTGGACGTAGGTGCAGTTTAAAGTCTTGTTGGACGATAATGTGCAGTTTAACGTCATGCCGGATGAAGATGAACAGTTTTACGTCATGCAGGATGATGATGCAGTTTAATGTCATGCAGGACGATAATGATCAGTTTTACGTCATGGCGGACGAAGATGAACAGTTGTACGTCATGCAGGACGAATGCAGTTTAATGTCATGCAGGACGATAATGATCAGTTTTACGTCATGGCGGACGAAGATGAACAATTTTACGTCATGCAGGACGAATGCAGTTTAATGTCGTGCAGGACGATAATGATCAGTTTTACGTCATGACGGATGAAGATGAACAGTTTTACGTCATGCAGGACGAATGCAGTTTAATGTCGTGCAGGACGATAATGATCTGTTTTACGTCATGACGGACGAAGATGAACAGTTTTACGTCATGCAGGACGATCGTGTAGTTTAATGTCATGCAGGATGATAATGATCAGTTTTACGTCATGATGGACGAAGATGAGCAGTTTTACGTCATGCAGGACGGTGATGCAGTTTAATGTCATACAGGACGATAATGATCAGTTTTACGTCATGGCGGATGAAGATGAACAGTTTTACGTCATGCAGGATGAATGCAGTTTAATGTTGTGCAGGACGATAATGATCAGTTTTACGTCATGACGGACGAAGATGAACAGTTTTACGTCATGCAGGACGATCGTGCAGTTTAATGTCATGCATGACGATAATGATCTGTTTTACGTCATGACGGACGAAGATGAGCAGTTTTACGTCATGCAGGACAGTGATGCAGTTTAATGTCATGCAAGACGATAATGATCAGTTTTACGTCATGACGGATGAAGATGAGCAATTTTACGTCATGCAGGACGGTGATGCAGTTTAATGTCATGCAGGACGATAATGACCAGTTTAACGTCATGACGGACGAAGATGAGCAGTTTAACGTCATACAGGACGATGATGATCAGTTTTACGTCATGAAGGGCGATAATGTTCAGTTTTACGTCATGCAGGACGATGATGAGCAGTTTTACGTCATGCAGGACGGTGATGCAGTTTAATGTCGTGCAGGACGATAATGATTAGTTTTACGTCATGACGGACGAAGATGACGAGTTTTACGTCATGCAGGACGAATGTAGTTTAATGTTGTGCAGGACGATAATGATCAGTTTTACGTCATGACAGACGAAGATGAACAGTTTTACGTCATGCAGGACGATCGTATAGTTTAATGTCATGCAGGACGATAATGATAAGTTTTACGTCAGGACGGACGAAGATGAGCAGTTTTACGTCATGCAGGACGGTGATGCAGTTTAATGTCATGCAGGACGATAATGATCAGTTTAACGTCACGACGGACGAAGATGAGCAGTTTAATGTCATGCAGGATGATGATGATCAGTTTTACGTCATGACGGACGATAATGATTAGTTTTACGTCATGCAGGACGATGATGAGCAGTTTTACGTCATGCAGGACGGTGATGCAGTTTAATGTTGTGCAGGACGATAATGATCAGTTTTACGTCATGACGGACGAAGATGAACAGTTTTACGTCATGCAGGACGAATGCAGTTTAATGTCGTGCAGGACGATAATGATCAGTTTTACGTCATGACGGACGAAGATAAACAGTTTTCCGTCATGCAGGACAATCGTGCAGTTTAATGTCATGCAGGATGATAATGATCAGTTTTACGTCATGACGGACGAAGATGAGAAGTTTTACGTCATGTAGGACGGTGATGCAGTTTAATGTCATGCAGCACGATAATGATCAGTTTAACGTCATGACAGACGAAGATGAGCAGTTTAACGTCATGCAGGACGATGATGATCAGTTTTACGTCATGACGGACGATAATGATCAGTTTTACGTCATGCAGGACGATGATGAGCAGTTTTACATCATGCAGGACGGTGATGATCAGTTTTACGTCATGCAGGACGATGATGAGCAGTTTTACGTCATGCAGGACGGTGATGCAGTTTAATGTCGTGCAGGACGATAATGATCAGTTTTACGTCATGACGGACGAAGATTAGCAGTTTTACGTCATGCAGGACAATCGTGCAGTTTAATGTCATGCAGGAAGATAATGATCAGTTTTATGTCATGACGGACGAAGATGAGCAGTTTTACCTCATACAGGACGATGCTTGTTATGCAGTTTAATGTCGTGCAACTAGGACATGGTTGTTACACAGTTTAACGTCATGCAACTGGGACGGTAAACCACACGAGTTGTGTTAGTAGAGGAATGGTCATCTCTACCCCATTCTGGTGGTTTGGGATGAGGGGGGATCTATATAATGGGAATTCCATAAAATCCCATGATCATGAAGATCCTTCCACGAGCTGGTATCAAGGCCACAGGGAGGACATCTCTGGTTGATGCAAAGTGGTAGTTGGGATGACACAGAGTGTTGCAAGGGTAGTAGGGATGACTACAGTACCTTGACCTGTAGGGGCGAAGAAGCCAAGATCGTCGGTACGACGGGGCGATGGAGCCCGCAAGGTGTGGAAGCCTGGACGTCGGCACGACGGGGCGATGGAGCCCGGAAGGCGTGGGAGACTAGGCGTCGGCACGATGGGGCGATGGAGCCCGGAAGGCGTGGAAGCCTGGGCATCGGGACGACGGGGCATTGGAGCCCGGAAGGCGTGGAAGCCTGGACGTCGGCACGACGGGGTGATGGAGCCCGGAAGTCGTGGGAGCCTGGGCGTCGGAACGACGAGGCGATGGAGCCCGGAAGGCGTGGAAGCCTGGAATGTCGAACAGTGGTGGTAGGAGGAGCATCTCCATAGTTGCTGGTGAAAATAGAGTGGGGTCGAAAAAGTGCCGATAGATTTGGGGAAGGATTTCCCATACGCAGCCTCTTGAGGCGGAGGAGTGGGCGAGGAGCCGATGGAGTTGGGTGGCGGAGCCACCTGCGCGGCCTCTTGAGCCGGCGGAGTCAGCGAGGAGCCGATGCAGTCGGGTGGCGGAGCCACCTGCGCGGCCTCTTGAGGCGGCGGTAGTCGGCGAGGAGCCGATGGAGACGGGTGGGGGAGCCACCTGCGCGGCCTCTTGAGGCGGCGGGGTCGGCGAGGAGCCGATGGAGACGGGTGGCGAAGCCACCTGCGCGGCCTCTTGAGGCGGCGGAGTCGGCGAGGAGCCGATGGAGTTGGGTGGCGGAGCCACCTGCGTGGCCTCTTGAGGCGACGGAGTCGGCGAGGAGCCGATGGAGACGGGTGGCGGAGCCACCTGCGCGGCCTCTTGAGGCGGCGGGAGTCGGCGAGGAGCCGATGGAGACGGGTGGCGGAGCCACCTGCGCGGCCTCTTGAGGCGGCGGGGTCGGTGAGGAGCCGATGGAGATGGGTGGCGGAGCCACCTGCGCGGCCTCTTGAGGCAGCGGAGTCAGCGAGGATCCGATGGAGTTGGGTGGAGGAGCCACCTGCGCGGCCTCTTGAGGCGGCGGGAGCCGGCGAGGAGCTGATGGAGACGGGTGGCGGAGCCACCTGCGCGGCCTCTTGAGGCGGCAGAGTCGGCGAGGAGCCGATGGAGTTGGGTGGAGGAGCCACCTGCGCGGCCTCTTGAGGCGGCGGAGTCGGCGAGGAGCTGATAGAGTCGGGTGGTGGAGCCACCTGTGTGGCCTCTTGAGGCGGTGGGAGTCGGCGAGGAGCCGATGGACCATAGTCTTCAAACACGGAATGTCACTCATCCTCTCACTTATAATGGAGAGGGAATTCACATGGATGATGCCTCGAGTTTCCCGGCACATTTGGTCTACTTGCTATTGAAGGAGAAGAGATTCACGTCGGGTTCACCATTTCTGTTTCCGACGCTTTCGTCGGGGCGCGCGCATCCGTCTGCGAGGACGCGCGGCTGTGGCCCCGCATTCCCGCTTTCCAAAGGCGGGCGGCATTCGTTCCTTGTTCAGGTACGTCTGCTCCTTGATCGAAACGGGATGATGGGATGTCGGTTCTTCCTTCCGTGGATTCCTCCTCGGAACTCGTCAACTAGTCCGGGTCTCCCTCATATATTTAATACGTTGTTCGTGAATATCATTCCCGGTGCCATATCGTCATGGACGCCGGTTAATTACACTGCTTCTGTCAAGACTTTCCATAGGGTCTTGACATGGTAGCGACCTTCGGTCGGAGTAGACGGCAACATCAGGAATGTCGGGGCATCTCTGGGTGCGTGGACATTGGGGAACCTGTATTCTTCCTCATAAGAGGGCATCTCAAGGGTGTAGAACCCGAGGCGTACATATGAGGTTTTCCTCAGCTTCCTGTGTTTAACACATGGTATATTTCAAGATTAACGTCTAGCAGAGACGGGTACGCCAAAGGCGTGTCATCCGAGGTTTTCCTCAGGCATCTCGTGTTTATCACGAGGTGGGCCGTGAGTTTAACGTCTTATGGAGACGGAATGAGGGTGATCAGAACGTCCCATAGAGACGGATCAGATTGGTATATCCTTAGGAGGGAACACCTGGAAGGTTTACCAAGGGGATGGATCAGAACGCCCAATGAGGACAGATCTGAGGTGGTGCGCTCCCTAGAGGAGAAAAGGGTGATGAATCGGGGTGTACACAGAGGACAACGTCCCAGAGATATGATGGGGCTTACACATGGAAAGCGGCCCATGCACTGCTAGGAGCAGCAAGGAGGTGGATGGCATGATCCCGCCAGGATGTGGCGGCCCGGGTGAGAATCAGGATGGATAGGGGATGAATGGAGCGGAGGGGAGTGAAATGGGACCATCGCAGGGGCGACGGTGGAGTTGGGCTTGAGCCTCGAAGAGGCTTCCTACGTATCCCCGTGGCAGGGAATCAAAGTCCGCGTAGTTCGGGAGGGTGCCGGTAAACCGACGTGATGGTGGAACTTGGTCTGATGGGCATCGTCAGCGTGCCAACATGAGGGTGGACCTTGGTCCAATGAAAGATGGGCATCGTCAGCGTACCGACGTGAAGGTGGACCTTGGTCCGATGAGCATCATTAGCGTACCGGCGTGAAGGTGGACCTTGGTCCGATGGGCATCGTCAGCGTACCGACGTGAAGGTGGACCTTGGTCCGATGAGAATCGTCAGCGTACCGACGTGAAAGTAGACCAGTGGGTCCACTAATGGTGGGCTTGAACCTTGGGAAGGTTTCCTACATACCACGCCGTGACTTGGATCAAAGACCTCGTAGTTCTGGGAATACAGTTTAATGTCACGCGGGATGATAGTGAACCCTGACGTGAATAAACGACGGGCGGTGGGTGTCGGCAAACCGACATAAGTGAGGGACCTTGGTCCGATTGGAGTTGGGGGCTTGGCACACCGACAAGGAGACGGTCTGGGCCAATGTTTGTTGGGCTTGAACCTCAGGGATGGTTCCTACGTACCATGCCTTGACACGGATCAAAGACCTCGTAGTTCGGGTGAGTCACAACGGCTTGTCGTCGGACTGGAATTGCAGTTTAACGTCATGTCGGACGTGGGTGAAACTCGACGTGAATGAACGACCGAACAATGTGGCTTGAACCTCGTGGAGGCTTCCTACGTACCATGCCTTGACATGGATCAAAGACCTCGTAGTTCATATGGGGATTTGTCGGTGGACCGACGTGAAAGTAGACCTTGGTCCACTGTTGGTGGGCTTGAACCTCATAAAGGCTTCCTACGTACCATGCCTTGACATGGATCAAAGACCTCGGAGTTCAAATGGTGCTTTGTCGGTGAACCGTCGTGAAAGTAGACCTTGGTCCACTGTTGGTGGGCTTGAACCTCATAAAGGCTTCTTACGTACCATGCCTTGACATGGATCAAAGACCTCGTAGTTCAAATGGTGCTTTGTCGGTGAACCGACGTGAAAGTAGACCTTGGTCCACTGTTGGTGGGATTGAACCTCATAAAGGCTTCCTACGTACCATGCCTTGACATGGATCAAAGACCTCGTAGTTCAAATGGTGGCTTTGTCGGTGAACCGACGTGAAAGTAGACCTTGGTCCACTATTGGTGGGCTTGAACCTCATAAAGGCTTCCTACGTACCGTGCCTTGACATGGATCAAAGACCTCGTAGTTCAAATGGTGGGTGGGGGTTAGGGTCGGTGCTCACTCTAAGCCCACGGGAGTCATGCTCGGTGTGAGAAACAAGAGGTTGCAAGGACCTGACGATCACGTCGCGAAGGGTGCGTCCGTGAGAAGCGAAGAGGGGCTTACGCGTTGGGCGGCCCATGGTGTTGGGACTTACTCCAGGATGGAGGCCCAAAACGGCTTATCGATAAATGGGGTCGCAACGGCTTACCGCTGGATTTGGTCACAACAGATTACTGCTGGATAGGGATGTCAACGGCTTACCGCTGAATGGGGTCCCAACGGCTTACCACTGTATTGGGTCACAACGGCTTACCGCTGGATAGGGATGTCAATGGCTTACCGCTGGATGGGGTTCGCAATGGCTTACAGCTGGATTGGGTCCCAACGGCTTACCACTGGATAGGGATGTCAACGGCTTACCGCTGAATGAGGTCGCAACGGCTTACCGCTGGATTGGGTCACAACGGCTTACCGCTGGATGAGGATGTCAACGACTTACCGCTGAATGGGGTTCGCAACGGCTTACCGCTGGATTGGGTCACAACGGCTTACCGCTGGATAGGGATGTCAACGGATTACCGCTGAATGGGGTCGCAACGGCTTACTGCTGGATTGGGTCACAACGGCTTACCGCTGGATATGGATGTCAATGGCTTACCGTTGAATGGGGTTCGCAACGGCTTACCGCTGGATTGGGTCACAACGGCTTACCGCTGGATAGGGATGTCAACGGCTTACCGCTGAATGGGGTCGCAACGGCTTACCGCTGGATTGGGTCACAACGACTTACCGCTGGATGAGGATGTCAACGGCTTACCGCTGAATAGGCTCACAACGGCTAACCGCTGGATAGGGTCACAACGGCTTACCGCTGGATAGGGATGTCAACGGCTTACCGCTGAATAGGATCACAACGGCTTACCACTGGATAGGGTCACAACGGCTTACCGCTGGATAGGGATGTCAATAGTGAATGGGGATTATGCAAGGAAGCTGCCCGGGTGCCGCTATGGAGCAGCACCGGTGAATGGGGCTTACGCAAGGAAGCTGCCCGGGTGTGCCGCTATGGAGCGGCACTGGTGAATGGGGCTTATGTAAGAAGTTGCCCGGGTGTGCCGCTATGGGGCGGCGATGGTGAATGGGGCTTATGCAAGAAGATGCCCGGGTGTGCCGCTATGGCGTGACAATGGTGAATGGGGATTACGCTAGGAAGCTGTCGGGTGCCGCTATGGAGCGGCACTGGTGAATGGGGCTTACGCTAGGAAGCTGCCCGGGTGCTGCTATGGAGCGGCACTGGTGAATGGGGCTTACACTAGGAAGTTGCCCGGGTGCCACTAAGGAGTGGCACTGGTGAATGGGGCTTACGCTAGGAAGCTGCCCGGGTGCCGCTATGGAGCGGCACTGGTGAATGGGGCTTCCGCTAGGAAGCTGCCCGGGTGCCCCTATGGAGCGACACTGGTGAATGGGGCTTACGCTTGGAAGCTTCCCGGGTGCCACTAAGGAGTGGAACTGGTGAATGGGGCTTACGCTAGGAAGCTGCCCGGGTGTGCCGCTATGGAGCGACAATGGTGAATGAGGCTTACGCTAGGAAGCTGCCCGGGTGCCGCTATGGAGCGGCACTAGTGAATGGGGATTACGCTAGGAAGCTGCCCGGGTGCCACTAAGGAGGGGCACTGGTGAATGGGGCTTACGCTAGGAAGCTGCCCGGGTGCCGCTATGGAGGGGCACTGGTGAATGGGGCTTACGCCAGGAAGCTGCCCGGGTGCCACTATGGAGCGGCACTGGTGAATGGGGATTACGCTAGGAAGCTGCCCGGGTGCCACTAAGGAGTGGCACTGGTGAATGGGGCTTATGCAAGAAGTTTCCCGTAATGTCTTCCTCATGTCTGGCCATGAGGGCATCCCACTCACTAGTGGGTTGAGGTATGTGCCTATGCGCAAGTGCACAAGCGGGATAACGCCAAGGGCGTTGGAATCAGCCCAAACAAAGGGACAAGAAAAGTGTGAATCACATGCCCGACATTCGGAATGTGATGAGAGTGGCATGGAGATAGAGGATAACTACTGACCATGTTCGCAATACAGCATCCTATCGCGTTAGCCTAAAATGGGGACAAACAAATGAGGGGTCGACTGCTCACCGTATTCGAAACACAGGACCTCAAAGTGTCACCCGAAGCCTTTTGGGGTGTTGGCCCATGACAGTAGGGGGACCATGGGTCTACCGTCCATACTGTTAGGGGGTCCCTTCAGACTTTGGAAATGGATGCAGATCTGAATGAAGGACATGCAAAGCGTGGGGTGGAGTGCTGGAATGTTTGAACGGATTCCAACGCTCTTGAAACTATGCCACTGTAAACATGGCATTAGGCATGTTATGCTAGGAGCATAAGGCATCTCTCGTTTAGGGAAAGAGGCATCCTATCATTTGTTAGATAGTGATAATACTACAGTTTAGAGTCATGTAGGTAGGACTATTAGCATCTCATGCTAGGGGCATAAGGCATCTCTTGTATAGGGAAAGAGGCATCCTATGTTTGGAACATAAGGATTACTACAGTTTATAGTCATGTAGATAGGACTACTGGAATCTCATGATAGGAGCATAAGGCATCTCTTGTATAGGGCAAGAGGCATCCTATGTTTGGCACATAGGGGGAATACTACAGTTTATAGTCTTATAGGTAGGACTGTTAGCATCTCATGCTTGGAGCACAAGGCATCCTATCATTTGTTAGACAGGGGGGCTACAGTTTAGAGTCATGTATATAGGACTGTTGGCGTCTCATGCTTGGAGCATAAGGAATCTCTCGTCTAGGGCGAGAGGCATCCTATCATTTGTTAGATAGGGTGTACTACAGTTTATAGTCATATAGAAAGGACTATTGGCATCTTATGCTTGGAGCACAAGGCATCTCTCGTTAGAAGCAAGAGGCATCCTATGTGTGGACTATAGGGATTACTACAGTTTATAGTCATGTAGAAAGGACTGTTCGGCAGAAGGTGCCTAGAAATGGTTGGGGTCGGGACTTACGCAAGGGCGTCCCTTTCTGGTTCAACCTGGCATAGGAGCCAAGTGATTGGGTTTGGAGGAGTTACCTGAGGAATGGTTCGACTCAAGGTACCGGGGAATTGATGATGAGAACCTCAACTCACTACATAGGAAACAAACGAAGAGGAATACATCAACTCAAGGTATTTCATGGTGTGTGGAGGAGTGTATCAAATCCTGGAATTCCATAGGTTGAAGGTGGGAGCGCTTAAGGGCGCAATGGAAAAATCCCGGCATCCCGGCCCGAAAAGTTTGCGGTGCGACTCTCCATTTTTCATGGGGGTCTGTGATATTAGGGAAGGGACCGGGCCGGGACCGCAGGCTGGCACTGACCCCGAGCGGGGGTGCGGGGGCGCAGCCCCCGCGGTATGGACCGGTGGGCGCGAAGGTAGGATCCTCGCAAAGGATAGGTCTTCGCGAAGTAGCTTCGCGAAGCATGGCCTCGCGGAGCTTGGTCTCGCGAAGCAGCATCGCGGAGCAGCATCGCGGAGCAAGGGCTCGCGGAGCAAAGGGCTCTCGCGGAGCTTGGTCATGCGGAGCAGCATCGCGGAGCAAGGGCTCGCGGAGCAAAGGGCTCTCGCGAAGCTTGGCCTCACGGAGCAGCATCGTGGTGCAAGGGCTTGCGGAGCAAAGGGCTCTCGCGGAGCTTGGCCTCATGGAGCAGCAACGCGAAGGAAGCTGCTCGCGGAGCATGGCTTCGCAGAGCCGCAATGCGGAGCTCCGCTCGGCCGCCCAAGGTGCGAAGTGGCTGTGGCCGTCCTTTTGGAGTAGGGGGTTAGCTGGGTATTTATAGCCAGGGGCGCCGCGAAGAAGTACTTCCGCGCCGCCTCTGGTGCTTCGCGGCGGCTCGCGAACGTCAAATGCGTTCGCGGAGCATCACCGCCTCTGGAGCTTCGCGAGGTCGTGATGGTCGGGGCGCTTCGCGGCGGGGCTTCGCGGGACCGCGCTGCACGGGTGCTTCGCATCGGTGCTTCGCATTAGTGCTTTGTGAGGGGTCTTCGTGGCGCATCGCAAACGTCAAATGGGTTCGCGGAGCCTCTCGCCTCATTGCTTCGCAGAGGCGCTCCGCGATCATGGAGGGGGGCTTCTTGAATGGGTCTTGCGAACCAGATTTCCAGCCCAACTTCAAACGTCCATAACTCCTAATCCGTAGCTCCGTTCGGGCCCTACGACCTACCAAATCGACGCTTGCGAAATGGACTATGATCGTGGATCATGTATGGAAGCATTTGGAAAATTTTGGGGACGCGTTTTCCGGGGTCTATAAAAGCCACCCCTATGAACGGGGTCCCACGAGGATGAGAAGGGCGAGGCGGACCGCGTTCTGAGGAAACGACTGAGGAAAACGCGTGCATTGGGGTCCATTGTACCTCGATCGCATTGAGGATAAATTCAACTAAATCTCTAAGCCTACGTGAGCCATGCTCGGCGCATGAAACAAGATATAATAGGAGCTCCTGTACGAGAGTGTAAAACAACGGAAGGTGCGAGGGGATTGACATAGGACATCAATCACCATTTGGGGGAATCCTGAAAGAGAGAGGGGTCACGGCTGGAGAGCATGGCTCTCTGAACAGCCGACCTACTTTTCCCACCCTGCTCTGGTGCACGAGCGGGGTAACGCCAGGGGCGTTAGAATCAATCCAAACAGAGGGAAGTGGGAGGTGTGAATCGTGATACCCAAATTCGGAACACTGTGGGGATGGCGTGACAATAAAGGACAACCGTTAACCGTGTCGAACAAACGGTATCCTTACTGCGTTATCCTGAAATGGGGACAACAAATGAGCATCGACCGCTGACCATATTCACAACGCGGGATTTTATCAATTTGTTGTCGATCAATCCTTCGGGACATTGGCCCGTTACGGTAGGAGAGCCCTTGGGCGTAGTATCCAGGCCGTTATTGGGGGTCCCTCCAAACATGACCTGTCTTCCGGAACGTTGGCCCAGAACAGTAGGTGAGCCGATGCGGCATGAGACCAGACCGTTAGGGGGTTCCTTCAGACATGAAAGAGGACGAGGGTCCGAATAAGGGGCACGCAAAGCATGGAACATGGAGTGGTGGTTTATTCAAACAGAATCCAACACTTCGGTAATTGCACCACCGTGGTGGGAGTACGCCATATGGGCGTATCGGCCTGATCACGGATCATTCATTCTTCCAGATAGGGCCTCTCTGGTGAGGGCTGGAAATGGGGAGGAACAAGATTTCGTGATTCCAGGGGCTGAACCCTAGGCGAAATGCCTGGGTGTCTCTACGTATCCCACGTGATGATGGGAATCAAGCCACGCGTAGTTCTGGAAGCACAGTTTAACGTCATGCAGGATGAGGAGCAGTCTGACCGTGTTGGTACACATCCTGCCAAAACTACTAATCCCACGTGAGTCGTGCTCGGTGTGGGAAACAAGCAGTTGTGGTGGGAATCTCCTAACACAAAAGGGGCAGGTTAGGGCAAAGGGACGCTCGGTGACTACCAGCCCAATGACATTAACACGATCATTTAGCACACCTAGATGCGCGAAGAGAAAGAGCCGAGTATGATGGAATTCCACTTGAACATGAGGAAGTGGAAATTTGTGAATCATGGTGCTCGATATTCAGATCACAATGATGGTAGCGTGACGATGGAGGATTACTGCTGACCATGTTCGCAACACAGCATCCTATCGCGTTAGCCTAAAATGGGGACAAACAAATGAGGGTCGACCAATGACCATGTTCGAAACACGGGACTGTGTCACAAATGTTGTTAGATATCCGTAGGGACGTTGGCTCGAAACGATTGAAGGGCCCATAGGTCCAGCATTCATGGAGATCCCTTAAGCTTAGTATCCACGTCGTCCGAGGGTCCTTTTGGATGTGGAAGAGGATGAGGATCCAAATAGCGAGCTCATGAAGCTTGTCCATGGGATGAGGGGAATGTTCCTGTGAAAATCCCACGCTTCGGGCTCTTTGTCAAAACACATCTGAATACGGCAACGAAACGTATTAGAGAGAGGGAGAAGATTCCTTTCCCTTGGGGTGATCTTAGTTTAGGGTCATAGGATTCGGACCATGGATGGGAAAAGGGATCAGGGGACGCATGACATCAAAACCTGACGTGAATGAGGACATAGTCCTACTTACCATGCGTTCTCTGGGGAAATGCTCGAGTCGAGGGACCGAACACAAGGGTTAGGCTGGGCCTGCGGGGAAGTACCCGGGCGCTCCTACGTATCTCATAAGGATGAGAATCAAGCCATACGTAGTTCTGGAAATGACATGGTTGGATACCAGTTCCAGGGGAAAAGGGGAGTGCGGACGTGGCCGTTGCACTAAAAGAAGCGGAATTTGATGTATCTTGTTTGTTCTTTAAGGTGAATGGGGTTTTTTTTGTGAAGCGACCAGCCAAGAACAGTAGGTCGTGATGTCGCCACAAGAATCAAGTCGTGATGGGCGTTGACAAACGGCATGGCACATGACCAATACCCAATGTGATGTCCTCTACAGCGAGGTCACCAAAATGAGGTGCCGTTTTTCGTCGTGCGGCCAGGACGATAATGTCACAGTTTAGGGTCGTATGATAGGACCAAGCATGCATTTTATCGTCATGCAGCGCAGACGTAGTAGAGACGATGCTAGGCGGGAAATGTGTGCAGTGTTATAAAACACAATTGACGGAGACATGATCCCACATCAGATTGTACGCCATCCGGAGAGGGAAACCTTAGGCCGAGGGGCCTACACAGAGATGAAACAGGGAGAGAGACTGGCTTCCTGAATGGGTTGTACCCAGAGACAGGGTGTCTGGGCGGTCCTACATGTCCCATGAGGATGGGAATCAAATTGAACGTAGTCCCGAATGGATCCTAGTTTATGGTCTTAGAGCTCGGACCATGGGAGCCCCAAAGGGCGCCAGATTGCAGCTTTGTCCCCCTAGCATGCAAAGGTGCACTGAGGGATAGCGCCAAAAGTGTCGAGATTCCACCTGGACATGATGGGGTGGAAAACGATGTGAATCATGCAACCAAAATTCAAGGACTGAAGGGGCTGGCGTGATGACAGAGCATTACTGCTGACCATGTTCGCAACACAGCATCCTGTCGCGTTAGCCTGAAATGAGGACTAACAAACGAGCATCGACCGCTGACCATATTCGCAACGCGGGATTTTATCGATTTGTCGTCCGAAACCCTGGGGGGCGTTGGCCCGTATTGGTAGGAGAGCCCTTGGGCGTAGTATCCAGGCCGTTCATGGGGGTCCCTCCGGGTGTGAAAGCTGATGGAAGTCCGAATAGAGGGGAACACGAAGCTTGAAAAGTGGAAGGAACTTGATCAAGTTGAATATGACACTCTTGGTCTTAGACTAGAGTGCCTTAATACATGGGTGAACCACTGCAGGGAGTCAAGGGACTCAACCTTGGAGGTGATCGAGAGATGGCAGATTCCCAGGGGAAGGGGGCATGGTGCCCAAAACCTTGTATCATACCTACACATCCCCCTTCTGGAGAGGGATAAACTAAGTGGCCTAGGTGACTGGGAGATCAGGGGATCACCAGGAGGTGGGGCTGGACCCGAATCGTAAACATCCAGGTGGTCCTACGTATCCCATTAGGATGGGAATCAAGCCACACGTAGTTCTGAAGGGTGCCTTTTAATGTCATGCAGGACACGGAATAGGAGGACTGAACCTCAGAATGGGGGCGTGCGTGGTGCAGTTGTTGCAAACCCGACGTGAATGAGGACGTAGTCCTACACTGCGCCACGCAGCCCTGTGATCAGGGTCCTGAAGGTAGGATTAGAGAGGTAAATTTGCTGAACTCAAGCTGGGTCCGAAGACAAGGGGTCTTGAACGTAGTTCCAGATGAGAGTCTTAGTTTATGGTCTTAGAGCTCGGACCGTGGATGGTGACAACTCCCGAGTAAGCACAGATGTTAACCCAATCCCTAAGCCCGCGTGAGATAAACTCGGTGTGGGAAACAAGGGGGGTATCCCCATTGCAATACATGGGGCGTCCATCAAAGGGGAGTCAGCAGAGAGTTCCGAAAGACACTTTTGACACAGCTTGTTCCTCCAACGCGCAGATGTGCACGGGGGAAAAGTACCAAGAGTCCCGAGACTCTACTTGGACATGATGAAGTGATGAAGGGTGTGAATTGTGTACCCGGCATTTGGGCTTAATGGGTTGACGTGGTGATAGAGGAAAATGGTTAACCATGATGGAAACACAGCACTCGTATCGTGTTAGCCTGAGGTGGGAACAACAAACGAGCATCGACCGCTGACCATATTCGCAACGCGGGATTTTATCAATTTGTTGTCTGAAACCCTCGGGGGAGTTGGCCCGTATCGGTAGGAGAGCCCTTAGGCATTGTATCTAGGCCATTCATGGGGGTCCCTCCGGGTGTGAAAGATGATGAAAGCCCTGATGCGAGGATACGCAAATCCTGGAAAGCGGGTGCGGACGTGTCCGAGTAAAGCTTGGCATTCCAGGTAATAAACCAGAGTACTCTTAAGGACATTGGTGAACCGCCGAAAAAGAGGGATCGACGAAACCGCTCAGTAGGGGGTGGGAGCATGGTGTGGTCATCACGAGACCGTCGTGAATGAGGACATAATCCCACACCGCACCATATGATCCCCTCATGGAGGAAGGATGGGCCAAGGGGACAATATGGGATGAGTATTCCTGAGAGATGGGGCTGGACCCGAATCTTGGACCTCCAGGTGGTCCTACGTATCCCATTAGGATGGGAATCAAGCCACACATAGTTCTTGAAATGCAGTTTAACGTCATACCGGACGAGGAGGGGAGTAATATACTCTGAAACAAGGGAGGTGTGCGGTATGGCGAAGAAGCCGACGTGAATGAGGACGTAGTCCTACACCACACCATACACCCTGGGTAAGAGGGGACCTGGGCCGTGGCCCAGAAAGGCCAAGAGGCCTAAGGTCAGGCATCAGTCCGGGGGGACTGACTGGTTTGTAGTTTAACGTCTTACATGAGGACGAGGGGCCAAGGGCCCAAGGAGGCCAAGGGGCCTGAAGCTGGGCCTCGCAAGGGGGTTCGTACGACATGGTACATGATCCCGACGTGAATGAGGACGTAGTCCTACATCACACCTTACACCCTTATGAGGAATCCTAGGCCGTGGCCCGGAGAGAAGGGGAAGTTATCAGTCAGAAAAGCCTGACTGGTTTGTAGTTTAACGTCTTACACGAGGACGAGGGGCCAGAGGCCCAAGGAGGCCAAGGGGCCTGAGGCTGGACCTCGTAAGGGGAGTCGTACGGCATGGTACATGATCCCGACGTGAATGAGGACGTAGTCCTACACCACACCGTACACTCCTATGAGGAATCGGGGCTGTGGGCCCGATCGCTAGCACCACCTGGGGGAAGTTTGTTGCCTCGGGATGGGGCAGAATGAATCACTATTCTTGATGCCTGGGACATCTCGGGATGGACCCGAAAATCCAGGACATTGTTGACCATATTCGAACCACAGCGTTCCTATGGTGACCCGCATGGGGGCAACAAATGAGCATCGACCGCTGACCAAATTCGTAACGCGGGACTTGTATCGATTTGTTGCTTGAAAACCCTCGGGGGCGTCGGCCCGTATCGGTAGGAGAGCCCTTGGGCATTGTATCCAGGCCGTTACCGGGGGTCCCTCCGGGTGTGAAAGGTGACAGAATCCCAGTCATGGAGTGGGTGAAGCTTAGTTGCATCCATCCACGAAAGGGGCAAACACCTCTAGGGGAAATGTCCAGCCAGGTCGAGGCTTGCTCGACGTGGGTCGGGTCAAAAGTGTGCACCCTTCCATGTCTTGACCCGAGGGGAAGATTTTGGCTTTTGGGCTGGGCCAACGGACGAAATGTCCGGGCGTTCCTACGTATCTCATAAGGATGAGAATCAAGCCATACGTAGTTCTTGAAGTGCAGTTTAACGTCATGCAGGATGATGGGAAGCACCTCATTTGGGGATATGTATGGTACGACAAGTAATCTGACATGAATGAGGACGTAGTCCTACACCATATCGTACAACCCCGCAAGAGGGTATGTCGGGAAGAAAAAAGAAAGGGGGGGGCCTAGGGGCCAAACCATTGTCAAGGAGACCTGACTGGCTTGCAGTTTAACGTCTTTCAGTAAGGATGGGGCCGGGGGCCCGAGGAGGCCAAGGGGCCTGAGGCCGAGCCTCGGTCAGGAATGCCTGACCGGCTTGCAGTTTAACGTCTTGCAGTAAGGACGGGAGTCGGGGGCCCGAGGAGGCCTAGGGGCCTGAGGCCGAGCCTCGGTCAGGAATTCCGGACTGGCTTGCAGTTTAACGTCTTGCAGTAAGGATGGGGGCCGGGGGCCCGAGGAGGCCAAGGGGCCTGAGGCTGAGCCTCGGTCAGGAATGCCTGACTGGCTTGCAGTTTAACGTCTTGCAGTAAGGACGAGGATGCAGTTTAGGGTCGTGCAGGACCATACCGTTTAAGGTCGTGTTGGACGTAGGTGCAGTTTAAAGTCTTGTTGGACGATAATGTGCAGTTTAACGTCATGACGGACGAAGATGAACAGTATTACGTCATGCAGGATGATGATGCAGTTTAATGTCATGCCGGACGATAATGATTAGTTTTACGTCATGGCGGACGAAGATGAACAGTTTTACGTCATGCAGGATGAATGCAGTTTAATGTCATGCAGGACGATAATGATCAGTTTTACGTCATGGCGGACGAAGATGAACAGTTTTACGTCATGCAGGACGAATGCAGTTTAATGTCATGCAGGACGATAATGATCAGTTTTACCTCATGACGGACGAAGATGAACAATTTTACGCCATGCAGGACGAATGCAGTTTAATGTTGTGCAGGACGATAATGATCAGTTTTACATCATGACGGACGGAGATGAACAGTTTTACGTCCTGCAGGACGATCGTGCAGTTTAATGTCATGTAGGACGATAATGATCAGTTTTACATCATGACGGACGAAGATGAGCAGTTTTACGTCATGCAGGACGGTGATGCAGTTTAATGTCATGCAGGACGATAATGATCAGTTTTACGTCATGGCGGATGAAGATGAACAGTTTTACGTCATGCAGGACGAATGCAGTTTAATGTCGTGCAGGACGATAATGATTAGTTTTACGTCATGATGGATGAAGATGAACAGTTTTACGTCATGCAGGACGATCGTGCAGTTTAATGTCATGCAGGACGATAATGATCAGTTTTACGTCATGACGGACGAAGATGAGCAGTTTTACGTCATGCAGGACGGTGATGCAGTTTAATGTCATGCAGGAAGATAATGATCATTTTTACGTCAGGATGGTCGAAGATTAGCAGTTTTACGTCATGCAGGACGGTGATGCAGTTTAATGTCATGCAGGACGATAATGATCAGTTTAACGTCATGACGGACGAAGATGAGAAGTTTAACGTCATGCAGGATGATGATGATCAGTTTTACATCATGACGGACGATAATGATCAGTTTTACATCATGAAGGATGATGATGAGCAGTTTTATGTCATGCAGGATGGTGATGCAGTTTAATGTCATGCAGCACGATAATGATCAGTTTTACGTCATGACGGATGAAGATGAACAGTTTTACGTCATGCAGGACGAATGCAGTTTAATGTCGTGCAGGACGATAATGATCAGTTTTACGTCATGACGGACGAAGATGAACAGTTTTACGTCATGTAGGACGATCGTACAGTTTAATGTCATGTAGGATGATAATGATCAGTTTTACGTCATGACTGACGAAGATGAGCAGTTTTACGTCATGCAGGACGGTGATGCAGTTTAATGTCATGCAGGACGATAATGATCAGTTTAACGTCATGACGGACGAAGATGAGAAGTTTAACGTCATGCAGGACGATGATGATCAGTTTTACATCATGACGGACGATAATGATCAGTTTTATGTCATGCAGGACGATGATGAGCATTTTTATGTCATGCAGGACGGTGATGCAGTTTAATGTCGTGCAGGACGATAATGATCAGTTTTACGTCGTGACGGACAAAGATGAACAGTTTTACGTCATGCAGGACGAATGCAGTTTAATGTCGTGCAGGACGATAATGATCAGTTTTACGTCATGACAGATGAAGATGAACAATTTTACGTCATGCAGGACGATCGTGCAGTTTAATGTCATGCAGGACTATAATGATCAGTTTTACGTCATGAAGGACGAAGATGAGCAGTTTTACGTCATGCAGGACGGTGATGCAGTTTAATGTCATGCAGGACGATAATGATCAGTTTAACGTCATGACGGACGAAGAAGAGCAGTTTAATGTCATGCAGGACAATGATGATCAGTTTTACGTCATGACGGATGATAATGATCAGTTTTACGTCATGCAGGATGATGATGAGCAGTTTTACGTCATGCAGGATGGTGATGATCATTTTTACGTCATGCAGGACGATGATGAGCAGTTTTACGTCATGCAGGACGGTGATGCAGTTTAATGTCGTGCAGGACGATAATGATCGGTTTTACGTCATGACGGATGAAGATGAGTAGTTTTACGTCATGCAGGACGATCGTGCAGTTTAATGTCATACAGGATGATAATGATCAGTTTTACGTCATGACGGACGAAGATGAGCAGTTTTACGTCATGCAGGACGATGCTTGTTATGCAGTTTAATGTCATGCAACTAGGACATGGTTGTTACACAGTTTAACGTCATGAAACTGGGACGGTAAACCACACGAGTTGTGTTAGTAGAGGAATGGTCATCTCTACCCCATTCTGGTGGTTTGGGATGAGGGGGGATCTATATAATGGTAATTCCATAAAATCCCATGATCATGAAGATCCTTCCACGAGCTGGTATCAAGGCCACATGGAGGACATCTGTGGTTGATGCAACGTGGTAGTTGGGATGACACAGAGTGTTGCAAGGGTAGTAGGGATGACTACAGTACCTTGACCTGTAGGGGCGAAGAAGCCAAGATCGTCGGTACGACGGGGCGATGGAGCCCGCAAGGTGGGGAAGCCTGGACGTCGGCACGACGGGGCGATGGAGCCCGGAAGGCGTGGGAGCCTGGGCGTCGGCACGATGGGGCGATGGAGCCCGGAAGGCGTGGAAGCCTGGGCGTCGGCACGACGGGGCGATGGAGCCCGGAAGGCGTGGAAGCCTGGACGTTGGCACGACGGGGCGATAGAGCCCGGAAGGCGTGGGAGCCTAGGCGTCGGCACGACGGGGTGACGGAGCCCGGAAGGCGTGGGAGCCTAGGCGTCGGCACGACGGGGTGATGGAGCCCGGAAGGCGTGGAAGCCTGGAATGTCTAACAGTGGTGGTAGGAGGAGCATCTCCATAGTTGCTGGTGAAAATAGAGCGGGGTCGACAAAGTGCCGATAGATTTGGGGAAGGATTTCCCATACGCAGCCTCTTGAGGCGGAGGAGTCGGCGAGGAGCCGATGGAGTTGGGTGGCGGAGCCACCTGTGCGGCCTCTTGAGACGGCGGAGTCGGCGAGGAGCCGATGCAGTCGGGTGGCGGAGCCACCTGCGCGACCTCTTGAGGCGGCAGGAGTCGGCGAGGAGCCGATGGAGATGGGTGGCGGAGCCACCTGCACGGCCTCTTGAGGCGGCGGGGTCGGCGAGGAGCCGATAGAGACGGGTGGCGGAGCCACCTGCGCGGCCTCTTGAGGCGGCGGAGTCGGCGAGGAGCCGATGGAGACGGGTGGCGGAGCCACCTGCGCGGCCTCTTGAGGCTGCGGGAGTCGGCGAGGAGCCGATGGAGACGGGTGGCGGAGCCACCTGCGCGGCCTCTTGAGGCGGCGGGGTCGGCGAGGAGCCGATGTAGACGGGTGGCGGAGCCACCTACGCGGCCTCTTGAGGCGGCGGAGTCGGCGAGGAGCCGATGGAGTTGGGTGGAGGAGCCACCTACGCGGCCTCTTGAGGCGGCGGGAGTCGGCGAGGAGCCGATGGAGACGGGTGGCGGAGCCACCTGCGCGGCCTCTTGAGGCGGCAGAGTCAGCGAGGAGCCGATGGAGTTGGGTGGAGGAGCCACCTCCGCGGCCTCTTGAGGCGGCGGAGTCGGCGAGGAGCCGATGGAGTTGGGTGCCGGAGCCACCTGCGCGGCCTCTTGAGGCGGCGGGAGTCGGCGAGGAGCCGATGGACCATAGTCTTCAAACACTGAATGTTACTCATCCTCTCACTTATAATGGAGAGGGAATTCACATGGATGATTCTCGAGCTTCCCGACACATTTGGTCTACTCGCTATTGAAGGAGAAGAGATTCACGTCGGGTTCACCATTTCTGTTTCCGACACTTTCGCCGGGGCGCGCGCATCCTTCTGCGAGGACGCGCGGCTGTGGCCCCGCATTCCCGCTTTCCAAAGGCAGGCGGCATTCGTTCCTTGTTCAGGTACGTCTGCTCCTTGATCGAAACGGGATGATGGGATGTCGGTTCTTCCTTCTGTGGATTCTTTCTCGGAACTCGTCACCTAGTCCGGGTCTCCCTCATAGATTTAATATGTTGTTCGTGAATCTCATTCCCGGTGCCATATCATCATGGACGCCGGTTAATTACACTGCTTCTGTCAAGACTTTCCATAGGGTCTTGACATGGTAGCGACCATCGGTCGGAGTAGACGGCAACATCAGGAATGTCGGGGCATCTCTGGGTGCGTGGACATTGGGGAACCTGTATTCTTCCTCATAAGAGGGCATCTCAAGGGTGCAGAACCCGAGGCGTACATCTGAGGTTTTCCTCAGCTTCCTGTGTTTAACACAGGGTATATTGCAAGATTAACGTCTAGCAGAGACGATTACGCCAAAGGCGTGTCATCTGTGGTTTTCCTCAGGCATCTCGTGTTTATCACGAGGTGGGCCGTGAGTTTAACGTCTTATGGAGACGGAATGAGGGTGATCAGAACGTCCCATAGAGACGGATCAGATTGGTATATCCTTAGGAGGGAACACCTGGAAGGTTTACCAAGGGGATGGATCAGAACGCCCAATGAGGACAGATCTGAGGTGGTGCGCTCCCTAGAGGGGAAAAGGGTGATGAATCGGGGTGTACACAGAGGACAACGACCCAGAGATATGATGGGGCTTACACATGGAAAGCGGCCCATGCGCTGCTAGGAGCAGCAAGGAGGTGGATGGCATGATCCCGCCGGGATGTGGCGGCCCGGGTGAGAATCAGGATGGATAGGGGATGAATGGAGCGGAGGGGAGTGAAATGGGACCATCGCAGGGGCGGCGGTGGAGTTGGGCTTGAGCCTTGAAGAGGCTTCCTACGTATCCCCGTGGCAGGGAATCAAAGTCCGCGTAGTTCGGGAGGGTGCTGGTAAACCGACGTGATGGTGGACCTTGGTCCGATGGGCATCGTCAGCGTACCGACATGAGGGTGGACCTTGGTCCAATGAAAGATGGGCATCGTCAGCGTACCGACGTGAATGTGGACCTTGTTCCGATGAGCATCGTCAGCGTACCGGTGTGAAGGTGGACCTTGGTCCGATGGGTATCGTCAGCGTACCGACATGAAGGTGGACCTTGGTCCGATGAGAATCGTCAGCGTACCGACGTGAAAGTAGACCCGTGGGTCCACTAATGGTGGGATAGAACCTTGGGAAGGTTTCCTATGTACCACGCCTTGACATTGATCAAAGACCTCGTAGTTCAGGGAATACAGTTTAATGTCATGCGGGACGATAGTGAACCCTGACGTGAATAAACTACGGGCGGTGGGTGTTGGCGAACTGACGTAAGTGAGGGACCTTGGTTCGATGGGAGTTGGGGGCTTGGAACACCGACAAGGAGACGGTCTGGGCCAATGTTTGTTGGGCTTGAACCTCAGGGAGGCGTCCTACATACCATGCCTTGACACGGATCAAAGACCTCGTAGTTCGGGTGAGTCACAACAGCTTGTCGTCGGACTGGAATTGCAGTTTAACGTCATGCCGGACGTGGGTGAAACTCGACGTGAATGAACGACCGAACAATGTAGCATGAACCTCGCAGAGGCTTCCTACGTACCATGCCTTGACATGGATCAAAGACCTCGTAGTTCATATGGGGCTTTGTCGGTGGACCGACGTGAAAGTAGACCTTGGTCCACTGTTGGTGGGCTTGAACCTCATAAAGGCTTCCTACGTACCATGCCTTGACATGGATCAAAGACCTCGTAGTTCAAATGGTGCTTTGTCGGTGAACCGTCGTGAAAGTAGACCTTGTTCCACTGTTGGTGGGCTTGAACCTCATAAAGGCTTCCTACGTACCATGCCTTGACATGGATCAAAGACCTCGTAGTTCAAATGGTGCTTTGTCGGTGAACCGACGTGAAAGTAGACCTTGGTCCACTGTTGGTGGGCTTGAACCTCATAAAGGCTTCCTACGTACCATGCCTTGACATGGATCAAAGACCTCATAGTTCAAATGGTGGCTTTGTCGGTGAACCGACGTGAAAGTAGACCTTGGTCCACTATTGGTGGGCTTGACCCTCATAAAGGCTTCCTTCGTACCATGCCTTGACATGGATCAAAGACCTCGTAGTTCAAATGGTGGGTGGGGGTCAGGGTCGGTGCTCACTCTAAGCCCACGGGAGTCATGCTCGGTGTGAGAAACAAGAGGTTGCAAGGACCCGACGATCACGTCGCGAAGGGTGCGTCCGTGAGAAGCGAAGAGGGGCTTACGCGTTGGGAGGCCCATGGTGTTGGGACTTACTCCAGGATGGAGGCCCAAAACGTCTTATCGATAAATGGGGTCGCAACGGCTTACCGCTGGATTTGGTCACAACGGATTACCGCTGGATAGGGATGTCAACGGCTTACCGCTGAATGGGGTCCCAACGGCTTACCGCTGGATTGGGTCACAACGGCTTACCGTTGGATAAGGATGTCAACGGCTTACCACTGAATGGGGTTCGTAACGGCTTACAGTTGGATTGGGTCACAACGGGTTACCGCTGGATAGGGATGTCAACGGCTTACCGCTGAATGGGGTCGCAACGGCTTACCGCTGGATTGGGTCACAACGGCTTACCGCTGGATGAGGATGTCAACGGCTTACCGCTGAATGGGGTTCGCAACGGCTTACCGCTGGATTGGGTCACAACGGCTTACCACTGGATAGGGATGTCAACGGCTTACCGCTAAATGGGGTCACAACGGCTTACCGCTGGATTGGGTCACAACGGCTTACCGCTGGATAGGGATGTCAACGGCTTACCGCTGAATGGGGTTCGCAACGGCTTACCGTGGATTGGGTCACAACGGCTTACCGCTGGATAGGGATGTCAACGGCTTACCGCTGAATGGGGTCGCAATGGCTTACCGCTGGATTGGGTCACAACGGCTTACCGCTGGATGAGGATGTCAACGGCTTACCGCTGAATAGGATCACAACGGCTTACCGCTGGATAGGGTCACAACGGCTTACCGCTGGATAGGGATGTCAATGGCTTACCACTGAATAGGATCACAACGGCTTACCGCTGGATAGGGTCACAACGGCTTACCGTTGGATAGGGATGTCAACAGTGAATGGGGCTTATGCAAGGAAGCTGCCCGGGTGCCGCTATGGAGCAGCACCGGTGAATGGGGCTTACGCAAGGAAGCTACCCGGGTGTGCCGCTATGGAGCGGCACTGGTGAATGGGGCTTATGTAAGAAGCTTCCCGGGTGTGCCGCTATGGGGCGGCGCTGGTGAATGGGGCTTATGCATGAAGCTGCCCGGGTGTGCCGCTATGGCGCGGCAATGGTGAATGGGGCTTACGCTAGGAAGCTGCCCGGGTGCTGCTATGGAGAGACACTGGTGAATGGGGCTTACGCTAGGAAGCTGCTCGGGTGCCGCTATGGAGCGGCACTGGTGAATGGGGCTTACGCTAGGAAGCTGCCCGGGTGCCCCTAAGGAGTGGCACTGGTGAATGGGGCTTACGCTAGGAAGCTGCCCTGGTGCCGCTATGGAGCGGCACTGGTGAATGGGGCTTACGCTAGGAAGCTGCCCGGGTGCCCCTCTTGAGCGGCACTGGTGAATGGGGCTTACGCTAGGAAGCTGCCCGGGTGCCACTAAGGAGTGGCACTGGTGAATGGGGCTTACGCTAGGAAGCTGCCCGGGTGTGCCGCTATGGAGTGGCAATGGTGAATGGGGCTTACGCTAGGAAGCTGCCCGAGTGCCGCTATGGAGCGGCACTGGTGAATGGGGCTTACGCTAGGAAGTTGCCCGGGTGTCGCGATGGAGCGGCACTGGTGAATGGGGCTTAAGCTAGGAAGCTTCCCGGGTGCCACTAAGGAGTGGCACTGGTGAATGGGGCTTACGCTAGGAAGCTGCCCGGGTGCCGCTATGGAGCGGCACTGGTGAATGGGGCTTACGCTAGGAAGCTGCCCGGGTGCCCCTATAGAGCGGCACTGGTGAATGGGGCTTACGCTAGGAAGCTGCCCGGGTGCCACTAAGGAGTGGCACTGGTGAATGGGGCTTATGAAAGAAGCTGCCCGTAATGTCTTCCTCATGTCTGGCCATGAGGGAATCCCAACTCACTAGTGGGTTGAGGTATGTGCCTATGCGCAAGTGCACAAGCGGGATAACGCCAAGGGCGTTGGAATCAGCCCAAACAAAGGGACAAGAAAAGTGTGAATCACATGCCTGGCATTCGGAATGCGATGAGAGTGGCATGGCGATAGAGGATAACTGCTGACCATGTTCGCAATACAACATCCTATCGCGTTAGCCTAAAATGGGGACAAACAAATGAGGGGTTGACTACTGACCGTATTCGAAACACAGGACCTCAAAGTGTCACCCGAAGCCTTTTGGGGCGTTGGCCCAGGACAGTAGGGGGACCATGGGTCTACCGTCCATACTGTTAGGGGGTCCCTTCAGACTTTGGAAATGGATGCAGATCCGAATGAAGGACACGCAAAGCGTGGGGTGGAGTGCTGGAATGTTTGAACGGATTCCAACGCTCTTGAAACTATGCCACTGTAAACATGGCATTAGGCATGTTATGCTAGGAGTATAAGGCATCTCTCGTTTAGGGAAAGAGGCATCCTATCATTTGTTAGATAGGGATAATACTACAGTTTAGAGTCATGTAGGTATGACTATTAGCATCTCATGCTGGGGGAATAAGGCATCTCTTGTATAGGGCAAGAGGCATCCTATGTTTGGAATATAAGGATTACTACAGTTTATAGTCATGTAGATAGGACTACTGGAATCTCATGCTAGGAGCATAAGGCATCTCTAGTATAGGGAAAGAGGCATCCTATGTTTGGCACATAGGGGGAATACTACAGTTTATAGTCTTGTAGGTAGGACTGTTAGCATCTCATGCTTGGAGCAAAAGGCATCCTATCATTTGTTAGATAGGGGGGCTACAGTTTAGAGTCATGTATATAGGACTGTTGGCATCTCATGCTTGGAGCATAAGGCATCTCTCGTCTAGGGCAAGAGGCATCCTATCATTTGTTAGATAGGGTGTACTACAGTTTATAGTCATGTAGAAAGGACTATTGGCATCTTATGCTTGGAGCACAAGGCATCTCTCATTAGAAGCAAGAGGCATCCTATGTGTGGACCATAGGGATTACTACAGTTTATAGTCATGTAGAAAGGACTGTTCGGCAGAAGGTGCCTAGAAATGGTTGGGGTCGGGACTTACGCAAGGGCGGCCCTTTCTGGTTCAACCTGGCATAGGAGCCAAGTGATTGGGTTTGGAGGAGTTACCTGAGGAATGGTTCGACTCAAGGTACCCGGGGAATTGATGATGAGAACCTCAACTCACTACATAGGAAACAAACGAAGAGGAATACATCAACTCAAGGTATTTCTTGGTGTGTGGAGGAGTGTATCAAATCAGGGAATTCCATAGGTTGAAGGTGGGAGCGCATAAGGGCGCAATGGAAAAATCCCGGCATCCCGGCCCGAAAAGTTTGCGGTGCGACTCTCCATTTTTCATGGGGGTCTTTGATGGTAGGGAATGGACCGGGCTGGGACCGCTGCCCGGCACTGACCCCGAGCGGGGGTGCGGGGGCGCAGCCCCCGCAGTATAGACCGGTGGGCGCGAAGGTAGGATCCTCGCAAAGGATAGGTCTTCGCGAAGTAGCTTCGCGAAGCATGGCCTCGCGGAGCTTGGTCTCGCGAAGCAGCATCGCGGAGCAAGGGCTAGCGGAGCAAAGGGCTCTCGCAGAGCTTGGTCTCGCGGAGCAGCATCGCGGAGCAAGGGCTCGGGGAGCAAAGGGCTCTCGCGGAGCTTGGCCTCGCGGAGCAGCATCGCGGTGCAAGGGCTCGCGGAGCAAAGGGCTCTCGCGGAGCTTGGCCTCACGGAGCAGCAACGCGAAGGAAGCTGCTCGCGGAGCATGGCTTCGCGGATCCGCAATGCAGAGCTCCGCTCGGCCGCCCAAGGGGCGAAGTGGCTGTGGCCTTCCTTTTGGAGAAGGGGGTTAGCTGGGTATTTATAGGCAGGGGCGCCACGAAGAAGAACTTCCGCGCCACCTCTGGTGCTTCGCGGCGGCTCACGAACGTCAAATGCATTCGTGGAGCATCACCGCCTCTGGTGCTTCGCGGTGGCTCGCGAATGTCAAATGCGTTCACGGAGCATCACCGCCTCTGGAGCTTCGCGAGTGCCGTGATGGTTGGGGCGCTTCACGGCGGGGCTTCGCGGGACCGCGCTGCACGGGTGCTTCGCATCGGTGCTTCGCATTAGTGCTTCGCGAGGGGTCTTCGCGGCGCATCGCAAACGTCAAATGGGTTCGTGGAGCCTCTCGCATCATTGCTTCGCGGCGGCGCTCCGTGATCACGGAGGGGGGCTTCGCGAATGGGCCTTGCGAACCAGATTTCCAGCCCAAATTCAAACGTCCATAACTCCTAATCCGTAGCTCCGTTCGGGCCCTACGACCTACCAAATCGAAGCTTGCGAAATGGACTACGATCTTGGATCATGTATGGAAGCATTTGGAAAATTTTGGGGACGCGTTTTCCGGGGTCTACAAAAGCCACCCCTAAGAACGGGGTCCCACGAGGATGAGAAGGGCGAGGCGGACTGTGTTCTGAGGAAACGACTGAGAAAACGCGTGCATTGGGGTCCATTGTACCTCGATCGCATTGAGGATAAATTCAACTAAATATCTAAGCCTACGTGAGCCATGCTCGGCGCAGGAAACAAGATATAATAGGATCTCCTGTACGAGAGTGTAAAACAATGGAAGGTGTGAGGGGATCGACATAGGACATCAATCACCATTTGGGGGAATCCTGAAAGAGAGAGGGGTCACGGCTGGAGAGCATGGATCTCTGAACAACCGACCTACTTTTCCCACCCTACTCTGGTGTACGAGCGGGGTAACTCCAGGGGCGTTAGAATCAATCCAAACAGAGGGAAGTGGGTGGTGTGAATCGCGATACCCAAATTCGGAACACTGTGGGGATGGCGTGACAAAAAAGGACAACCGTTAACCGTGTCAGACAAACGGTATCCTTACTGCGTTATCCTGAAATGGGGACAACAAATGAGCATCGAACGCTGACCATATTCGCAACGCGGGATTTTATCAATTTGTTGTCGATCAATCCTTCGGGACATTGGCCCGTAACGGTAGGAGAGCCCTTGGCCTAGTATCCAGGACGTTATTGGGGGTCCCTCCAAATATGACCTGTATTCCGGAACGTTGGCCCAGAACGGTAGGTGAGCCGATGCGGCATGAGACCAGACCGTTAGGGGGTTCCTTCAGACATGAAAGAGGACGATGGTCCGAATAAGGGGCACGCAAAGCATGGAACATGGAGTGGTGGTTTGTTCAAACAGAATCCAACACTTCGGTAGTTGCACCACCGTGGTGGGAGTACGCCAGATGGGTGCATCGGCCTGATTACAGATCATTCTTTCTTCCAGATAGGGCCTCTCTGGTGAGGGCTGGAAATGGGGAGGAACAAGATTTCGTGATTCCAGGGGATGAACCCTAGGCGAAATGCCTGGGTGTCTCTACGTATCCCACATGATGATGGGAATCAAGCCACGCGTAGTTCTGGAAGCGCAGTTTAACGTCATGCAGGACGAGGAGCTGTCTGACCGTGTTCGTACACATCATGCCAAAACTACTAAGCCCACGTGAGTCGTGCTCGGTGTGGGAAACAAGCAGTTGTGGTGGGAATCTCCTAACACAAAAGGGGCAGGTTAGGGAAAAGGGACGCTCGGTGACTACTAGCCCAATGACATTAACACGATCATTTAGCGCACCTAGATGCGCGAAGAGAAAGAGCCGAGTATGATGGAATTCCACTTGAACATGAGGAAGTGGAAATGTGTGAATCATGGTGCTCGATATTCAGATCACAATGATGGCAGCGTGACGATGGAGGATTATTGCTGACCATGTTCGCAACACAGCATCCTGTCGCGTTAGCCTAAAATGGGGACAAACAAATGAGGGTCGACCGTTGACCATGTTTGAAACACGGGACCGTGTCACAAATGTTGTCAGATATCCGTAGGGACGTTGGCCCGAAACGATTGAAGGGACCTTAGGTCCAGCATTCATGGAGAGCCCTTAAGCTTAGTATCCATGTCGTCCGAGGGTCCTTTTGGATGTGGAAGAGGATGATGATCCAAATAGCGAGCTCATGAATCTTGGTCATGGGATGAGGGGAATGTTCCTGTGAAAATCCCACGCTTCAGGCTCATTGTCAAAACACATCTGAATACGGCAACAAAACGTATTAGAGAGAGGGAGCAGATTCCTTTCCCTTGGGGTGATCTTAGATTAGGGTCATAGGATTCGGACCATGGATGGGAAAAGGGATCAGGGGACGCATGACATCAAAACCTGACGTGAATGAGGACATAGTCATACTTACCATGCATTCTCTGGGGAAATGCTCGAGTCGAGGGACCGAACACAAGGGTTAGGCTGGGCCCGCGGGGAAGTACCCGGGCGCTCCTACGTATCTCATAAGGATGAGAATCAATCCATACATAGTTCTGGAAATGACATGGTAGGATACCAGTGCCAGGGGAAAAGGGGAGTGCGGACGTGGCCCTTGCACTAAAAGAAGCGGAATTTGATGTATCTTGTTTGTTCTTTAAGGTGAATGGGGTTTTTTTTGTGAAGCGACTGGCCTAGAACAGTAGGTCGTGATGTGGCCACAAGAATCAAGCCGTGATGGGCGTTGACAAACGGCATGGCACATGACCAATACCCAACGTGATGTCCTCTACAGCGAGGTCACCACAATGCGGTGCCGTTTTTCGTCGTGCGGCCAGGACGATAATGTCACAATTTAGGGTCGTATGATAGGACCAAGCATGCATTTAATCGTCATACAGCGCAGACGTAGCAGAGACGATGCTAGGCGGGAAATGTGCGCAGTGTTATAAAACACAATTGACGGAGACATGATCCCACATCAGATTGTACGCCATCCGGAGAGGGAAACCTTAGGCCGAGGGGCCTACGCAGAGATGAAACAGGGAGAGAGACTGGCTTCCTAAATGGGTTGTACCCGGAGACAGGGCGTCTGGGCGGTCCTACGTGTCCCATGAGGATGGGAATCAAATTGAACGTAGTCCCGAATGGATCTTAGTTTATGGTCTTAGAGCTCGGACCATGGGAGCCCCAAAGGGTGCCAGATTGCAGCTTTGTCCCCCTAGCATGCAAAGGTGCACTGAGGGATAGCGCCAAAAGTGTCGAGATTCCACCTGGACATGATGGGGTGGAAAACGATGTGAATCATGCAACCAACATTCAAGGACTGAAGGGGCTGGCGTGACGACAGAGGATTACTGCTGACCATGTTCGCAACACAGCATCCTGTCGCGTTAGCCTGAAATGAGGACTAACAAACGAGCATCGACTGCTGACCATATTCGCAACGCGGGATTTTATCGATTTGTCGTCCGAAACCCTGGGGGGCGTTGGCCCGTATCGGTAGGAGATCCCTTGGGCGTAGTATCCAGGCCATTCTTGGGGGTCCCTCCGAGTGTGAAAGATGATGGAAGTCCGAATAGAGGGGAACACAAAGCTTGACAAGTGGAAGGAACTTGATCAAGTTGAATCTGACACTCTTGGTCCTAGACTAGAGTGCTCTTAATACATGGGTGAACCACAGCAGGGATTCAAGGGACTCAACCTTGGAGGTGATCGAGTGATGGAAGATTCCCAGGGGAAGGGGGCATGGTGCCCAAAACCTTGTATCATACCTACACATCCCCCTTCTGGAGAGGGATAAACTAAGTGGCCTAGGTGACTGGGAGATCAGGGGATCACCAGGAGGTGGGGCTGGACCCGAATCGTAAACATCCAGGTGGACCTACGTATCCCATTAGGATGGGAATCAAGGCACACGTAGTTCTGAAGGGTGCCTTTTAATGTCATGCAGGACAGGGAATCGGAGGACTGAACCTCAGAATGGGGGCGTGCGTGGTGCAGTTGTTGCAAACCCGACGTGAATGAGGAAGTAGTCCTACACTGCGCCACGTAGCCCTGTGATCAGGGTCCTGAAGGCAGGATTAGAGAAGTAAATTTGCTGAACTCAAGCTGGGTCCGATGACAAGGGGTCTTGAACGTAGTTCCAGATGAGAGTCTTAGTTTATGGTCTTAGAGCTCGGACCGTGGATGGTGACAACTCCCGAGTAAGCACAGATGTTAACCCAATCCCTAAGCCTGCGTGAGATAAACTCGGTGTGGGAAACAAGGGGGGTATCCCCATTGCAATAATTGGGGCATCCATCAAAGGGGAGTCAGCAGAGAGTTCCGAAAGACACTTTTGACGCATCTTGTTCCTCCAACGCGCAGATGTGCACGGGGGAAAAGTACCAAGAGTCCCGAGACTCTACTTGGACATGGTGAAGTGATGAAGGGTGTGAATTGTGTACCCGGCATTTGGGCTTAATGGGTTGACGTGGCGATATAGGGAAATGGTTAACCATGATGGAAACACAGCGCCCGTATCGCGTTAGCCTAAGGTGGGAACAATAAACGAGCATCGACCGCTAACCATATTCTCAATGCGGTATTTTATCGATTTGTTGTCTGAAACCCTCGGGGGCGTTGGCCTGTATCGGTAGGAGATCCCTTAGGCATTGTATCCAGGCCGTTCATGGGGGTCCCTCCGGGTGTGAAAGATGATGAAAGCCCTGATGCGAGGATACGCAAAGCCTGGAAAGCGGGTGCGGACGTGTCCGAGTAAAGCTTGGCATTCTAGGTAATAAACCAGAGTACTCTTAAGCACATTGGTGAACCGCCGAAAAAGAGGGATCGACGAAACCGCTCAGTAGGGGGTGGGATCATGGCGTGGTCATCACGAGACCGTCGTGAATGAGGACATAATCCCACACCGCACCATATGATCCCCTCATGGAGGAAGGATGGGCCAAGGGGCCAAGATGGGATGAGTATTCCTGAGAGATGGGGCTGGACCCGAATCTTGGACATCCAGGTGGTCCTACGTATCCCATTAGGATGGGAATCAAGCCACACGTAGTTCTTGAAATGCAGTTTAACGTCATACCGGACGAGGAGGGGAGTAATATACTCTGAAACAAGGGAGGTGTGCGGTATGGCGAAGAAGCCGACGTGAATGAGGACGTAGTCCTACACCACACCATACACCCAGGGTAAGAGGGGACCTGGGTCGTGGCCCGGAAAGGCCAAGAGGCCTAAGGTCAGGCATCAGTCAGGGAGGCCTGACTGGTTTGTAGTTTAAAGTCTTACATGAGGACGAGGGGCCAGGGGCCCAAGGAGGCCAAGGGGCCTGAAGCTGGTCCTCGCAAGGGGGGTCGTACGGCATGGTACATGATCCCGACGTGAATGAGGACGTAGTCCTACATCACACCTTACACCCTTATGAGGAATCCTGGGCCGTGGCCTGGAGAGAAGGGGAAGTTATCAGTCAGAAAGGCCTGACTGGTTTGTAGTTTAACGTCTTACACGAGGACGAGGGGCCAGAGGCCCAAGGAGGCCAAGGGGCCTGAGGCTGGACCTCGTAAGGGGAGTCGTACGGCATGGTACATGATCCCGACATGAATGAGGACGTATTCCTACACCACACCGTACACTCCTATGAGGAATCGGGGCCGTGGGCCCGATCGCTAGCACCACCTGGGGGAAGTTTGTCGCCTCGGGATGGGGCAGAATGAATCACTGTTCTTGATGCCTGGGACATCTTGGGATGGACCCGAAAATCTAGGACACTGTTGACCATATTCGAAACACATAGTTCCTATGGTGACCCGCATGGGGGAAACAAATGAGCGTCGACCGCTGAACAAATTCGTAACGCGGGACTTGTATCGATTTGTTGCTTGAAAACCCTCGGGGGCGTCGGCCCGTATCGGTAGGAGAGCCCTTGGGCATTGTATCCAGGCCGTTATCGGGGGTCCCTCTGGGTGTGAAAGGTGACAGAATCCCAGTCAAGGAGTGGGTGAAGCTTAGTTGCATCCATCCACGAAAGGGGAAAACACCTCCAGGGGAAATGTGCAGCCGGGTCGAGGCTTGCCCGACGTGGGTCGCGGCAAAAGTGTGCACCCTGCCATGTCTTGACCCGAGGGGAAGATTTTGGCTTTTGGGTTGGGCCAACGGACGAAATGTCCGGGCGTTCCTACGTATCTCATAAGGATGAGAATCAAGCCAAACGTAGTTCTTGAAGTGCAGTTTAACGTCATGCAGGATGATGGGAAGCACTTCATTTGGGGATTTGTACAGTACGACAAGTAATCCGACATGAATGAGGACGTAGTCCTACACCATACCGTACAACCCCGCAAGAGGGTAAGTCAGGAAGAAAAAAGAAAGGGGGGGCCTAGGGGCCAAACCGCGGTCAAGGAGACCTGACTGGCTTGCAGTTTAACGTCTTGCAGTAAGGACGGGGCCGGGGGCCCGAGGAGGCCAAGGGGCCTGAGGCCGAGCCTCGGTCAGGAATGCCTGACCGGCTTGCAGTTTAACGTCTTGCAGTAAGGACGGGAGCCGGGGGCCCGAGGAGGCCAAGGGGACTGAGGCCGAGCCTCGGTCAGGAATGCCTGACTGGCTTGCAGTTTAACATCTTGCAGTAAGGACGGGGATGCAGTTTAGGGTCGTGCAGGACCATACAGTTTAAGGTCGTGTTGGACGTAGGTACAGTTTAAAGTCTTGTTGGACGATAATGTGCAGTTTAACGTCATGACGGACGATGATGAACAGTTTTACGTCATGCAGGACGATGATGCAGTTTAATGTCATGCAGGACGATAATGATCAGTTTTACGTCATGGCGGATGAAGATGAACAGTTTTACGTCATGCAGGACGAATGCAGTTTAATGTCATGCAGGACGATAATGATCAGTTTTACGTCATGGCGGACGAAGATGAACAGTTTTACATCATGCAGGACGAATGCAGTTTAATGTCGTGCAGGACGATAATGATCAGTTTTACGTCATGACGGACGAAGATGAACAGTTTTACGTCATGCAGGACGAATGAAGTTTAATGTCGTGCAGGACGATAATGATCAGTTTTACGTCATGACAGACGAAGATGAACAGTTTTACGTCATGCAGGACGATCGTGTAGTTTAATTTCATGCAGGACAATAATGATCAGTTTTACGTCATGACGGACGAAGATGAGCAGTTTTACATCATGCAGGACGGTGATGCACTTTAATGTCATGCAAGACGATAATGATCAGTTTTACGTCATGGCGGACGAAGATGAACAGTTTTACGTCATGCAGGACGAATGCAGTTTAATGTCGTGCAGGACGATAATGATCAGTTTTACGTCATGACAGACGAAGATGAACAGTTTTACGTCATGCAGGATGATCGTGCAGTTTAATATCATACCGGACGATAATGATCAGTTTTACATCATGACGGATGAAGATGAGCAGTTTTACGTCATGAAGGACGGTGATGCAGTTTAATGTCATGCAGGACGATAATGATCAGTTTTACGTCATGACGGACGAAGATGAGTAGTTTTATGTCATGCAGGACGGTGATGCAGTTTAATGTCATGCAGGACGATAATGACCAGTTTAACGTCATGACGGACGAAGATGAGCAGTTTAACGTCATGCAGGACGATGATGATCAGACGATAATGATCAGTTTTACGTCATACAGGACGATGATGAGCAGTTTTATGTCATGCAGGACGGTGATGCAGTTTAATGTCGTGTAGGACGATAATGATCAGTTTTACGTCATGACGGACGAAGATGAACAGTTTTACGTCCTGCAGGACGAATGCAGTTTAATGTCATGCAGGACGATAATGATCAGTTTTACGTCATGACGGACGAAGATGAATAGTTTTACGTCATGAAGGACGATCGACAGTTTAATGTCATGCAGGACGATAATGATCAGTTTTACGTCATGACGGACGAAGATGAGTAGTTTTACGTCATGCAGGACGGTGATGCAGTTTAATGTCATGCAGGACGATAATGATCAGTTTAACGTAATGACGGACGAAGATGAGCAGTTTAACGTCTTGCAGGATGATGATGATCAGTTTTACGTCATGACGGACGATAATGATCAGTTTTACGTCATGCAGGACGATGATGAGCACTTTTACGTCATGCAGGACGGTGATGCAGTTTAATGTCGTGCAGGACGATAATGATCAGTTTTACGTCATGACGGACGAAGATGAACAGTTTTACGTCATGCAGGACGAATGCAGTTTAATGTCATGTAGGACGATAATGATCAGTTTTACGTCATGACAGACGAAGAAGAAAAATTTTACTTCATGCAGGACGATCGTGCTGTTTAATGTCATGCAGGACGATAATGATCAGTTTTACGTCATGACGGACGAAGATGAGCAGTTTTACGTCATGCAGGACAGTGATGCAGTTTAATATCATGCAGGACGATAATGATCAGTTTAACGTCATGACGGATGAAGATGAGCAGTTTAACGTCATGCAGGACGATGATGATCAATTTTACGTCATGACGGACGATAATGATCAGTTTTACGTCATGCAGGACGATGATGAGCAGTTTTACGTCATGCAGGACGGTGATGATCAGTTTTACGTCATGCAGGACGCTGATGAGCAGTTTTACATCATGCAGGACGGTGATGCAGTTTAATGTCGTGCAGGACGATAATGATAAGTTTTACGTCATGACGGACGAAGATGAGCAGTTTTACGTCATGCAGGACGATCGTGCAGTTTAATGTCATGGAGGACGATAATGATCAGTTTTACGTCATGACGGACGAAGATGGGTAGTTTTACGTCATGCAGGACGATGCTTGTTATGCAGTTTAATGTCGTGCAACTAGGACATGGTTGTTACACAGTTTAACGTCATGCAACTGGGACGGTAAACCACACGAGTTGTGTTAGTAGAGGAATGGTCATATCTACCCCATTCTGGTGGTTTGGGAGGAGGGGGGATCTATATAATGGGAATTCCATAAAATCCCATGATCATGAAGATCCTTCCACGAGCTGGTATCAAGGCCACAAGGAAGACATCTGTGGTTGATGCAATGTGGTAGTTGGGATGACACAGAGTGTTGCAAGGGTAGTAGGGATGACTACAGTACCTTGACCTGTAGGGGTGAAGAAGCCAAGATCGTCGGTACAACGGGGCGATGGAGCCCGCAAGGTGTGGAAGCCTGGACGTCTGCACGACGGGGCGATGGAGCCCGGAAGGCGTGGGAGCCTGGGCGTCGGCACGAGGGGGCGATGGAGCCCGAAAGGCGTGGAAGCCTGGGTGTCGGCACGACAGGGCGATGGAGCCCGGAAGGCGTGGAAGCCTGGACGTCGGCACGATGGGGCGATGGAGCCCGGAAGGCATGGGAGCCTGGGCGTCGGCACGACGGGGCGATGGAGCCCGGAAGGCGTGGAAGCCTGGAATGTCAAACAGTGGTGGTAGGAGGAGCATCTACATAGTTGCTGGTGAAAATAGAGCGGGGTCGACAAAGTGCCGATATATTTGGGGAAGGATTTCCCATACGCAGCCTCTTGAGGCGGAGGAGTCGGCGAGGAGCCGATGGAGTTGGGTGGCGGAGCCACCTGCGCGGCCTCTTGAGCCGGCGGAGTCGGTGAGGAGCCGATGCAGTTGGGTGGCGGATCCACCTGCGCGGCCTCTTGAGGTGGCGGGAGTCGGCGAGGAGCCGATGGAGACGGGTGGCGGAGCCACCTGCGCGGCCTCTTGAGGCGGCGGGGTCGGCGATGAGCCGATGGAGACGAGTGGCGGAGCCACCTGCGTGGCCTCTTGAGGCGGCGGAGTCGGCGAGGAGCCGATGGAGTTGGGTGGCGGAGCCACCTGCGTGGCCTCTTGAGGCGGCGGAGTCGGCGAGGAGCCGATGGAGACGGGTGGCGGAGCCACCTGCGCGGCCTCTTGAGGCGGCGGGAGTCGGCGAGGAGCCGATGGAGACGGGTGGCGGAGCCACCTGCGCGGCCTCATGAGGCGGCGGGGTCGGCGAGGAGCCGATGGAGACGGGTGGCGGAGCCACCTGCGCGGCCTCTTGAGGCGGCGGAGTCGGCGAGGAGCCGATGGAGTTGGGTGGAGGAGCCACCTGCGCGGCCTCTTGAGGCGGCATAGTCGGCGAGGAGCCGATGGAGTTGGGTGGAGGAGCCACCTGCGCGGCCTCTTGAGGCGGCGGAGTCGGCGAGGAGCCGATGGAGTCGGGTGGCGGAGCCACCTGCGCGGCCTCTTGAGGCGGCGGGAGTCGGCGAGGAGCCGATGGACCATAGTCTTCAAACACCGAATGTTACTCATCCTCTCACTTATAATGGAGAGGGAATTCACATGGATGATGCCTCGAGTTTCCCGACACATTTGTTCTACTCGCTATTGAAGGAGAAGAGATTCACGTCGGGTTCACAATTTCTGTTTCCGACGCTTTCGCTGGGGCGCGCACATCCGTCTGCGAGGACGCGCGGCTGTGGCCCCGCATTCCCGCTTTCCAAAGGCGGGGGGCATTCGTTCCTTGTTCAGGTACGTCTGCTCCTTGATCGAAACGGGATGATGGGATGTCGGTTCATCCTTCCGTGGATTCCTCCTCGGAACTCGTCAACTAGTCCGGTCTCCCTCATAGATTTAATACATTGTTCGTGAATCTCATTCCCGGTGCCATATCGTCATGGACGCCGGTTAATTACACTGCTTCTGTCAATACTTTCCATAGGGTCTTGACATGGTAGCGACTTTCGGTCAGAGTAGACAGCAACATCAGGAATGTCGGGGCATCTCTGGCTGCGTGGACATTGGGGAACCTGTATTCTTCCTCATACGAGGTGATCTCAAGGGTGCAGAACCCGAGGCGTACATCTGAGGTTTTCCTCAGCTTCCTGTGTTTAACACAGGGTATATTGCAAGATTAACGTCTAGCAGAGACGGTTACGCCAAAGGCGTGTCATCCGAGGTTTTCCTCAGGCATCTCGTGTTTATCACGAGGTGGGCCGTGAGTTTAACGTCTTATGGAGACGGAATGAGGGTGATCAGAACGTCCCATAGAGACGGATCAGATTGGTTTATCCTTAGGAGGGAACACCTGGAAGGTTTACCAAGGGGATGGATCAGAACGCCCAATGAGGACAGATCTGAGGTGGTGCGCTCCCTAGAGGGGAAAAGGGTGATGAATCGGGGTGTACACAGAGGACAACGACCCAGAGATATGATGGGGCTTACACATGGAAAGCGGCCCATGCGCTGCTAGGAGCAGCAAGGAGGTGGATGGCATGATCCCGCCGGGATGTGGCGGCCCGGGTGAGAATCAGGATGGATAGGGGATGAATGGAGCGGAGGGGAGTGAAATGGGACCATCGCAGGGGTGACGGTGGAGTTGGGCTTTTGCCTTGAAGAGGCTTCCTATGTATCCCCGTGGAAGGGAATCAAAGTCCGCGTAGTTTGGGAGGGTGCCGGTAAACCGACGTGATGGTGGACCTTGGTCTGATGGGCATCGTCAGCGTACCGACATGAGGGTGGACCTTTGTCCAATGAAATATGGGCATCGTCAGCGTACCGACGTGAAGGTGGACCTTGGTCCGATGAGCATCGTCAGCGTACCGGCGTGAAGGTGGACCTTGGTCCGATGGGCATCGTCAGCGTACCGACGTGAAGGTGGACCTTGGTCCGATGAGAATCGTCAGCGTACCGACGTGAAAGTAGACCCGTGGGTACACTAATGGTGGGCTTGAACCTTGGGAAGGTTTCCTACGTACCACGCCTTGACATGGATCAAAGACCTCGTAGTTCAGGGAATACAGTTTAATGTCATGCGGGACGATAGTGAACCCTGACGTGAATAAACGACGGGCGGTGGGTGTCGGCGAACCGACGTAAGTGATGGACCCTGGTCCGATGGGAGTTGGGGGCTTGGCACACCGACAAGGAGACGGTCTGGGCCAATGTTTGTTGGGCTTGAACCTTAGGGAGGCTTCCTACGTACCATTCCTTGACACGGATAAAAGACCTCGTAGTTCGGGTGAGTCACAACGGCTTTTCGTCGGACTGGAATTGCAGTTTAACGTCATGCCGGACGTGGGTGAAACTCGACGTGAATGAACGACCGAACAATGTGGCTTGAACCTCGTGGAGGCTTCCTACGTACCATGCCTTGACATGGATCAAAGACCTCGTAGTTCATATGGGGCTTTGTCGGTGGACCGACGTGAAAGTAGACCTTGGTCCACTGTTGGTGGGCTTGAACCTCATAAAGGATTCATATGTACCATGCCTTGACATGGATCAAAGACCTCGTAGTTCAAATGGTGCTTTTTCGGTGAACCGTCGTGAAAGTAGACCTTGGTCCACTATTGGTGGGCTTGAACCTCATAAAGGCTTCCTACGTACCATGCCTTGACATGGATCAAAGACCTCGTAGTTCAAATGGTGCTTTGTCGGTGAACCGGCGTGAAAGTAGACATTGGTCCACTGTTGGTGGGCTTGAACCTCATAAAGGCTTCCTACGTACCATGCCTTGACATGGATCAAAGACCTCGTAGTTCAAATGGTGGCTTTGTCGGTGAACCGACGTGAAAGTAGACCTTGGTCCACTATTGGTGGGCTTGAACCTCATAAAGGCTTCCTACGTACCATGCCTTGACATGGATCAAAGACCACGTAGTTCAAATGGTGGGTGGGGGTCTGGGTCGGTGCTCACTCTAAGCCCACGGGAGTCATGCTCGGTTTGAGAAACAAGATGTTGCAAGGACCTGACGATCACGTCGCCAAGGGTGCGTCCGTGAGAAGCGAAGAGGGGCTTACGCGTTGGGCAGCCCATGGTGTTGGGACTTACTCCAGGATGGAGGCCCAAAATGGCTTATCGATAAATGGGGTCGCAACGGCTTACCGCTGGATTTGGTCACAACGGATTACCGTTGGATAGGGATGTCAACGGCTTACCGCTGAATGGGGTCCCAACGGCTTACCGCTGGATTGGGTCACAACGGCTTACCGCTGGATAGGGATGCCAACGGCTTACCGCTGAATGGGGTTCGCAACGGCTTACAACTGGATTGGGTCACAACGGCTTACCGTTGGATAGGGATGTCAATGGCTTACCGCTGAATGGGGTCGCAACGGCTTACCGCTGGATTGGGTCACAACGGCTTTCCGCTGGATGACGATGTCAACGGCTTACCGCTGAATGGGGTTCGCAACGGCTTACCGCTGGATTGGGTCACAACGGCTTACCGCTGGATAGGGATGTCAACGGCTTACCGCTGAATGGGGTCGCAACGGCTTAGAGCTGGATTGGGTCACAACGGCTTACCGTTGGATAGGGATGTCAACGGCTTACCGCTGAATGGGGTTCGCAACGGCTTACCGCTGGATTGGGTCACAACGGCTTACCGCTGGATAGGGATGTCAACGGCGTACCGCTGAATGGGGTCGCAACGGCTTACCGCTGGATTGGGTCACAACGGCTTACTGCTGGATGCGGATGTCAACGGCTTACCGCTGAATAGGATCACAACGGCTTACCGCTGGATAGGGTCACAACGGCTTACCGCTGGATAGGGATGTCAACGGCTTACCGCTGAATAGGATCACAACGGCTTACCACTGGATAGGGTCACAACGGCTTACCGCTGGATAGGGATGTCAACAGTGAATGGGGCTTATGCAAGGAAGCTGCCCGGGTGCCGCTATGGAGCAGCACCGGTGAATGGGGCTTACGCAAGGAAGGTGCCCGGGTGTGCCGCTATGGAGCGGCACTGGTGAATGGGGCTTATGTAAGAAGCTGCCCGGGTGTGCCGCTATGGGGCGGCGCTGGTGAATGGGGCTTATGCAAGAAGCTTCCTGGGTGTGCCGCTATGGAGCGGCAATGGTGAATGGGGATTACGCTAGGAAGCTGCCCGGGTGCCGCTATGGAGCGGCACTGGTGAATGGGGCTTACGTTAGGAAGCTGCCCGGGTGCCGCTATGGAGAGGCACTGGTGAATGGGGCTTACGCTAGGAAGCTGCCCGGGTGCCACTAAGGAGTGGAACTGGTGAATGGGGCTTACGCTAGGAAGCTGCCCGGGTGCCGCTATGGAGCAGCACTAGTGAAAGGGGCTTACTCTAGGAAGCTGCCCGGGTGCCACTATGGAGCGCCACTGGTGAATGGGGCTTACGCTAGGAAGCTGCCCGGGTGCCACTAAGGAGTGGCACTGGTGAATGGGGCTTACTCTAGGAAGCTGCCCGGGTGTGCCACTATGGAGCGGCAATGGTGAATGGGGCTTACGCTAGGAAGCTGCTCGGGTGCTGCTATGGAGCGGCACTGGTGAATGGGGCTTACGCTAGGAAGCTGCCCGGGTGCCGCTATGGAGCGGCACTGGTGAATTGAGCTTACTCTAGGAAGCTGCCCGGGTGCCATTAAGGAGCAGCACTGGTGAATGGGGCTTACGCTAGGAAGCTGCCCGGGTGCCGCTATGGAGCGACACTGGTGAATGGGGCTTACGCTAGGAAGCTGCCCGGGTGCCACTATGGAGCGGCACTGGTGAATGGGGCTTACACTAGGAAGCTGCCCGGGTGCCACTAAGGAGTGGCACTGGTGAATGGGGCTTATGCAAGAAGCTGCCCGTAATGTCTTCCTCATGTCTGGCCATGAGGGCATCCCAACTCACTAGTGGGTTGAGGTATGTGCCTATGCGCAAGTGCACAAGCGGGATAACGCCAAGGGCGTTGGAATCAGCCCAAACAAAGGGACAAGAAAAGTGTGAATCACATGCCCGACATTCGGAATGCGATGAGAGTGGCATGGAGATAGAGGATAACTGTTGACCATGTTCGCAATACAGCATCCTATCGCGTTAGCCTAAAATGGGGACAAACAAATGAGGGGTCGACTGCTGACCGTATTCGAAACACAGGACCTCAAAGTGTCACCCGAAGCCTTTTGGGGCGTTGGCCCAGGACAGTAGGGGGAACATGGGTCTACCGTCCATACTGTTAGGGGGTCCCTTCAGACTTTGGAAATGGATGCAGATCCGAATGAAGGACACGCAAAGCGTGGGGTGGAGTGCTGGAATGTTTGAACGGATTCCAACGCTCTTGAAACTATGCCACTGTAAACATGGCATTAGGCATGTTATGCTAGGAGCATAAGGCATCTCTCGTTTAGGGAAAGAGGCATCCTATCATTTGTTAGATAGGGATAATACTACAGTTTAGAGTCATATAGGTTGGACTATTAGCATCTCATGCTAGGGGCATAAGGCATCTCTTGTATAGGGCAAGAGGCATCCTATGTTTGGCACATAAGGATTACTACAGTTTATAGTCATGTAGATAGGACTACTGGAATCTCATGCTAGGAGCATAAGGCATCTCTCGTATAGGGCAAGAGGCATCCTATGTTTGGAACATAGGGGGAATACTACAGTTTATAGTCTTGTAGGTAGGACTGTTAGCATCTCATGCTTCGAGCACAAGGCATCCTATCATTTGTTAGATAGGGGGGCTACAGTTTAGAGTCATGTATATAGGACTGTTGGCGTCTCATGCTTGGAGCATAAGGCATCTCTCGTCTAGGGAAAGAGGCATCCTATCATTTGTTAGATAGGGTGTACTACAGTTTATAGTCATGTAGAAAGGACTATTGGCATCTTATGCTTGGAGCACAAGGCATCTCTCGTTAGAAGGAAGAGGCATCCTATGTGTGGACCATAGGGATTACTAGAGTTTATAGTCATGTAGAAAGGACTGTTCGGCAGAAGGTGCCTAGAAATGGTTGGGGTCGGGACTTACGCAAGGGTGGCCCTTTCTGGTTCAACCTGGCATAGGATCCAAGTGATTGGTTTTGGAGGAGTTACCTGAGGAATGGTTCGACTCAAGGTACCCGGGGAATTGATGATGAGAACCTCAACTCACTACATAGGAAACAAACGAAGAGGAATACATCAACTCAAGGTATTTCATGGTGTGTGGAGGAGTGTATCAAATCATGGAATTCCATAGGTTGAAGGTGGGAGCGCATAAGGGCGCAATGGAAAAATCCCGGCATCCCGGCCCGAAAAGTTCGTGGTGCGACTCTCAATTTTTCATGGGGGTCTGTGATGGTAGCGAAGGGACCGGGCTAGGACCGCAGCCCGGCACTGACCCCGAGCGGGGGTGCGGGGGCGCAGCCGCCGCGGTATGGACCAGTGGGCGCGAAGGTAGGATCCTCGCAAAGGATAGGTCTTCGCGAAGTAGCTTCGCGAAGCATTGCCTCACAGAGCTTGGTCTCGCGAAGCAGCATCGCGGATCAGCATCGCGGAGCAAGGGCTCGCGGAGCATGGCCTCGCGGAGCAGCATCGCGGTGCAAGGACTCGCGGAGCAAAGGGCTCTCACGGAGCTTGGCCTCACGGAGCAGCAACGCGAAGGAAGCTGCTCGTGGAGCATGGCTTCGCGGAGCCGCAATGCGGAGCTCCGCTCGGCCGCCCATGGGGCGAAGTGGCTGTGGCCGTCCTTTTGGAGAAGGGGGTTACCTGGGTATTTATAGGCAGGGGCGCCGCGAAGAAGAACTTCCACGCCGCCTCTAGTGCTTCGCGGCGGCTCGCGAACGTCAAATGCATTCGCGGAGCATCACCACCTCTGGTGCTTCGCGGCGGCTCGCGAACGTCAAATGCGTTCGCGGAGCATCACCGCCTCTGGAGCTTCGCGAGGCCGTGATGGTCGGGGCGCTTCGCGGCGGGGCTTCGCGGGACCGCGCTGCACGGGTGCTTCGCATCGGTGCTTCGCATTAGTGCTTCGCGAGGGGTCTTCGCGGCACATCGAAAACGTCAAATGGGTTCGCGGAGCCTCTCGCCTCATTGCTTCACGGCGGCGCTCCACGATCACGGAGGGGGGCTTCGCGAATGGGCCTTGCGAACCAGATTTCCAGCCCAACTTCAAACGTCCATAACTCATAATCCGTAGCTCTGTTCGGGCCCTACGACCTACCAAATCGAAGCTTGCGAAATGGACTATGATCTTGGATCATGTATGGAAGCATTTGGAAAATTTTGGGGACGCGTTTTCTGGGGTCTACAAAAGCCACCCCTAAGAACGGGGTCCCACGAGGATGAGAAGGGCGAGGCGGAACGCGTTCTGAGGAAACGACTGAGGAAAACGCGTGCATTGGGGTCCATTGTACCTCGATCGCATTGAGGATAAATTCAACTAAATCTCTAAGCCTACGTGAGCCATGCTCGGCGCAGGAAACAAGATATAATAGGAGCTCCTGTACGAGAGTGTAAAACAACGGAAGGTGCGAGGGGATCGACATAGGACATCAATCACCATTTGGGGGAATCCTGAAAGAGAGAGGGGTCACGGCTGGAGAGCATGGCTCTTTGAACAGCCGACCTACTTTTCCCACCCTGCTCTGGTGCACGAGCGGGGTAACGTCAGGGGCGTTAGAATCAATCCAAATAGAGGGAAGTGGGAGGTGTGAATCGCGATACCCAAATTCCGAACACTGTGGGGATGGCGTGACAATAAAGGACAACCGTTAACCATGTCAGACAAATGGTATCCTTACTGCGTTATCCTGAAATGGGGACAAAAAATGAGCATCGACCGCTGACCATATTCGCAACGCGGGGTTTTATCAATTTTTTGTCGATCAATCCTTCGGGGCATTGGCCCGTAACGGTAGGAGAGCCCTTGGGCGTAGTATCCAGGCCGTTATTGGGGGTACCTCCAAACATGACCTGTCTTCCGAAACGTTGGCCCAGAATGGTAGGTGAGCCGATGCGGCATGAGACCAGACTATTAGGGGGTTCCTTCAGACATGAAAGAGGACGAGGGTCCGAATAAGGGGCACACAAAGCGTGGAACATGGAGTGGTGGTTTGTTCAAACAGAATCCAACACTTCGGTAGTTGCACCACCGTGGTGGGAGTACACCAGATGGGCGCATCGGCCTGATCACGGATCATTCTTTCTTCCAGATAGGGCCTCTCTGGTGGGGGCTGGAAATGGGGAGGAACAAGATTTCATGATTCCAGGGGCTGAACCCTAGGAAAAATGCCTGGGTGTCTCTACGTATCCCACGTGATGATGGGAATCAAGCCACGCGTAGTTCTGGAAGCGCAGTTTAACGTCATGCAGGACAAGGAGCAGTCTGACCGTGTTGGTACACATCCTGCCAAAACTACTAAGCCCACGTGAGTCGTGCTCGGTGTGGGAAACAAGCAGTTGTGGTGGGAATCTCCTAACACAAAAGGGACAGGTTAGGGAAAAGGGACGCTCTGTGACTACCAGCCCAATGACATCAACACGATCATTTAGCACACCTAGATGCGCGAAGAGAAAGAGCCGAGTATGATGGAATTCCACTTGAACATGAGGAAGTGGAAATGTGTGAATCATGGTGCTCGATATTCAGATCACAATGATGGCAGCGTGACGATGGAGGATTACTGCTGACCATGTTCGCAACACAGCATCCTGTCGCGTTAGCCTAAAATGGGGACAAAAAAATGAGGGTCGACCGTTGACCATGTTCGAAACACGGGACCGTGTCACAAATGTTGTCAGATATCCGTAGGGACGTTGGCCCGAAACGATTGAAGGGCCCTTAGGTCCAGCATTCATGGGGAGCCCTTAAGCTTAGTATCCACGTCGTCCGAGGGTCCTTTTGGATGTGGAAGAGGATGAGGATCCAAATAGAAAACTCATGAAGCTTGGTCATGGGATGAGGGTAATGTTCCTGTAAAAATCCCACGCTTCGGGCTCTTTGTCAAAACACATCTGAATACGGCAACGAAACGTATTAGAGAGAGGGAGCAGATTCCTTTCCCTTGGGGTGATCTTAGTTTAGGGTCATAGGATTCGGGCCATGGATGGGAAAAGGGATCAGGGGACGCATGACATCAAAACCTGACGTGAATGAGGACATAGTCCTACTTACCATGCGTTCTCTGGGGAAATGCTCGAGTCGAGGGACCGAACACAAGGGTTAGGCTGGGCCCGCGGGGAAGTACCCGGGCGCTCCTACGTATCTCATAAGGATGAGAATCAAGCCATACGTAGTTCTAGAAATGACATGGTAGGATACTAGTGCCAGGGGAAAAGGGGAGTGCGGACGTGGCCCTTGCACTAAAAGAAGCGGAATTTGATGTATCTTGTTTGTTCTTTAAGGTGAATGGGTTTTTTTTTGTGAAGCGACCGACCTAGAACAGTAGGTCGTGATGTCGCCACAAGAATCAAGCCGTGATGGGCGTTGACAAACGGCATGGCACATGACCAATACCCAACGTGATGTCCTCTACAGCGAGGTCACCACAATGCGGTGCCGTTTTTCGTCGTGCGTCCAGGACGATAATGTCACAGTTTAGGGTCGTATGATAGGACCAAGAATGCATTTTATCGTCATGCAGCGCAGACGTAGCAGAGACGATGCTAGGCAGGAAATGTGCGCAGTGTTATAAAACACAATTGACGGAGACATGATCCCACATCAGATTGTACGCCATCCGGAGAGGGAAACCTTAGGCCGAGGGGCCTACACAGAGATGAAACAGGGAGAGAGACTGGCTTCCTGAATGGGTTGTACCCGGAGACAGGGCGTCTGGGAGGTCCTTCGTGTCCCATGAGGATGGGAATCAAATTGAACGTAGTCCCGAATGGATCTTAGTTTATGGTCTTAGAGCTCGGACCATGGGAGCCCCAAAGGGCGCCAGATTGCAGCTTTGTCCCCCTGGTATGCAAAGGTGCACTGAGGGATAGCGCCAAAAGTGTCGAGATTCCACCTGGACATGATGGGGTGGAAAAAGATGTGAATCATGCAACCAACATTCAAGGACTGAAGGGGTTGGAATGACGACAGAGGATTACTGCTGACCATGTTCGCAACACAGCATCCTGTCGCGTTAGCCTGAAATGAGGACTAACAAACGAGCATCGACCGCTGACCATATTCGCAATGCGGGATTTTATCGATTTGTCGTCCGAAACCCTGGGGGGCGTTGGCCCATATCGGTAGGAGAGCCCTTGGGCGTAGTATCCAGGCCGTTCTTGGGGGTCCCTCCGGGTGTGAAAGATGATGGAAGTCTGAATAGAGGGGAACACGAAGCTTGACAAGTGGAAGGAACTTGATCAAGTTGAATCTGACACTCTTGGTCCTAGACTAGAGTGCTCTTAATACATGGGTGAACCACTGCAGGGAGTCAAGGGACTCAACCTTGGAGGTGATCGAGAGATGGCAGATTCCCAGGGGAAGGGGGCATGGTGCCCAAAACCTTGTATCATACCTACACATCCCCCTTCTGGAGAGGGATAAACTAAGTGGCATAGGTGACAGGGAGATCAGGGGATCACCAGGAGGTGGGGCTGGACCCGAATCGTAAACATCCAGGTTGTCCTACGTATCCCATTAGGATGGGAATCAAGACACACGTAGTTCTGAAGGGTGCCTTTTAATGTCATGCAGGACATGGAATAGGAGGACTGAACCTCAGAATGGGGGCGTGCGTGGTGCAGTTGTTGCAAACCCGACGTGAATGAGGACGTAGTCCTACACTGCGCCACACAAGCCTGTGATCAGGGTCCTGAAGGCAGGATTAGAGAGGTAAATTTGCTGAACTCAAGCTGGGTCCGAAGACAAGGGGTCTTGAACGTAGTTCCAGATGAGAGTCTTAGATTATGGTCTTAGAGCTCGGACCGTGGATGGTGACAACTCCCGAGTAAGCACAATTGTTAACCCAATCCCTAAGCCCGCGTGAGATAAACTCGGTGTGGGAAACAAGGGGGGTATCCCCATTGCAATACATGGGGCGTCCATCAAAGGGGAGTCAGCAGAGAGTTCCGAAAGACACTTTTGACGTAGCTTGTTCCTCCAACGCGCAGATATGCACGGGGGAAAAGTAATAAGAGTCCCGAGACTCTACTTGGACATGATGAAGTGATGAAGGGTGTGAATTGTGTACCTAGCATTTGGGCTTAATGGGTTGACGTGGCGATAGAGGGAAATGGTTAACCATGATGGAAACACAGTGCTCGTATCGCGTTAGCCTGAGGTGGGAACAACTAACGAGCATCGACCGCTGACCATATTCGCAACGCGGGATTTTATCGATTTGTTGTCCAAAAACCTCAGGGGCGTTGGCCCGTATCGGTAGGAGAGCCCTTAGGCATTGTATCCAGGCCGTTCATGGGGGTCCCTCCAGGTGTGAAAGATGATGAAAGCCCTGATGCGAGGATACGCAAAGCCTAGAAAGCGGGTGCAGACATGTCTGAGTAAAGCTTGGCATTTCAGGTAATAAACCAGAGTACACTTAACCACATTGGTGAACCGCCGAAAAAGAGGGATCGACGAAACCGTTCAGTAGGGGGTGGGAGCATGGCGTGGTCATCACGAGACCGTCGTGAATGAGGACATAATCCCACACCGCACCATATGATCCCCTCATGGAGGAAGGATGGGCCAAGGGGCCAAGATGGGATGAGGATTCCCGAGAGATGGGGCTGGACCCAAATCTTGGACATCCAGGTGGTCCTACGTATCCCATTAGGATGGGAATCAAGCCACACATAGTTCTTGAAATGCAGTTTAACGTCATACCGGACGAGGAGGGGAGTAATATACTCTGAAACAAGGGAGGTGTGCGGTATGGCGAAGAAGCCGACGTGAATGAGGACGTAGTCCTACACCACACCATACACCCTGGGTAAGAGGGGACCTGGGCCGTGGCCCGGAAAGTCCAAGAGGCCTAAGGTCAGGCATCAGTCAGGGAGGCCTGACTGGTTTGTAGTTTAATGTCTTACATGAGGACGAGGGGCCAGGGGCCCAAGGAGGCCAAGGGGCCTGAAGCTGGGCCTCGCAAGGGGGGTCGTACGGCATGGTACATGATCCCGACGTGAATGAGGACGTAGTCCTACATCACACCTTACACCCTTATGAGGAATCATGGGCCGTGGTCCGGAGAGAAGGGGAAGTTATCAGTCAGAAAGTGTAACACCCCAAGCTTCCACGGTACGTTTCACTTCGAATAATGCAATAGCGTGTGTTGTACGCAACCTCGAGCTCTAACACACACCACAACGAATTAAAGTAGCCGTTATGAATAGTAATAGCCACTTTTTAAAATTATAGAAATTTTATATTTCAAAATGGACTTCATTTTTGAATTCGGAATATCGAAATTAGCCTATGTTGAATTTTTGGTATTTTTCTGAGAACTTCTAATTTTTATGAATAGTGAAAAATACTTAAAACAACTTTTTTAATAAAAATAATTTATTGTGATAAATTATACTATTTAGTGGTTTTAAAGTATAATTAGAATATATTTTTACCATTTTATCCAATGGTGATCATTAGAAATAATTTAACATTGAAATTGGACATAAACAATTGCCAATCTTTTGATATAAATTGTTTCTTAAAACACGCTATTTGTTGTGACAACGGGAATTAATTATAAAATTAATTAATGCAACTTATATGTTTGGAATTTTGTAAAATAGACATCATTTTTGGATTCGGAATATCAATTATAGCTTAGGGTGAAATTTTGGCATTGTTCTGAAAAACTTCAATTTGTGATGAATAGTGAAACCACTAAGTGGTAGTTAAATAACTGATTTTTCGTTTAAATGAAATATTACCACTTCTGTGATTTTATTTTCAAAAATCTGACATACATGGTTTTCATTAAAAAGTAAAATGTGGTTCAATGAGATTAAAATAATTTTTGGTGAATAGTAACTTTTAAGTTCTTAATCGCGATTAGAGGTGATTAGTGTAGTTTAAGGTACAAATTATGTTATAATAATATGAGATGAGCATGAAACTTGTCCTACTCCTATTGGATGAGTCATGGCCGACCAAGACAACCCATGGGTCAACTTGGGGACCCCATGGAGCCACTTTAGTTGGAAAATGACATTAATATATATTTATTTAATGTTAAAATTAAATTGACACAAACATGAGTTGTTTTACTAAAACGGTTTTTAAGTGGGGTTACACAAGTCCACATTTTGATTATAAATATTCATTAGAAAGATAAAACGATTTCCTACATCATAATATTTTTTTTTATAATTTTTAGACATTAAATAAATTAAATTATTTATGACATCATGATGATGCAGTGTTGACCTCATTATTTAACGATTTAAATAAAATAGGAAGATAATGAAAAATCCAAGGCTTACACTTGTCCAAAGCAAATTGGATGAGGATATTTCGAACCCTTATCACCTTAGCCTCGAATTATATAAGTGTGGGACCTTTATAATCCGAAAAGCATTGTGTAATAATGTAACATTTCAATCTTTCCAAAAGAGCCCCTCCTCTCCACTTATAAAAGGCCCCCACCTCTCCCACCTTATTCAAACCTTCAAGCCATTTGGCTCGGCCAAACTCTTCCCAAATACTCTCCCAAATCCCTCTCTTACTCCTAGAAGCCTCACTTTGGGAAGAACTCTTCCAAAGTAAGCCTTTGGCTCAAATCAAAAAAGAGTTACCCGATTTTGAGGTAATGTATTCTCTAATGTTGTTTTGTTTTATTTTTCTTCTCCAACCCCCTAAACTCTTTTTATTAATTTCTTTTGTAACAACAACAGTATCCTCAATATACTAGGATGTTGTTATAAGATGGATTCGAGCTACACTTACACACACCTACATCTAATGGTTAAAGAACATACGGTTTCTGTGGATGGCGAATTTCTGCCTCACGAAACGATGATTGTTCAACACTCATATAACACCTTCAAAGGTGGCCATTAATATGTCACTATTTTTATATATGATATATAATATGTTTATGTTTTACTTATACATCTATATTTCTCATTTATGGCATACTTTATGATTTCCATTATGGGTAAAACGCGATAATTTCATTTTAGGAAGTGCGGACTACCGCCCCCTCAAAGTGATTTGAATCGTTAATGCCATATTTGGGATGTATAAAGGATGGAGTAAATGGTATTATACAATATATTATACTGGAAATATATTATACATTTATATCATTATGATTTCATTCCATTAAATATGAAATTGAAATGAAAGTAGTGTTCATGCGTACGTACGGCTTACCGTCTCCATGAATGGTGCATTTCATTTCTTACCTCTAAATGTTACGTGACATTATGAATGAATGTATATACTGTATATATGATATATATGATATCTACATCATGAATATAATTCTGGAAATAATGGATATTTCACCACATGAACAACTTGTAATTATAAGAAGTTTATTTTTGACTCAAGTACCAAAGATCGACAAAACGACCGTTATTAACTTAAATAATTAAATAATGTTCATAACATGGTAATAAGGGATATAAAAGGAATAATGAACATGGAAAAGGTTCTTAAGTAAATATAAATTAACTCTAGTTTATTATTCAGGAGGTTAAAGAACGGTCGAGTCTGGACAAGACGCAAGGTAAGGGAATTTCTTAACCCAATTTTCATTCTTTGGGTTAATCTCCTACTTTCAAATTATGTCATGATATTATTATGTCCTATATTGTACATTATTTATGTGTACTTATAGTGAATACACATTATAGATGCACTTTATTTTAAAAAAATGATCTTTTTAAGGACTTCGTCTCAATCCCCTTTCATTGATGCATATTTGGTTTTATACAAAACATTCCTCTATACAGTGTATAAACCCCTTTGACTTTTACGTTTATTCAAAAGGAATCTTTTTTATACGAAGCATTTTACTAAACGACAAAAAGGGAATGTTTTACTTTCCGTACTTATGCGGTGACAACGACTTCTCCGCCGCTGTGACCATTATTTGAGTTTCGGCTTCCTCTACAAGCCATCATTTTTTTAATGAAAAATAAATACAAAGTTTTAACTTTCTTTTATTTTGGTATTGAAAATGGTGTTGAAAGCATTTTTATTATATAAATGTGTTGTATTTATATCTTGTGATTGAAATGTGAAAATGTTATGTTTCCTTTATGCATTTTTATGTGATACGATTATGTTATGGTTTATGATATGTTTAAACCTATTCATATGAGGAATGCATTGGACTTAATAAGTGATGGGTGGAGCCCGCTATAGCTCCTGGATGCATCTGCAGGTCTCATGAGACAAACTAGTGTCTTGGCACGAGGCCTTGACAAAATCTTATTTGTGGTCTTGGCACGAGGCCTTGACTACGTGGTTATGATAGTCTGGCATTATGCATTCCATCATTATGAAAGTGGTTATTGATATTGCATGTGATTATTCGACCAGTAGAATATCCATGTGAAGAAGTGAATGGAATTATCTCATTTTACTTATGCCATATTATGTTGATGTTCAAGTTTAAAAGGCTTTTGTTTTTGTTATACATTGCCTTAAATGTTAGTGTTTATTTATGAAAGCTTCCGCAATATTGTTATCCTTAATGAGAATCTGAGCTCACCCCTTTCAGTGTTTTAATATTTTCCAGGATGTGAAGAAGTATTTTATGAATGACCTACAGGGATAGTTCGAAGAGGATATGAGTGTGGACTATGAAGACCATGTTATTGTAGTTTTTTTACTTTTTGATGTAATATAACGTTTAAGAATGTATCTAGTGTTTCCAAGGCTACTAAACTAATCGGTCTTTCGAGACTTGATCTTTTGTGATCATGCCAATGTTACGAAGTAATGCACCGACTCTGGGTAGCTGGGGTCGGGGCGATACAGTTGGTATCAGAGGCAGTTTAGTACTAACCTTGGAAGCTAGATTTAGAGAAACTCTGATTAGAGCACATAGCCCAAAGATAGACTTTGAGGATTAGTATAGAAGAACTTACTAGAATTTTGGTATTATAGAGGTGTTATGAGTTTTCCGAGCAATACACCCCTATCTGGATACGATCAGGTAGAGGCGGCTTTGGCACAGATGTACCTAGGGGTAAAACCCGAAAACACCGCTTTGAGCTAGACTTGAACGGGAACTGGTGCACGACAACGGGCCTTGCTGCACTCTTGGTTACGACACTCCCGGGAGATATGCTTAGGATAATTCTCATTTTATTGACAAACCACTATGAAGGGTTATGAGTACATACTTCCTCAAAGAAAACATTTCTTTTTATGATTATGGATTATATCCATAAATAGTTCAATTTATGTAAAGTGTTTAACAAGTATGGAATTATGTATTTTGATTCATAAACTAATCTAGTTTATGCCATTGTTTAGAAATGGTGCCTAGTGGAAGGAATGGAAACCGTATCAATGCACGAACTCTGTGTAGGGATTGCCCTCCTGCTCAAGATAATTATTGTGGATCTGGAGATACAACTGGTGCCGATCAACTTATTACCATACTGGGACAACTCACTCAGGTTATGAATAATAACCTTACTCGTATGGAGCACCCTGATCCGCAATGTGGAGGATCAATGTTAGACCGATTCATGAGGAAACAACCACCAACCTTCAATGGCAGTACAAATCCTATAGTAGATGAGCAATGGATAAATTCCTTAGAGAAAATATTCCATGCCTTGGGGAGTAGTGAAAGGGAGAAGGTTGTCATGGCAGTTTACCACCTCACTGGAGATGCCGATCAGTGGTGGTCGCTGATTCAAAACACAAAGGAAGATGATGATGTATCAAATATGGAATGGAGGGAGTTCAAAGATCTTTTCTTAGAAAAATACTTTCCTCGTGACCATCGAGCAGATATGGAAAGACAATTTCTGAGTCTGAGTCAGAAGGAGGATGAGAATGTCGCAAAGTATGAGGCTAACTTTACAAGGTTAGCGAGGCACACTGCCGATTATATACTTAACCCAAGGAGTAATATTGATCGTTTCTTTGATGGGTTAAAACCATTTCTCCGTCGAGCTTTAGTATCACAATCCTTCTCATCATACGAAGATATTGTCTCGTGTGCTATCAAGACAGAAAAAGAATTCTCTAAGTCTTATGAAAACAAAGTAAAGCAAGAGAAGAAGAGAACGGTGGAACAAGAGACAGATAAAGGGAAAAAGGGAAAGAAGGATTTTCCATTATGTGATAATTGTGGGAAGAATCACCCTGGTACTTGCCTAAAAAGAATGGGAGTTTGTTATAAATGTGGAGAAAAGGGTCACCAGGCTCGTGATTTCAAGGGAAAGAAAGAGGCTATCAAAGTTGAATGCTACAATTGTAGAGAAATGGGTCATTATGCAAATGAATGTCCTAAGAGTCAGGGAAACTTACCTCAGAAAAGGCCAAGTGATCAAGGACAATCTTATGTTGTTACTACAGTTGAAGCAGAATAACTAATGTATTGGTGCTTTTGGACTCATGGATTATATTCTGGTTATTAGAATAATGTGATATATATATAAGGATTGTACTGTAGTACTTGTTGATTTCAGTAAGGTTTTAATATGATGAAGGTAATTATATTTTTAGTTTGTGACAATAAGAGAAACTTTTCTTTGTTTGGGGAATATGATGTTACAATTGATTTTGGAATTTAGAGACCTTTTAGAGAAAGACTGGACAGAGGTATTTTGGATAACTATAATGGTTGGAGTGGATTAAGTTGATCTTTGGATAGTATTGTTTAAGGTTAAAAAATTTATGAAGATTATTTTTGGAATAGTATAGTACTATATTTTTAGGAAAAGGAAAACCTACAGGGTGGGGCATAACCCGTCGCGTCAGAAAAAGCTGCAGGAATCGAACCCACAATCATAGTGCGACAAGCCTTTATTTCCTACCACTAGACTATAGGAAGTCCCTGGTTATTACAAAATAATTTTACTAATCTAAATGGTATGTGTTAACATTTGGAACCTTATACAAATAGGATAAGTATAATATTTATGAGTTCTATTATCTTTTTGAGTGAAAGATGAGTTGAAGGTTGAAACTCTAATTGTCAAGCATAAATGTATATATACCTATCTCTTATTCAATGAATAAATTAATTCTTAAACTTTAGTAAAGGGATATTAAAACAAAAAATGTGTTATCCTAATACCTTATGTCTTGTTGAACTGATGATATTTTAAATCAACATAGATTGAAGGCTTTGAGGCCCTCAATTTGACAGTTGATTGTGATTGATGACCTCAATCACTCCCTACAAATATTTATGTTTTTCCTCCAATTATATGTCTCTAATTTCCACCAATGTTCTCCTTATCGAGATCATAATTTGGTGTTGACTTTCTTATTTCCATTTCCCTCTTATTAAGGATAAATTTTATTAACCTTATTTCCGATGTGGGTTTTCCACAAAGGTATTTTCTATTTTCAACCTTTTATTTTCAAAGAAAAATATCAAATTGCGAGGACGCAATTTATTGAAGGAGGGGAGAATGTAACACCCCAAGCTTCCACGGTACGTTTCACTTCGAATAATGCAATAACGTGTGTTGTACGCAACCTCGAGCTCTAACACACACCACAACGAATTAAAGTAGCCGTTATGAATAGTAATAACCACTTTTTAAAATTATAGAAATTTTATACTTCAAAATGGACTTCATTTTTGAATTTGTAATATCGAAATTAGCCTATGTTGATTTTTTGGTATTTTTCTGAGAACTTCTAATTTTTATGAATAGTGAAAAATACTTAAAACAACTTTTTTAATCAAAATAATTTATTGTGATAAATTATACTATTTAGTGGTTTTAAAGTATAATTATAATATATTTTTACCATTTTATCCAATGGTGATCATTAGAAATAATTTAACATTGAAATTGGACATAAACAATTGCCAATCTTTAGATATAAATTGTTTCTTAAAACACGCTATTTGTTGTGACAACGGGAATTAATTATAAAATTAATTAATGAAACTTATATGTTTGTAATTTTGTAAAATAGACATCATTTTTGTATTCGAAATATAAATTATAGCTTAGGGTGAAATTTTGGCATTGTTCTGAAAAACATCAATTTTTGATGAATAGTGAAACCACTAAGTGGTAGTTAAATAACTGATTTTTCGTTTAAATGAAATATTAACACTTCTGTGATTTGATTTTCAAAAATCCTAAATACATGGTTGTCATTAAAAAGTAAAATGTGGTTCAATGAGATTAAAATAATTTTTGGTGAATAGTAACTTTTAAGTTCTTAATCGCGATTAGAGGTGATTAGTGTAGTTTAAGGTACAAATAATGTTATAATAATATGAGATGAGCATGAAACTTGTCCTACTAATATTTTATGAGTCATGGCCGATCAAGACAACCCATGGGTCAACTTGGGGACCCCATGGAGCCACTTTAGTTGGAAAATGACATTAATATATATTTATTTAATGTTAAAACTAAATTGACACAAACATGAGTTGTTTTACTAAAACAGTTTTTAAGTGGGGTTACACAAGTCCAAATTTTGATTATAAATATTCATTAGAAAGAGAAAAAGATTTCATACATCATAATATTTTTTTTATAATTTTTAGACATTATATAAATTAAATTATTTATGACATCATGATGATGCAGCGATGACCTCATTATTTAACGATTTAAATAAAATGGGAAGATAATGAAAAATCCAAGGCTTACACTTGTCCAAAGCCAATTGGATGATGATATTTCGAACCCTTATCACCTTAGCCTCTAATTATATAAGTTTGGGACCTTTATAATCCGAAAAGCATTGTGTAATAATGTAACATTTCAATCTTTCCAAAAGAGCCCCTCCTCTCCACTTATAAAAGGCCCCCACCTCTCCCACCTTATTCACACCTTCAAGCCATTTGGCTCGGCCAAACTCTGCCCAAATACTCTCCCAACATCCCTCTCTTACTCCTAGAAGCCTCAATTTGGGAAGAACTCTTCCCAAGTAAGCCTTTGGCTCAAATCAAAAAAGAGTTACCCGATTTTGAGGTAATGTCTTCACTAATGTTGTTTTGTTTTATTTTTCTTCTCCAACCCCCTAAACTCTTTTTATTCATTTATTTTGTAACAACAACAGTATCCTCAATATACTAGGATGTTGTTATAATATGGATTCGAGCAACACTTACACACACCTACATATAATGGTTAAAGTACATACGGTTTCAGTGGATGGCGAATTTCTGCCTCACGAAACGATGATTGTTCAACACTCATATAACACCTTCAAAGGTGGCCATTAAGATGTCACTATTTTTATATATGATATATAATATGTTTATGTTTTACTTATGCTTCTGTATTTCTCATTTATGGCATACTTTATGATTTCCATTATGGGTAAAACGCGATAATTTCATTTTAGGAAGTGCGGACTACCGCCCCCACAAAGTGATTTGAATCGTTAATGCCATATGTGGGATGTATAAAGGATGGAGTAAATGGTATTATACACTATATTATACTGGAATTATATTATACATTTATATCATTATGATTTCATTCCATTACATATGAAATTGAAATGAAAGTAGCATTCATGCGTACGTATGGCTTACCGTCTCCATGAACGGTGCATTTCATTTCTTACCTCTAAATGTTACGTGACATTATGAATGAATGTATATACTGTATATATGATATATATGATATCTACATCATGAATATAATTCTGGATATAATGGATATTTCACCACATGAACAACTTGTAATTATAAGAAGTTTATTTTTGACTCAAGTACCAAAGATCGACAAAATGACCGTTATTAACTTAAATAATTAAATAATGTTAATAACATGGTAATAAGGGATATAAAAGGAATAATGAACAAGGAAAAGGTTCTTAAGTAAATATAAATTAACTCTAGTTTATTATTCAGGAGGTTAAAGAACGGTCGAGTCAGGACAAGACGCAAGGTAAGGGAATTTCATAACCCAATTTTCATTCTTTGAGTTAATCTCCTACTTTCAAATTATGTCATGATATTATTATGTCCAATATTGTACATTATTTATGTGTACTTATAGTGAATACACATTATAGATGCACTTTATTTTAAAAAAATGATCTTTTTAAGGACTTCGTCTCAATCCCCTTTCATTGAGGCATATTTGGTTTTATACAAAACTTTCCTCTATACAGTGTATAAACCCCTTTGACTTTTACGTTTATTCAAAAGGAATCTTTTTTATACGAAGCGTTTTACTAAACGACAAAAAGGGAATGTTTTACTTTCCGTACTTATGCGGCGACAACGACTTCTCCGCCGTCGTGACCATTATTTGAGTTTCGGCTTCCTCTACAAGCCATCATTTTTTTAATGAAAAATAAATACAATGTTTTAACATTATTTTATTTTGGTATTGAAAATGGTTTTGAAAGCATTTTTATTATATAAATGTGTTGTATTTATATCTTGTGATTGAAATGTGAAAATGTTATGTTTCCTTTATGCATGTTTTATGTGATACGATTATGTTATGGTTTATGATATGTTTAAACCTATTCATATGAGGAATGCATTGGACATAATAAGTGACGGGTGGAGCCCGCTATAGCTCCTCGATGCATCGGCAGGTCTTATGAGACAAACTAGTGTCTTGGCACGAGGCCTTGACAAAATCTTATTTGTGGTCTTGGCACGAGGCCTTGACTACGTGGTTATGATAGTCTGGCATTATGCATTCCATCATTATGAAAGTGGTTATTGATATTGCATGTGATTATTCGACCAGTAGAATATCCATGTGAAGAAGTGAATGGCATTATCTCATTTTACTTATGCCATATTATGTTGATGGTCAAGTTTAAAAGGCTTTTGTTTTAGTTATACATTGCCTTAAATATTAGTGTTTATTTATGAATGATTCCGCAATATTGTTATCCTTACTGAGCATCTGAGCTCACCCCTTTCAATGTTTTAATATTTTCCAGGATGTGAAGATGTATTTTATGAATGACCTGCAGGGATAGTTCGAAGAGGATATGAGTGTGGACTATAAAGACCATGTTATTGTAGTTTTTTTACTTTTTGATGTAATATAACGTTTAAGAATGTATCTAGTGTTTCCAAGGCTACTAAACTAATCGGTCTTTCGAGACTTGATCTTTTGTGATCATGCCAATGTTACGAAGTAATGCACCGACTCTGGGTAGCTGGGGTCGGGGCGTTACAGAAAGGCCTGACTGGTTTGTAGTTTAACGTCTTACACGAGGACGAGGGGCCAGAGGCCCAAGGAGGCCAAGGGGCCTGAGGCTGGACCTCGTAAGGGGAGTCGTACGGCATGGTACATGATCCCGACGTGAATGAGGACGTAGTCCTACACCACACCGTACACTCCTATGAGGAATCGGGGCCGTGGGCCCGATTGCTAGCACCACCTTGGGGAAGTTTGTCGCCTTGGGATGGGGCATAATGAATCACTGTTCTTGATGCCTGGGACATCTCGGGATGGACCCGAAAATCCAGGACACTGTTGACCATATTCGAAACACAGCTTTCCTATGGTGACCCGCATGGGGGCAACAAATGAGCGTCGACCGCTGACCAAATTCTTAACGCGGGACTTGTATCGATTTGTTGCTTGAAAACCCTCAGGGGCGTCGGCCCGTATCGGTAGCAGAGCCCTTGGGCATTGTATCCAGGCCGTTACCGGGGGTCCCTCCTGGTGTGAAAGGTGGCAGAATCCCAGTCAAGGAGTGGGTGAAGCTTAGTTGCATCCATCCACGAAAGGGGCAAAAACCTCTAGGGGAATTGTGCAGCCGGGTCGAGGCTTGCTCGACGTGGGTCGGGGAAAAAGTGTGCACCCTTCCATGTCTTGACCCGAGGGGAAGATTTTGGCTTTTGGGATGGGTCAACGGACGAAATGTCCGGGCGTTCCTACGTATCTCATAAGGATGAGAATCAAGCCATACGTAGTTCTTGAAGTGCAGTTTAACGTCATGCAGGACGATGGGAAGCACCTCATTTGGGGATATGTACGATACGAAAAGTAATCCGACATGAATGAGGACGTAGTCCTACACCATACCGTACAACCCCGCAAGAGGGTAAGTCGGGAAGAAAAAAGAAAGGGAGGGCCTAGGGGCCAAACTGCGGTCAAGGAGACCTGACTGGCTTGTAGTTTAACGTCTTGCAGTAAGGACGGGGCCGGGGGCCCGAGGAGGACAAGGGGTCTGAGGCCGAGCCTCGGTCAGGAATGCCTGACCAGCTTGCAGTTTAACGTCTTGCAGTAAGGACGGGAGCCGAGGGCCCGAGGAGGCCAAGGGGGCTGAGGCCGAGCCTCGGTCAGGAATGCCTGACTGGCTTGCAGTTTAACGTCTTGCAGTAAGGACGGGGGCCGGTGGCCCGAGGAGGCCAAGGGGCCTGAGGCTGAGCCTCGGTCAGGAATGCCTGACTGGCTTGCAGTTTAACGTCTTGTAGTAAGGACGGGGATGCAGTTTAGTGTCGTGCAGGACCATACAGTTTAAGGTCGTGTTGGACGTAGGTGTAGTTTAATGTCTTGTTGGACGATAATGTGCAGTTTAACGTCATGACAGACGAAGATGAACAGTTTTACGTCATGTAGGACGATGATAAAGTTTAATGTCATGCATGATGATAATGAGCAGTTTTACGTCATGGCGGACGAAGATGAACAGTTTTACGTCATGCAGGACGAATGCAGTTTAATGTCATGTAGGACGATAATGATCAGTTTTACGTCATGGCGGACGAAGATGAACAGTTTTACGTCATGCAGGACGAATGCAGTTTAATGTCGTGCAGGACGATAATGATCAGTTATACGTCATGACAGACGAAGATGAACAGTTTTACGTCATGCAGGACGAATGCAAGTTAATGTCGTGCAGGATGATAATGATCAGTTTTACGTCATGACGGACGAAGATGAACAGTTTTACGTCATGCAGGACGATCGTGCAGTTTAATGTCATGCAGGACGATAATGATCAGTTTTACGTCATGACGGACGAAGATGAGCAGTTTTACGTCATGCAGGACGGTGATGCAGTTTAATGTCATGCAGGACGATAATGATCAGTTTTACGTCATGGCGGACGAAGATGAGCAGTTTTATGTCATGCCGGACGAATGCAGTTTAATGTCGTGCAGGACGATAATGATCAGTTTTACGTCATGACGGACGAAGATGAACAGGTTTACGTCATGTAGGACGATCGTGTAGTTTAATGTCATGCAGGACGATAATGATCAGTTTTACGTCATGACGGACGAAGATGAGCAGTTTTACGTCATGCAGGACGGTGATGCAGTTTAATGTCATGCAGGATGATAATGATCAGTTTTACGTCATGACGGACGAAGACGAGCAGTTTTACGTCATGCAGGACGGTGATGCAGTTTAATGTCATGCAGGACGATAATGACCAGTTTAATGTCATGACGGACGAAGATGAGCAGTTTAACGTCATGCAGGACGATGATGATCAGTTTTACGTCATGCAGGATGGTGATGCAGTTTAATGTCGTGCAGGACGATAATGATCAGTTTTACGTCATGACAGATGAAGATGAACAGTTTTACGTCATGCAGGACGAATGCAGTTTAATGTCGTGCAGGACGATAATGATCAGTTTTACGTCATGACGGACGAAGATGAACAGTTTTACGTCATGCAGGATGATCGTGCAGTTTGATGTCATGTAGGACGATAATGATCAGTTTTACGTCATGACGGACGAAGATGACATTAAACTGCACGATCATCTTCGTCCGACAAAGCCACCATCGTCCTGCATGACATTAAACTGCACGATCGTCCTGCATGACATTAAACTGCACCATTTGAACTACGAGGTCTTTGAATAGTTTTACGTCATGCAGGACGATGGTGGCTTTGTCGGCGAGGAGCCGATGGAGTTGGGTGGCGGAGCCACCTGCGCGGCCTCTTGAGCCGGCGGAGTCGGCGAGGAGCCGATGCTGTCGGGTGGCGGAGCCACCTGCGCGGCCTTTTGAGGCGGCGGGAGTCGGCGAGGAGACGATGGAGATGGGTGGCGGAGCCACCTGCGCGGCCTCTTGTGGCGGCGGGGTCGGCGAGGAGCCGATGGAGACGGGTGGCGGAGCCACCTGCGCGGCCTCTTGAGGCGGCGGAGTCGGCGAGGAGCCGATGGAGTTGGGTGGCGGAGCCACCTACGCGTCCTCTTGAGGCGGTGGAGTCGGCGAGGAGCCGATGGAGACGGGTGGCGGAGCCACCTGCGCGGCCTCTTGAGGCGGCGGGAGTCGGCGAGGAGCCGATGGAGACGGGTGGCGGAGCCACCTGCGCGGCCTCTTGAGGCGGCGGGGTCGGCGAGGAGCCGATGGAGACGGGTGGAGGAGCCACCTGCGCGGCCTCTTGAGGCGGCGGCGTTGGCGAGGAGCCGATGGAGGTGGGTGGAGGAGCCACCTGCGCGGCCTCTTGAGGCGGCGGGAGTCGGCGAGGAGCCGATGGAGACGGGTGGCGGAGCCACCTGCGCGGCCTCTTGAGGCGGCGAAGTCGGCGAGGAGCCGATGGAGTTGGGTGGAGGAGCCACCTGCGCGGCCTCTTGAGGCGGAGGAGTCGGCGAGGAGCCGATGGAGTCGGGTGGCGGAGCCACCTGCGCGGCCTCTTGAGGCGGCGGGAGTCGGCGAGGTGCTGATGGACCATAGTCTTCAAACACCGAATGTTACTCATCCTCTCACTTATAATGGAGAGGGAATTCACATGGATGATGCCTCGAGTTTCCCGACACATTTGGTCTACACGCTATTGAAGGAGAAGAGATTCACGTCGGGTTCACCATTTCTGTTTCCGACGCTTTCGCCGGGGCGCGCGCATCCGTCTGTGAGGACGCGCGGCTATGGCCCTGCATTCCCTCTTTCCAAAGGCGGGTGGCATTCGTTCCTTGTTCAGGTACGTCTGCTCCTTGATCGAAACAGGATGATGGGATGTCGGTTCTTCCTTCTGTGGATTCCTCCTCGGAACTCTTCACCTAGTCCGGGTCTCCCTCATAGATTTAATACATTGTTCGTGAATCTCATTCCCGGTGCCATATCGTCATGGACGCCGGTTAATTACACTGCTTCTGTCAAGACTTTCCATAGGGTCTTGACATGGTAGCGACCTTCGGTCGGAGTAGACGGAAACATCAGGAATGTCGGGGCATCTCTGGGTGCGTGGACATTGGGGAACCTGTATTCTTCCTCATAAGAGGGCATCTCAAGGGTGCAGAACCCGAGGCGTACATTTGAGGTTTTCCTCAGCTTCCTGTGTTTAACACAGGGTATATTGCAAGATTAACGTCTAGCAGAGACGGTTACGACAAAGGCGTGTCATCCGAGGTTTTCCTCAGGCATCTCGTGTTTATCACGAGGTGGTCCATGAGTTTAACGTCTTATGGAGATGGAATGAGGGTGATCAGAACGTCCCATAGAGATGGATCAGATTGGTATATCCTTAGGAGGGAACACCTGGAAGGTTTACCAAGGGGATGGATCAGAACGCCCAATGAGGACAGATCTGAGGTGGTGCGCTCCCTAGAGGGGAAAAGGGTGATGAATCAGGGTGTACACAGAGGACAACGACCCAGAGATATGATGGGGCTTACACATGGAAAGCGGCCCATGCGCTGCTAGGAGCAGCAAGGAGGTGGATGGCATGATCCCGCCGGGATGTGGCGGCCCGGGTGAGAATCAGGATGGATAGGGGATGAATGGAGCAGAGGGGAGTGAAATGGGACCATCGCAGGGGCGACGGTGGAGTTGGGCTTGAGCCTTGAAGAGGCATCCTACATATCCCCGTGGCAGGGAATCAAAGTCCGCGTAGTTCGGGAGGGTGCCAGTAAACCAACGTGATGGTGGACCTTGGTCCGATGGGCATCGTCAGCGTACCGACATGAGGGTGGACCTTGGTCCAATGAAAGATGGGCATCGTCAGTGTACCGACGTGAAGGTGGATCTTGGTCCGATGAGCATCGTCAGCGTACCGGCGTGAAGGTGGACCTTGGTCCGATGGGCATCGTCAGCGTACCGACGTGAAGGTGGACCTTGGTCCGATGAGAATCGTCAGCGTACCGACGTGAATGTAGACCTGTGGGTCCACTAATGGTGGGCTTGAACCTTGGGAAGGTTTCCTACGTACCACGCCTTGACATGGATCAAAGACCTCGTAGTTCAGGGAATACAGTTTAATGTCATGCGGGACGATAGGTAACCCTGACGTGAATAAACGACGAGCGGTGGGTGTCGGCGAACCGACGTAAGTGAGGGACCTTGGTCCGATGGGAGTTGGGGGCTCGACACACTGACAAGGAGACGGTCTGGGCCAATGTTTGTTGGGCTTGAACCTCAGGGAGGCTTCCTACGTACCATGCCTTGACACGGATCAAAGACCTCGTAGTTCGGGTGAGTCACAACGGCTTGTTGTCGGACTGGAATTGCAGTTTAACGTCATGCCGTACGTGGGTGAAACTCGACGTGAATGAACGACCGAACAATGTGTCTTGAACCTCGTGGAGGCTTCCTACGTACCATGCCTTGACATGGATCAAAGACCTCGTAGTTCATATGGGGCTTTGTCGGTGGACCGACGTGAATGTAGACCTTGGTCCACTGTTGGTGGGCTTGAACCTCATGAAGGCTTCCTACGTACCATGCCTTGACATGGATCAAAGACCTCGTAGTTCAAATGGTGCTTTTTCGGTGAACCGTCATGAAAGTAGACCTTGGTCCACTGTTGGTGGGCTTGAACCTCATAAAGGCTTTCTACGTACCATGCCTTGACATGGATCAAAGACCTCGTAGTTCAAATGGTGCTTTATCGGTGAACCGACGTGAAAGTAGACCTTGGTCCACTGTTGGTAGGCTTGAACCTCATAAAGGCTTCCTACGTACCATGCCTTGACATGGATCAAAGACCTCGTAGTTCAAATGGTGGCTTTGTCGGTGAACCGACGTGAAAGTAGACCTTGGTCCACTATTGGTGGGCTTGAACCTCATAAAGGATTCCTACGTACCATGCCTTGACATGGATCAAAGACCTCGTAGTTCAAATGGTGGGTGGGGGTCAGGGTCGGTGCTCACTCTAAGCCCACGGGAGTCATGCTCAGTGTGAGAAACAAGAGGTTGCAAGTACCTGACGATCACGTCGCGAAGGGTGCGTCCGTGAGAAGCGAAGAGGGGCTTATGCGTTGGGCGGCCCATGGTGTTAGGACTTACTCCAGGATGGAGGCCCAAAACGGCTTATCGATAAATGGGGTCGCAACGGCTTACCGCTGGATTTGGTCCAAACGGATTACTACTGGATAGGGATGTCAACGGCTTACCGCTGAATGGGGTCCCAACGGCTTACCGCTGGATTGGGTCACAACGGCTTACCGCTGGATAGGGATTTCAACGGCTTACCGCTGAATGGGGTTCGCAATGGCTTACACCTGGATTGGGTCACAACGGCTTACCGCTGGATAGGGATGTCAATGGCTTACTGCTGAATGGGGTTGCAACGGCTTACCGCTGGATTGGGTGACAACGGCTTACCGCTGGATGAGGATGTCAACGGCTTACCGCTGAATGGGGTTCGCAATGGCTTACCGCTGGATTGGGTCACAACGGCTTACCGCTGGATAGGGATGTCAACGGCTTACCACTGAATGGGGTCGCAACGGCTTACCGCTGGATTTGGTCACAACGGCTTACCGCTGGATAGGGATGTCAACGGCTTACCGCTGAATGGGGTTCGCAACGGCTTACCGCTGGATTGGGTCACAACGGCTTACCGCTGGATAGGGATGTCAACGGCTTACTGCTGAATGGGGTCGCAACGGCTTACCGCTGGATTGGGTCACAACGGCTTACCGCTGGATGAGGATGTCAACGGCTTACCGCTGAATAGGATCACAACAGCTTACCACTGGATAGGGTCACAACGGCTTACCACTGGATAGGGATGTCAACGGCTTACCACTGAATAGGATCACAACGGCTTAACGCTGAATTGGGTCACAACGGCTTACCGCTGGATAGGGATGTCAACAGTGAATGGGGCTTATGCAAGGAAGCTGCCCGGGTGCCGCTATGGAGCAGCACCGGTGAATGGGGCTTACGCAAGGAAGCTGCCCGGGTGTGCCGCTATGGAGCGTCACTGGTGAATGGGGCTTATGTAAGAAGCTTCCCAGGTGTGCCGCTATAGGGCGGCGCTGGTGAATGGGGCTTATGAAAGAAGCTTCCCGGGTGTGCCGCTATGGAGCGGCAATGGTGAATGGGGCTTACGCTAGGAAGCTGCCCGGGTGCTGCTATGGAGCGGCACTGGTGAATGGGGCTTACGCTAGGAAGATGCCCGGGTGCCGCTATGGAGCGGCACTGGTGAATGGGGCTTATGCTAGAAAGCTGTCCGGGTGCCACTAAGGAGAGGCACTGGTGAATGGGGCTTACGCTAGGAAGCTGACTGGGTGCCGCTATGGAGCGGTACTGGTGAATGGGGCTTACGCTAGGAAGCTGCCCGGGTGCCACTATGGAGCGGCACTGGTGAATGGGGCTTACGCTAGGAAGCTGCCCGGGTGCCACTAAGGAGTGGCACTGGTGAATGGGGCTTACGCTAGGAAGCTGCCCGGGTGTGCCGCTATGGAGCGGCAATGGTGAATGGGGCTTACGCTAGGAAGCTGCCCAGGTGCCGCTATGGAGCGGCACTGGTGAATGGGGCTTACGCTAGGAAGCTGCCCGGGTGCCGCTATGGAGCGACACTGGTGAATGGGGCTTACGCTAGGAAGCTGCCCGGGTGCCACTAAGGAGTGGCACTGGTGAATGGGGCTTATGCTAGGAAGCTGCCCGGGTGCCGCTATGGAGCGGCACTGGTGAATGGGGCTTACGCTAGGAAGCTGCCCGGGTGCCCCTATGGAGCAGTACTGGTGAATGGGGCTTACGCTAGGAAGCTGTCCGGGTGCCACTAAGGAGTGGCACTGGTGAATGGGGCTTATGCAAGAAGCTGCCCGTAATGTCTTCCTCATGTCTGGCCATGAGGGCATCCCAACTCACTAGTGGGTTGAGGTATGTGCCTATGCGCAAGTGCACAAGCGGGATAACGCCAAGGGCGTTGGAATCAGCCCAAACAAAGGGACACGAAAAGTGTGAATCACATGCCCGACATTCGGAATGCGATGAGAGTGGCATGGCGATAGAGGTTAACTGCTGACCATGTTCGCAATACAGCATCCTATCGTGTTAGCCTAAATGGGGACAAACAAATAAGGGGTCGACTGCTGACCGTATTCGAAACACAGGACCTCAAAGTGTCACCCGAAGCCTTTTGGGGCGTTGGCCCAGGACAGTAGGGGGACCATGGGTCTACCGTCCATACTGTTAGGGGGTCCCTTTAGACTTTGGAAATGGATGCAGATCTGAATGAAGGACACGCAAAGCGTGGGGTAGAGTGCTGGAATGTTTGAACGGATTCCAACGCTCTTGAAACTATTCCACTGTAAACATGGCATTAGGCATGTTATGCAAGGAGAATAAGGCATCTCTCGTTTAGGGAAAGAGGCATCCTATCATTTGTTAGATAGGGATAATACTACAGTTTAGAGTCATGTAGGTAGGACTATTAGCATCTCATGCTAGGGGCATAAGGCATCTCTTGTATAGGGCAAGAGGCATACTATGTTTGGCACATAAGGATTACTACAGTTTATAGTCATGTAGATAGGACTACTGGCATCTCATGCTAGGAGCATAAGGCATCTCTCGTATAGGGCAAGAGGCATCATAAGTTTGGCACATAGGGGGAATACTACAGTTTATAGTCTTGTAGGTAGGACTGTTAGCATCTCATGCTTGGAGCACAAGGCATCCTATCATTTGTTAGACAGGGGGGATACAGTTTAGAGTCATGTATATAGGACTGTTGGCGTCTCATGCTTGGAGCATAAGGCATCTCTCGTCTAGGGCAAGAGGCAACCTATCATTTGTTAGATAGGGTGTACTACAGTTTATAGTCATGTAGAAAGGACTATTGGCATCTTATGCTTGGAGCACAAGGCTTCTCTCGTTAGAAGCAAGAGGCATCCTATGTGTGGACTATAGGGATTACTACAGTTTATAGTTATGTAGAAAGGATTGTTCGGTAGAAGGTGCCTAGAAATTTTTGGGGTCGGGACTTATGCAAGGGCGGCCCTTTCTGGTTTATCCTGGCATAGGAGCCAAGTGATTGGGTTTGGAGGAGTTACCTAAGGAATGGTTCGACTCAAGGTACCCGGGGAATTGATGATGAGAACCTCAACTCACTACATAGGAAACAAACGAAGAGGAATACATCAACTCAAGGTATTTCATGGTGTGTGGAGGAGTGTATCAAATCATGGAATTCCATAGGTTGAAGGTGGGAGCGCATAAGGGCGCACTGGAAAAATCCCGGCATCCTGGGCCGAAAAGTTCGCGGTGCGACTCTCCATATTTCATGGGGGTCTGTGACGGTAGCGAAGGGACTGCAGCCCGGCACTGACCCCGAGCAGGGGTGCGGGGGCGCAGCCCCCGCGGTATGGACCGGTGGGCGCGAAGGTAGGATCCTCGCAAAGGATAGGTCTTCGAGAAGTAGCTTCGCGAAGCATGGCCTCGCGGAGCTTGGTCTCGCGAAGCAGCATCGTGGAGCAGCATCGCGGAGCAAGGGCTCGCGGAGAAAAGGGCTCTCGCGGAGCTTGGTCTCGCGGAGCAGCATCGCGGAGCAAGGGCTCGCGGAGCAAAGGGCTCTTGCGGAGCTTGGCCTCGTGGAGCAGTATCGCGGTGCAAGGGCTCACGGAGCAAAGGGATCTCGCGGAGCTTGGCCTCACAGAGCAGCAACGCAAAGGAAGCTGCTCGCGGAGCATGGCTTCGCAGAGCCGTAATGCGGAGCTCCGCTCGGCTGCCCAAGGGGCGAAGTGGCTGTGGCCGTCCTTTTGGAGAAGGGGGTTAGATGGGTATTTATAGGCAGGGGCGCCGCGAAGAAGAACTTCCGCGCCGCCTCTGGTGCTTCGCGGCGGCTCGCGAACGTCAAATGCATTCGCGGAGCATCACCGCCTCTGGTGCTTCGCGGAAGCTCGCGATCTTCAAATGCGTTCGCGGAGCATCACCGCCTCTGGAGCTTCGCGAGGCCGTGATGGTCGGGGCGCTTCGCGGCGGGGCTTCGCTGGACTGCGCTGCACGGGTGCTTCGCATCGGTGCTTCGCATTAGTGCTTCACGAGGGGTCTTCGCGGCGCATCGCAAACGTCAAATGGGTTCGTGGAGCCTCTCGCCTCATTGCTTCGCGGCGGCGCTCCGCGATCACGGAGGGGGGCTTCGCGAATGGGCCTTGCGAACCAGATTTCCAGCCCAACTTCAAACGTCCATAACTCTTAATCCGTAGCTCCGTTCGGGCCCTACAACCTACCAAATCGAAGCTTGCGAAATGGACTACGATCTTGGATCATGTATGGAAGCATTTGGAAAATTTTGGGGACGCGTTTTCCGGGGTCTACAATTGTTTATAAATAATGTATTGACATTTCGTATGCATGTTTTAATACGAAAGTTAATGTTATGCTTAAACATTATCATATGAAGAATGCATTGAAGTTATTAAGTGACGGGTGGAGCCTGCTATAGCTCCTCAATGCAACAGCAGATCTCATGAGGAAAATTAGTGTATTGTAAAAAGTCCTTGATAGAATCTAATTTGATCTCTTGCAACAAGGCCTTGACTATGTGGTTATGAAGTCTGGAATTATGCATTTCATCATTATGAAAGTGGATATTTACATTTCATGTGATTATTAGACTAGTAGAATATCCAGGTGATTTTTTAAATGGAATTATATGATTTTACCATTTTCATATTATTCTGATGTTTATGTTTAAGAGGAATTGGTTTTAGTGTTACACATTTCCTTAAATGTTTGTTCATATTTCTGAAAGATTCCGCTTTATTCTTATCCATACTGAGCATCTGAGCTCACCCTTTTCTATGTTATGTTTGTACCATGATGTGAAGATGTATTTTATGGTTGAACTACAATGATAGGATATGGATATAAGTGTCTTCAATAGGAGTCAAAATTTTGTTCATTTTTTTATTACATGATGTAATGTAAAAAATAAAGAATGTATCTAGTACATCAAAGGCTACTGAATTGATCGGGCCTTCAAGACATGATTCCTTGTTTCATGCCGATGTTATATAATAATCCAATGACCCTATGTAAATTGGTTCAGGGCGTTATAGTTGGTATTATAGGATGATTAGTAAAAAACATGGAAACTATATATAGAAAAACTCTGATAAGAGAACATTACCCTAAGATAGACATTGTGGATTAGTATAAAAGAACATACTAGAATTTTGGTAAAGTAGAAATTTTGTGAGTTTTCCAATAAATACATCCATGTATGGATATGAACATGTATAGGTGGATCTGGCACAAATGTACCTAGGAGTAAAACCCAAAAACACCGCTTTGAGCAAGACACTAATGGGAAATGGTGCATGACAATGAGCCTTGTTGCAGTTTTGGTTACGACACTCTCGGGGAATATGATTTAGATAATTTTAATTTTCATTACAAAACATTATGAAGGGTTTATGAGTATATACTTTATCAATGATTTTTTTATGATTGTATATTATATCCCTAAACTATTAAATTTATGTTATCTATTTTAAAAGTTTAGAATTATGTATTGCGATTCATAAACTAATCTATAGTATGTCATTGTTTAGAAATCAGCGCCTAGTGGAAGTAATGGAAACTGTATCAACCAACGTAATCCATGTAGTAAATTCCCTCCTACTCAATATTATTATATTGTAGTTGGTGATGAAACTAGTGATGATATACTTATCTCCATACTGGGACAACTAAGTCAGGTTATGAATAATAACCTTACCCGTAAGGATTAACCTGATCAACAACACGAAGGATCAATGATAGACCGCATCATGAGCCACCAACCACCAACATTCAATGTGAGTAAAAATCCATTAGTAGCTGAGAAATGGATATGTTCTTTAGAGAAAATATTTCAGGATTTGGGGAGTAGCAAAATAAAAAATGTTGTCATAGAAGTTTATCGCCTCGCGGGAGATGGAGATCCACGGTGGTCATCAATCCAATACACAAATAATGATGAAGAAGTATCAAACATGGAATGGAGAGAGTTTAAATATATTTTCTAGATAAATACATTCCTCATGACCATCGAGTAGATATAGAAAGACAATATCATAGTATGAGGCAAATGTTGGATAAGAATGTCACAATGTGTGAGGCTATATTTTCACGATTAACAAGGCATACATCATATTATATAAGTAACCCAAGGAGTATGATTGATCGATTATTTGATGGGTAAAAACGATTTTTCCAAAGAGAATTACTCTTACAATCCTTGTCATCAAACAATGATATTATCTCATGCGCTATCAAGACATAAAAGGAATTCTCTAAGTCTTATGACTTAATTGACTAACAAGAGAAAAAGAGATCTGTAGACCATTCTGGACGTGGATGTGAGGGAAAAAAAGGAAATGTTAAATATCCATCCTATGGTAAATGTTGGACGAATCTACCCGGTACATGCTGGAAGGGAGTGGGAGTCTATAAGAAGTGTGGTGAAAAAGGACACCATGCTTATGATTACAAGTGAATGAAAGAGGCTATCAATGTTGAATTCTATAATTGTAGATAAAAGAGGCATTATGAAAAATAATGTCCTAAGTGCTAAGATAAATTATGTCAGAAAAGTCCATGGGAGCAAGGCCAATCTTATGTGATCATTACAACTAAGGTTGAAGCTTCGAAAGACGTAGTGGCATGTAATTTAATGGTTTTTTAATATAAATCAATGAATTATTTGATTCTGGATCATCGTATTGTTGCATATATTCTCAGTTTGCTATGAAAATTAGATATTTTCAATTTGACTTAACAAGGGATTTTTCAGTCAAAATAATTAAGTTAAGTATCATTACAATAATGATTACTGAATCAGTTCTCACTAGGGAATATTAATGTTCTTAATATACTGATATCATCGACATACCTATGATTTAATTTGATATAATGCTCATCATGGATTGGCTTTTGGACCATGATACAAAAATTTATTGTTAGAAATAGGAGGGTACAATTTTCTTTGATGATAAAGAGTACCTTATCTAATGAGAAGAAACTTCACCACCTGATTCTTATCTACTTGAACCTCATGTTATTATACTAAAATCAATTATTGGGGAGAAAAAGAATAAAATAACTAAGGGAAAGGAAAATAATGTTCATATAGAGGATTTACCTATTGTGCAAGAATATGTTGATGTGTTTCCAGATGATTTACATGGACATATTCCAGAGAGAGAAATAGAGTTTTCCATTGATTTAATTCTTAATTCAAGGCCCATATCAAATACCTCTTATAGAGTGGACCCTATTGAGTTAGTTAAACAAAAGAAACAACTAGATTAATTGAGTAATATGGGATTTATTCACCTAGGTGTATCTCCATGGGGAGCCTATTTTCTTTTTGTTAATATGAATGATGAATCTAGGAAGCTGTGAATTGACTGTAGTGATGTCAATGTTATAGAAATAATGAAAAAGTATCTACAGCCTTGCATTTCTGATTTATTCAATCAACTTTATAGAGCTCAATATTTTCCAAAGACTGAAATTTGATCTGGATATCATCAGGTGTGTGGGAAGAAGATAGGAATTCTTAAAAAATCATTTCAAACCTAGTATTCGAATTACGTGTTTAAAGTAATGCCTTTTGGATTTACTAATGCACCCTATGTCTTTAGGGATCTAATGAATGAGGTTTCAAGGAATATCTTGATGACATTGTAGTGGTAATTATTGATAATATTTTGGTATACTAAAAAATATAAAAAGATCATGAAAATCACTTGCTCATTATCATAAGGACTATTAGAAGAAATTAATTTTATGAGAATTTTTGCAGGTGTAAATTCTAGATTTAGGAAATTTCTCTTATTGGCCATATTGTCACTAAGTATGGATTATTTGTTGATCCATCAATGAACAAGGTAATCCATGAATTGTCAGAACCAACGAGAATAAATGAGTTAAGTTGTTTTATTGTTTTTTCATGTTATTATGGGCGTTTGGTCCAGAATTTTTCCCAATTGGCTAACCCATTGACCAAGCTCACTCGTAAAGGGGATAATTTTATATGGTATATAGTGTGTGAAGAATGTTATGATGGAATTAAGAGATGATTAATTAATGCTCATTTATTAACTCTACCATCATGTAATGATGGGTTTTTTAATGACCCATATTTACATACATTGTTATTACTTCAGAATTGAAGCACACTTATTAAAACATATAACAAAACCATGAAAGGACTGTATAGGTATAATGTCTTTAGAAACTGGGAAACATAAACAACTGTTTCTTAAATCATCTACACTATGTCCCTTTTATTTTATCATATCTAGAGTCCCCTTTGGCATATCTTACTTAATATCCTTCATCCTGACTAGGGGAGAAGAAAACATAGAAAATGGTGAGCTCAAATTCTTAGTAAGGGTGAAGAAATGAAATATCAATGACATCATATTCATAAGAACATATCATTTTAGAAATCTTATCCTACAAAAGAGATCATAATTTCATAACATGTGATAAATCATATTATCTAAATGTAAACCCAATAACCATAACATAAAACATGAAGCATTGTGGAATTCACACATAATCATATAGAATCATTTCATAGTAGTCAAGACTCATTTCCAAGACTATCTTAGAGGAGAATGTCCATTCCTGAACTGAGTTCACTCCTCGTTTCAATCCTGTTTCACTGAACCGGTTTAACCTACGATTCCAGCCCTGTCTACCTCATGAGATATAAATCATTACCCAATTCATTAGAGTGAGATATAGGTCCCACCCATCTCATAATGGTACCATTATTATGTGTTCCACAAGATCATAAATCATACATCATAGCATAACCCATGTAATAAAAATGGGATTCTTAAACATCATTCCATCATAACATAATCAATATAAGATAAAAGGACATCATAAATAAATTCCATCATAACATAATCAAATCAATGTAAAAATAGGGATATAAACAGAACCCTACATTATCTTAGATGGAAAATAATTTTGATAAAACACATGAACTCCATTGTTGAGGAAAATATCCTTTCTACTTCAAAAACATTTTTCCTTTCTTAACATGTCATACAATTTTAAAATAAAATATGTTTATTAAAAATAAACATGAAAACTTGTAAAGGATGCTTCATGGAAATAATGTTCTAAAAATCTATTCAGGCCATATAAGTAAAAAACATTCTTCTTGTACTTTGGCAGGAAAAGTCAAAAAGTACCTCATACGAAAAATGACAAAAGTTACCTTTCATATCTTTTACTAAAAACAGACCGAAATTTAAAATTGGATTTAAACTATTGTATGAGGATATAAATAATATTATATATTGAGGAAACATGTATGTAGATGACAAATATTCCCCAGTAGATTCTGATGTATAAACAATCTCGGGAAAAAAATGAGATTGAGAGATTTTACCTTACATTAGGTCCGATTTGATTCATATGTATCAGAACCTCCTGTAAAATGATTTAAATAATGTTATTGACATATTCCAGAATCATACTCATTATTATTATATAATATATGGTCATATTCTTAGCTTCTTTATTAGTAATATTTCATTGTTACTTGTTATTCGGGTGTTTATTGGTTTTTTTGTTCTTGTGAATGTTTTGACGAATAAAATATTATTTTTATTTTAGGATATAGATACCTCATGTACATAATGGTATTACTGTAATATATATCATATTTATTCATTCAATTAATTTATATAATAATTATGCAATTAAGATCATGTAGAACGAGTCGCATCACATCGTGGAGACGGTAGGCCGTACGTACGCACGAGCGATGATATCGTTCCAATGATCGTGGAATTGTATTGAAGTGTATGTATACTATTTAATAATCAATATCACTCTACATTAATCATATATAGTTATTATTTATACAATTATACCCATCCATGTAAGGTTGTGGGGGAAAACAAATTACACCACGACGTGGAAACGATATTCTGTACGTACGCACGCGCGATGATTTTATTTTCCATATGATGGATAGAATATGAAATAGGGTTGTTTCATATTTATAAAAACATATCAGTATAAGTATGATACTGATGTAATTACATCATATTGAAACAACTAAAGAAGAAGAAGTAAAAGAATAAATAAATTTGAAATAATCGGTAACAGACATTACCTCTTCTTTGATGAGCCTCTTCTTAACCTTCTCTTAGGGCACTAAAGATGGTATTCGAAGAAGACCGTGACCTCTATAATGTTTCTAGGGAAGTGGAGAAGAGAAATAGTCAGGTTTCGGTCGATCTTGAAGGCTTAAGTTGTGTGAGGAGGAGATGGAGGAGGTTCTCTTTTGTTAGGGAGGATAGGGTCCCCTTTGGAATAACATAAAATATTATTTTATTATAAAGTCATATTAGGTGTTTAATAGCGTCAAATTGATTTATTTACTATCCAAGGTGGTTATGGGTCGAAATAATCTCATCCAATTTAATTTAGACAAGTTTAGGTTTCTATTTTAACCTTATCATTTAGATATAACTTTAAGTTAAATAATTTTACTTTTACCGTGTCTTCTTGTTTTCTTAGACTATAAGGTTAATAAACTTACTATAACAAGACAAACGAACCCAAAGTTGTTTATTATTAATATATATAGCATTATATAAGTCATTTGGTAGAAAATTATATTTTTAGTAATAAAATATAAATTAATAATACAATATTTTTTTTTAAAAACTCTTTTATGTCAATTTTGACACTATTTGGTAATTGATTTTTGTGAAAATTATAACTGCATTATTAGTTCAAAGAAAGTTAATTTAATCAATATTAACATGTAATTTTAACCTTGAAAATAATTTTAATTCATAAAAAGTCTCAAATTACAATTATTTAGGTATTTATAACATAAATTATTTAAATATTTAATTAATAAGGTAATTACTACATCATCATTGTGTCATATATAAATTAAATTATTTAAGGTCTAAAAATTATAAATAAAATACCATTATGTATGAAATCTTTTTATATTTATAATGAATATTTATAGTATAATTTATCTTATGTATATACCAATATTAAAAATGATTTAGTTAATAACTTTGATTTTAACTATTTAAAACCTTCTTTAAATAAATTAATAATAAATGTCCTAATCTAAACCAAGTTCACCTAAAAGGTCATATTATATTACTAAGGTTGTTTTTGGTCTAATTACACTTATCTAATAGAATTAAGGAATGTTTTAGGGTAATAATAATATCATTTTTACCTTTAATTACCCTATTTTATTTTAACTGTGGTAAATAAATGTAAAAAGTTACTATTCACCAAAAATTATTTTCATCATTGATCCGAATTTTAGTCCTTGATATTAACCATGTCTCTCGTATTTTCGAAATTCCACTCACAATAGCCGTAAAATTAAGTTTTATATAAATTTTCAGACTCTTCTATGAGGTGGGTAAAAGACGGTTAAAAAGTTCAATAAAATTTTAATATATATAAATTTATTATAAAATGAATCCAATGAATTACATTAATCATATATAGTTATTATGTATAAATTTTGACCTAAAATAAATTTAAATTAAATAAATAAGTATTTTAAAAAAAGTCGGGTTTTAAATAGTAACCCAGTGTTTTCACTATTCATAACAAATTGAATGTTTTCAGAAAAATTCCAAAACATCACCCTAGGCTAATTTTGATATTTTGTATCCAAAAATGAAGACCATTTTGAAAATTAAAATTTAAAAAATTTCAAAAAGTGGGTATTACTATTCATAACGGCTAGTTTTAATAATATTTAAATAGCATATCGTTGTTTAGTGAAACTCATTATTGCGTACAACGCAAGATATCGAGGAAGGCCGTGGTTGCTTGTAAAGCAAGCCAAGCTAGTGTTGTGTGTAGTGAATGATTCCTTTGATGATGTATATAACATAAAAACAAAATATTTCTCTTAAAAATCTCGGGTGTTACATTCTACCCCCCTTAATATGAATTTCTCCCATGAAATTCGTCACATTGTAACAAACATATGAGGATACCTCTCACTCATCATATCCTCAAGCTCCCATTTAGATTATTCAAATTTGTGGTTCCTCTATAAATCTTTCTCTAAGAAAGTGGTCTTGTTCTGTAGGACTTTTTCACTATGATTCAGAATCTCTACCAGTTGTTCTTCATAATAATGATCTTGCTGCAGCGATACAACTTCTGAGCTGAGTACATGTGAAGGATCAAGTATGTACTTTCTCAGGAGAGATACATGGAAAACATTGTGAACATGAGAGAGATTCGGTGGAAGCTCCAATTGGTAAGCTGCCTTCTCAACACGATCTAGTATTTTGAAAGGACTCATATATCTAGGGCCCAGCTTTCCCTTCTTTCCAAATCTCATTACACTCTTCCAATGAGATATTTGTAAGAGAACTTTATCACCCACATAAAAATCTAGGTCTTTTCAGTGGTTGTCGACATAACATTATTATCGACTCTGAGCTGCTCTTATGTGTTGTTGAATAGATCTGACCTTTTCTGCAATCTCATCAACAAGATCTGGTCCTAATATCTTTCATTCCCCAACTTCATCCCAACAAGTTGGAGTCCTGCATTTCATTCCATAGAGAGATTCATAAGGATCCATATGAATACTAGAGTGAAATATATTATTATAAGATAATTCCACCAAAGGTAGGTGTTGATCCCAACCACCATTGAAATCCATAGAGAAAGATCTTAACATATCTTCTAGAGTGTGAATTGTTCTCTCAGACAGACCATCTGTCTGGGGATTATAAACTGTGCTAAAACTCAACTCTGTATCCAGAGTATTCTGAAGACGTCGCTAGAACATCGAGGTAAACCTCATATCCCGATAAAATATAACGGAAATTGGTACTCCATGCAATCTTACCACTTCATTTACATATATCATAGCAAGATGATCTAGAGAGAAATCCTCTCTAATAGCAAGGAAGTGTGCAGAATTTGTAAGACGATCAACTATGACGCAGATAGCATTATTGCCTTTGGATGATATAGGAAATATAGTGAAAAAGTCCATAGTGATGTTTTCCCATTTCCATTCAGGTATGGGTAATGGTTGTAACACCCCCTTAAACTTTTGTCTCTCAGCTTTAACTTGCATACAAACCAATCATTGAGAGACATATTCAGCAACATCTCTTTTCATGCCATCCCACCAGAAGTACTATTTCTTATCCCTATACATCTCTGTGCTTCCCGGATGAATTGAGAATAATGAACTATGAGCCTCATCCAAGAGCTCCTTTTTTAATTCTGGGATGGGAGGAATAGAAACCCAATTTCGGAACATTATTATCCCATCACAATCAAGGTTGAATTCAGGAACATTTCTCACCTTCTTTTGTAACTCTACATCTTCTTTATGTGCCTCTTTATTCTTTACATGTATAGATGGTTGAAAATTTATTTGAGAAAGATACTATTCCTCCCCTTCCATTATAATTCCAAGATCCATCCTTTGAAAATCCATAAAAATTGGATCTTTTGTGATCCTCATCATGGATAAGCTTGCATGGTCCTGTCGACTTAATGAATCTTCCACCTTGTTTGCTTTCCTAGGGTGGTAATTAACTGAGCAGTCATAATCCTTCATCAACTACAAGAATCTTCATTGGCACAAATTCAGCTCCTTCTATGTGAAAAAATACTTTAAACTTTTATGATCAGTATAAATATCACACCTATCACCATAAATATAATGCCTCCAAATCTATAATGCAATGATTACCGTAGAAAACTCCAAATCATGAGTTGTGTAATATTGTTAATGGGTTTTCAACTGTTATGAGGCATAATCTATCACCATATCATTTTGAATTTGAACACACCCTATCCCCTTCTTAGATGCATCACTATAGATCACAATCCTTTCTCTACTACAAGGAAGTGTGAGCATAGGTGCCTTGATAACCTTCTTTTAAACTCCTTGAAATTCTCTTCACATTCCTTTGTCCAAAAAAACTTATCTCCTTTCTGAGTCAATTTGGTGAGTGGGTTAGATAATCATGAAAAATTATTCACAAAACATTGATAATATCCATCCAAACCAAGAAAACAATGGATCTCAGTTTCTGTTGTTGGTATCGACCATCTTTCGATAACCTCTATTTTTGCTGGATCCATAGATATCAGCTCTTTTGAGATTATCTGTACCATAAATGAATCTTTTTGAAGCCAAAATTTACACTTGCTAAAATTTTCATAAAGCCTCTCCTTTATCAGGATGTTTATCACAATTCTCAAGTGATCTTCATGTTCTTATTTTCTATTATAATAGACAAGAATATCGTCTATAAATACTTCTGCAAACTGATCAACATAGTCTCTAAAGAATCTATTCATTAGACCCATTAATATAGCAGGGGATTTAGTCAAACCAAATGGCATCACTATAAATTAATAATGTCCATACCTAGTAAGAAACGTCATCTTTGGTATATCCTCCCTTTTGACCCTTAATTGATGATACCATGAATGAAGATCAATCTGGGAAAATTATTGAGCTCAACGTAGTTGATCAAATAAGTCATCAATGTGTGGGAGAAGATATTTGTTCTTGATAGTGATCTTGTTATGTTCTTGATAATCAATGCATAGTTGCATTTATCCATCTTTATTCTTAACAAATAGAACAGGTGTTCCCCAAGGTGATTTACTAAGGTGTATGAATCCCTTATCAAGATTCTATTGGAGTTACATCTTCATTTCTTGTAACTCAATAGGGTCCATTCTATAAGGTGTCTTTAAAATAGGCATTGAACCCGGTACGAGTTCTACTGAAAACTCAACTTAATGATTTAGTGGAAGACCCAAAAATTCCACTGGAAATACATCATCAAACTGTCGTACAATTGGAATAAATTTAATCATGAGTCTCTCACTAACCATTTGAGATAAAAAACCTTCATTTAGTGCAATCAAGACCCATAAGATGGAAGAAATTTCCACGAGAAAGGTTATGTTCATACTTGCATCGATAGACGATAATAAAATTATATGGAATATGGAATGTGACTTCCCTTCTTTGGAAATTGATATGATATCTATATAAAGAAGGCCAATACATGCGAAGAATCACATCAAATTCCACTATAGGAAGGATCACAAGATTCGCAGGTAGCACGGTCCCACAAACTTCAATCAGAGATGATTTATAAACTTTTGATGCGACTGCTGTGCCATTAGTGGTTGTCACAGCTAACTCAACATCTAATTATTGAGGTAATAAGGTGATACCCATAGAAAATTCTTCATAAATAGAAGATTGGGTGGATTCAGATTCAAATAAAACATTTGCTACTTTAGAGTAGATGGTAAGTGTACCTTTCACCACATCATTATCGTACTCCACATCGCCGATAGTAATTGCATGTTACATTCCATTGTCATTGGCCTTAAGAGTTTGTTGATGTCGATCATCATCAACAACCCTGGATTTGGGCATTGATTGGTGTAATTCCCCATTTCCTTGCACTTGTAACATTGAAGTGTGGGAGGTGCACTATGTGTAGCATTTTCTTTGTTCGCATAACTATACATCTTATTCTCATCATTGTGGAATTATAATGCCCGATGACCTTCCTTTCCACATTTTAAACAATTACTTTCCCCTTTAAGAAAGCTCCCTCCAGGTTTCCTTCTACACTTGGAGCATAATGAAAAACTCATCTTCTTTTTAGAGTTCTCTGTAGATTTTCCTTTTAATTCCATTTTCCACTTCTTATAAAATGCATATGACTGATGGGTTACTCCAATATCCATCTCAACTTTGAGAGCACAATGAACGATTTCCTTGTAGCTATTGAAGTCCCTTTTGGATAATGCCTTTAGAAGACATGGTTTTATTCCACTAAAGAGTCGATCGATCATACTCTTAGGTTGGATAATAATACCAAAAGCGTACCTTGAAAGTCTTGTAAATTTTGATTCATAGGTACCAACAGATTCATCAACCTTTTTCTTTATTTCAAGAAACTTTTTCTCCATCTTTGATTGGAGAATACGAGGGAAGTACTTATTGAAAAATAAGTTCTTGAAGTCATCCCATTCCATGGACTCAATTTCATCTATTGGCCTCATATTCTTTATAAGATTACACCATTGACCAGCTTCACCTTCTGAACGATATACGGCTAAGATGTCTTTATCATGTTCAGAACATTGTTGAACTGAAAATATCATTTCAGTGGTACTGGTCCATTGTTTAGCCACTAATTGATCAGCAGACTCGCTGAATGATGGTGGCCGCTGCCTCCTAAAAGATTCAACAGAATGATTCTTCTTACTTTTCTCATTTGGAAATCCTGCATGACTCATATCTTGAGAAAGTTGTGTGAGCATGGATACATGATTTTACATTCCATATCCCATAACGTTTGGTTGCTCTGGGGGACAATCGTAGAATTTCCCGTCACATTCTATGTTAACAAGGTTTCTTCGGGTTCCAGGCATTGACTAAAACCAAGAAGAATAGTGTGAGAAACACTAATTTTAATAGGAAAACCACATAATCATGAATAAAGTTTCACACTTATGGTCTTATCCTAGGTTGTTCATGGCCATTTTTAAAACACTAAGAATGTGTTCTATGCTTAGACTTATCCTTAGGGTTCTTACTAAGGCGTTCACATCCTAGTTTCTAATGCTTGACTACACCTTTCCTATGATACCAACGATAATGACCCTTACATTACATACATTGTAATTACTTCATAATTGATGCACACTTATTAAAACATATAAAAAACCATGAAAGTACCGTATAGGTATAGTGTCTTTACAAGCTGGGAAATATAAAAAATTAGTTCATAAATCATATACAGATCCTCCCTTTTATTTTATCATATCCGGAGTCCCTTTTGGTATATCTTACTTAATATCATTCTTCCTAACCTGGAGAAAAGTCAAAATACAAAAGGGTGAGCACAAATGCTCAGTAAGGATGAAAAATAGAAATAAAAATCACATCATATTCATAAGAACATATCATTTGGGAAATCTTAACATGAAAAAAAGATCATAATTTCATAACATGGGATAAATCATAATAGTGAAATGTAATCCAAATAATCACAACGTAAAACATGAAACAATTGTTAATATACACATAATCAATGAGAATCATTTATTAGTAGTCAAGACTCATTGACAAGACTATCGTACCGGACAAAGTTCATTTTTGAACCAAGTTCACTCCTCGTTTCAGTCCGGTTTCACTGAACTAGTTTAACCTGCCGTTCGATCCATGTCTACCTCATGATATATAAATCTTTACCCAATGCATTGGAGGAAGATATAGGTCCCACCCATCTCATAATGATACCATTCTTATGTGTTCCACAAGATCATAAATCATACATCCTTGTGTAACCCATTTACTAAAAATGGGATTCTTAAACATCATGCCATCATAACATAATCTATATAAGATAAAAAGACATGATAAAAATAATTCCATCCTAACATAACATAATCAACGTAAAAATAGAAATAGAAACAGAACACTGCATTATCTTAGATGGAATATAATTTGGATAAAACAATTGAACTTTATTCTTGAGGAAAATATCATTTCTTCTTCAAAAACATTTTTCCTTTCATAAAAGGTCATATAATTTTAAACTAAAAGAAGATGATTAAAAATAAACATGAAAAATTTTAAGGTAAGCTTCATGGAAATAATGTTCCAAAAATCCATTCAGGCCATATAATTTAAAAAACATTCTTCTCCTACTTTTGTCGGAAAAGTCAAAAAGTACCTCGTACGAAAAACGACCTATGATTCCTTTCATATCTTTTACTAAAAACTCACCAAAGGGTAAAATTGGATTTACACAATTGTAGTAGGATACAAAAAATATTACATATTGATGGAACATGGATGTGGATGATAAATTTTCCACCGTAAATTCTGAAGTATAAACAATCTCGAATAAAAATGAGATTGCGAGATTTTCCCTTACCGTAGGTCTGATTTGCGTCGTACGTGTCTAAAACACCTGTATAATGATTTAAATAATGTTATTGACTTATTACAGAATCATACTCATTGTTATGATATCATATATGGTCATATTCTTATATTTTGTATCAGTAATATTTCATTGTTACTTGTTTTTTTGGTGTTTATTGCTTTTTTTGTTCTTATGCATCTTTTGTCGAATAAATTCTTATTCTTCTTTTAGGTTATAGTTACCTCATTACCAGAATGGTATTACTGTAATATATATCATATTTATTCATTGAATCCATTTATATAATTATTATGCAATGAAGATCATGTAGAACGAGTCGCATCACATCGTGGAGACGATAGGCCGTACGTACGCATGAGTGATGATATCATTCCCATGATCATGGAATTGTATTGAAGTGTATGTATACTATTTTAGAATCAATAACACTTTACAATAATTATGTATAGTTTTTCTTTACACATTTATACCGATCCATGTAAGGTGGTGGGGTAAAACATATTACACCACGTCGTGGAGACGGTATTCCGTACGTACGCACGCGTGATGATTTCGTTTTACGTAGGATGGATAGAAGCTAAAATAGGGTCGTTTCATATTTATAATAACATATCAGTATATATGTGATACTTATGTTATTACTTAATAATTAAACAACTAATGAAGAATAAGTATAATAAAAAATAAAGTAGAAATAATCGGTAACGGACATTACCTCTTCTTTGAAGTGCCTCTTCTTAACCTTATCTTAGGGAATTAAAGATGGTCTTTGAAGAATACCAGGACCTATAGGATTTTTCTAGGGATGTGGAGAATAGAAATTGGCAGGGTTTGGCCATTTTTGAAGGCTCAAATTTGTTTGAGGAGGAGAGGGAGGAGGTGCCCTTTTATTAGGGAGGAGAGGGGCACCTTTGGAAAAACATAAAATATTATTTTATTATAAAGTCGTATTCGGTTTTTAATATCTCCAAATTGATTTATTAATAATATTAGGTGGTTATGGGTCTAAATAATCTCATCCAATAGAATTTAGAAATTTTTAGGTTTCTATTTTAACCTTATCATTTAGATTTAACTTTAAGTTAAATAATTTTACTTTTATCGTGTCTTCATGTTTACATACACTATAAGGTTATTAAACATATTATAATAAGTAAAACGAACACAAAGTTGTTTATTATTAATATATATAAACATATATAATTCATTTTTCTGAACCTCATATTTTTACCAATAAAATAACAATTAGTAATATAGTATTTGTTTTAAAAACTATTTTATGTCAATTTTGAAACTATTTGGTAATATATTTTTGTGAAAATCATAACAGTATGATTAGTTCTAAAAACGTTAATTAAATAAATACTAACATGTACAATTAACCTATAAAATTATTTTAATTAATAAAAAGTCTCAAATTATATTTATTTGGGTATTTATAAAATAAATTATGTTAATATTTCATTAATAAGATAATTACTGCATCAACATTGTATCATAAATAAATTAAATTATATAATGTCTAAAAATTATAAATAAACTAAAATTATGTAGGAAATAATTTTTTCTTTCTAATGAATATTTATAGTCTAATTTATCTTATGTATTACCCTATATTAAAAATGATTTAGTTATTAAACTTTGATTTTAACTAGTTTAACACTTCTTTAAATAAATTATTAATAAACGTCCTAATCTAATCCATGTTGACCAAAATGGTCATATTTTATTCTTATGGTTGTTTTTGGTCGAATTAAACTTATCCAATATAATTAGGTCATGTGTTAGGATAATAATAATATCATTTTTACCCTTATTTACCCTAATTACTTTTAACCATGGTAAATAAAAGAAAAAGGTTACTATTCACCAAAAATTATTTTCATCTCATTGAACCAAATTTTAGTCCATGATATTATACATGTCTCTTGGATTTTTGAAATTCCACTCACATAAGCGGTAAAATTATTTTTTATATAAATTTTCAAACTCTCTTAGGAGGTGGGTAAAAGACGGCGAATAGTTTAATAAAATTTTTCTATATCTACAATTATTATAAAATGACTCCAATGAATTACATTGAACATATATAGGTATTATGTATAAATTTTGACCAAAAATTTATCTAAATAAAATAAATAATTATTTTAATAAAAATTCGTTTTTGAAATAGTAACCTAGTGTTTTCACTATTCGTCAAAAATTGAAAGTTTTCATAAAAATACAAAAAATTCACACTAGGATAATTTAGATATTATGAATCCAAAAATGAAGTCCATTTTAAAAAATAAAATTTATAAAATTTCAAAAATATGGTATTACTAATCATAACGGCTAGTTTTAAAAATATTTTAATAGCATATCGTTGTTTCGTGAAACTCGTTGTTGCGTAAAATGCAAGCTATCGAGGATGGTTGATGTTTTGTTTAAAGCATTCCAATCTAGAGTTGTGTGTATTGAAAGATACCTTTGATGATGTACATAACCTAAAAACAAAATATTTCTCATAAAAATATCAGGTGTTAAATTCTACCGTGCTTAAAATGAATTTCGCCCTCGAAATTCATCACTGTGTAACATAATAGATGAGGATACCTCTCCCTCATCATATCCTCAAGCTCCCATGTAGCTTCTTCTAATTGGTAGTTCCTCTATAAAACTTTCACCAAGAGAGTGGTCTTGATCCTGTAGGACTTTTTCGCTATGATCCAGAATCTCTATCGGCTTTTCTTCATAAGAAATATCTTGCTCCAGCGGTACAACTTCTGAACTAAGTACATGTGAAGGATCGGGGATGTATTTTCTCAAGAAAGATACATGGAACACATTTTGAACTTGAGATAGGTTCGGTGGAAGCGCCAATCATTAAGCTACCTTCCCAACACGATCCAGTATTTCGAAAAGACCAATATATCTAGGGCTCAACTTTACCTTCTTTACAAATATCATTACTCTCTTCCAATGATATATTCGTAAGAACAATTTATCACCCACTTTAAACTCTAGGTCTTTTCTTCGGTTGTCGGCATAACTTTTTTGTCGACTCCGAGCTTCTCTTATGTGTTGTTGAATAGATCTGACCTTTTCTACCATCTCATCAACAAGATCTGGTCCTAATAGCTTTCTTTACCCAACATCATCCCTGTAAGTTGGAGTCCTGCATTTGTTTCCATAGAGAGATTCATAATGATCCATCAAAATACTGGAGTGAAATCTATTATTATAAGAAAATTCCACAAAAGGTAGGTGTTGATCCCAACCACCATTGAAATCCATAGAGCAAGCTCTTAAAATATCTTCTAGAGTTTGAATTGTTCTCTCAGACTGACCGTGTGTCTGAGGATGATAAGTAGTGGTGAAACTCAACTCTGTATCTAGAGTATGCTGGAGAATTCACCATAACATTGAGGTAAACCCTAAATCCTGATCAAATATAATGGAAAGTGGTACTCTATGCAATCTTACCACTTACTTTACATATATCAGGGTAAGCTAATCCAGAGAGAAATCCTCTCTAATAGTAATGAAGTGTGCAGACTTTGTAAGATGATCAACTATGACCCAGATAGCATAATTGCCTTTGGATATTTATGATGTCCAGTGAGAAAGTCTATAGTGATGTTTTCTCATTTCAATTCAGTTATGGGTAACGGTTGTAACATCACCTTAGACTTATGTCTCTCAACTTTATCTTTCGGACAAAACAAGCATCGAGAGACATATTCAACAACATCTCTTTTCATGCCATCCCACCAGAGGTACTCTTTCAGGTCCCTATAAATCTTCGTGCTTCTAGGATGAATAGAGGATGAAGAACTATGAGACTCATCCAGCAGATCCTTCTTTAATTTTGGGATGGGAGGAACACAAACCTGATTTCTGAACTTTATTATCCCATCACAATCAAGGTTGAATTCAGGAACTTATCTCACCTTTTTTTGTAACTCAACATCGTCGTTCTATGCCTCTTTAATCTTCACATGTTTAGATAGTTGAAAATTTATTTGAGAAACATACGATGTTTCCCCTTACATTATAATTCCAAGATCCATCCATTGTAAATCCATAAATATTGAACCTTATGTGATCCTCAACATGGATAAGCTAGCACGGTCTTGTCGACTTAATGAATCTGCCACCTTATTTGCTTTCCCAGGGTGGTAATGAATTGAGTAGTCGTAATCCTTAATTAACTCCAACCATCTTCTTTGGCACATATTCAGCTCATTTTGTGTGAAAATATAATTTAAACATTTATGATTAGTATAAATATCACACCTTTCACCATAAAGTTAATGCCTCCAAATATTTAATGTAATGATTACCGCAACTAACTCCAAGTCATGAGTTGGGTAATTTTGCTCATTGATTTTCAACAGTTGTGAGTCATAAGCTATCACCATATCATTTTTCATGAGAACACACCCTAGACCCTTCTAGTATGCATCACTGTAGATCACAAACCTTTCTCCACTCTAAAGAAGTGTGAGAACATGTGCACCAAATAACCTTCATTTTAACTCCTTGAAATTCTCTTTACATTCCTCTGTCCAAACTGACATAACTCCTTTCCAAGTGAATTTGGTGATTTGGTTAGAAAATTGTGAAAATTCAGTCACAAAATGTCGATAAAATCCAGCCCAACCATGAAAACTTCGGATCGTAGTTACTTTTGTTGGTCTCCACCATATTTCGATAACCTTTTTTTGATGGATCCACAGATATCCCATCCTTTTAGATTATGTGACCCAAAAAATGCAACTTTTTTAAGACAAAATTCACACTTGCTAAATTTGGCATAAAGCTTCTCTTTTCTCAGGGTCTTTAATTCAATTCTCAAGTGATTTTATTGTTCTTCCTTACTCATTTAATAGATAAGAATATCATATATAAATACTACCACAAACTGATCAAGGTAGTCTCCAAAGACACTATTCATTAGATCCATGAAGATAGAAGGGGCATTCGTAAGACCTAATGGCATCACTATAAATTCATAGTGTTTATACCTTGTACGGAATGTCTTCTTTGGTATATCCTCACTTTTGACCATTAATTGATGATACCCTGAATGAAGATCAATCTTGGAAAAGTATTGAGTTCCGTGTAGTTGATCAAATAAGTCATCAATGCATGGGAGAGGATATTTGTTCTTGATAGTGATCTTGTTGAGTTCTTGATAATCAATGTAGAGTCTCATTGATCCATCTTTCTTCTTAACAAACAGAATAGGTGGGCCCCAATGTGATGCACTAGGGCATATGAATCCCTTATCAATATTCTCTTGGAGTCGCTTCTTAAATTGCTGCAACTCAATTGGGACCATTCTATAAGGTGTCTTTGAAATAGGCAAAGAACCCGTTACGAGTTATATTGAAAACTAAACTTCACGATTTGGTGTAAGACCGAGAAATTCCTCCAGAAAGACATCATAAAACTCCCATACAATGGTCATATTCTTAATCACGATTTTCTCACCAACCATTTGAGAGAAATAACCTACATTTAGTGGAATCAAGACCCATAAGATGGAAGAAATTTCTACTCGAAGGTTATGTTCATCCTTGCATTGATAGATGATCATAGATTGATCTAGAATATGGAATATGACTTAACTTATTTGGAAATTTATATGAGATGAATATAAATAATGCCAATCCATGCCAAGAAACACATCAAATTCAACTATTGGAAGGATCAAAAGATTCGCAAGAAGAACATTCCAACAAACATTAATCAGAGAAGAATTATAAACTTTTGATGCGACTTTTGTGACATTAGGGGTTGTCATAGCTTACTCAACATCTAATTATTGATGTAATATGGAGATACCCTTAGAACATTCGTCAAAAATAAATGAGTGCGTGGATCCAGAATCAAATAAATCACTTTCTACTTTATAGTGGATGGTAAGTGTACCTTTCACCACTTCGTTATCGTACTCCACATCACTGACAGTAATTGCATGCGACTTTACTTTGACATTGTCCTTCAGTGTTTTTTACGTCAATAATCATCAACAACCCTTGGATTTGGGCATTGATTGGCATAATGCCACATTTCCTTGCATTTGTAAAATTGAATTGTATGAGCTGCACTCTATGTAGCCTTTTCTTTGTTTGCATATATTGACATCTTCTTCCCATCATTGCAGAATTCAAATGCCTGATGACCTTCCTTTCCACATTTGAAACATTTACGTATCCCTTTAAGACAACTACCTCCATGTTTCGTTCCACACTTTGAGCATAAGGGAAAACTCAGATTCTTTTCAGGGTACTCTTTAGATTTTCTTTTGAATTCCATTTTCCTCTTCTTATCAAACACATATGACTGATGGGTTACTCCAATATCCATCTCAACTTTGAGAGCACATCGAACAATTTCCTCATAGATATTGAAGTCCATTATGGCTAATACACTTCGAAGACTTGGTTTTAAGCCACTAAAGAATCGATCGATCATACTCTTAGGTTGGATAATAATACCACAAGCGTACCTTGAATGTCTTGTACAACTTACTTCATAGGTTCCAACGGATTCATCATCTTGTTTTTATAGTTCAAGAAACTACTTCTCCATCTTTTTTCGAAGAATACAAGTGAAGTACTTATTGAAAAATAAGTTCTTGAACTCCTCCCATTCCATGGACACAATTTCATCTCTTGGCCTCGTATTCCTGATAATATTCCACCATTGATCTGCTTCACCTTCCGAATAATATAATACTAAGATGAATTTATCATGTTCAGAACATTGAAAAATTGAAAATATCATTTTAATGGTACAGATCCTTTGTTCAGCCACTAATGGATCAGTAGACCCACTGAATGAGGGTGGATGCTACCACATGAAGGAATAAATAGAATTTTTCTTCTTCCTTTTCTCGTTTGGAACTCCAGCATGATTCATATCTTTAGTATGTTGTGTGAGCATAGCTACATGATTTTCCATTCTAGCTCCCATAACGTTTGGTTGCCCAGGGGGACAATCATTGCATTGCCCATCACATTCTGCATTAACACGGTTCCTTCGGGTTCCAGCCATTGACTAAAACCAAGTAGAATAGTGTGAGAAACACTAATTATAATAAGAAAACCACATAATCATGAATAAAATTTCACACTTAAGATATTATCATAGGTTGTTCATGGCCATTTTTAAAACACTAAGATTGTGTTCTATGCTTAGATATATGCTTAGGGTTCTTACTATGGCTTTCACATACAAGTTTCTGAAGGTTGACTATATCTTTCCTCTGATACCCACTATAATGACCCATACTTTACATATATTGCCATCACTCAGAATTGAAGCTCACTTATTACAACATATAACAAAACCAAGAAAGGTCCGTATAGGTATAGTGTCTTTAGAAACTGGGAAACATAAACAATTGGTTCATAAATCATCTATAATGTCTCCCTTTTATTTTATCATATCTAGAGTCCCTTTTGGAATATCATATTTAATATCCTTATTTCTGACCTGGGGAAAGGAAAACATACAAAAGGGTGAGCTCAAATGCTCTGTAAGGGTGAAAAAAAGAAATATTAATCACATCATATTCATAAGAACATATCATTTTGGAAATCATAACCTGCAAAAGAGATCATAATTTCATAACATGGGATAAACCATAGTAGTGAAATGTAATACCAATATTCATAACATAAAACATGAAACATTGTGGCATACACACATAATCATAGAGAATCATTTCTTAGTAGTCAAGACTCATTTCCAAGTATATCTTAGCGGACAAATTCCATTTCTGAACCGAGTCCACTCCTCGTTTCAGTCCTATTTCACTGAATCGATTTAGCCCGCCATTCCAGCCATGTCTATCTCATGAGATATAAATCTTTACACAATGAATTGTAGGGAGATAGAGGTCCCACCCATCTCATAATGATACCATTCTTATGTGTGCCACTAGATCATAAATCATACATCATAGCATAACCCATGTTATAAAAATGGGATTCTTAAACATCATGCCATCATAACATAATCTATATAAGATAAAAGGACATCATAAAAATAATTCCATCATAACATAATCAAATAAATGTAAATATAGGTATAGAAATATAACCCTACATTATCTTATATGGAAAATAATTTTGATAAAACACTTGAACTCCATTCTTGAAGAAAATATCCTTTCTACTTTAAAAACATTTTTCATTTCTTAACATGTCATACAATTTTAAACTAAAAGAAGTTAATTAAAAATAAATTTGAAAACTCGTAAAGGAAGATTCATTGAAATAATGTTTTAAAAATCCATTCAGGACGAATAAGTTAAAAAACATTATTCTCATACTTTGGCTGGAAAAGTCAAAAAGTACCTCGTACGAAAAATGACAAAAGATTCATTTCAAATCATTTACTAAAAACTAACCAAAGGGTAAAATGGATTTAAAAAAATGTAGTAGGATAGAAATAATATTAAATGTTGAGGAATCATGGATGTAGATGATAAATATTCCCTAGGAAATTCTGATGTATAAACAATCTCGGATAAAAATGATATTGTGTGATTTTCCCTTAACTTAGGTATGATTTGCTTCGTATGTGTCCAATCCTCCTGTATAATTATTTAAATAATGTTATCAACCTATTCCAAAATCTTAATCATTATTATTATATCATATATGGTCATATTTTTAGCTTCTTATTAGTAATATTTCATTATTACTTGATATTTGGGTGTTTATTGCATTTTTTGTTCTTATGCGTGTTTTGTCGAATAAATTCTTATTATTATTTTAAGATATAGATAAATCATTTAAAGAATGGTATTAGTGTAATATATATCATATTTATTCATTTAATTCATTTATATAATCATTATGAAATGAAGATCATGTAGAACGAGTCACGTCACATCGTGGAGACAGTAGGCCGTACGTACGCACGAGTGATGATATCATTCTCATGATCATGGAATTTTATTGAAGTGTATGTATACTATTTAAAAATAAATATCAATTTTCAATAATCATATATAGTTATTATTTACACCATTATACCCATCCATGTAATGTGGTGGGGGAAAACAGATTACACCACGACGTGGAGACGGTATTTCGTACGTATGCACGTGTGGTGATTTCGTTTTCTGTAGGATTGTTGGAAGTTGAAATAGGGTTGTTTCATATTTATAATAACATATCAGTATGTGAGTGATACTGATTTTATTAATTCATAATGAAACAACTAAAGAAGAATAAGTATAAGAAGAAATAGAGTTGAAATAATCGTTAACAGACATTACCTCTTCTTTGAAGAGCCACATCTTAACCTTCACTTAGGGCACAAAAAATGGTCATTGAAGAAGACCAGGACCTATAAGATGTTTCTAGGGAAGTTGATAAGTGAAATTGGTAGGGTGTGGCCGATCTTTTAGGCTCAATGTGGTGGTAGTAGGAGTGGGAGGAGGTTCCCTTTTATAAGGGAGGAGAGGGGCACCATTGTAAAAGCATAAAATATTATTTTATAATAAAGTCATAATCGGTTTTTAGTATCTCCAAAATAATTCATTTATAAGATAATGTAGGTATGGGTCAAAATCATCCCATACAAAAGAATTTATACATGTTTAGTTTTCTATTTTAACATTATCATTTAAATTTAACTTTTGTTAAATAAATTTACTTTTACCGTGTCTTCTTGTTTTCTTACACTATAAGGTCAATAAACATTCTATAACAAGTCAAAAGAACCCAAATATATTTATTATTAATATATATAACCTTATATAAGTCATTTGGCTGATATTCATATTTTTAGGAATAAAATAACAATTAATAATATAATAGTTTTTTAAAAACTATTTTTTGTCAATTTTGAAACTATTTGGCAATTTATTTTTTTGAAAATAATGACAGCATGATTTGTTCGAACTATGTTAATTAAATCATTAATAACATGTCATATTAACCTCTCAAATTATTGGAATTAATAAAAAGTATCAAATTACATTTATTTGGGTATTTATAACATCAATTATGTTAATATTTTATTAATAAGATAATTACCACATCATCATTGTGTCATAAATAAATAAAGTTATTTAATGTCTAAAAATTGTAAATAAAATTCCATTATGTAAGAAATAATTTTATCTTTCTAATGAATATTTATAGTCAAATTTATCTTATGCATACCCCTACATCAAAAATGATTTAGTTATTAAACATTGATTTTAACAATTTTATCCCTTCTTTAAAAAAAATTAATAATAAATGTCCTAATATAATACATGTGGACATAAATGGTCATATTTTAATCCTAAAGATGTTTTTGGTCTAATTAAACTTATTCAATAGAATTAGGACATGTGTTAGGGGCATAATAATATCATTTTTACCCTTAATTACCCTATTTACTTTTAATTGTGGTAAATAAAAGTAAAAAGATACTATTCACAAAAAATTATTTTCATCTCATTGAACCAAATTTTAGTCCTTGATATTAACCGTTTCTCTCGGATTTTTGAAATTACACTCACAGAAGCAGTAAAATTTAGTTTTATATAAATTTTCAAACTCTCCTAGGATGTGGGTAAAAGACGGTGAAAAGTTCAATAAAATTTTTATATATCTAAAATTATTATAAAATGACTCCAATGAATTACATTGACCATATATAGGCATTATGTATCAACTTTGAAATAAAATAAATTTAAATAAAATAAATAATTATTTAAATAAAAAGTCAGTTTTTAAATAGTAACCCAGTTTTTTCACTATTCATCAAAAATTGAATGTTTTCAAAAAAATCACAAAAAATCACCCTAGGAAAATTTTGATCCTCAAACCCAAAAATGAAGTCAGTTTTGAAAAATAAAATTTATAAAATTTCAAAAAATGTGTATTACTGTTCATAATGTCTAGTTTTAATAATATTTTAAAATCATATCATTGTTTAGTGAAACTCGGTGTTGTGTACAATTAAAGATATCGAGGAATGATGTGGTTGCGTGTAATTAAAGACAAGCTATTGTTGTGTATAGTGATATATTCCTTTGATTATGTACATAACATAAAAAAAATATTTCTCATGAAAATCTCGGGTGTTACAGGTTTGTTATTTATAATGACTCTTCGAAGAAAGTACGTGGTTGTGTCCTTATGCAGAATGATAGAGTTGTTGCCTTTTCATCAAAACAGCTAAAAAATAATGAGAAAAAATATTCTACTCATGATAATGAGTTAGCAGCTATAATAATTACTTTCAATATATAAAGACACTATATCTATGTTGAAAAATGTGAAATTTATACTGATCACAAGAGTTTGAAGTATCTTTTCTCAAAGAAATAACTCAACATGAGGAAAATATGATAGCATCAACTACTCAAGGATTATGATTTCACTATTCACTTCCACCTAGGGAAGAAAAAGAAGGTGGCATAATCTCTGAGAAGAAAGGATCATGGAGTTTTGATCAGGATGGGATTTTAAAAGGATCATGTTTTCATGGATAGAGTAATGATAGATATGGGAATAACCATGGTAGGTGAAACATCAATAAATATACAAATGGTTTCCAAACCATCTCTACTAGAATGAATAAAGTGTTCTCAGACTGATGATGAGGAGTTTCAGAAGAAGATTAATGTTGTGAATGATGATATATTGAGTGACTACATATATGAAGATGGAATTTTGATATTTGAGAAGAGACTTTGTGTTCCTAACATACCTGATCTAAAAATTGAATTCTTTGATGATGCCCATATTTCCAATATCTCTATACACCCTGGGAGCACCATAATGTATAGAGAATTGAAAGAATATTTGTGGTGGGACAATATGAAGATGGAGATTTCTGATTTTGTTTCATGATGTATGGTTTTAAACAAGTGAATATTTGAAGGCAACAGCCTAGAGGATCCATAAAAACTCTTCCCATACATGAGTTGAAATGGGATAATAATATAATTGAATTTTTTGTCTGGCTATCAAAGACTCCTATAAGGAATGATGTAATATGAATCATTGTTGATTATCATACAAAGTCAGCACATTTTCATGAAATAAGATAAGATTTACCACTTGAACGTATGGAAGGAATATATTTTAGTGATATTTTAAGACTTCCTAGAGTACCCCCAATCAGTTGTTTCTGATCGTGATCCCCGTTTTACATCATTATTCTGGAGAGGTCTTCACTAATCAGTGGACACTGATCTTTGTTTGAGTATTTCCTACCACCCTCAAACTGATGGACAATCAGAATAGACTATTCATACCATAGATGGCATGTTGAGATCTTTCTCACTTGAATTTCAAGGAATGTTGTATCAATATTTACCTCTGGTAGATTTTCCTTATGAAAATATCTTCTATTCAGTTATTCAAATGGCACCATATGAATCATTATATGGAAAGAGATGTTGCACACCATCTTGTTGGGATGATGTTGGTGAAAGAAAACTCTTAGGCCTAGAACAAGTAGTGGAAACAATAGAAAAAGTGTAGGTTATCCAAACCCACATCAAAGTAGCTCAAATTAGGTAAAAGTTCTATACCGATAACCAAATGAATGATTTGGAATTTCAAGTAGGATATCTTGTTTTCATGAAGGTATCTCCATGTAACGGTGTTATACATTTCAATAAGGAGGGTATATTGACTCCCATGTGTATTGGAGCTTTGGAAATTCTAGAATGAATTGGAGTTGTAGCATATCATTTGGCAATGCCTCAAAGTCTCTCCCAAGATAATGATGTCTTCCACGTATCACTATTGAGAAAATATAGGCCTGACCCAACGTATGTAATCACCTATGATGAAATTGAAGAGGAAACTAATCTATCTTATTGTGAATAGCCTGTCAAAATTCATGATAACAGAGAACATGTAATGAGAAACCAGATTACAAGTCCGGTAAAAGTTATATGGAGAAACAATAAGATGGAAGAGGCAATGTGGAAACCCGAGGAACTTATGATGAAGAACCACCCAAATATTTTTATCCATTAATATTATAGAAATTTCAAGGATGAAATTATTTTATGGAGGAGGGAATGTAACACACCATGCTTCCACATTATGTTACCCTTTGAATAGTGTAGTATCTTGCGTTGTACGAAACATGGAGTTTTTACACACCACAATCAATAAAATTAAACATTTTAAATAGTAATAACCACTTTTTGAGTTTTTATAATTTTTATTTTTCTAAATGGACTTCATTTTTGAATTCGGAATATCAAAATAATTTTAGGGTAAATTTTTGGCACTTTTCTGAAAAATATCATTTTTTGATGAATAGTGAAGAATACTCAATTTTAAGTAAAAACAACTCTTTATCAAAATAATTTATAGTGTTAAATATTACATTTGAGTGTTTTTAAAGTATAATTAGATTATATTTTTATAATTTAATATAATTGAGGTCGTTTTATGTATTTTCACATTTATACTGAACATAAACAATTGTTAATGTTTTGATAGTTATTATTTTCATAAAAACAGGATTTTTGTTTTGACAATGGGAATTAATTTTAAATTAATTTCTGCCACTTCTGTTTTTTTAATTTGGAAAATGGATTTCATATTTAAAATTAGGAGGTTTAAATTTTGTAAATATGTAAATTTTATTTATAGACATTTTAAATAATTAGTTTGTTAAATATTTTATTTACCATTGTTAAAGGATAAATCTGATAAATAAGGGTAAAAAATAATATTAAAATACCAAAAAATGTGTCTTATTTCTATTTGTTAATACATTTCATCCAATAGGAATCCGTGGTTCTATTTTGGGACCCCATAGAGCCGCTTGAGTGTGATAATGACACTTTTTATTAATTAATTCAATGTAAAGACAAAAATGAGAGAAATAAATATATTTTAGTAATCAAATTTTTAAATGGGTTTATACAATTCTTCATTTCTACTATTCATACTCATTATAAATATAAAATAATTTCCTACATAATGTTATTTTATTTATATTTTTTAGGCTTTAAATAATTAAATTAATTTATGACACAATGGTGACGTACTAATTACATTATTAATGAATGAATCAAATAAATTGTATTATAAATATTAATCTAAATATAATTTCAATGTTTTATGACATAAACGAATTTTCTTGGTGAATATGACATGTTAGGTATGATTCAAGTAATTTTGTTACAAGTAATAATGTTTTTATGAAATTAAAAAAAATGAAATACTAAATTATGTCATAATTGACATAAATGAGTTTCTAGAACAAATATTATATTATTAAATTATATAATAGTCGTAAAATTTTAAGGATCAAATAAAGAAATTATATAATAATAGGTGTATCATTAATCAACCAATTTAGGTTCTATAGGCATTTTACAGTTATTTTATTAAACAAATTTTATAACAATTCAACAATACATGGTAAAAGTTAAACTATTTAACAAATAGTTAAATCTAAAATATAAGGTTAATATGGTGACCCAACCCAGTATAAACCTATTTGTTGAGGGTTTTTAGACCCATACCTACCATATACTAGAAATATGTTATTTTTTATCCATTATAAACCTAAAATTATTTTATTATTAAATAATATTTCTATCTTTTCCTAATGTGCCTTCACCTCTCTTATAAAAGGGAACTTCCCCTTCTCTCAAAATCACACCCCCAAATAAATTTTTCATGGCCACCCCAATCCCAAATATCCTCCAAATTATCCTCAATTCCACCTATTGGCCTTATTTTGATCAGATATATAACTTATAGATCCCTTTGGATCAACTCAAAAGGAAACACCCAATGTAGTAGTAATAATTTCCCCACCCTCTTTCAATTTATTTTATACTAACACTTCCAATTTCTCAACTTTTTCTATACTAAAATAACAACTCCACTATCTTATAAATTATATGATGTTATTATAAAAACTTTACAACCATATTCATTATTCTATCCATCATATAACTAAAAAAGTCACCATACATGTTTACATACGGCTTAACGTCTCCACGTCATGGTGTAGTTTTTTATTCAAACACTTCATTATTTGGATGGGTATAATAATGAGTATAAATTATGAAAATATTAAATATAACATGTTAATGATTCTTTATATATAATTTACCATCCAATTAACCTCGATTTCCCTATCAATATAATTATATTGTCGCTCGTGCGTACGTACAAATTAAATTCTCCACGAATGCGATTAGATTCATTCCCTCATCGTAATTATCCAAGAATAATTTACATTTTATAATTAATTTTTTTAATAACATAATATAATTATTTATATGAATAAAATACATCCTATTAATAACAAAAAAGTCTTACATAACTGAGCATTAAAAGGAAAATAGATCAGTTAACACCTGAAACGATGATACTACTGAAATATTATTAACAAAGGAATACTAGAGGATAATATATGATATAATATTTATGTATATGGTTATTTTATAATTTAATAACAAATTTTTAACTATGATAAATGAGGTTAAAAATCATCGACTAAGAAATAGTATAATATAAGGATTAATTTCACAATCACATTATTATCCATGGTTCTTTTTATATAAGTATCTATTGGGACCTCTTTATCATCCACATCCGTGTTTTCATAAAAATGAAATTCAAAACGTTTTTACTATATAAAATACTATTGTTTAATGTAAGTTATACTTTTATTTGACTGTATATGTTTTTAATGGAATATTTTTGTTGTTTTCTAAACAAGGTACTTTATGACCTTTTAAACAAAATTTAGTAAAGAATGTATTTTTTTATCTTATGCGGTGGGTGTGGGAATTTTCTACCATTATATCATCGTCGAAGCTTCCCATACAATATTATAAAAATATATGAAAAATAAATTTTTTCTTTTATAATTATATGACTTTTCAATGATTTCAAAGTAGTAAGAAATATTTAACTAAATAATGTTTTGATTTTATCTATGTCAACATCCATTGAGGGAATTTAAGCCTGTTTGAATTTGATTTATTATGACAGAAAACATCCTTATTCTATTGAAGACTTTGTTATATGTTTGACTATGGATGTGTTATTTTTATAGTATTCATGGATTATAGATAATGTATTTATATTTCATATTCTAGTTTTAGTATGTATTTTTATGTTATGTTTAAACATTTTCATATGAGTAATGAATTGGACATAGTAAAGGAGGAGTGGAGCTCAATATAGCTCCACAATGCATCAGTAGGCCTCATGAGACAAAATAGTGTTTTGTAATAAGTCCTTGACAAAATATTATTGGTAGTCTTGGCACAAGTCCTTGACTATGTGGTTATGAAGTCTGACATTATGCATTGCATCATTATGAAATTGGCTATTCATATTGGATGTGATTATTCGACTAGTAGAATATTCATGTGATTATGTAAATGGAATTATTTGATTTTATGTTTTCTATATTATGCTTAATATTATATTTAAAAGGTTTTTTTTACTCTTATACATTTCCTTAAAATTTTATGCTTATTTATGAAAGTTTCCGCTATATTTTTATCCTTATTGAGCATCTAAGATCTCCCCTTTCAATGTGTTATTTTACCCAGGATGTGAATATGTATTTTAGGGTTGACCATTAAGGATAGGGAAATGATATATGTGTGCTCAAAAGGGGAAAAATGTTGTTGATTTTTTTATTTAATGATGTAATGTAAAACTTATTAATGAATATAGTACTTATAAGGCAACAAAACTGATAAGTCATTTAGGGCATGATTCCTTGTATCATGCCAATGTTATGTAATAATACACTGACTATGGGTAACTAGTGTTGGGGAATTACAGGGTCTCTGAGATTGAAATCATTTTCCGTCTTTCAAACTGTTAACATTCACTGGCTTCATTCACTCAGCCAATGAAAATCCAATCACAAAGGTTCTTCATAACACCCTAACATAAGTAGGAATGCATAGATGAATAGTGCTATCTCAGATGTCCCTAAACACACCATGCTCAGAGGTCTGATCCATGAAGCACTGATCATATTATATTTATTGAGTACCTGGGATGGTCGGTATGCCTCAACGAATAATCAGCTACCGACATGTCATCTTGACAAAGCTGTAGATGCTCTACAGAACTCTCATCTCTTAGTTCTTTTTGGTAAGAGACCCCCTTCATTGAGGAAGATTCTCAATATTGTCCATAGAAAAAGTCACAACATCATAAAACTAGGGTAATCTAAAATAGGTCACCATCCTATTGAGCCACATAGCTCTCTACCATAACCTTCGTTTGATCGAATGGTTCCCTTACTAGATGGAATCGCATCCACCTCATCAAGACAGTCATTAGCTGCCTATGGGTCAGGATCTCCTTGAAACCTGAGGGTATCTGATGTTGAAAAACGTGTAAGGAACGGACCTTATAAGTGTCTTCTACCGATATTTCCAGTTTTAACTACTAACCAACAAAAAGTGATATAGTTATCACACTACCCAAAGGAACTATCTTGGGAAATGGTCCACGTATTGAAGCCTCTTCACTATGCCGATCATCCTCATGGTCACTCACTAGAAAAGGCTATATGTTAAGATCACCACATGCCCTACAAGTGTCTCAACTAGGTGGAGAACTCTAGCCACGACATCAATCCAGTACTCAGTCGTTGGAACTTGTGGAATGCCCTCATTGGGCGTGTACGGTCCACTATTAGCATCTGTTGCTAACCACTACACAATGTGTGGTGTTGTAGCTAGAACACCACCGAACGGTGGCAACACAGTCATAGTGCCATGCACTGGATCCTCGTCACTCGGTCGGACATCATCATGTACTCTTTTGGGAATCCAATATGGCTATCTATGCAAGGAAATACTGATAAGGAATAGGTGCACCATGGTCATTAAGTTATACCTTGTGATCTGACTCCGAAAAATCGAAAAGAAATCTTTTCAAAAAAACCCAATCTGTGTTTCTGTGGGTTGAGTAAGAAATCAGATTTTAGGGTCCTAGTGTATGGATGCGGGGGCCACTGCACCAACACTGGATTCTCCAAACTGAAAACCACACTAATAACACTTTACACTATTTCCGTACCGAACAGATCAGAGTCCAAGTTCTTCGGTAGAACTGAACTCCTCTAATACCACATTGTCATGACCCGTCCCTCGAGGCCCATGTCGTGACTACACCAAGCCCGCCTTCCATAGCCCAAGGGCTGTAGAAAATCACCAGAAATGCATATCCTTTAATTTGGAAGGAAATTCCATTTTAACCTATACAGAAACAGAGTCCAAGAACACAATAAGATGAAATCACAAAGTAAACTGCTGTAGTAAAAGAGTGTTGAAAGTAAAAAAGGGGCCACAATAAAAACCCAACTATAAAAGTACAAGTACGACTAAAAGTAAAAAAAAACTGAAGGAAAAACTAAAACAACTACTAAGTTATCCTCCGAAGTTCCTACCGGTATGGTAGGTATAGATCGCCTCCTCATCACTCCATGTCCGTCAGTCTCCTCTGCATCAAGTCATGCCGAATGGTCCACCTCAAAGTAATATCCATTCCTAGCTCCCTCAGCCTCGATCAATGCAATACATCGTCTAATCAAATCACAAATGAGAGGGACGAAGCCTATCTAGGGGTGAGTAAACAATACTCGATAGGGAACCTAACACCCATGTAGGTCTCATAGTGTTCCGCAAAGGAACAACCACAATGAAAGTCATCAAATCAATTTAGTTATATGCCGATATATATACCTATGTTATTAATACATACTCATCTCATACGTAATGAAAGGACACCACTTAGGTAACACCACATAGGTATAAGTACCACAAAGGTATCACCAAGATGATGATACCACAAAGGTAGAAGTACCACAGAAGTAACCACACCAAGATAGAAGTACCACACGTGTAACACCATGAAGGCAACACCACCAAGGTATAAGTGGCATACATGTAAAAGACTCAGATAAAAATCAGGTATATATTTAGATTAGAAGTACAATTGATTATTCATAAGGCTAAATCATATAATTCAATAAATTATCACTACTTCTGACCCACACCAGATTGATAGATAATAAACCACCTCTGACCCACATAGGATCGGTATGCGCTGACCCACATAGGATCACTAAGCATTGAAAAACACAAGATCACTGAGTGATAACACACATAGGCTCGGTATGGGTTGACCCACATAGGATCGATGAGTGCGAACCCACACAAGATTGATGTTACTTCTTCATGTTACAACCAACAACATGATTCCTCACACTTGGGCACTAGAGAACTGTAGAATCTTCACCTCATGATAACTGTCATACCTCGACCACCACTAAGCTTCAAAAAAGAGTAACCAAAGGATATCTATGTTGTAAGGTTTCCAACTCAACAGACGGCGTGTCAACCGGACACCCAGTAATTATGTTATAGGCATTTTAGTACGGAGGGCCCGGTTGGATTTGGGGGCGATCCAACCAGGCCAAACATCATGATTCTCCGAAACTCTAATGGAGTAAGTCAAAAGGACCATTCCACTCAAGGTGTCTCAATTTTGCAGACGGTTTTTCAAATGTGAACCCGATGTGTAATCTATAGGCATTTTAGTGGCGAAGACCCAGTTGGATTCGAGCATGATCCAACCAAGACAAACTCCAAATTTTTCCAAAAGTCACGTGGAGTATCTGAAAAGGACCTCCTCATCCTAAAGCTTCCAAAATGACATATGTTGTATCAATCAGATTACCAGTACGTAATATATTGGCATTTTAGTGCTGAGGGCCACATTGGATTCATGTTCAGTCCAACCCAGTCATACTTTAATCAACACCAGATAAACTAATGGGTCACATCATTATGATCCACATAGGAAAACATACGAGATGGACTACCAATTTGTCCAAAATAGATACCATTGAAAATGATACATTTCACCGCAACACGTGAGAACTGGGACTCATGTGGCCCACACCTCTTCCTCGACTTAAATATCCAGAATTGGTCTTGAAATGTCCATCTTAATTTCAAGATCACAACACTACTTAAAGTTCGCCAATATGAAGTCATATGAATGAGTTAGGACATAAGGAATATTCCGCAACAATATTAATAACATTATTAATGGATGTATCATGAAACTGAGTCCCCATCTAGGATTTAATATTTAAAATTAAACTAGGATCGACAATCTTAATGACAATATTATGTTTCCTCTGACGATAAGTCAATCCGATGTCACACAGAGGAGTTACTGCAGCTCGAAGATTTAATAATAATAATAGATCTATTATTTCTAAAGTGTTTGGTATACCAGATTCAAAAACCCAAAAAAGAAAACCAATATTGGACACAAAATGTCTGCCTCGGATTCTGGGTCGCACTGCCATTGACGATTCGTGAAACCGAGATCCAAGAAGAAGTTGCAGACAAAAAGGTATTTTATCATCAAAAGTAATTATAAAAATATTTTATTATTATTATTAATCACTTATTTGTTTATTTTTTCTAACTCCAAAATCAATCCACGATTTTCAGACCCTTCATACATTCTAGAATCAATCACAAATTCCCTCATTTATCATTTATTTATCTTTTAATTTTATTCCCATTCAATTTTTTTCTCTTACCAATCTTACTCATTCCTTCGTGATTTCTTCTCCAAATTAGCACCTATACAATATAATATACCTAACCTTCTCCAACCCGACTAGAACTGTCACCACCACCTCTGTCTTGTCATTCCCTGAACACACACCATAAATCACACCACCACATAACCCCTTCAATGGGCCACCACATCTTCGTTCTTATCCCTAAAAATGTGACATCCAAATATACATTATCCTCAGGTCTAGATCTCTGTGTTTGTATGTCGTGATCAATGAAACATTATGGTTTTAATGCGCTTAATTATTTGGTGATGAAGAACATGTGAATAATTAAATAGAAAGGATCATGCAATATATGAGGATCAATGACCATGTTTGTTTTGATATTGTTGTTGAGAATAATGAACTAGATTAATTAATAAATAGATATTTATCATACTAAAAAATAAACCCCCTACCTCATAAATCTGTTTGAGAAAATTCGAAGTTTAAGGTGGGTTGGTGTTTGTCGTTCCCGCAAAATGCTTACAATGACGCTTCTCAAATGACGATATTCGGTTCTCGATTGTGGGATCAATTATTCATCAAGAGCCTTAAGATACTTTGCCATCCTTTCGCCAATATAAAAAAACACACAACCCTAAGGAAGAGTTAATATATCTCCATGATTAAGAGGTGATTCATTTATTTAGAATTAATTAATCCTATTAATTAAAGGGTTTTGTGGTTACACGTTTTCAATAACAACGAATTTAATTCCCATCATTTAAATGCCCAAACACCCTCTTGTGGTCCCCGCCACCAAAAATTAATAGGGGTGGTGAGAGGATATTTAAAATAAAATATATTCATTTTATTTAATACTCCATTAAAAATGAAAATACCATATCCTTCTCTCAACCGACTTTGGTGGAGGTTAAACCTCTCTTAAGTGAATCCTGACACTGCGTGTTCAATGATGCCTTCATATTTTTAATTTGAGCACTGGTTTAAAAGTAAGAAAACACCGCTTTCAAATTTACTAAATGTACCTTAAAAATGTTCAATAAATCAATAATGTTCACCCTCGACCCATGCCAGTCGAGTTTTGTCTTTTCCATTGGAGAACATGCCCCAAAACATTAAACAGTACTCTCTGATTTTCAATTCGAGTTACCATTTAGATGTTATGGATTTTAAAATAAAATAATTTTCCCTTAATTATTTTATTTACTATCAAAAACTAACATTCACTCGAGGCCCACGACGGAAAATGTTAGTATCTAACTATATATAGAATACCCTTCTGAGTTTAGTGTCGGTATCAGATTTTTAATCCGAGTTGTCGTTCGTGAGTAATATGCATTTGAAAAATAAATTAATTTCTTTAATTTTTTATTAATGATTATGCCATTTTTCAGTTTTCTCACAGGGGGACCAATCCGACTAATATTATGTTGTGCCTAGGGTATACCATCCATCATGAATGCAACAGTGCCTTCGGATTTTTAATATAGGAAACTATTTATGATTAATTCCTCTTTTTCAGGAAAACTCATTACGAGAGATTTTTAATGATTAACCAATCTTCGACAGACCATTACGTGCACTCTAGGCCTCAGAATCATGCCCCATCAGATTTAGAGGTATTGAAATAATTCCATTTAATTATAATGATTTATGGATATTCAGAGAAATTACATTGCACATTTATACTGTGTACCTTTTACAAAATTCAAAAACTCAATAATGTTCACCCTCGACTCACGCCGGTTGAGGTTAGGCTCTCCCTAATCCAAAAACACCCCAACGAACTCAATGGTACTCTAATATTTTCAATCTGAGTTACTGTTTTGATGTTATATATTTTGAATAAAATAATTGTCACTTAATTATTTTATTTACGGCCAAAAACTAACTTTCACTAGTAGCCCACGCCGACCAATGTTAGTATCTAACTATTGGGAGAATACCCTCTTGATTTTAGAAGTGGTATTAGAATTTTGATCTGAGTTACCATTTGTGAGTTATAATCATATCAAAAATAAAATAATTTCTTTAATTATATTATTTACAATTATGCTATTTTTGGTATTTATCATAACATATATGCACCAATTAAACATAAGTATCTCCTAGGGTAAACTCACCATACTGAATGCAACGGTACCCTCAGATATTTAATCTGGTCAACCGTTTAAGATTTATTCCAATTTTTCAGGAAAACTACTTATATATGTTATTTAAAGTTTAACAAAACTTCGAAAAAACATTTCGGGCATTCCGAGCCTCAAAATCATGCGCTGTCAGATTTCACGGTCTAAAAATAATTCTACATAATTAAGAAATTATATATATAAATTCTGGGACATTATAAGTGCCAACTACTAATAGCATATAGTCCACATGATATCACATGAAACACATTATACTACATAAATATTCCATTAGTCAAGTGGTCCACCATTTATATTTAGTGGGTACTATGGCTACTAAAAATTCACCACATTGATGAAAATACCTCAAGAGGTGATAATTTTGGAATATAATATTTGTCTCTTGGTGTGACCTTTCCTTTTTTTCATGATCCAAAACTATAGTGTTTTAAAAACACAATGTGATACGGTATTTTCTGTTTGGTTTAACATCAGCCTCCTAGAAATTGTTTTGTATCAAGAAATCATACTTTCATGCATTATAAGTAGAAATATAATTAGACTCTACCATATAATTAGCGAAATCTAGTTTCATTGAACTATTTCATCTCAAAGATTCTCTATTGAGATAGAAGGCCTATAATGATTGTGACGTCAGATAATCATGATATGTATAGAAACCACAATCATTATAACCCCAGATGACAGTATTCTCATCTCTTCTATACACCATGTACATATCCATTTTTATTCTCATATACTTATAGATTTATTTAACAACTGTCCAATGAAGTTCTCATAGATCAGATTGATATCTTTTTACATGGATTAATGAATAAGAAACATCAATTATATTTCATAACATGTCATACATTATTAATACTATTACTGAAGTTTATGAGATCTTACTCAATTTCTCTTTCTCTTGTAGTGTCTAAGGAAACATTTTCTTAGAAAGAATTGAACCATGGGACATTAGAACCAATCCACTCTTGTATTTTTCATTAATCAATATATTTAGTATATGGTGAATATATGTACATTTAATTTTACTAAGAAGCAACTTGTATCTATCAATAATGATCTTAATGCCTATAATGTAGGCTCATCCACAAATCTTCCTCATGGAGAATCATTTATTTAATTATCCATTAAAAGACTATAATATTGACATGTCATCTCCAACATGTAATATTTAATCAAAATATACTTCTAGGAAATCAACCGAATTTCCACTAAACATATAATAAACTCTGGGCTCACTTTCATTGATAATGAATCCAAATTGTTTGATGAATACCTCGAATCTAATTTTTCATGCCCTGGATTCTTGCATAAACCAATAAATATATCTTTTCTACTTTCAAGTCATTTTGGAATCACCTAGAGTCATATAACCATTCTATTTTTTCATATAGAAATATTTTTGAAGTTACCCACTATAGAAGGAGGTCTTCAATTCCATCTACAAAATCTCATATTCATGGTAATCTATTGTGGAATATATAATTATGATGTATTTAAACTTGGTAACTATGAAATGTTTTCATCATAGTCAATTAATTTCCATTTTTAAATCCTTTAGATAATATCCCTTTATAGTTAATTAATTCACCTTCTATGTCCAATTTTCTATTGAATACCCATTTTCCCCAATAGGATTTACATCAATTGGCACCTCGAACAGAACCCCAACATGGAACTAATACTTGGAATCCATTTAATAATTTATTTCTTTTTCTATCATTCAGCTAACAATTTCTCTACCACATTATAGAATGAGATAGGTTCATCATTGTCAACCAAAAATTAGTCTCCATCTTTTAGGATATGAAAACGACATCTCTATGGTTCTATTACCACTCATATGCTCATATGCAATACTTTTGATTCAAGAACCACCTCTTCCATGAGTACGTTTGAAATTTTTTCCTACTCCAAATATTTTGTATCGTGAGAATCAACTTCATCAAATTAAATCTTTCCCCGAGTATCCTTTTCGATTATGTTCCCCCTATAAAAAAATATAACTTGTTTTGAGATTCTCATATTATTATTTGAGGGGTTTTATTAGTAGTATCTATTTGTTTTATTAGGATAACCCATAAAGATAAACAATATTCTCCATGGTGATTTTTCCCATAGAATTCCATAACAGATTCTTGGAAACCTCATACTCATGTATGAAACAAAATAGGTTTAATTCTACTCCATCACTCGATATGAATTATATTTTTATCTTTATATAAAAATAATTTTAATCAGTATGAAATTATTTGTAATTAAAATCCCCAAAAGGATAATAGAATATCATGATGACTCGACATCAACATTCCCATTCCAAACCATATATGATTCCACCTTTGAATAACACCATTCCACTGTGGTGTATATGATAAAGTGAGTTTAGATATAATCCAAAACACCAATAGAAAGATGATAAAGACTTGGTAAATATATTAACAATGAAATATTTTATTGAATATTATGTATATTTTTAATAATTTTATTTTCTACTTCATTATACAATTACTGTAATTTTTCAACGAGCTCATTCATATACCTCATCATATAGATATTCCAATATGTACACAGTTTTTTAATAAATGTTATGATGTCTATGTATCCACCTATGGATTATACTATGAATGGTATACAAAATATATTGTCTAATAATCATAGAATCTTTGTTGAACTTTTACCAGGTTCACAAATGAGTGTTTTGGTAATATTTTTATTTCAAGTGGAATTAGGTTAGATGAATCTAAATAAACATCTTTAAAGAAATTTGTCAAACGTTTATCATTTACAAGACTAAGATGGGGATGAAAAATATTGGTGCTAAATGACTTCTATAAACATAATTTTTTTACCAATTTATAACACTAATTTTTCATAATTTAATAAAAAAAATTATTATTTAACATTTTCATAACATAACATATGTTTTCCCTATATAACAAATTTATTTACATGATTGAAAATAAACCGATCTGCATCTCAGAATGAAATAGAAATTATATTTGTGGTAACCTTAGGAACACAAAATTCATTTAAAACCAAAACCATTCCCATTGGAAATTAAATTTGGTAGTCACTAATGACAAGGTTATCATTCCTCGCACTATTAGTAGCTCTCAGATCCACATATTCTAAATGAATCCTTAAGAACCAAATTGGTTCCGGCATTTTGGTATAGATGTGAGAACCAAAATCTATATATAAAATTTTTTTCATTGATATGGAATTATTACAATCGTTAATGAACACACAATGAGTTTTCCCTAGCCTCTTGGTCTAGTTCACCATGTAGTGGACCAACTAGCCACATGAAAAACATATTTCCTTATTTTCCATTCCCTTCTTTTCTATATTATTCCTCTTATAAGCATGGTTCAAAATTTCTTTATACTGTTTATAATTATTAGGCCTCTTTACCATGTTAATTTTTTTCTTATTCAACATAAGGAATACAATATTATCATGCCCCTTGTCCTTATCAACTAGGTGAATCAATATAATAAGTTTAGAAACACAATTTTCATTATTAATCATAATGTTATTAGCAATAAATAAGGAGAAGGTATTGGGAAGAGATTAAATTATAATATCCATATGAAAATCATCTAATATTTTAATCCCCATGGTGTTTAAAGGATCAATGTAGCTAATACACTTGTTTACCGAGTCCTTTCTGGTGTAGATCCTCATTGATTAGTTTTAAACAAACATTATAAATCCCGTACTTCTATTTTATCACATTCTCTTGATAGAGATAAAAACTTTGTGGAATTATACTATAGGAATTCATATCCTCTTTTTCCTTCAAAACAACATTGGATATAGATGATTACCTTAATCATTGAACACATGTCACATCAATATGAATATTTTCATAGTGGGATAAATATTTATTACATTTCTCATTATTAGGAACATTAGGAAAAAATTTCTTCCAACACATATAATTTATTTTCATGGGGAAGTATGAAATGTAGGAGCTTTTCCCATTCAGGGATATTTGTGTTGGTGAAAATGTTTTCCTTATCCAGTTTGGATCTCAATGATATGAATGATTTATTTTTTTTTTCTACCAATTAGGTAAGAATATTTTTTGTAGATTATCTCATGAAATTTAGACAAATAAATAAATATTTTAATAATTAATATCCCACTATCTTACCGAAACCTAAAAGATCTCACCATTGGTTTCATAAAATCTTTTTTCTTAGACATTATAGTGTTAAGGATGCATATTTAAATTCTCATTACCCAAATAGTGGATGGTCACGAAAATATAATGTTTTTAAATAAGTATTTAAAATACTAACTACATTAAATCATACTTTCTTGATATACTGAGTGGACTCTCGAATACTAAAATCCTTGAATTGGGCTTCCCCAACCATTACCACTAAGTTATAGAAATTCATAATTTTAAAGTCAACCCAAGATGTGAAATATGTTATGTTAAACCATAAAATCAACTTATAATTCTCAAATAATTGAAAGCACCCAAAATTTGGCTAGTCATGACTTATGAAAAATGTTTCGATTCTAATCTAAGTATTGGAAGGATATACCAAATGAATATTTTATTGAGGGATTTTATCCTTTTGGGTGTAAATTTCCATTTATTATAATTATGACATGACTGTTAATTTTTTTTGGTTATATTTAAGTTACAAACCATTTATTAGATAAAATGTATGAAGAATCTGATTTATTTTAGATATATCTTGCATCCTCGTTAATTCGTCAATTATATGATAGTGAATAAAAATCCATATTGAAATAACCATGAAACATGATCGAAATAAAATAATGAGGTTGTATAATCATGAGATTTACTACTGTTAAATTTATCTAACTGTTGATAAACAAATTGTTGATATAGGGGAATTAACAAATTGAACTAATTTAGATAATTATTATATATTTTTCACATTTCATCCTTATGTATCTCATTGGATTTGTTTCTCCTCTACTCCAAACATGAACTTACTCCCCACGCTTGGGACCTCCATCCAATACATATTATTTCACTCAAATGTCGGTGAGGTGAAAATTTTTTTCACTTAAAATAAACCATGGGAATGCCAGCCCAGCATAATATAAGGATACATTCCATACATAACAATAATTTAATATATTAATATCTTCAATGAATATTATCACATAAAAATGTCTGGTATATTATTACAATCATGCACATCCATGCCATGAATTGTTCATTTAATAAAACTTGAATTCAATTATTAATCATTTTTTAGGATAAATCATTCTTGAATAAAGTAATTACAATCCTTAGTTAATAAATTATATTATATTAATTGTTATATGAGTTTCCTAGAGATTCAAATCCATTATAAATATAAACAAATTGAATAAATATTTTGAATGTTAACTTTGTAAATAAATATATCCTGGAAGAAACAAAATGAATACACATTCAATTCTACCCAAATTTTATTAAAATTTTATATTTTTTACTCCTATAATATATGGAATACAAGACATATCATGTACACCTACGACATGTTCAATAAAAATAATTAATAATAAATTTATGTGGATATTCAGTCACATGTTTCACTTCCATGTATAATGAGTAAAAACTGTATTATGACTCATAAATGACGTGTATATACAAACATTACATAAAAATTAAATAAAAATGTTTATAAGAAAATGTTAAAACCTGTACTACTGCATGTCCTTTCAAATTCATACCCATGTGCAAGGACATGTCTCAAGGTTTACATAGTATAATAAATTAAAAGAATATTAGTATAATAAGGTATAATTGTAATATATGTTTAGGTGACCTACGTTACATGTACATCTCCCATTGACTATTTGAGGTACCAACCTTGGGAATCGGTGTGTAAATCATACCTCGGAAAATAAATGTACATGGTTTTTCCATAGGCAACATGTGGTGTGATATCTGAATTACATGGTAATCAATTAGATCAGTCCTGTATTGATATGCACACCCCATATTTAATTCAAATGGACTACACATCATGTTTTAGGCTATACAATGGGTAATATGGATCATTTTGAATCATGATGACCTAGTTAACACGCATTTTATGAATTAAATACACCAACTGTCATCAAGGCATGAATTTGATAAAAAATTTAATTAATTATTGATGACTTAAACATAGGTACATGACAAGTATTCTTGTGTTACACATCCAAAATCCTATGAACCTTAGAAATAGTTACCAAATTATTTTTTATTATTAAAAATAAACATTTCAATTATATATATAATAAATTAAGGATAAAAATTTATACCTCATTGTTTGGATTAAAATAACATTTAAACATTAATTGAAAAAATTAAATAAAAATGCACAAATCAATAATGTTATTTAAAAATTTGAATTAATTATGTTACCCCTTTAATACAACTTATAAGATCCAAATTCTATAGAAGCATATTATCATTGGTGCCCAATATTAATTTTTATCATATTTAGTGATCAATATAAGATCTAAGAAATTAAAACACCTTGTTCAATGGATTTTAATTAATCAAGAATTGAAACATGAACCATTCCAGAATTAGCGATAAAGGGTTTTCATATATTATTTGTAAATAATTTATATAAAAAACAAATATCTTGATGGAATTCATTATTCATTGATGGATCTGGTTATGAAATAGGTGGCGAAAAATCATTATGTTATAGGAATAAAATGATAATTCTCTATCATGGTGACCTATATGTGTTCCACAAATCTCTATATTTATCTTAAAAATATCATGTTTCTAGAGTAACATATCATGGGACTTGTTCAATCCTCCATTTATGAACAAGAGATTTTATTACAATGAATTATCCTTGTTCTATGGGAGGCTGATTTCTCTCCATTATTGGGAGTGATCATGGAGAAGAGATATCTATACTTATTGATGGAATTATCCAATTTCATTGTGCACAACCTGAACAAATGACTTTTTCTCATGACAAAAAACATAACGTGGTTTATATATCTATAGGGGTGAAAGAAAATTATAAAAAAATTCCTTTCCTTATTTATATAATTCTACTGAAAACCCCATTTCAAATAATCATAATATTATTATTTCTAAACATGCTCCTAGGATTATAATTAAAATTAAAAATTATTTAATAAAATAATATTCAATATTTATTATTTTCTTATAAGAGCATATAAAATTAGTCCTCTAATCCTCCAACAATATTTATCAGTCCAGAAATAATGAATCCTACTTATTACATAAATATCACTGCATTATTCACCAAAAATTAAATAAATTTTATATTCAATAAATTAAAAGGGAATATTTATTAAATATTCCCCTAACATTATATGCTCTTGAATAACTGGTGACAAAAAAAGATGATTAAGAAGAGAAGAATAATTATTTTATAGCATGTGGAAATAATATTTATTTATCTTTTTAAATAGTATATAATAATATATATTTTAACTGAAATTATGGATATAGTTGGTGTGTAACCCTAAAGGCCTAATTCTCAATGGAATTAATAAAAGGAGCCTAAAGTCCAAAGTTAGAATCAAGCAAGACACCACAGAACCTATAGAGAAATATCTTGATGATGTAATGACATGATTCTTTATACAGACGGTTACTCTATAATATAATCCCTTTTTCACAATATCTACAATATAAAAGGTTGAAATCTAGTTCCATTAACCCAAGTGTTCGATGTCTCATTCATTGATTTCCCATAAAATAAACATTCCTATCGAACACCATGTCCATTGATTTATCAAGGAAATATCTTTTCCATAAAATTTCGTGATATATCAGCTTCAATTGAAACAAAAAGAAAAAAAAATCATTTCTCACAATATTCATTAATGCAATATTACTCATGACGCACATGACATATACAACCTGTTAAACCCCATGATTTCATAGTATGTTATTTATTCAAAGCCATTTGGCTTGGCCAAACCCTTCCCAAATACCCTCTCAACCGTCCTCCTTTCATCCTTGAGGCCTTCCATTATTCATAATGCCAACATAAGGATCCCTTTTGATCAAATAAAAAGTAAGAACCTGAAGAGGAGCGAAATATTTCATCACCTCTTTCAAGTTCCTTTCTTCTTCCACTTAATTTATCTTTTTTGTTTCCATTATAAACTAATTACTATAGTATATTCTATATACTGTGATGTTATTATACATATGATACAGCCATATTCATTATTCTATCCATCCTTTGAATGACATGTCACCATACGTGTGTATGTACAACTTACCGTCTCTACGTCGTGGTGTAATGGTTATTCAATACATTATTATTTGTATGGGTATAATAATGATTTTTAATTAATGTAAATAATAAATAAAAGATGATAATGATTCTGTATATATGATACACCATCAAATTATTTATTATTTCAATATCAAAAGAATGATATTGTCGCTCATGCATACGTACAGATTACAGTCTCCATGAACCTGAAGAGATTCGTTCCCCATCATATCAATTCAAGACTAATTGTCATTAGATGATTAATAATAATGTATAAAGACTTAATATCATTCTGAATATGAATAAGATATATTCTATCCATTATAAACATTACTTACATAACAATTAATATAAAAGAAAAACGAATTAGTTAACTCCCAAAAAGACGATAATACTAAGATATTATTATCAAAGCAATGTTAATTGATCATATATGATATCATATTAATGTATATTATTATTGTATAAATAAATAACAATTATTTTACCATTAAACATGAGGTTAACATACCCTCGATTAAGGAAAATTACATGTTAAGGGTTAATACCTCAATCTCATTATTATTCGAGATTGTTTATGGGTATGTATTTACTGGGACAAATTTATTATCCATGACCATGTTTCATAAAATATTTTTCAAAGTGATTTTTTTAAGGGAATCTATTTTTAAAACATAATTATAAATGTTTTAAAAGTTGTATAGTCTAAATCATTTTCATTAATGTCCTTGTATTCAAAATGTGTTTTTAAGGATTTATTTATATAGACATGAATGTTTTTAAAATGTTAATTCTATTCAAATGTTAAGTGGTATGGGAGTCATTGAAACAAAAATGTATTTAAATGTATTCCTTTCTATATTGTGTGAAATTTAAATGTTTTCATGAAAAGGGGATATTTATCTTAAAGAGTTTTATAAATCATTTTTGTCTATGACAACATCCATTGAAGGATATTTAACATGATTGAAGTTGATTTATTATTATACAAATATTCCATATTGTATTGATGGTTTTGTGATATGTTTGAATTTGGATGTTTTACTTTTATACCATTCACAATTTATAGTTAAAGTATTGACATTTTTTATAATAGTTTTTATATGAATGATTATGTTGTGTTTAAACCTTTTCACATGAGGAATGTACAAGACATAGTATGTGATGGGTGGAGCCCGCTATAGCTCCTCGATGCATCGGTAGGTCTCATGAGACAACTAGATGTGAAATTGCCTGTGGCCATTCCCAATTTTACATATGTTTTTTGCTGAGGCCTTAATCATTTTTAGACGTCTTGGTGGGGCCTTGAATTTTTTTTCAAATTTTATGGATTTATAAATTCCGTCATTATGAAAATAATATTGATGGTTCATGTGGTTATTCGACTAGTAAAAATAGCCATGATTATATTTATTGTCGCATTATTTACTCATCTCATTTTCATTCCATAAAAGTATTCCTGTTTATTATCGGTAAAAGAATATGGTTTCAATTAGTCACCATGATTAATATTTATTTTTTCTTCCGTTGATTTTTTAACGCTTAGAGAGTGTTTCAGCTCACCCTTTATTATGTTCCATTTTCCAATGATATAAAAAAGTTAGTTATGAGTGACTTGCGAGCATAATCTAGGAGGCTTTTATGTTTTTAATTGAATAAATTCGTGTTTTATTTCTTATCAAGTTTTAAAGTTGATGTTATGTATTAATCTTGTTTCCAATAATACTAAACTAACCGGTCTTTTGAGATATGATATTTGTTTGGTCATGCCAATGTATTAAAATAATGCACTGACTATGGGCTTCTGGGGTCGACACAATACAGTTTGTATCAGATGAAGTATAGTACAATCATTTAAAACTAGATTTAGATAAACTATGATTAGAGGACATATCCCAAATATATACATTGAGTATTAGAATAGAAGAACATCCTAGAATTTTGGTATTATAGATATTTAGTGAGTTTTCTAAGCAATACATCCCTGTCTGGATACATGCAGATAGAGGAGGCTCTGGCACAGATGTACCTAGGGGTAAAACATGAAAACACCACATTGAGATAGAACTTAATGAAAACGGGTACCCGAAAATGGCCCTTGTTTCACTCTTGGTTATGACACTCCCAGGGGATATTTTTAGGATAATTCTCATTTTCATTCCAAACCATTATGAATGGTTTATGAGTATATACGTCCTTAATGAAAATAATTTTTATGATAATGGATTATATCCATAAACTGTTAAATTTATGTTAGGTATTTTACAAGTTTGTAATTATTCATTGCAGTTCATAAACGTACCTAGTATATGCCATTGTATAGAAATGTTTCCCAGTAGAAGGAATGTGAAATCCAGCAATACTTATGAATCAAAGAGTAAGAAGGATCATATCTTTCACCGTATTGAGCAAGCATTTACAAGGGAAATAGTCTCCCATGTATTCACAACATATGAATAAATAGTATCAGGTGTTAATAAGAAAGGTAAAGAATTCAATGAGTCCTATGACTTTAAAGGTAAGAAAGAGAATACATTGATGGAATAGAGAAATATGGTTAATTTTAAGCGGGAAAAGAAATTTTTTTTCCATATGTGATAACTATGGAAAGAATCACCATGGTAAATGATTGAAGGGAATATAAGTTTTTTATAATTGTGAAGAAATAGTAAACCATGTACATGATTGCAATGGTAAGAAAAAAGTTTCAAATGTGCAATGATTCATCTGTAAGTATTTGGGACACTATGAAAATCAATGTCTTATCCATTAGAGTATACCTTAAATGATTCTATTCGATAATAATCATGTTATCATACTACCTCATATGAAGAGGAATGAATAGTTTATTTATGTTGTTATTATATCATTATTTAATTTGAGTAATGTATCCATAATATACTGGTTATGTGAATAATGGAGATAAATAAAGATTGTACTGCAGTACTAATTTTTATGTATTTGAGATTATATGGTTCTATGAAAAGTGAATTTATAGTACGATACAATTTTTGGAAATTACTTGGTTGATGGAAATTTAATCCTTAATATGGTCCTAATAATGAGGTAGTGATTTTCGATTTAGAGATAGTTGATATGGATAAATTATATTTAATATTATTGACATCATTGGAACAAATTAATAGCATGTTTATTTCAGCATTCTTGGAATATTCGATATTTTATGATATAAGAAATATATTGAGTATTATATAAATAATAAGCGAGCATGAATGTAATAAATAATGTTTTGTGGTAATTTAGTGTGTTACCATGTTTTAAAATAAAAACTAATGAAGGTGTTCACATGTTATTACGTCTAAAAAGGGATCTTCAATGTGTTTAACTTCTTTATAAATTTTAGACAGTGAGTTTTGATAGATGTATTTTGGATAAGTCTAATGGTTGGTATGAATTATGTTTGAATTTGGATACCATTGTTAATGTTATTTTTGGATTTTTTATAAAATGGAAAACATGAAAACTATGTGAAAACAAGTCACATCAGACAAAGATGCAAGAACTGAACTGACAACCAATGTGTGATTGGGTTTTATCACCTACCACTAGACTTGGTGATGTCCTTGGATTGTATAATTTAGTTACTTTTTTAAAGCGTCTGAATGGGGAGTTATAAATTCATTTTTTGGAACCCTATACGAATAAGATAAAAAGAATATTTTTAAGGTTCTATTATCCTTTAGAGTGAATGATGTGTTTGTGGAATAAATTAATTAAATGATGGAACTCTACATGTCATGTAATTTTTTTCTCTTATTCTATGAAGAAATTAATTCTTAAACTTTATGTAAAGGATCTTAAAACTTATAAATTGTTATCCTAATACCTAATGTTTTTTTGAACTGATGATATTTTAAATCATCATAGATTGATGAATTTGAGGCCCTCAATTCTATAATTGTTTGTGACTGATGACCTCAATCACTCCATATAAATATTTACATTTTTTTTCTCTAATTATGTGTCTCTAATTTCAACCAATGTTTTCCTAATCGAGATCATAATTTGATGGTGAATTTTTCATTCCCCCTTTCCTCCTATTAAGAATAAATTTTTCTAACAAAATATCCTATGTGGTTTTTCCATCAATGGTACTTTCTATTTTGAACATTGTATTTTTGGAGAACAATTTCAAATTTAAAAGACACAATTTATTGAAGGAGGGAAGAATGTAACACACCATGATTTCATAGTATGTTATTTTTTAAAGCCATTTGGCTCAGCCAACCCCTATCCAAAAACCCTCTCAACTATCCTCCCTTAATTATATAGGCCTTCCTTTAGTCAGAAAGCAAACCTAAGGATCCATTTTGATCAAATCAAATCGAAGAACCTGAAGAAGAGGTAAATATTCCATCACCTATTTCAAGTTCATTTCTTCTTCCACTTCCACTTTCTCTATTGTTTACATTAAAAAATATTAACTATAGTTTATTCTATATACTTTGATGTTATTATAAATACGGTACAACCATATTCGTTACTCTATCCATCCTTTGAATGAAATTTCACTATAAATGTTTATGTACGACTTACCATCTCCAGGCCGTGGTGTAATTGATATTCAATTCATTATTATTTGGATGGGTATAATAATGATGTGAAATTGATGTAAATTATAAATATATCATGATAATGATTATGTATATATGATATACCATAAAATTATATATTATTTTAATCTCAAAAGAATAGTATTTTCCCTCGTGTGTACGTACGAAATACCGTCTCCATGAAGGTGATGAGATTTGTTCTAAATCGTATCCATTAAAGACTAATTTTCATTATATGATTAAAAATAATGTTTAATGCCATAATATCATTCTGAATATGAATATTATACGTCCTATCCATAACAAATATTAATTACATAATAAAGCATATAAAGGAGATTGAATCAGTTACCACCTGAAATGATGATAATACTAAGATATTATTAACCAAGAAATATTAAAATATAAAATATGATATAATATTAGCAAATATGATTCATTTATAAATTAATAAAAAATTATTTCACCGTTTAACAGGAGGTTAACCTACCCTCGACCAAGTAAAAGATCAAGGTCAAGGTTAATTTCTCAATCTCATTATTATTTGAGATGGTTTATGGGTAAGTTTTTAATAGGAAAAATTTATTATCCATGCCCATATTTCATAATGAAGTTTTCAATGGGATTCTATTAGGGGACTCTATTATTAAAAACTCATTTTAAATGTTTTATAAACTTATTCTTCTAAATCATTCCCATTAATGTCCATATTTTCAAAATGGTTTTCAAGGATTTATTTAAATAAACATGAATGTTTTTAAAATATTAATTCCATTCAAAAGTTTCAAAGTGGTATGGGACACTTTGATTCAAAAATTTATTTAAATGTCTTCCTTTCTAAATTGTGTGACTTTGAAATGTTTTCATGAAAAATGGATATCCCTATGAAAGAGTTTTATAAATATTTTTCATCTATGTCAACATCCTTTAATAGATTTTAAACTATTTTGATGTTGATTTATTATGATACAAATCTTCCATATTGTATTGAATGCTTTGTGATACGTTTGACAGTGGATGTGTTATTTTTATACCATTCACGGTTTATGGTTAATGTGTAGACATTTTGTATGCTATATCTAATACGAATGTTTTTGTTTTGATTCATCATTTTCATATGAGAAATGTATTTGACATAGTAAGTGACTGGTAGAGCCTACTATAGCTCCTAGATGCATATGTAGGTCTCATGAGACAACTATACATGGAATTGGATGAGGCCTTTCAAAATTTCATATATGGTTTTGGCTGAAACCATAATCATTTTAGACATAGTTTTAGAGACCTTGAAAAAATGTTTCAGAATATAAGGAATTATACATTCCCTCATTATGAAAATAATATTGATGGTTCATGTGGTCATTCGACTAGTAGAATACCACTAATTATGTTTTACTATGGAATTATTTACATATCTCATATTCCTGCCATAAAAGTATTCATGTTTATTATTGGTAAAGGAATATGGTTTCAATTATTCCCCATGATTAATATTTATGTTATCCTTTTTCTATGTTGTTTATGCTTACTGAGCAATTGATCTCAACCCTTTATTATGATTCATTTTCCCAGGATATGGTGAATTTAGTTTTGAGGGACTTCCAGGAATAATATAGGAGGTGTGGATGTTTCTAATGGAATAACTTGATGTTTTATTTAAATTCATGTTGTAAATATGAACTTCTGTATGAATCTTGATTCAAATAATTCTAAATTGATCAGTATTTTGAGATATGATTTCCTTGTGATCCTGCCAATGTATTAAAATACTTTACTGACTCTGGGCTTCTAGGGTCTTGGAGTTACACAACCACTACCTTAACATAAGTCATCATGGTTTCAATCATTACATCAATGTACGAAACTCATAATATTCATTAATAATATTTCTAAATTCTAAAAATCAATTAACACATCTGCACAGATGAATATCAAAGGACACAAAGACATGTAGATTTTCTACCTATGAGTATCATTCTCATAATATCTTATTGGATACTACCAAGGACGTTCACTATGAGAAGGTTCAGAAAATTCCTATGAGTCTCTACCCTGGATAGCATGTATCATTTATTTACCTCAAATGATACCATCTTGCTATAGAACAAGTATTCAAGAATTGTGTCATAGTATTTCCTAGTCCTTATTATAGTAGGTAACTACTATGACCATTTAGTGTGGCATCATCACTTAAGACATCATTATATTATATGTCATGCATAAGAACACTCATGTTGTGATAAGTAGCTATTTAATATTTAAAACAATGAATAAATTTTATCATAAAGTAAATAAAAGTTTGATTTAGGTAACAAAATACAATGCCTATCATATGGAAATTTTTTATTAAATTAATATAATTTGACCCTTTAAACCTACAGATTTATATGAAGTTGTTAAATCAAAAAATTTCTATAAAAATTATTTATATGATATTTAAATTATTTAAAGTCATATAATTTTACTTTCTTTGTTTTAAATATCCCTTATGTGCCCACATGGGGAAAACAGTATGTTATGAATGAATATTAATGTAAATTTTTAAATAAATATACTTATTTTCATGATATTAATTTATTTTTGACTTTTTGTTCCACCTATATGAGATTATGATACTTATAATATTTTATTTAATAAAATTTAAATGATTCCAAATTCATGTTTTAAATAATCTATCATTTATAATATATGGTTACCGAAAATATATATTCAACTATAAATATTACTCTAAAATATAGGATATTTATCTTTATAAAGGAATTTTATTTTCAAATTTTATAGTAAAAATCAGTATATTAAATAGTTATTCAATATTGACATATAAAATATTTTATTAATGGAAATATAAATTAAATATTAATTAAAGTATTACAAACTTATATTTTTACCAAATTATTATGATAAATGAATTTTAAGTATGAACATGTCCTCGTAGAGAGAAAATATAAAATTCTCTTAAATGTTAACATATTATCTGGATATTTGTAGATGTTCGCATAATATATTGTGAAAACATTGACACTACTGTTATTTTATAAAAATATTATTGTTTATAAATTTTTCTAATATTGAAAATGATACTTGAAAATACATATTAATTATAATGTGGTATAAAATATTATTAATGATTTATTTATTGTTTAATTTATACAAAACAAGAAAAAATTTAATATATTTTAATATTTAAAAATATGTTAATTTAGTTAAAATTAAAATATGTTAACAAAGGGTCTCCAAAATGATATGGTTTGAAAAATACAGAAACAAGTCAATATTATATTGGATGATGTGATTAAAGCCTAATATCCGATTATAATTGAATAAATGTTTTTGAGTTATTTGGAATGAGATTGTATTTATAATAATTTAATATTTTGTGAAATTCCAATTGTGCCCTTCACCATAATTATAAATATGAAGTTCATCTTCAAATGTTTTACATAAAGTTGATCCTTCATTGTTGACCATACAATGAAAATATCTCTTATAATATTCCCAAGACTAATTATATAGATTCTAGGCTTCTCAAAAGAACACCCCTGGTGTACATTAGGGGAGAACTAATGGATGTTTTCCAAAGTAGGGATAATAAACTTTACTGACTGTCTAAATATTATTTATTTTTCTACATCATCTTAATTTTTTGTTTCTATTATAAATTAATATATACAATATCATATATATAATGATATTTTTTTTATGATTATGTAACTATAAAATTCCACCTTTAATCTAACTTATGAAATACATAAGCACACTCATGTGTATGTAAGGCTCACCGTCTCCACAACACATTGCAATTAATTCTCCATGATCACAAATAAATAATGATTTTATAAACATATATTATGAAAAAATATAATATTTATAACCTTAATATATGAAAAATATATGAAAAATATATATCCCATTTATAACAATGCCATATAATAAAAATTATCCATTGGAAAATGATGTAGTTACCAACTTAAAAGGTGGCAAATGATGAAATATTAGTAAAAATAGGTGATACAAGGGTATAAAAAGAACTTATATGTTATAATAAGTATTAAAATAATACTAAAAAAATTATTGATATTCATTAGAATAATATAGAATCATTTCATAACTATAAAAAGGAAATCAGTACTATGGTAAGGGTTAACTTCAAAAATTCATTACAAATTAGAATTGACTATACGTAAGTATATACTGAAAAATATTTATATTCCACATCCATGTTTCATAAAAATGTTTTCCAAAATATTTTTATTAATCTTTTTCAATTTTTATAGTCATTTTTACACATGTGTGAATTTTTTCTAAATGGTATGAAAGGAGTCTTTTTGTTATTTTTATTATGAGGTACTTTGGGACTTTCTGTAAAAAAGTATGATATGAAGAATTTTTTATCAATTATATAGTGGACAAAATTTTTTGGTTTCACAACATTTTAATGAATTTATGATTCCCATGTATTCATTAGAATTTATTTCCTGGGAAAACATATCTTTTAAAATTTTCCATAAATTTATGAAAATATAACATTTTTATAAAAGAATGGATATTTTCGAGAATTATTTTTTTCAATTGATATCTCAAAATTATTTTAGGTCTATGATAACATTATTTGAAATTAAATATTATTTCATATGTATATGTTTATTGATATTATCCCTAATATTAATATTGTTTTATTATTTTATATGATGGAATGTTATTTTTGGAACCCTTTTATTTTCTATTGGTTATGTTATGATTGAGTGATTTTTAATCCTATATCATACAATGGGTTCTGATATATTTAATAATTTTTTTCTCTTGTGACATAAATATGTATTGTTTTTATTATGTGACGTGTGAGACTATATTACCTACCAATTCATTAGGTAAATAGTTTTATCCAATTAGATATATTGGACTAGAATGAGTAGTAAATTGGGTTCATTAATACAGGGATAGAACATGGAGAGAACATGGGTATATATGGGACTTTCTCCAATTTCTTGGTCTTGATAGTAAACCTTTTTAAAAATGGAAATGATTTTATTTTATTGTGAGAATAAAATAATTTGTTTTATTATTTTATGAAATTATGTAATGTGATATTTTATTTTTTATAACCATACATTATTTATTTCATTACAAGGTTTTATTATCTATGATATCCTTGATTTTATTTTTCAAACGTCATTTTCATGTTCTTATTCCCTTATTCTTGTGATATCTCCCTTGATTTCTCTTAATGAGCATCTGATCTAACCCTTTCATATTTTTTAATTTTCATAGGTTATTAATAATAGTACTATGCAATGTGTATCAAAAAGGGTTATACTTATGAAGGGTTGTAGTTATGATATAGATGTTTAATGAATCAGTTTTTTATGACTTATAGTTTCCAATGTCACTAAACCTATATAGTTCTATCATGGATTATTATGTTATACAATGAATATGACTCTATTTATATAAAATTTCAATGTATAAAGTTATGGTTTGTTATAGTTCATATTATAGAATGGATTGGTTATCATTTGGTAACTAGGATTATAAAACTATAGTGAGAATAGTATGGATTTTTTTAAGTATATGATACAATTTAATATTTTTTTAATAGTAAAAAATAATTAAGGATAAAACCATAAGTTGTAGGAATTCAAATTTTAGAATTAATTTCCCATGATTATCTTGTTTTCCCAATATTGTTATTGTTTCTTGTACTATGGTTTTTGCTATTAATATAGGGTTGGAAACAATAGGAACAAAATTAATATTAAATTTGATAGATAATGAAACAATATTTGTCATGGGAAACAAAATGGTCGGGGATCTAGAATGAAATATCATATAGTTATGCCCAGAAACCTTTCTCAAACTATAAATCATGTAGGAATTCAAAATGATAAAAGGATGAAAAAATATTCATTTGAGTTATCTTTGAATAAGAATCCACATTCATTCAGTGGGTATACTAATCAAATAATGGATGTTAAATGGATCAATGTTACTAAGAAGATATTTTCATTTCTCCAATGTTTTTAGCGTGATAATTTTTTTTCAGTTTTTTATCGATAAAATGGTCAACCCAATCAATATTAGAATATTATCATGAATATTATGCTATAATAAAAATTTTAATTATAAAATGTGATGATATAAATAAATTATTTTTTAGTAATTACATTACACATATTGTTAGAATGAAGTTGGAGATTTTTTCCTTAGATCATAAGAAAATATATGATCAATTTTTTGGTACCTATGAAGAAAATTTTACAAGACATGAAAGGTATGCTTTTAGAATTATCATTAAACTTGAGTGTAAGGTTGATTGATTCATCATTGTTTTAAAACCACATTTATAAAGGTAGTTACACATAAGGGACTTAATTAGCTTTGAGAAAATTATTTTTTGTTCATTAATTTTTGGATGGAGATTAAAGTTGCTAATAAATCCTATTTGTTCGAAAAGAAGATAAAAATCGAATTTATGGGATAATATAAAAACCAAAGTTAAAAGAAGATGAGTTTCCCATTATAATTAACATTATGAATGAAACATGGTAAAAAATTGTTAAGAGGACTATTAAATGATTTATGTGTGGTAAATATTTTCATTTGGAAATTGATTGCTGATGTTATGGGATAAAGATAACTAATGTTCTAAAACAATAGATGGATGCACAAGATGCCCCTCCAACACTTCAATTCATAAAGTCTGAGTAATATTTCAATTATAATAAATTATTCAAAAATCTAAGGGGTATTGATAATTATTGATTTCAAAAAACACTTATGTCAATTGGAAAAAAAATCACATGTGATCACTACTGTAGATGAGTATGACAATGAAGTGGTGAAAGGTTCACATACAAAACACTATGAAGTAGAAATTTTTTAATTTGACTCTTTATCCACCCACTATTTTTTTATAATTAATTTCATAAATGTGTCACCATATAAATTCCTTATTTAGATATTGAGTATGCTATGAAGACTCATAATAGAGTGACATTATTATCACTAGTTTATAATTATTATGCAGTTGATTGTTTTTTGAATGTTCTTAATGAAAATATTGGGATCCATCTATTAGTTGATTTCAATGAGATTCTTATAATTGAATATATTACACTATATTGTGATTATATAAATATTTTAGTAAGGTAAGTCACATTTCATATTCAAATTGAATATATGATCATCTATAGATGCTACGATGAATATGACCTTTGCAAAGAAATCACTTCCATTGTGAAGGTCATAAATAATATAAATAAATATTATATATGTCAAATGGCTATATAGAAACTCACCGTTAAGAATAATCCATTTTTATAAAATTATATGTATGCCATTTAGGTAGAATTTCTAGGTCTTCCACTAAATCATTATATTGATATTCTAATATTAATCATACCAGGTGCAATAACTATTTGAAATACTCCTTATAGAATGACCCAAAACTAGTTTCAATAATTTAATAATAAACTCTAATATGTCCTTAATAAAAAATTCATACTCCCTAGTGGATCACATTGGGTAGAACTTATTGTATTTGTTAAGAATAATGAAGAATCCACCAGAATCCTATTTGATTATTAAGAACATACCAATATAAATAATAAGGAGAATATATCATTTCCCGTGTATTGATGACTTATTTGATCCACTGTGTAGAGATCAGTACTTATCTAAGATCAATCTTCATTCTACATATTCTAAATTAAGTGTTTAGAATGAGGATATACCCAAGATGGAATTCTATAAATGGTATGGACACTATAAATGTATAATTATTCATTTCGGTCATAATGATACAATCATTATCTTCATGGATTAAATTAATATATCCATAAAAAATATATTTATATGTTTTCAAACATTTTAAAAAAATTTATTTGTGTATATTAAATTGTAAATCCAGAATAGAAATATAACGTGAGGATTGTCATAACCACTCTGAGAAATGAAAATATTTATAAAAATTTACCATGGGTGAATTTTGATTCATAATGTTTCAATTTAGTGTTGCATAATCTCAATAGTAGGGAAATTTTTGGATCCAAAAAATAAATAAGTTATTTTCCATTTGACTAGAGTAACATCGATGACTAGGATTCTATGTTTTATTGGGAATTTGGTATATTATCAAAATTTTATGAATTATTTATCAAAATTAACTAATACACTCCCTAATATGGATTTAAAAAGAGTTACGTTGATATGGAATGATGAATTTTTATAGAACTTCATGTAGTTGAAAACAGGGTCTATAGTGCACATGTTCTCGTGGTACCATATAGTAGAGAATGAATTTTGATCAATATTGTTCCATCCAAGAAGGGTCTAGAATGTCCTCTGATAAAAATGATATGGTGATAGATTATGCCACATGAAAATTGAATATTCATGAAAAAAATTACCCAATTCAGTATTTGGAGTAAGATGTCATAATAATTTTCTTAATGATATAAATGAAATATCATTATGGATAGAGATTAGATATAAAAAACGATCATAAATGTTTAATGTTATTTACTCTCCAAAAAAGCCGAATATGCACTAAAATAATGTATTTTGGGGTTTATTAAAGATTAAGGATTCACAATACATTGCCACTATGTGAAAGATAAATAGGTAGCAAGTGGTTTGAGTCATACATAGAGTGTTCGCCTATCTGGGATAAGGATCACAAAAGATCCACTATTTTTTTTTTGTTTTCAAAGGATGGATTTGAAATTTTTAATGGATGGTGTGGAATCATATATTTTTAAAATAAATTTTAAATCATCTATATATTTTATGAATAAGGGGAAACATAATAATTCATGTAGAGATACTAGAGATGGTGATAAATTTTCTTGAGTTTAACCCTGAATGTGATTGAATTATATTGTTTTGGAACATTATTTGTATTTAAAACAAATCCGTGATAATGATTTATAGATTGGATAAGGATCCTAGATCATCATTATCTACTCATCTATGAATGAAAATGATATTTAATGACCTAAATATATATTTGGGGGGGGGATTGAATGTGTAAATACATTAAAAAATATGATTCTCTATGCTTGGTTTTTAAAGAATTTGATACTAATAGAGAGAAGTCTAATTGGATCTTAACACCACTACACATACTATAATTTATGTGGTAATATAATTGTTTTGGTGCGGATGTGCATCGGGTTACGCTGTTCCGCCAGGACGCGTTCGCGCGTGCACCCGTCAACCCGAGGGGATGGGCGCGCGGCTTGTGGTCCCGCAGTCCCGCTTTCCAAGGGCGGGCGGCATTCATCCCTTATTCAGGGGCGTCTTCTCCTTGATCGGAACCGGGATGATGGGATGTCGGCTCCTCCTTCCGTGGACGTCTCCTCGGAACTCGTCGCCTAATCCGGGTCTCCCTTATAGATTTAAGAATGTTCGTGAATCTCGTTCCCGGCGCCATGTCTCCATGGACACCGGTTAATTACGCTGCTTCCGCCCGGACGCTCCAAGGAGTCTGGTCGGGGCAGCAACCTGCGGTGAGGAGACCGGGTGGCTCTGGGTGTTGGGGGCGTGTCCTAACACTGCGCCTCTGCATGTCTGCCTTCCGTCCCTAATAGGGCTTCTCGAAGGCGTGATGGCCTGAGGCATCCCGCACTGGGTGCGGGGAACTGTGTTACCTGAGGTTTTCCTCAGCTTCCCATGTTTAACACGGGGTATGCCGCGAGTTTAACGTCCAGCGGGGACGGCATCAGACTGATCAACACGGGGAGTGGATCAGATGACAGAACCCCTTGCGGGGAACCTCCGACGCTGGGGCCAGCACATGGGCGGCTTCCCGAGTGAAGTGGAGTGGGATGAAATGGCATGACCCCACCGGGATGTGGCGGCCCGGGTAAGGATCAGGATGGATGATGGAGTGAAGAGCTTGGACCCCGTAGGGGCTTCCTACGTACCGTGTGTTAGCGCGGATCAAAGTCAGCGTAGTTCGGATATACAGTTTAACGTCATGTTGGACGTCGGCAAGCCGACTCACAAAGAGATCGAGGCCGCCGGGCGGAGGATTGAACCGAACCACCTCGCAAAGAGGGGGATGAAACGGCCGGGTGGATCACAGTTTTACGTCATGCTGGACGTTGGCAAGCCGACTCACGAAGAGATCGAGGCCGTGGGGAAGCACAATGGAGATACACACGTGCAGTCCCCCACAGAGGCGGATTCATAGGTGAATCAACGCAAGTGTGAACCCGGGAGGGGTCCACTGATGGACGAACCGACGTAAATACGACTGGGACGACCAGATGGTGGGCTTGAACCTCGGAGAGGCTTCCTACGTACCCTGTTTAGAAGACAGGGATCAAAGTCCACGTAGTTCGTTCTGTTTGCAACACTCTACCCCCGTGGGCGAAGGCCACTCCAGTCCCGACGTCCCTACAGAGACGAGCGGGTGGGGGCCACATCCAAACCGGGAGGACCCTGCGTGCGAGGCACGGGATCGGGTGAAACGGACGGTTTAACGTCTTGCCGGACGAAGTACAGTTTAACGTCGTGTGTTGAGGAAGAAGTGCAGTTTAACGTCGTGCGGGACGTATGCAGTTTACCGTCGTGCAGGACGTATGCAGTTTAACGTCGTGCAAGACGTATGCAGTTTAACATCGTGCAGGACGTATGCAGTTTAACGTCGTGCAGGACATATGCAGTTTAACGTCGTGCAGGACGTTGAAGCCGCTGATAGGTCCGTGTCACTTCGCGCAAGCCTGGAGGGCCGCACGGGAAGACAACGCACAATGCGGGCACCCGGGATGAGGGTCATCGGGCGCCACGCAGGCGGGTACCCAAAGGGGGTCAAAGGGGGCGACCCTGGCGGTTTGCGCGCAAAAGAGGAGCTTTGCGCGCAATACCGCGGGTCGGCGCGCAAATGGACGGGCTGGCACGCAATTGGGCCAGCACTTTGCGCGCGAATGATAGAGATTGCGCGCACCGGGCTTCGGATAGCGCACGGGGGAAACGGCTCATTCTCTAATGAATGGCCACTTTGAAAGGGGGGGGGGCGCAATCGGGCTGGATTGCGCGCACCCTGGGGGCAATTGCGCGCAAGAGGCTTCTTTTGCGCGCGAATGCCTTTGGGTGAATATTTATTCAAAGGAAAGGAGTCAAAGGGATTGCGCGCGAAGGAGAACCCCAAGGCTTTCTTGCGCGAAAGAAAAGAGGTTACCTGAAGATCGGCATTGCGCGCGGAAGGGGTTGGATTGCGCGCACGAGAGACCTTTCGAATTTTGGCAACCTTCAAAACGTCGGGGTCACCTTATATTTATAGGAAACCCCGGGCGCGGAATCCAGTTCGCGGGCGCGAAATTCTATTCCCGGGCGCGGAATCGGGCCCGGCGCGCAAGGGAGTCGCGCGGGCCACTGGCGCGCAAAATTGCGCGCCGGCCCGGCGCATTGCGCGCATCCCAGGAGGTTTGCGCGCGGCTCATCAACTTTGCGCGCGTGTCTCCAAAATTCCGCGCAAGGCCTCCGGGCCCTCCGAAACATGCTTCCGACTCCAAATATGACCTCGATTTCCGCATCCGGAGCTTTTTTTGGGAACAACGGACTTTTCCGGCGTCTACAAAAGCCCCCCCTCGGAATCTGATCGGAGAGAGGTCGCAACGATCGGGTTCCGAGGGAGACGCCGGAATCCCGAAGTCCTGGGTGGCGCGGGACGGTGGCGCACAAAAAAGGGCGTCGGGCGCGAAATTTGCTGTCGCGGTCGCGCAAAGCGCTTTCCGCGCAGCGCGGACCCGGGCCTCGCCTATAAATAGGGGCCCTGGGTCCCCCACACCGTACACTGGCCTTCCGCACGATAAGCCTCTAAGCTCTCGTGCACGAAATTGCCTTTTCCGGCGCGGAATTCGCCCGCTCGTCGCGCAAACCTGTCCGGAATTCGGCCTGCTTTTGCGCGAACACCCGGGGTTTTACGCGACGGACTTCCCGATTGCGCGCCGTCCACTAGGATTGCGCGCCAACTCTCAAACTTCTCTACCAGCCTTGTCCGGTCCCGCACGCTTCATCCCTTTACCCGCACGACTCCCGAAGCTTCTGAGATGGCCGCGAATCAAGGAAATGAGGGGGATGCCGCCACTCGCAGAGCTGAGTTGGCGATGAAAGAGGAGGTCTACGGAGCCAAGGAGATTGTTTCCAACAATCAATCCTTGTTCGACTTGCTGACGCCGGCCCAGAAGACATATCCACTGCCGGACAACCTGCCGCTCTGGAACTTCGGCATCCTAGATGAGGTTCCGGTGCCAGGGTTCGAGGTTGATGCGCCACGGACCTGGGTGACTCGGGAGGACGAGCTTCCCCGCTAAAACATCACCAACAATGGGCATCCTGCCAGGGAGACCAGAAACTTAGATGTATATGTCCTGAACCCGAGGACGCGAACCATCGTTGGAAGTGAGCCTACTGCGGAGAACTCTCCAGCCCTCTACTCGAGCATATATCGCCAGAGTGTCACCGACGACACCAAGGGCTGCTGAAGGACTGGGACTTGCGATATGGGGGCAATTTCACCAGTGAGTGGGCCTGGGCGTTCTTGGTACGCCACACTTGCGATCACTTCGCGGAGGAGCTGCGGTACATCGGCCTGTTTGAGGCGGTGTGGACGTCGCAGTTCCACTTCTACCAGCAGTCCGAGCTCGGGCCGGAGCTGTTCTCCCGCTGGTCCCCGGATACCAACACCTTCCATCTTCACCATGGGGAGGTCGGCATCGGTCTCTAGGACATCCACTGCATCGGAGGTATCCCGCTGGAGGGTTACCAGTACGATGAGTTCCTGCCTCCGAAGAACACCTGGGAAGACAGGTCACAGACTCCCATTCTAACCTGGCATCTGCTTGACCTGGCTACGCAGCGGCTCGGGATCAAGGACTTCCAGAAGGACATAGCCTACAAGGAGTGGTTCGGCCAGTTCTTGGAGCATGACCCGGCGGTCAAGATGCAAGGCAGGGGGAAGCGGTGCCCGACCGCGGCTCAGAGGAGCCGGAACGGGTCGTACTGGCGGGTCCTGGAGACGGGCGACTACCGCTCATGGGGGTACCGCGTCATCGAGGCCCGGGACCCAAATGTCCGGTACGCGGCGTTCCTGGCCGCCTTTCTGAGTGGGTGGCTCCTGCCAGTGGGGACGCGAGAATGGGCGTTCGCCCGGCGACACTGGCGATGGCGGGCGCTATGGACGCCAACAAAAGATACAACCTCGGGGGTCCCAGTACTGGCGAAGCTGTATGCCATCCTGGGACGCATCTCATGAGGGGGGTCGCCACGAAGGATCTGTGGGCCCTTTCAATTCTTCCACGGCTGGGTGGCTGCTCACCTTGGTGGGTACACGTTTCCGAACGCCATCATTCCTCCGGGCAACGGCCTGCGACCCTCCCTGCTGAACATTGCGGGGGTCGCTCTGATGACCCTATGTGAGGAGGGCGTGAGGATTCGGATTGGCAATCATGCCAATTTCAACTTCAGCCCATTCCCCACTCCCGTTGGCCAAATGATCGACAACGGGCAGGGTCCGCTGGAGCAGCACGAGTACTTCTTGAACATGCGGGGCGGGGTGCTCGTGGCTCAGATCGACGGGAAGGTGATCTGCGAGCCCTACGTACCAACCCGGTTCGCCAGGCAGTTCGGGTGCCTTCAACGGATGCCGAAGAGGGTATTCAATGCTGTCCGGGAGGAGACGAACCCTGGCGTCCTTCGCCAGATGTGGCTGATGTTCGTCGCCTTTGGCTCTGGCGACGTCATCACTATCCCTCCTACCGGGGTCGACGCAGGCTTGGCAACCGAGTACGCCAAACACTGGGCCATCGCGTACCCCGAGGGGCTTCTACGGAAGCCAGTTCGGCGGCTCGAGGTCACCCGTGTGGAGAACGGGCGTCAAGGAAGGAGGCGAGGCGCCGTTACACGGGGGAGAACGGAGGCGCGCCAAGCAGCGGAGCCGGCGCGAGCAGGGACTTCGGCGGCGGGCACATCGCAGACTGCCACTACGACCTCGGCGCCCAGAGAGGGGGAACATGCGGTGGTCGAAGAGCGGCCCGGGAAGCAGGTAAGGCGTCTGCTCGAACCCTCCCACGATGCAGTCTTCCCGGCGCTGTGGTCGGCCTGGATGACCTTGCGGCAGTCACTAGGGACCGACGCCATCTGGCGAAAGATACTCAGAGAAGGAATCCATCTGCCAGAGGTCGGGCGCCTCCATATCGCCGACAGGGTGGACTTCAACCGGCAGTATGCGTATCTGACGGCCATGGACGAGTACGCGCGCCAATGTGGTCAGCGTGCGGAGCCATCCCTTCTGGTGAAGGTGATGCTCGGTCTAGAACCCGCTCCAGAACAGATGCCGCCGGCGGAAGATGACAGTAGCAACGACTCCGAGGAAGAGGAGGAGATGGGGGAGGATGAAGGCTCCGAGGGAAGATCCCATCAGGGGAGCCCGAGGGAGAGCAGCGAGGTGGCCGGCTCTGACAATGTTGATGTCACTGAGCTCCTCGAGGTCCGCTTCTATCCCTACTCAACCTGCTTCATCCATTCTCTTATGCAGCTTCTAACCCATTTCTCCATCTTTCTCAGGAGCACACGGATGTTGGTCAGGCGTCCTCAGAGGGAGTAGGAGAGGTGCCAGCAGGACAAGGCGGGGGCCAGACACCCATCATTGAACTGATAAGCGCTAAGGGGTCCCTTGCTGCAATTGCTCCTGCGGCGGCCGGGATAGCGGAAGATGACGCTCTGAACTCCCGTAAGTCTCATTACTTTACTGCTGGTGCTTGCCGTTGACGATCCGTGACTAACCACGGCATGCCCTGCGTAGTGATCTCAATGCTGGAGGCTCGTCAGGTTGCCGAACCCGGGCCATCCACGATTGGACCGGTGGCAGACATGCCGCCTGCTCCGGAACAGACTTCCCACACCGAGCCGGCCCCACCAACTGCTGATCAAGGGGCTACGGACGTCGGCGGTGCTGACATCGGAGAGAGGTCGGGGGCTGACGAGGGTGTCAACGCCGCTGGGGAGAGAGAAGAAGGTCGCCCAGATGTTGGGGAACCTATCCCCCATGAGGACATCCCAGGGGCGGACCCTGCAGCAGACCTGCTGGCTGCCTTCCCTGCCTACCGGCCTGCCGACCCCGAGGAGATGGACGACTCGAACGCGGAGGCGGTCGAGGAGAGCCGGATAGCGCGCCGAAGGGGGTGGAAGTGCATCCAGCGCTTCCTCAAGCGAGACCCATCGGAGTGGCTGGGGCGCATGGGATCACTCCAAACCTGGCTGCGCTTCCTGTGTGCCGGGGGAGCTGATGCTCAACGCCTCCATCTGACGGTACGTGATTTCATGGCTGAAAAGATGCGCGAGAGCCGCCGGCGTGCCGACGTCGCACAATGTCGGGACATGTCGGAGAGCACGCGGGCGCTCCTTGTGGCGGAGCAGGAAGTCCGGCGTCTCGAAGGGCAGGCGGCAGAGAAGGAGGCCTTCGTCGCAGCGTGTACCGAGCTTGTGGAGCAACTAGCAGCCCAGCTGGTTGACGCCCAGGTGCAGCTGACGGAGGCGGGCCAATAGATGGTCACAATTCCAGTTGAGCGGGAGCGTGCACAGGCCAGAATCGACGAACTGCGTGCTGCGACCGCCGACGAGGAGAGGGCACGCATAGAGCGAGAAGCAGCTCTGGAGGCCGCCAGCCAAAGGGTAGCGGCGTTAGAAAGACTTATCCAGCACGCTAATCCCTAAGGGCTTTGTTTTTTCCATTCCCAAAACATTTGCTTCCGCTACTCAATATTTCGATCCATTTGTATGAATCACCATATTTATCTGCATCTTTTGGTTTAACATGTTCGACCACAATTCATTGTCTTGCGGGAGCGTTAACCAAGCTTCAGGCATCCGCAATTGGGCCTGGATTTCTAGAGAAAAGAGGGAGGTCATTCCTAGGAAAGGAGACCTCAAGCCTAATCAATGTATCATCCCCCCAAATTGTTCCGACACACGAGCGGGACAATTCTAGGGGTGTTGAGATTTTATCCGAACATAGGGAAATGAGAAAGGGTGAATCGCGCGTCCCGAATTCAGAAATCCACAAGGGTTGGCCTTCCAGGAAATGCCCAAGACGGCAAGCGGACAATGGGTCAATCAACCATACTACTTCGATAGACGGACCGAAGGTCATCATCCATATTGCAGGAGGCGGATCACATGTCATCATCAATGCCGCTTTGGGGGTTCCTTCAGGCACAAGGGTGGAAATCCAGATCAACAGGGCCTGCGAAGCGTGGGGCGAAGTGACGATTTGTTCGGATAGAATCCAACGCTCTCAAAATTGCGCCACCATGGGGAAAGCGTATTAGGCGGATGCACTAATCTGGCCGTGAATCACCCCAATTCTCAGACAGAACCTCTTTGACGAGGAAACCGTCGCTTCCCATCATTGCGATGGGGCATCCCGAGCTGAATCGAGGAGAATATCACAACTGCGCCACTTTACCCGAAGTCAGGCCAGACGGCCGGCGACGAGGAGGGGCGGGACTTGGCGATCCCTGAGGCTGGACCCGAGTCGAAATGCCCGGGCGTTCCTATGTACTCCATCAGGCTGGAGATCAAGCCATACGTAGTTCTGCGAGTGCAGTTTAACGTCATGCAGGACGCAGAACCCCGTTTGGGGAGATCTTAGTTTAGGGTCGTAGAGCTCGGACCATAGGGGCATATCTTAGTTTAAGGTCTTAGAGCTCGGACCATAAGGGGAGATCTTAGTTTAAGGTCTTAGAGCTCGGACCATAAGAACCTCAAAGTACGCCGCATCGTGGTCCTATCCCCTGGATATGCGAAGATGCACTGGGGAATAGTGTCAAGAGTGTCGAGATTTTGCCTGGTCAGAATGGGAGGTGGAAAATGTGATGTGAATCATGCGGCCATTCACTCAAGGACTGGGGGCACCGGCGTAACGATATGGGAGTACTGTCAACCGTGGCGGAAGAGCAGCATCAATATCGCACTAACCGTTGATGGAATGAGGCAGCAAACGAGCATCGACCGCTCAATCGCAGGATTCATATCGATTTGCTGCCCGAGGCCATTGGGGGCACCAGCCCGAGTCGGTGGGAGAGCACTGAGGCATTGTGTCCAAACCGTTCACGGGGGCTCCACCCAGGGCGTAGGCGATGGGTCCGAATGAAAGGGAGCACGAAGCCTGAAAATGGAAGGAACCTAACCAAGCTAAACCTGACCCTCCTGGCAATAAACCAGAGTACTCTTGACACCAGTGGACCACTGCAAGGGGTCGAGGGACACGCCTTGAGGGTTGCCTGAAGGTGGCGGACTCCCCAGAGAAGGGGGTAATCTTTAAGAGGTGGGGGCTGGACCCGAAGTTTCAAACATCCGGGCGTTCCTAGGTATCCCATGAGGATGGGAATCAAGCCACACGTGGTTCTTGAAGCGCGGCGCAACACAATCGGGCACCAGCGCGGGGAAGGGTGCGGGTCTGACCCTCGCACACAGAAGAAGCGGTATTTGATATTTCTTGTTTGTCCTTAAAGATGGATGGTTTTTCGTGCAGCGACATGCCTGTGATTAAGGAATCCCTGGCGTTGCCACAATAATCAAGCCATGAAAGGCATTGATGAATGGCGTGGTTATTAACCAGCTCCCAACGTGAGTGTCCCCTGAGGAGAACATCACGATGCAGTGCCGTTTCTCGTCGGGCGGCCAAGATGATCACAGTTTACGGTCGTGTGGTAGGACCAGACAACACAGTTTAAGGTCATGTGGTTCGGACCATGGAGGAATCCGCTTATCGTGATACGGCGGACTCAGCGGAGGTGGGAACATACCCAGCCTTGCGGTCACGTACGATTCCAGGAGAACGATCCTGGGATAGGGGCCTGCGTATGTCCATCACCCGAGGGGCAGAGATGCTAGCCTCCAGATATACTGGGCCCAAAACGCGATTGTTCAGGCGACTCCATCCTCCTTATGGGGACGAGGGTCCAGCTATACACGGCCCTTAGGGAGGAAATCAGCATATACCCTTGGTGCTCAGATCGTGGGATCCTCGACAGACACCATTATCCTGGTTGGCCTGCCTAACGTGTAAAGGTGTAATGAAGGTCAGTATGAAGAGAGTGTCGAGATTCCACTACAACGCACAAAGGCGGAGCGTGATGAGGACCGTGCAACCAATGTTCGGAGCCTAAAAGAGCCGACATGGAGATCAAGGATGTCACTAACCATATTCACAACACAACATCCGATCGCGTCAGCCCAGAACTGGGCAAGCAAACGAGCATCAACCGCTCAATCGCAGGATTCATATCGATTTGCGGCCCAGGACCCGCCGGTAAATCGACCCGGAGCGGTAGGAGAGCACTGAGGCATTGTGTCCAAACCGCTAACGAGGATCCCTTTGAGTGAAGGCTCGATCAAGAGGAAGCGCGCGGCCCGACAAGCAACACGGGACTTGGCGGGATTGCATCCGACACTACGGGTCATAGACCAAAGTACCCAAAACATGTTAACAGATCACCGGAAAGGGTCGGAGGACTCACCCTGAGAGCAACCAAAAGACGGTAGATCCCCGTGATCAACCAAGAGACGGGGCTGGACCTGAGACACAAGCGTCCAGGCGGTCCTACGTATCCCATAAGGATGGGAATCAAGCCGTACGTAGTTCTTAAGGGGCAGTTTAATGTCATGCAGGACGATGAGGGGTGTGAGGTAGTCCCACACACGGGGGAGGCGTATGGCGCGGCTAGCACACCAACGTGAACGAGGACATAATCCCCCGCTCACGCCACACGCCTCGCACAAAAAGGAGGGGAACTGGGGCCAGAGGCCCAACGCGGGATAGAGATTCCCGAGAAATGGGGCTGGGCCTGAAACATGAATGTTCAGGCGGTCCTACGTATCCCATAAGGATGGGAATCAAGCCGCACGTTGTTCTTGAGGGGCAGTTTAACGTCATGCAGGACGATGAGAGAGAAAAAGGGGGGATCAGAAGGCATCCCCAAATGTGGGGGGCGTACAGCGTGGCGAGCAAACGGACGTGAATGAGGGAATAACCCCACGTTCACACCATACGCCACATACCCAGAGACAACTGGGACAAGGGCCCGAGATGGGATGGAAATTCCCGAAGGATGGGGCTGGGCCTGAAACATGAATGTTCAGGCGGTCCTACGTATCCCATAAGGATGGGAATCAAGCCGCACATAGTTCTCGAGAGGCAGTTTAACGTCATGCTGGACGAATGCTGAACAGTTTAACGTCTTGTAGCTCGGACGTAGTACAGTTTAACGTCGTGTTGGACGAATGCTAAATAGTTTAACGTCTTGTAGCTTGGACGAGGTACAGTTTAACGTCATGTTGGACGAAACACTTGGCAGTTTAACGTCTTGCAGCGTGGACGATATGCTAGGCAGTTTAACGTCGTGCAGCTTGGACGTATGCAGTTTAACGTCATGCAGGACGTAGTACACTCAGACGAAGTACTGCTTGAGGAACCTAGCGTTGGTTGGAGGAGTGACACGCTCACCATCCATAGTCGCTAGGGAGTACGCACCATTGGGATAAACTTTGTGGATGACAAGAGGTCCCTCCCACTTGGGCTCCAACTTGGGTGGCTTCCTGCCGGGGATCATTGGCGCTCTTAGGGCTAGCACTAGGTCACCCTGCAGGAAGGAGCGGAGGCGAACCTTCTTATTGAAAGCTCGAGCCATTCTGCTTTGATGCCTCTCCAAGTTGTGCAAGGCGCGGAGTCTATTCTCATTCAGTGCTTCCAACTCGACTAGACGGGCTTCAGCAGCTCTGTCCGGCGCTTGCTGGTCGTAGACCGCAGTGCGCAAGGACGGTAACTGGATCTCGATGGGCAGGACGGCCTCAGCTCCATACACCAGGGAATAAGGGGTCATCTGGGTGGAATTGCGAGTCGTCGTCCGATAAGCCCAGAGGGCGTTGGGGAGCTTGTCCGGCCAACTCTTCTTGTTCTGACCAACCATCTTTTGCAGAATGTTAGAGAGGGTTTTGTTAAACGCCTCGATCTACCCATTTGCCTGCGCATGATAGCGAGATGTATGGTTCGAGCGAATGTTGTATTTGGCGTACAACTTCTTCAACTCGGCTGCTCGGAAATTGGCTCCGTTATCCGTGAGGATAGCGTGAGGCACTCCAAATCGATGAATGATGTTGGAGGTCACGAAGTCAGCGATCGAACAGGATTTGACCTCTCTGAGCGGAATCGCCTCTGCCCATTTGGAGAAGAAGTCCGTGGCGGTCAGAATGAACCGGCACTGGTGAGCCGTCGCCGGCGGGTAAGGTCCCACAACGTCCATCCCCCAGACTGCAAAGGGCCAAGAATACCTGGTGGTATGGAGAGGCTCCGGCGGCCGATGCACAAAGTTCGCATGAACCTGGCACGCGTGGCACCTCCTGGCATACTCGATGCAGCCATGGATCATAGAGGGCCAGAAGTATCCCAACCTCCGAATCGGGTGGGACAGCTTCGGCCCAGTCTGATGGGCGCCGCATGAACCAGCATGAACCTCTTGCATGACTCGCGTGATCTCAACTCCCTGAAGGCAACAGAGGAGAACACCATCAAATACGTGTCTATAGAGGATCTGCTCCAGGCCGGGACTGCTCTGGAGGACAAACTGCGATGCGCGGCGTCGAACTCGCTCGCGCTCAGCCCGATCCGGCGGGAGAATGCCATGTTGGATGTACTCAACCAAAGGCGTCCTCCAATCAGGGGCTGGTTCGACTGCCATATCTGGGGTACTCGGGGCTCCGGGCACAGGGGCAACCGTGGTGAGATTACTTACCGACGGGTCGCGATCTCCCTCCGGGACAACGGGAGCGATGAGCCTGCGGCACGTCACGCGGACGGTCAGGTTATCCTGTTCAGGCTCCGCAAGTGACGCAGCAAGGCTGGCCAAAGCATCTGCTCGACCGTTCTGTGACCGGGGAATATGGACAATCTCTGGCCGAGAAGGGAACCGGGCCATCAGAAGGAGGGTGCACTCCAGCAGTGGCACAAGTTCCAGCTTCCTGACAACATAGTCGCCATTGATCTGCTTAACAACCAACTCGGAGTCCCCTTTCACACACAGATGGGGCACGTCGATCTCGAGAACTAACTCGAGGCCGGTGATGAGGGCATGGTATTCCGCCTCATTGTTGGTACAGCCCTCTGACAACAGGAAAGAGTATGGCAGCACGGCTTTCTCCGGGGTAATGAAGACGATACCCAAACCCACTCTGTTGAGCTTAGGATTATCAAGTCTTCTACCGGTGGGGCTCCGGGAGGCACCGTCAAAGTGCATCTGCCAGCATGGACCGGCATGATCGACCGAGAGAATGGCCTCATCAGGAAAGCCTAGATCCAGCGGCTGATCCGCGGAGGTTGGGTGAGCAGCCAGAAAGTCTGCCAATGCTTTCCCTTTGATGGCCTTTTGAGACACATACCTGATGTCGAACTGCTGGAGAATCACAGCCCACCGCGCTAGACGGCCAGTCAACATGGGCCGGCTCAGGATATATTTCAACGGGTCTACCCGAGAAACCAACTGTACCTCATGGTGCTACAAGTAGTGCCGTAATTTCTGTACGGCAAATACGAGCGCCAGGCAGCTCTTCTCGATGGGGGAATACCTAACTTCCGCATCGAGGAGCATGCGACTGAGGTAATAGAGGCTATTCTCTATTCCCTTGTTGTTCTTCTGGGCGAGAAGGGCACCCAGGGACCGTTCCAAGGCGGTCACATAGAGGACCAGCGGCTTCCCGGATACAGGCGGCATCAGAACCGGAGGTTGCAGCAGGTACTGCTTGATTTCCTCGAAAGCGGTCTGACACTCTTTATCCCATACATAGGTGGCACCTTTCTTCATGATCCGAGAAAAGGTCTTACACTTGCCGGCCAGATTCGCGATGAATCGGCATATATAGGCTAAGTGGCCTTGGAACCCCTGCAGTTCCCGGATGTTACCTGGGGGAGGCATCTGGCTAATCGCCCTGATCTTCTCTGGGTCGATCTCAATACCCCGGTATCTTACCACAAATCCAAGGAACTTTCCGGAGGTGACCCCGAAGGCACACTTCAATGGGTTCATCTTCAGGCAGCGAGACCGGAGGAAGCCGAACACTTTCTCAAGATCTTTGAGATGGTCCTGACGCTGGCGCAATTTGACTACCAAGTCGTCGACGTAGCATTCCACCAGTGTGCCGAGGATTGGCTTGAATATGCGGTGCATCGCCCGTTGATAGGTGGCACCTGCATTCTTCAGGCCGAAAGGCATGACCCGGTAACAAAAGGTACCTTGGGGGGCCCTGAAGGCAGTGAACTCCTCATCCTCAGGGGCCATCCGAATTTGGTTATATCCGGAGTATCCATCCATGAAGGAGAGGGCTTAGAACCCTGCCGTGGCGTCAATCAACAGCTCTGTCACTGGAAGGGGAAAATCATCCTTCGGACAGTGGCGGTTGAGATCGCGGAAGTCGATGCAGACTCTGATCTGCCCGTTCTTCTTCCGGACCGGCACAATGTTGGCCAGCCATTTGGGGTACTGGACTTCCCTCACGAAGTGGGCTTTGATAAGCTTGTCAACTTCGGCCTCAACCATGGCACCGTGGAATGGGTGCATCTTCCTGGGAGGCTGCTTGAACCCGCGATGGTTCGTCGGGAGACCAAGGCGGTGGACGGCTACCTGAGGATCTAGCCCCGGCATCTCGTCATAGCCCCAAGCGAACACATCGCGGTGCTGCCTGAGAAAGTCCACGTACTGCTGCCGCTCCTCAGAGGGCATGGCGACACTGACCAATGTGGGTCTCGGATCTGCTTCGGTTCCAAGGTTCACTTGTACTAACTCATCGACCGTGGCGGAGACGCCCTCCTCAAAGGCTGGGGGTGCATCTTCCACGTCCTCTCCACTCGGGGAGGGATCGTCCACGGGAGAGGCTGCGTTGGCAACTGCATTGGGGATACCAGATCCTGCTGGGCCGCTGGTGCTGGCATGGGCGGTCGCGGTCATCTCATCAGGAGACTCACAAGCCGTCGAGACCATGGCTACGTCCAACCGTTGAATCGGGAGGATATAAGCGTCATCCAAACTTGCCCAGGGATCACTTGCAACAGCGACAGGCTCGACCTCACCTTCCAGGATCTGCATATCCTTGCTCTTGTAATAGTCCGCGTCCAGATAGCGGGCTTCACATGAGGCAAAAGGAGAGGCATCTCCCTGAAGCACGCCTACTCGACCATTAAGGGAGTATTTGAGGCATTGGTGGTATGATGAGGGAACCGCCGCATGAAGGTGGAGCCAGGGCCTGCCCATCAATGCGTTGTACGCAGTGTCTTGAGAGACTACCATGAATTCGGTGTTGGCAACCAAATCACCGAACTGGGTCTTCAAACGTATCTTGCCGACCGGGGTTTGCTCGGTGCGGTCGTACCCCTGGATCCTGAGGTCGGAGGGAATCAAGTCATCCTCAGACAACCCCAATCTCCGGAGCGTCCGAGTGGGAATTAGGTTAATCCCGGACCCCGTGTCGACAAGACATCGCCGGACTTCAAGGCCATTGAACTGGCCGGTAACATACAGCGGACGAATGTGCCCCTATATAGGAGGGTCTTCATCCTTACCAGAAAACGAGATAACTGCCTGGCATTCGGCGTCCTCAATCGTTTCGGCGTGAAAGGCCTCTGCAGCCGCAACCTCTGTCTCAAACTGGAGGGGGCTCTTCAGGGCTTCAGCGAGTGCCTCGCGCATCTCAGATGACATGCGCAGAGCCTCAAGGATGGAGAGTCTCGCTGGGATGTCGGCCAAGTGCTTCAGGACATCATAATTTTTGGCCAAGCGCGAGCCCCTGGTTGCAGGAGGTTTCTCTGCGGTTGGAAGCATGACGGGCCTTGCCGGTTGGGCCGGCGGCCGACTGGTGCTTGGCGCATCTCGATGTTCATTGGTTGAAGCCCGGTAAATGGTCACCGTACTGGGGTCAAGAGGCCGGGATGGACTCGTGGCAGGGCGGAGCTGATCGCGACGCGGCTGAGGCGGTTCTGCCTGATCCCATACCACAAACAGTGGCGGAGGCGAATCCGTCATCCCCGGATGGGGGGGCTGCGCATGCTGAGCTCGGTTTTGAGCCTGCTGCCTGGTCTCAGTGGCGTGAACGGCCTGGCTGGAGGTACCAACTGCTGTGCCCCGGCGACTCCTGTTGTTGCGGCTCCTCCGATGGTGGCGACGACCGGGGACACTAGGGAGGTCCACCTTGTGTTCTTCAAAGTCGGGAACCGAAAAGGGATTTACCAGCTCGACGGTATTAACCGAAGCGTACCCAATAATGTCATCAGACGAATCATTCACCACTGGGCGGATCCGAAGAGGGATCCCCATCTCCGGGGGCATGAAATCGCCGAGAGTGCGGGATAGTGGCGGAACTGGCGGGGCGCGCTCTTCCTTCTTGCGCCGCCGCCGTTTGCTCTTCTTGGAAGAGGCAGGCTGGGACGACGATGCCGAAGCAGCACCCGCAGATTCTGGGGGCTCAGGCTGATTCAAGCGCGCACGGATGATTCCACGGGCGCGAATGATCGTCTTGCGGGCCATCCAGTTTTTATACTTCTGGGATCCGCGGTCGGAGACCAGCTGCCATTCGTCCTCATTGCCGCTATCGTCATCTGATCCCACGAACACGCCCGCCACTTGTGCCGGAGCTGGGCCCAACCTGATTACATTGTTGTTAATCTGGTCTTGGAGCCAATCCTTAAACACATAGCACCGCTGGATGGTGTGCCCCAGGGCCCGATGGTAGGGGCAGTAGCGGGGGTTATCCGTGAGATGTGCCTCCTCCGGCCTCCAACACTCAGGCAGTCGCACAATCCTCTGCTCCAGGGCGCCCCGGAAATAACCGGGGACCTGATCCTCGTGAAATGAGTAGGTCAGGTATCGCGGGCCCCTGGGAGCGTGGTCTTGACGAGGGGATGGAGGGGCCTGCCGAGGAGGTGGACCCTGATTATCTCGCCTGGGTTGCGGCGGTACATTACGCGGAGGGGCCGACCGGTTCTGAGGCTGCCGCTGCTGGGCCGGGAACTGAGCCCGTGGAGGCGGATTCCTGTGAAGCTGTGGAGCTGGTCTCACCGGCAGCAGCTCCAATGGCCTAGGAGCCTCTATCTGGGTGACAGCAGCGGGCTCAGCCCTGCTGGCTCTCCTTACAGGAATCATAGGAGGCAGCGGGTGTGCCTGGCTAGCCTGTTGCAGGGCTTCCTCAAGACGTTGAGCTTTGTCTGAGAAGTCCCTGAACCCTCTGGGGTAATTCTGAGTGATCAAGGAAGGGACCAGCTCGGTCTTGACTTTCCCGACGCACATTGTCAGCAACTGCTCCTGAGTCAATGGCATGTCAAGGGAATACGTGAGACCCTTCCATCGGGCGGCGAAGTCCGCGACTCGCTCATCAGGCCTCTGCTTGCACTTGAAGAGGTCTGCGATACTCGTCTTCCGGGTCGTGGAACTGAACTGGTAGAGGAACTGTCTACGAAGGTCCTCCCAGCTAGTTATCGACCCGACGGGGAGCTGGCTGTACCAGACAAATGCTGGCCCTTCCAGTGTCTGGACAAAGCAGCGAAGCTTAGCAGCCTCTTGCTGCGCCGGAGTCCCCAACATAGGCCCGCACCTCGAGTTGAAATGGGCCAAATGCTGTGGCGGATCTCCAGTCCCGTTGAAGGGGGCAAAAGTGGGATTCCCGAATCCCGGAGGCGCCGGCATGTCATCCACCCATGCTGGGTATGGCTTGCCGTCCGGTGGGATTTCCACTTGCCGAGTCTCCAAGGCTTCCAAGCGGGTGATGAGTGCCGCCATCGGATCGTCCGGACATGGGTTCCAGTCCTAGCGAGGATCTCTAACCACGAGCGCATTGCATGGCCCTTCAATCGGGTCGTCGACCGGGTCGTCGAACTCGGCAGCTCGTGGGATGGCGGGAGGAGCGGCCCTTGGGGCAGCGGGAGGAATCCGAGCGGGGTCTCTCAGGTAGTCACGCCGCTCGGGAGGGTGTGGTGAAACATACCGCGCCCTCTTGCCATAGGCGATGGCCTCTCTCCTGTCGGCGAACACGGCATAATCACGGTTGCCCGGGAGAGCCTCATCGAGGGGTGGTTGTTCCTATCCCTGTTGTCCTGGCCTAGGATCACCGTAGTCAGGCCGCTGCTCTGCAGTGCGCTCGGCGAGGAGCTGGTCAAGTAGCTTCTTCTGCTCGGCGAGCTGTTGACGTAGCATAGCCTTCTCGGGATCCTCATCCGCCCTCTGCGTGGAGGCGGATGGGTCGGCGGGCTTTATAGCCTCGTCGTGCTCTTTACCTTTACTGACGTTTCGGCTCAACGTCAGTGCTTCAGTGGGTGCGGGGAGACCCAGGAGGCTCCTCTGGTGATGAGTAACTCTCGCCGATGGATCCAACAACGGCTTGTCTTCGGGGGGAGAGCCCCCGTCGAGAAGTTCCAAACCGTTCCCCTCCCCCGACAGGTCAGCCATATTGACTGCTTCCGTCCCTGGGGATGTACCCTCAGGGCCACCCAGTGAATCGGGCTGTCAGCGAATCGCACTGAAGCGTAGGGCAGCGTACTGCCCCCATCCACGGATATACACGTGGGGAGTGGCTTCCTCGATAACCTTGCGGAGTACTTGAAAACACTCAACGCATCGTTGTTGGAGGGCCTCGTGGTGCCCAAATGACCCGGGGTGCCGAACCGCGGGGAGCGTGGCCAGGTCAACTTGACGGCACTGCTCACCAATATCCTCCAGGTACACTTGACTCCCGGGATATGGCATTTGTAAGAGGTGAATACGGGAGTGAGTCTCCCGGAGAGTTCGGCGGAAGCATTCGAACTCATCCGGGGTGAGCGATTCGGGTGCATCAAAGTCCGGTCCTGCGACTGGCCAAAACTTCTCAGGGAAGTGGCCCTCTGCAAGGACGGTCCAGAAACTCCATGACTCAAACTCAGGACCCAGGTCTCCTTGGTCCTCTTCAACGACTGGGAATGGACGGGGAACCGGCAGTGGTGCCGAGGCGGGCCGCCGGGCCGACGGGCTGGCCGGCGGTGAATACGGCGAGCAGGCCGATTGGCCTCCATATCCCGGGCCGCCCTCTGAGGGTGGCGGTGCCCTGGCTACCACATCACGATAGGACGGGCCGGCGAGCGAACATCCTGCCGTAGCGTCGGTGCTCGCCGAGGGTGCACTAGATCGTGGTTCAACCGTCGGTCCCCAGAAAAGGTCTCCGGCTTCTCCGATCGAGGCAGAAGGCGCTTCCAGAGGGGCCGGTACCAACTGCATGCTTGATCCTTGGGGGTCTACCAGGCCCTCGCTACTCCGGATAAACCTTCGGAGAGAAGCGGGGATCATATCGATCTCGCTCTCGGGAAGTACGAGGCTGACGTGCTGCACTCCTACCCCTGCCCCTGACAGGTGGGATTGGGGGGAGGGCTCTGTCGCCGAATCATACTCCGCCTCTGTATCAGAGAAACGAACCGGTCGGATCTCTGTCCGGAATTCCGTATCATTCTTCCCTCGGCGTCGACGCCTCGCCCTCCTGCCCCTGGGTGGTTCTTCGGGGCATGGCTGATCTCTATCCTGGCGTCCTCCGGCCGCACTGGTGCTGGGGCCAAGAGGACTGGAAACCAAGGTGTGAGGGGCACCTGGACAGATATCAAAGGGGGCGTAGGGAGAGATGATTCCGGGCAGGCCTCCGGGCCGAGATCGGAAGGCGGGGTGACCCATGCCTCTTGGATCGGCCACACGGAGTAGACCCTGTTGGTGAATAGCACTACCGCGAGGTGGTCCGCGGTGGCTATTGTCTGTACCAGCAACCGGGAGAGTCAACCCAACCTACCTTTGGGGCGGTCGGGGCCTCGATCCGGGTCGGGCATATAAGTGCCCCTGCTCAGGATGCGTAGGGGCCTGGCAACTAGAGCCAGCAGTGGATTGAGCCAACGCGGCCGCTGTTGCTAGGGCCCCAAGGTGGGCATCCTCTTCCGCTCGCGCCCGACGTTGGCGTCAGGACAGATGAGTCGGGATGAGCGGCGCGGGCAGGTGGAGAGCCCGTTCTTCGACTTGAGAGGCCTGGCGGCGATGTCGCCATGGCCTGACAGGAGCCCTCATCGCGGATCCCTGGGGCGAATCTCGGATAGGGTGGTCCCAGGCATCTTCCACCTCATCCGCATAGGAGAAGGAGTTGTCGGAGCGCTCCGGGGATAAACTCCCGAAGCGGTTGGACGTCGAGGTAGGCAGCGGTGCCTCCCTGCGCGGCCCTCGGGGGCGGCGTTGGTGGCGAGGTGCAGCTCCCTCGAGGTCTAGGCGAGCCATGTCCCTGGTGGGGATGACTCCCTCTTCCTCATATCTCCGCACCAAGTTGTTGATCACCCTTCTTTGGATGACCTCCGAGGGGGAGAGAGGGCGTGGTTGCCCCGCAGCTGCGGCTGCTGGCACGGCTGTGGAACGGGCGGGACCGCGCGGAGTAGCCGCATCGGTGTTTCCTCTCCCCCTGCGCCAGTGGGCGTGTGGCGATCGGGCACTGGATTGGGAGACCTGATTTCTGAAAGCAGGGAGAAGAACCCATTAACACTGACAGGAAAAGGAATCGACAACCAACCATTAGTGCCACGACGCCTTCCGTGGGGGGGACCCAGGCCCTCGACGTCGCGAGACGGAGTGCCCGATTTCCCTTCCTCAGCCCCTGGCGGGTAAAACTGAATGCTCGGTCGAGCAGCATGCTGGTCTTCCAACACCTCTGAAAGCCATCGGTCTTCGTATTGAGGAGAAGAGATTCACGTCGGGTTCACCATTTTTCTGTTTCGGTGCGGATGTGCGTCGGGTTACGCTGTTCCGCCAGGACGCGTTCGCGCGTGCACCCGTCAACCCGAGGGGATGGGCGCGCGGCTTGTGGTCCCGCAGTCCCGCTTTCCAAGGGCGGGCGGCATTTGTCCCTTATTCAGGGGCGTCTGCTCCTTGATCGAAACCGGGATGATGGGATGTCGGCTCCTCCTTCCGTGGACGTCTCCTCGGAACTCGTCGCCTAATCCGGGTCTCCCTCATAGATTTAAGAATATTCGTGAATCTCGTTCCCGGCGCCATGTCTCCATGGACACAGGTTAATTACGCTGCTTCCGCCCGGACGCTCCAAGGAGTCTGGTCGGGGCAGCAACCTGCGGTGAGGAGAACGGGTGGCTCTGGGTGTTGGGGGCGTGTCCTAACACTGCGCCTCTTCATGTCTGCCTTTCTTCCCTAATAGGGCATCTCGAAGGCGTGATGGCCTGAGGCATCCCGCACTGGGTGCGGGGAACTGTGTTACCTGAGGTTTTCCTCAGCTTCTCATGTTTAACACGGGGTATGCCGCGAGTTTGACGTCCAGCGGGGACGACATCGGACTGATCAACATGAGGAGTGGATCAGATGACAGAACCCCTTGCAGGGAACCTCCGACGCTGGGGCCAGCACATGGGCGACTTCCCGAGTGAAGTGGAGTGGGATGAAATGGCATGACCCCACCGGGATGTGGCGGCCCGGGTAAGGATCAGGATGGATGATGGAGTGAAGAGCTTGGACCCCGTAGGGGCTTCCTACGTACCGTGCGTTAGCGCGGATCAAAGTCAGCGTAGTTCGGATATACAGTTTAATGTCATGTTGGACGTCGGCAAGCCGACTCAAAAAGAGATCGAGGCCGCCGGGCGGAGGATTGAACCGAACCACCTCGCAAAGAGGGGGATGGAACGGCCGGGTGGATCACAGTTTTACGTCATGCTGGACGTTGGCAAGACGACTCACGAAGAGATCGAGGCCGTGGGGAAGCACAATGGAGATACACACGTGAAGTCCCCCACAGAGGCGGATTCATAGGTGAATCAACGCAAGTGTGAACCCGAGAGGGGTCCACTGATGGACGAACCGACGTAAATACGACCGGGACGACCAGGTGGTGGGCTTGAACCTCGGAGAGGCTTCCTACGTACCCTGTTTAGAAGACAGGGATCAAAGTCCACGTAGTTCGTTCTGTTTGCAACACTCTACCCCCGTGGGTGAAGGCCACTCCAATCCCGACATCCCTGCAGAGACGAGCGGGTGGGGGCCACATCCAAACCGGGAGGACCCTGCGTGCGAGGCACGGGATCAGGTGAAACGGACGGTTTAACGTCTTGCCGGACGAAGTACAGTTTAACATCGTGTGTTGAGGACGAAGTGCAGTTTAACGTCGTGCGGGACGTATGCAGTTTAACGTCATGCAGGATGTATGCAGTTTAACGTCGTGCAGGACGTATGCAGTTTAACGTCGTGCAGGACGTATGCAGTTTAACGTCGTGCAGGACGTATGCAGTTTAACGTCGTGCAGGACGTTGAAGCCGCCGATAGGTCCGTGTCACTTCGCGCAAGTCTGGAGGGCCGCACAGGAAGACAACACACAGTGCGGGCACCCGGGATGAGGGTCATCGGGCGCCACGCAGGCGGGTACCCAAAGGGGGTCAAAGGGGGCGACCCTGACTGTTTGCGCGCAAAAGAGGAGCTTTGCGCGCAATACCGCGGGTCGGCGCGCAAATGGACGGGCTGGCGCGCAATTGGGCCAGCACTTTGCACGCGAATGATAGAGATTGCGCGCACCGGGCTTCGGATAGCGCACAGGGGCAACGGCTCATTCTCTAATGAATGGCCACTTTGAAAAGGGGGGGGGGGCGCAATCGGGCTGGATTGCACGCACCCCGGGGGAAATTGCGCGCAAGAGGCTTCTTTTGCGCGCGAATGCCTTTGGGTGAATATTTATTCAAAGGAAAGGAGCCAAAGGGATTGCGCGTGAAGGCGAACCCCAAGGCTTTCTTGCGCGAAAGAAAAGAGGTTACCTGAAGATCGGCATTGCGCGCGGAAGGGGTTGGATTGCGCGCACGAGAGACCTTTTGAATTCTGGCAACCTTCAAAACGTCGGGGGTCGCCTTATATTTATAGGCAACCCCGGGCGCGGAATCCAGTTCGCGGGCGTGAAATTATCTTCCCGGGCGCGGAATCGGGCCCGGCGCGCAAGGGAGTCGCGCGGGCCACTGGCGCGCAAAATTGCGCGCCGGCCCGGCGCATTGCGCGCATCCCGGGAGGTTTGCGCGCGGCTCATCAACTTTGCGCGCGTGTCTCCAAAATTCCGCGCAAGGCCTCCGGGCCCTCCGAAACATGCTTCCGACTCCAAATATGACCTCGCTTTCCGCATCCGGAGCTTTGTTTGGGAACAACGGACTTTTCCGGCGTCTACAATAATTTCTTGGATTTTTTCATAATAATTCCCAATACATCTAAAAAAACTTATATATTGATTATTGTTGATCAACATACGTATTCATCCCTCTCTATTACTATTAGGGAAGATTTCACAATTGGTCGTCTTTCCATAATTAATGTTATGTAAGTTATAGAATTTCATGTAGTATCTTATTCTACAGTATCTTATTCATGCATTAGGTATAAATAAATTTCATTGAAAACTCTTTAGAAGGATAAAATGTTCTGTTTCACCACTAAATATCATCCTTAAAATGATATTCATTCTCAGAGAAACATTCAAGCTCTAGAATACATGATGAGATATTGTTATATGGATTTGAAAGGCGGTTGAGATCAACACTTAGCTGTGGTATTATTTTTTTTACAACCATTGATTTCACTCAAATATTCAAAAAGAAACATATGTAATCCCTCCATGGTAAGATGTGCATAATTACAATATTGATAAAAGGAAGGTGGGGAATGAAAGCATATGACACTTGATTTTATATAGAAAATTGATGGGATGGATAGATATAATCAATAGTATATAAGAGCACCTTAGAACTAAAAAACTTTTTAAGAACAATTGATGAAAACAATAAGATATTCTAGTGTGTAACATGGTATTTATATAAATATACCCCTAAAATATTGATATGATATTTGGAAATAAGTGAAATATAATCCCTCGTTATATAGGTCCTTTTAAAAAATTTGGTCATGTTTGGAAGGTGTTTTATAGAATTTTTCATTCAATGAATAACTCTCATGTGCATGATGTATTATATATATATATCCTCATAATGTACATAAATGATCCTTCAAATATACTAAACATATAATATCTACCACTAGAAGAAGATTTTCTTTTAATATCAAGAATTAAATATTAAGGATAATATATAAAATGATCTATTAAACAAGACAACTCACTTGGTTATTGTTTTATGGTCGAGTCTTTGAGTTGAGGAAGTTACGTGGGAACCTGAGGATTTGATTAGGTATAGGTATACTAATTTGTTTTTATCCATGTGATGAATTTATATGGTGAAATAAATTTTATGGGGTTATAATGTAACACCCTGATATTCATAGGAAATATTTCAATTAAAATAATTATAATTCATTAATAGTATGTGTTTTACACAACCACAAGATTAAAAAAACATAGAGAAACTATTAATAAAACCTTTTGATTATGTTAGTGGATTTAAATATCAATAAATAATTTATGATTTAAATATATATACAATACACAATCTAAATTTATTTGAGAGTTCATAGAGAATAATAAAACAATTTTACTAAAATAACTTTTTCATCAATAATATGATTACTTAAATAATGTATTCTTCATTTTTTACAAAATTTCCAAATTAAGATAAAATTAATTTTAAAATATTAAATTTCTTTAATACATCATGTCAATATTATCATAAAATTATAATTTTTTTAAAACATAAATTTTTTATGGAATAGTTAAAATATAAGTATTTTAAAACAGTATATTCATTTCATGTTAAAAATGTAAAATTATTATTTTCTTAGTATTAGATTTTTTATATGATTTTAGTATTAAATAATTCAAATATTATTTTAGAAATATTATTTATACAATAATTTATTTTAAAAACATTTAATGATATAAATGAGCATTTTTTATGATATGTTTTTATGGAATTTTAATAGATTTATTTAAAATTTAATTTTACTAATAATTTTTTTAAAATTTTAATAAATTGGTTAAAAAATAAATTAAAAAAAAACTATATTTATTTAAGAGTTGTATTTTAATTATTTTTCAATATTATTAGTAATCTTTATAAATTTTGTTACAACGGTAATGGGTAAAAAGTTTAATTTTGCCTAAAAATAAAATTATAACGACAATAAAATTGTCCTAAAACAATAAAAAAATTAATATTATTATAATTTTAACTCATAAATATATAAATTAATATTTTTAATAGACCCATTCCCATGAAAATTGCTTATAGAGTATTTAAATCAAAGAATGACACAATATGTCACTCTATTTGTCTTAAATATTTATTATATATCCACATTGGGAAAATGATTTGTTATAAAGGAATATTAATGTAAAATTATTACATAATAAACACATTTTAATTATAATTTTTTTTTGTTTTTGGTCCACATAAACGTGATTATTAAATATATAAGGATATATTTAATAAAAATTCAATGATGGCACAATCATGTTATAAATACTATATAATTTTTAATATAGGGTTACCCAAAATTTATTTTCTACTATACATATAATTCTCAAAATATAGAAAAGTTATATTCATCCTGGAAATTTATTTTAAATTTTTAATAAACAAATAATTACATTAAATAATTGTACAATGTTGATGAAGTAATTATTTCATTAATAGAAATATCAAATAAATATTTTCAAATATATTTAAAAAATATAATAATAGATAATTAATGAGAAAATAATATTTTTTTGATGAAATTTACTTTCTAGAGATATAATAAAATAACTATTTGAAGTTAAGTTGTTATCTTAATATTTTTAAAAGTATGAGAAACGAATAATGTATTAATTAACTATAATGATATATTATCAGAATACTGTATTATAATTATTTTTAAATCATAAAAGTTATTTAAAAATAAAAAATAAATATAATATTGTCTATAATTTACCAAATTTTTCAATAATGGTTTAATTTATATCACATAAGTAAAAGTTACAACCTTTTAATATTGAAAAAAAATTGTTACCAATGTTAAAATTAAAATAGGTTAAATAATGGATAATCAAAATAATAATGATTAAAATAATAGAAAAATGGTCTAATTTACTTTTTATAATATTAAAATATTGTATATCAAAATATTCTAATATCTTTCCTTTTTTTGTTTTTTTGAGATTGTAAATATTAAAATTAAAATTTTTAGAAATTCCAAAAGTGATGCTCACCTCATTTATAAAACGACACATATTCCATAAATTCTCCACATCACATTGAGAATTAAAGCTCACCCATCACCTAAAAACATCAAATTTCAACTTCCAAATCCACATTATATCTAGTTTGGTCTGATTAGGATCAAAATACTTGTCTCTCTAATGCAAGATCTAGAGGATGTTCGCCAAATAAGTGATAATCATCATTACCAACTATTTAATTAATGTTTTAACTTCTACTTACAATTCATGTGTTGATTAAATTATAAACAAATATCCTCAGTGTAAAATATATGATGACATATTATTATGAATATGGAATAATCATATTCCACCTTTTACCCATCTGACAAAAAAAAAATCTCCAAGCTTGAGTACATACGATTTATCATCTCCTCATCATGGTGTAATTTGGTTTTCATCACCACATTATTTAGAGGTATATAACGGTATAAATAATATATATATATATGATAAATATAAAATTATTGTTATTTTTTATAAATATACACCTTCCACTTCCTTACCATTTCACCATCAAGGAAATGGTACCACTGGTCATGTGTACTTATTATCTACCATCTCCATAATGTGATGCAATTCATTCTCCATGATCCCTAATAAATGAATATTAAAAAATTATATAAAATGACTATATATTACATCTATGACGTTAATATAATTGTATATATGATATAAAATTATCATATATAAATGTAATGAGACTTATATTGAAATATATGCAAAAGAAAATGAAGTAGTTAGCAAAATAAAGAAGGTTAATATTGATATATTATTATCAAACAGTTGATAAGATGATTAAAGAGTATCATATATGATATAATAAAGATGATTATGATTCTAGTATAAATAAATATCATACCTTATACCTTTATATAAGATTTTTGTATACCTACGTTGGAAATACGACTTAAGGTTTGGGTTAAATAAATAATCTCATTATTATTTGGGATTATTTATATGTAAGTATATGATGAGAAATATTTACCATCCACATTCATGTTTCTTAAAAATATTTGAATATATTTTAAAATTATTATTAAAATAATTAAATTCAATTTTAATCATGTTTAAATTATTACTAGATTTTTTAAAAGAGAGTTTATGTCATTTTCATAATGATGTATATTGTGACTTTTTAGTAAAAATTATGAGAATATTATTTTTTTAACTTATACAGAAATAATATATTTTTCATCTTTCTTGAAATATTATTTCCTGGACTATAACTTGTAATATTAAAATTTTATTTTCTAGGAATTTCTTTTTAAATTACAGAACATTTTATTAAAATAAGTCATTTTAAAAAAAATGGTTATTTTCCTCTATAATTATTTTCCAATGTTGTATCATAATTATTTTACATGAACTATAACATTATGTGATGATAATTATGATGTAAAAGGTATTATTTTCAAGGATAATATATCTAATATTCATCTTTTTGTATTATGATTATGATGAAATGATATTTATGAATCTAATTTATTTCCATCTTTTAGTTTGTAATTAATTGATTATTATGAAACTAATTTCGTTCCATTCATTCTAATATAATGAGTGATTTATGTTTCTAAAGAACACATATTTATGTTTTTAATTACCTAATGGGTGGGACATATATCTATTTCAAATTAATTGGGTAAATATTAGAATCTAATCGGATAGAATGGACTGGAATGAGAATTAAATTAGGTTCAGTAATATAGGAATAAAACATGTGTTGAACTGAATTCAATAATAGAATTTTTCTTCTATGATAGTCTCCCTTATGATCATTGACTAATAAAAAAATGATTTTTTGTTATTTTTTTGTATTTGATATTTTTATGTATTACATTATCCTCCAATGTAATATGTTCTTTAATTCATCATGAACTTCTATGATTTATTACACATCACAATTTCACCAACTATGCTATTCAAGATAAAACATGAAAAGTTATTTTCAGTTCTTACCCCCTTATGCATATGATATCTATATTGATTACAATTAACCATAATCTTAGCTCACCATATATTATGTTTCTTTTCTATAAGATATAAATAAAGGTATCAAGTAAGATGAATTATAAATGGTTCTAGATATGAAGGAATAAGTGACTGATGATGTAGATGTTTTATGAATTAGTTGTTTATGTGTCCTAGTTTCTGATGAAACTAATCATTCAAGGTTTTTTGGTGGATTTTTTTATGTTTTGAAATTAATATTTAATATAATTGTTGGAAAATTATGCACCATTAAAGGGATGGTAGGAAATCAGTCTATATCAAGGGAAACATCATATGGTCTCACAACCATTATAAAAAACACTAATTGAGGCTATCTCTTCCCCAAGAGATAGGTCACACATTCATAAGTGTATAAACGTTGATCCTATTTGAAAGATCCAATGAAAAAAATGACCAATAAAAAAGGATAAGTATTTATTACTTGGAATCAAAAAGGGACTATATTGAGGGAAATTGTCTTGTGACCATGTACCAAAGCAATAACTTGATAAGATAAAACAAATGTTATACCATAACAAGACTCATAACATCATGGTCACAAGACACTTACTAGTGAATAAATAGTTTATCACATCAAGGGTTTATTATTTATTCTATTGGTTTTGAAGCTATGTTATTATAGGGTGTGTAGTAAATAAGATTTTCATTTTAGTTAATTAAACTCCACATTGTAAATAATATCTTAAATTATTTTGACACTAATTTTTGGATAATAGAAGTGAATAACCAGTCATGCACCATGTATCACCTTGGTTATTTTAAATAACCAACATGATAAATGGTTATTCATGTCAGTTATTGGATAAGGGACTTGAAACAAATTACCACCAATTATTATGTTACTTATTTTAAATTATCACCATGAAAAACATTGTGTAATTTCTTAGTTTTTTATCCAATAACAGATATGAAAAAAATATACACTGATACATCCTCCACTACAGCAGCATTCAGAAAATTGTACAAAAAGTCATAGAAAAGGCAACGTAGAAGGCAACAAAAGGCACATTCAATTAAAAATTCAAATAAAAAAACAAAAAAAACCTACAAAATTACTTTTCCATTCAATTTTTAAATGTCTCACATCGTATATATTATATGAATTTTCATCATAAATAATCCATATACATAAATAATTTTACATTAATTTTCAATATAACATATTATATATTATTGAAATATTTATAAAGAAATCAATCCTTTTGAAATAACGTATCATTCAAGGTTGAAATTGTTTTATACATTAATATTAAAACATAATACCCATATTTAGTTCCACCATGTTTTTTTATTAAACTATTTTAAATATATTTTAATAAAAATAACATTATAAATTAATATATCCCATATTTATTATTTGTAAATGGAAATTATGTTTAAATATTACCAATATGATCTTGGAGCTCATCTTTTTTGTTGTCTCAATAAGAAATTTATATTTTTATTTGAAAATAATATTTATATAATAATTTTTTTTCACAATAATATAATAAAATTAAAATAATAAAACTTATTTGTTCATTACTTTCGTAAATTTTTCATTCACTTCACTATTGATAGAACATAACCAATACAATATCTTCTCTATTGAATTTAAACACCCAACATCCTTTTACCACTGATTAAAAATAATATTTAATATGATTTGTTATTGTGCAATGTTAAATAAAATACTTTGTGAGAAGAAAATATTTGATACTTGTTCAAATATGGAAACATCCAACACTAAATGATAACATTATTCTGAAATCCCTCTACCATATAATCATTCCTTTCATAATCTATCATTAACAAAGGAATAGAAGAAATAAATTGTGTGTCTATAATTCCATATAAATCATTATTCTGAGTATAAATAAAATATGGGTCTATAAATCCATATAAATCATTATTCTCATACCATTCCCACATTTTATTTAGATACCTAATACAATGTAGACATAATTATAAATTTTCAATAAATTAATTGAACAATCATATTTTTTCATCGACTTACATGGAAAAAAATTGAATTCTGTTGATGCTCATTTGATCTATAGCTACATTCTCCATGATATCACTTTTCTAAAGCCCCATATACATTTCACACCTTTAAATAGTAGTATCAAATGGTATTTCATAAAATCACAATGAAAAATTTTATTCTGTTGAAAATTGCGAAATACTTATTGAATATGTATTTGATGTCATAGAATATAAATTTTTTTATGGTTTGTACAATATTTCTTTTACTATAATGTTTTATTATACAAAATTTGAAAAATAAATAAACATTAAGATGAGAAAAATTTAAATAAAAATTGGAATAAAATATATAATATATACATATATATACGATAATATGTTGAAGTAGTCAAGATGACTAAACAAAAAAATGACTGATACATAGTCCAACTGTACTCACATCATCTGTAGAGAATGGTATTTTTTCCCAACTTTCTATAATATCTCGAACAATGACCCAATGATTCTCTATATCAATATGGTGTTGATAAATGGTATCACTAATATAATATATCATCTAATAATAACCAATATTATGTGTATCAGAAGCATATAACTCACAGTAATATAGAATCTATATAAGAGGTTGTATTAGCGTATGATACGAAAGTGTGAGGTCAAGCAAAATAATTGTATGATTATAATATGGGGGAGGAGTGATATCTACTAGTATAGGAAGATTATTTGGATTAGTGGGGCCAAAATATCATTCTATTCCTGAAAATTTTGATTGTACTAAAGCTTGGGTCATGTCATCCTTCATTACATGAAAATCTTGAATGGTTAAATCAAAAGACTATTTATTTTATAAAAATGTAGCTTTGAAGATGCTTCCGAATGCATAAAAGTTTTTATTTTCGATATAAATGACATGAATCCTGATACACGACACATTTTTTCAGGCTTCCCCAATGTTTTAGCTGAAATATCTTATCTACCCTCCATAATAATGACCACATGTGTGGTCTGCTCATCTAGATATTCTTATCTAAAATACATCAAAAAATATATAAAAAATCACAATATAAAAAGGGTTTAGTTAAATTCAATTAATAAATAAAAATATTAAAATAAAATAAGATATAAATCTTGACTCTTTCATAAGATATTGTATTTTTTATCCCTCTTATATTTTAAATGTCTAGCTGATGAAGGAGGGGAAACCCCTCTAGATCAAGATGAATAAACTATCACCATTTTAGGTTTTTCTTCTATTATGTGTTCATCCAATAAAGTAATCCCACCACGAAATAATATATTAGGGTATACATTTTTAGCTTAATTATTTTGATCATATCCACATGATGGATATATATAAAGAATTAAGAATATTGAATTTCATTAACATTGTAATTAATATTGAAAACCCATTAAAATGTAACATTTCTATTACAAAAAACTATTCTCATCATCAAATTTCAACTAAATTTCAATGTATCTTCATTTATATATGTATATATATTACATTAACTTTTATCTTTTCTATTATAAATAATGATCTCTGATGTGACAGTTAATTTAAAATCCCTCCATCTCCTTGCTTCCAATGATAAACATTTCCTCTCGACTCCTCTAGTGTCTGGTATATCATATGTAATCTGATAAGAAGTTAAAATTCATATATTACTATGAAAATTACAAAACCAATACATATGGAAACAATAATACTATAATATGGTCTCCCATAGTAGTGATAATGTCACTTTCTCAACACTTCTCTAATTTTAAATCAAAATAATAACAATTTTTAGCATGTACGGATACTGAAGTCTTGAATTGTTATGAATCTAGACATATTGGAATATTATTATCGTAAAATTTAATTGGTAACCTATTTTCCTTGTTATGGGAAACTGATAATATTGGTAAACGTATGGTTCCATTTTACTGGCCCTCAAACTCATTTTCCCCTCATAAAAATATATGTATTATGTAAATTAGGATGAGGAGACTTATCAAAAAGAGCATTTTTAATTTCCTCCCTGTAGATATGAGTATGATCATCTCCAGAAATATATGGTGGATCAATGGTTTCATCTATGATTATCCTATATATCAAAGTATCAACAATTACTACAAAAATATAAAAAACCAACAATTATATGCATATGTAAAAAAGACTATCAATTATTAAACATGAAGAAAACTAAACTAAATGCCACACAATTTTATTCATAATAATAATATTTAACTAAAATGCTTAAAAAATAATTAGTGATGAAATGAAATAAATTAATTAAATCTACAAAAAATTAATGACTGATGAAATGACATAAATTAGTGAAAGCTATATAATGAAAACTATATAATATTTATGAGATATGGACTTAGATAGTAAAAATTCCCGAACCTGATAAATCATTATTAAAAAGCAAACATTTTTAAAATTATCATATTCAATATATTTTTTTATTTAAACTATTAAATTATAAATAATTGGTTTTCAATAAATAAAATAAATAGAAAAGTTACAAATGGTGAAACATGGAAAAAATAAAAAAACTAAAATAATATCAATAAATATTCAAACTTATTGGTTATAATAGATAATTTAAAAATTAAAATAAAATTAAAATATCTGAATTAAGAAACATAATAATGTAAACCATAATAAAACATATTTTTCCTATAATATTAAGAATGCACTAATGAATTTTTTCCCAAATTCAATTTTCATGATCATTCCATATATAACAAACCATATATTTGGTTTCAATATCAATATTATTTTTTAATTGTTTTATAGATGTAGGTATCTCACATTAATGAGAATATTATTCTTATTAATCATCACTAATATTCTATTATTTTCTTGAAAAATAATTTCCCACTACATATCGAATTGATAATGTAAATAGAGTTTTTTATGAGTTTCCATGATAAAATAATAATTTGTGAATTACAATTTATTCAAATTAAATAGTTTTATTAAAAATTAATCATGTTAGACACTTTTGTTATCGATAATCAATTTACAATTAAATAGTGGAATATGAAAATTAATTTAATCCACCTTCTATATTTTTTCAATGGCTTCATAATTTGTAGTTGATATAGAGATTGGGTTTTTTTGTTTGGCACTTGAAAAACACATTACTTTTATGAACATCAACACACATCTATTCTGAACAACTCTTATATAGTTCTGATATCTCTTATTAAAATCATATCCATTCATGTTATACCTGAACAATATTATTATATTTAATCTTTTACCACCTCATAACCATATCAATGTTTCTGATTCATCTAGTTTCATGGTATCTTGAAACTATAGAATTTTTTTTGTTATTCTCAGTAAAAAAACAGATCTTTATTCATTGGATAATATATTTTCAACTAATTTATATTCAATGTTATATATTATTGAGAATAATCTATTTTATACGATATTTATACTTTTTCATTATTTATATATTCACCATTATACGATTTTACTTACATACAACAAGTCCCCTTCCCCCATAATTTAACACATTCACTATGAGATGTAGGCAAACTGATGTTCTCAAAATTAGATAAAAAGTTTTTAAAAAACTATGAATCCTCTATAAAAATATATACTTCTAAACAATGGATGCTTCAGATCTATATAGTTTCTTAACATACCCCTTCAATATCTTCATATAAATTTCAAGGCGAAACAGACTAAATAGATCTATAAGTCCACAAATCATTATTTCCTACACCAAATTAAGCATTAACTACACCATGATATCAAATAAATATGGAGGAAAGTACATTTTACAATAAAATATTATAGAAAAATATTATTTTTCCTAAATGTTCAATGTATTCAAATAAATCCCCTTATTTCAAATTGATTTAAAATATTACACAGCTTCATGATTGTCATTTTGACATGGGAGGGAAATATTACAAACAATTAATATGGTAGGATCTATTGAATCATTGAATGAATGTCATGATATTTCATATATTTCATATTTAAATCCCTTAAATACACAAAAAATTGTATATTTCAAGAATAACCATGTGGCACTTTGATATATTGAATTCATTGAAAAATGATAGTTTTCTCCCTATTGAGTATCTTATGAAAATATGGGGGTAGGAATGATCGCCTTCCATTAGGAGTGGGAGCCACCAAGAAATGTATTCACATTAATAGTAAATTCATTCTTTCATTAAATATATCTATAGTCTTTTTTTAATATCTAACAATGTAATAATCATAGATTCACAGATATTACTCTCCAGATTCATGCAATCAATGTTATGATTCACCTCATGATATCTCTAATGTGGTATAGAAAAAAATATTTACTATTTCATACAAATATTTATATCATTACAATATTTATATATCTTTCTTGAATGTCACATAAATGGTTTTAACCCTCTAAAAATACTGACCAATAGATAATATTTATGGAGAAATATCAAATTCTTGTGTTCCAATTAATACTTACTTAATCTTTAATAAGTGTTATCTATATGAAACAATGTTTGATGACCAAATTATAATATTTTTCTACCATGATACTACTGACAATAGGATGTCTGTTATTCACAAATTGAATAAGCATTATTCACCTCAACATTGTATTAAATCTAATTTCCAGATGTTGTGAATTCATTTATAGTAAACATATAGTTTAATGAATTTGAAGATATTATATTTTATTTGAATAATACTCATTTATACCTTCCTCCCATAATAGTTTCAAATCATTAATTAAGGGATAACATGAAAACATTGACAAAAGTTTTGTGTTGTATTGGTCAACATATCATTAAACTCAACATCACATACTTTTTCATCATACAAAATTCAGGATATAAGATGAAAATTACCATTAAAATAGGCCATTATCTATGTGTACTACTGAGGATTTGATATAGATTCATTATACTTATGAATTTTCTATGTATGAAATTTATATAGTCCTTTATAAATGTTGGAATCTAGAGATCAATTTTCTTCCACTATAGACAATCAATTGGATACCACTTTTTATCACATATCAACTCATTATCATGACATCTTTACTTGTTTTCATAAGGTTACTTATAAAATAAATATTTTAAATGAGGAATTATTGGAAGATACAAAAATTATTTGGTAGGTATCTCTAAAACTTATAAATCAACCTGTGATTTTTCTTTCAACTAAAACTGTGATGTCCCACATTTAGGACACTCTGACATAAATTCATTTTTTTAATTATATAGAACAAATACATTAAGGATGTAATTTATTTTCTAGTACCCCAATAACTTTTTGAATAGTATTTATTTGGCCTTGTAATATGAATCTAGAATATCATTCTCCTTAGGAAGAATATCTTTCGACAATTATAGAACCTCTATAAAACTCTATTCGCTCTATATATGTTTCTCTATTAGGTGTATTAATATTTACACCATTGAAGAAATAATATATATCATACAACCTGAATACAATTTTTTTCATAATAACCATATAAACTCAAAATTTCTGGTTGTTTCTCAATTTCATCTACTTTAATATCATGAATCATTTCATCATATTTATCATAAATACCATCTTACAAAGCACCATCACAAAATTTATCTTCAATTATTCCAAGATTACCTATGATAAAAAGAATTTATATAACTCTAATTAAAAAAATGAGAAATTAAAAGATATTATATCTCCCTACATTACAACTTCATTAAATGTAAACATTTCAGGAAAAGATAGAGAAAATTTCATTGTTTGGATCATTTTTTTAGAGAATTTCAAAAAAGTATAAACTGATGCTTCATATTCAGAACTTATTTTAGGTGCATTAACCTAACATTGATTTTTTATCTATAATAATTATAAATAATAAAAAAACAATGCTATTAATTTATAAAATATTGATATTATAAATGAAATTAAAAAATATTAACAATAATGAATAGAAACATTAGAAGTAAAATATAAAATTTTGATGAGATAATTCATTCATGCGTAGGAAATTAGAAAATATATTCCTTTAAAAATGCTTCAAGTAAATATAAATGAATATACCCTTATAAAACCATTAAAAAATATGTATAATGATATACATAAAACAATATAAATAAAAAAATATATAGAATTAGAACAACTAATTTATAGTTGACTATTTATATTAATAAAAAATAAATTCAATATTATAATAAAGTATATAATATAATCATAAATTGAGTCATATTTTTAAAAATATCACATTAATATTTGTTTCATTGGAGTTTATAAGGTATATAGTACTCTTTAACAGTGTACCCGTTTAGTATTCTACATTAAAAATTAGGCCCATCACACATTATACCCTATTGTAATGCCCTAGAGTACCCTGGAGGCACAAGACTATACTTAAAAACACAACATAATGTTTCTCATATTCTAAAAAGCTTCATTAGTCCCATTTAAAAAATACTTTTATCTTCAAAACATGGAATTCAATATCACAAAATTTATGGGAAGAAATAATTCATACTAAAAGAAATACCATGATTAATAAATTAAAATTTTATAATATCAGGAACAACTAATTCATACTAGAATTAAAATCAGTAATAACAATTGAACGCATTATTAAAACATGGAAACATCATTCATGTTAGGAATAAAATAATGAATAAATAATTAAAACATTTTAAAAGTTTTTAAATCCATCTGGAGAAATAATTGGAGAGGAAAATACCTATTAGAGAATATGCAATGATGAATCTAAAAATCATCATTATATAAATATGGTAATGTAGTAATAAATAACATGGTTAAATATTCGAAGGAAATGAAAGACTAAAATGAGGGATTTGAAAATTTATTATAATTATTTCATAAGTATCTTCAATTCGTCACCCATGGTAATAGAAACCCTACAAATCTACTTAGATTGTAATGTGTGATTTGGACTTCCAAATCAATGAAAATAGAGGGGTTGTGCTTCAAAGTGAGAGAAATGAGAGCTCTATCATAATAATGGAAGATTGCGTAATGTATCCTTAGATCGATTCATAAATTTTTAATTGATTTGTCACATTAGTTATATTATAACCTATCCAAAAACTAGATATTCTAATCTCTTTCAAGTCAGTTACAAAATAAATAATGTAAAAATGATATTTCATGTTGAAAAAATGATATAAACAACATGTAGTTTGTTCCCTAAAAATAGTTTTATGCTAGTGTCTTCTTTTTGACGAAATAATTCCCCATTCCTATATTATCTCTTCAATAAGGGCACACTATAGAACCTTTTCAAATCAAAATGATCTCAAGCATACATGTTAAAGGATCTCATTTACCACACCTCATCACTATCTACTTTGGGCCTCATTGAGTCACCCATATAGTTTTAAATTTTGTCAAAAAGACAATTCTTTCTGGGTAGAGTTTTCATCATCATTAAGTGTCCAAAGCCACATCAACAATACCAACACATTGCTCCAATAAAACCCCATATTATCCTATTGAAGTATCACATCAAGGACCTCAATCAATAGGTATCTAAAATAAGTATGACACTAACACCCCAAGATTGCATATATCCTTGAACAACCAAAAAGGTGGTTATAGTTCTCTTAGACGATTCAGAAATATATAAATAAGAAATATTATTATAGTATGTTACATAGGTTTTCCATCCAAAGATACATTTATGAATAATAGATTATCCACAAAAATGATTGGATGTATGTGAAACTATTCTATTAGATAGGGTCCTCACAAGATGGAAACATCATTACACCACCATGAGCCAGTCACTACTTCTTGAGGGTCTAGTTCTCCCAGAATTCGTAGAAGTATCTTACATTTGAACATTAATAGCATGATAATACTATTCCTATCATTCCCTAGTATAACTGGAGAAATACACAACTCAATGTTTAGATTATCATCCTCCATGGACACTAGTTGTGGGTCCATGAGATTCTCAACAACTGGTAGCACATATTGGTTCTTTCATTTGGGTAACAACTAATGAATGGGTCACCAAAATATGTATTCTTCTCTAATATTATGATCCTCAGGATACGGTGTTGAAATCCTAGTTGGATATCATCATGTTGGCACCATGAACATTATCAAGAAGTACCATAGTCATTGAGTATATTTGGGGAGATGAATCCAGAGAGACAGTCAATAGAATCAATCTGTTATATTTCATGTAGCATTTTTCCACAATAGACTATGTATCTATATTCATCATTTACAAGAAGGAATCTATGGTCCTAATGTATTTATATATCACTGAATTCAACAAAACTGTGTTCAGTATTCTGAAAGCTACACACAAGTCCCTGATACACCTTTTTCTTATGTTCCCAACCAATCCTTTGTGTGGGTCCATCTTTACATCAAACCTTTGGAGGAACAATAAATATACCACTATATGAAGACCCAACCAAATTTGGGTCTTCCAGGATGATGATAATCTCATTATGACAACCACATGCCCTTATCCAGTAGGCATAGGGATGGGGATAAGAATTATGCATGAATAATACTGACACGGGATGCCCTCCCATAAGGTTAATGTATCCACACACAGAACCATCTATATGATATATAAAAAAGTACGATACAATAATGAATATATAGAGTGGAAAATTTATTTTCAACAACCTCTATGAAATGATTATTAAATTAAAATAGTTTAATACAAATGATAGATTCTTAAAAATTCATTCCCAACAATATGTAAATGTGGTAAACCTAAACTGTTATCACCACAAATAGTAGTTATGGGTAGAGTCTAACACTAGGTCCCCGAGTCCAGCCTCCAAACATGTCCAATGCTACCTCATAACCCTAAACATCATTAGGGAAACTAGTAACTATCATAAACTCCTAAAATCAAAACATTTTCACACTCCCTCTCCGAAAATACCAACACTATGCTAAAGACTCACACACATAGAGCCTCTAAAAAAAGAAATTGTCAAAAAATAATTCATCCATATGCTATGAGGGAAAAACATTATAAGTTACGTATTGAAATTTAACTTCACCAAAACAATCATTTACATTAAACAACTTTCTATAATATCATTATTTTTAGGATCTTTTAATTTTATAATTAATTTAAGTATTTAAATCCCATCCCCTTGATAAAATTATTTGATTTTTTGGACAAAATTTATAGGGGGAAAATAATTTATGTTTTTCTAAGAATCCCATTTAACTGAAATGAAATTTAGTTTTATAAAGAATTTTAGAATTTCAAACTATTATCTGTATAAGGATTTATTATATATAATTACACTACTAAGCTATGAAAGAAAATAATTTTATTTTTATACCCAAATTTTAAAAGAATAACTAATTTCATAATAATATGACCTAATAAAACAACAAGTAAAACTATCAAGTACAAATGAAAATGGCTTGTAAATACCTACATTCCTAATACGATTCATGTTCACATATAATCCCTCAATACCTTTTCAAGAGTAAAAAATAAAACAAAACATAACCTCATAAAAAACACATCATGACCTATAGAAAAAATCAACTACAAAAGAAAAAAACAAATTAAACAATACTATCATTGGAAACATGGATTTTCCATTATATTTGGATTAATTATTCCATGGAATAAGCTCATTACAATGTTATGATTCGTCCTATTTTCCTATATACCAAATCAAAATAATAAAAATACATTGATGACATTTTACAATTCCCTGACCCTGGACCAAGTACACATGTTTCATGATTATATGATTCATATATCCAAAAGAACTCCTACCCATATTCCAGATGTTTATGGATATTAGCATGGGTATAAGGTGTTATATTGAGAAGACTATACATATATATCAGAGTTTAACATTATTGAAACTAAAGGAAACATCATACACATAACATTCATAAAATTTAATAGGTAAAATAAATCTAATTCATTACCCATGAAATAATATATTGATATGACATACTATTTATATATACATATATACTAGTTAACTATAATATTTAAATCCCAAATATAAAAAATGTTAAAAAATAAGAGATGAAATTAACATATAATACATTATCACTATCCTGGATCCCAAATCAAAAATCTATTCATATTCATAGACTCAAGAATCAATATTTGGAAATATTCCGTTATCCGGACCTGCGTCTAAAATGTCATCCCAAAATACCAAAAAAATGCATGGACATTGTGTGAGTAAAACATAGTAGGCTAGAACTAAATATTTATAATTTAAATCCAATTTAATATTTAAAACATAATGATGTGAAATATTCCTAGAGGTTAGTGGGATAAATTGATATAAATAGTGAAAATAAATGGAACTAGTTTAACCCTCATGTCTCATGGAGACGACCTGGGCCAATGCAACCTATTTCAGCCAATGTCGGTCTCTGAATAAGGTGGAGGTGTTATGGCCTAACATAGATCTAGGGTGAATAACTAAAGAGACATAGATTATATATATTAATTGAATACATGGGATTCCATTATAATTAACCTTCTTATTTGTTAAAAATATATTTCCACAATAAATTTCATAAATCTATAGAACACATTTTTCATTCATAGATTGAACTTGTTATGAATCTAGGCATAACACACGTGGTATTATGTAAAAATATAAAATGGTTAGATTATGTATAATTTATCCCATTTAATTAAAAAAGGATCTGCTTAAAAATCCATGAAATTAATTTGGGGAATTCAACAAGGAAAGTACATGAATCCATCTGGGAGACAGCTTATGAATTTCCAATAGGGAATCTTGGCAGAATCCACCAGCATAGCCATGACATTACACATCTTAGTGTAATTAAATTATAATTCATGTAATTACATGTTAATTTGAAAAATATAAATCCATGGTTGTACACCATGGAGTCCCATTCTAATATAAAAATTCAAGACATCAATAAAAGACATTATTCTACAACGTCACAAAATAAATAGTTCAAATAAAAATCCAACTTTATTTGATAATTACAGTTTTTTATTCCAAATTAAAAAATCCATGGAAATATAATTTAAGGTTCCTACTAGTTATCCTACGCATCTAAATTTCCAAAAAAAATCTCTATATCAATTATGGTATCTCATTAATATTCCTTTTTTGTACCTTGTAGGACATCATAAGTCTTAAACCTATACATTAATTAAATATACAATGTTACAGCTAACCCAATTCACCTATCATAAAAACATGTGAGAATTTAAAAAATTAAAAAATTATTAAGATCAATTTATATTAATTTTAGGCCTAGTGTAAATATTATAGATAAAACTACCCATGAAAATTTCATGTATATATATTGAGTTCCTGGGGGTAATGAATGAGACCACATACCTTATGTTAGATGAGTACTAATCATAGATCATTGGCCAATGATTATGGAATTGATGGTAGATATTATAAAACCAATAAAAATACATGAATTTAGGGTATTTAAATTAAACAATGTGGAACATATTTAGATAGAATGAGATAATGATATTATATGTTAATTGGGTGATATATTTTCCAGTGTCATTCTATGAGGATAAATAGATGTATAAATGGAAGTATGATTTGGGATATCCATTGAAACACCAAGAGGAGGAGAGGTGATTTTATTACAATGTTTGTTCAACCCAAAGGGTGAAAATTAGTGTAATGAAGGAGTAATTGTACTGTGGTAAAATATACTTTTTTAGTTTATTAAAATAGAATCCCAAACCCACTAGCCCGATGGTGGGCATCATCACCTAGACAGTGGTGATTCTAATGGATGTCCATCATAATGTAAGCCCATATCCTAGCCTATGGATGTATTCTAGCTATCTTGTGGCACTCTAGGTGAAAGAGTATATTCCCTAGCCTCCTCATGCATTTACCAAACACCCATATGAGCTCATGAAGCCACATGATCAGATCAACTTAAAATGGTTTTTTAAATAAATTGTATGGACCTCAATATAGTAGTATAGTCTTATATGATTTTCCATAAAGACCAAATGGAGACATATGTCAAAATTTATTGTCATTTGATGTTAAATTATGATTCTAGAATTCTATTAAGACATTAATAAATTGTTTTACTATTAATTATTTAATTATTCTATATAATATTATCATATTTGATTTCATAAGCATAAATTTGATATGTAGTAGAACATAAAAAGACATAAAGAAAAAATATTTTCATTTAATGTTGAAGATTGATTTTCAACATAAAATATATTATATTATATAATGTGCCATAGTGTACAATTACATTCAATAACAAACACACACACACACAAACATGACACAGACATGCCCGAAAGGACATTCATAGTCCTAAAGGGATAACCCAACTAAAAATGTCTTTTTAAGATTATATTTTTTTGGTAGGATTTCTCAATGGGAATGGATCCCATTATAATGCCCATATTCCCACCATTGGATACTCTGAACAACTTTATGGAATTATTCCTTCATCATCGCCCACACATCCTGACTATGTAACCACCCGTAGATGGCCTGAAGGCCCATTTTATCAAAATAAATTTTTAGATGAATCATACTGCTTAAAAAATACCCCTCTATAGTTCCTAATTCATTACCCACAATGGTATAATGGTATAGTACCTCTATAGTGATTTCTTCATTACAGTAATAGGTTATAGTTAAAAATATCTCCCACCTAGATCTGAAATCGGGTCTGATGCTGGATTACAAGGAACCTTTACCTATCGGGTAAGACTCCAACCACAACATTGATGTTTTAACTTCTCATAGAACATTTATTAAGTTAGAAAATAAGATTTATAGTGTCAATTTGTGTTTCCATGATATTTTTTAAATATATAAATGATATCTATATTTTGTATACATATTCTAATGTGTTTTTATATATGAATTAATCATGTATTTATTGATTTAATATAATATATTTTCTTCATATTAATGCCTTAAATGTTATTATATAAATAGTTTATTTAGGAAAATATAATGGATAAAATGGATATTAGTGAAGCGGCATGACACAAGAAGTTTGATAGTGAAGCAGAATTGGAAAATAAGGTAAATTGCCTACACGTCGTGTAATGAGAGTACACCTCATGGCCATATATTTTAAAACATATGTGTGTTGGACAAGTATTGATGATGGAACATGATGTCAACGAAAAGTACATGTCATATATCTCCCATACATGACGTTACTGGAGTCAAATCAGTGTACACAGATTCCATGGATTCAAAACCACAGAGGGAATCTCATATAAGAAGTATATGAAATGTAGATCGATTATAGGTCTTGATGAATGTGATACGCTAAAACAAAAATGTTACATGGGCCATGTGTTTCAGAAGAAACACATATAAATAACACCCTTCGCCACCCTTACTTGATATATAAAAATACTCTAGACCTGAGGGAGAAAGCGCAACCGCTAAGAGGCTTCCATAGTTGTTAACCCTTCTATAGATAGGTTTTTATTTTGTTTTGGTTTTTCTTTCCATTCTTTGATGTAATTGACTGAATGATTTCTATTTTAATTCCAATCATTCTCTTAATTCACTCTCTTTATCATGTACCCTTTTCTAATCTCTGATCTATGGGTATTGGTTCATTCATCTTGGGCGACCGCCCAATGATGATTTATTAAACCCCAAAAGGGAAAGAGTGGTCAGTTAAAGGGGGTTCATACCATCATTTCTTGATTTACATTCTCTCAGAAAAATGATTTCATTTTATAGAATCATGTTTCACATACACATTTACTCAATTCATCATTGAATTATGGCCCATATATTTTCAAAAAAGAATGAACCCCATTATGATTCAATAAAGAATAAGGAAAATGTGTTGGAGAAACATTGCATTATCAAATGCGATCATCATTACGAGCATAGCTAAATCAACCAGTGATGGTACGTACCCCCTTTAACTGATCTGGCTCTCCCCTATGGGGTTTAGCCAATCATAGTTGGGTGGTTACTAATGATGAATGTACCATTACACATTGCAGAGAGATAGAAAAATTGTAAAGGAGAGAGAGAATGCAGGAAGAGATTATTTTGATTTAAAATGGAAATACTTTAATCAGTTACATCAGTTAAAGGAATAAAAATACCTAAATAAGAAATTATTTATAGAAGTGTGGAGCCCTATAATAGCCCCATGTTGGTCATGCATACTCCCTCAGGTCCAGATTATTTTAGAATATCATAGAAGCGTGGCCGACAGTGGAATTTATTGGTGTTTCTACCAAAACTAATGTCATGAAGTGTATTTATGTTTTAGTGTATCATCGTCTTCATGACGTGTACTTGATCTACATGTTGTGAACTTCATAACCATGTTTCTTCAACATGTTGAACCCAAAAAATCATTATATGCTTGTTTGAATATAGCCATGTCCTATATTGGAGTTACATATTGTGTACTTGTAGTTCTCATCATGTTACTGCATCAAGAAATGTGTAGTGAAAATATATTTCAAATGATATGGTCATGACATGTACTCCCAATACATGATGTGTAGTCATTTTTATTAAGTTTCAAATTCTTCTCTCTCAAACATCTGGTTTCATGCTCCTTCTAAAATTTCCATGTATTCCTTTATATTTTTTCAAAATGGCAATCATGTATAATAATTTGTAAAATATTAATATCAAGAACACATATTATATTAAATCAATTAATACATGATGAATTTGTTTGTAAAGACACTTCAGGAATATGTGTACAAAATTTGGTTATCAATACATACATAAATAATTAATAATTAACAAGTACCAATTATGAATTAAATATTATAAATATGTAGAAATTACTAAATAATAAATATTTAAATATTTAACTAAATTTTAAATGAAAAATAATTTTAGATTTCAAATATTATATTTAAATAACAAGTAATTATTAATGATTAATAATTACATAAAAATTAAATTATTTAATAATTATAATTTAAAATTATTATCAATTTCATTGTAATTTTTGAAAAACCTATGTTATTCTTCTAAAACAAATAAAATATTAAAATTTCATAAATTGAAATAGTTATAATATCTTCTAAAAACTACATAAAAATGGTGACGATTATTAATGAACTATCTGGGATTAGAAATGGCTTTCTAAAACCATCACGTAAAGAAATTTAATTTTTATCAGTTGCTCCAAACATCATCGCGATAAAAAAACATGAAATTCCATTCGTCCAAATAATGTTGAATAAAGGTCAATACTCCAAGACTTAATAGTAATAAATAATAGGGTGAGAAAATAAAAACCGACCCCTAAACTCATTCCATGACATCTATTATTTTTTGATACCGTATAATGCATTCTCCTCCTTTGAATTGAATGATTTGAACCTCCTAGAGTATGTTCTTTTTATCTATTCCTTCAATATCCCTTATTACATGGAATAATATTTTTTCACACAATATTAGAAGGGAAAATGATACATTTTTGGTTTCTATATCACTCATTCTATATCAATCTAGAATGTCTATAAAATCATAAAATATTTTGCAACAGGATTATATTTCATAGACTTTCTACATTTATTACCAATAGTATTTAATATACCCTCTTTAGGAAACCTCCCAGTTTCTTCTTATTAGATTTCATTAACCAAGCCAACATATTGATTTCTCTCAAATAATTTTTTTCTTTATTGATTATGTTGTCTTCCTACAATGTTGATGTTCAAGTTGTTCTTGAATATGTCCACGATGTATTATTTTCCTTGATAATGCAATCATCTACTAATTTGTAAAACATCATTTCCAACATTCTTCATGGATATTATTTTTTACATATTACACAAGTATGACTTGTTATCTTTATTCCTTTGGATTTATATCATATTTTTTCCCATATTATAGTGAAATATTATTCTTTATTATTTCATGAGTTTTATCAGAATGTTATATAATTTTTTTTGAATTTTATCGTATTTTCCATTAAAATTTCTTGGATTTTAAAATATGTATTATGTGAATAGATTTAATTTTTTAGAGTTTATATCTATTAAACCTTTTTACCCCTGATAATATAATTTCTTTATCTTTATAAATTATAAGTTAATTTAATCATGAAATTATTGTGTTTATAAAAATTACATAGAAGAAACAATGAGAAATAATCCTTAATTTTTCACTTTGGTCTAAAATCATGCCATCTTGAGATACGTGATGTTTGGAATGACCAATCATTTAATTTGTAAAAATTTGCAGAATAATTCTTACTTGTATTATTTATATACATAATTGATATTTATTCAGTTTTATATTGTTTTAATCCACCCATAAGATTCCATTATTTCACTTGTGACCTCGAATATAAATAAAAATAACAGTAGTTAAGGTAGAAGTATCCCAGATAATGATTTCCTTTTTATGAGGTGTAGTAGACATATCTTTAAAATATGTAAATATATTCTTATAATTATATGATCTGTTTTATTAGAATTTTTCTCATTATGAATATTTATTATAGTAATAGTTTCCTTATATTTATGTGAATATTTATCTTGGTCTACATTCATATTTCTCAAGTTTACTTTAAACTCGAGACACAAAATATTTAAAATGTTATTATGATATTCAAGATATTTCACATGATCATCACATTGATTAAAAAAATTCAAAATTTTATCTATATACAAATGTCACATTTCATGAGTATAATTGTTAATAATATATATACTTTTAGCATGGACATTAAATTCAGTATTTTTTACATCTGTATTAATCTTTTCTATTTCTTATAGAGAATGATTCCTTTAATCATCCTATTTTATTTTCACATATTTAGCATAAACGATTTTTTCTAATAATTATTTAGATATAAGTACATTTTTTATATGACAATGATGACCATTCTTTCTCCATAACATGTTTAATGAGAAAAATTCACCTTTTCAAATTTTTTTCCAATTCTTTTCCAATTACATCAACTATATACACAATACATGGTTTTCCTTATTATATGACTGATGAACTAATATATATTTAATAACATTAGGAGGGAAATTATCAAAATGAATTTTTTTTAGAGGAATTATATCATGGAATGTAGTTTTCAAATAATATTAATAGAATCGACAATATTATTTTGGAGGATGATTATCAGAAAATATTAAAAACAATTAATACTATTATTAACATAAAATAGTAGTTTATTAACATTATCATAATTAATATAGTTGTACGTTATCATCCCATTAGATTTTATCTTCTTCTTATTATTTTTTTGGTAATTCCACTATATCAGCATTTAAATTGTACTCAACTTATTTTTCAAATCTCCAACTCATATATATCAAAGAAAAAAAATTGTGAATGAAATATACATCCATATACTAGTATAACAAACTTTGTTGCAAATTATTATTCCTTTTAGGATATTTTATTCACACTATGTGGTAGTCTGAATCATTTTGATAAAATTATACTAAATTTCATTCTCCTAAAATTACTGCATTTAATATTTAAACTTATGAATCTGTTAATGTGAATGGACCTAATTACTAATTTCATTCACAGGAAATCATTTAAAAATAAATCAATAAACATGGTAATTGTATCTTTGAAATTTAAAATTGTTAACCAAATATATGGATGATGACATACTTACTATGATTTTTTCATGTCTGAGAAACATGTGATCTAGTAATATTATAATGTGAATACTTAGGAGGATGGTATCATCCATAAAACCTACATATATCTTTTGAAAATCCAATAAAATTTTTATAAAGGTTATTTATTATAACCCCCAATATTTTATTATAAAGCATCTAATCTCAAAGTATAAAAAATATCCCTAATATTATTTTAGTTATTAAAACATCTTAATGATAAGCTCCGCCCCTAAAAATAATTTTACTTATAATATGAATTCTAATACTATAGTATATAGTTATACATTGTTTTCATCATATAAATATTTCAATAATTATTTCTTAAATATAGTATGACATTTTCACTTTCTTCATCATCCCTAAAAATGAAAACATTAAATATCAATATTTATTATAGAAGAATTTTATTACCCATTATCGAATTTATATAATTAAATACACTAGTAGATAGTGAGACAATATACAATATATTCTTCCCTAATCTATTTGTTTCCCTCAATCAGATGAATATTTTTATTGTATTAGTGTATATATAAAGTTTATTTCTAATAGATGTGATAAATTTTAGTCACTTCCTCAAAAAAATATCTCTTGCACCTCCTATATGTATATTTCATTCCATTAGAATTAATGGAATATAAATGAAATTAATTGATCCCTATAATCCTTTTATTTTTTATTATTTCAATATATATACCATATTTTAGTTTATCATTGTATTCTATAACTATTTTTTTATTTCATTCATCCCCAACTATATATGTATTATAGATATAGTATCCCATTTACCAATCATCAGTTCCTACTTATATTTTTATATATTATTATAATAAAAATTAATAAATTCGATATTCTAATATTTTGAAATTTTAGAAATCACACATCCTTTAAAAGCATATCGCATAGTATTCCACTATTTTATAATAATCTCCATGATCAATGAATAATTCTCAAAAAATGTTTGTGTATATATTATATAATCCCCAATTAATAAAATAACTCTTCAACTATTATTTATATATAAAAAAATTCAATTAACTTCTTACATATATAGTATATAAACGTGAAATATTATCCTTCAAATTGAATCATATAATTTTCATTCAAACTCTAAAATATATATTATATTACTTCATTTATTTGTCAATAAATTTCACTACAGAACATTGTATATTTTAAATTAATCTAAAGATATATTATCATTGATATAACATCAAAATACCCAATGTTTTTTTTCATTAAATAATCACTAATATAATATTTTTCATTTAATAAAATATCATAATATTAAACCATTATCGAACTTCAAATTTTTAAATATATAATAAATAACCAATATTTAAATTATTGTTAAATTTCGTCATGAATGGTCATGTTTATTTGACAATAGATTTTATTAATTCTATATTGGTTCATGTAAATCGAATGTGGCCCTTAAAACTCATAGTCATTCAAATGTAGTGTCATTTACAAGTCTTTTAAATATAAGATTATTCATTAACAACTATGAAATATTCTTATATAACTTAAAAATAGGTGGATTTAATATTATATGGTAACATTTTAACATACTGAGAGTGATTTTAACACTCTTTTAATCATTTATAGAATCTATTTAATGATAACATATCCCATTTCATAATATCATATTTTATATAGTTATTTATTCAATGATTTAATATTATATAGTGAAATATATTTTCCAATATAATATATTTATTCTAATTTATCTGGTTTTTTAATATTTAATCTGAAAAAAATTCATATACAAATATAGAGTATGATTAATCTAATATATAATAAAAAATATTAATTTAACCATACATTAGAATAATTTGAGTCTATATAGTTTATAATTTTATAATTTTATGACAACAAGAATCTGAAATCTATTACCTTCCAGTCAACATCCCATTAATAATTTCTAAGCCGAAAAATAAATATTAAAATATATCTATTGAAGTTTTTATATTATCAATCATTTTTTTAAAAAATTATATATGTTTTCCTATCATTTACAAATGTATAATCTTAGCATTGAATATCTAAACGAATTCTGTTTTCAATCACTAATCTACATATATATTAATAAAATATAAAAAATAATAATGATTTCAACATTATAAAATAATGAAAACCCTATATCAATTTTTTAAAATTTCATCATCAAAGAATGGCTTTTATTCAATGAATATGTATTCATTCCAATAAGACATCTATGAATAGTGACAACATATTCTCCTCAAACCCATCAATATATTTCACTAAAAAAATTATTCATTATATATTAACACTTGAAATTTTTTCTATTAATTTTATGTTTGCAGCTCTCTCAGTCCATTACGTAGTCTTATTTGGCAGATGAAGGTGTTTGGAAGAGGTTCATTGAGAATCCAGTGTTGTTGGAGTTTTAATGTTTATCAGTGGAGGATCATACAGCATAGAAATGGGGTTATTGTGTAGTGGTTCCTCTATTGACATGGTTGAGATCCTATGTTATAGAATTTGATGTGATTTTTGTTTTAGTGTCTCTAACTCCTTTTATATGGTTGCTTTATAGTGACAATTTTTAGTTTTGAGTCCTTGAGAGGCCAGTTTTGGTGGCCATGTGAATAAAAGGGTTGTTTTCTCATGCATTATTGTTGTGGTTTATTAGGATTTGAGGTGGTTTCCTAAGGGAATTAAGAAAATCCATGTGGTGTTGATATGTCTGTGGAAGTTTATTCATATACCATTAAAATATGAGGAAGATTTTCCATGGAACATGAGTTAAATTATATCATTGCCCATTGTACGTAGGATCTAGGTAGTATCTAAAACATTAATTTCAAAGACCGATTCAAATAGGGGTGACTATATTGTGGAACACTCAAATTCACAATAGACATAGGTAAAAAATCATTGATTATTACATAGCTAGGAGTTATGATCTGTGATATTATAATTCATCAACTAAGTATAAATTTATAAAAACCTTGAAGCTCACAATTCTTCTGATATTGGTGACCTAGATGATCTATTTGTATCCTTAAGAGTTCGTTCCCCATAATTTTATTTGATTTGATCCCCATTATCATATTATTGGTTCTTGGTATAACAAGGTTATTTACCTTCCTCTTATATATATATTTTCTTATTCCTCATATGGATAGGGTTGTTCCCATGGTAATGGCTATATGGGAGATGTTTTGGCTAAATCGTGATGTAGGATATTTGTCCTGGGTTTCTTATGTGTTATTTTAGTTTCCATGATAGATTACCAAATGATGATTATATTCTTATTTCATGGATATATGGAGTTCAATTTGTAATACCCTGTCCAATGTTACCAAGTTGTGGTTCTTTATTTTATAACAATTTCATTATTACAAGGAATCATGTCCTAAAGGAATGATCAGTTTAGGAGTATCGGAAAATTGGTTATATAAATGATTGATACATAACAAATGAAAACATAAAATGAAGTATAGAAGAATATTTGTGAAATACATTATTCTCCACGATTAACCATATATATCAATCATCAAAAACATATTCAACCCATGGGAAAAAACATAAGAAATGTATCAGATTTGATGTTTAGTATTACTAAACAATAAAGATAGATATTTCAAAAATAATCAGTAACGTTTATGGGAGGGAATAAAACTAAAACACAAGACTTGAAAGCATAATAATCAGCATAATATATAAATATAAATTAAAATAATTGCATTTCAATATTCATATGGATATTTTACTAGTCAAATAATCATAGGTAATATCAGTAAATAATCAAATTGAAATAGAGAAAAATATTTTCATAGCTCATAACCATATAATCAATTATTAATGCCAAGACAATTATCATACTATCAAGGACATATAAAAAGAAATCAGCTTGTCTTATGAGACATACCGATTCACTGAGAGGATATCATGATCCCCACCCTTCACTTACCAAGTATAATGATTTTTTATTGTGAAAGTGGTAAAACATAACATAAAAAATCTTATTAAAACTAGAATAATAAATTCTAATACGTTAACCATAAATCATGAATGGTATAAAAATAAAAAATCCACTGTGAAATATATCATAACCCCTTCAAAAAAATATTTTATATTTTATCATAATAAATAAAAATCAATTAAGAATAAAATATAAAAAATTATTTTGACATATATGAATGTAATCTAATAAATTTATTAAAACTCATTGAGAGAAATATCCATTTTTAGTATGAAATCACTTAAAATACTAAAAATTATAAAAATTATAAAATAAAAAAATTATTTTCAAGATAACATAATAAAATTGAAAAGAAATCATAAAAATTAAAAGGAATCATAATGGTAGAAAATATCCACTTGCACCGTATAATTTAAAAGAAAGTATTTCATTATTTATTTTGAAAAGGATATAATGTACCACATTTAAAAACAGACAGAAATATTCCTTCCAAAAGGTATTTTAAAAAATACAACAAGGTGAAAAGTGACTTCAACAATTGTTGGATAATATTTTTATTTAAATTTTAGGAAACATGGACATGGATGATACAGATTTCCTTGAAGATACTTATATATAAACAACCTTAGATAAAAAAAGATTCTGAAATTAACCGTTAACTTGTACTTCCTATTAGTTTACAGTGTTTTATCCTCTTGAAAAATTGATAATGTTTGTAATTAAATTGTTCCAGAACTAGATATGCATTTATGATATCATATATGATCCAATTATATCATTTTATTAATAGTGTTTCAATATTACTATTATTTTTGGTGTTAACTGATTTGTTTTCCAATTCCTATTTTGTCATGTATGTAATGATTGTTATGCATATTATGTATTTGATTAATGTATAGAATAGCATTTTTTCATAATTTTTTTGTTACTAATCATATAAAAATTTTAATCAATCTTGAATGGTTACATAGAGAATGAATCTCATCGTGTCATGGAAATAGTAGGTCGTACGTATGCACAAGAAACAATATCATTTATTTAATGGTTAAATGGTATGGAATTGGGTGGAATATAAATTTTACCGAAAAATTATAATGTCATATTTAATATTTAAATTATTTATATTAATCATTATACACATTTAAATATAGTATATATTAAAAACAATTTACATTGCTGTTGGGATACGGTAAGTGGTACGTACACACATATGGTGATATTTCTTTTCGTAGTATGGGTCAAGAGAGGAATATAGTTTTCCCAAAATACTAATATCATATCATTATTTTATAGATACATTATTTATTAATTTGATATAGAAACAACATAGAATGTGTAAGTAGGCAAAGTAATGAAATTGAATAGAATTGGTATATCAATTACCTCCTCTTCGTTGGAATTCTTTTGGATCCCCTATTAGGGAAAATATGAATGAATCTTTTTGAAAAACAATACATCTAAAAGTTAACTAAATATATTAATAGGTTAATTGGTTAGGGTTATTTGATAAAGAAGGACCAATAAGGTTTGAGGATGTGTAAGAGTAGCTGCCTTTTTATAAGAGAGGGTATGGTCACATTAGGAAACTCTCAAATTATTTAAATATAATAAGATTATTCTATGTCTAAATTAATAAAAATGAACCATAAATAAATCTTAGAATAAAATTACAACCATAAACTATCCCCTTGTGATAATATAACAATTTTAATGTTATTTAAATAATTTAATAGAAAATTAATTCAATAAGATAATAATATTGCACAATTTTATACTATTCATCCAATTTGATGTAAAATCCAATAAGAATGAGTAGTAATCAGAATATATTTCTTTACCATATATATAATGTATCATATATATGTTTTAATAAATTTACACACATAAAATAATCCAAAAATATAAAAATATTAATATTTCCCTAATGATTTACTCTATTTTTATATTCATTTAATAATTATTATATTAAAATTGAAGAGGCGTGAAATATCATTCTATAAATTAGAAATATTAAAATAATTAATTAAAATAATTTAATTTATATAAATATATACATTTATATTCATTCATAGTTCGATTTTGTCTCTATGTGGGCACATAAAAGTTATTAAAATACAAGATAGTGATATTTTGTAACTATAATTGATTTAAACAATATGTAATTTCTTTTATTATAAATGTTTCCATTGAAAACTCAGAATCAATCATTATGTGACAATTATTGAATAATATTCATCCAATAATTTTTTGTACATGTTTTTGTTATATTATAATGAAATAATTTTTCATTTACACTTAATTAATTCCATTCACTATTATCATGGAATCATGTGTTTTAATTAATAAGATTAAATATAGTCACTCTAAAATGAAAAATAAATCAAAAATTTAATTTTGGTGAAATATTTAAATTCATATCAATTTTTTAGCCAATATTTATAATTTTTTATAAAATTTTACATATTTTCATATAATTGTATTTATTTTTAAATATCAATAGTCTCAATTTTGACACTATTCATTATTTGAATTTTTAAAATATAATAACATAATGATATGTTAAAAATATTCCAATAATTTGTCAATAACATGTCAAATTAATCTATAAAATATGTTTATGACTTTAATTCACTCAAAATATTTTTATTTTAATATTTTCAATATCATTTAGTATATATTTCTGTTAATAAAATAAATTTTTTTCTCTATTAAGTCATTGTTAATAGTAATTATATAATCTCTAAAAAATATTAATAAATATCTATAATGTAGTAAATTTTATTTTATTTCTAGAGACTACTTAGAGTCGATTTTATATTATGTTTATCCCTATATTAATCAAATATACTTATATTAAATGAGACTGTGTCATTTTGTCACATTCATTTGTTTTTATTATATTCATGTCATTTTTATAGAAATGTGTCTATTAAGTGATTTTATTTCATATCATATATCATAATAAAATAATTTAGTCATCGAATAAGTTTATAACATGTGTTAAGATAATTATATAATATTATTTTTACCTTTAATTTCCTGATTTACCACAAACCATGGTCATGAAAATAGTTACTAATGTATGTATTCTTAATTGAAAAAAATAAATGTATCCAATTAATATTATTTAGAACCACTAATTCCAAATAAAGAAACCATTTTTCAAAATTTAAAACATATAATTTGCATTAATTAATTCATGTTGACGAAACGAGAAAACATAATTTTAAAAAATTAAAACCTTTCAACAGATTGACATGTTATAATATATAATTTTAATGTGGTAATAATTTCAATAAATCAAAGTGTAAAATTGATATAGAAAAATGTAATAATACATTAAACTAATTAAAAAGATAATAAATGAATATAAATTTCATAGATGAAAAAAATAGTTTTGAATTAAAATGAAGTCTTTTACTATTCATTAAAATATGAAATTTATTATAAAAACATAAAAAAAAATTAGAGTATTAATTTTTAATCGCAAATTCTAGTAAATTTTTTTATTATATCAAAATTCATATATGAAAGTGAGAAATATTATATTTAAAAATTGTTCTCTAAGGATCTAAAACATAATTTTTAAAAAATATATTATTTTTATTTGAAAAAATTTATTTTATCTTATTTAATTTCTAATAAACAAATGATATGAATATTAAAATTTCATGGAATATGTAATATTTAACTTTTGGTTAATATTATTCATAGTTTCTTCTTAAATGGCTAGTCGTGTTGTGCTTGAACATGGTGTTTCTTGCAGCACAAGCTATTAAATTATTTAAAAAGAAGCGTATCATGGGACAATATGGTATAACATTCTCACGACCCTAATTAAATAGTTTCCTCACAATTTAAACATGGAATAAATAAATATGAGTTATAATATAAAAAAATTTACAAAGTTCTTTATCTGGGAACTTATTAATTAGACCACCATTTTAAAATAATTAAGCGGACCTATTTAGCTCACATGTGATAACACAATGTAGGTTTCCATGTTTGAAAACATTGAAATCAATGAAAATGAAACCAACATGTTCTGATGGAGAGTGCTAAAAAATGATCTAGAGAATGTTAACAAACATAAAAACCATAAATCTATTATGTTCTAAGGATTTATTTGAGTCATCAATGAAAATAATAAGAATATTTTTTTTATAATATTTTATATAGAGTTGAACATTAAATAAATATATAGACTAATAAAATAAAGAATCATAACTATTTGACTTGTAGAGTTTAATCATTTAACAAATTTTTTCAACAAACTCATCTTTCTCACAAAAATAAATAAATAAAATATTCTATTTATAATAATTGAACAGGGTTCCAAAAAATAACTTAGGCATAATCAATAAAAAATTTAAATAGAAAACCAATTTATACAAACTAAGACATCATGTAGGCCAGTGGTGGGAGATGCACCCTTGATGCCCTTCGGTTGCGACTTCATGACACACAGCCTTACTAGACACAACGAGTTATCACCCGACTTACGGGTTGTCATTTTGTTAAAACTAAATTATTATAACATTCCAAAAATAATATTCTTCAATGAATCATCGTTAATCAATACTGCCTAATTTCCAAATTGATCCATTACAACCATTAGACTTTTCAAAAATACTTTTGTCAAAACTCACTATCCAAAAATTTATTATGATGGTCACATAACATAATGAAGATCATATTGTACCATAACAAGAATGTCAATACCTTTATCATGTATTCTAAAAAACATGGTAATACCCTGAATTACTATGAAACCCTATTTGAATATTTTTTTTCTACATTATTCGTTACAAAAAACAATGAATAATGGATATACTCATTAAATCCAAAAAAGATTTAATCTCCAAAAATTATGGAATAAATAAAAAATTATCCAGTTCCAAGTTAGTTTATAATATCCAATCTACATTATTGAAATCAGTCATCTCATTATTACAAAATCATTATCTTTGTATCAAAGCATATTAAGGGTTATCTTTTCCTCAACCATATATATTCCAAAAATGTTAAACATTCAACTCTTTGACATTATATAGTACTATACAATCTCAAATACTTAATGAAATAGTACTGAATTACAATCCTTATTTATTTCAATAATTAATAATAATAATAATATTTTTGATCCATTATATTACTTTAGGGTATATAACATTGATTAATGGGTCATTCTCTAGATTATTTCTACATATTCTTATAGTTGATGCAATGAAAATTGGAAAAAAAATTTTTCCCTTGCATTTTTGATCTGGTTTCCTTTTTCTCCACACATAGAAAAAACATTATTTCAACTTAGGCAATGAAACATGGTTTTTATATCCATAATTATCACACGTAGGAAAATAGTTATTTCCTTTTTTATGTTAATCCAAACTTTTCAAATGTATCCTTTTATTCTCATTCTGCCCTCAGTAGCCATAATATATAGGGTATTCATTACCTATCCAGCTATCACATGATATTACATCCCTGAAAGATTAGAATACATTGGAGAATACATCACTTTGAAATATTGGAATAAGGCCCTGATAGATGTCATTTATTGAATTATTTTGATCATGTGTATCAGTGATGTTCAAATTCCTTCTATTAGGATGAATTTATAAATGAAAACATATACAATGTTGGATCTTATCGTAATTTATAGTACAAGAACTATAAAAATTACTAACATAAATATATGATTTATAGGTATCTATTATTATAGACATAAAACTTATTTCATTGGGAACATATTAACACATAAATAATTTATAATGGGTTTTTAATAAAAATGGTAATTATCCAAATTATATCCCCAGGATTATCAAACTAGGAGCGTAGTAAGGGCTTTTTTTTACCATGTTACCCAGATTCAAGACAAAAACACCTTTTTGGTGTTATTAATCCAAGGTACATATATTCTATAACCACATCCACTTGTAGTATATAGACATTAATATATTTTCTAGTAATACAGACATAATCTATAGATTACCAAAATTCAATGATATTCCTTTATACTTTTCGGTAATTTCAATCGTAGGGATATGATATCAAATCAATATTTTCTATATATATTTCCATTGTTATTTATAAATTTCCTCTCATATGAACTATAATTCTCCATCGCCATTTTCCCAAATCTAGTGCATTATTTTTTTAAAAAATCTTGATTACAAAGAATCATGTCCCGAATGGATGATCAGTTTAACAGTCTTGGAAAATAGATTATATACATGAACTTTAAATTATTGAAAAAATTATAAACTAAAATATAGATGATTCTTTGTAAACACCATTATTATCCTAGATTTACCATTCATATCAATAAAAATATAACTCATCACATCTTGGTAAAATAAAACATAATAAATGGGCGAGCTCAGATGCCCAGTAAGGGTACGAATTACAGTATGAACATTCACATATAAGAATAATTATTTAAGGCAAGGAATAAAACAAAAACACTATCCCTTGAAACATAATAATCATCATAATATAGAAATATGAAAGTAAATAATCCAATTTAAAACCATTATATTGATATTACATTTGTCAAATAATTACATGTAACAACATTAACTAATCTTATAATGAGGGAAATGTATAATACATCACCTCATAATGATATCATCAAGGCCTCGTTCCAATACCATTACAATACTGTCATGGCCTTGTGTGCGAAGATAGTAGTTTGTATCATGATACCTAGTGATGCTTCGAGGGGCTATAGAGGACCCCACCCATCAATTACAATTTCAAGTGCATTGTTCTTGTGAATGTGGTAATATATAAATTAAAAAATCATATTAAAACTAGAATATAAAATGTTAATACATTAACTATTAACCATTAATGTTTTAAAAATTGAACATTCAAAGAAAAATATATCATAAGCCCTTAAATAAAATATGGAATACTGTATCATACTAGATATAAATAAAATTTAGTATAAAATCTAACAAATCATGCTTACATAGATGAACATAAACAAATAAAATCATTAAAACTCTTTGAAGAAGATATCCCTTTTTTACTTTTAAATAATTTAGAGGTCGCACATTTAATAAAATTCCTTGTGAAATTAACATTATAATCTTGTTAGGAAAAAATCAAAATTTTAAGGTGTCATAAAAGATTAAAATAACCAATTTCCCCGTATAAGTTAAAAATCATTCTTTCCATAATTTGTGGAAAAGGATAAAAAGTAGATTTTTTGGAAAATGATGGAAATATTCATTTCAAAAATATCTGAAAGTGAAACCTTGGAAAAATTAAATGTAAACAATTTTTTTTTATATTTTGACATAAATTTTAACAAACAAGGACATGGATGATAAGGATGTCCAGACAGATACTTGCATATAAACAATCTCAGATAATAAAAAGATTGTGAAATTAACTCTTACTTTGTACTTTTGGTCAATAGAGGATGTGTTAAGATCATGCGTAGTGGTTAAAGTATATTATTAATTTATTCCAGATCCATATACACATTAATGATATCATATGTGATACTATTATGTAATTTTCTAATTGTTTTTCAATATTACCCTTATTTCAGGTGCTGACTACTTCATTTTCTCATTCTAGTTCGGTTGTGTAAGTCATGTTTGTTATTTAGAGTATGTATTTTACACATGTAGAGAATAAAAATATGTTCATAATCATTATTTTTATTCATCATATAAATTTTCGAATAATTCTTGAATTATTAACTTTGATAGCGAATCTCATTGTGTCATGGATATGATATTCCATATATATACACAAGCAATGATTTCATTTCATTAGTAGTTAAATGGTATGGAATTGGGTGGAATGTGAGTTATATAAAAATAATATAATGTAATAATAGTTATTTAAATCTATTATATTCATATTTATCCCTATTTAAATATATTATAGATGAAAAATAGTTCTCACTATGGTGTGGAGATGGTAAGCCAAATGTACAAACACATAGTGATATTATTTTTCATATCATTGGTAAAAAAGAATATATATTTTTCATAATAATAATAACATCTCATTATATTGATGATACTTGAGTTATTACTTTAATATGGAAATAAAATATAATGATGAAGTATAATCTGAAAAAATGAATTGAATTGGTAATGAAATTACCTATTATTGGTTCGACTTCCTTTGGATCTCCTCTTTAAGACACAAGGGATGGAATTTTTGTAAAACGTTGACCTCCATATGATAACTAAGAATGTATATTTGAGAATTTTTTTGGGATTGGATGAGATAAAAGTCTCATGGTGGTGTGGGGAAGTGTGGTAGTATATTCTTTTTTATAATAGAGGCGAGGGTCACTTTAGGAAACTCGCAAAATATTAAAATATAATAAAACTAATCTAGATATAAATAAATAAATATTTACGATAAATAAAATTTTTAATAAATTATAAACTATACCCTATCCCCTTGTGATTGTTTAAATTTTTTTATTAAATATTTTAAAAATAAATTAATTCAATAAGAGTTTATTATTTCAAAATTTCATACTATTCATCATGATGAATTAAAATAAAATAGGAAAACCAATTAATTAGAATATAATTCTTTAAAACATCTATAATATGTCATTCAGATCTAGGGGATTTATTATACTCCTTATCAAATCCAATATATAATAAAATTTATATTATTAAAACCATATATTATATTTTTATGCAGATTTAATAAATATTTTTTTTATAATAGAAAAGACTTTTAAAGTAATTATATTTCATAAAAAAATCAAAATAAATTTATATAATTAAAATAATTTAATTTATATTTAAATATATAAATTTATATTCATTACTATCTTGATTTTGGCCATATGTGGACTCATAAATTGTATTGTGATACTAGATAGTTATATTTTGCAACTATCATTGATTTAAATAATATATAATTTTTTCCCTTGTACAAGTGTCAATTTAAAAACACAAAATCGATCATCATCTAATAAGTATTGACGCTTCATCATCCAATAATATTTATGGACATGTTTTGGTTTTATATTAAACCATAAATTTTTTTATTTAGACTTAATTAATTCAATTAACTATTATCATGGAAATATGTGTTTTAATTACTATGGGATAACCTAAACACTCTAATATTATAAAGAAGTCATAACATTAAAATTCATGACATCTACATCTTCGTCATAATTAGTTGTAAAAATGTATATATTTTACTAAATTTTTTATAATTTAATGAAATATAATTTATTTTAAAATATTAATTGTTTCTATTTTCACAATATTCATTAGTTGGATATTTAAAAATATATTAAAATAAATATATGTTCAAAAAATCTATTAAACCATCAACAAAATGCCAATGTCATCCATGAAATTCATTTATGACATTTATTCATTGAAATTACAATTATTTTAATACTTTTATTAAAATTAATTTTATATTTCAATTAAAAATATTTTCTCTATCACTATTGAGTCAATGATAATGGTAATTATTTAATATATAAAATTTATAAATAATTTTATATTATGTAGTTAATTCTTTAATATTTTCTGATACTAACAATAGTCTAATTTATCACATGATTATCTCAATATTCAAACTAATATACTCATATAAAAAGAGAGTTTAATATTTTGTCACTTTCACTGGTTTTTATTATATTCAAGTCATATTCTTGTGTATATGGACATAATGTGATTCAATATTGATCCATATATGATAAATATCAATATTAGTCATCTATTAGGAATTTTTCAGGAGTTATGGAAATTGAATAATATTATTTTTACCTTTAATTACCCTATATACCTTTAACCAAGGAACAATTATTAATGTTATTATTCATAATGCCACAAAAAAATTGTATACTATTAAAAACATGTATCCAATGATTCCAAATATAGAATCCATTTTTCAAAATATAAAACATATAAGCCATAGAAATTAATTTAATATTAATTCCCAGTGAAAAAAATAAGAAAACATGTATTATATAAGTAAAAACCATCCAAAGATTGCCTTTTTTTTATATATAGTTTAAATGTGAAAATATTTCCAATTATCTAAATTATAAAAAATTAAAACAAGATAATCTAATTATACTTTAGAAAAATTAAATTGAGAATATATAAATATAAATAAACAAGTTGTATAAGTAAATTTAATTTTAATAGAATTATGTTATAATTATTATAAGAACCCAGATCTTCTTTTCTGGTATGTTTTTCCTTTTGAGGTAGTTTTAGAGAAAAAGAGGGAAAAATGGAAATTTTCAGAGTACACGTCATGTGCTTTATGAGTATACGCCATGTACATTGATGCCACTAGAATCCGTGTGCTGGTTGTGTCATGGACACACACACTACAGTGTAAGGGTGACTTGGAGGCTACCTTATGTAGAGTTCGTAAAAGGCAAGTACAAGCTGTGTACTACAGAAGTACATGATATATACTTTCTTTTTATTTTGTTAAATGGACTAGGGTCACATAAAATCCTTATTTACAACTTCTTCTTCACCTAATTCTATCCAAAGAATCCATGGATGCAAAATATTCTCTAAGCCGCCAATTTTTCACCAGTTATCTGAATCGAACACCATTAGTTGAAATAAAATCGTAGTATTGTGTTCTTTGTTCTTCTTTAGCCATGTTTCTTAATTTATTTATTATGATAGTTTTATTAGGTTGACTGTTTTTGACTTTTTGCATATTTACATCGTTTTAAGCCGATTCATGGGTCGAGGTTCAAGTATATCGATCTTCTAGGATTGAGGTAGGTGGTTTGTTGCCTTACGAAGAAAATTATTGAGTTTTTGTGAAAAAAATGTGGACTCCCATGTCTTGGGTATCCTGGGATAGGTATTTTGGACCCACTATTTATTTTCCATAGATTTCTTGTTAGATTAAGGTTAATTGATAATAATATATTCTTGCTTGCATGTTTGAGGTACAACCATGGGGGTTATCACTGTTTGGGTGGTTATCGTCATTGGGCATAATTTTCCAGCAAGTAAAACCCTATTTCAATTTCTAGTTTGCTTGTTATAACTAATTGCATGTGTTTTTTGCTGTTTAAATGATTTTGATGCATTTTATATTTTATCCTAGTAGTTTCTAATCTTACTTAAGGCTTCTGGTAGCCGATTACGCACGACTGGACTGCTCAGGGCTGTGATAACCTTGTTCAGGAGACCAAATATGGAATAGAAGATTAGTTCTTCCCTAGGGGGTCTGTTAGAATTTTTTTCTTACACAGGACCTACGGGAATTGTAGATTTTTCTTCCTAATATTGTCCTTAGTTTACACATGTATCGAGACCACAAGAGTAATTAGAGGTAGAACTTCCTCATAGAGATTGTAGCTATCATTTCAAGACCATATGGGAATCGACGTGAGTGCTTCCCATAGTGTCTGTGACTTTGTATACTTACTTGACTATAGGGGCCTGCTATACTGAGCTACCCAGAGAGTCAGTGTGAATGTGGATTGTTTTGTTTGTTTAGATGTGTCCACCAAGCCAAATCGCAAGGTTGGATCTATTGGCATGTTTGTTTTATTAGGTAGTCTTTAAATGCATGTTTTGTTACCTACATACCTTTGAATAGAGAGCTTTTCTAGATTCCTTGGTGGTCAAATTAAATGAATGTGAATGTTAATTAGTTGGATTTTTTTACTTGTGTACTTCTAGTTTGTTAATACATTTTCTTTCATTACTTCTGCTATATTACACAATAATAGTAGGGAACAGATCTTGTAGTGGATGCCTACTGGGATTATTCTCACACCCTGTTTGGGTCCTGTTGTTCATCCCAAACAAGTTATATTGTTGCAGGTTTGGATAGGGATTGTGGCCCCTCTACTTCAGGTACATGATTGTCGGTTGGAGCTAGTGAGTATAGGACCGATCTTAGGCTTGTGATACTGCTGGAGTTACTATTTAACTTTCTTACTTTTTTATTAGTTGTATTTCAGAATGTTGTAGTGTTTTTTTCTTTTCATACATACATGTACCTACTGCATCCTTATCATTATTACTATATATTCATTACTTTTGTTCTTTAGTTTCAGTTGTTGTATATTTTTTACTACTTTAGTTATTGACTTTTATTTCCTTTCCCTTTTATACCTTACCAAATGATGGCATTGTTTCACCAATGACTCAAAAAATGCCCTCGCTGCTAGTCGGTAGCCTCTAGCATTTGAGGAAACGATCTTGAGGTCATGTGGCGAACCGAGTATGGGGCACCAGTTGAGTGGCTATGGATTTGGGTCATTACATTATTCATTATGATATGTTAGTTATCAAAAAAATTTAAAATATATATTTGTAGAATAAATTTTTATATCTCGCTTCTAGATTAGAATATAATTTTGTCAAGATGAATATAAAAAAGTTTCTAAAATTATATTTAAAAATTGTTCTCTATTACATTTCTGTAAAACTGTATTTTTTGGTAAATACAATTTTTATTCAAAAAATTGAATTTGTAATTATATAATGTCTAAGAAAAAAATGATTTTAATATTAAAATTATTTTTTATTTTAAAGAAAACAAACGGTGGTTAATTCTATTCATATCATATTCTTAAATGGAAATTCATGGTCTTCTCATACTCAGTGTTCCGTGGAGTGCAAACTATTAAATTATTTAAAAATATGCATACCCTGGAATGATGTAGAGATAAATAATCCTAATTCTATATTTGGGGTATATGATCCTTATTCCCTACCTATTACTATGTATCGATGTGGTTAGATTGTTATTTCCCAAGGTTTAGATTTTATATATTGACGTAATCAAGATAATAAACCATAATAATTAAATTGATGTGGTAGGGGGATAAATATGTATATGTTTCTTTGTTTCCCTATTATTTCCCGGTCAATGTCCCCTTGAGGCTTGATGATATCATTATCATAATTTATTATTTCTTACTATTTGTGATGTAATTTTTTTAGATTGAGATATTTTTTTGGATTCATTTATTTTAACTCAAAATTTATAAAAGGTTAAGAACATATATATATATTCGATCCAACTATTTTTAAAACTAAAAAAATGTTAAAATACTTATTAAGGTGCTGATGAAATTATTTGAAATCGACATTCAAATAATACAAGGAGAGTCATTGGATTTAAAGACATACTTTAATCTGTTTCAGTGTTATTTCTATATTTCATTTTCGGGGGTACCGGTATGGGTAGCATGTAAAGTGATTGTGATGACAGACATAGGTGCAGAAAATTTATTAGTAGTTGAACTATGGTGATTTGGAGTAGGATATATTGATGGATTATATGTTCTTTTTTCTTGATGGTTATCTTCTGGTGACTTTTTCAAGATGTTTAGTGTTGTTTTTGTGAGGGTGATGTGATGTTTTATTGTGGTATATGTAGTTGTTTATTTATGTTAACGGTATAATGTTAGTAATTATGAGATGGAAATGGAATGGCATATGAATTTTGTAACTAAAAATATATTTATTAATTGAACATTGATAAATGAATGTGAATAAAGATGTGTCATGTACACAATTGTTTTAAAATTAGATATTATTATAATTGGATTTATAAAAAAAACATTTTTAGTAAATTGGTATATCTAAAAATTTGTATAATTTTATAAATAGAGAATGAATTGTGATATGTGTTTGTGGATGATTTATGTGGTGAGGTTTTATTTATTAATGGAAGAATTTAGTGACAATATTTATGGACAGATAAGGTATTTTTGTGGGATATTTTATTTTTTTATGATGTGAAACCATAGTTTGAGTATTTTGTGAAATCTATTATCACTTTATCTTAATTTGACTTTTATAAAGATCCCTCCATAGTTGAATGAAACACACCAATTCCACAATTTGTTTGTGTGCGGGGGGGGGGGGGATAAACTAACAACTATAATGGTGAGGTAATGGATGAATGATTACACCAATTTAACCATTGTAGCTTCTATAGATTTATATAGTGACATTACCTTGATGGTACTGAGTATCAATCGATGATGATGTAGTTTGTGTAAATTCATTGTAATGAGATGATATGATTTGTGGCTGGGATTATGCATTTTTTAAAGAGGGTATGTGGTTAATTTCCATCACAATCATGATACCCTACAATAATGGTTATAAAATTTTTATTTGAAAAGATATAGGATATTTGACTATATGGATTTTGAATGTGATGCAAGAATGATGATTGATAGCATAATAGGATTGTCATCCTAGTAGGAGGCTTTGGAAGATTGAATTGTGATATAACTCACATTTGATATGGCTTGATAAGTGAGTGTTGAAATATATAGAAGGTATTATACAACATGACATGTTATGTAGTGTAGTGAGAACTTTATATCAGTGGTGAAGGGAATTCATGATTTAATTATCTATGTTCAATTAAATTTATTTTAATACTTGGGATATGTTATAGGTGAGTGAGTCATGGGGATATTTTTGTGGTTATTAGGAATTTTTACGTACATTGAAATTCATCTATTTATTCATTATTGTACTGGTATCCCCTTTTCAAATATTAATTACTAAACTAATGTATGAACCTACTGAGTATATATAATAGGATCACTCAACAGACACACACAACATATATATATAACATTATTTAGGGTTTTTAAGGGTTTTAGTGATTGATCTAGTCATTACTAGCTATGAGTTGTGTTTCATCAATTAGTTCTTGGTTTATGATTTCCCGTAAAACTAGTTTACTTTGTGGTTATATTTTTATTTTTTGATACAAAGAGTGGGATGGTGTGTTATAAATTATATTATATAATTTAGAATTTTGTGGTTATATTCGATATCCTATAATCTTATAATTATGTACTAATGGTAGTGCCTCCCATTTGAGTGATATATACCCTCGTTGTTAGCCTCCATCCCTTGGCCTATAGAAGGAAAGACTCAGCTGTCACTCATTATCTTTACTTCTAATATGGTAGGGGAAACAGTGGTTGGGGGCCTGATAGAGTTTTACTATATATTTTTTAAGAGACGTGATATATCTTTGGATTTGGAACAATTTTGGCTTTCATTGGTTTGAAGGAAACTATTATAAACCACAAACATGGCCATATCAATTACATGATATAATGAAAAAATTTCAATACACCCCATTCCTAAGACCTCATAGGTTAATTGTTTTATAGAAATTGTATAAACAATTTATTATAAAAACATTTTTCATATTTAACTAATTGAAATTTATTAAACTATATAAACAACATGTTAGTATATAACAATCATTTAACATTTTCGAAACTTATTAACATAAGGCACCTTTATGGACACATAAAACATGTTAATTTTCATTTTAACATAGTGATATGGAACCATAAAAAATGGGTGAGACAAATTATAAATAAAAAAGAATAAAAATATCAAAAATTTACCAAGTTTGAGATCAAAAGAATATGAGAAAACCAAATAATGAGAAAATCATTTTGAACACTGACTCAAAATAATGATTCATATGGAAGGATTAGAGATAATGTGTTCCCATATTATCAAACACGTAACATTGCATAATTTCCAAGTAAACACATCACTAAAATCTTGTTTTGGGTGTATAGAATAATTTAATGTCAATGATTTGTGTAACCAAAATAGTGTTGGGTTTTTATACAAATAAGAAAATAACTCGAGGTGGTCTTTAATAGTCATTTTGTAATTTTAATCATAGTTACCAAAAATTGTAAGAGTTTATAAGAATCCATCCTTGTGGTTGTACCATTCTTCTAGATAAATTGTTGTAGTGTAAAAACAAGAACATGAACATTGGTAATTTTAGTATTTGTTTGGATCTAATGATCTTAGTAGACTCATTAATACCCTCTTCCCCTTCTGATTACTGGTACCCACTAAAATAACATTTTAATGTATAATAACTTATGATAGACTCTATCTTTTACAATACCCAAATCCAAAAACAAATAATTATTATAGAACACTACCTTACCTATTTCTAAAACCTTCATTTAGGAGTAACAACCCAATCCTTACTTTTTGGTGGTAGAAAAACACAAGAATGAGATAACATACTTTTGAAATGTAAAAGAATAAAACATACAATAATGATGTAGAAAGAATATTACATAATTAAATGTAGTAAATATATATAATAAACAATAGTAAGAAATATAATTATTGTTTATGTATTTATCACAAGTTCTGGGGTCACTTGAAAAAACATCTGTAGAATATGTCGACAATCTATTGATTACAATAGATAGTGGAAGTAGTAAATGATCGCCAAATAATTCTGTGAGAAGATGGAATTTAATGTATCACATTATTCTTGTCATATTTAATTTTAAGGTATATTTTGAATGATCTAAACAACCAAATTTATTGGAATCCCATTAAATGGATCTCTAGGATCATTTAAAATAGAATCTATAAATTGTGTATCTATATTTACTTACTGCACGACTCTTGTAAAATAATAATCGAAATAATTCCATTACAAGTAGTATATTAAACAAAATGGTGAATTGAAAAATAAAATAAAGTCTATTAAATCATAATAGATATGAAAAAAAATAATTACTTTAACTAGTAACATAACTATAATAAAATTATAATTGAAAAATAAAGTAATTAATCATTTGAATTAGTACTTACAACATTTAAAAATATGCATTAAAAAAGAGCATCATATGAAATAATACTCTACTTATATAAAGTATTATAAAAACATTTAACACATTAAAATAATTATGTCAAACATGAAATTATAAAACCAAAATCTATAATATTATTTTAAAATCTTAATAAAAATGTAAGAAAATTAAATTTTAATAAAAAATATACCAATGTAAATTTATTTATCGTTGTATCAACAATGGTTACTTATTTAACATGTTGTTGTATTAATACAATGGTGATTCATTTTACATACCATTGAAGGTATCCAATGTTGGCTATCAACAGTGAGTTATTTCCATAGTGACTCTTCACAATGGTGACTCCTCTCAATGATGACATGTCTCAATGGTGACTCCTCTCAATGGCAGCTCGTCTCAATGATGAATCATCTCAATAGTGACTAATCTTAAAGGTGACTCATATAAATGGAGAATAATCTTAATGTGGACTCATCTAATTTGTGACCCATTTAAACAGCGACTCGTATCAAGGATGAATTTTTTTTTCAAAAAATCATTAAAAATAAATTGTTTGATAATTTAATAAACAAAAAATTTTTAAAGCAATTTATCAGAAATTAATTTAAAAGAGATATAATTTGTATAAACCTTTTACAATATTTTAAAGACTTAAAAACACCCTCTTTTTGTAAATTAAAAAATTATAAATTTTCTTTTTAAATCTCCCCAGTTTTGAAATTTATCTAAATTAAACATAATTTTAAAAAAATGCCCCATTTAATGAATCTAACATTTGTAATTCGAATTTCAATAACTAAAATTTATTATAATAAATTGGTTTTGTGAAAATTTTTGTTATGTAATTCTCAGTGGGAAAAAACCATAAAAACGTTTCTTTTATTAACATGTTCTCTTATGAAATGAAATCTCACATTTATGTGTTTTTTTCTAGAATATTAAATATAATTTTTAAAAATTAAATTAATTTTATAATTGTCAAAAAATTATAATTTTATCAATGAAAATATTGAAATCATACAATGTTCACTTAAACAATATGATCGATGAAAAATTGATAACAATAGAAACATACTCAGTATCATCTGTTGATATTGCTACTAATAATTGTTTCCTTGATTTCCATAAAATTTAAAATTTACCTAAAAAGAGACACAAACAGGTGGAACTCTTTTAGTAAATTTTACAACTTCCAATGACAGATTTATACTAGGAATATAAATCTAAACGGTTCATTTTTTGAATAAAACAATGCAGTACCAATAGTACCTTTAATGTATCTTATTATTCTTTTAACATCATTTAAGTTGATTTATTTGGGGTTTGAATAGAACCCAGCACACAAGAATAATGAAAAAATGATATCTTTCCTTAATGTAGTGAGATTTAAAATACTAAATATCATATATTTATATAACTTAATGGTTATTTAATTACCAGATTCATCTCAGTCTAATCTTAAATTAGTTCCCCTCAGTGTTTTCATAAAAATATTAGAATATAAATTTAATCATAATACATGATATATAGTATATGTTGCTTGATTTGTGAAAAGAAATACATTCCATTGATTAATTTTTAATTAAAGGAAAACATTTATCAACCAATCATGCTCATGTAAAATTAAATCGTCACAGGATTTAAAATATCATTACTTAAAGAATTGTTTGTTGAACTGAATATTATATGATCCAAATAAATCCTAAAAAGATGTAAATCATTTGAAACTATTTAAATAAACAAATTATGATCATTCCAACCATTTAATATAATTTTTAATTAATAATTATTTATGTCTTTCATATGAGGAACTTAGAGGTTGTTTGAGATCATACATGGTTTTATTAAGATTGTAATCATTATCGATAAAATCAACTTTTTCAAGACCAATAGGTTATTTGAAATTTATTTCCTCAAAAATAATTTCATTTTAAAAAATCATTTTACATCTATTGGGAATGATTTTATATTTTGAAACCTATTAAAGGATAGTTTGATTCTAATTGCATCCATCCTTTCCACATAAGAAAAATAATAATTTATGTCAATTCCTTTTTCATTGGAAAAACATTGAACTACAAGTATATATATTTTTTAACAATATTTCCTACCTCATTATGTTTATTTAGAAAAAAATACATTTTTCTCTTATAACAGGATTACCATTTGAAAAAATAATCAAGCACCACAAGTTATTTCATTAAATTATTTTTAATTCATCATTCATCTCGTTATTCTAATTTCAATCAGTTAATGTAGTTTCAATATTAGTTGAAAAAAGATAAAAAAGTAGAATTAAAACAATAAAGCATATCAGTCCTTTTTGTTTAACACTATATTAATCATTTCTAATTACTTTCTCAATTGGGTGGTCTTTGTGAGTTATCCAACATTTTGATTAGTTTGAGATAGGTCATACTCAACCTCAACTGATGAATTTTACTTTTAATGATAATAATATTCACAAAAATTAAAATTTCTAAATTCATCATTCATAGTAATAAAACTAAAATCATAATTTTTATATATTTTTAATTAAACATTAAATTCATATATTCATCTAAAACTAAAAAAATATTTATTGAAAACTCTGAAATATTTACTAGCATATAAATATTCTAATAAAATTCATTCATCTGATTTGAATTTAAATTTATCTATGTTATATTTAGTTTTTAATATAACAAATTTACTTAAAAAGACCCTAAAATAATCTACTTTATGTTTTTAACATTTCAATAGTTCATAAAGAGTCTTATTTAATAATTCATTAATTGATACTATATTTTATACATATTATGCTATATTTAAAAATTATACCCAAAAAAATTTGTTATAATATATTCATGTTTCATAGTTCTACCCATTTATTAAATCGACCAATTTTTTTTATTCAACAACACCTTTCTATTGTGGTGTCCAACAGGTTTAGAAGAAATAATTATAGACATTATTTTCAAAAATCGTATCAAATTCTATATTTAAAAACTCACCAACTATATCACTTCTGATATATATGATTGGTGTGTTTTGGAATTTCTAAGCATGTTTACAAAAATTATTGAATTTAGATAAATTTTCATTTTTATGATATAAAAAATAGATCCAAAAAAATTACTCTAATCATATACAGTTAGAATTACATATCTTTTTTCAACCTAAACAAGCTGGTTGAATTTGGACAAACAATTCAGTATGTGGTAACACTATGAATCTAGTATTGCTAACCACATTTAGAGATTTAAAAAAAATTGTGTTGTTTACCTTTTAAACACGAATGACACAAATTGAACATACTTGTTTAATGATTTTCCAATTTTATTATTTGTAAAGGAATTGATATTTTAAAAAAAAATCTAAAAATTTTATCCCCAAGCCTCATATTTGAAATAACATCATTTATTTTTAAAAAATTCAGAATCGTTATAGTTTATTTGGTTAATTCAGAATGATTGATAGAGTAAAAATTTTGTTCCACGTGAAGAAAATAAAACTAAATTATTTTTCATAACTATACACTTACCATTTAAAATAACAACATTTGAACCACCATCAAACAGTTGTGATATACATATAATATTATATTTCAAACCATATGCATATAGTACTTATAAAATAATTATAGTTTTATAATTACCGATCACACTTGTACATTTAATTTTTCCCTTCTAGTTCTCTCTAATGTTATAAGGCCACCATCAAATGTATTATATGATATAAATTTACTGATATCACATATCATGGTACTATAGTAGTTATTGCCTACATACTAGGAGTATGTGTAACTGCTAGGATATATATCCTAAATTTAATAAATCAATATATTTTTTTGTCACCCATACCCACTTGGGTCCAATTGGGATTGTAGTAGAATATTATTGGACCCAAACAGATTTAAATAATTTATTATTGGGTGATAAAAAAGTGATTCATTTGAAATATATGTTTTTATCTACCCAAAACATTTTTTGAATCTTTGTGTACACTCATTGGAAGAATTCCCTTGAATTGTTTATTTAAAACATTTTATACATGAAATAAATCCTTTAGATATTTTAAAAAAAGTTGTTTTATTTAATGTATGAGTAAAAAAATTGCAACCATAAGCATTATTATTGTTATTTATTATAATTAAATTCATAATCATGTCATTATGTTGTTTACCATTTTCAAATGGAAAAAATTATTTTTTATGAATAACCACTTAATCTTCTAAATCTAATATTTGTTTTTGAACATTTTCAAATTCTAAAATGACCATTTAATGTGTAATAGATGAATATTTATCAGTTTATTATTTTCTTGTTTATTATTATTAAATTTATTATCTTCTTTATTTAATTCTTAAATAATCAAGTTGATTATTTTAACATGACGATTATCATTATCCTCCAGAAAATCATTAATTATTATATTTTCATACTTTTATTTAAGAAGTTCATAATTCATATCTTCACTACAATTATTATTATGGGACATACCAATTTCATCATTATCACATTTATTTTTAAACAATACAATTTATTTTTAGAAATTCTTGTCACTTGATTTTAAATGATTCTTCTTTTCAATTATTCTATCTCTATTATTAAATAATTTAATTATTTCCTTAAGAATTATAATTGGTTCATGATTTTTAAATCAGAATAATATATTGAATAAAAAAACATCTCATTTTAATTTGATGATAAGTAATTTTCACCACTAATAGTAGGAGATATATAAAGTGTAGAAATTTATTTGTTTACCTCATTATTAATACCCCTCAGGTTTATTTTCCATGTCACCTATCAGTATTCAGAATTATTACTTTCATAAAAACTAGAATAGTCCCAAACTCCAAATAGATCTTCTTTCACTTTCCTTATAATATATTTTCCTTTAATTATATATTTTTGTTTAGCGAATTATGTCCTTATATGTTATTTTTTCCTACTATTATAATAGGCTAATTTTGAAGTATCAGTATTAAATGTTGAATTACATTTTCTACTGTTCTAACTGAATTTCTTTTGGAATGAACAATTCCCACCATTATTTTATGTACTTGAAAATTTTCTTACAGAATTGGTCCATCTATTTTTCACTATCTTATCACTTTATTTGGAGGAATCATAGATATTAAAAAATTTGTATATAACTGTAATTCCATTACATTTAGTACACACCACATGAGGAATTTTTTATCTCATTTTTTGTTGAGGTAAGGGACCAATAAATTCATACAGGGTGTATTCTTTGGAGTTCATATGTGCGTTGAAGGACACCTTACCTTCATTCCATATATTTGGAAGAGCTCCCAGTACACATTCCACTTGAAAAGTGTTTTACAATGGTTCACCAAGACCAATTATTCAATTCTTGATGCTCATAAACTAATGGACATCTACTTCAATGATTCTTTATCACCCATCATAAAAATATGATATTTTACTCAGAGCATTCCCAACGTGGTTCTCTTTAGCTTGTCAGGTCCATAATGAGTCACATGTAGAATTCTCTATATGTAAAAATAATTCTTACATACTAGTATATGAATATATACACTCCTACTAATATAACTGTATGTAGTATTTATGACCTTTTAGTTTATGAAACATCTCACCATGTAATTACCAATAAGAGTCTCTAGATTTACATTAGGTAACATGTATACTTTCTCTATTATCATCTAGTGTTCAACACTTATTATCTTTATATATGCTCTAATTCTATACATCTCGTAACTTGTTTCACTCCCATCATAGAATTGGGGTTTTTGTGGTATCCATCCTTAATTAGCATTGATACCAGCAATTATAAAAGAAATATCTTCTTTTGAATCTTGGGATTTTAAGTCTAGAGTTTCGGGATAGCACACGAATATCAACTATGAAGTAGAATACTTAAAAAAGATCTATAGTTCAAACAACCACATCTCTGATAAAAATTGTTGGATCGTTATACATATGGATAATTTACTAGACGGTAGGTGAATTGTAGTTTTAGATTTATAATCTTAGTTATCATAAATTATCAATGTTTATAAGAATTAAACTTTATTGGTGTATCTTTCATTAAAATAAAAGGACGTAGTGGAAAATAAATAACACAAACACATTGAATTTTTAAAGTGATTCATATCTAATGATCATTTCAAACTATTCAATCTTTTCTACTCCTCGAGCATACTCGTACCCACAAAACCATAATTTAACTGGGTTATAACAAATTACAGACTCTTCATTTTACAATAACCAGAGGAAAAACCTAATCATTACTATAGAAGGGAACCCTTGTATATTTCCCTAACTTTCATTCAGGTTTCACAATCCATTCCCTCCTATTTAGTGGTAAAATAAGAATAAAATGAGAAAAAATTATTATTATAGGTAAAAGCATAAAAAATACACTAAATATTTAAACCCATAATATTACAAAATTACATGAACAAGACACGTACAAAGAACAAAAACATATTATATGATATTTGTTGATTTTTGTAGAAAAATATAGGGTGTCAGTTGGAGGAATAGATATAGAATATATAGTCATTAATATGATCACATCATATTGTTGAAGTCACATATGATCACAGAACAATATTGGGAGCAGTGTGAATTTTAACTATCACACCTTTCTTTTCAAATTTCATTTTAGTGCATATTTTGAATGAACAACCAAACCTATTTTTATAGGAGTCTCTTTGAATGTTTCTCTGGTATCATTAAAAATAGAATCCAAAATTCATGTATCGATAGCCACTCACTATATGACACTTAATAATTATAACAAAAATAAAATTGTTGTGATAAGGTGAAGAAAAACTATGGGGTATTGAAAAATAAAAATACCAGGAAATCGAATCACATGAAACATTAATCAAAAAATTAATATAACTTCTAAAACACTTTTAATGAAAATAGAATTGAAAAATAATTGAAATAAATTATTGAAATAACTATTTAAAACTTGTAGCGAATATACATTAAAATAGATCATAATATGAAATATGAATCTACATGTAGAAATTATCCTAAAAAAATTAACACATTTAAATTATTATTCCAAAAATGAAATAACAAAACAATAATTAACAACATTATTTTAACATTCAAATTAAAATATAAGAAATGAAAAATTGAAAATGAAATTTAACAAGATAAATTTATTTATTATTGAAATACCACTGATGAAATATTTGTGTTGGATCGAGATTATATCGAATATAGACAAGAGGGGGGTGAATTGTGTCTTATCAAAAATCTTTGTGATATCGTGTTCTTCCCATTATCATTAATCAGATAAATTTAATGGAATAAAAATATAACATATAGGGAAACAAGATATATAGTGCTTTGGGGAACATAAGGCCCCTATTCCAATCTAAGGAAAAACATAACCTTCTGGTTTATTCACAAAACCTACTCAGTTTACAATGAGAAGCTGGACACTCAAGATAAAAATTATTTGTTCTTTGAAAATACTCTCCCAATTGTTCTTCATAATTGAAACAAAATACAATTGAAAATAAATGGATCATCATCTTCAGAAAGAATGATCATCAAGAAAGAGTTGTTTTGAGTTTATCTAGTTGTAGTAGATATAGAAATATAAATCCCAAAATCAGTAGTATTAGATTCACAATTTATTATCAATGTTGAATAAGTGAATCTTTTTTCATGTATCTTCTTTATTAACAAACGGAGCTTTTATCACTCTTTGTAGTCAACATAAATTTAGACCAAGATTGACTCCTTTTTTTCTTCTCTAAAAAAGTACAACATATCTAGTATATTGATTGATGTATCTGCTCATCATGCTTTTTAATGACAATCTTCAATTAGTACTTACACATACTAAAACAAAATATAGATATAATGAATACTTCCTCTGCAAAAATCGTATCCAAAATCTTCACATTTTTACTCACGTAATTCAAACATTTGAATTTACAGAGTAGTCATAACTCTCATTGTAATTGTCCTGGAAAATCTCCTTTCTTTTTGATCCTTAAACGGCTCTGAACTCGTCAACGATGTTCTTTAAAATCATCTTTTAATCCACTTACAGATCATTGAATAATAATGTCAAATTTAATCTCTCTGATGCAAAACCTAAGGTTGAGTTGTACAGTATGCATGACATAGATTATAAATGTATGGTATATGATATAGACTTTAATAGTTAGTTTGATAACATATGGTTCATAAAAAATGTAGGGATTTCCATTCATACTTTTCTCTTAAACTTTTAGACGTTTGATAAACAATCCATACTTTTATATGTTTCCAGAAAAAAGGTACATGATCCATACTTTTCAAAGAAAATGAAGGTTGCTAAAAAAAGTAACGTCGATGAACCATAATTTTGAGAAAAAAAGTTACATTTTACACTTACGTACAATTCTCCTTCAATACATTTCTAAACTCCCAAACATAGGTTGGTTCCAAACGTAGGGTTCCATTTCATACATTGCTGATAACCTATGGTTGTTTAACCATTATTTTCTAATAACTTGTAACGTAAATAGTGGGTTCCTTTCATTACATTATTTTTTCACATGTAGGTTATGAATAGTGATTCCAAAACACGCTTTTGTAATTCTCGAATATGTAGAGTATAAAAAGTATTTCCAGAACATGCTAATGGGAATACTTTAACAAATAAATATATTTGTTCAAGAACATTAATATTTATTCTAGAAGTAAATAATAAATAATAAATTATTGAAATATACCTAAAAAAATATCCTTAGAAAACAATCATGGGTATTTGTGAGCATCAAAATCATCATAAAGGGATAGAGTATTGTTCTCAATAATCTTCCTCTTTAAATAACAACATTATGTACTATTCAAAAAAACACTTGCTCAACAATCTCCACCTATTTGGTGATCACAAATCCCTTAAAATTAGTACTGAAATTAATTTTCAAAATTAATTACATATTGTTTAGAATATTTATTAGATAAAGAAATATTTAATTTTAATAAGATTATTTCAAAAAGAAATAATCATCTTGTTATTTATAAAAATAAATTTCTCCCCCTTTTTCAAAAGAAACGAAAATTATCAAAACTAAGAAAATCAATATAAAATGAATTGTTTATCCAAACTTCTCACCCTTTTTATGATATCAAATGAATGACAGAATATAGAATATAACACAAATTAATGTAGCACTAAACTAAAGTATATGATATATCTAACTGTTTATCAATTAGTGAATCTGGGTTACTGGAAAATCTAATCAAAGACAGTAAAACAAAAAAACAAACAAAAATATAATTAAACAGACTTTCATTGAAAATATTGAAAAGTATAAAATTTATAAATACAGGAATCAAGGGTTGGTCAGGGTTTAGAGAGGGTCTATCATGTTTGAAATACTTCCTTGATTTCTGATAGGTGTTCCCTTAGACTCCTCATCATTCCATCACCAAACATAACAATAATATCCCTGTTCTTTTGAGTCATATGAATGTCTTAAATTATGCTGACTATGAAAAACTCATGTAGTCTTTCTTCCTTCTCAAAAACAAAGAAAACATCTTAGTTAACTTATCCAAGATAGATCTGATTCCTGGTTCATTTAAGATTAACTTTTCAATTAAAACCATTTGATTGTCCATCAACAATGAAAGAGGAGTACTATTGCATTAAAAATCATGAAACCATTAATTAACATCAACTAAAACATTGTTTATGGCCTTCAATATTTTGATCAAATCAGGTGAAGTGTCTGAGCAACTGGCCTCATCGATCTTGATAGATGCCAAATTTGTCTCCATAAAAGATTTGAGATCTGACAAATCCGGCATCATAACCATTTCAGACCTTATTTTTGCAACCTCATTCAACATATCCTCCTAAAAAATTTCAACTTATTTCTTTGAAACGGTACTATTAGTTAGCCTATAGAATTTCAATTTTCTACTTCCAACGCTCCCCTTACAGCATCATTTTTGTGCTTTACACTCTAAAACTCCTTGTATATTTCTACAACTTCTTCATTATTTTGATTCATATATACTTTGTTATTGATTATTCATTTCTTCATTAAAGTATGTACTAACATTAGGGGTAAGGATTCAGCATAGTCTTTCTCTTTATCATCTCTAAGTGGATGGTCTATAGATTTTTCCTCTGAGTATTTTCCAGAATCTTCAACATAAAAATACTCTTGATGAACTTTTGAGTGTAAATATAAAGCGTTTTCATCTTGTACATCAGTAGTCAACTCTTCTAGTTGATTATCTTGAATAAGTTCTTCTTCACCTAATTGAGGAATGACCACATCTACTCCAGCCACTACCACGTTTTCAATTTTAACATCAAATTCTGGTTCTGTTCTTTGAACTTCAATTCTGTCATGTTCAATTTCTATAAGAGTCAAATCCTATTCTTGTTTCACTCATTTAGAATCTACTTGAATTCCCAATTGAATCTGATTTTTCTCCATTGTGTTTGACCTCTCAACAACAACTTCTATTGATTGTTTACCAATAGATTCTCATAAATTTTTTTAACTCTATAATCTTATGAGGTTAAAACATTTGAAAAATTCTCTTAATGAGATGTAGAATCTATTATTTTTTTACTTGAAGTCCTCTTTGACTTGCTTCCTCTAACAAATTCTCAAATTCAAAACGTATTCTTCTAGAAATAGTGCTAACTCTGGATGTAGCTTGATTTTACTTTGAATTTTCAGGCTGAGCCTGAGCTCTCTCTTCTTCTACTTCTTCATTATCCCCTATAGGAATGATTTTTCCATTTACTGTACTCCATAAATAAACAATTTTACATATAGTACCAGCATTAAAAACATTACTATGGTGACGACGAATTTTAGCATCAACTAGTCTCACCATGTATTTCTTGATCAAGAGTTTTGAGATGAATCTACCATAAGGGTAGAAATTCATTCTATCTACACTCTGATAGTAATAACATAGGTCCCTCACCATATAACTAAGAAAATTTAATTCTATATCACTGAGAAAAAGATATATTTTGTACATATAGATATACAGTATATTCTCCATCTGTGACATTCTGGGTGCTATTCCGTTTTATACAAATTTCACACGGATCTTATAATCTGGTTCCAAATACATAACAAACATTTTCCTTATATTAGTAAAGCCAAACAGAAAGGACATAATGTCTTCAGATTTATGTAAAAAATCTCCTACACGTTTCAAATCAAAATGAAACACTCCCTTATGAGGGTAGTTCAGTATTTGACTAATCACAATTAAAGAGATTGAAAAATATCTATCCTATATCATAGTCATCATAGTGTCATAATAATCTCCGAAAAAAAATTGAACAGATGTAATGAAATATTGATGCTCTACTTCAAACGAGAATTTTTTATTCTCACTATTGAAGGTATTTTCGATATTCAGAAATGAAAGATATTGTTTTAACAACATGTTCGTCTGAAATAGACATTCTAAAACAATCACCTTTACCTCTAGGATTATCTTTTTTTCGGAGAGCTATTTCTTGGAATTGATGGTCTTGCCCTCATCAACTCACTTAGTCCTTTACATTTCCGTGAAAATATCTAAATGTTTTAAGGATAGGGTATCAGTGGTTTGAAAATTAGGGTTGACATGCAGTGGTTCTATTTCGCAGGTTCGAACGGGTTTTGATAGAAATATAACGGTTCATAATTTGAAAAGATCTGACACCTTTGATTCTCATGTCTGAAATAATCATTATATAGATTTTTAAAAACAAATAAAAATTGTCTACGACATATATAAAAATAAATTACAAGTTTAAATTAAAAAATATATATTTAAAAAATAAATAAACCTAGCTCCCCCCTAATAAAATCAATCCTTGCAGTGGTAAGTTGTTTAGTAAAAAATAACTGCTAATTAAATTTTAGTATGTACAAATTCCAAAGATATATCCTTTTTCAAAAAATGATCTATTAGAAAATGACGTCTGATAACAATATTCTTAGTCATAAAATGACAAATATGATTTTTTGAAATATTTATAGCACTAGTATTATCACATAAAATAGGTATATTATTAATATTTATTCCAAAACCCAGAAGAGTGTTTTTCATCCACAACACTAGTGTTCATCAAATGTCAGTAGAAACATATTCAACCTCATCTGTTAATAGGGTGGGTGAATGTTGTTTCTTACTTCACCATGATACTAAGGATTTCCCTTAAATGTGAAAAGTACACAAAGTGTTTTCCTATATAATCTAAAACTCCCAATGTCTTAATCTGAATATTAATTTAAATTAAATTCATAAGTTTTGGCATAATGTAGAGATTAAAAAAAATTATTTTAAAAACCTAAAAATTATTTTAACAACAATTAAATGGAATTATTTTAGATTTGATTGAAATCTAGCACAAATACATACTGAATACATTATATATCGCCTACTAGTAGTAAGATATAATTAATTACCAATCATACCTCTATATAACATGTTGTCAACTGACTTTCTAGTTTCATCCATATCATGTTTTATATTAGTACACATATGAGTCGTATATATCTTGGTGTTTTCAATCCCAAATTTATTTAGTAAATAAGTAATTTATTTTCATTAATTCAAAACATTTCCAAAAACATTTTGATGAATTTGAAGTCCAAAAAATAAATTTCATTCTCTCAATATACTCATTTCAAATTAAATTTTCTTTATATTTGAAAACTCATGACATAGGAAATTGTTAGTTGATCCAAATATTATATCATCATAATAAATTTGAACCAATAAAATATTATAATTTACATTTTTCTTAAATAGGTTTGGATTTTTATTCCAATAGTAAAATCATTTTTCAAAAGAAAAGAGCTTAATATTTCATACGAAGCTCCAGGTGCTTGTTTGAAGCCATAAAGAGCTTAGGTAATTTTAAAAAAATAATCTCGTTTTTCTGAATTTTCAAAACCAGCAGGTTTTTCAACATAAACTTCTTCTATTAAACAACGATTTAAAAAAGTAGACATAAAATACATCTAAAATAATTTAAAATTCATATGAGATGCATAGGATAAAAAGATTCTATTAGCTTCTAACTTAGCTACAGGTGAAAATGTCTCATAATAGTCTGTACCTTCTTCTTAATTATATCCTTTATCTAAATGTATTTCATTATTTCTGTTATTATTCCTTGTTCATCATATTTATTCCTAAAGACCTATTTTGTTCCTGTCACTGGAAAATTCTATGGTCTTTCAAACAATTCGTAGACTTCATTTCTCATGAACTGGTTTAATTCTTATTTCATATCTATCATCAATCTTTCATCTTCTAAAGCTTATTCTATAGTCTTAGGTTCTAGTTGGGATAGAAACGTAGATAATTATACAATATATCCTATAATTCTCATAGTTTTTATTCATGTGTCTAAGTCAGCTATTATAGACTCTACAAGGATATTCATTAGGGTTCTAGTCTGTCTAGTTAATACAATTATAGTTTCTTCAGTATCATGTTCTTCTGAACAGGATTGAATTTCATTTATATCATTTTGAAAATCATTTTTCATGTTCTCATGTCTCATGTTATCATTAGAGTCAGATTCATCCAGTTGATCCATCCTTTTCTCAAAGGGATCAGATTCATCAAATTTCACATTAACTGATTCTCAAACAATACTTGATTTCTTATAATAGACTCTATAAGCCTTGGATGTAGCTTAATATCCTAAGAAAATGCCTTCATCAGATTTTGGAATAAGCTTACCAAGACTATCCTTGGTGTTCACAGTGTAAACCATGCATCCAAAATTATTAATGTAATTTACATAGGTTTTATGTTATTCCAAATATCATAGGGTTTAATTTTCAAAATTTGACTAACTAAAACTTAATTAATTATATACTGGGTTGTGCTTACAGTTTCTACCCAAAAATAAGTAGAAAGACTATATTCATTTAGTATAGTCTTATCCATTTATTGAATAATCCTATTTATTGTTTAAAAAATTACATTTTATTGAGGTGTTCTTGGTGCAGAGAATGTTTGTTTAATACTGATTTTTGAGAAAAATGAATGAAATTATTGATTCTAAAATTCTCTACCATGGTCACTTCTTAAAGAAATTATATTACAAATAATTTCATTTTGAGTATATTTACAAAAACATTTAAAATTAGTAAAATATTTATTTTTAAATTTCTAAAAGAAAATCCATATAAATATAGAATAATCATAAACTAAAACAGATACATATAATTTACCATCTAAGATTGTAACCCTTGATGGTCCAAACAAATCCATGTGGATAAGTTCTATAGGTTTAGTTGTAGAATCATTGTTAACAGATTTGAAGGATGATTTGTGTTGCTTGCCAAGTTGACATGCATAACAGAATCTGTCACATTCAAATCTGAGAGTAATAAAATAAAAAATTAATCATTTCATAAAAAAATTATATAAAATTAAACAATACAATGTTCAAGCCTCCTATGCGAGATCCAAGATTCGTTCATTTTTTCAATTTAACAATTTACATATTGTTTACAAAATGAATATAAATCTAGTGTGTATATATTATCAGTACATTGTTCTCAAAATTTAAGCAGTTTATTTTTAAAAAAATTACCACAATTATTAGTAAAATAAAAAGTATAACCATTATCGTAGAGTTGAGAGATACTTATCAGATTGAGTTTCAATACTTGTACATAATGTTCTTTGTGGATTGATACAACTTCCAGATCTCCAACTGTTTTAATACCAATGATTTTCCCCTTGGTATTATCACCAAAAGGTAGAAGTCCACCATATTTTTTATTGAGTGTAGAGAAATTAAATAATTTTCCACTCATTTGCCTTGAGCATCCACTGTCCATATACCATATGTATTTTATACTTCTCTGACTTGCTTCTTGCCGAGGCATTTAAACAACTTTCTTTAGTACCCATAATTTATTGGGTCTTGTTGTGTTAGTCAACAACAATCTGGGAATCCATACTTGCTTTGTTTTTCTAAAATAAACAGAATCAAATAAATTATTTGAAACTAAATCTATCTTAATACGTATTATTTGGGGTTTTATTAAGATACAATTTTATGAAATATGCCTTGTTGTTCCACAGTAATTACAATTTAATCTTTTTGAGTTTGGAACAAAATTATTCTTGTGCAGATTATGTTTTTTACTTTTATTTCCAATTTCAAACATTTCTTTCATAATAATAGTTTTTCCAAGAATTTCATTTAAGCAGTTTTCTCCTTTGGTAAAAATAAGGGATGCACTTTTATATATTTCTACTTCTGTTAGCTGTGCTTTTATTTTACCTTCATGATATATATATAGTCAATGTTTATTTAATTATTCTTATCAGTTAACTCCTTAAATTGATTTAAGAATGTATCTCTTTCATCTGAAACATCCTTATAAATGTTTTTTTAAAGACTTATGATTCTAAAATAGAGAATAATATTTTCTAAAGCATATTGAAGAATGTTGTATGTTTTTCTATAGAGTAACTATATTCACAACTAAAGTCAGAAAAGAGGTAAGAATGTACCTCATCTATTTCTTCCATAAAACACATTCTGGCATTCAAATATACCTCTTCCTTCTCTGAGATTGACTTAGAGGTTCTACTATAGTCTTCAGATACACTCCATGTAGCTTTCTTATCTATCTTGTACTTATGATGATAATCATTCCTTTTAACAAAATTTTTCTTATTGTATTTCTTTAACTATGGACATTCAGGTATAATATGCCCCATTTTCTTGCAATCAATACATTTGACGTCCTTGTCATTTTTTTGAATGATTTCTTGAATCCATTATTCTTTCTATAAAATTTAGTGAATTTTATGGCTAGCAGAGCCAGTTGCACATCAGAATTTGATAAATCAGAACATTCTAAATTCAATTTTACACTATTCTTTATCTTTTTTGCTTTGTGATGACACTTTCAAAGTAGTGTCATCTATCATGAAAAGCAATTTATTCTAATTTGCCTTATCTTGCATCTCAGCATCACACATCATTAGGGTTTCATTCAGTTCTCTCATGGTTAATTCATTGAAAGGTGTTGATTATCTGATTATAGTAGAGATTTCATTCCATTTAGTAGGTAGTACTATCAATAAATTTAATGATTGATCTGCTTGTTTGATTGGGTCTCCCATAGAAATTATATTATTGAAAATCTATGTCAACCTTCAATTCATTTGAGAAATTCATTATCCTTCATCCATTTTAAATGTTTCAAATTTATGTTTAACAGTAGCATATCTCATTTCCCTAATATTGTATGTTCCTTCATATGGAATAGAAATAGATTACCACATCTCATATGATGTCGGGCATTGAGATACACTATTAAATTCATCAGGTCATAGACCATATATAATTTCCTTCATTTCATTCGAGTTTATATCATATTTTTCATCTGTAGCTTCACTCCATGTCTCACATTTTTTAGGTATTTCATAAGTAGTTAGTATCGTAGAATATAATCTGTATCCAAGGAATTTTAGATATATAATCATTTGTGTCTTCCAGTATCCATTGTTTTTTCCATTAAAGTATGGTGCTCTCACCATAGACATTCGTTCTCTTTTATCACTCATCTTTCTCTACACATAATCCATAATATCTTTTAGCTTGTTAGATCATTATTAAAAACCAAACCCTTTGATTCGTATTATTGGATAGAGGTTAAATCAAATATACACAATAGGGAGGTGAGTTGTGTCTTTTAAAAAATCATCACGAGATCATGTTCTTTCATTTATCTTTAATCAGATAGATTGATTCAGTGGAAATATAAAATGTTGGGACACACGATATATAGTGATTTGGGGAACAGAAGTCCCCTAGTCCACTCCATCAATGCTCTACTCTATGAGCATGGTGATTTCCACTATCTGTTCCTCCTCTCAATAGACCTTTCAACAACTGAGTGTCATTAGATGACAACTTTACAATCTACAAAAAAAAAAACACAGCCTTCTAGTTAAATCATTGAAACTACTCACCTTATAGTGAGAATATACACACTCTAGATAAATGTATTTATTCTTTGAAAATACTCTCCCGATTTTTCTTCAAAATTGCAATAGAATGCAATTGACAATAAAAGTATTTTCGTCTTTAGAAAGAATGATCTTAATGAAATAGTTGTTCAACGTTGATCCCATTTAAGTAGATATAGAAATATAAATTGCAACTTCATATGAAATAGATTTCAATTGATCATCAATTTTGAATAAGTGAATCTTCTTTTATTTATATTCTTCTTTAACAAACAATGCTTTTATCACTCTTCAAAATAAACATATATGTAGGTCATGATTGACACATTTTTCTTCTTATCCAAAATCATACAATGGATCTTGTATATTGATAGATGTAACTTCACTTTGTTTTTTAAACACAATCACAAATTCATACTTACACATAATAAAACAAAATATAGATATAATAAATACTTCCTCTACAAAAATTAGATCCAAAATCATTGCCTTTTTACATGAGTAATTCATACATTTGAATTTACTGAGTTTTTGTAACACTCCGTGTAATTCACCATAAATATATCCTTTTAATTCGATCATTAAACGGCTTTGAACTCATCAACGATGTTCTTTAAAATCAACTTTTAATCTACTTGGCGATCATTGAATAATAATATCAACTTTGAACTCTATGACGCCAAACGCATGGTTGATTTGTACAGTATGCATGACGTAGCTTATAAACGTCGGGTTAATGACATTGCCTTCAAACATAAGGTTGATAACACATGGTTGATGACAAATATATGGTTGGCCATCCATACTTCTCTCTTCAACATTCAACTTTATGAAAAATGGTCCATACTTTTATAAGCTTCCATATGAAAGGTACATCATCCATACTTTTTTAAGAAATGTATTGTTGTTTACAACAGTAAGGTTGATGAACCATACTTTTGAGAAACAAAAGTAACGTTTAACACTTACGTACGGTTCTCCTTATATACATTTCTAATATACCAAACGTAGGGTTTGTTCCTAATGTAGGGTTCCTTTTCATAATCTGTCGATGACTTTTGGTTGATTAACCATACTTTTCTGATATCATGTAAAGTAAACAGTATGTTCCTTTCATTATGCTATGTTTCCAAATGTAGTGTATGAACAGTGATTCCAAAACACCCTTTTGAAATTCCAGAATATGTAGAGTATAAATAGTGTTAGATAACATGCTAATGTGAATACTTTAACAATTAAATATATTTGTTCATGAACATTAATATTTCTTCCAGAAATAAATAATAAATAATAAATTTCTGAAATATACTTAAAAAATAAAATCATTAGAAAACTATTTAGGGTATTTGTGAGAATCAAAATCATCATAAATAGATAAAGTATTATTCTCAAAAGTCTTCCTCTTTAAATAGAAGCATTATGTATTGTTCAAAACAACAATTGTTCAATAATTTTAAATATCATTTGATGAATCCAAGAGTGACTCATTGGACATAACGTTCTATTTATCCAACAGTGGCTGGAAACGGTGGCTCATGTTAATTTTGAATTGTCTCAACGGTGACTCATCTCAATGTTGACTCTTCTCAATGGTGACACTTATCAGTAGTGACTTGTATCAATGGTGACTCATCTTTATGGTGACTCATCTCAATAGGGAGAAATTTTATCAGTGACTCATCTCAAGGGTGACTCATTTAAATGATGCCTCATATAAACAGTGGATCATCACAATGGCGGATCATCGAAACGGTGGCTCATCTCAAGTTTCCTCATCTTAATGGTGGACCATCTCAATGGTGGCTCCTCTAAACAATTACTTTCTTTAATGGTAACTCATCTCAATGTTGACTTTTCTCAATAGTGACTCATATCATTAGTGAGTAATTTTTTTCAAACCTCTAGAAATAAAAATATTATATTCTTAAAATTTAATATACACAAAATTTATGCCTTAATTTATAAAAAAAATAATTTAAAATATAGAGAATTAATATAAATATATTACATAAAATTAAAACATAAAAAGAATTAATATATTATAAAACATTGTATAATACATTAATAATATATTCCCATTATATAATAATAATCAAATTATATTTCCCATAATAGAACCAGCATCACAACATGTTTCCCAATTTTTCAAATTTCGGAACTCTATTCATCATTAAATCATGCAATGTTATTATATAGAAAATGAATTGGAAGTATGTTTAGGGCCCACCAATAACATAAATAATGGCCACACAAATTAGTTTTAGATGAAAACATGTATGCAACATATCGTTGGGAAATTGAAGTAAGAACGAATTTCATAATATTTTTGAATGAATATAATTTACTTTTGGTATCATAAATAAACCATAGAATTAAAATGGATTTAAAATAATTTTTTAATTTTATTTACGTAATTAAATCACTCATAATTACATGAATAGTCATAAAATGATAAACCCATATAAAATAAATAGCTATCCAATGGCATTATGATATTTTCTAGGTAATTACTATACAATCATGATAATAAAGTATATAGTATTTATAATGTACCGATTAATTGTATAAAATTAAAAATGATAATTTCCCTTGTAAATCGATATAATAAGTTGAACACACATCAATCAATGGATTCAAAAACTGGATATTAACAAAAGAATGACATTAGAAAAAAGATAACGGTTATACCCTGATGATGATTATGGAAGAACAATCATGGATGGATAATTTATATAAATGGAAAAGACATTACATGATCCATATAGAGAAAAAATGATGATTTTTAAATTTTAAGAATTTTCTAAATAAAGAAAAAGATATGGAAGATGAATATTATATAAGTGAGAACTTATTTTTTAAGAGTTTAAGAAAATTCACTTTGGAAATATGAAATATACTTTCTCTTTTAATATAATTTTATAATATAGTTTTTATAAATCTAAGAGAAAAATAATTTTATTTAAAATCCCAGAAAACTTGGAGATAAAGATTTATATGAAATGAAAACTATGGTATAATGACATGTTTACATGTAATCATTAATAAAGAAGTTTTCCAATTATTAATGAAACCAAAAAATACAAAAAAAATTTATAAATTCATTAAAACCTAAAAAATGAGTTCATGTAGAAGAAGATTCTATTAATTAAGAATTAATGAATACAAATATATATAATCATGATATATAATTCAATGAATATGGATATAGATAAATTGTGGTTTCTAGAAAATATGAAGAGATAAGGCCAGTTCAACATAAAATAAACACTTTAGGGAAAATATGAGTAATTGGGAAGTGGAATTTTTATAACAAATATAAAACCCCATGAATGTAAAAATAAAAAAATGCAGAATATTATAAAGAAAAAATACTTTCATTATGGATTATATTTAAAAAATGTTCATATAAAAATAATATTTTGAATGAAACCTTTATGGTTTGAGTATGATTTTAATAAAAAAACAATTTTCAAATATGGAATCATTTCAATGAAAACTAATTCAAAATACAAAGTAATATTTTTAATTTAAATTCAAAGAATAAGGTTAAATATATTCATTATGTATTAGGTAAACCATTCTAATATAAACATACTCTATAACATTTAATATGTCTTGGGGGTAATAATTTTAGAAAGGAAATATTTTTCTTTAATCTTATTTTTCATGAAAGCAACTTAGCCCCAATATATAAAAAAAACTTTGTTATTAAGTTATATAAAATTCCTATTCATATCTAAATCTATTTATAAATTTTATTTATAATCATTGTGAATATTATTTAGTTTTTAAATATTTTCCCACATCATGTGTTTATAGTTTTACTTATTGTACTATATTCATTTAAAAAAATTGATATTTGGTCATCATCCATGTTTTATCTGTCAATGTTTATTAAATTTATTATATTTTATGACATATAATGATTTATGATATTTAAATTACTTACAATATATGTTCAGTTCTTTATCCTTGATGAATAAATTGATAATCAACTCACTCCAGTGATTTTCTTAACCTATGAAATGTGTAATGTTCATTACTAACATAAATATTTATGTATCCTTTCTAAAATAGATAAAAATAATTTTTTTCGAAATTTTAATAGAAATATATTATTAATTGTGTTATCATAGGCTTCTGTGATATAAATTCATATCATTATTAATATTGGTGCTCAAAACATTATAAATATCAATGTTCCGTGATTAATGGTTGATTATGTGGATATTTATTTGAAATATCATTCTAAAAAATTAACAATGATATATAATTTTATTTGCAAACGTCAAAATTATAAGTTGTTTTAACAATATGTCCTGGATACTAAATATTTAAAAAATATAAATATATGGTTTCTCTTTTTAGTGCTCTTGTTTAAGATGGTTATTTTTGTAATGACTATTTATCATTCACATAATTATTATTTTTTCCAATTTATATTATTAGAAAATTATTTATATTTTATTTTTCTTTTGAAACCATTTTTATAACCATAAAATTAATGGTGCTAATGGAAAATAGAATAGATCGATCCATGTATGTGGTAGTTCACTCGTACACATGAATGTTGATTTCATTTTCATAGAAAATTAGAGTGTTGTATTATGTTTTATTGGTTTAAGAAAATTAAATAATTAATAAATATTATAATTATATATTATATTCACCATTAAAATATCCCTTTTATCCACTAAATCATTATGAACATGTTACTTCTTGGTGGTTCTAGTCCACATATACAAATGTTTTATGTTATCATTTCGCGTAATAGAAAATGGATAATTTGGATAATGTGTATAACATATTTAAATTATGTTATAATATTATGATTGATACATATTTATTAATTTTAATATGGTTTAATTTAATTTTTTGAATAATTAGTTCATATATTTAATCAAAAATAATAAAGTAGGTGTTAGAAATTTATATATCACTACATGGATTATATTCATTAGAAAGTGGGTTAATCCTTAGAAGGATGGTCTATTGAGAATAACAAAACCTGATTAATGTGTATAGGATGGTTTTGGATGATATTTTATGTATATTGTATCAAATTGAAATTCCATGGAGGGGTGTGAAGTGAGGAGAGTATATCCCATTTAATATGTGAAAAGTTATGAGATTTTTTTAAATACCCAAAAAATATAAATAGTGGGAAAAAACTTTTGAATATTTTGGGTTAAAATATAAAAAATATTTGAGATTAGAATACTAAATGATTATTTAGGTCATGGAAAAATATTCCCAAAATTTTTTAAATTTTTTTGAAATCATTTACTCGTACATTTTAACTTTTTGCATCTTACCTCTCACTATATTAATTACTATATTTTCCTAAGTGACTTCTAATTCATGCTGTGAAAATAAAATGATCCCTATAAAATTAATTTTACCTACTTTTTCAAACAACTAAATCAATTTAATTTAATTCATTTTATAAAATTGTTATTTTTTTAAAATTATAGGTATATATTTTAATAAATATCATTTCTTGTGAAAAATTTTACTTAATATCTAAATCATTAAATATAATTTTATAATGTAGATTATTTTTTGGAAAAAATATAGAATAACCTATAAATATATATCTTCTAAATAAAAAATTGATTTTATAAATTCAAAATAATTCTTACAAATTAATAATTCCATAAAAATAATGGTATTTATAAACAAAGTATATTACATTATACACTTAAAACATAATTTTTTAGAAAAATATAAAAAATACATACTAACAAAATATTTCTATGATAAATTCAAAAATTATAACATTCAAAAAAAACATTTCAAATATTATAATTTTTTAATAAAAAACAAAAAATATACTAAAATAATATTTTTAATGGAAATTGATTTTGTGTATATTAATTATAATTATTTCAATAAATTACTAAATAAAATAATTATAACTTATAATTAATAAAATCAATAAATCTAGTTATTATACATTCATAAAAAACATAGTTCCTTGAAATTAAATGTTAATTAATCAACTTTTTAAGAATAAATAGAATTGAGAGAATTGTCCTATAAAATTATATAAATTCATGATAAATATATATATATATTTAATTACATATATATATATACTAATAAATTATAATTTTATAACCCAATATGATATTGGTGTAATGCTAAAGCATAATAAGGCTTTGGATGTAGTCTTGGGTGGCGGTTCAACTGGAATAGATCTTATAGAAATCATAATGATCAGGAATTTTTTTTATTCATATTTAATCTATACATTATTTCTTTAGATTTGCATCATACTAGTCTAGGGAAAAACATTAAAAAGCTAAAAACCTTTCAGGACCAGATAAATGGGACTCAAAAAGAATAATTCTTCTGATTTCCATTTATTCATACATTCTATATGGATTTGGTAATATGGTAACATCAGTTTATACTAGCCAATTGTATACCTAGTTTTTTACCAAAATATGTAATATTATAAATAAGTAATGGTTTTCTATTTTATTTTTATCTAATGTTTGAAAAATACTATTTACTATATGACTTGTTTATACAGAATATAAATTCAAATCACAGGTCCTTCATTTCTATCTCACATAAATAATATATTTCATCCCAATTATAATTATTACTCACTAATAAATGTACGTGAGGTAATTATTAACTTTTTATCATTTAGGATATATCTATTAATATGATATCTACCTTACCCACTTTGTTTATATATAGTTGTTTTTACATATGTAGTTTTTTCATATTCATATTTAAAATATGATACTCTTAGTTTAATATATGACATCGATTTTTTCAATCATGGGTTATCCATGGTCATTTTTCTCTTATGTTCTCTAACATAAATAGTTAACATAGTACTCCAATATATTATAATGGTTCATTTTAGAAAAAGTTAATTAACAATAGCATATCCCCTAGAAGTTTATAACAAGGTGTATATATTGACCTCATTATCATTCACTATGTGATGATCATGTTAATAACCAATAAACCCTTTTAGGGTTTTATACATAGCTACACCTATTCTAGATCCTTTTTCTACTTGTAGTATATATATATGTATTCCATTTATTATAAAAACCAAGAATATATAATTTAATTAAATTTTATACTTATAACAAACATATAAAATTATCCCTTAGTCTTTATAAAGTTATATTATCCAAATTAGTAAAATATTAACAATCAACTCAAACAATATAGAGGGTTATCTATAGTATTAAAATTACTATCAACCTTAACTTATCAGAATTTGACGGAAATTATAAATCTAAAATAATCCTCAATTAATAATATACTAATATTTATATTTATTTAAACACTTGAATTTTACAAATTATAAATTCCAAGAAAATGGATTTCTAAATATCATAATTTTTTTGAAAATTATAAAATACAATACATTCCCAAGTAATTTTTGGTTTAGAATTTGTGAAAATTATGAAAAACCCTATTTAATTAAACTCTTTTAATTTTCAACTAATTAAAATTTACCCACTATATAAACAATATATTATTGAATAAAAAGTATATAACAACTCCTAAAAATAATTCTAAAAAGAATTCCTTCTAGTAAAGTCATACAAATTACTTTTTTATAACAATGAGAAAAAAACACAAGAAATGTGTACTCTCCAACTCCGTATAAAGGAACAATAAAATTATTATTATGTTGACAAAGGTTATAATAAAAGAATATGAGAAAAATAATTAGGATGTAAATATATGTTTAAAATAACATGGATTAATTAAAATGGTTTATATGGAATTATAGGTGAGGAAGTTGTCTCATTTGATCAAACATATCACATTATAATATAATAGAGAAATCATGATACATAAATTATGATCCAAAAAATCAAATAATTTACCCACCCCAACACCAAATTTAAATTTTTATAAACATAAGGCCACTTTTTGGGAATCATAATATTTTTTATTATGTATAACCACCTATTTCCCATAGTATAATAATAATCACAACCTATTTCCCAAAGTTTATCTTGCATCATAACCACTTTCCATTTCTAGTTCTATCATCATTACTCATTTCACCAATATTTCATAACATATAATTATTTACCCTATGCATTGGAGGGATAAATAGGGCCTTGTAAAAACATAATGACTATATATACACATGTTTTTGGAAAAAATTATATCCATGAAATAAGTAATAAAAAATAATTCTTATAGGTTTAATAAAATATTCAAATAAAGGTTGTTATCTTTTTTAATCATTAATATCCCATGGATAAAAATATGTTTTAATTAAAAATGGCATAAATATTTCATGAAAACAAAATATGTTTTATATAAATTTAAAAAGTATTAATATAATTAAATTATTAATAATTCCATCAAAAATAATAACATAGTAAACCCAATTAAAATGAATAGGTATCTAATGACACCAATTAACTTTCAAGGTAAATTCCCTTCAATTAAGATATTAAATAATGTGGTATTAAAACTACACATATATATACAAATAAAGGGTATATTATTAAGAATATTATTTCTCCAATTAATCATTATACAGTTATGAAGGCAAAAACTTTTCAATCAAAGGAATCAAAAATAATGTCTTCATAGTGGAAGGTAATTAAAAGAAAAATTATGCATTGAAACTAATGTTCATTATTAAACGTAAATGTAGTGGTATATCACTTCACCAAAATAAAAGGAAATTATAAAATACATATATATAAATAATTTTTTTTGTTATATTATAATAATATCCTTAAAAAATGATCATTGTATTCTAACAGTACCATGTCCCCTTTTTGAACCCTAATATGTATATAATATTATTCAAATTTAATGGATCTATGTAAAACTACTTACTAAATATCTTATTAGATCCTTAATATCTCAAATACCCATGTATATCCACCCCCAAAAAATATCCCACCACTTATGATATACTTCCATGTGAATATAATATTAGAACTAAACCTTTGAAATTTCTAGGGAATGAAGAAACATGAAGATTATTTAAAAAATTCCAACCACGGTTTAGCTTCATAAACCCCATAATCCACCTTAATGACTGGATGATTTTACAATTACAAAATTGAATCTATATTAAATAATTTTTTATACCCCATATTAATTCTACTTCCAAAATAATGTATTTGTTAGATCAATTATTCCAATAGCTCATGAACACTTTCCATATTACGAGTCTCTTACAAATGATTATGAAAAATAAAATTTATAATTTTTTCTCATTAGAAGTTTCTCTATATTTATGGATTTCAATAATACCAAATGAATAAATGAGAACAATTTAACTCTGTATAAATCATGCACAAATTCATTACAATTATTTTAGTACTATATAATCACAATTAAATTTACATCTATGTTGTTCTATTGATATTCCAATGATTCTTCCTCATCAAAATCTACATAAGAAATCAAAAAATCACAACAAAAATTAAAATCAAATGCATTATTGGAATCCATGAAATTATATTTAAATAAACACATCAAAAAAATGAAATTATTTTAGAATCCAAGCAAAATATATATTTCTATGAATCTAAATCTAGTATCCCTTAGTTAGTGGTTAACTTATTACATTTGAAATAGATACATAGTATAGCATACTAAATAACTAAATAGTTTAACAGCATTCATAAAGAAGATACATTCATGAATTTCAAATAAATTTTATAACATAAAACATAATATACATGAATTTATTTTTATTGAGATCATCATTATTCTGTCTAGAATGACCTTCCTTGTAATGATAATATATTTCCTGGAATCCATGTAAAAAGAATCATATGAAAGGGGTGAGAAATGGTACTTGATAAGTGTATGTTTGCAATAATTTATTTTATGAAAAAATATGTATGAATAATTATAGAAGCATAAATAATTTAAAAAAAATTCTTTTAACCAATAACATAAACATAATATGGAAGGAATAAATAATGATAAAATATTTATGTATATATAATCAAATGATTTTAAAACAAATCCATTTATATTATAACTAATCTAATAATTACATAGAAATATATATACAATTTCATAATTATTGAATACATAATTTCAAAAAATATACAAAACAATATCAATGTCTTAGATAATATATGTATGTAAATGTGTAAGGCCTCCCCCAAAAAAGGTAGTTTGTCTCATGAGACTCACCGATGAATAGAGGGACTATAGTAGGTCCCACCTATAACATATTATGTCCAATGAATTCATCATATGAAATGGGTGAAAATTAATCAACATAGTAAATTAATATTAAAAAATTAGAATGCAAAATGTTAACAATTACCCCATTCAATAAACTATAACATCCCTAATTGAATGAATCATATACCATCAGTAGAAATTAAAAATATGGTATCATTAAAAAATATCACCTATTATTAATAAATATAATAAAACATTATTAATAGAAGTTTCATTACAATATAATTAAAACAAATTTGTAGAAAATATCTTTTACACATTAAAATTCAATTTAAAGAAATCTAGATTAATATGAAGGAAAACATTTATTTAAAAATGACCATGAAAATTTTAAATGTATGATTCAAATAATTAATGTATCATTAATATATTAAAATCCTCTAATTAATTATTTGTTAATAAAATATTCGTTTTTACTTTTTTTCATAAATTTCAAAAGTAGCTTATTTGGAAAACATTGGGATGATTACTTTTAAAAAAAATTGTAAAAATAAGAACACGGTTAATAGTGAGTTTAAAAAACATTATGATAATAATTAAAACCACTTTGAAAATGATTTTATAAAACATTTACCTCTAAGATAAATATTCCATAATGTTGACGTAAATATAAACAATCCAAAATAACAAAGATATTGTGAAATAATCCATTATCGGGTGTGATTTTTTTATTTGTAACCCCCCTTAAAAACATTGACATAAATTTAATCTTATAATACAATTCATAAAAAAAATTATTGAGGTTATATATCAGATACATAAAATACACTATCTAAAAATAAAATAATATTTGAATATGGTATATGTCTTACATAATTAAAAGTTAAACAAGACACCCTTACCTCTGTTTTGATTTCCAATACCGTTGTTTGAATGTATTCTATAAACAATTAATATTACATTTACATATATTACACATCTATACAAATTTATATCATACCATATATGATTTATATTCAATAATTTATCACCCATTAATTAAGAATTTATTGTCAAAATTATTCTTTATGGTAGTAACTATTTTCTTTTTCAATATAAGATTTGATTTGGTGGTTATGATCCTTAAAATTTTTTCATAAACACATCATCTAAATAATACTATTTATAAAATAAATATAATATAATAAATAAATTTATATATATTTAGTCATCTACAAATAGTTATATATTAAAAATAATTTTTTCATAAAGATTGTGGTCCATATATACACATGGACAATTTTTCCATTTTTCATTGGATGGAATGAAAGTAAGGTAAATATTAGTGAACAATTAGAAGATAAAAAATTATTTCATATCCATCAGATATATTTATTATTTCCATATTTATAACCATCCTTTTATTGTGGTGATGAAAAATGAACTACTAAGCCACATGGATACATTAATACATCTGTACGCACAAGCGTTGTTTTCACTTTTCATATGATTTGTAAATGATATAATATGATCATATAGTAATGATGATAAAATTTAAGTATATACAATATACAAGATTAAAAAAATTATGAGTGAAAATTGTTAATATGATGTTGAATCAAAAATAAACTTGAATGTGTTGGTAAAGGAGGTAACCTCTTCTTCAACGGACTTCCTTTAAATATATTCTTAATAGATATACCGCTGGTCATTTGGAAGGAGAATATCGACTATAACATTGATGTTGATATATATAATAATTATCATTTGTGGGTTTTTGATCTATAATAGTCATTTTAGTGTGAATATGTGTGTGATGAGGTGTCTTATTATCATTGTGGTGAGGGGAACAATTAGAAATTCTAAAAAGATTAAAAAATATTTAAATTTTCCTTGAGACAAATTATTCCAATATGCTAACAAATGAACATTATATGAAATTTTACGACATATATTATCCTCTTCATGATTATTATTTTTTATTATATATAAATAATTTAATAAAATATTAATCGCATAAAATATCATTATTTCCAATTTTCATACTATTTATTACATTGACATTAAAAACATCACGACAACAAGGAAAATTAGAAACAAAAATGATTTATTATATCATTATCATGTCATGTAAATATTATGAATTATGGGATAATATAAAATATGTCAAATTAGAATACTTTTATGATTTTAAATTTCATTTTTTTGAATATTCCATTAATTAAATATTTACTAAATCAACATTCTGTGAGAATTTATATCAATTATTTATTCAATAGAAATTAAAAATAAATTACTATATTTTAGATTAGTATTTTTTTTCAAAATATATTAACAGTAATACATATACTCTAGATAACGCCATATTAAAACTATTATCTTTATTAGAAATAATAGTGTAACATGTTTGAAATTTCATTAAATAAAAATACTATAAAGGTAATTATCATATATTTATGGCCATAAAATAACATATTACCAAATAAATGATAATTAAGGATTTAATTTACTCATAAAATATTATTTAGGCATCTTTTAAGGTAAAATTCAAGTTATTATATTTTTATTTTTAACGATACATTCTAGATTTATCCTTTATCATGGAAATAAATATTTTAAAGGTTACTAATCATATTGACCAAAAATAAATGTCTACTATTTTATGAATTTGGACCACCTAAACTGACAAAACACAATTATGGATAGTTTTTTAGAAAAATTCCATTTTATGTATAAAAATATTTGTATACCAAATTTAAAAATGAAATGTATTCTAGTGTACTTAATTTGAATATTGAAAATATATTGTTACTAATTTTACATTTAAAATATCTTATAATAAAATGGAACATTATAATGGTTTAAATAAAAATATACTTTAAAAAATCTCAATTTTGTACTATTCGATGGAGAATAGATATTTTTCAAAAATCTAAAATTTCACTATGATGAAATTTTGCTATTTTGATTCCACAACTGAAGTTTATTTTATAATATAAATTTTATAAAAGTGAAGAGAAATAATTATAATATTTTTTCATACATTTTTTTATAATAATTAAAAAGATTTAATTTAAAAAATATATTTGATTATTTCATAAAAAATTATCAATTAATGTTCATTGAATAATATAATTAAATATATTTTTAATATTTTGTTATTATTATTCACAATAGCCAATTTACCTACATGGATATAATGGTCATATTTAAATAATAATAGTCAAGGTCTTGTTTAAGCATAGTGTATCATGTTGTATATACTATCAAACATAGCATTATATGAAAATCGTGAGGTGCTATATTCTACGTCATTTAATAAATTTTATCCTCTCAATTTAAAAATGTGATCTTTAATCAATTTTTTGGTAATTTAAGATTACATTTTGGAAAATACAAATCAAAATAAGGTTTAATGAAACATCCTCTTGATAAGAGAAAAACAAATGTAAGAATGTCATGTGGAGCAGCAAATACCATGTTAACAATTATGACTACAGAAGTTGTATGTAAAAAAAGAATATAGAAATGAAAATAGACTCTTAATTATTGATAGTAAGTGACGTAGAACATGGTAATGAGAAATTTTTCTATAAATAAACCATAGATCAGTTTGGGGTAAAATTTCTATTGATTTTTCTATAATAAAAGTAAATGGTTAACACTTTATTTATTCTGAAGTAAAATTATTCTTTTACTATTTTAATAAATAACTCTAGAAAACAATATTAATAGATATTTTCCACATATAATGCATTATATCATCCATTTGTTTTTCTTTTATATATTCCCATTTCATCTATATCACTGTGAAATGGATATTTTGATGATGTTTTCATTCCAGGAGAAATTTTAATGAATCAAAATATCCATAAGTCATTAATTCATGCATAAAATATTTAGTAAAAAAACTTTAGAACATGTTATACAATATAATAAATCAATAAATAAATATATCCAAAGTCAACTAAATCCATTTAATATGTTTTTAAACATAAGTCATTTCTAATATACATTTATCCATATCCAAAATTTATAACAGAAGGTCCCTAAATTTACAAAATAAATTTACCATTAGATTTCCAAAATAACATAAGGGTTCTATTAATGTAACATACAAATTAGATAAACACCTTGATCGCATTATCCCCTTAATGAAAACATAAATTCTTCCAAAAATAAGACTTGATTTTTTCAAATATATTTATTAAATATTAACATGTTGTAAACCTATAAAAGTTAACACACACCCTGAAATAAATATCCAATTTTTTGGCCATTAATATTTTCCCATAAAAACAAATTATCATGTAGATATTAAAAGTTATCTTCCCCAAACCTTGTATTTTCCAAAAAGATCTACCTTCCCCAAAATCACATTTCCATGTCATTAATACCCTTCAACAGAAGCTATAAAATACATAATGAGTTTCTAATAATGTACACTACCTGTGAATGTAATTATTATTATAATCATAATATCAATGATAAAATACTATTACATAATTTTTCATAAATCCAAATACATATGAATATTAATCATTCCACATAAAATATAGCAATATATAACCATGGCTATGAACGCTTTTCCTCTTAAAAATTATATTTCCTTAATGCATGGGGAATTTGTTTTTGTTGTTCCCCATCCATTAAATTTTGAAATAATAATCATTGACATTATTTTTCTTACTCTTACATAAATATCCCTATTTTGCATCCTATTTAATCTTGTATAAAACTCTCATCACCATTAATAATGTACTGTTGTGTCTCTTTCCATAACTAACATATGTTGGAATACTCATCCTCATATTCTTTCACAAATACATTATTTTTCCCTATTATTATATTCTTTTATTAATTCCATTATAATCAATAACACTTTGATAATTCTATCTTTTTTATTTTTGTCACATGATATTATTTCCATGTGTGATGAGAATGCATGTGAGACGAGTTCCCATAAAAATAATGGATTAAGCCCATCAAATAAATGACCATCGATACTCCATGGATTAATATCATTGGTATGGTTATCATTCCTTATACAATGTTCCATTTATAAATAATTTCATACACTAGGTCAGATCATAACATTATAAACCATATTATACAATATCAATATTAGTGAAACCATTGATGTAATTTAAAAATTTAGGTATAAATAATATCTAAATCAAAAGAATAGTTTCTTTGAAAATTAATAAAAAAATTTCATAGGGATTCAATCACTAATATATGTTTTCCTAAATCGAGTTTCTAAGATTACTACTAAACATTATTTGATACCAACTTTAATGACCCCAACTCTAGTAGACAGGATTGAGTGGATATATTATTACATTGGAACTAGATACAAGGAATAAAATCCTATGGGATCAACTAGTTTTGTTATATTTGTAATATATATAAATACATATCATTAAAATAAATTTGAAAACAAAAAAAAATTATTTTATTTGTGATCTTTATTATTATTTCTAGTATGTCCCAACATATAAAATTTAAAATGTTTCCTATAATGATGGGTGGGAGAAACCTATGAATGGGGTGAGATATAATGCTCAATAATCGTATGTATACAAAAACATATACCATGAATAAATAATTAGAACTCAAAATATAAGGTTAATGTATATAAACATTCTATTTCATAAATAACTAGAGCATGATATGGTAAAAATAAATTATTATACCCTAGTTACATATAAGTAATAAACTGGTCTTGAAACAAATCCATGGATATTATAACTGACAGAATAATCACATAGGAATCAATTACTAGTTTTATAATGATGGAATTAATTAATGAAAACATCTAAAACATTCCATCAAGGTCTTAGTCAAGACATAAATATAATTTGTAAGGCCTTGGACAAAATAGGAGATTATTCGTATAATCATACCCACTAATGTATAAAAGATCTATAGAAAATCCCTCCAATCACATAAATATTCCAATGCTATTAAAATATTAATTGGTTGAATAATAATAGATATAAAAAATTAATAAAAAAACTAGAATGACAATTTTCAACAATTACTCAAATAAGTAAAAATAATCATAAACTATCCAGAGTAATATAAACGATATCAAATGATAACCTCCCTAAATAGAATTGATCATAAAACATCCAGAGAAATAAATATGTTTATGTAAATAAACCTTAACCCATGTTAGTCATTAGTATAATATGGGTTATTAGTGTTTATGGATATAAATTCTATAATAAGATCATTAAAACATTTTTTACTGAAGTACATTTTTTGATATTAATTTTTTTTAATTCTAAAATATGAAGGAAAATAATTTCATTGAAAATAACCATATAAAAATTTAAATGAGGCTTCAAATTTTTTAATTCTTAATTAATATATGAAAATACAGTCATTATGTATAATCTATAAATCATTTTTTCATTTGATTTCATTTTAGTCACAAAGTACCATGGTTTGCTAATGATCGAAATGTTATGTTTTTTTTAAGAAAGTATATCATGAAAAAAATGAAATAAAAAAAATATAAGAGAAAAAATACATGTTAATACACTTTTATTAAAAATATACATTAAACATAAATATTTCCCATCATTGAAATAAACATAAACAAACCTAAATACTAAAGAGGCTCTAAAACAGACCCTTATAAGGTCGGAATATTTTGAATATAGGATCCTAGTGAAATTAGTAACAAAAAATTTTACATTAAATACCATTAAATTATATAAATCAATGATATAATATATCAAATATATATTATATAAACAAAAAATTATTTCTATGTGGTGATTTTGGAATATTTCTCCCATAAGAAAAAGTGAGATGAGAAACCATTAACACATGTTCGATTTTAGTAATAGGTTTTTCGACCTACTATACATTAAATATATATTTCATATAAATATATTATATAACCACACACAAATATTTTATTCCATTATTGTTTAATAATAATATTTTTTCAATCGTTAATTATAAATACATTGTCAATATTATTGATTTGGGTTGTAACTACTTTGTTTTTCATTTATGATTTGATTCAATAGATCTCTTCCTTATAATTTTATCATAGTTACATCATATAAAAAATATTATTAATTTTATAATGATAATTTATTTTAAATATATATATATTCATCTATTAATATAAATTGAGATAAATAATTTACAGTATTCATGAAATGGTTTGTTGTACGTTTGCGTTAATACTATTTTCATTTTTTGATTAGTGGAATAAAATAAATAACAAGAAAAATTATCCATTATAGAATAATTGTTATATAATATATATCATATATGTTAATTTGTTCCATATTTATATCCATACAATTGATTTGGTGGTAAAAATTGAATTTCACCGCTACATGCCGTCGGTAAGTCATATGTACGCACAGGAGACTTTTTCACTTTTCATATGATTGATAAATGGTTGAGTTTTGTTTTATAATATAAAATATAAAATATTTCTATATATTTGATATTGGATTTATCAATATATAATATAATTAAAAAATTATGTGTATGTAGAATAATAAAATATATGAATGTGTTGGTAAAGATGATTCCCTCTTTATTAGTGGATATACTTTAGATATCTTCTTAATGGACCTAGATTTGGTATTTTGAATGGAAAATAATCTGTTGACCATTTATATGTATATTTAAATTTATAATGGAAAGTTTTTTTTTCTATTTTAAGGATCAATGTCATGTGAATATGTGAGGTCAAGGATCCATTTTAGAATTAATGCAAGCGGAAAATTTGGTATTTCTCAAAATATTAAAATTGTTTAAGACTATCCTAGAGATAAATGCTTAAAAAGGAATTAAAATTCCCAGTGGGTGAATTTTAGACCTTATATCTTCCCATGTGGTCTTATTTAATATTTTAATGGGTTTTTACAAATATAACAAAAAATTTATCCCATAAAATATAATTATTATCAATACTGGTAATATTCATAACATTGAATTGAAAAACACCAAGACAATAATTTATTTTTAAAAAAAACTCTTTTGTTATATCCTAAAATGTAATTTTATTTTATATTATTCATTTATCACCTAAAATATCAAAAATTATGTTTCTTTTAATAATTATATACAATTTAATTTATTATTCAATTAACTAAATATTTACTGCATAATAGTTGTGATGAATTTAGCGTAATTATTTATTCAATATATTTTATATAAAGTACCATGATATAGATAAATAAATAATATTTTAAAAAATATTTATAGTTAAACATAAAAATTTCATAAATTTTTTTAAAAATATTATAGTTATTAAAAACAGGTGTGTGGCATGTTTTCCAGTTCATTAAATAAAATACTATTAAGCTAACAATCTCATATCATTGGTGAAAAAATTATAAATGAAACTTTATAATAAATTTTCACCACCTCAATAAAAATATGGATTCCATTTTTAATATTTCATATCACATAATTGGAAAAATTTTCATAAAAATTAATCCAAAAAATTATAGTGAAAAATATTTTTTTAGAAAAATGTTTTTTATTATTATAAAATTTTTTATATAACAAATTAAGCCCTAAAATTTAAAAAAATGTAATTAATTATATTATCAAAAATAATATATATAAAATATTTCTATTAGCTTATTTCAAAATAAAATGTATATTTTCAATGGTTGAGATTAATATACAATTTTCAATAAAAATTAGTATATTCACTCTTCACCAAAAAAATAAATATTTTAAGAAAAATATTACGATCTCACACTATGATAACATTTAAATGATGATTTCAAAAATTAAGATAAAATAATAAAATATATTTTATAAAATTATCAAAACAAATTGAAAATTTCTCATAAAATGTTATAAAAATAATATTTTAGATAACTATATAAAAATAATTTAAAAAAATTTGGAAACATATTTTCTATGATTTAATAAATAAATTTTAAATGATTAGTTAATTTAAAAATATTTTATAATTGGGTTAATCTTATTCACAACCTCATATTTAACAGTGATGTTCTAATGGTCATATTTAATGAATATCTTTTTGGAGTTTTATTACGCTCAATGTTTTGTATTGTATACAATATCAAACATAGTGTTCATTGAAAATATCGAGGCGTAGCATATACAACCTCTCTATATGTATATTGTGATGGAATAATTCTCTACCCATCCCACACATTGTGGTTTTGACACCAATATAATACAATATCCTACAAGTGATCCTTTGAACAATTTTCATACCATAACTCCTTAAAAACCCTTGTTTCGCAAAAAAAAAGGTTAGATGCCCCAGATTATGGGTACCTCCTTAGTTATAACAATCCCAACATCCATTCTCACCTGAATTCGCAATAAATGTATTTCTATCCATTCATTGGTATGATATTCTAACAACCCTACCCAATGATACAAATCATTAAAACCACTGTAGATTACCAAATAAACTCAAGAACACTCCCTGTCACTAAAAGCTAAGTACATGAATTCACAAATACTATATAGTAATTGGTGAATTATTTTACCTTGTAAAGAATATAAAAATAACTTAATTGAGTAAAATCGTTTTTAAAAAATAAATACTATATTTATTAAAAACCCCATTATGAAAATAAAGTACCAAAATTCCATGAAAATATATGTTAATAAACTAGGGAACTATGATCATGAATGAAAACTAACTGATAACCCAAAGATAATCAATATTCTCCAATGTATCACAAACAAATTGCATCCTTTACCAAAAATATCCTAACCCCTTGGAAATTTATTCTATAAAATTTAATCAATTTACCCTTTTAAATTAAGGATAATGAATATCTATACACGTACTGAGAGGTGAGGGTAAGGGAGACTAAGAATTTACTAAATTAGATTTTTTAAAAATTCCCTCCCAAGAATTCTAATGTATGATATATTCCAAACCGTATATCGAAAGTAAATTTGAAATAATATAAAATACTTTAAGATTATCATTTCAAAAATAATAATTATAAATTTTAAATATTCCATGAATTTAATACTCTATTACCATATTTATAAGCATAATAAATCTTTGTATTAAATACAATAAAAAAGTATAGTTTAATTATTTTTAAAAAATATTAATAAAAAATGTGTTTAGTTGAATTTTTTATTCTAATTATGATAAAAGTTCTTCTAAAATGAATTTTCCCCCATTCATGTGTTTATATATATTATTTACACTAATATATAGAAATTCTAAACCACAACATGGGTATGTCTAGAAAATAATTATCAGTTCTTCTGGTATATTATACAATATAATTTCTAATCCTCATTCCACTTTTAAACAAATTTCCTAAATAGAAAATTTATTTTCAAAATGGTTGATCATTATCAAAAATAATTAAAACAAATCTATCATAAATTATTAATAAATTTACAAATTTTTTTTACCAGTCAACCATCATGGTTTGAAAACCATTTAATCACAAATTCCTATTATGAAATGAAAAATTATCATATACAACCATTCTAGATAAACAATTATTTTATGAAATCAATTTCCTAAATATTATTTCAAAATTTTCACATAAAACAAATCATTTGATAATCACATCAATATTGCTCAATGGAATCAGAATTAATTGAATGAGGAATAGAGGCCACCTATACTAAATTAATTGCTTATAAGTCTCTACAATATTTGGATCCCAAGGCCTTAATGAAAAAAACATCCCAGATTCATCTTAAACCCTCTATGATATATAGTTTAAGAATATAAAGGGGTAAAATTCAATTTAAGGGACATTGGAACATCATGGAAATATTCAAAATTAACTTCTAATAATGTGTCATGAATCATTGTGGAATGGAAGAACCATTGAATCCCTATGGTTTTGGGAGAAAATTAATCCCACTGACTGGAAGGCCCCCATTCCTTTTGGAATAATGTTCTGTAACTCACTACATTAAAGGTGTATAAAAAAGATGTTCAAGGATGAAAATATTATTTAAATGACCAGTATAAAATTTGGAATTTCCTCATTCCTAAATTTCTAAACCCTTCATTATAATAATTTATTTTTATATAAATTAAAAAATATGAGTCTGGGGGTATGCAGATAAATTGTCTAATAATTAAAATATTATAATGAAGATATGATATATCTCAATAATATTTATTGACAATCCATTGATATTAATCTCAACTATTTATCCTCTAATCAACTCATACCATTATTCCACAACCTCCAATAGATACATTTTTAAGAATACAAGGATGATATCATTGAATGAAAAAATATATTTATAATGAATATTTCTTCTATATATAAAAATATAATTCTCTATGTGTAACTCACCATAAAAAATGTTTTGAGATCCCCATTCAATTTTATCATAATAACTCTCTCGCATAATAGAATAATATCATTGTAAAACAACTATTTACATTTTTTTATTTTTATTAAATAATAATATTTTGTGAAATTTTTCATCATTACACTTGAATTAATGAATACTCTCACATCAAACCCATTTTAACCATTCCACTTGTCACAACCCAACCCCAAGTGCCAAACTAGGAGCTGTTGTAATCTGGGCACGAAACCTCATACATACCACTAATTGGATTGGGATAGAGATTAAAACAAATAAGGAATAATATTAAAATAAAATCCATTATCCTAAACATCATGTATGAGATAAAAAATATTAATTTTATTATAAATATTATATCCTTATTGAATATACAAAATCAATTGAAAGGTAAAATATGCCTGAATATATCTATAATAAATTCATAAATTTATAAAGAAAAAAAATGTTATATTGGAAAGAGAATGAGGAACATATAACTGAGCTATATTTTCCACAAAATCCTAGTGATGGTGGGTACCATTATGTCACACAATCATATACTCTATAAACCATATACAATAAACCATTCTAGACTCACACATACGTTGTCCTAATTTTCCCCAATCTCACTAACATCTTTATATCTTAGAAATATACCAAAAACAATACATAAACAACATAGACACACATAGTGTAAGAAAATATTCATATATTGGTGTGAGTATATAAATTTCCAATTTGGATTCCCCAAAAACTGGACAGAAATATGGATAAATATCATCATAGAAGTAGGGTTAAACCATATGACCACCCGACATAACCCAAAAGAACACTTACTCATATGGAGTATCCATCACTCAAAACCAACATTAAATTACACCCTTATTATAGATGGGTATATATAGAAAACTACAACCAATATCTCCTCCACACAATAGGGACATCAGGAACAATTTTGATTCCTTATGAGAAGACTCCTCCAAGATTCAATCTCATCAACCTTAGAAAGCCAACACAGTCAGTTCAGGAATGGAAAACACCTCACATCACCATCATAATTACCTAGGATATTTTATTAGATCCCCAATTATTGAATCATCTCTAAACCATGAACAAAATTTCCATTAATAGAATATCCACTCCCATATACTGTGAGTAACTAGAATAAAATATACACAACATTGTTCTATGAACCATGACCAACACCACACTAAGCTCACTAGAACTCACTTGTGAGGAGTCCCCTAACTCTAAAATCTTATAAGGGAATATAACTTATTATAATGACCAAATGGAACGCCATGACACTTACATGTAACACAGAAGACTCAATCCTCGTATCCTAGACATAGTCAAGTGTTTTAGGAAAAAACACCTTGAAGTGTAACCAATTATGGAAATCACTCCACTCTAGAAAGAGAATATATTCGGGAATAACTAATTAATCATGTAACATGATTATATTTGTTGATATAATTATTTAAACCTAAATATATTTTTTCTGTATATTTTAATACACATAACACAATGATTTGACTAAGAATTATATACTATTAAAATATTTTTATTTAATGTTATAATTATCATCTGTCCATTGGATTGGTGACTATGAATGAAGATAACTAAATTATGAGAAATATATGGCTTACATTTGTTAATATAATTTTATTTATTATCAATTAAATAGAAATTAAAAAAATTATTTTAAAATAAATGAGACTTATCCTAAAAACTATTTTTATATAAAAAATGTGTTTTTATCTTAATATATTAAATCAATCAATATTTATGAATGAAATATATTAAATTTATATATTATATATTAACTAAAATTTTATTTCTAGGAATGATATTAGTGTAATTATTCTTTTATACAAAAAAATATCTTTTAATAAATAAAAAAATTCCCGTATTTTGAAATTATTTTTAAATTAATTGGTTAAATGTATATAAGTTGATTTTGGAAAAACATATTCTATATTTTGAATCATGAGGTTAAAATTTTATTATCAGTTCCCTTTTTTAGGCATTATGAATAGTAACTGTTGTAAAATTTATCCCCTTAGTAAAGGGTAAATCGGGTTAGTCTAGGTTAAAAATAAATTTTATGGTCAGCATTTTCTCATTGTAAATTTTATTCAATTAAGATAAATGAAAATAATAAACCTAATCTTGAAATTTTTTATTTTAAATGGAATGTTTTATAGAATATTACCTATTTAATATTTAAATTTAAAACATAGAAAATCTCACTCTCTTACTTTTAAATATGTCATGTGTGTTCACATAAGGATAAATGAATTTAGTGAGAAAATATAAATGAATAATTTAAGAATAAAAAAATTATTTAATAATATTAATTTATTTATAATTTTTAGTAATTATATAATAAATTTAAATGCTAATGAAATAACAATACAATATTTATTAAATTAGAATAATAATAAAAATTGACGTTTAAAATTATTTCTCTGAATACCATTAATGTGAATTAGTTTGTCCCATGATTTTTCTGGATACATATAAATGGATATAAATGTATGAAAATATTATATTTTAATTCTAAATTCATATTGGTTTCATTCAAGTCAAATTATATTACAACTTTTGAATTGACATTGATGATAGTTTAGTTCAAATAATATTCTATAAAATGATTTGAAATTAAAAATCATATTATATTATGATAGAAGAATGATATATGGATTAAAATATCAACCATGGTCTATTTATGCTTCATTTTTTACTTCACAGTATCATTCTTACACCATTAATAGTGATTTTGTTGTTACCATGTTTATGGTAAAAAATTATAAATGAAGGGGTTCATCAAAATGATAATGATTTAAATTCACAAGAATCTATCTAAATTTAATATTCTGATATTAATTAGATCATTTCCTCTATGTTTTTTAATTCACGGACCATTAGAATAATGTTACTTCATAATAAATTTAACATGTGATAATTTTTTTAATAAATTTCATTTGTTTTATCTCCCTCTTTTATAAAAGGACAAAACTCATTTCTCATATTTAAACCACATTTATAACTACAAAATTACCTTATATAATTCCCTTCAATAGTTTTAGGGGTTTTGGTATCCAAAAAATTAATAACCTAGGATCATTAATAGATTATATCAGTTAGTTTTTCAATGAATATGTAATCACCACAACTAATCACTTTTTTACTACATATTATTACTTCTTATATATCCATAGAATTTATCATAAAATAATTAATTATTAATCCAAAATACATTATTTTATTTTAATTTTTAAACCAGCATAATCTACCATCCATACCATGTAATTGTAAGTGAATATATTGCTTATGCGTACATATGATGTACCATATCCACATAATGTTATGATTAATTTTCCATCATTATATTTTATGAGTTTTTATTATGATGAGTTTAATGATTATTTATTATATTTATGAAATTATAATTTTTATATATTGATAATATCATATGTACCTTCTTAAGATATAATCCAAGGGAAATTATAATCTCCCTTGTTTATACATTTTGACTACCACCTTCATGAGGCATTGTGATATGTTTTTCATCTCTGTTTTACATTGATGGTAATAAGTATTTAATTTTTCAATATAGAAGATTTATATGATATAATAATGATTATATAAAGTTGAATTATTATTTACCTTACTTTCTATTCATCCATCGAAAAATTAAAACGTCATTCATTTATACTTATGGTCTTTTGTCCCCATAAATATTGTAATTCTTATTTCTATATCACATTTTTTTTGGATGAATCTAAATATAAATTAATATAATATATATATATGTGATTTTTATATGATTATTAAAATTATTCATATTATGGTAACATGATCAATGTTTGTATACTAGATTTACAAAACCTAAATTCTTAATAAAGGAATAAAATAATCGGCACCTATAAACAATTAAAATAGATTTAAAATATTAATAAATTACTTTTAAAATGTCATAACTGGATATTATATAAAATTATATGTTTTTATATGAATATTATATAGTTTATAAGTAACTTTAAATTATTATACTAGATGATACTCAATATTCATTGAATATTGAACTTGATATAAGGGTTTTTTGTTAAAATCCCATTACTTTTGTGAAATGTTTATGATTCTATTTTTAATAATGAAATATGATGATCCAAATATCAAGAAACTCATGAATATTGATAAACACTATTTATTTATTGATATTACTTATTACATTTCATATTACTCACTTTATGTATGTAAGCCATTAAAAGGATATTATTTATAAAGAAAAATGGATTTTATTCTCTAATCGTTCAAAAATACATTCTATTCTTTGAAATTTTTATAAATATGGTTTCATGGGTATTTATTTTATTTAACTATGTAATTTAGAATATTTTTTACCCAATAATGAATGTTTTAAAAATGGTGGAAATGTAATTTCTTTTTGTTTTCTGAATTTTATACAATTTAATTTTTTAGAAGTATAAATGATTTTTTTTCTTTTAACTTATATGGTATGAAATGAATTGACCGATATCATGACCACTAAATGAATAGATACATCCATTATATTTTTTTATTCAACTTTTAATGTAAATTTTTTTCTATACAATTTTATAAATTTGAAGATTTTAATAAAGTGATCTGAAAGAGAAACAGATATTTCCCTCATGAAAAAAATCCAAATGATATTTAATGTAAATTTCATCTAAGATAAAGTCATTTTATTTACAAATGAATTGTGGGGTATAATATTTAATGAAACTATACTTATTAGTTTGTTAATCATTTTTGAATTTGATTGAAATATTTTTATGAAAATCATTTCTATTCCATAGATTATGCTATAATGATATGATGATATGTTTATCAAACTCGTTTATTTTCCATAGGTAATGCTATGATAAATTTTCCATGAAACTCATCTCATTTTCATAAGACATGATATTATAATTTTTTTTTCTTTTGGAACACATATATTGGATTGAAATTAAGTGATGGGTGGTAATGGAATTATAAATCCCTAGAATGCATTGGTTAAACATTAATATCTCTCATGATATACAACATTTAAATGAGAAGTGATTCTAGTTTAGTATGGGAATTTATACAATATGATAGTATTTGGTGTGAACCTTTACTACTATGATGGAATGGGGGATAAAACTAATAAAATATTATTTTCGTAGTAAATATAATTGGCTATTAATGTATTTTTTTTTATGTTTATAATAAAAATATGTATTATGATAATGTTTTTCTCTTATGGATCATATTATCTGATTCCATTATGATTCATGTATTATGATTTTCAAATAATTATACCACCAATTTATTTTATGATATATCATTTTTAGTGTATATTTTTTAAATTTAATGTTGATATTTCAATTCCCCTATACTCATGTTATGTTTAGGTGATCATTTATATCTCAATTATTTACCATTTCTGAGAATCTAAGATCACATTTAATTATTTTTTATTTTCACGGTTTATAATGAGCGGTAATAAATATGATATTTCAAATAAGGTTTCTAGTTATGAGTAACTTAATGGGATATGATGTTATTCACATATTCACTAGTGGTTTATGTATGCTTGTGTACAAATATATTATACATAAATAATTCAACTGTGAATTATTATATTATATGATGAATATTAATCCCATTAGATGTAATATCCGTGTATCCATGATGTGGGTCTCTATAGTTGGAATTATGGAACATTTTTTACCTTTAGAATATAGGATGAGTAAACATTATTGAGAACCCCAAGGATATGTCTATGTATAAAATTACATCTTTATGTTTTTTAATGATCTTGGATGACCTATGTTAAACATAAGGGGTCTTATATTGGAAATAAAATTTCATGATTTAGAAGGCATAAAAATTATTTTTCATGATAATATTGTTCCTACATAGATAATTATTTTTCACATTATGAATTTAGTTATTAGTTAGTGGATTGAACCAAAGGGAACATTGGTAAAAATGAATGTGATGGAAAATAAAATGATTCTCCACTTGAGAAACAAAAATAAAATATTATATGTAAAAATAAATTTTATTTTTATTAATAAGAAACATTTTCATTTAATAAAACATATTGTGGTTTGTTTTTAAAAATGGAGGGAACACAATTCTATTGGGTCCATTATTAGGAAAAAAATATTTAAAGTCCCTATTTAATCATTTTATGGCATTGAAATTTTTTTAGTAAAATTTATAGAGTTAGGTGCTGAGACGACACGCATTTCTGAGGCCCAATGTACCCAGAAATATTTTTATTAAAATATAAAGTATTTTATACTTTTCAGGTAGAGGAAACATGATATATCTGAATTGGTCAATTGAATCAGAATCATGGGGAAACACATAACTCTGGACTGTAGCATTCAACATAGGCCTAGAATAACCTTTGTTGGAATGGGAATTCATTGAGAAAAGACACCCAAGGGGGAAATATTAAATAAAATAATTAACCATATTAATTTTACCCCTAATATATTTATGAATAAAATTCGATCAAGGACTCAAATTGGAAATTTGAAAAAATTGTTTAGGTTTTAAGAAGGAATTTCACATAAGCATGACCTAATGTTAAAGGGAATGGGTTGTTCAGTTCCCACGACCATTGGAGATTGCGGTTAAGTGAATTACTTAACATAATTACAAACTACAATTAACTTTTTTTGATAATTTATAAATACGACCCCTAATACTTCTTCCACCAATCTCTATCTCCCTTCTTTTATCAGTGGTTCGATGAAGAACCAACATCTATGCCTCGTTGAATCATAACATTAGTGTGGTGAGCAAGTTCTTCATCAAAAATGATCAATCCAATCAAGTTAGCAATCATTAATTGTGGTTTTCACCCCATTATATAAAAATATTAATCATTGATTTTATCCAATATTGTTCTATGATTAATATTATTTTTGATGAGCCAATAGATTATAAATTATTATTATATATATTCAGTCCTCAATTTTATTTAAAACCAATAAATCTATTGGTGTGTGATCAATCCTTGACACAATATATCATCATTGTGAGTTCATATTTGAGATCAATAAATCAATTTGGAGTGATGTGGTCTGAATAATGAAAGAAACAAATGTGGGTTTGACTAAATTGTTTTTGCCTTAGAATATTTGTGGATTAGTGTGGCATTTCAGAAGATATGGAGTATGCTTAGAGATAGTGGTGTGATGGTGGTTTAATAACAATGGTCATTAGGAATTACTCACTCAGTTGATGGGAGGCTGGAAGTGCATCAGTTTTGGCAGAGGTGGTCGTATGTCCATACAGAGCTATGTTGTGGCCTCCGAGGTGGTAGTCGGTGGTCCATGTCGTGCCATGGTGCCTCATTGAAGAGTCAAATGGTTGGTGTGAGTTGGTATCCATCCAATTTATTATAGGATGAATCACGGTTTATGGCTGAAGATTGGGTTGTAGGAAAAAAATCGTTGAGAAGAAGAAGACTTCTTAAATGTGTTTTTTATTAATGGAAGTAAAAAAACCATGGTAAACAATAATAGATAACATAGCTATGTGACCTACAGAGGGAAAAGGTGGGGAGTCTCATGCGTGTCTCCTTGATTGAGTTCTAAAACAAGATAATAATAATATTACTATTATAATATGTTTATTATTATTTTGGGTATAAAATAATGATTTCTACATAACATCTCTCTGTGATATCGGAATGACAAACAATTGGCGACATTTTGACCCTACCTTTGAGGTAGTCTTCTTAAGACCAATGATGAATGAATTTATCTGGTATGTGGATTAGTTCCCTAAAATTGTCAAATAATAAAAATATATTTTATTATTAAAATTTTGACACCTAATAACTCATGCATGCGACATCCAATTGATATGTCGTCAGAAGGGTACACTCTTCGTCCTTCAAACAAGATGTATCCTCTACTGTGAGAGTTTCTTTGCAATCCATGGGGTAATTGGTCACAATTTTTTACTTGATAATGTTTAGATACACGACTAGAATATGAGGTGGGGTCACACATTGTGTGGGCCCACAAACATCGTGTACCATATTACGATATGACATGATATGTCTCTTGTTTAAAGCCTACCTTGGGAGTCACCCGATGAATGCAACAAAATTCTTCAAAGAGGAACCATTTAGTAGGTATGGCCAATGTAGTTCCTTAGTGCTTAACAAGAGGTTACCATCTTGAGGGTATGGTCAGTGTAGTATCATGGTGCTTCTCGAGTGGTTACCATTTCATCAAGCATGTCCAGTGAGGTTCCTCGGTGCTTTCTGAGAAGTACCATCCAGCATGGATGGAAAGTGTGGTTCCACAATAATTTTCAACTGGTTATCATCCCCTAGGGATGGCCAGTGAAGTTTCTATATGAATTTCGATTGGTACCATCCAGTAGGGATGGAAAGATAAATTCGAGGATTACCTCCATCTAGGCTCGGTAGAGGTCCACGATGGAAGTGTTGGGATTAACTCTAGATGGTTTGGGTAATGGTCCCAAATAGAGGTTTCAAGCTTACTTCCACAGGGACTGGGAAGTGGGTCCCATCGACAAAGAATTCCAGGTAGTACCCTTCAAGGGGGTTGGGTAGTGGGTCCCTATAGACATTAATGGTAGTATTCCCCCTGATGTACTAGGGTACAGATACCTGATGACTAGAGTGGTATCCTCCAGCCATGCTGGGCATGGGTGGTCAACTTTGAGACATAACATCTCGACTGTGTGATATAGTGATTCGTTATTTTTTTGTGTACCATTACACTATCAAGGAAGAGGGACACTTTTTTCACCCAAATGTGTCCTCATCAAATGACTTAAAACATTGTGAGTAAGACAGTACTGCCCAAAGTGGATAGTATCAAGGTGCAGTGATTGCATCCCTTTTACTTGTTTTTCTGAGAAGTCATGTTGGATTCTAGGAATCAATGGTGCTTACATATTAGACTATTGTATAATCAATTATTTGGTATAAGCTATGATATGTAGATCTCGTTACTCCCTTATACGGGTATCATATACTAATCATATATATATATATATATATATATTATTTTATGTTCCCACTCCTTGGGTTTTGGTAATTTTTACTATTGAAGAGGTGAAGACACGTGTGGTAAGTGATGTTCTTTCCTTATCCAACATCTCATAGTTTTATAATCTAATATCATAATATAGGTTGTGAATATTAGACAAGAATTTGATCATCTCACCATTTCTATCTCATTTTGTTTGGATAAGATTAATTTCACTCACTCAATGGGGTGCGATGAACTCCTCTTATTGTACATAGTCCTACATAATACTATCTTTTTCTGGTTATCTCTTATTGATCCTCCTTTCCCTTTTTGAGGCATCCCACTAAGAATTTTTATTCTCACCCCTTCATGGGATTTACTTACACAGGTTGTGCCTTAGGCAGATGATGAACATGTTAACCCTATCTCAAAGAATTATAAGGATATGGGATTCTAAATTACATATAGTGGTTTTCAATTTAGATCTAGTAGAATAGATCTCAGAACTATTTTAATTTTCAGTTTTACAGGGATGTGTAAATTTTATGGTTTTTCATGTATTTTTTACTTTTTTCATTCAGTTCAATCTATTATACCTCTACTTTTTAGTGGATCATTAAATCTTGGTATGTTTAAAGTAGTACTACATATTTTGTTTCAGTCCCTCTATAATATTTAGTTATGTTGGTTGTGTGTGTTTGTGTAAATATTCTTATGTAAAGGCACCCCCATGTTTTCTATTCATTCAGTGTTTTTCAACGCCCCAGGCCAATGGATTGGACTTGGGGCAGTTTTGGATCGAACCCCTGCATGGGTCAGGTCATAAAAGTCGTATAAAATTATTTTTTATCCCTTTAGATATTGTTTGGATATTTCCCTAAAATGATCATGGTTGGGTTTATGGAAACAATGTTTAATTTTCTCTAGAGGGGCTCTCAAGATAGATAGTCTAGTGATGGTACGAGAAGCCTATGTATCTATTCATGATGACTCGGACTACCAGCTTCTTAACTCGGCACCCTGGGACACATGTTGTAGAGAATAATGTTAAATTAATCATATTTGATTGAGCCATTGAATGATTTTCTTGAGTCAGCTCTACTTTTTGTTGATATATATATATCGATCTTACATTGGTACGCCTTGAAAATATTTAGGATGACTTCTCTATGAAAGACAGCCCGGATAGCAACTCCGGTTCATGATTATGATACCCTAATTGACAAGGCCCCAGTTCAAAATCCATCTTGAGACCCATTCCTCTTAGTGGGTAGGTAGAATTACCTACCCCTTTTAAGATGCAGATAGTCTTGGAAGTGTAGGATGAGGGCATGTGTAAGATGATATCACATAATGAGTTCCAGTGACAAAGAACACTCAGGTTCTATATTAAACCCAACCCTCAGGTAGTAGAGCTTTTGATAGACTCATTGGTCCACCTTGTCAGGCCTGCACAGACACTGAACGATCAAATGGTGGATTTGGCATCCAAAACATTCCATGGAATAACTAGGTGATAGTAGATCTTGGTAACTCATATACTCAATGAGTTGTCACATTCATCGGATGTCATCTAGTATCTATTTCATGTGGAATAATACCCCTCCATCTTGTGACCTTTTCTGTAATGGCTCAGACCTATCTGATCCATTCCTTTGTGTAAATGGAGTGCTAGAGGTGTTCCAAGTGGTCAAGGTGACTTGAGGGTGCATTTGTGTGGACATTTAAGAAATATAAAGTGGAACAACTTTTACATGGATGACACACGGTTTTCCCCAACAGTGCAGCCAAACCATTCAACGTGGGTGTTAGAGGGAGTGGATAACACAAAATTAGTGCACGGTTTGACTAACCGTGCAGACTAACTGTGAGAGGAGTGTTTGGTGAGGCAGAAGTTAACACACTATTGGCGCACGGTTTGTTAAACTATGCAGACTAACTGTGCGGGCACATAAAGTTAGATCATAAAATTGTGGATCTAACTCGTTTTTCGACTAATCACCTCATTTAAGAACCTAATTAGCCATAACTCGAGATTACCTTTCATCAATGGTAGAAGAACCTCTCTCAATCTTTTTGGAGGTGATCTGGAGTCTTCTCTTCGTGAATAGAAGCCGGTTTCTCAAGGTATGTGATCCTTTTTGGTTGGTTTCTTAGATCTACCTAGATCTAATCCTCTTCTTCTCTCAGGATGTTAGATCTACACCTGTTATGGGTAGATCTAAGTGTGTGGATGTCATTTATGATAAGCATTGGTCTTGGTTGTGTTAGGAGAAGATATCTGTAGATTCATGGAGAATCAGCCCAGTTTCTTGGGCGTTCTTCATCCATTGAGGTTTCTGTCAAAACGATTGAGGTAGGGGATTCATTCTTCTCTCTCTTTTATGTGAAATTCTATCGTTAGCATGTCTAATCCCACTGGATGACTTTGGAAATGACTTAATAAAAATATTTGAGCTGGATTAATAAATTTCATCGAACTTATGTTATTGCCTCATGTTTTTTCTAGATAATGTGATATATATGCCTTTCTTGTTAGCATGTTGTTCATGATGAAATTGGTAAAGAACATAAAGCTGAAATTAGTTAATAATTAATTGGATAAATATAAAGAGGCATGAAAGAGAATCTGGTTCTTGTTGTATTTTGATGTTGATTAAATTGACATAGTAAGCATGTTTAATCTTTTCGATAGCTTACAGATTTGGTTCATGATATCGGAACCAAGGAAATGAATTTGTTTATTCATGAAGGATTAAAGAACATGATTGATTGAATTCTCTAATGGATTCTGAGTTACCCTATTATTGTGAAATAGGTCTAAGAGCCCAATTGATGTGGTGTTTGTTTTTTTTCCTGCTACTTGTGATGTGATGTGACCCCAGACGGGTGTTGTGATATGTGGATGCAGGGAGGCCTTGTGTTTGTTGTAGAAGATGCTACATAGAGTGGAAATAATCATCAGTTTATGCATGTGGGTGAAGGGGAGGACAACATGGATAATGGTATGGGATATATCAGATGGTTGGTTGGTTGGTGGATTGATTTGTTGTTTATCTGCTTTACATTCCCCACTGCTCAAGGCAGCGGGTTTCTCTTACCCATCTTCCGAAAAGGGGTGAAGACTCGTGGTGAATGCCACATGCTTTCTGTGTTTCGCCTCTCGTGGGAGAATGGGTCTATGCTCTTGCTTTTGGCGGAAAAGACTTGACGGGTAGTATATCTTCTCATGGTGTTGACCCCCCTTGTGTTTCGTAGAATAGGTTGATTTTCTAGAATGCCTTGGCATATGGGAAAGTAATTATATAATGAATGTTTTAATAAATGATATTAACCCATGGGGTTGGAGTTTGTTGAAACAGAATGATGAGGTTGGGAACTTTTGAAGGGATAATTGTTTGTGAATGTGATTCCAATAATGTTTAATCTGGTTGAGTTCATGGTTAATTAATGTGCAAATAATTAATTAACATAAAGTGGAATTGATGAAAAAGGGAATGAAGTAACCCAATGAAGTTCTTTAATTGGTTGTGTGCTAATAGGATACACAGTCTTAGAAATATCAGCTTGGAGTTCGAGAGACATTAGCAACAGCTGAGACTAAGACGAGGTTATGACCACAGTGTGGTTGTGAGTTATATATATTCTGTACTTTTTGTGTTTCCATATGATAATCCACCCCGTCAATAAGGGTAACTAACACCCCAATGATTCTGAGCCCTGGGGTGTGTTTTCCCCAACATTCTGATGGGATGTTGAATGGCTGACTACCCCCCATATGCCCCTCTCTCTTCTCTTGTTAGATATTAGTGCCATTGGCACATCAGTTAGTTTCCCCATATATGTGTGTAGAGAGATGTAATGGTTTGTGGTTATTTCACACACATATATTCTTTATATAGTGTCCTATGGACTACTGTAGGTGTAACGTGTATGGGATGTGATGGTTTGAGGATCCTTACTCGGTGTATGGGCTGTAATGGCTTGAGATATAATACCGGACGTGTGATACACATTATGAGAGCTGTGATGGCTCCCAGAAACTACCAGGTTACATTTGGTTTTGAGGATAGTGTGGTGCTTAGGCCAGGTGTCTGTAGGAAAGCCTTTGTGATGCACATGGTGCTGATTGTGGAGCTTAGCCCAAGTTTATATGGGAAAGACTTTGGAGAGAGATGCATAGGATGTATGTCGTTGGGGAAAAGTGGAAAACCAGTAGGGATGTAGTAGTAGGGTACCCATGATATTCTTTATTATATGATATATTCTTGTATGAGTTACTTGGTCAGGGTAGCCATGGTGAGGTTGGGAATATAGTATACCTGTTTAGGTGACGATTTAGTATCACTGTTGTTCACTGTGCTTTTTCATTCTTTCTTTACTTTTGCCTGACAACCTCCTGAGAGGATCGTACTAAGAATACGGTTATACTCACCCTACATATATATAAACTATTTTTCAGGTCACTTAGAGTAGGTTGGAGATCAGGCTGGTTACCACTAGCTTGTGGTTGCAGGAGCTATTCGGGCTTCTGATCGACACAGGTTTTTCTTTCTTTTGGGTACTTTAAGTTTTCCCCTTTATGTTGTAGTACCTTTTCATTACATTACATATGAACATGGGTTTTGTTTTATACATTAGTTCTTAGTTGGAGTTTGTTGGTGTCTATTTTATCTCTATCTTTTGTATGTGTTCTCTTATAGGGTAATGCCCCTCGTTTGTGGGTTTACTATACCCTTGGTGCTAGTCGCCAACCCGGGGCATACTGGAGGCCGGACTCGGGGGTCATTATCTCCTTTCTAACATTGTCGGCCTAGGAGGCGTACACATTGTGTGGAGGGTTTGTAAAATTTCCATTTTTAATATGTCATAAAATTTTATTAGGTAGGGATGATAGTGGCTAAGTATGTGATTAGGTTTATATACCGTAAAAAAAATTCTCTAGAAATGGTCCTTGAAGGCTAATTTTTGTGCATGGATGTTTTTGAAATGACTATGTAGATAGATCTGTGATTTCATATTACCCTTGTGCATCGCAACCTAAGTTGTAGTGTGGGAGTAAGAATTAGTCACATAGATCTTTTTGTAAGTGGGAAGCTATGTAGATGGGTGGGGTCGGGACGTAATAGAGCAAAGGCATTTTCTATTTCTAATAGGATTTAGAAGACAAGATCTACATGTAGAAGGCCTACTCATAATATGTATCAGGCACATAGTTGTATAGGTTTAAGGTAGCTTAGAGTGTAAGGATATCCTGGGGAGGGATGGAGTTATACTTGTTATGGCCAATGTAAAATTCAACAAAACTGCCTGACCAGACATGATGAGAACATTCATTTGGTAGTAGGTGGACCACCATTGTAGAGACAATGTCATAATCAGGGACATGTTGGACCTCATATAAGAGGTTCTGGTAGATGAATTTGAGGAGTTGAATGTGGAAGTAAATGTTATGTGTTCTATCTACCTCCACCACATGGAATCCCATGTTGGTCTTAGAATGCTGGCAGTTGGGACCGCAGACAGCCGCAAGCAATGGATGTCTATAATCCTTCAAATCATGAAATGCAAAGTGGTACGCTCTATTTCTTGTCTAAATTTTTAGTAGAAATTGATAGACTCTATGTGAAGTACACTTTTACCTATGATCCTTGATTTAGTTTTTACTCAAGTGACATGGAGCATCATTGTAACCATGTGTCAGTGATGTTCAATGTAACTAAGAATGCACAAGTAATAGGGGGTAGTTCCCCCTTGTAGATGAATTTTTGTGACCCAAGATAAACTGTGATGTTGAGTCAGTGTCACCAAACAAGGATTATATTTATGTGTGCTTTCTGAGTCCCTCTGACTTGATTTTTCAATGTGTGGTTTTGTGAGGGAGTGTTAGAGTAGGTCTTGGGATTACAGATGGGGTCTTCCTAATTGATACAATTTATGTGAGATTACACTATATGATGTATAATAGTATCTAGTTTGTGGTATACTCTCCATAAAAGTGATGTGAAGATATGTGGGGTATTCCATATGATTTCCATGTCTATAATCTTGAGGTTGGATGAGTTTACACACCTTCTCTATTTTTGGGTACAATTGCTTGATCAATGTCAACCTTGATGGATCAGGTATCAAGTACAAGTTGATGTGATGGAGACCCCCTGAAAACTACTACATGCCTCAAAACCTCATGCTGAAATTTTTAGTCTTTTCCTTCATAATGTAGATACACTAACTTCTAGTATAATTATTTGTGGGTTTTTATATACGAATAGAGCGTTAGCTGAATCTCCACCCATAAATACATGAACATTAGGTGTTGATGCTAGTTGAACAACAATCATGACTATTACTTTGACATTTCATATACTCCAAATAAAAATGGAAATAAAATAGCATATGCCCTTAGTAGGAAGTCCCAAGATCACCTTGGGAGGGGGTTTATGAGTAGTTAACATCCCTACATCTGACCCTGGTGGAGTAGGAGTGTACAGTTTCTCTTCAGTCGATGGTTTGAATTTTTTTATTCATGAGTATGTGGGATATAGTCTGAGTTGTGATTTAGAGATTGTGAAACCCTGCATGATCATATATCCTTATGTGTTACACCAAATGGATATTCTAATGGTGGGAATCGGAAGACCATGTTCTCAGAAAAAATAGTTATTCTGGTCGTGATGTGGGATGTAAAGGTTCGACATGGGAGGTAAACTGTCACTCATGTTCCACTGGGCCATTCGATATGGTGAAAATAGATAATGTAGTTTCTAACTTCCTTTCCCTACCCCCAATTTCAATAGTTGGTGAACAACGTCTCCCACGTGTCACAAATAAGAAGGAACATGTATGTTTTAATTCATGTCATCGAAAATATATATCTTTATAAAGGATATTCATCCCTTTAGTTTACGTCCTTTGGCTTCACAGAAACATGCAAGTATCCATAAGAGTGGGAGTGACAGGTGTGGGATTTGAATCCCAAGTTGTCTACCTATTTTTCATTCTGAGGATACAAATCATGAAGGTGGAAATGATTTAAATACCCATTTTTCCATGTAATAAATTATATTATTTCTGCTAATATTTTCACAGTAATCCTCTGAGAAGAGTTGAAATTCTGAGGCCCATTGTACCAAAAATTAATTTTCTAAAATTATTATGTATTTTATAATATATATTCACATGAAACATGATGTCTCTCCAATGGTAGCTCAAATCTGGAATCTGAGGCCACGATGGAGTTTGAAACGTGTTGTTTGGGTATAACCATTGTTAGTGTGGGACTTCATTGAGATAATTCAACTAAAGTAATATCATAAAAAAACAATTAATATTATTTATTTTATCCCTGATGTATATTAGAATAATTTTTAAATAAGGACTCAGATGGGAAATTTAAGACCATCGTTGAGTTTGTAATGGTGTGTCTTACCTAAGGATATACTAAAGTGAAAGAGCATGAAAATGCTCTTATACCATGACAATTTAAAGTTGTAGTTAAGCGAATTCGAAAACCTAATTATAAACTATAAATATGTAGTTTTGAGATTTTTTTTGGAATGGACCCAAATCCTCCCTCTACCAAGATCTATCTCCCTTCCATCTTCAGTTGATCAATGTCAAACCAAGAACTATGCTTCACTAGATTACACAAAAAGTGTGGAATGTGTGTTCTTAATCCACAATGATTGATCCAATCCATGTATTACTAGTCAACCGTGGTTTTCACCCATTTTGATTAAATGAGTGATCATTGATTTTATTGAATATAGATCTTTGGTTATCATTCTTAACATGAGCCCACACTTTATTAATTATTTTTATAGCTATTCAATCATCGATATGTGTTTTTTAATAGTAAAAATTCCATTATTATGTGATATATCCTCTATTAAATGAAGCACCAATGTGTGTTTATATTTGAAGATGAAAATTCAATCTAGGAATGATGTGGCATGATGAATGAATGAAACAGATCTATTTTTGAATCAACGGTTTCCACCTGTGAATCTACATGGATACTTGTGCATTATCATCAGAGATGGGGTAATCTCGGGAGAGAGGTGTGTGATGGTGGGTGACCCACAGTGGCTGGCCTGTCACAATATTTCATTTAAGGGGAGGCTGGATATAAGGCCTCGGCCTTAAACATTACTTAATATTGAATTAAATGAATAATTCACATTAAGGATATTTTCAGGTTTATAGTTTTAGAGAATTAGGACATAACTATTACATCTCAAAAGATTACAAAGTAGAAACTTCTACTAAGTTTCCATAAAATATAATCTCTTAAATAGAAACATGTCTAGTTCCATGTTTTAGGTATCATGAAATTCCCTCGATCCCATCCATGACCCTATTCCATGTTAAGTCCTGTGAAAAACTTTTCGAAAACTTGGGATGAGCATAAAATGCTCAGTAAGGTATACACAAAGAATGAAAACTGTTAGTTTTTCAAAACAACAAGTAAACCATGTATACATTATCAAAGTAATTCTTTTCACCTTTTCAAAGTAGTAAAAACTCTTCAATGAATAAAAGTTCATTACTTACCCTTCTGTAACCAAAATATTACCATAAAACCCATATAAAGATCACATAGCATATAAAGGTAACTTAGGAAAAAAACATACATAACTGGAATAATCATAAGGTCGACTTCCACACATATCACTTAATGGAATAGCCATTCGGACAACATCCATACATACTTAATGGAATAGCCATACGACCGACTTCCATACCCAATGCGTTAGAGGTTATAACGTAACCACCCGTCCTGGTATTCACGGCACCACCCGTCATATGGTTTATCACGTAACCACCCGTAAAATGTACAAGTACCATTCTTTCACATAAAATATTAAAAATATATACATTTCAATAACATCATTTCATTTTCTATCAAAATAAGTAATTCCAAGATATTGAAATAATCAATCTATTTTCAAAAATCATTTAAAAGAGATTTTTGAATCAAAGTGTCACATACCACTTTGAAGATTTTATTGAAATTATAATTTTAAAAAATTAATGTACATATAAATAAATACTGAAAACCATTTTGAAAACATGGACATTAAATATAAAGATTTAGAATAATAAATTTTTAAAACATTTAAAACGATATTTTTGTTAAAGAGTTTTTAACAAAATGTGAGACTCTTGAATACAAATAATTGTGGAATAAAATTTAATCCAAACTTTATAATATCATGAGAATTAAGGGATTCATGATATAATATGTCAATGGATAGTATACATGCCATATAAGAGTGAATTGGTGCATAAAAACAATGTAATCTCAAAAGAAATATAAAATGAGATGAAATCCATTATAAAGAAGGTATCATTAAATTAACGATAGATCAATCTCATAATTATGTGTGACAAATATAAATACACCCAATATAAGTGGATATTAAGTGTAAAACAATCAACGGTAATTCACACATATTAAAAAAATGACATATTCAATAACTACATGTCGAACCCAAAGAAATCGAAATTTGGTTAAGAAGTTCCCTTGGTAAAATTCAACAGCCTAACGGCGTCACATAAAATTTTACAAAAAGGGTTGATGAGAGAGATAAAGGGGATATCATCACTTGGACATAAAATTTACATAAATAAGGATATATAAGAACATATCCCAACATAATAGTATGTGAATTAGTAGACATAACAAGAGAAGTCTTTTAAAAAAAGGAGGGTGAAAGGTCCCCTTACCGAGTTGGGTAACTTTCGAAAAGTACACCCCATGGAAGAAGGGTCATACAATGAAGATGTAAATACCCATAAATGAAATTATGATACACAAAGTGTATAACAATGGTCAGTACATACACCACTCAAAGGAAATAGTGGAAAACGTAGCATAAATGTCACGAGAATAAAAGTGAGATGAAAAATCCCTTACGAAAACTCGGCAGCCTTACGGCGCCACTTAAAACATCCAAAAATGGATTTATGAGATCAAATAAGATCTCTCATAATATAACCATAAAAATTACAGTATGATGAAGATAAAAGAACATCCCAAAACATAATAATGATGAGCTCAAAATAAATGACATAAAAGAGAGTACTTAAAAAGAAAGAGATAAGTTAGATCTCTTACGAAAATTCGGCAGCCTAACAGTGCCACTCAAAACATCCAAAATGTATTGATGAGAGAAAATAGGGTCTCTCATAATATGAACATAATAAGTAAATTAGGAGTAATATAAAATAAAATCCCAAGAACAAGAAAGATGAGCTCTAAAAGGAATGACATAAAAGAGCGTACTTAAAAGGAAAGAGAGGAGTAGGACCCCTTACCTCGGGTCCGACTTGACACGATCGTTCTTTAATCTCCTGAATAATAAACTTGAGTTAATTTATAATTCCTTAAGAAAATTTTTCAAGTTCATTATTCCTTTTATATCACTTATTACCATGTCATAAACATTATGTAATCATTTAATTTAATAATGTTTGTTTTGTCGATACTTGGATCTTAAGTCGAAAGTGGACTTCTTACAATTACATGTTGTTCGTGTGGTCAAATTTTCATTATATCCAGAATTTTATTCATGATTTATATATCATATATATCATATATATCCAGTATATTCATGCATTTATAATATTACATAACATTTAGAGTTTAAGAAATGAAATGCACCGTTCATGGAGACGGTAAGCTGTACGTACGCATGAAGGCTACTTCCATTTCTATTTCATATTTAATGGAATTAAAACATAATTATACATAATATTATTTTAATTACAGTATGGTATCATATATAATATCATTAAATATATCATTTATATGTACCACATATGGTATTAACGAATCAAATCACTTTGATGGGGCGGTAGTCCACACTTCCTTAAATGAAGATATCGCGTTTACCCATAATGGAAAACATAAAGGTATGACATAAATGAGAAATACAGAAACGTAAGTAAAACATAAACATATTATATATCATATATAAATATAGTGTCAGATTAATGTCCACCTTTTAAGATGATAGAAGAATGTTGAACAATCATCGTTTCGGGAGGCAGAAATTCACCATCCACGGAAACAGTATATTCTTTAACCATTAGATGTTGGTGTGTGTAAGTGTAGCTCAAATACTTCTTATAAAAACATCCAAGTATATTTAATATACTGTATTTGTTACAAAATAAATTAATAAAAAGAGTTAAGGGGTTGGAGAAGCAAAATAAAACAAAAGGACTCAAGTGAAGACATTACCTGAAAATTGGGTAATTTCAATTGATTTGAGCTCAAAGGCTTCCTTGGAAAAAATTCTGCCCAAAGTGAGGCTTCAAAGAGTAATATAGGGATTTGGAAAGACATAATGGTCAGGGGTTGGCCGATAATAAGGCTTTGGAAGTGTGGGTAAGGAGGTATAGGTGGGGGCCTTTTATATGAGGAGAGGAGAGGCACTCTTGGAACGGTATAAAAGGTAACATTATTTCCAAATGCGTTGCAGATTTTTATTGTCCCACCTTGATTTGTTTCGAGTATAAGGTGATAAGGGTTCTAAATAAACCAATCTAATAGGTTTTGGACATGTTTAGGTCTTAGAGTTTACATTATCTTTCCATTTTATTTAAATCATTAAATAATGAGGTCATCGCCGCATCATCATGATGTCATAAATAATTTAATTTATTTAATGTCTAAAAATTATAAAAAAATACTATGATGTAGGAAATATTTGTATCTTTCCAATGAATATTTATAGTCCAAAAGATCATTTATGTAGACAATATTAAAAATATTTTACTTAGGTGATACATTCTTTGTTACATTCTACATTCTTTAAAAATAAAAAGATAAAAAGTCACTTTCTCATAGAAGTGATTCCATGGGGTCCCCAAGTTTTGCACAAGGCATCCCATGGTCGGCCATGATACAACAAGTAGCTTTATGACACATTTTGTGGTCATTTCGTATTATTATGATATTATCTTATAATCTATAACTACCCGATTACTCATTAATCAAGATAATTAAAGATAATTGCCGTCATTACTATTCATAATGTCCAAAGACAAAAGAGTATTAATTACATAATTTGGAAATTCTGATTCCAAATATTTAATTAATTTTTCCAAATTCCAAACACATAAATTTAAATAATTAATTAAAAAAAACTTCCCGTTGTCAAAACAAATAGCGGGTTTTTAAGAAACAATATTTATGAAAAGTTTGGCATATGTTTATGCCTAATTCCAAAGTGAAATTAATACCAATGACCATAATTGAATTAAATGGAAAAAATATATTCTAATTACACTTTAAAACAAATTAAAAATATAATATAGCCATATAAATAAATTATATGAAAAATCAGTTTTGATGTAAAATGCAGTATTTTTCACTATTCATTTAAAAATGAACATTGTCAGAAAAATACCAAAAATTAACCCAAGGTAAATGTAAATGTCCCATTCAAAAATAATATGTTTATTTTGAAAAATAGAGATTATAAAATTGTAAAAAAGTGGATTTAAAAGGGGTTCTCCATCAAAAGGCGGTTAATCAACCTTTAGAATTTTTACGCTTAAAAACTGGATTCATTTGCATTTTTAATCCTCTAACATGAATTGTAAAGAGTAAAAATATTTGACAAACATATATAATCATTTTTTAGTTAGTTCTGTTCATTCCCGCCACTACAACGGCTAGGAGTTAAGTAGAATTTAAAATAATATTATTTTATTATTAGAGTGCAACGTAAGATTCCCAAGAAACTCGTTGTTGCGTATTGGGTACGCCATCGAGCATATCATCCCATTTAAAGTAATATTAATATTTTATTCACAAATATGGATAAATATAAAAATGTCATATTATTTATTTACCTGGGGTGTTACATCCTTCCCCCCTTTTGGGAATTGCGTCCTCGGAATTTTAAAATTGGGCATGGAAATATCCTTGAAAGTCCCACATCGGAACAAGAGTTGGTAAAACGATCACTTTAAAATAAAGAAAGATAAGTACAAAGGTCACCCGAGTTATCCCATAATAGGATTCGATGTATGAAAACATGGACAGGGAGGAGAAAACATAGGGACATGTTCTGATCGAGTGTGATAGAAAACATGTTTAGGAGAAAGTTAACCACAAGAATATCACAAACTTGTGATTGGTTAAACAGTATTCGATTCCCCAGAATGAAAAGTTAATAGAAAACATTTTTGTTTTAAATTACATTTTATTAAGGAATTAATTCATAAGGAAACACAATCACTTATCATGTTGACTTTCAACTTTTACACAAACTCATATTTTCACCAAAAGACGAGTATTTAGGAAGACTTGTTCACATTAAGAGTACTATAATAAACTTCTACAGAATCACCTAATCCAAAAAATAGAACTATATACTTCCCATGTCTTTAGACCAAAACCAAAACCAAAAAGGCTAGTACAAGATTAGATAATCCAGAAAAGGATAACCCCTTAAAAAAAAATCTATTCTTAATCTCCAAAATTTTTCCCACAAAACCCAAAGTTCCACGAGGACCATTCAATAATCAATTTTTCCATAAAATTTTTCAAAGTAAACCAAACTAAGATTGAAACCCAAATATTTGAAGGATATAGTCACATAGTCTTCCAAGTTAAATCATAACATTTATCTCCAAACAACATCAGTTGCTCTTAATGTCTCGTATTGAAATGTAATTAACCTAATCACTTATCCTCCATGATAGGTTAATTAATTTCCATAGATAACCTAAAATCAACTTAAACGTAATTCATAAAATCATATAACTAAAAAGAATCAGTCAAACTAACCAGGGACTTCACGTAGTCCAGTGGTAGGCGATAAATACCAGTCGCACTTTGGTTGTGGGTTCGATTCCCCTAGCTTTGTCCGACGCGACGGGTTGTCACACGATCTACGTGTTTTCCTTTTTCCAAAACTGTATAATTTTAAAACATTCCCCAATACAAGATAAAATCTTCAAATATAATCATAACATATTTCAACCTCAATTTTATCTCATGCCTTTCATTTTCCATCATATCATATAATAATGCATAATTACCTCAAAATTAAGGATCATATAAACTCTAATGGTTACCTTTATAATTATTACCTGAACTTCCACATCGATTGGTCATCTCGTACATGATTCTTTACAGAACATACCAAGGTTCAAGTGGTTGATCACGACTCCTTGATAGTTGGTTTATTACAACCACGAGTTTCCCCATTGAATCCCCCATTTTATCTAGAATCTAAATCGGAGAACCACAACAGTTTCCTTCAAAACTATTGTCTCTTTGGTTCCTACTAAATCCATCCATTCACTAAAAACCGAAATGTCAGTGTGAGTATATCAACAAAACTATCATGTACTAATGAGGAAGTTAAACACTAATATATACATACTCATTCAATTTTTCTAAAACTATGACTCTTTCTAAAATCCTATCCATTATTGGTAATGTCACTTATTCTTAGAGGATAACCTAAACTCTAAAGTTATCTAAACTGACCTATGATACCAACTATAAGGCCCCGACCATAATCCTTAATTAATATTGAATTAAATGAATAATTCACATTGAGGATATTTTCAGGTTTAGAGTTTTAAAGAATTAGGACATAACTATTACATCTCAAAACATTACAAAGTAGAAACTTATACTAAGTTTCCATAAAATAAAAACTATTAAAAAGAAACATGTCTAGTTCCATGTTTTAGGTAGCATGACTTTCCATCGATCCCATCCTGGACCCTATTCCACGTTATGTCCTGTGAAAAACATTTCGAAAACTTGAGATGAGCATAAAAAGATCTGTAAGGGATACACAAAGAATGAAAACTGTTAGTTTTTCAAAACAACAAGTAAACCATGTATACTTTATCAAAGTAATACTTTTCACCTTTTTGAAGAATTAAAAACTCTACACTGAATAAAAGTTCATTACTTACCCTTCTATAACCAAAAGATTACCAAAAAACCCTTATAAAGATCACATAACATATAAAGGTAACTTGGGACAAAAACATACTTAAGTGGAATAACCATAAGGTCGACTTCCACACATATCACTTAATAAAATAGCCATTCATCCAACTTCCATACATACTTAATGGAATAGCCATACAACCGACTTCCATACCCATTGCATTGGAGGTTATAACGTAACCACCCGTCCTGGTATTCACGGCACCACCCATCATATGGTTTATCACGTAACCACCCGTAAAATGTCCATGAACCGTCATCACACATAAAATATTTAAAATATAAACATTTCAATAACATCATTTCATTTTCAATCAAAATAATTAATTCCATGATATTGAATTAATCAATCTATTTTTAATAATCATTTAAAAGAGATTTTTGAATCAAAGTGTCCCATTCCACTTTGAAGATTTTATTGGAATTATAATTTTAAAACATTAATGTCCATATAAATAAATACTGAAAAACATTTTCAAAACATTGAAATTAAAGATAAAGATTTAGAATAATAAATCTTTAAAACATTTAAAATGATATTTTTGTTAAAGAGCTTTTAACAAAGTGAGAGACTCTTGAATAAAAATAATTGCGAAATAAAATTTAATCCGAACTTTATAATATCATGAGAATAAAGGGATTCATCATATAATATGTCAATGGACAGTATACACACCATATAAGAGTGAATTGGTGCATAACAACAATGTAGTCTTAAAAAGAAATATAAAATGAGATGAAATCCATTATAAAGAAGGTATCATTAAATTAAGGATAGATCAATCTCATAATTATGTGTGAAAAATATAAATACACCCAATATAAGTGGATATTAAGTGTAAAACAATAAAATGTCATTCACACATATTCAAAGTATTACATATTCAATAACTACATGTTGAACCCAAAGAAATCGAAATTGGGTTAAGAAGTTCCCTTGGTAAAATTTGTCAGACTAACGACGTCACATAAAATTTTACAAAAAGGGTTGATGAGAGAGATAAAGGAGATATCAACACTTTGACATAAAATTTTCATAAATAAGGATATATAAGAACATATCCCAACATAAAATTATGTTAATTAAAAGACATAACAAAAGAAGCCTTTTAAAAAAAGGAGGGTGAAAGGTCCCCTTACTATGTTGGGAAACTTTCGAGAAGTACACCCCATGGAAGAAGGGTCATACAATGAAGTTGTAAATACACATAAATGAAATTATTCTACACAAAGTGTATAAAATTGGAAGTACAAACACCACTCAATGGAAATAGTGGCAAACATAGCATAAATGTCACAGGAATAAAAGTGAGATGAAAAATCCCTTACGAAAACTCGGCAGCCTAACGACGCCACTTAAAACTACAAAAAATGGATTTATGAGATAAAATAAGTTCTCTCATAATATGACCATAAAAATTAACGTATGAGGTATATAAATGAACATCCCCAAACATAATAAATATGAGATTAAAATAAATGACATAAAACAGAGTACTTAAAATGAAAGAGGTAAGATAGATCTCTTACGAAAATTCGGAAGCCTAACGACGCCACTCAAAACTTACAAAATAGATTGATGAGAGAAAATAGGGTCTCTCATCATATTAACATAATAAGTACAGTATGAGTAATAGAAAAGAACATCCCAAGAACAAGAAAGATCATCTATAAAAGGAATGACATAAAAGAGCGTACATAAAAAGAAAGAGAGGAGTAGGATCCCTTACCTCGGGTCCGACTTGACTCGATCGTTCTTTAATCTCCTGAATAATAAACCTGAGTTAATTTCTACTTCCATAAGAACCTTTTTCAAGTTCATTATTCCTTTTATATCACTTATTACCATTTCATAAACATTATGTAATCATTTATGTTAATTATGTTTGTTTTGTCGATACTTGGTTCTTAAGTCGAATGTGGACTTCTTACAATTACATGTTGTTCGTGTGGTCAAAGTTTCATTATATCCAGAATTTTATTCATGATGTATATATCAAATATATCATATATATCCAGTATATTCATGCATTTATAATATTAAATAACTTTTAGAGTTTATGAAATGAAATGCACCGTTCATGGAGACGGTAAGCCGTACGTACGCATGAACGCTACTTCCATTTCTATTTCATATTTAATGGAATTAAAACATAATGATACATAATATTATTTTAATTCCAGTATGTTATCATATATAATATCATTAAATATATCCTTTATATGTACCACATATGATATTAACGAATCAAATCACTTTGATGGGGCGGTAGTCCGCACTTAAATGAAGATATCGCGTTTACCCATAATGGAAACCATAAAGGTATGCCATAAATGAAAAATACAGAAGCTCAAGTAAAACATAAACATATTAGATATCATATATAAATATAGTTTCATCTTAATGTACACCTTTTTTGGTGTTAGAATAATGTTGACAAATCATCGTTTCAGGAGGCAGAAATTCACCATCCACAGAAACAGTATGTTCTTTAACAATTAGATGTAGGTGTTTGTAAGTGTAGATCGAATCCTTATTATAACAACATCCTAATATATTTAAGATACTGGATTTGTTACAAAATAAATGAATAAAAAGAGTATAGGCGGTTGGAGAATCAAAATAATACAAAAGGACTCAAGTGAACACATTACCTTAAAATCAGGTAACTTCCTTTGAGTTGAGCTCAAAGGATTCCTTGGAAAGGATTCTGCCCAAAGTGAGGCTTCAAGAAGTTAGATAGGGATGTGAAGAGACAAAATGTGCAGGTGTTGGACTATCCAAAGGCTTTGGAAGTGTGGGTAATGAGGTAGAGTTGAGGGCCTTTTATAAGAGGAGAGGAGAGGCACTCTTGGAAAGGTATAAAAGGTAACTTTATTTCCAAATGAGTTTCGGATTTTTATGGTCCCACATTTATTTGTTTCGAGGCTAAGGTGATAAGGGTTCGAAATACACCCATCCAATAGGTTTTTGACATGTGTAGGTCTTAGATTTTACATTATCTTTCCATTTTATTTAAATCGTAAAATAATGATGTCATCTCTGCATCATCATGATGTCATAAATAATTTAATTTATTCAATGTCAAAATATTATAAAAAAATAATATAATGTAGGAAATATTATTATCTTTCCAATGAATATTTATAGTCCAAATGATCTTTTATTTAGACAAAATTAAAAATATTTTACGTAGGTGATACATTCTTTGTTACATTTAACATTCTTTAAAAATAAAAAGATAAAAAGTCACTTTCTCACAAAAGTGATTCCATTGGGCCCACATGTTTGGAACAAGGAATCCCATGGTAGGACATGATACAACCAGTAGCCTTAGGACACATTTTGTGGTCATTTTGTATTATTATGATATTTTCTTATTATCCTTAACTACCCGATTACTCATTAATAAAAATAATTAAAGATAATTATTGCCGTTACTATTAATAATGTCAAAAAACAAGAGTCTTAATTACATAATTTTGACCTTATGATTCCAAATATGTAATTAATTTTACCAAATTCAAAACACATAAATTGAAATAATTAATTTAAAAAAACTTCCCGTTGTCAAAACGAATAGTGGGTTTTTAAGAAACAATATTTATGAAAAGTTTGGCACTTGTTTATGCCTAATTCCAATGTGAAATTAATCCCAATGACCATCATTAAATTACATGGTAAAAATATATTCTAATTAAACTTTAAAACAAATTAAAAATATAATATAACCATATAATTAAATTATATGAAAAAGCAGTTTTGATGTAAAATGCAGTATTTTTCCCTATTCATTGAAAAATGAACATTGTCAGAAAAATACCAACAATTAACCCAAGGTAAATTTAAATGTCCCAATCATAAATAATATGTTTATTTTGAAAAATAGATCTTATAAAATTTTCAAAAAGTGGATTTAAAACGGGTTCTCCATCAAAAGGCGGTTAATCGACCTTTAGAATGTTTATGCATAAAAACTGGATTCATTTGCATTTTTAATCCTCTAACATATATTGTAAAGAGTAAAAATATTTGAAAAACATATATAATCATTTTTTAGGTAGTTCTATTAATTCCCGCCACTACAACGGCTAGGGGTTAACTACTATTTAAAATAATATTATTTTATTATTAGAGTGCAACGTAAGATTTCCAAGAAACTTGTTGTTGCATATTGGGTACACCATCGAGAATAGCATCCCCATTAAAGTAATATTAATATATTATTCACAAATAAGGATAAATATAAAAATTTCATATGCTTTATTTACCTGAGGTGTTACATTGGAAGTGAAATGATACACGTAGAGGTTTCTAAAAGCACTGACAGCCCATGCATTAGTGTCTAGGGGTCCATGAAGAGTCCTGATGGCTTGTTGGATTGTCAGCAGGGCAATGTGAGATGGCTGCCATCTATTTTCTCTAGAGATGAGGCATGATTTTTTTGCTAAAGATAGGGTTGTAGGGAAAAAATCATAGCAATGAAGAAGAATTGTTGAGTGAGTTTTTTATTGATGGAAAAAAACCAAGGAAAATACTAAAATATAAAGGACTCGTATGTCCCGCATTGAGAAAAGAGTGGATTAACAGACATGCATCCATGTTAGAGTGTTAAGAAAGATAACAATATTATTATTATTAAAAACATAATGTTATTGTTATTTTTTTGGTAAAACCAAAATTTTGTGTGTAACTTCTCTATGCGATATCGGATCGACAAACTATTATTAGTGATATTTCCCTATCTTTCTTGTAGTATTTTTATGTCCAATGTTGAATGCATTTATTAGGATTGCAGATTGGGTCCTCAAAACACTCAAATAATAATATATTAATATTTAATATGTCACCCACCATAACTCATGAATTCAATTTCCAATAGATTCACCATTTCTATAATCATGACCCTGAATTTCAAGAAAATGTTTCTCAACCGATTTGAGGATATTAAACAAATATCAAGGTGTGGGCCACTCGACACCTGGTTTGGGCATTTTCCCTAAACTGTAAATTTTTCACCGTGTGTCAATTTTGGAAAATAAAATAATTATTCCTGTGTGTTTCCCCATAATGATCTTAACGATTCTATCAATATTATGTGTTTCAAGACTGAGTCATGGCCCCCACAAGACAACATTCATGTGAAATGTAGTTGTAAAACCCCAGGTAAATAAAGAATATGAAATTTTTATATTTATCCAATTTTTTGAATAAAATTTTAATATTACTTTAAAGGGTATTCTATGCTCGATGGCGTACCCAATACGCAACAAATAGTTTCTTCGGAATCTTACGTTGCACTCTAATAATAAAATAATTTTATTTTAAATAGTCGTTAACGCCTAGCCGTTGTAGTGGCGGGAATGAACAGAACTACCTACAAAATGATTATATATGTTTTTCAAATATTTTTACTCTTTAAAATTTATGTTAGAGGATTAAAAATGCAAATAAATCCAGTTTTTAAGCATAAACATTCTAAAGGTCGATTAACAACCTTTTGATGGAAAACCCCTTTTAAATCCACTTTTTGACAATTTTATAAGATCTATTTTTCAAAATAAACATATTATTTATGATTGGGACATTGAAATTTACCTTGGGTTAATTTTTGGTATTTTTCTGACAATGTTCATTTTTCAATGAATAGTGAAAAATACTACATTTTACATCAAAACTGCTTTTTCATATAATTTAATTATATGGTTATATTATCTTTTTAATTTGTTTTAAATTTTAATTAGAATATATTTTACCCATGTAATTCAATTATGGTCATTGGGATTAATTTCACTTTGGAATTAAGCATAAACAAGTGCCAAACGATTCATAAATATTGTTTCTTAAAAAACCGATATTTGTTTTGACAACGGGAAGTTTTTTTAAATTAATTATTTCAATTGATGTGTTTGGATTTTGGTAAAATGAATTACATATTTGGAATCATAAGGTCCAAATTATGTAATTAAGACTCTTTTGTTTTTGGACATTATGAATATTAATGACGGTAATTATCTTTAATTATCTTGATTAATGAGTAATCGGGTAGTTAATGATAATAAGATAATATAATAATAATAATAATAAATGACCACAAAATGTTTCCTAAGGATACTGGTTGTATCATGGTATACCATGGGATGCCTTGTGCCAAACATTAGGGCCCCATGGAATAATGTTTGTGAGAAAGTGACTTTTTATCTTTTTATTTTTAAAGAATGTTAAATGTAACAAAGAATGTATCACCTAAGTAAAATATTGTTAATTTTGTATACATAAATGATCATTTGGACTATAAATATTAATTGGAAAGATAAAAAGATTTCCTACATCATAGTATTTTTTTATAATTTTTAGACATTAAATAAATTAAATTATTTATGACATCATGATGATGCAGCGATGACCTCGTTATTTAACGATTTAAATAAAATGGAAAGATAATGTAAACTCTAAGCCCTACACATGTCCAAAACCTATTGGATGGGATTATTTCTAACCCTTATCACCTTATCCTCGAAAAACATCAATTTGGGACCATAAATATCCAAAACTCAATTTTAAATAAATTTACCTTTTATACCTTTCCAAAAGTGCCCCTCCTCTCCTCTTATAAAAGGCCCCCACCTCTACCTTCTTACCCACACATCAAAAGCCTTTGTATCAGCCAACCCCGGCCCATTTTGTCTCTCCACATCCCTCTATAACTCCTTGAAGCCTCACTTTGGGCATAATCCTTTCCAAGGAAGCCTTTGAGCTCAAATCAAAGGAAGTTACCTGATTTTAAGGTAATGTCTTCACTTGAGTCTTTTGTTTTATTTTGCTTCTCCAACCCCCTAAACTCTTATTATTCATTTTTTTTTGTAAAAAATACAGTATCTTAAATATACTAGGATGTTGTTATAAGAAGGATTCGTGCTACACTTACACAAACCTACATCTAATGGTTAATGAACATTTTGTTTCCGTGGATGGTGAATTTCTGCCTCCCGAAACGATGATTGTTCAACATTCTTCTAACACATTCAAAGGTGGCCATTAAGATGACACTATATTTATATATGATATCTAATATGTTTATGTTTTACTTATTCTTATGTATTTTTCATTTATGGCATACCTTTATGGCATATCCCTTAACTCTCTCATTTGGGCTTCTTTAACTTGGAAAATATATATTCTATATTTAGTTCCCACTCCATGGGTTTTGTATACTAATTTTCATGGAAATGAAAAGATGCATGGGGTATTCCATGGGCTTTCCATGCCTAGTTTCTTATGGTTGGATGAGTCTACTCTCCTACAATAGGTATAGAAGACTCAACGAGAAGTTTAACTTCTCAATATATCTAGCTCCTTGCATTTGGATGATCTTGATTTAAATTTATTATTGGGATGAGATTCACTCCTATTACTATAAATGTTCATGTCTACTACATTACCATTTTATATGTATCTCTTATGGATCCCCCTTTTCCTTTTTGGGGCATCCAACTTGTTATTTTTATACACGCCCCTTCATGGGATTTTCTCGCATGTGAAATTAAATCTGTAGAAAATAGAACAGTTGATCATGATAATAAATGGGATTACCAATATGTGGTCTTATACCAGATATGGTGGTTGTATCTTTAGATCAGTGATTTGGGAGCTCTTAGGTTTCTTACATTTCGATTTTTACAATATTTTGTAACTTTTTGAGATTGGTATGTATTATTTCCTTGTTTACATTCAGTTAACTTTGATATACATGTACTGTTTAGTGGTTCAGAAATTATTGGTTTAATTATAACAATTTTCCATATTTTTTTCCTTTCCCTATATATTTTTTTATTGAGTTTTCTATTTGTGTGTGTACAAGATCTTAAGAAATTTCCTCTTGGTGTTTTTTGTGCCTTCAACGCTTGTTTCCACCCCTAGCCTATGGAGGTTCTCTTCGAATAGTTGTTGTTTGAGCCCTAACAAGGATTGATTTATGTAATGCCTCGACCCTAGAATCATAGAGTCGGTGCATTATTATGTATCATTTGAATGATCACAACATATCATGTCTCAGAAGACCAATTAGATTAGTATCCTTGGAAGTAATATATATATTCATATGGATAACATTACATCATAAAATGGAAAACTACAACACCATTGTTTCTATAGAAAGCACTGAGTTCCCATTGACTATCCCTGCAGATCAGTCATAAAATACTTCTTCACATCCTAGGAAAACATGAACATAGAAATGGGTGAGCTCAAATGCTCAGTAAGGATAAAAATATAGTGGAAACATTCATAAATAAGCATAATCATTTAAGGCAATTTATAAGACTAAAACAAAATATTTTTAACATGAACTTCAGTATAATGTGGAAAAGATAAAAAAATAATGTCATTTACATATTCACATACATATTCTACTAGTCGAATAATCACATGAAATGTCAATAACCACTTTTATAATGACGGAATGGAAAAATTCGAGACTTCATAACCACATAGTCAAGCCCTTGTGCCAGGAGTGCAAATAAGATTTTTTCAAGGCCTTATGCCAAGAAAATAGTATGTCCCATGATAACTTCCATTGCATTGAGGAGCTATAGTGGGATACACCCGTCACATACTAATTTCAATACATTCCTCATATGAATATTTTAAACAAAACATAAACATTCATATTAAAATTATCATACGAAATGTCAAAACTTTTTACACAAACCATGAATGGCATAAAAATAACACATCCACAGTCAAACATATCTCATTAAATACAATATAGAATATTTAATTGTAAAAGATTAACCACAATTGAGAATAATGAAGGATATTGAAATAGATCAAAATAATCATCAATACTATTTGAGAGAAATATCCCCCTTTTTCTTGAAATCCTTTAAAAGCCACAATATTTTTCAAGATTCTGTTTAAAATTGATTTTTGAATCAAAGTGTCCAATACCATATTAAAACAATAAAAATGAATTTTAATTTTAATCCATTAATGTCCTTATAAATAAATCCTTAAAACTATTTACAAAACATGGAAATTAATAAGTAGTATATAGAAGAATAAATCTTTAATACATTCAAAAACGATATTTTAGTTAGAGCTCCAAACCAAAAGAGTGACACATGAATAAAAATAATAGAGGTAATCCAAACTTTAAAATATTAGGGGAATAAACGGATTCCTGGTATACTATGTCAAATTAAATTATATACATCATATGAATGTAAATTGGCGTATAACAACATAGAAGTCTCAATGGAATGTAAATTGAGATGAAATATCTTATAAAGGCCATATAAATAGGTTAAAGGGAAATTAATGACATAATTATGTGTGAAAAATATAAATACAGTCAATATGATTGGTTATTCAATTTAAATAAATCAGATTACATTCACACATATTCTTGTAAAAAACACCAATGAATTGGATGTTTAACTAAATAAATGGAGATTGAGTTAAAATTACCCTTATCAAGTTCATATCAATGAAAAGAGAATTTATCAATGGTGTGATTATGTGTATCCAAAGTATATCCACACAAAGGGGAGTGTAAATTACTACACAAATAAAAAATAGTGATTCCACAAATAATCATGTAGTAAAATAATCATTAAAGTATATGTAAAGCCCAATGAGTGGAAATTGAAATTTGAAATTCCATTACCGATTTGGTAACTAATGAAACATACACCCCATGAAAGAAGGATCATCAAATAATGATGTAAATATCCATAAATTAAGTTATATTACCTAAAACATACATTCATGGTATAGGATACACTACACAAAAGGTAACGGTGGAAAATATAGAATGAATCTCACTAAAATAAAGGTGAGATGAAAACCCATTACATTGTATATTTTCTTGGTCGAGGGTAGTATAACCTCTTGCATAATGCCAAAATAATAGTTATTAAATTATAAAACAATCATATACATTTATATGATATTATATAAGATCTTTTAATATTTCTTTGTTAATAATATTTTATTATTATTAGCATTTCAGGTTTTAACTGATTCGTTTTCCAATATATCTATTATTACGTATGTAATGTTAGTAATTGATAGGATGTATCTTATTCATATTTTAATGATATTAGGTCTTTAGAAATTAATTTTTAATGATTTAATTAATGTTACTCTTAAATGGATTATGATGGGGAATGAATCTCATTGCGTTCATGGAGACTTTAATCCGTAAGTACGCACGAACGACAATATCATTCTTTTGATATTAAAATAATATATAATTTAATGGTATATAATATATACATAATAATTATCATTTTATATTTATTATTTTCATCAATTAAACATCCTTATTGTACCCATCCGAAAAATAATGTATTGAATAATAATTACACCATGACGTGGAGATGGTAAGCCGAACGTACGCACCTATGGTGACATGTTATTCAAAAGATGGATAGAATAATTAATATGGCTGTACCATATTTTTTATAAGATATCATTATATATAAGATACTAGATGTATTATTTTATAATGGAAACAAAAAAAAGGAAGTGGAAGACAAAAGGAACTTGAAAGAGGTGATGAAATATTTACCCCTTCTTCGGGTTCTTCCTTTTGATTTGATCAAAAGGGCTCATGATGATGGATTTATGAATAAATGAATGCCTCTAGGATAAAGGGAAGACAATAGAGAGGGTATTTGAGCTGGGGTTGTCCGAGCCAAATGATTTTTTAGGTGTGAATTAGAGGGAAGGGGGAGTGCCCTTTTATAATAAGGGTGAGGTGAACCATAAGAAAAACTAGAAATATTATTTTATAATAAAATCATTTTCGGTTTATAATAGATCAAAAATGAATTATTTAAAGGATAATGTGCGTCTGGGGGAAAAACCACTCAACCACGGTGTTTTTTACTATTTTGGTTCACTATATTAAACATATCATTTAGATTTAACTGTTAGTTAAATATTTTTACTTTTACCATGTCTCTTTGTATTTTTATATTATTTGGTTAATAAACATACTATATACTTCTAAGAGAACCCCAAAGGGTTCACTAATGATAAACCTATAATTATATAAATCTTTTTGGTGATCCTTAGTTTTTTTAAGAATAGAATATCAATTATTAATATAATATTTTTTTAAAAACTCTTTTATGTCATTTTTGACTCTATTTGGAATTTTGTTTTTTCTAAATTTATAACAGCATTATTACTTCAAAAACAATTCATTTAACCAGCCTTAATATGTCATATTAAACTATTATATTAGTGTAATTCCTATAAATACTCTGATTACATTTATTTGGATATTTATAATATCATATATTTTAATAATTCATTAAGTAGGTAATTACTGCATCATCATTGTGTCATAAATAAAATAAATTATATAGTTTCTAAAAAATATAAAAAAAATAAAATTTCATAGGAAATATTTTTATATTTCTATGGAATATTTATAATCGAATTTATCTTATGTATATACCTATGATTAAATAGGTTTCGTTATTAATATATGAATTTAAAACTTTTAACACTTCTTTGAATTAAATAATAATAATTGTTCTAATCTAAAAAATGTTGACCTGAAGGATCATATTTTATTCCTATGGTTTTATTTGGTTGAATTATTCTTATAAAATAGAATTAGGACATGTCTTAGGGTAAAAATTATATAATTTTTACCCTTAATTAACCTATTTACTTTTATCCTTGGTAAATAAATGTCAAATGTTACTATTCACCAAAAATAATTTTTATCTTATTGAACCACATATTAAATACTCATATCAACCATGTCTCTTGGATTTTTGAAATTTAATTCACATAAGCAGAAAAATTATGTTTTATTCAATTTTGTAAATTATCTTAGGAGGTGGGTAGAAAACGGTTAAAATGTTCAATAACTTTTTATAGATCTATAATTTTTATAAATAGACTCCAATGATTTAAAATAGTCATATATACGTATTATGTGTCTAGTTTGACCTAAAATTAATTTAAATAAAATAAATAATTATTTATATAAAAATTATGTTTTGAACTATAACTTGGTGTTTTTCACTATTTATCAAAAATTGAATGTTTTTATAAAAATATAAAAAAAATCACACTATTCTAATTTCAATATTCTGAATTCAAAAAAGACGTCTATTTTGAATAATATAATTTATAAAATTTCAAAAAGTGGGTATTACTTTTCATAACCGTTAGTTTGATTGGTCGCAGTGTGTTAGAATCTTGAATTTGCGTACAATGTAGGCTATTACATTATTCCAAGGGAAACTTACCGTGGAAGCCTGGGGTGTTACAATATTCTGCCTGTTGAAAATCACGTCCTCGGAATTTTTAAAATTGGCTTGGGAAAATAATTGAAAGTCCCACATAGAAAAAAGAGTCAATAAAAATATCACTTTAGAAGAAAGAAAGAGTAGTAAAAAGGTCACCCAAGGTAACCCTTAGTAGGATTCTATTTAGGAAAACATTGATAAGAAAGATAAACTACATGTCATGTTCTGATGGAGATGGATATAAAACATTTTCAGGAGAAAGTTAAAAACAAGAAAACCACAAGCTTGTGATGGGAAAAATTGTAATTACTTTCCCAGTAGGAAAAGTAAACAGAAAACGTTTCATTTATTTATGATACATTTAATAAAGATGATTAATTTATTTATGAGACTGATTAAGAACATAAATATATATACATACTTTTTAAGTACAATTTCATTATTTAATAAATTTCTACCACTTACTCATTTTTTTCAATCGATAAGAATTAAGATGACTTGGTCACATCGGAAGAGATAGAATCAACTTCTAGAGAATCACATTATCTACAAAGGATGAACTATATATTTACCTTGCCATTAGAGATTAATAGAAAGAAAAATTGTTAGTACAAGATCAGATGATCCCCCAAAGGATATTCCTTTATAGAATGAAACACTAATATTCATTTTTTTAAAATTAAACCAGCAGTACCCAAATGTTAAATTAATACCATTCAATAAACAATCATCTTTAAAATCTTTCAATATAATCCAAATTAATATTTAAACCACAAACGTAGAAGAATTTGGTTTTGTAGTCTTCCATGTCAAATTATATCTCCAAATGACATTGACTACTCTTAAATTGACATACTTAAAAGTAATTAACATAATCACATATTCTCTATTATGGGTTAATCATATCCATAAATATCGCAAATAACTAAAAATCCGAAATAAAATAATATAAAAAATTCCTATATTAATCCTCAAATGAAATCCTATAGTATTCTATTTTCCCTATGCATATGTTGTTCCCAACAAAGAGAAAATCTTCTAAAATAACATTTATCACATAATCACCAAATAATTTTCCTCTACTAAGTGTATTCATTTGGTAAGAAATAATATCTCAATGAAATTTATTATTGATCAATAAAAGCATTTAACTAAAAATAATAAGTCACACTAACCATGGACATCATGTAGTCCAGTGGTAGGTGATAAATCTAAATCGCACAATGGTTGTGGTTTCGATTCCCACAGCATTGTCCAACATGACAGGTTGTTAAAAGATCTGTGTGTTGTCCTTTTTCAAAAAATATATTTTATAACCTTACGAAAATGAGATAAATTCTTCAAAATAACCATAACATAACTTAACCACAAATGTTATCTCATACATTTCATTTTCATCCCAAAATATAATAACATGTAATTGCCTCAAACCTAATGATCACATAAAACCAAATGGTTATATATAACTACATCCACAAGGGAAAAGATAATTCTTCCTCAAATATAATTTTCATGTGACAAACTGTAGGGTTACAAATACAAGGGAAAATTATTCCAAAGTAATACGATCAAAAAGGATAATTAATACTTTTAAGCATTTCTCCAACCATTTATTTCCACATAGCTTCTTTTTTGTACAAGAAAATATCCTATAGAATAGGTAATTCACACGAGTAATGGGCAGGTCCCCTACATTTACGGAAAATTAATGTCAATGGATTCTTGGGACTATTGTTATTTTCTTCTATAATACTCTTCATTTTACCTCGTAAATTCTTTACTTTATTTTCATCTTTCCAGCATGTAAAGCATTTCTTTGTTCCGTTGAGACAGTATACTATGTGTCTCCTTCCACATTTTGTGCATTATGGAAATTGGGTATTTTTTCCTCCATGGTCTCCACTACTAGAGCTCCTATCATTCATTACCTTTCTTATTTTTGTTGAGTCTGGGATTCAGTTTATATATATGTTGTTGATAATATTTTTCAAAAACCAATTTTAACAGACACGATATATATTACAGCTATAAAAATTCCATTTTGTTGCGCATTTCCACCACCATTCCCACCTTGTACATCATCCTCAAAGTTACTATGGCTTCATTGTAATCTAGCCACTGACTAAATCCCGAAAGCATTGTCTGGGTAACAGTAATCATAAAATCATTTAGAGAATATCATGACACCATAATTTTAACTTGAAACACCTTAAGATTAAACAATGTCATTTATTATCATCTTATATTAAAATTAATCAAATCGGTTTGTAAGGAGAATTTAAATTATCCTATACATGTCCCCCGGGAGTGTCATAACAAATAGTGCAACAAGGCCCTTTGTCGAGCCACAGTTCCCATTCGAGTCTAGCATAATGCAATGTTTTTGGGTTTTACCCCTTTATACATCATTTCCAGAGCCACGTCTACCTGCTCGTATCAAGACATGGATGTATTGTTTGGAAAACTCAAAAAATCTCTACAATACCAAACTTTTTGGAAGTTCATCTATACTAATCTTCAATGTCTATATTAGGGCTATGTTCTCTAATCAGAGTTTATAAAAATCTAGTTTCTATGGTATTTAATAAACATCATTTGATAACAACTATAATGCCTTGAACCCAGAATCCCAAATTTATTCCATTATTACGTATCATTGGAGTGATCACAAAATATCACATCTTGAAAGACCGATTAGTTTAGTACCCTTTGAAGTAATAGATAAATTTATCAGGTTTAAAATAAATCATAAAATGAAAAACTTCAACAACATTGTTTCTTTAGAAAACACTGAGATCCCATAGACTTTCCCTGCAGGTCAGTCATAATATATTTCATCGAATCCTAGGAAAATTAAAACATAAAAATGGGTGAGCTCATATGCTCAGTAAGGATAACAATATAGCAGAATCTTTAATAAATAACCATAAACATTTAAAGAAATGAGTATGACTAAATCAAAATCCCTTTAAACATGAACTTCATCATAATATGGAAAAGATGAAAATAAAATAATTCGATTTAATTATTCACATGGATATTCAACTAGTCGAATAATCACATTCAATGTCATTTGAAACTTTCATAATGATGGAATTCATACAGCCAGAGGGTATAACCTCATAGTCAAGGCCTTGTGCCAAGACTAAAAATATGATATTGTCAAGGCCTTGTTCCAAGACACAAGTTTTTCTCATGAGACCTCTTGATTCATCGAAGAGTTGTAGTGAGCGCCACCCATCACTTACTGAGTCCAATGCATTACTCATATGAAAATCTGAAACAAAACATGATCATTCAAATTAAAACTGGCATACAAAATGTCAATACATTATCCACAAACCATGAATGACATAAAAATACCACATCCACAGTCAATTATAACTCATTCAATACAATATAGGAGATTTTATTGTATAAGATTAACCTCAATCGAGAATAATGAAGTATATTGACATAGATGATAATAATCATCAAAATTATTTGAGAGAAATATCCCCCATTTTCCTGAAATCATTTAATAGTCACACTATTTTTCAAGAATCCTTTTAAAAATAGATTTTTGAATCAATGTGTCCCGTACAACTTTTGAAAGTTTAAAATAAATTTTAATTTTAAACCATTAATTTATATATAAACAAATCTTTAAAACAATTTTTAAAATGTGGACCTTAATGAGAAATATTTAGAAGAATAAAGATTTAAATCATTCAAAATTGATATTTTAGTTAGAGTTCATAAACACAAGATGGAAACATGAATAAAAATAATTGAGGTAATTAAAACTTTATAATATCATTGGAATAAAGGGATTCATGATATACTATTCCAATGTACATTATATACAATATATAAAAGTTAAATGGCATATAACAAAAAAAATGTCTCAATACAATGTAAATTGAGATGAAATCTCTTATAAAGACCGTATCATTAGGTAAAGGATAAATCAAAGAAATAATTTTGTGTGAAAAATATAAACACACTATATATGATTGGATATTCACTATAAATCAATAATATTACATTCACACATATTCTTGTAAAAGCCACACCAATTAATTGGATGTTTAACACAATAAATGGAGATTGAGTTAAAATTAATCTTATCATGTACATATCGATGTCTTGAAATTTTATCAAGGGAGTGATTATGTTTGTCATTATTATATCAATATAAAGGGGAGTGTAAATTACTACACAAAAAAAGTGATTCCACACATAATCATGGAGCAAAATAATCAATAAAGTATGCGTAAAGCCCAATAAGTGGAAATTGAAATTTGAAATTCCCTTACCGATTTGGTAACTAATGAATCATACACAACAAGAAAGAAGGATCATCCAATGATGATGTAAATACCCATAATTTAAATTGTATTACAGAAACAATACAATCATGGGTAGTACATACACCACACAAAAGTTTGCAGTGGAAAATATAGCATGAATCTCACGGGAATAAAAGTGAGATGAAAACCCCTTACATTGTACTTTTCTTTGGCCGAGGGTAGGTTAACCTCATTTATAATTGTAAAATAATTGTTATTAAATTATAAATTAATATTATATAATATATGATCTTTTAATATTTCTATGTTAATAATATTTTTGTATTATCGTTGTTTCGGGTCTTAATTGATTCGCTTTCCTCTATATGCATTGTAATGTAAGTAATTTTAGTTATAAATAGGATGTATGTTATTCATATTTATAATTATATTATGTCTTTAAAAATTATATTTTAATCATTTATTTAAAATTAGTCTTGAATGGATTACGATGGGGAATGAATCTCATCACATTCGTGGAGACGATAATCAGCACATATGCACGAGTGACAATATCATTCTTTTGATAATAAGATAATATATAATTGAATATTATATCATATATAAAGAATAATTATCATGTTAGATTTATTATTTATATCAATTAAACATCATTATTGTACCCATACAAAAAATAATGTATCAAATAACAATTACCCCACGACGTGGAGATGGTAAGCTGTGCATATGCACGTATGGTGACATTTTATTCAAAGGATGGATATAATAATGAATATTGTGGTAGCATATTAATAAAAACATCATATCATATATATTATGATGTATTTATTATGTTAGAATGGAAACACCAAAAAAATAATTTGGAAGAATAAAGGAACTTGAATAATGTGATGAAATATTTACTTCATCTTCGGGTTCTTCCTTTTGATTTGATCAAAAAGGATCCTTATGTGGGATTTTTGACTAACTAAAGGCCTCAAGGATAAAGGTAGGAAAGTTTAGAGGGTAATTGTGATGGGTTTGGCCGATCCAAATTGATATGAAGTTGTGAATTAAAGAGAAAGGGGAGTTCCCTTCTATAAGAACGGTGAGGGGAACCTTCGGAGAGCTAGAAATATTATTTTATAATAAAATAATTTTTGGTTTCTGATGTCCCTATAATGAATAATTTAATGGATATAGTGGGGATAGGTCAAAAAGCACTCGACCAATAAGTTTTAGATAGGTTTGGATCACTATATTAACCTTATCTTGTATATTTATGTATTAGTTATATAAGTTGACATTTACCATGTCACTTTGTATTTTTATATTATTTGGTTAATAAACTTATATATACTTCCTAGTGAACACCAAGTGGTTCCTTAATGATACAAATATCATTATATTAGTCCTTTATACAAGCCTTTGATTTTTTGGAATTGAATATCAATTATTAATATAATATGCTTTTTTAAAACTCTTTTATGTCAATTTTGACACTATTTGGGATTTTGTTTTTTAAAAATTTATAACAGCATTATTACCTAAAAAAATCTAACCAACCATATTATGTCATATTAGTCGAAAAAATTATTGAAATTCATAAAAAGACTCAAATTACATTTATTTGGATATTAATAATATAAAATATTTTAATATTTCATTAATTACGTAATTACTATATAATCATTGTGTCATAAATAAGTAAAAAATTTTTATGACTAAAAAATATAAATAAAAATATATTATTTAAGTAATTTTTTTCATTTTCTAATGAATATTTATAATCATATTTATGTCGTGTATAACCATATCCTAAAAATGGTTAAGTTATTATGCTTTGAATTTAACACTTATAACTCTTATTTGAATAAAATTATAATAAATGCCTGAATATAATCCAAGAGGACCTAAAGGATCATATATTATTCCAAAGGTTGTTATTGGTTTAATTAAACTTATCCAATAAAATTAGGACATGTTTTTGGTTAATAATAATATCAATTTTACCGTTAATTACCCTATTTAATTTGAACCGTGGTAAATAAAAGTCAAAAATTACAATTCATAAAAAATTATTTTTACCTTATTGAACCGTATTTTAAATACTGATATCAAATGTGTCTCTCTAAATTTTTAAATTCCATTCACTGAAGTGGAAAATTATGGTTTATTCAAATGTGAAAACGCTTTTATGAGGTGGGTAAAAGACGATTAAAAAGTTCAATAACATTATAGTATATCTAGAATTATTACAACCTAACTCAAACTAATTACATTGAACTTATATAGGTATTATGTATCTATTTTGACCTAAAATATTTTTAAATAAAATAAATAATTATTTTAATAAAAATTCAGTTTTAAACTATTATTGAGTGTTTTTAACTGTTCATAAAAAATTGAATGTTTTCAGAAATAGAAAAAAATTCACCGTAAGCTAATTTCGATATTTTGAAACTAAAATTGACTTCCATTTAGAATGAAAATATTTATAAAATTTCAAAAAGTGGTTATTACTATTCATAATGGTTAGTTTGATTTGGTCGTGTTGTTTTAGAATCTCGATGTTGCGAAAAATGAAGCTACTACATTATTCAATGGGAAACGTACCGCTGAAGCATGGGGTTTTACAATTTATGAAAAAATATCTTAATTTAGTGGTTCTTCTAATCATGTTGTTCCTATGAAATGGATTGGTCCCACATAAAAGATATTTTTTTTCCTCTACTGTTTGGAACAATAATTTTTTTCTCTATTTATTAATTGGAAGGATAATTTGATCAATTGATGAATCATGTCAATAATATGAGGTAAGTAAAATAAATTGAATCTATATAGTAGGATAAATTTATGATGTTATTTAAACATAATTAATTTACTTGTATTCTTCATATAAAAATGGAGAAGGAATTATTTGATATAATGTAAATGGATAATAAATTATCTATTTCCTATGAGGAAAATTTTATAATATTTTAATGGTATTCTTCTCATATTATCATCGTATCTAAATGTATGATTGATTAAATATTTCTGTGAATCAAAACCAAATTAATAATGGGTGATATCTACAAGGAACATAAACAGATATGATGAAATAATTATATGTTATATCATTTTGTAAATGCATATTTAATTACCCATCAATATCTTAGTTTTTATAATAATTTATTTGTGTAATTAAAATGAAATTATAAAAATGTTTGAGATATGATGATGATCATTCTTTTATGCTCATAGTGTGAATGGAAACAAAGAATAAATATTCATAATGGGATTGGTAATTTTTTAATGTGTAAGAATAATATCATCAACCAATTGAATGATGAAATGATATGAAAAGACTAACCGGTGAATGGGACCCAAAAAAACGTAAATGAATACAGCACCCACACTCTAGGATTATTCGTATTATGATAAGGACTACTCAAATATGATGGTTAATGATGGTGATTACTGTCAAGAACATATTAAGCATAGTGATATAGGTAAATCCCAATATTACAACCTTTTTAAAGAGGATTGTGAGAATAACATGGTGAATGGTACTCTTAAAATCAATTCTAGAAATTTTCCTATCAAATTTTACATAGGATATACCAATTATTTTAATTTTAAGAGTTTTCTACGGGTATCATATTACCATCTCTAAAATATGATGTTGAATTATCAATGAAAACCCATAATGGTATGATGATTTCATTAAAATTATATTATTATTAATTTATTTATGTATATGTAAATGTTTTTTTTAAATTAATTTATTATCCCTCTAGTTTAATTTGATGTTAATTGGGAATAATTTATATTTGTTTACAGAAATTGAAAATAACTTTCCATGGATGGAAAGTAACAATTGATATTCTAAACACACCTATGTTTTTATATGAATATAATGATAAATATGATATTCTAATTTCAATCGTTTCCACTCTATAGGACATAATTTCAATAGAAAATGGTGTTTATATCAAATATTTTGAGAGAAACTCAACATCAATGATTTTCCTATTATGTAGTCGTTTTTTGACATATTTCTGGAACATTTTCATAGTCCTCCACCTAACTATGAAGGTGAGTCACCAACATAAATTACACCTAGTGGGAAACCTATTTCAAAGACTCCATATAGAGTGGCCCTAATAGAGTTAGAAGAATTAATGATTTAAATACAAATGATCCTTGAAAATGGATTTATTATTCTATGTTAATCACCTTGGGGAACACATATTTTTTATGAATAAAGCATTTTTCAAGTGACTCTAAATTAACTATTTAGAACTTATCAAATTCACAATCATGAATATGTATCCTATTACACATAGTCATGAATTGTTTGATCAACTATATCGAGCTCAATAATTTTCGAAGATTTATCCTCATTAGGTGTATCATTAATTTAGGGTAAAAAGGAAGATATATGCAAGAAAAAATTCCATAAAAGGCATCAAAACTATAAATTTATATTTATGATATTTTTCCATTACAAATTCACCCACTATATTCTTGGATTTAATGAACATATTCTTTATAGATTTCAATTATCAATTTGTGTTTTTTTAGATGAAATTCATATATATTCAAAGATCATGTATGATCATGATGATCCCATGAGGATTGTAAATAATATCCTATGAAATGATAAACTAAATGAAAATTTATAAAGTGTAAATGTTTCTAATTAAAGATTCAATTTTTGGTCACATAGTTTTAATTAGGGCTTATTAGGGGATCCATAAATGATGGAAGATATTAAACATGATCATGGAATAATTATAATCACTAAAATCTATGTAATTCTCTATTTGGATGGATATTATTAATGATTTGTGGAAGAGATATCATGACAGTCTAATCTATAGACCATGTCAACATAGAAGTGAATTATGTTCATTTTAGAAGCTAAATGTGATAAAATATTCAATAAACTATAGAGAAGGGTATTTGGGGTACCATTTATAAGATAATTCTAAAATTGATAAACGTTTGTAATCTATAATGATGCATAGAATAAGGGACATTGATTAATTCTCATGAAGAATGTTTTAGTGATAGATTATGCCTTATGGTTGTGGAAGTTTCATGTAGAAATTTATGAATCTTATTAGTTGGAGTTAGCTATGGTAATTTTCCATTATATGTATGGATGAATTATCATTTTGGATAATTCTATGATATAGAAACTAATAAAAATTTTAAATGTATATATTCACTCCAAAATAGATAAATATTCACCAAATAAGATTGTTGGAGTTGATTAATGGTTATGAATTCTCAATGCATTACCACCCTATGAAATCGAACAAGTTAGAATATGCTCCTTCATGAAAAGATCAATATTGCTTATCTTTGACGATAATCACAACATATCAAATTTCTATAGATTATCAAAAAGATATATATAAATCTTGGAAAAAGGGGATAAGTCTTACCTTTCTCAAATATGTGTTCAACTATCTTTCCATGTGATGATTAAGGGTGTACATAAAAAAGATGTAGAATGGTTGAAGGACTCAAATGTTTATGAGTTAAACCATGATTTTGATGGAATGAAAAGTTTCATGAACAATTTAGCATTTCCATAAAAACCATATATGAATAATTATTTGAAGGATTAGGCTTATCGTTCATAATTCTCTATTCGTCATTGATATGTAATGATGTGCAGAAATGTGAAAGTGTATTTATGGTGGAATAGCATGACGAAGGAAATTACAGAGTTTGAATATTAGTGCTTAGTATTTCATAACGTTTTGAATGATATAGAATTAAATTTGTATGTTATAACTATTCCACTTACCAAAATTTAAACCGACTAAATCAACATGTATTTTTTCATCATACTCCCCCAAATATCTAATGACTGTAATATGTTTTGGTTTCTAGATTATTGACTTAAAAAATCATTACATTCATTAATCATAGAAATGATTTCTATCATGATTATATTTCTAGAATTTAGCTTACATAATTTTTATGATTCCATATATTTCAACATTATATTTTATATAATCAGGATAGAAGGTTTACCAAGAGGTTCTGGAGAAATATTTAATGGGACATGGATATAGAGTTGAGTTTGATAATATCATACCATCCTTATAATGAAGGAAAATCATTGTTATCCACTAAATCATGATATGATATATTGAGATCATGTTATATATATTTGAAATATTTTTGGGATTAATACATTCCTCTATTCATGTTTTATTTCAATAATAACATTCACAGGAGAATTCATTTGAATCCTTAGGAATCCCCCTATGGGTAGAAGATGATAAATATAATGTATTTGAATGTTGATAAATAATGTAATCTATTGTTACATAACCAAGCTAAATAAATGAATGGTAATTTTATAGATATTACACATAATGTAACGCCCCGACCCTAGTTACCCAGAGTCGGTGCATTATCACATAACATTGGCATGATCATGAGAAAGATCAAGTCTCGAAAGACCGATTAGTTTAGTAGCCTTGGAATAACTAGATACATCCATAAATTACATCATAAAAAAAACATCTTGTCTTCATATCCCCTCATACTATCCCTGCAGGTCATTCATAAATTACTTCATCATAATCCTGGAAAAAAAAATAAAACATTGAAAGGGGTGAGCTCGGATGCTCAGTAAGGATAACATTATAGCAGAAGCTTTCATAAATAAGCATAAACACTTAAGGAAATTTATAACTAAAACAAAAGCCTTTGAAACTTGAACTTTCAACATGGTATGGCATAAATAAAATGAAATAATGCCATTTACTTACTGACATGGATATTCTACTAGTCGAATGATCACATGCAATATCAATAACCACTTTCATAATGATGGAATGCATAATGCCAGACTATCATAACCACATAGCCAAGGCCTCGTGCCAAGACTATAAATAAGATTTTGCCAAGGCCTTGTGCCAAGACACTAGTTTGTCTCATGAGACCTACCGATGCATCGAGGAGCTATAGCGGGCTCCACCCGTCACTTATTAAGTCGAATGCATTCCTCATATGAATAGGTTTAAGCATAAAATAAACATTCGTATTAAAACTAGCATACGAAATGTCAATACTTTAACCACAAACCATGAATGGTATAAAAATAGAACATCCACAGTCAAACATAACTCATTCGATACAATATGGAAGATTGTATTGTATCACATTAACCTCAATCAAGAATAATTAAGGATGTTGACATAGATGAAAATAATCATCAAAACTATTTGAGAGAAATATCCCCCTTTTCTTGAAAACATTTAAAAGTCACACTATTTGTCAAGAAGCCATTTAAAAATAGATTTTTGAATCAAAGTGTCCCATACCACTTTGAAACCTTTTAAAAGGATTTTTAATTTCTAAACTTTAATGTCCATATAAATAAATCCTTAAAACCATTTTTAAAACATGGACATTAATGAGAAAGATTTAGATGAATAAGTCTTTAAAACATTTAAAAATGGTATTTTAGTTAGAGATTCTAACCAAAAGAGAGACACTTGAATACAAATAATTGAGGTAATCAAAACTTTGTAATATCATGAGAATAAAGGGAATTCATGATATACTATGTCAAAGTACATTATATACACCACATAAAAGTGATTTGGTGTATATCAACAGAGAAGTCTCAATGGAATGTAAGTTGAGATGAAATCTCTCATAAAGGCCATATCCTTAGTTTAAGGATAAATCAACAACATAATTATGTGTGAAAAATATAAATACACTAAATATGATTGGATATTCAGTGTAAAACAATCAAAGTATATTCACACATATTCCTGTAAAAACAACACCAACGAATTGGATGTTTAACTCAACAAATGGTGAAAGAGTTAAAATTTCTCTTATCAAATTCATATCAATGACTTGAGAATTTTCAATGGAGTGATTATGTGTATCAAAAGTATATCCACAGAAAGGGGAGTGGAAATTATAATCAAATGAATAGTGATTCCACACATAATCTTGGGGTAATATAATCAATGAAATATGCGTAATGCCAAATGAGTGGAAATTGAAATCTCAAATTCCCTTATTGATTAGGTAACTTAAGAAACAAACACCCATGAAAGAAAGATCATACCATGATGATGTAAATACCCATAAAATAAAGTATATTACACAATGAATACAATCATGGGTAGTACACATACACCACATGCAATAATTAAGTGGTGATCAATGGAATTCTCACGGAATTAAAAGTGAGACAAGAAACCCCTTACCACGTTAATCAACTGAGTCGCATGGCCAAAGGTTAATTACCACCAAATGATTTATAGAATAACATGAATATAATGTGAATCATGATAATATATATCAAATGGAAGTACACAATACACCACTTTCAATAATTTAGTAGCGAACAATGGAAATCTCACGGAATTGAAAGTGAGATAAGAGAATCCCTTACTTTGTACTTTTTCCTTGGTCGATGGTAGGTTTACCTCCTGTATAATGGTGAAATAATTGTTATTGAATAATACAAGAATCATTTACTTTAATGTGATATCATATATGATCTTTTAACATTGATTTGTTAATAATATCTTAGAATTATCGTCATTTCGGGTGTTAACGGGTTCATTTTACTTTATATTCTTCGTTATGTGAGCCATATTCGTTATTAATGGGATGTGTATTATTCAAATACAGAATGGTATCAAGTCCTTAAACATCATTTTTAAATCATCAAATGATAATTATACTTGAATGGATACGATGGATAATGAATCTCATCGCGTTCGTGGAAACGGTAGTCCGTACGTACGCACGAACGCTACTTCCATTTAATTTTTATTTTAAAATAATCGAATCCAAATGATACATAGGTATATTACTATTCCAGTATAATATAATATTTTATATATGTTACATAAGTTCATTAACACCATCCTTTATTCGTTCCATGTGTGGTATGAACGAGTCATATCATTTTAAGGGGGCGGTAGTCCGCACTTCCTCAAATGAAATTATCGTATGTATATACAACATGAAACGAATAATGGTATGAAATAAAATGGAATTACAGAAGATTATATATAAAATATATATCATTAATATCATATTTAATTACAGTGCCATCATAATGGCCACCATGAGAGGCGGTAACATGTATTTGAACAATCATCGTTTCGTGAGGCGTTAGTTTGCCATCCACAGAAACATTATGTTCATCATCCATTAGATGGAGTTGTGTGTATGTGTAGTTTGAATCCTTATTATAACAACATCCTAGTATATTGTGGATAATGGTGTTTTTACAAAAGAAAGGAAATAAAAAGAGTTTTGGGGTTGGAGAAGCAAAATAAATGAAAATAATTTAAGAGCAAACATTACCTTTAATTTAGGTAACTCACTTTGGTTGGAACCAAATGACTTCTTGAAATGCTTTCTGCCTAAGGGGAAGCTTCAATGATGAGGAGAGGGATGTGGGGAGATTATTTGGGCAGGGTTTGGACGAGCCAAGTGGCTTGAGAGGTGTGAGGAATGAGTAGAAGTGGTCTCCTTTTATAAGGGAGAGGAGGGGCTCTTTAGGAAAGAGTGAAAGTATTACTTTATAATATAATTATATTCGGTTTATAATGGTCCAAAAATCATTGAGGTCGAAGATAAGATGACTAATATTCTAAATAAAATCAACCAATAAGAATTTTACAGGTTTTAGATAATATTTTAATCATTATAATCTTTTTTATTTAAATGATTTATTAATGAGGTAAACATTGCATCATTATTGTGTCATTAATAATTTAAATTATTTGATGTCTAAAAATTATAAATAAACTATAATTATGTAGGAAATCTTTTTAGCTTTCTAATGAATATTTATAATCGAAAATCCAACATGTATAACCCTATGTAAAAATTATTCTTCTAAAATATGTAAGCTTATGCCATTTTTATTTTTATTTTAACTTTATTAATATAATGTGTCCCTACCACATACAAGTGGCTCCATGGGGTCCCCAAATCGACCCAAGGATGCCCATGGTCGGGTATGTGTGCAACAATATGGTTAGGACACGTTTTAGGTTAATTTTGTATTATTATAATATTATTTTTTAACCCTTACTTACCGGATTTACCCTTAACCATGGTAAATAAAATATTTACCGCAGTAATTATTCAAAATGTCTAAAAATAAAAGTTACCTATTTACACAATTTGGACATCCTGATTCCAAATATGGAATCCATTTTTCTAAATTCTAAACACAGAAGTGGCAGAAAGTAATTTAAAATTAATTCCCGCTGTCAAAACAAAAAAGCGTGTTTTTAAGAGATAATAACTATCAAAAGATTGACACTTGTTTATGTTCGGTTTAATTGTAAAATTATGTCCAATGACCAACATTATATTAAGTGGTAAAAATATATTCTAAATATACTTTAAAACCACTCAAATTCACAATTTATCACTATTAATTATTTTGATTAAAAAAGTTGTTTTTAATTAAAATTTAGTAACTTTCACTATTCATCAAAATATAAAAGTTATCCGAAAAGTACCAAAATTTCACCCTAGGATAATTTCGATATTCCGAATCCAAAAATGAAGTCCATTTTGAAATATAAAATATATATTATTTCAAAAATTAGGTATTACTATTCACAACGGCTAGTTTAATTAGTTGTGGTGTGTGTTAGAACTCGAGGTTGCGTACAACACACGCTATCGCATTATTCGAAGGGAAACGTACCGTGGAAGATTGGGGTGTTACACATAACATCCAGATAGTAAAAGTTTGATGGGAATGTTATGCTTATAATTGTCAGTGATATCAAGAGTTCAATGTTGGTGGCATGGTATTTCCATTAATTCCATAATGGAATAAAATTATTATATTTTGAAATAATGGAAATATCTTCCCTAGGTATATAGTTCCCTACAATACTCTTGATGGAGTAGGGATAATAGCTTATAAAATGGTTCTTCCACCAATCTTCTTCCTTGTTCAAAATGTACTCAATATATCACTCCCTAAAATGAACATACATGATCCTTCACATATAATGAACTCATAGGTCATACCAATGGTGCATAAAAGGTCCTATAAAGAAAAATTTCAACATATATTTTATAATAGAGATAATTTGTGAGTGAAAAAGACTACTCACCTTATTATAGTTCTCAAGCGGAATCAAAAATTGAATAAATCTATATCAGAACATGAGTATGTAATGAAATAGAGACCTCCTCGTTTATTCATTTTAGAGTGAGGGTATTTAAATACTAAATTTATTATTTTTTGGGATATAATTTAACACCCTAATATTTTAGGATATATTTAATTTTATTCAAATATTATTTATTTGATAGCTTTAGATAAATACAACAACGAGTTTAAAAGAACCACAATATAATATTAAAATAATATTATTAATTTTAGTAGTTATCATAAAGAAATTACATTAGAGGGTGTGAATATTTCGGAATCTTTTATGAATATAATAAGGGTCAAATTTTTTGTAAAATATATTCCTTATTTATCAATTAATTGAAAAGTAATATTAAAATTGTTTAAAAATAAAAGAGATCTTTATAAGAAAAAATAATTTTAATCATGTAGTGAGTTTTGGTATTAATAAATTTAATTAATCAATATTAGATTATGAATTTTATGAAATTTAAATATTCTATATTCAATAAGGAAATTAAAATTTGTATAATGTTTCCTCTAGGCATTAGATATTAATAAATACAGTTTTATGATTAGAAACGAATTTTTATAAAAAATGTTTCCCCCAATATTTTTTCACGTTATATAATATGAATTAATGCCACATATAGAAATTAATTTTTGAAAAATGGATTCCATATTTTTAATCAAGATGTCCATATCTGGTAAATTTTTACCTTTTATTTTTAGGCATTTGGAGTATGAACCAACATAAAATTTATGACCTTAGTAAATGGTAACTTGGGTTTTCCTAGAATTAAATTAATTTTTTTTGCAAACATTTGGTTCATTGTAACTAATATTTGATAATCTTAATTATATATTTATAAAATATTTATTGATATTTAAATTTTTGGAATGGGTAATTTCCCTAAAAAAGGCTAATAAAATATTTAAAGTAATGAAAATTCAAAAATATCACCCTCTAATTTTATAATATATCATATGTGATAAATTTTAAAAAAGAAATATATAAATTTTATTTAATTATTATTTTAATTAAATTTTTTATTATTATGGAATTTATATCAAATTAATAGAAATTATATAATTACCTTAAATTTTTACACATCACCAACTTAGTATTTATTCAATTAATTGAAAAAAAATTATTTTAATAAAAGTAATACAATTTTTCTTAATTAGTGTGTTATAATAATCTTATAGGTATGTATAAAATTACAAGGACATGTTACAATATTAGATTCAAAATAAAAATTTATCTTGATGTCTCTCAAGTTAACATAAATTAACAGTTCCTAATATTTCACTAATTATTTTTTAGAAAAATAATATTATTTTAATTTGTAAATTACACATCATAAAAAATCTTTTCATAGACCAATTTTATTTAATATATTTTACAATATCTATCATGGTAAATTCAAGAGTCATGTTTTAATTTTGGGTAAAATTATTAACCCTCAATGATTGAAATATTTAATATTGGTTATATGGTAAAAAATGGCAATGAAGGTGTTAATCAAAAAAATTGTTTAAAATGAAACTGAAACCAATATAATTTTAATTTATTTATGATATTTATAACCTACACTCTTTTTTGTAATTAATTTACTATTGGAATCATTTTTATGGATAATTTCTCAATTTTATTTTAATCATCTATGAAACTTGATGTGTATTATATACCTCATGTAAAAAATTATACAATATATTTCACTTATTTTCACCACATAGAGCCTTATATCTCAACCAAAAACTTCACAATTCCATTATAAACATCATTGTTTAAATTTTAGAGGTTAAAATATCCAAAAATACTAACTTGAGGACCCCTAAGAGAAGATCTAAATGGGTTGTTTCAGAGAAGTGATAATAGACATAACTGATCACTTTGTTTTTGAACATAATAATTTACCTCATATAAATCAATGTTATTTAATATATGATAAAAAATACTTACCATATATATAATTAAATGGTATTATAATTATGGATCCAAAATTATGCACTATTTTTCCCATGAAATGGGAACTATTAGTATCAATCATGTGTATATACAACGTACCGTCTCCACATAGCGATACAATTAATTTTTCATCCCCATGTTTGATGGATATTTATTTGAATAGGTTTAATTTTTCAATATTATATTTTTGAAATAATTATTAATTATTATTTATGTTATCATATCTGCATTCTCACATTTAATTCTATTGGAATAAATACCCTTAATCGGGAATTCATGTGTATTACCAACTTCATTAATAAAGTTTTTTTTTATATTTCTATTTTACAGGGATGGTATGTAGAAGAGATTTAATAATTATATATGACTTATATTACATAATAAAAACTGTTATTTAACATAAATTCACATTCGTTTAAAAATACAAACAATGTTCAAGTGTACATATGATAATCTACACCCATTAATTATAAGGCCACGACCTTAAACATTACTTAATATTGAATTAAATTAATAATTACTATTGAGGATCTTTTAAGGTTTAGATATTTAGAGAATTAGATCATAACTATTACATCTCAAATGAGTACACAGTAGACACTTCTACAAAGTTTCCTTTTTTTCAAAACATGAACTCTAAAAAAAAGTCATTTCTAGATACATGTTTAAGACATCATGAGTTTTCAATGATCCCATCCGTGACACTATTCCACATTATGTCCTGTGAAAAACATTTCAAAAAAACTAGGGTGAGCATAAAAATATCAGTAAGGGATACACAAAGAGGGAATACATTTAGTTTTTCAAAACAACAAGTAAACCAAGATTACTTTATGAAAGTAAAACTTTTCACCTTTATGGATTAATAAATAAACTTCACTGAATAAAAGATCAATACTTACAATTTTGTAACCAAAATTTTACAATAAAACTAATATAAAGAACACAAAACATATAAAGGTAACTTGGGATATAAACATACTTAAATAGAATAACCATACAGTCGACTTCCACAAATATCACATAATGGAATAGCCATACGGCTGACTTCCACACCCATTGCATTGGAGGTTATAATGTAACCACCGGTCCTAGTATTCACAGCACCACCCGTCATATGGTTTATCATGTAACCACCCGTCAAATGTCTAAGTACCATTATAAAATCATAACAATTATAAAGGAAATGAAACATTTCCACATTTCAATCCCAATATATCATTTATATATATTGACTTAAAAAAATACATTATAAAAACCCTGTTCAATACCAAAATACATACAACTATATATGGTATTTATTTCATTTTAAAAACATTATGGCTTGTTGAGGAATCCAAAGACCAAATAATACTCACGGTGACAGAAAAGGTCATTGTCACGCATATGTTTAAAGAAACATTATTTTTTTTCATTTAGTAAAACACTTCATATAAAAAGATTCATTTAGAATAAAGTTAAAAGTCAAAGGGTTTTATACACCGTATAAAACAATGTTGTGTATGATACAAAATATGCCTCAATGAATGGAGATTGAGACGAAGTTCTTTACCTCATGTCTGGCGTGACCCAATTGTTCATTAATCTATTCAATAATAAAATAGAATAAATTTCTACGTTCTTAAGAACCTTTTTTAAATTTACTATTCCTTTTATATCACTTATTTCCATGTTATGAACATTATCTAATCATTTACGTTATTAATGTTCGTTTTGTCGATATCTGGTTCTTAATTCAAAAATGGAATTCTTACAATTAAATTTTGTTCATGTGGTAAAAGATTCATTATATACATAATGATATTAATGATTTGGATATCATATATATCATATATATCGTGAATTTACATGTATTTATAATAGTATATAACATTTAGTGGTAAGAAATAAAATGCATCGTTCATGGAGACGGTAAGCTGTACATACGCATGAACGCTACTTTATTTTCTATTTCATATTTAACAGAGTGAAATAATAATGATATAATGGTATATTATTATTATAGTATAATATGATATATCATATCATTAACTCCATCCTTTATACATCCCACATATGCCATTAACGAATCAAATCGCATTGATGGGAGGTATTCTGCACTTCCTAAAATGAAGATATCGCGTTTACCCATAATGGAAACCATAAAGGTATGTAATAAATTAAAAATAAAGAAGCATAAGGAAAACTTAAACATAATATATATCATATATAAACAGATATACATCTTAATGGCCACCATGAACGGTGTTAAATAAATATTGAACAATCATCGTTTCGTGAGGCAGAAATTCGCCAACCACAAGAACATTATGTTCTTTAACCATTAGACGATTGTGTGTTTAATTGTAGCTAGAATAATTCTCATAAAAACATCCTAGTATATTAAATATACATGTTTTGTTAAAAACATAATAGAATAGAAATAGTTTAGGGGGTTGGAGAAGAAAAATAAAACAAAAGAACGCAGGTGAAGACATTACCTTTAAATCGGTTAACTCCTCTTGCTTTGAACCAAAATGGTTTCTTGAAGAGAATTATATCTAATTTAATGCTTCTAGGATAAAGAGAGGGATGTGGAGAGATAAAATGAGCAGATCTTGGCCGATCCAAAGGCTTGAGAGGTGTGGGTAAGGAGGTAGAGGTGGGGGCCTTTTATAAGAGGGAGGAGGGGGACTCTTGGAAAGTCAAGAAATGTTACTTTATATTAAAATGAGATTCGGATTTTGATGGTCACACATTGATAACGTTCAAGTATATTGTGATAAAGGTTATAAATATACTCATCCAATAGTTTTTTGACCAGTTTAGGTCTTAAATTATACAATATCTTTTCATATTATTTAAATCGTTAAATAATCAGGTAATTGCTACATCATCATGGTGTCATAAATAAATTATTTTATTTAATGTCTAAAAATTATAAAAAAACTATAATGATGTAGGAAATCATTTTATCTTTCCAATAAATATTTATAGTCAAAATTAATACTTTTATTACCCCGTGTAAAAATTGTTTTAGCAAAAAAATACATGTTTATGACATTTTTATTTTAACGTTAATTAAAAAGTTATTAAGGTCATTTTCCTACCAAAGTGGCTCCATGTGGTCCCAAAGTTGATAAATGGATTGTATTGGTCGGACATGACACATCCAATAAGGGTTTGACATTTTTCAAGGTCAGTTGATATTATTAAAACATTATTTTTACCTTAAAGTACACTAATTACCTCTAATCGCGATTAATAAAACTTAAATGTTAATATTCAAAAAAAATATTTTATTCCCATTGAACCACATTTTACATCCTAATGAAAACCATGTATGTATGATTTTTGAAATTCAATTAAAAAAGTGTTAAAGATTTATTTAAAGGAAAAATTAGTTTTTTTAACTACCACTTAGTGGTTTCACTATTCATCAAAAACTGGAGTTTTTCAGATAAATACCAAAAATTTACTCTAAGATATATTTGATATTCTGAATTCAAAAATGATGTCTATTTTAAAAAATTAAAAACATATAAGTTTCATTAATTAATTAAATAATTAACTCCCACTATCAAAACAAATTGCGTGTTTTTATGAAACAATATATATTAAAAGATTGACACTAATTTAAGTCCAATTCCAAAGTGAAATTAATACTAATGATGACCATTGTATTAAATGGTAAAAATATATTCAAATTTCACTTTAAAACCTATTAAAAATATAATATAATCATATAATTAAATTATATTAAAAAGAGGATTTGAATTTAAATACAACATTTTCACTATTCATTAAAAAAATGAACTCTATCGAAAAAATACCAAAATTTTAGACAAAGTTATTTTTGATGTCCTGATTCTAAAGAAGAATTTTATTTGGTCCAATAGTATATATAAGAGTGAGAAAAACTATATATACAGAGGTTTCTCCATCAAAATGTGATAAGTCGACCGTTCGTGAATATTAGTGTATCTATGCCTAAAATTGAATTATATTCTTATATAAGCCATTATCTTTTATTGGATAAATGTAAAAACATTAAACAAACATATATAATCATATTTTAGTTATTTTTATTCATTCCCACCAATACAATGGCTATGTGTTAACTACCATTTAATATAATATTATTATATTACAAGTGTGCAACATAAGCTTTCAAAGAAACTCTTTTTTGCGTATCAGGTATGCTATCGAACATAGAAACCCCTTTAATGTAAAATTAATATTTAATTCAAAAATATTAATAAATATAAAAATGTTTTATTCTTTATTTACCTGGGATGTGACATCCTTCCCCCCTTTTGGAAATTTCAACCTCACAATTTTATTCACATATCAAAATAAGTGGGGGTATTTATCCATCATAGCATTTTCAGATTCCCATGTTGCCTTTTCAACCATATGGTTTTTCCACCAAACCTTTACCTGGTGAATCACCTTATTCTGCAACACTTTCTCTCTATGGATAAGAATCTGGACTGGTTGTTCTTCATAAGAGAGATTCTCTTCCAACTGAACTACCTCTGGGCTCAAAACATGAGATGGATCTGCCATATACTTTCTCAACATCGAAACATGAAAAACATTGTGTACGTGAGATAAACTCGGAGGTAAAGACACTCGGTAAGCAACTGATTCAACTCTCTCTAGAATTTCATATGGTCTAATAAACCTTTGACTCAACATTTCTTTTCTTACCAAATCGCATCACACTTTTCCATAGTGAATCTTTGAGAAAAAATGATCACCTATCTCGAAAGATAGATCCTTCCTCCGGTTATCCGAATAACTTTTCTTCCTGCTCTGTGCTGTTCTCAGGTGCTTCTGAATCAACTGATATTTTTCTGCCATCTCTTCTACCAATTCTGGTCCCATCAGCTTCCTTTCCCCAACTTCATTCCAAAAATCTGGAGTTTGACACCTCTTTCCATATAATGCTTCAAACGGAGCCATCTGTATACTGGAATGAAAACTGTTATTATATGAAAATTCAACAAAAGAAAGATGTTGGTACCATCTTCCATGATAATCAATCGAGAAAGCAGGTATCATATCCTCCAAGGTCTGAATTTTTTGTCCTGACTGCCCATCTGATTGGGGATGAAAACCTTTTCTAAAATTTAATTTAGTACCCAACGACATCTGAAGGCCTTTAAAAAAGTTAGAAGTAATCCTGAGATCATGATCAGATACAATGGAGATGTGAACATCATGCAACCTGACTATCTCTTTAACATACAATGAAGTCTGTTGATCTAGAGACAAAGTATCTCGAATAGGATGTAAATGAGCAGATTTAGTGAATCGATCAACAATAACCCAGATTTCATTATTACATCAAGATGTCTTTGGTAATCCCACAACGAAGTCCATGGATATATTTTCTCATTTCCACTCTGGCACCGGTAATGACTGCATCATCCCTTTCGGTAACTGTTTCTCTTCTTTAACCTACTGACAAGTCAAACACTTCACAGTAAAATCAACAATATCTCTTTTTATTCCATCCCACCAGTAATACTCCCATAGATCTCTGTACATCTTAGTACTGCCTGGATGAACTGAAAATGGGGAACTATGAGCCTAAAATAAAAACTCATTCTTCAACTTTGAATCACAAGGAACACATAATCTCTTCCCAATCCTCAAAAACACACTCATTATCAATGTTAAATTCAGGCAACTTACACTTCTGAACCAACTCTACCTTTTTCTACAACCCACTGTCTTCTCTTCTGTGCTTGCTTAATTTTGTCTAATATGGATGATCTCACTGACACCTTAAATAAAATAGAACAACATCCTACACCATCAACTTCTATTACAAAGTTCATCATATCAAAAACCAAAGGATCTCGTTCCAGATGTAGCATGGTAAATGAAGTATTACTTTTTCGACTCAAAGCATTAGCCACATTATTTCTTTTTCCCAGATGCTAATGAATTATACAATCATAATCCTTGATTAATTCTCGCCATCTCCTCTATCACATGTTCAATTATTTCTAAGTTAAATTATACTTTAATCATTTGTGATCGGTATATATTTCACACTTTAATCCATAAAAATTATTTCTCCTAATTTATAGAGCAAAAACAACAGCAGCTAATTCCAAATCATGTGTAGGGTAATTTATCTCATGAGTTTTCAACTGACATGAAGCATAAGAAATTTCATGATCATTCTACATTAGGACACAACCAAGTCCTTTCAATAAAGTATCACTATAGATAACAAACTCACCATTCTTAGAAGGAAGATCCAAAACTGGATCATTCACCAATCTTCTTTTCAACTCCTGAAAATAATCATCACATTCCTTTGTCAAGATAACCTTAACACCCTTCCGAGTTAGATTAGTCAGTGGACTAGATAATTGAGAAAAAATTTGAAAAAAAACTTCAGTAGTAACCTGCGAAAACAAGAAGACTACGAATCTCGGTTACATTTGTGGGTCTTGGCCATTCTTCAACAACTTTTGTTTTAGCAGGATCAACAGTTATGCCATTTTTTGAAACAATGTGACCATGGAAAGAAATTTGTTGTGACCAAAACTCACACTTGCTGAATTTTCCATACAGTTTATTTTCTTTTAAGGTTTTCAAGATAACCCATAAATGACTTTCACCCTACTCATCACTTTTAGACAACACCAAAATATCATCAATGAAAAAAAACCACAAACATATCCAAGAACTCATGGAAAATTCTATTCATAAAGTCCATGAATACAATAGGTGCATTGGTTAACCCAAAAGTCATAACTACAAATTCATAATGGCCATATCTAGTACGAAATGCAGTCTTTGGAACGTTTGCTTCTTTTACTTTCAACTGATGGTACCCAGACCTCAAGTCAATCTTCGAAAAACACTGAGCTCCCAGGAGTTGATCAAACAGATCATCGATATGAGGCAAATGATACTTGTTCTTAATAGTGATATTGTTCAAGGCTCTATAATCAATCCAAAGTCTCACTGAACCATCATTCTTTTTAAAAAACAGGACATGATCACCACATGGTGATGTGCTAGGTCGAATGAATACTTTATTTAATAACTATTGTAATTGATTCTTTAACTCGAAAAGTTCAACATGAGCCATTCGATAAGGGGGTTTTGAAATTGGAATAGAATCAAGAACTAAGTCAATAGTAAATTCAACTTCCCGATCATGAATAATACCAGTCAACTCATCAGGAAAAAAATCAAGATACTCATTTACCACTGGAACATCATTAATCTGAATAGTTCCTTTATTTTCAAAAATATGTGGAAGGTACCAATAATTTCTATCTTTTACTAGTTTCTCATCTTCCTGATATGTTATCGAATGCAAGGGTTCATTCTTGTACACAACCTGAAAATCTTTCTGAAATGAAACCATTTTAGCTCTGTAGTCAATCTTAAGATGATAAATAGAAATCCAATCCATTCCCAAAATAACATCAAACTATACTATAGGAAAAACAATAAGGTGTGTAGGTAGATTTTTTCTTCACAGAATGATAGGAAGGTTCTTATAATTACTTTTTTTCTCAATGTTTCCTCCAGGTGTTTTTACCATAAGTTCAAGATTCATATATTGAGTTGGAATTCCCAATTTACTAGAAAACATCTCATAAATGAATTATTGTGTAGACCCTGAATCAAACAACACATTGGCATAATCTGAACAGACAAACATTGTACCTGATACTACTTCATTTGATGGCCCAACATCTTCTGAAGTAGATGAAAAGTATTTCACCACGCCATTATTTTTGTAGTCTGGATGCTTTCCCTCAGTTGAGTTCTTCGTTAGACACTCATTTTCATAATGACCCATTTAATTACATTTAAAACATCTTACCGCTGGCTTTTCATTGCCTGCTTGATCGTCTTCCTTACAGTTATGAGGAATATGACCAGACATACCACACCGAAAGCACTTTCTAGACATTTATTTACATTCTCCAGGATGTATTTTAGCACACTTCTAATAGGATAGATATTATTTTTTCTTACCTCCTTGTTTCTTTGATGAATTCTTCCATTTTTTCTACCAACTGGACCTCTTATTCTGTTGTTTGTCAAAGAACACATGGTCATCGGCAAACTCCATTTCCACCTTCTCCGCACAGCGAACAAGTTTTTCATAACTTTTGAACTCATGAGAAGCTAATATCTTTCGATACATTGGTTTTATCCCTGAGTAAAAATGCTTGATTTGTCTATCAAGATCTCATATGAAATTTGGATCATACCTTTCCAGTTGAGTGAACTTTGCTTCATAAGCAGCCACTGAGTCATCCTCCTGCCTCAATTCTAGTAATTGTTTTTTCTATACTAAGATGAACCACCTTAGGAAAATATTACTCAAGAAACATACCATTTAATTCATCCCAGTGAAGATCATCAATATCATCATTATCCCTGATATTTTTCACCATTGACCACCACTGATCAGCTTCAACTTCAAAACGTTAAACAACATGACTGTCCTTTTGATGTTCTTAACTACCCATGACATAAAAAATTTCTCCAGTGCTTTAATACAACCTTCAGCTAGCACGGAGTCAGATGATCCTCTAAATGATGGTGGATGTTTCCTCATGAAATATTCCACCACTGACATGATCCTCTACGGTTGATCTGGCTGATCTCGTGCCTGGTTACCACCACCATTTATAGCCTAAGTCAATTGTGCCATCAATGCCACAAACTGTTCAGTTCTGATTCCGACCATCTCCTATTGCTGATTTGAAAGGCTGTCTACCTCCTGATGTCATCCCAACATAGCTGATTTCTTTCCTCTACGGAAAACCATTCTGAACACAGATATATCTCAGGTGAAGCAACATGGTAATCATTATATGTTATATCATTTCAATCATACCATAAATTATCTTATAATTTAACAGTTTTCTAAGTCCTAAAGTTGTCTAAACTAACCTCTAATAACAACTATAAGACCCCAGCCTAAAACGTTACTAAATATTGAATTAAATTAATAATTCCCATTGAGGATCTTTTCAGTTTTAGAGTTTTATAGAATTAGATCATAACATTTACATTATAAAAGTTTACACAGTAGACACTTCTACAGAGTTTAATTTTTTTTTTCAAAACATGAACTCTAAATAATAAGTCATTACTAGTTCCATGTTTAAGACATCATGACTTTTCCTTGATCCCATCCTTGACCCTATTCCACATTATGTCCTATGAAAAATATTTCAAAAAACAAGGGGTGAGAATAAAAATCTCAGTAAAGGATACACAAAGAGGGAAAACTTTTAGTTTTTCAATGCAACAAGTAAACCACGAATACTTTATCAAAGTAATAATTTTCACCTTTATGGAGTAATAAATACTCATCAATGAATAAAATATCATTACATACCCTTTTTTAACCAAAAATATTACATAAAACCCATATAAAGAACACATAACATATAAAGGTAACTTGGGACATAAACTTACATAAATGGAATAACCATACGGTCGACTTCCACACATATCAATTAATGGAATAGTCATACGACCGACTTCCATACCCAATGCATTGGAGGTTATAACGTAACCAACCATCCTAGTATTCATGGAACCACCCGTCATATGGTTTATCACGTATCCACCCATCAAATGTTCAAGTACCATTATAAAATCAAAACAATTATAATGGAAAGAATACTTTTACAGATTTAAATCACAACATATCACATAAATATATTGACATAAAAAAATCCATTATAAAAACCATTTTCAATACCAAAATACATAAAAGAGTATATGGTATTTATTTCATTTTAAAATCTTTATGGCTTATTGAGGAAGTAAAAGACCAAATAATAATCACAGCGGTGGAAAAGGTCATTGTCACCGCGTACGTTGAAAGAAACATTATGTTTTTTCATTTAGTAAAATGATTTATATAAAAAGATTACTTTTTAATAAAATTAAAAGTCAATGGGGTTTATACACCGTATAAAGGCATGTTTTGTATAAAAAAATATGCCTCAATGAAAATAGATTGAGATGAAGTCCCTTACCTCATGTCCGGCGTGACTTGATTACTCTTTAATCTCCTAGATAATAAACTAGAGTTAATTTCTACTTTCTTGAGAACCTTTTTCAAATTTACTATTCTTTTTATATCACTTATTTCCATGTTATAAACATTATGCAATCATTTATGTTAATAATGTTCGTTTTGTCTATATCTGGTTCTTAAGTCAAAAATGGACTCCTTACAATTACATGTTGTTCACGTGGTAAAAGGTTCATTATATCTAGAATGATATTCATGATTTGGATATCTTATATATCATATATATCCAGAATACACATGTATTTATAATAGTATATACCATTTAGAGGTAATAAATGAAATTCACCGTTCATGGAGACGGTAAGCCGTACGTACGCATGAACACTACTTTCATTTCTATTTCATATTTAATGGAGTGAAATCACAATAATATAATGGTATATTATAATTCCAGTATAATATTATATATAATATAATTAACCCCATCATTTATACGTCCCATATATGGCATTAAAGAATCAAATCACTTTGAGGGGGTGGTAGTCCACACTTCCTAAAATGAAAATACCGCGTTTACCCATAATGGAAACCATAAAGGTATGACATAAATTAAAAATAAAGAATAATAAGTAAAACATAAACATAATATATACAATATATAAATAGTGTGACTTCTTAATGGAGAACATTAAAGGTGTTAAAAAATGATTTAACAATCATCGTTTTGTGAGGCAGAAATTCGCCATCCACAGAAACAGTATGTTCTTTAACCATTAGACGAATGTGTGTATAAGTGTAGCTGGAATACATCTGATAAAAACATCCTAGTATATGGAAGATACTGGGGTTGTTACAAAACAAATAAATAAAAATATTTTAGGGGGTTGGAGAAGCAAAATAAAACAAATGAACACAACTGATGACATTTCCTTTAAATCGGGTAACTCCTCGTGGTTTGAACCAAAAGGGTTTCTTGAAGATATTTATGAATATGGTAAGGCTTATAGGATTAGGAGAGATATGTGGAGAGATAAAATGAGTAGATCTTTTCCGAACCAATGGCTTGAGAGGTGTGGGTGAGGAGGAAGAGTTGGGGGCCTTTTATAAGTGGGAGGAGGGGTACTCTTGGAATGTCAAGAAATGTTACTTTATATTAAAATGTGTTTCATATTTTGAAGGTCCCACATAGATATATTTCGAGGATATGGGGATAAGTGTTCAAAATATACTCATCCAATAGGTTTTTCACATGTGTAGGTCTTAGATTTTACATTATCATTTCATTTTATTAAAATCATTAAATAATTAGGTAACCGCTTCATCATCATGGTTTAATAAATAATTTAATTTATTTAATGTATAAACATTATAAAAAAAATATCATTATGTAGTAAATATTTTTAGCTTCCCAATGAATATTTATAGTCAAAATTATGACTTGTATAACACCATGTAAATTTTTTTTTAGCAAAAACTATACATGTATGTGACATTTTTATTTTAACTTTAAATAAAAAGTTATTAATGTCATTTTCCTACCAAAGTGACTCCATTGGGTCCCCAAGTTGACCCATTGATTTTAGAGGTATGCTATGACAGATCCAATAAGGGTACGACATGTTTCAAGGTCATTTTATATTATTAAAACATTATTTTAACCTTATATTACACTAATTACCTCTAATCGCGATTAATAAAACTTAAAAGTTACAATTCACCAAAATTTTATTTTAATCCCATTAAACAAAATTTTATATCCTAATTAAAACAATGTATGTCATATTTTATAAATTAAATTCAAAAAATTGGTAAAGATTCATTTAAATGAAAAATATGTTTTTTTAACTACCACTTAGTGGTTTCACTATTCATCAAAAATTGATGTTTTTCAAGAAAAATACCCAAAATTTACCCTAAGATATATTTGACACACAAAATTCAAAAATTATGTATATTTTAAAAAATTCAAAAAATATATTTTTCATTAATTAATTTAATAATAAACTCCAGCTGTCAAAACAAATTGCGTGATTTTATGAAACAATATATATTAAAAGATTGACACTAGTTTATGTCAAATTTCAATGTAAAATGAATTCCAATGTCCAACATTGGATTAAATGGTAAAAGAATATTCTAATTTAACTTTGAATCCAATTCAAAATATAATCTAATCATAAAAATAAATTTTATTAAAAAAATGATTTGAATTAAAATACATCATTTTTCACTATTCAATAAAAAATGAACTTTATCGGAAAAATACCAAAATTTTACACAAGGTAAATTTTGATGTCCCGATTATAAAGAAGAATTTTATTTGGTCCAATAGCATGTATAATAGTGAGAAAAACTATATTTATATACGGTTCGCCATCAAAAGGCAATAAGTCGCCCTTTAGTGAATATTAAAGTATTTATGCCTGAAATTGAATTGTATTCTTATTTTAAGCTTTTATCTTTTATTGGATAAATGTAAAAACAGTTAAAATATATATATAATCATATTTTAGTTATTTTTATTCATTCCCACCAATAATCATCCATGTGTTAACTACTATTTAAAATAATATTAATATATTACTAGTGTGCAATGTAAGATTTCAAAGAAAGTCTTTGTTGCGTATCGGGTATGCTATCGAATATATAATCCCCTTTAAAGTAAAATTAATATTTAATTCAAAAATATTAATAAATATGAAAATGTTTTATTCTTTATTTACCTGAGATGTTACATTAATGGTGTAATTCGTGTTTCAATTTCTATGTTATACCAATGAATATAAATATATATATATATATATATATAATGAGAAAATATTATATTAATATCCTCATTTAGATTCTTTAGAATACTAAATCATGATCAATGTATAAGGATTGGACCAACCAAACAAAAATTCTTATGAAAAAGGGATGTTGTTCACACCTAAAAATAATGATTTTAATAAGGAATTATTAATCTATAGTTGTTAAAATGTTATAAATGGATAATATATGATATTATAAGTAAGCATTTGATTATTTTGTTTTTTTATAGTAAATTTATTTTATTATACAGGGGGTAAACAACATTAAATGAAATTAAAACATATGTTAAGTGTTTTAGGATACTATATTATTTCTTGAAGTGATTAGTTATAATTATGTTTCCATTGATTATATATTATGATTTCACACTCAATAAACTATTTTAGATTTCTCGACCTCTTTTTATTTTTGGATATTAAATTATATCCATTAATATTCCACAATATACATATTGAATAAAAGTATATAATGTTTTTAATGAAAAATGACCATATATCTCTATTATAATGAAGATTCATTATATTCCTTGTCCAATTTTTTATAAATTTTATCAATAGTGTTTGAAAGATTACTGTAATATTTTTATATTAACAATTACCAATGATTGTTTTTTTAATAAATTCAAATAGATTAATCATGTGATTTTAGAATGAGGTACTACTATATTCAATACAAAAGAATGCATTAAATTATTTATTTTAATATATACCAAATGAAACTAATATCATTCAATCATGAACAATAAATTCATTAATGATTTCATTACATGGTTCCACAATCATTTAACTGAAAATTATATCCGTAATTTTTTTCACCATTTATATTTTATAGAATTTATTTCAATGTAAAACTAATATTTTCCTCTAGAAATATTCTAAGTGATCATTAATGGAATTTTCACCTGAGATACAATTCTTTGAGGTTGGTAATGAATTAATGGGGATATTATCAAATGATACCATATTTATCTTATCTTATATTGATTTGTAATTATTATGACATGATGTTTATGAAACATGTTACTTTTCAATGGGTTATGATAGGATGAAACAATGAACTTTTTATGAAATCCATTTGTTTTACATGGGTTACTCTATGTAGAATGTTTTATAAACCTAATGAATTTTAATAGATTATTATATAATGAATATTTACTGATATTGTGTCACATATTTTGTGAATTTAATTGTTTTATTGATTGGATAAATAATTTGGAGACATTAAGTTCATTGGGTAAATATGGATATATCACGAGATAAAAAAAATAGACTGTTGAATGAACCGTTTTTAATAAGGGACTTTAATAACTATGATTGTGTTTTGAGTGATCCTTTACTACTATGACAGAATGGATACTAACTCCAATATATAATGATATTCTTAGATATGATCCTTTACTACGAAAAAAATGATTTTCCATGCTTATCTATAGTCTAAAAACATGTCTTATTCAAACATTATGATATTGTGGATCACGTATGTTGAATCCATTTTGATTCATGAATTGTGAACTGAAATTATTTATTTCTTGAATCAAGATTATGATCTATGATATGGAGGGAGTTTTTTTTAAATATAATTCTGACGTGATCATAAAATTATTATAATGTTATGATTAAGTGGTCATTGATATATCTCATGTTTATGCTTACTAAGAATATGGTAACTCCCTTTCTTATGATTACATTACTCTAGTAATGAAGAAAAAAATGAAGTATGATAGGTATAATAAGGGTGGTAGTTATAATGAATGTAGTGGTTGGTGATGTAGTTTACATAAAAATGAACATTTAATGTAGACATGTTTCTAATGATGCATGATCTATATGATTATAAAATGGATCATTATGTTATGTAATGAATATTTATCTAATAAAATGTAACATCAATAAATAAAATTTTTGGGTCTATATACATCATAAACTCCAAAATAATCCACATACATGAATTATCTATTGATTCTAACCATATTTACCAACATTTAATGAAATATACACAATCATGGGAGACCCATTCCTCAATAGATCATGTATCCAGATCGAGGGGGTACTGAAAATAGAAAATGATTTGTCTGTATTAATGAACTGATTCCAACATTATGAAAACACTACAACTGTTTTGGGGATACTATTACATGAAAATAGGATGAGATCAACAATGAAGGGTCCCATAACCATTTTGAAATAAGTATCTCATGACTTCAGAGAGGGGGATGGATGGAAAAATAGAACATTATGAAGGACCCATGCCCCACCCTATAAAGAGATGTAGACTCCATTAATGAAATGGAAATATTCATTCCTTGGCCAAGTGTACAATATTAGTGAATGTATCGAAACCCAAATTTTATAATGATTTGATCTATCTTGGACTCATGTACAATATCCTTGTGAAAGGGATAATGGTTTATTTCCCAAAAATTCTTCACCAAATCCCATGATCACAACTAGCGATTCAGTGTGAATGTGATTTGATATTTACCATACGAATGAATATTGAATACAAGGGATGTTTCATATTAGGAGTGTTTTTTTGACCCCCACATCATTTAATCCTATTCCACATTCACTAAAACCAATTATATTGTCCACGGGGAGAAATAATTAATCCTACAAGAGTATAAGTCCTTATTAAAAAATACAAAACTATTCTAATTTCATTTGGTTTCTACACAAATCTAGCTTAACATCAGCCTACAAGTGAAACTATTCACTATGATACCCAATCCAACTAATTATTTATGATGGTTACTAGTATCTAAAAAAACAAGAGTGGCCCCTTTATAGAGTTTGATCACACCTCAGGTAGGATAGAATTCCTCAATCATTCTATACTCAAATAGTGGGATCCTTCCATCATTACCGTAGGATTTATATCCACAACGAAATATAAATCAGCTGAACAAAGGGACTCTGGTATCTTAGAGGACATTACCAACACTTTAAACATTGAAATATAATTGGAACGGATTCCTTTTATGTCCGACTCTATCTACTAGTTATAATTGTGTCCATCCCAAAAATTATTGTTATACATTGTGTACAAGACATGAACACAAAAAATTTGAGACTTTGTTATGCACCCTGGTCCAACATGGAATGCACTCTCTTAGTACATGGGTAGTAGGAATCACTATAGAAGGACATATCCTCTTACCACAACAATTTCATAATGAAAAAACGTCTTGTGAAAGTACAAAAAATGTTTTTTCCATGGTTTTCTGATTATGTAGATGGAAAAATCTGAATTGGTTTCCCTTAGGGTCTCACTACTATTTATTTAGAATTTAACTTTACTAAAAAAATTACATCAATGATAGGAATGTTTTCCTAATTGTGGGATGCTAAAATATGATCTATATCAGTGATAATGAAAATGACTGACGAATATGGACATTATATGGGGTTTTTTGTCATTTGTATAGAGGGCTTTATAATTTCAATTCTAGAAGTGATAATGGATGGATTTAATAGTACCAAAAAGGCATTGATAAAATCACCCATTATCATTGAATTTTTTAGGAGTGATAATAATTTTCAAAAATAAATTATTATTTTCACACACCAAAACACAACCATTAACATCTCTCACAATCACATTTCATAGAACATTCTAATACCAATCTCACCAATATTAACACTTATCCCTTGGTAAACACTCACAAACAGCAACCATCCATTCCTCATTACTAGAATAACTCCCAAAAAAACTACTCAAAATTTCATTTGATCATATGACCATAGTTTTCTGTTTCGGTTCTCTTTACCAATATATTAATAATGTTTTGTTTTATATTTTTCAATATCATTGTTTAATCATTATATTTTGAACAATTTAATATACACACACACATGCACACTTACATTCAGATAAATATTTTATATATTAATATTCATTTATATATATTAGAATATATGTGTGTGTGTCTTTTTATTAATACCAACATATATATATACAATATATATACATTTTTATAAGTATCTATATACTTATATTTTTATACATATAATAAATTTTTAGATATTAATCTAAATAAAATGGAAAATAATTAATTTCAAGTGATTTATATAATTATTTTGAAAATAATTTTCAAAATATGTCAATATCTTTAGATATAATTTCAATACATTCATTATATGTTTATATGTCTATATATATACATATTTACTTGTAACTGAGTAATTGAATATAAATTTAATAATGTATTTCTAAATGTTTACTTTAAATATTTTTTACTGGATTTAGTGATATTGTTATATCTCTATAAAACATAAATATATGATGTATATAGACAATATTGATTTATATACAAATAAAAAAACATTTAAAAACTAACATAGATGTTTTATATTTCTCACATATATAGATAAATAATTAAATATATACTTAATTATTTACATATATTATAATATATGAATAACGTTTTATTTGTTTACTAAAACAAACATGTTTATATAACAAATTTCATATATGAGTATATATATATATATATATAAATTTATTTATATTTATAAGGTAAGTAAAACAGATAATTTTTTACATTAAGTAAAATTAATAATAAATATTTATTTCCATATTGGTTTATATATTTAAAAATAAAATTTTATTTAAATATTTTTAAATTTAAATTTATAAAAAAAATTTATTCTATGTAAATATATGAAAATATCCTCATATTTAATTATAAACAAACCCAAATTATTAAAAAACATAAAATTTCAACAAACAAATATCCATATTAATGTATTCTCTTGGAATAAATTCAATCTCCATGGAAAAAATTAAAAAAACCTAAAACAAAAATGATATAATTTGAAATAATAAAAAATTACGTATACCAACTAAAAAATAGTTTTGGATTCCTTGTGGTCTTTTCATGACCTCATAAAATTAGCAAAATGGTACAAACAGTCAATAATTTTTTTACCACTTCAGATGCATAAATTTGACTTGTGGTAGAGTAAAAAAAGACACGCAAATAAAAATTTAAGGGAATTTAAATTTTGGGTCCTATTTTCGTAATATTATAGACCATTTTGAAATTTATTTTGTTTTATCTAATTCAATTGTTATTAAATAACTAATTTTCAATAATAATTATCAAATTAAAAATTAAAATTATATTTTGATGCTTTAATAAGGCACCTTTCACCCAATATCTTATATATTGTTATTAAATACATATTTAGCTTTAACTAAATCACATTAAAAAGAATAAATTATATTTATATCAATATAAATATAATATTATTAATGAAATATAATTTTATTATGAAATAGACATATAATTAGTGAAAAAAAGTGTGGATAAGGGGGCTTGTATCATCTCTCATAAAAAAGAAATGATAACGTCCCATATTTTATAGTTCACTTATCCTAGCACTCATACCCCCTATAAGTGATTTTTTATTTATTCTAATAAAGGGACTCCCATTATCAATTCCTTTTATTAGAAATTTTTAATGTCATTCTTCATCAGCTCTTTTTAGCAAAGAAAAATACCACCTTTATTAGTGATTATTAGCTTATATAAATGTCCAATTTATTTGTGATTATTATTACACTAATAAAGGGAGAATTTATCATCACAATTAGTTATAACTTCTAAATTCTAATGAAGTTTACAACCAAGTCTTCAGTATTGAATTACCAAAAATTTACATCTTGACAAAATTCTATGTAGACCTTGTCTCCAAATCGGTATGTACCAAAAAAATTCAAAACATGTGTTCATGATAGTACATTCATAGTAGTCAGAAATAGTTGATGCATGAATGCTATGGAAAAATGAATTCAACAAACACACCCAAGAACTAATTTGTTAAAAAAAATTAAGGACATAAAAAAAGAAAAATATATACAAGAAAATGAATGAAAAAAATGAAATCAAAATGATTTGAAATTGAAACAAAATCCCAACATCATGGATGATCATTATTGCATAACAATTTGAAGTTCTTTATTTGAAATCCATGGTAATTTTTTCATTATCCACACTCATATCATCACATAATGAATATATCTCCACCTATCACCTCATCTAGGTAATACATTATCAATAGGGATGTGGTATTTGTGACCTAATTCAAACATATTGAGATACTGGAAAGGAATAATATATTTTAATAACCCTAAATAAATTAAAGTTTAAATCCTCTAAATGAGATAGATCTAAACAATGAACAAGAATATTAATTATACCATGGCTAGGTAAAACTCCCTATCCATGATTCAATTATATAATCTATATGGATATTATTTTAGAATGAGATAATGTTTTAACAAGTGAAAAATAATTAATATTTCTTTGAAATAATTAGAAAAATTAATATATCACCCAAAATAAAACCTCCTTAAATTCCTACCCTTTGATAAATTCCACACTCTACTATCAACATAACCATTAGAATGTTTTTGAGGTCATTTGAAATGAGGAAATTACTATTTACACTTTTAAAAGGATTGGGGCTATTGTGTATTAAAAAAATAGGTCATTCATGAAGTAAAATCTTCAATAATTTTCCAATTATTAATAATTCCCCTAATTATCAATAATTAATTCAAAATACCCCATTTAAATTAGGGTTTTCATGTTTAATGACTTCATTGAATGTGCTTTATTTAATCAGCAGAAAATCCCATGTTGAACATCAATAAATCATTACTAATAATTTATATATCCCATGAAATTTGATGGATATTAAGTATATAATATAAAATTTAAATCCACTAACATTACCCATGTCAACCACATTCTAGTTTGTCTCATGAAATAGAAATATTCTTTCACAAAATATTCGATCTTATTCATTCTATCACAATAAATCATTGATTATTAAAGTTATTATAATTATTAGTGGGTATTGTGTTATTGTTTTCAATGATCTACTATTTCACATATAGGAATACTTGTATTCCATTTAGGTAATGACTAAAAATAGTATTCTTATGTGGAATGAAATACTTGAGTATAGTGTATAATGGGTATATAGTGTTTTTTTATAGCATACACTAAAATATTCCCATATCAAGGCACACATTTATCAAGTTACTTAATCCATGGTAGTGCACCACAAATCTCTAATAGATCATAAAAAATCATCTCATTTATCATAAACTATGTCTCCAATAATGTTTTGGTAATCATGTAATGGTAATGATATAATGAGATAATTGTTTTAAAATTTTAACCTGATTTTGATGATAAATATATAACAACTTTTTGGCCCCAGTAATGAGATGGAGCATTGTATTGGGGGTGAATAGATTTGAATATTTGTTTAAAATAAAATGTATAAATCTATTATTAAATAAAAAAATTAAACATAAAAAATAATTTTAGAAATGTTTTGAGGAGTGATTGGAAAAGTAATGAACAATAGGGAAAAAATAATTTTCATATTATTAAAATCAAAATTTATCATTTTAATATAATTAAAATCTTTATATCTCAAAGATATATAACACTAACTAATACAATACATCAATTTTTAAGTGGATTCCCAACTCTTAACAACATTCATTTTTCTACCCAAGTGAAACAATCAGAAATATTTTTTATTAAAACAACTGCCAAAAAACCAAACCATTATAATGAAGTGGAAGAATAATAATAATTTCCCTTACCTAGACATAAACCCAACATAAGACTTTTTCTAATTACCACATCCAAGTATAATCAATTGACACTAATTTTTTTTAGGATGACACTAGCAAGAGTAACCTTTTATTGAGGTACATCCATTAGTGAGTTGATGTATTAAAACACGATGAACTTTAAAGTAAAAGAACAGTTATATAACATTGACATATTGAATATGTAAAACCACTGAATAATAGATGAATGTAGGTTTTATAGAAGAATAAGTTTTTATATACAAGGCCAAAATGATTATTTACACAAAAAAATCCCTATATTAATTTATAAATAGGTATAGTATATTCAACAATTATATGAGTAATCCATTAGATAATATAAATAATAAATAATAAAAATAAGGAAATAATATAATAAAAATTATTTTTATAAAATTCAAGAAATATTTAACAAATATTAGTATATATTTAATCATTAAAATTTCAAGAATAAAATTATTTAAAATCCACATTAACATATATATATATTCAATTTTTATTCACATTGAAATAAACCCTTAAATATAAAAAAAATCCAAATTAATATATTGATATTTTAATTTTATATTGTACTAGAATTCCAAATAATCATGATTCAAAAATATATCTATATCATGAACATCCTCGAATGAAAAAAATAACTGAAATATATTTATGTCTCACTAATGCATAAAAAATTAATGTCCCAATTTTACATCAATTATGACGAGTTAATATACTCCATGGGAGTGGTTAATAAGAATAAAAACTCTTTCTTTCGATCTATAAATTTCATAAATATATAATTCCTTCTTATAAGGCTTCTACTTAATATTGTTAACATTTAAAATAGAATAAATTACATTAATTACTTTTAAACAATTAAAAATACTTTCAATTGATCAGTGTATACACAATCTAATTTATAATATAATAAAATGCATAATGTAAATTTTATAATTAGACATGGATATGTTATATATTCCACTAAGTAGAAAAAATAAATACCAAGGAAATTACCTATATGAAATATCCTATATTTCAGACAGAACATTGTCTTAACCAATATATTGGTTTTCATAAATCTGTGAAAATGACAATATATAAGATGTATTTCTTAATATGTAAGAGGATTAAAATTAATATGTATAAAATAAGTTAAAATGAAATATAATCATAAATATGAATGATTTACAATACAATATACCTATGATATTTAAATCAATGTAAAACTAATAATCCCACATGTGATGTGTAATATGTTGTCCTTTCATAGATTTTACACATGAGAGAAAATGTATGGGTTTTAAATAGATCATTTCAAAAATAACTTTCACATAGAATTAGAGGAATAATAAAATATTATAACTATAATAATAAAAAAATATAAATAATAACAAAATTTATGATCATTTTTTAATTTTACAAAAATATTAATGCTGCTAACATAATTCTATTGTCCATTTTGGAATAAATAGGAGATTTATAGTAATACAAACCTGAATAATATATAAAACAATGAATAAAAAAAATATTAACCTTGAATAAAAGTATACCAAAAAATAATAACAACAAAATTATACGAAAGAAAGGAAAATTAATTATTAAAAATTTAATTAATGAAATTGAGAGGCAATAATGAGTGGAAAAACATTACACCCCTTTTTTATAACCTAAAACCGAAATGTACTATCCCTATTTTTTTTTGAAAATAGTGTTTTATAAATAAGAATTAGTCATTATAGTAGTTATGATATAGAAGTAACATGATAAAATAATGAAGATATATATTATAGATTAGTCAACATAACAAAATATTTATAAAAATAGTTTACAAAAATTAAAAATAATTGGTAATGTAAACTCCCTCTTAATCCATGATTATTAAAATATATACCAACCGACAAATAATTGATTAAAAGAATAAATAATCCCTCTTAATCTAATGATTATCCTTTGAAATTAAAAAATGGCAACACCATATCATATTATTCTTATACAATGTAGTGAAAACTACTCCTATAAAAATCCAAAAAATACTATGATCCATGAAACATGATAATAATATTTCAATAGTAATAAATGATATAATAAATTTCAATGAATTAAATATAATCAATTTTTTATTTTAATGCTTCAAAATCATTTAATAAAATAGAAAATTCTTACATATATGTTAAAATAATTACTCCCAGTTATATTTCATGTCCTTATACCAAATAATAAAATGATAAAGGATATGTATTCTAGTCATAATAAAATCATTAACAACACATATAAATCAATTAATGTCCTATAATATTCAAATAGAAACCATTAAGAACAAATATTTTATAACAGTTAGATAAGATAACATTGAAAACGTATTTAAATATAAGATCATTTATATAAACAAGATATTTTCTTAATCAAAATGTTAAATTATATTTATAATTTATAAAATATCCACATTTTAAATAATAAATAAATAATATACCATTTTTTAACATACAAAATATTATTTAGGTTTGAGGTTGTTTTTCATTATACCCATGATATTTCAAATTCTTATATGTTAAATTTTTCCTTCTAAATATCATAAATTCATTTTTCATTTACCATCAAATTGTGAATTTACGAAATGCTTTCTTCAAAAAAATTACCATAAACTTTATTTTTTTATTAAATTCTAAAAATACATGTAAATCATCACATACTTTTTCATTTCAAAAATAATCGTTACTCTCTTCCATTTAATTGTTTTCATTTAGAATCTCTTTTTTTATTGCACTAATAATTTTTCTTCTCATTGATCACACAATTTTTCCTCCATAAGATTAATATTGTTATATAAAATAGGAAAAACTATTTTGAAACACAAATATTTTATTTTCATTATTTTTAATAGTAGGACTCTTATAATCTTAATCGTGGTTATTTATATAAAAATAATCATCAAATTAATGAATAGCCTCTTCCATTCCACTAATCTATCATAAAATTCTGTATTTCTTTAAAAATTCATCTAAATTACCTGAAAAATATTTTTGGAATGGTGAAAAATTTAACAATAAATTTTTTAGTCATATAACATTTATAACCATCTTCTTTCTCACTTATATATATATAATTTAATTTTCAATCACTTTTTCCACAATTTTATAGAATTTATTTATTTTCTATCATCATAAAATTATTATCTATTCATTAATTTCACACACCCAGAAAATCATAATAAATGTGAATTTTTTCATACACTCATAATATGTTTTAAAAGTATTTTAAATTCCATTCTAATAAATATTCCAAAAAATATTTCTTTCACATATGGGTGGATTCATCTCGATTTATTTGAGATCACCATTCATTACCTTAGTAATTCTCTAAATTACATCCACTAAAAACAAATTCATTATTATGTGTGAATATAACACACTAAGAAATTATGAAAAAATTATTTTCACATAAATTCATTTCTCTTTGTTCGAATTAAATACATGAAATGGTGGGTTTATATAGATCACAATACACTATTAGAACATTATTATTCAAACAAGCCCTTTATAATCTATTCTTTATGTTAATGGGTATGAAAAAGAAGAAATAAATTATTAATATTATATATTTTAATAATTTATAATATAAATTTAATTATTATTTAATTGTTGGAAATAATATATGAATCATTACAAAGAAGAAAATATGAAAAAATTAAATTTTCTAAAAGGCTATTTAGTCATGCTTTGTGCTCATAGTATGAATTAATTTTTTTTTTCATATTTTATATTTTTTAAAAAATATTAAAATCTATTTACATTATATACATATCAATTTTAAAATGGGTGAATTTTGTATACTTTTTAAAAAAAGATTTTTTAATGAATAGTTAAATTAGTAATTTTTATTTAAAAGTTTCTTTTCGTTTTAATTATTTACAAATATAAAATATATTTTAAATATGACTGAACATGTAATTAGTTTCATTATATAAAATTTTAACTAATATAGATCATCATAACCATTTTATAAAGAATTTTTATGTAATTTGATTCCAAAGTTTTGAATGTTTTTAGGGGAAAACTGAATGTTTGACTTGTTTGTGGGTTTTATTTTAATAAAACTTTTCCACTTTTTTCAGTTTCATTTGATAAAATACATTCCATATTTTTAATCACCACAATTATAATTATCTAATAATTTCAAAATAATTTTTAACCATTATGAATAGTTAATATAGTAAAAATAAATTGTCGCTCTTAAAGTGAAAATGGATCTAATGCGCGGTCAAACCAAGAAGATACGGATTAAAAGTACCTTAAAGATTCTATAACTAAATTTTTGTGATCATATTTCAACTATATAAAATATATGGTAATCCAATTTAATATTTTTTAGGATATTTCAAGGATAATTAATATTTTTTCATTTAATTGATTTCAAAAAAAGTTCATGTGTGTCCTCTCCCGCAGATATAAAATGCCACCCCGATACAATCTTCTTCACATTTCCAAATCCATTTTGATTGAAAAATATGTTACCTGATAAAATTATTAAATCCATACTCAAATACTATAGGCCTTATTAAAATTAAATAACCATCCTAATAAGGCTATAGTTATAAACCTAAAGTGGTTCTTTGAATAAGTGGTACAATTCTAAAGATGCATGTTTGTTTCAATTAATTTTCCACCTCTATAAAATAGTATAAAATTAATATAATTTTAAAAAAACAGTATCTACAATATGAAAAATCATAATTTTTAATTAAATATTCCATATCCATCTCCAATTCAATCAAATGAGTAATGAATCCCTCGATAATGTTTACGAACAACCACCAGTGCGGGAATCGATGTAATTAATTTTCCATCTCCACCATTAAAGTCATCATATACTTATGGATTTAAAAAAAATATATATATAATATTTATGATATCAAAATATATCAAGAAATAAAATTTCTTATCTACCTTCTCACCATTCATCCAATTGGAAAACAATAGTGTCGCTTGTGTGTTTGGTGGACTGATGGATCACGAACCGTTATGATGTTTTCCCTGTTTCATTTTTAAATAAATTGTAATAAGAATGGAGTAAAGGAATATATTATATATATGTATCATAATTATTCCTACTTAATTATTATACCACATTTTGGAACAATTATTTGTACCATGGGTGATATGATAATGTCGGCCATGTGTATGGAAGATTATCGCCTCAAGAAAAATGTCACTCATTTTTCAATTACTATTTACATGGATGGTAATAAGGATGTATTTTATTAATATAATTTGAACATAATTTTTAACCATAATGAATTTTTAAAATAGTAAGTATACATTACCATGCTTAGAGTGAAATCTGTATTAATAAGGGGTTAAAATAAAATGATAATGGTAAAAATTACCTAAAATAGTCTAAAAACTCTTTTAGGTATACATTTATTCCATGTCATCTATATTTATAGAAAACGGTACATTTTTTAGACTTTTTTTATAAAAATATGTGGGAAAACTTTTTTTTTCAAAAACTAAAAGTGTTTTGCCCAATTAAGTTATAAAATGACACCACCTCTCCTGTATTTTTCAAGCATTAATATATAACTATCTCAGTCTATTTGTTTCCCAATAAATTAAATTGTTTATTTCCCATATAATATATTCCTTATATTGATCATAAATCCATCATATTAAGTGATTTTGTTCTTAATATAGGTGGTTGTCTGATGAAGCTGACACTTTCTTAACTGAGAATATTTATATTATATTTTATTTATCCTCCATTAAATGTTCTAAAATAATGATATATAATAACTATATTATATATCATATAACTATATTTAATTATTTCAATTGTATTACCCTAATTCATCTCCTCTTCTATCAAATGTGGTACAAATTCATCATTCTTGTGTATGAGGGATTATTCCTCACAAACAGATGCCATTCGTTTTCCATAATTACCTCCCACGGATTGATATAATGATGTATTAAAATTATATTAATGATATTTGTGACATATTTTACTTTTCCAATAATTATTTCAAATAATCCTTTTTTACATTCCATTCTATGTGGTATATGGTAATGTCGGTTCTGTTTATGGTAGACTACCCCCACATTATGAAATGTGATTCGTTTTATAATGATGACATCATCAATATTTACATGAATGGATTAAAATTGTTTCAAATAGAGTATTAGTGAACCCATTACATTTCAATGATTTAATAACATTTATTGTTATTGTTATAGAACACATTTATTTTGAGGGGTTTACACACATTTCAAAGAGATTATGATGGAAACCTTATTTATTGAAGGGTTAATCATGCTTCAAAAGATTGTTATGAAGCACATTTCTTTTCCATGGGTTAATCATGTCATAATAATAATAAAGGGTTTTTATGATTTTATGATTAAATTAATGATCATTGTACATTATTAATTAATTATAGGTTAAACTTATTGATGATCATTGGTGTGTCCGGATAGCGCTGGGTGAGCCCGTTATAGCTTCTAGGATGAGTGAACCTAGATAATGATCTATTATCCCATTAAATCCTTAATAATGGGTGCACCAAGATAAATCTGAGTGGGCCTATTATTTCTTATAGGGTGGGTGTTCCTAGCTAGTCATATGTGATCCCAATATAGCTTTTACAATGGATACTCTAAGAATGTTTAGGGTGAGATTGATACAGAATATATGATGGGTGTACCAGGATAACACTCCAATGCATTGAGTAATGATTCTCTTCTCTGAAAAATTATATTTAAGTCATCCATTTTGTTATTATAAGTTTTAATGTTTTTAATACTTTTGTTATGTTGATTTTCCAATATACCAATATGTTTTCTTTATGCCTACCATGGGTTATAATTTTTCCTCTAATGAAGATTGATATCACCTGGATAATGATTATTGATTTTAATGACTATTTTCATTTATAAATTTATATGTCATGTTTTCATATTTAATGATTCATCTACTGATGGGTATAAATATTCCTATTTTATTCTCATGTAATTTTTTTATTTCATCATACCATAATGTTATTCTTATGTTCATTAATGATATTCAATTATTAATTCGTATGTTCACCCTTAATGAGAATTTCAGCACACTATTCATTTTATTCCCTTTACATTGGTTATCAATAATGATGTTGAAATAACTACTTCTTTAAAGAATTCATTTGTATAATGATGATGGTATAATGTGAAATAAGAAATTTTGGGATAAGTTAGAGAAAATATTATTTAATTATATGGGTATTATTTGTGTAATCGTTTATCCATATTATCTAAAAATAAAATCCTAAAATGTAATTGATATATTAAGTTTATATAACATTTCATTTTTATATTTATGTTTTTAATGGTGAAAAATTGGGTTACCTTCAATGGTATCAAACTAAAAAATGTAAAAGTTTATTATGTTAGCATCGGATTTGGGAGTACATATTTGCTGTTATTATGCCATGTACCTTTATTTTGGATGAACCAATGGTTCTTTAACCCATTATATATATTATATTACATAACCTTATAAATATCACCTAGTTTCTAATGATCAATTTCATCTACCTCTCTCCACAACTATTTATGTTTTTCTTCTATGTTCATATATTCTCTTCCCACTAATGTTCTCCTACTTGGAAACATAGTTATGTGTTATTATAGATGAAAATTGTATTTGGGTTTGGATCTTATCAACAATATTTTTTTACACTATTTATAATGTGGATATATAAATTTTTTTTTTCAATTTTCAAACACAAAAATATTGAGATCAATTTTTAATTGTGAGGATGAAATTACCATAAGCGGGAGAATATATCACCTCGATATTTTAAAAGAGAAATATTATCTTTGACAATATATATGACCCAAAAATAGTTTATATGGTATGTTTTTACACTATGATTTTATAATGTTCTACTTTTTATCTAAATTCCACTCATCTATAGCTTACATTACAAACTACGTCAGGTCTAAATTAAACATGATTCTTTATTAAAACATTATTATTCAAATATGAAAAATATAATATTGTTGCTATGTTAGGGGTATGAATAAGCATAAAAATTTATGAATATTATACTTCTTAAACATATATAAAATAATTTCTATGGTTATCTATTGATTTCAAATAAAATAAGAATCTTTTGAATGGAAAAATTAATATTTTTTGAAAATTAATATTTTTATAAAATGTGATTTATTCATAATTTTTAGACATAATTTGAAATAAATTTTTAGAACCGTTAGAAAAAAAATTTTAGAAGGTGATATTCATTTTGAAATCTGTATTTCAAAAATACCCTTTGGTAAATTTTTGAGAATTTTATGAAAAGATTAAATTTTTGATGAATAATGGTGAATAATTATTTCTCGAAAACATAAATTTATTTATAGTTATTTTTAGAGAGAAAATGTATTTCAAATATTTTTAAAGGAATATTATAATAATTATATTAAAATTTAACTAATTTAATTCATTTTAATAAATTATATATGGAATTCAAATGAAAAATATTTTTATAGATTTTAAATATTTTTTAGGTAAAAAATGATTTTTATACCTATATATCGATTTTATTTACTAGTAAATTATAACAAATTATATGAGTGAAATTTGATAAAATAGATTCTATATTTTGAATCACCATAATTAAATTTTCAAATTTGTTATGGTTATTTTTTCTCATTATAAATATTAAATGTTTTAAAAATAATTTAATATGGTTAAGGTGAAAATGAATTTACTAGGGATTAAACTTTAAAGATAAGTCTTTAAATGACCATTAAACTTGTAAAATTAAAATATTATTGTCATATGTGTACATTATAATATCATTTATTCTAGAATGTACAATTTTGGAAACTTTTTTCTTGATAAAAACATGGATGTTACTCATTCATTGAAAAAAAATCCCAATTATCCTCACCCCCACTTATAAAATACATAGCCTCTCATAATATATTAAAACCCCCAAATAAATTTGTATCATCCAATACCAAACAATATATCTTAATTTTTTATTGCCAAAAATCTTATAGGTAATAGTTTTATTATAAAATCCACCAAAAATGATTTAGGTATAATCCTACTAGGGTTCTCTAAATAAGACATAAATTCCAAATGTACATATTTGTTTTATTTTTTTATCCAACTCATTATAATATTATAAAACTATGTTAATATAATTATAACCACAATAGTAAATAAAACGTAATTATATCTTATAACATTATTTTTATATTCGATAATTGTCTCTAGTTCAATCAAAAAGAAAATTCAGTCATCGATAATGTGTAAGATGGTCAACCGCCTAGGGAACTGAGAAAAATATTTTTTCATCACCATCCTTCAAGGATAGATTAAGGAAGTATTTAACATATGCATATTAAATTTATGAATGTAATATAATAACTGAATTATTATATCACTCCTATATTCTTGACTTTTGACCTATTTTAAAATAATAACATAACTCGTGTGTACGAAGGACTGCTACCTCTTGAACCATTGTGATGAGTTTTCCTCGTATCCATTATAATTATATGTTAATAAGTATTTTCTAAATGAATATATATTATATTATTTACATAATTATTCTTGTGTAATTATGATAGCATATATAGTTTATTTCATTCCATTATTTGTGAGATATAATAATGTTGCTCATATGTATGTAGGACAACATCCTCATTAAGCGATTTTATTCATTTTTCATTAAATATTTAAAAAATTAGTATTTATGATAGATTTTATTAATTTAAATTATATATAAATATTTATAAATATTTTATAAGTTTAATCAATATTTATTTTCCATTCCTTCCATCCATCGAGAAAATAGAAACACCATTCATACACAGATATGGTCTACTATCTCTATGACCGGTGTGGTACATTTTCAATAGCTAACATTTATTGGGTATTATGAATACATATATAATAAATAAATAGGATATTTATATAATTTTTAATATTTGTGAAATTGTAAGACCATGATAAAGTTAAATTTACAAAAATTACTTAACCAAAATAGATATGAAATATGAAGCTATTATCACCAATAATAGTAATTTTTACACAGACCTAATAACTAACAGGTCATAAACTATTTTTAAATGATATATGTTATGAAATATATTTTAATTTTTGGGAAATATAAATATATTAAAAATATATTTATTATAAATGAGGTTTATAAACATATTAAGGAATTAAAAATTAGTGTAATTGTTTCTCATCTAATTTTTACTTCCCTTAGACATATTTTGTATTCACAACATAATACATTTTTTAGTGTATATACTACCCCTTGTAAATGTTATTTCATTAATTCATTTATCTTCGTGACAGTTAATGTTTCATTTTATATAACTTATTCATGGGGATTTCAATTCATATTTTTTCATTGTGGTAAGGCCTTATTTAATAATCTCATCAATATTTGGGTGTTTTTTATTAAGTCTCCCTTGGGTTAATTATATGATATTTATGTACAAAAACAATTATATTTCTCTCTTCTCCATTTATTCAATAACATTTTTAAATTAATATTACCATTTATCCTCTCTTAATTACATAAAATGATTGAAACAATTTTTGAGAAAATCATATTTTATCTCTCTCTTTAATTAAAAATAATTTTTCATCTAATCCATGTATTATAAAAAATTAATATTATTTAAATAATTTATATCAGTTATTAAATAAAAATTTACCAATTTTTAACTTCTTACCAAATTATTGTAATGTAATCTTATCATTTTGTCGAAACAAGGAATGTTATGATTTTACCAAAATGAGATAGAAATATTCATTTTAATGTGTTAGATATAAGAATAACATCCTTATGTCATGGAAAATAAAAAATTTCATGCTTAATTTCTAAATTTGAAAAGTTATATTCAAAAAGAGATATTTTAAAAATATATTTTGAACATGTAGTTTTAAAAATTAATTCATACTAAAAAATTTATTTTCATAAGAATGTTTTTAATGTCATATTTATGGTATATAAGTTCATAAATGGCATCAAAACATTATTTTAATTATGATCAATTAGGAATATTTGTTAATGTAACAATATTAAATATTTATATAGATTTTTTAGGATTTGTTTTAATGGGGATGTACTATTTTGAAATAATTTTCTTGGTTGCTATGAATGGTTTAGGATTATGTTGATTAATTGCGGAATTTATTAACATTTCATACAATAGTATTTAAATAATATTTTTATGTCGATTATGTTTCACTGATTACGTATGATGAATGAAATGTACTATTGAAGTCACTGGGAGGGCCTACAATGGCCCCTCGATGTATCAGTTGGTCTCCAAAGAAAACCTATTTTTTTCCAAGACCATACCCATTTATGTAATATTTCATATCATGAGGCATTGGTGGTACAGTTATGATTCTAGATTAAAAAATCACATCATTATTATTTATGTTATTAATATATCTGTGATTATTCAATAAGACATATTATAAGTGGATAATTTTCTACCTCACCTAATTATTTACATGTCATTATTTTATTAAAATTTATTCCAACAATATTATGATCATGTAATTAATTGAATGGAATGTGGTTTAGTTATTTAACATTACTTGTTGATTAATCTATATTTATTCATGATAGATTCTACTCTATGCATACCCTTATTGTGTATTTGTTCTCACCCTCATTCTTATATTTCTTTTACATAAAATCTAAGATATTTTTTTTTCTTATTGATTAGAATGGATATACTCAATGGATTAATGTTGTTCTCAATATAAATTCTATGTTGTATTTTCATTTATTAAAAATATAACTGAGAATCGAGTATATATTTATTTTACCAAAACTACTAAACTGTTGGTCATTTTAGAATCGATTACTTATTTCTAATTTCGATATAATAATGAAACCATTGGATCCAGTCCACTAGGGTTGGGGTCCTTAAATTAATCATGCCAAAATTATTTATATTCTATTTTTATATTGTATATCGAGTAATTTAAATAATTAACCAGATAACATGAGCAATTTTAAATAAATAATCCATTACAAAAACATTTTTACCTATAAAAAAAATAATATTCATAATATTTTAATTTATAAAATACATATTTTAATCATTATCAGTAGGTGTATTGGGTTACCTTTTTGGAAATTTTAATGGTTTTTTATTATTTTTCAAATGGCCAGTCATATATTTCGTGTGGTAGGTTTCCTTTATTACTTATTAGTATCTATAGTCATTACCTTCAAAGAAGGGTGTTTTATGATCAATTTAACCATCATTTAAGCATTGATGATCTATCTAGAAATATATTTACCTTATTCTACTAATTATATATAATTTTTTTAAAATATACACATATATATATATATATATGTATGTTTTAATATAAAAATAACAATTTTGAGGTATTAGGTAAAATTCTATAAAGAAGAACTATCAAAAAGAAAAAATTGATAAAGTTTTTCCCCAAATTATTATTTGGTAGAGATTTTAAAAGAGGAATTAAAATATACCAAAATAAATGTTTAAAGCATAATGTGTAATTTAGTGGATAAATTAAATAAAAAATATAAATATAAACAAGAAATTTAGTGAAGTTTGAAGAGAAAATATAGACATAATGAAAAATATAACATAAGTAATTTTATAAATAATCATATAAAAATAATATTATTATTACTCACTAAATATCCCTATCCATAAGAGATACAATAAACTATAGAAATGGAAATTAATTTTAAATTGAAGTCACAACCCTTTATAATATGACTTTTTCTACCTAGGATGCAGAAAAAAATTATTTTCTTCAAACCATTATTTGAAATATAGGAACCTTACTTTTTAAAAGGAGGAAGAACAAATGTTTTCCTTCTCTAGACTAAGGCAAAAATACATGTTTCCTTTTACTGAAAACATGTCATAAACACTCATCCTAATTTTTTACAATAGAATAAAAAATAAACTTGTTATATTTATTTATAATCATGTTTGATTTGGGTGATTGAAACATTTAAAACATAAAAGTAAATTAATAATTTAAGAACAATGAAATATAAAACAATTAAAAAACTAAATGGTCATAAATTAATTTTACAAGTTTAAAACATGGTGTCTGATCCCTTATTATTAGATGAATGACATAAATATATATAAAATACAAGGACTCCAAAAATACTATCAATAGTTTGTAAAAAAATTTCCCTCATAGAGTTTACATGCTTTAATATATCTATTGGGTTGTTTAATAATCATCTCAACCACTTATAATAGAATCATCATTTTAAAAATGAATGTATAAAGAATATTAACTTTAAATAACTCTTTATAATGAATTATGAACTAGTATATTTGATTTATTTTCTATATCAAATTCCAATAATGTTTATACATAATAAATAATTAAAATAAAGAAATAATATAATAACCATAATTTATAAAATAGTCATGAAAGATTTACAAAACATAAGTTGATGAATTCTCAAAAATATTTTCAAAATAGGATTATTTAAAAATATTAATTTTATTCCTCTATAGACATCATATTTTTAATCCCTTGGATTAATCTGAGAAATATCACTACAAAGTTATTTTGAATATATTAATATTTTAATATTAAATTATTGTATCAGTTCTGAAAATAATATATTATAATATATCAATGGTGAAAAAATTCACAAATTGATATAATCAATTATATCAATCAAGTCCATTTGTGGAATGAAATAATACTTCTCCACATTTTATATCTATAATAATGAGTTGGTATTCTCCATAGATATCTTCAATCGGGATATAAACTATAACTTCAAATTAATATTTAAAAAAAATATTAAAAGCCTTAAAAATTAATCATATATAATATTTTAATCTTTTTATACACAATACATATCATAAATTATATTTTTCAATTAAAATAAATTATTATTATTCCCTATATACTTAAAATAAATAGACCTTCAGATAAATGAATAATATAAATTTAAAACATCAATAAGTATTTTTAATATATTCTATATAACATAAAAATGTAGCACATAAGAAATTACCCACATATAATATCCTGCAATTCATATGTAAAATTATACACCAATACATGGGATATTTTCATATGTGAAATATTAATACCAAAATTATTAATTTGATATGTAAGAGAATTAAAATTCATATGAATAAAAATAATTCATTCTCATTACATTTAAATTAACAATTTTTTAAAAACAAAAATGATTTCTATTATTGTAGGGACACTGACCGTAATGAAATAGAGAAAATTTATTCTATAATACAATGATATGAGATACAAGGAATAAAATCATAAAGGGCCGAATAGTTTAATTGTATTAGAAAACAGGATTTATCCATGATTACCATATTAAATTTGTATAAACAAATTAAAAATGAAGTTTTTAGAATAAAATTATTCCATATAGAATAATCTTGCATCTCATTTATAGTATAATTCATGATTTTTGGGACATGCAAATGAAATAAGTGTGAGATGAAAGTTGTAGTAAGGGTCAATTACAATAGAAGTTATCGTGAATCAATAAGCATAATCAATATAGAAAGGTAAATAACTAAACACATATTACATTTATATGAATTTTATATCATGATTATATTAGACATAATCAATAAGGGAATTTAAATAACTAAAAATACATTCCATTGAGTAAATTAAGCGATAATGAAAATAATCAGTATATAATATCACAGTAATAATATTATGGATAATTAGATAAATGAATTCTCAATGAAGGAACTGCTTAATTAATAGATTCTACACATCTGGTACATGAAAAACTATGCAACCAATATTTATCTTCCATGAATTTTAAAACTAAAATGTAGAAAATATTCTAGTTTTTCTATCTATATATTTATATACATGAACATTCAAATGATATTTTGAAACTACAAAGTTCAAAATCATAGGTTTTGGATAAATAATTTTTCTAATGAAACTAGTTTATGAATTGGTGGTATTTATATATATGGCCCCCATTGATAAATTCATGTCCATAGAATTACTCTAAAATTTAGTAATTGATTTAATTTATGAACAATGTTATATATAAAAAATCGTTATTGAGTTAAAAGTATTGATTTACCAATATTTACCCTATAAAACAAATTACACACATAGTGAAACACCTTATGTATAAATGTCATATAGTTTAAAAAATAACCATATACATGATAAATAAAAATGAAACAAATGGGGAATTTAATGCCCATGAGAAATTAAACTATTCAATTAAATGTTAAAGATAAAAAAATGATTCATGGATGTTATTTTCAATACCTTCATTTGTCAATCTAATCATAAAAACAATCCATTGGAAGAATAGGGATGATATCAATATAGTACATACCCATTATAGTAATAAGAAAGTATTGTTGTCATTAAAGAATATAAATACAACAATACTGTATCAATAAACCTTCACAATGAAAATAACATTTTTATTTGGAATTGTTTTTACCATAACACATTTTTAAAATCACGTTCATCAAATATTACATTTATAAAATAATATTTTATTGAATATTTGGAAAAAAATTATTTAAAAATGCATATAACCTAAATACCGATTCATCAAAGAGATTACATCCATGACAGACGGTAATTAACTAAATGATAGGAATGTTAAAAACAAAATTCCCTTTTTATTAAAAAAAGTTTTCAAAATAAATTTGTTTTCTAAAAGGAAAAACATTTATCTCATATTTAAAAATAAAGGAATTTTTGATATTTTTGGAAAAATAATTAATTTTACATTGAAATAGTTATTAAAAAACAAAAAATTGGAAAATATTTCATAAAGAAATTATTATTAAAATCATAGAAACATGTTGAATTTTTTTTGAAAACATTTATTTGGAAGAAATCATATTTTTTACTAAAATTAGAAATTAAAAAATATTTTATTAAAAACATTTTATTAATAATTTTATATAAAAAAGACTATTTAAATAGTAATATTACATGAAAAATATCATGAATAATGTGATGATGATAAAATAATGTTGGATTATTTATAAAATTATAAAATAAATTCTTTTAACAAAAATTAATGAATAAACAATCCTAATTACAATGCGATTGTGAAATAAACATGAAAATTATAATAACAATGAAAATATAATTAATAAATAAATCAATTATATGTATCAATTTTAAATCCACATAAAAAAGTATAAATACAATAGAATTAAATAATAAATTATTATTCAAAAAACATTCCATATTCAATTAATACCAAGAATTTACATAACCCAATGAAAAGAAATTATGTTACGAATTATTTTACCACCATGTAAATTTATAGTTATTTTACATTATATGAAATAATTAAAATTGAATAAAAAATACCATTATTCATGATGGATTCATTATATTTCATGTAAATTTGGAAGTACATACACCATAAAAAAATTGGTGTCTCTTATTACAATATGCCTCAAAGAACAAAAATTGAGATGATCTTCCTAATAATGATCATGCTATTGAGGTGGGAATAAATCATTGAATTTATTATGCATAAAAAATGTAAATCCACTTATGTTTTTTTAATACCACATAGAATAATATATTTTCATTACACACGTAATCTTATAGTGACTTAATCAACGATGTAGAAGACTTTACCGATGAGTGGTAATTGAGTTAAGAAATTTCTTACCTCACACGTCCTTTTAATTGAATATTATTTCACCTATATTATTGTTTTTTTAAACAATTTATTAACATTAAAATATAACAATATTAATATTTAAAATATCACATATTATCATTTTTATCATATCATCACTTGTTCATTAACAATTCTTCATTATTTTTATTGTTTGGATTATTAATTTCTCAGTTTGGTCATGTTTGTATGGTTATAAAATAACTAGTTCTTTCACATGTAACATAGTATCATCTTATCCAAAATAATAATCATGAAATAGATATCATAATTATAAATAAATTATTCTATTATGAGATACATGAATTATTGTTTTGAGAAATGAAAATATTCATGAGCATGGAGATGGTGGTCCCTATGTGTGCATGTGTAATGTTTTTATTTTTTAATGATCATTATAAAAAGGTAAATAGTTATATATTATATTTAAATAATTATAAAAAAAACATTAATAACATATTATTTCATTAAATATTTTTATTTATATCATTAATTAAGAGTGGTGGTGAAATTAGAGTTTCATTGTTTCATGAATGTAGTAGTCCACACATACATTAATAACATTATCATCTATTGTTATGTGAAAATGTAAGAAATAAAATGATATATATTATATTTTAATAATTATTGTTATTTAATTAATAAAATTATTATATCATTTATATCACATATAATCATTATAGATATCATTATCACATTCTATGTAATGTGTTAATGAATTGAATCACTTCGTGAGGCAGTAGTTCATCGTACCCATGAGCAACATTATAATATCTCAAATGGAATGGAATGAAAAATATAAATTTGGATATAATTAAAACATATGTATATGTTACTTTTAAATATAATATATATAGTTTATATACATTACTATACCTAACCATGATTGGTGGTAATGTAAACAATGGATGACATCGGTTCACGGGGATGTAGTCTACTATACAAACCAATGATGATTTTGTAACCCATTTGATGGAATTTGAGGTTGTTTTAGGTCATGAGGTATTATAATGAATTCATTTTATTTAATATATAGTGGTCAATATATCATCATTGTTTTATTATAATTTTTAAAGGAGGAGTATAAAAAATAAAAAATATTGTTGAAGGGTGTTACTTCATTTTGGGTCCTTCTTAGGTTTACACCCATGACATCCTAGGATGGTTTTACTTAAACATTAAGGATTTTATGATGAGAGGGGGGAATATGTTATGTTATTTTTGGTGGTATTTTTGTACAAAATATTATTGAATTTGTGGAGAATATAAGATTATGGGTGACCTTCTATAAGTGAGGTGAGCACCACACTAGTAATATAATGAAAAGATTAAATCATTCCCATGTTTTATCATGGACAAAGAATCCAAAATGAGAAAAAATCAAACATATTAGATTGGAGGTCTAAATAATTATAGAAAATGGTTGTTGATAAAGTTTAAAGGACAATTTTTACCCAATACTTTTTAGTTTAACTTCGAGTATATCCATTTTAACATTTACCATGATAATTAATTTTTACTAATTTGGTAAATAATTTTGGCCAAAAAATGACGTTTACCATGTATGAAATTATAAACAATTTTTTATTAAAATATGGAATCCATTTTTTCTAATTAAATTCATATATGTGACAAATTTTTTTTTCAAATTACTCTTGTAGACATGACGAGAAAGCTGGGTATTTAAGAGAAAATGATCAAATGTTTACAATGTTTCTTTATCAAAATTAAATACAAAAATTATTCCAATGACATGAATTTGATTAATAGATATATTATTAAATTTTTTCATTAATAAAAATTAAAAATAATATTTATCATGATAATTACTTTAAACTAAAATGTATTTTTCAATTAAAATACAGTATTTTTCCCCTTTCAGCAAAAAATTAAATATTTTTAAAAAACAATTTAAATTCATCCTAATATTAATTTTATTAGGTTTTAAAAAATAATTATTTTTTATCCAATAAATTTTAAAAAATTCATAAAAAATAATCTCATATTTTCTTCACAAGATGTACCTAATCTGTCTTTTATAAAAAGTATAGTTCTTTAGAAAACATTTCTTTTATTTATAAATTATTCTTATTTTATTTGTAATCAATTGTTATCTAATAAAACAATATAATTTGTATATTATTATAATTTATATAATCCTATTAGTACCCTCCAATCTAATGGATTTGAGAAATCTATCATATTAAATAATAATAATAATTTTATATTGTTTCATGGTAAACCTCTGTTCTTCGTGTATTAAAAGTTTTTTAATAAACTCATTATTGTGTATGACAAAACATAACTAATTGTAACATGTAATTTAATCATTTTAATATAGTTGATATTTTTAAAAATAAATATACCGTAATGTCTTAGGATGTTTTAATTTCGTTCATGCATAGTGTTCTGTGTCATGTTAGATATCGAATACAATGTAATATTTTAGAATTTTAGTGTCTTTAATTTTCCACACCAAAATTAAATTTATTCTACAAAATTTAAAATTTTTATAATAAATAATTTTTATGAAGATTTTAAATTATTTTTTTGAAAAAAAATGAAAAAATATTCGAAAAAATAACCACAAAATAATATAGAATGGAAGGTATAAAGGTCATATGTAATAACAAGTAACTAGGTTTCATCATAGGATAAAATTGGTGGAATGTGTTGATATGGACAAGGAAGAAAAGGATAAGTAATTATTGATATTTATTGACGTAAATGATCAAATGTAAAAGATTAATATATTTTTAAGGGCCTAAAGGCCATAAATTTTGGAATATATAAATGTCCATCTAATTGATCTGATATCAATGCAGTAGGATAATTTTTTTTGTTTTGAGATCATTTTCTTAATGTTAAGTAATTATTTTATTGTCTAACAATATCAATAAATATACTTACATGGTATATTTTTATTTCAAGAAATAAATTCAATAGTTAGTTATTTTGAGATCAATTTAATATTCATTGTTTACTCTAACAAATCAATAACCATAAAAAAATTTAATCCCATATCACTAAAATTTACTTTTAATAGAACATAATATTCATAAAAGAGTAAAATGTCCTCATGTATGTATCTATATATTTACCAATGCCAATATTCATTGTATAAGTTAACAATAATAATTAAATTATCTCCGGACAATAAATGTAACAACACTGGTTAATCATTAGTATTTATTTTTCAAATCGTTTGACCAAAAACAATGACCTATTAACAAACACATTTTATATTCCAATGGTATGTGATACAACCAAATCATTCTTTGATCATCGAATCTAGCTCAACGGCCGTTCTAAATGTTTTTTATATTAACCAATCATGTAGGATGTACTTTTTCTAAAATAATAATAATACAATTCATATAAAGATTACAAAAAATATAGTGTACATCCTTGAAACAAAATTATTCATTAAAAATACCCTCTCTCTTCTCATCACTACTCTATGACATTAAGCTCCTAAATTTCTAACCAAAATACCCTCACCTAGTCACTCCCACGTCATAGAAGCTTTTTTATTTATAAGATATGAAACCCTTCCCTTAAAGAGATTCTCAAGGAGGTGGATTCAGGAGGAAAATTCCTCTTTTCATTCCATTAAATTCAATTTCTCATTTATGTGTTATGTATTTCATGTTTTCATATCATGTAATTATTTGAATTTATATTTGTTACAAAACTATTTTATGAGTCTTCTATTAATGGGTGACCACATTCCTATATTTTATTAATATTTTCTAAAACCATGTGGCATTATCGTTATGTTATAGAATTTTTATCTCAAAATATCTCTCTTTTTCGAGAACTCATACTTTGTTATTATCATTTAATTTAAATTTTTTATTTTTTGATGTATAATTAAATATCCCCCTTACTATATATATTATATAAAAATTAAGAGATACCATTTTTCTCTCTCAATATATTTAATTAATTTTTAAGTAACGTTGTTAGGCTGCCGGATTTTCATAATACATTTCTGAACTTTTATTTTATTTTGAGTTCCATTCATTTTCACTCATATAATTCTTCCTTATAAATGTTGTGATAATTCTAGTTATATAAATATAATTTAATATTTTCATTATGGACTAATAATTTTAATAATCTCTTCTTTCCCATTCATTTATACTAAAAATTAAAACACCACTCGAGATGTGCTCGTCTTCCACATTCAAGGATGATGGGTTTTCAATTTTTATTACCATCTTCTAATATAGACATTAAACTATTATTGTGGTTGAACAAGAATATAATATATGTATTATGTCTCATATATGGTTCAGGAATCTTTTTGTACACATGTTATTCATTTATAAAGAAAAATGAGTACGTTGTGTTCAAAAACCATAAATTAATTCAAATAGTTATGATTAAATAAATTAAATAATGATTACTCTTATCTCCAACTAACAAAAATAAATTTACAACCATTTATCCTTATTTATTTACAATAATAACATATAACTTCAATTCGGGGCAACAACCCTCATTTTACATCATTTTCTTTTCATGTACATTATTATAACAGTCATGAAACAAACAGACCTGAATTATGAAATTGAACCACATAACCCATAAAAGGGCCATGGTTGAACTTAATATGGTTATAATAAATAAATTCAATTTAAAATCGGTTATTTAATTTAATTTATTGAATATAATTTGGTTATCCCAGACACTATGATAAAGTGATGAACACCATTCGAATTAAGGTAAGGAGTTTCATCATATCAATCCCATTTTTCTGAGATATTCCACATTAATTAGTACTACTTCTGTATGGTGTACGTATACATCCCATTGATATTTCACATTATGAATCTATTTTTTTCATGACAATAAAATTGTCACTTATTTTTATAATTTTGCGGTATATGTTTCAATTGAATACAATGTCTTAAATATACTCAACCTAAACCACAATTTTCATCCATGTTGCTCTTATTATTTACTAACCTCAAGGGTATTATTATTTTTTATTAGATTTTAATAATAAATTATATTTCTATTTTATATATATTTTTCCCATCCATAACCCTAAATTCATTTATTTTGAGTTATATGATTTGAAAGGATCTTTAAAAAATTATTCTTGAAATACAAGCTCGATTCAAGATACTTCTTAGATTTTTACTTATTTTGTTGTTTAATCTATAATCTGTTTTAAGCCATATTTAACTTTCTAAAATAATAAATTTTGAATTGAAAAAAATCAATTTTTGTTTCATTTCGTATTTTATGAATGAAAAAAATTCTTTTTAACTTTAAAATCTTTTAATATTTTACTTAAACTACAACAAAATGTTTTATTTTCTATGTTTCTTTAAAAACTCTTGTTTATTTATTTTACAACAATAAAATTTTATATAAGCATAAAATATATTTTTAATTTCCATAAATTTTATTTTTTGGGATATACATGTTTAAAATCTTATTTATGAAAAATATAAATGATTTTCTAAAATAAACCCTATTTCAAAAGAAAAAAAATCTAATCTCACATAAACATTTATGAGAAATATGCCTTGATCACAACTTATTTCTTTATTGTGGTGTATGTACATCCCATTGTTATATCTTATAAAGATTATCATTAGTCTCATGACATACTAAGGGATTATGATTTTAATATTTTAAGCTAGTAGTAGACACTAGGACAGTTTAAGGATTATTTCCTCAAGGATAATTCAAGGGTCTCATTTAAAAGTATCTTAATCTATGTCAACATCAGTTTTTGAATATTTTACTTAATTTAGGCTAATCATATATGATATAATCTTACTTATTTATTTTAATCATTTATTATTATTTTTACTCTGGATGTGCTTTCTTAAAACCATTCCCCAATTTACAATGAATTGTCTGTGTTTATGGTTAATGTTCAGGGAAAGTTATTTACATTTCATATGATAGTTTCAATTTGATTTTGTATTTATATGTTTTTTATACAAATTCATATGAGGATATTCATCGGATATATAAAGTATTGGGTGGGGCCTACTATAGCCCCTCAGGGCATCGATAAGTATTATGAGACAAACTATGCTCTTGGAACATGGCCTTGCCAAAATGATTATTTATAGTCCTGGAAAAAAGCCTTGATGGTATGGTTATAATGTATCAAATTATGAATTACCTTATTATAAATATATTATTGATGTTTCAAGTGGCATTTTGGATAGTTTAATACCCATGATTAGGTTTGATTATGGAATTATTTATTCAAATCTTATTCATTCCATATTTTGTTCGAATTTATTTTTTAAATGGGATGTGTTTTTAGTTATTCACCATGCCTAATGATTAGGTTTATTATATATTATGCTGTTTTGTTTACCCTTACTGAGCATTTGAACTCACACATTTTTTTTCATTCCATAGGTTAAGAAGAAGAGATCATTATTGAGTTTTCAATGTTGTATTTTATTATCTTCTATTATGTATCATAGTATGTTTGCCTTAGAAATGTAAAATGGGGTCCATGTATGTATATAGTTTCATCAAGAAAACTAAACTGATTGATCCTTCAAGATTTTGATTCCTTGAAATCATGCCAATGTATATTAATAATTAACTGGATCCAAGATTCTAGAGGTGGGGAGTTACAGTTAGTATCAATGAAGTTTAGTAGAAAACATGTAAACTAGATTTATATAATGTAGATTAGTGAACAAAACCCTAAGATAGAAATTCCGGAAAAAAATACAAGAACGTCCTAGAATTTTGGTACAGAATATATTATGTGGATCTTTCTAAAAAATAAATCATTATCTGGATACTACAATTTCATATGGTTCTAGAATAGAAATACTTAAGAGAGACAACTCCAACATGATGTTTCAGGCTTGATCTAGGGTATCCTATTACACAACAACAAGCCTTATTGTGCACCCGGATTGATACTCTGAGGGGATATGGTTTTGTTAATTAACATTTTATTTACCCACAATTATAAAGAATTTATTACTATATTGTAACCAAAGAATATGGTTCTTGGATTTCTGATGCTTAAATTTATGCTTTGTTTAATACCATGTTTATAATTACAGATAGTTCTTAATTTTATGATCTACTGTATAATATATGATTTATTAGAAATTTTGGTGAGAAGAAGGAATAAGAACTTCACCAATGCATGTTATTAAAATAGTAAGAAAGATTATATCTCAAAGGGTTTTCAGCCATATTTTCATTGGAAAATTATCTCCCAAGTATCAAAATCATATGAGGAAATAATATCATCTGTTAACATGGTATGTAAAGTCTTTTTTGAGTCATATTTATTTAAAGGGATGAAAATGATTGAGAGGATGAAAAATAAATACAGGTATAAATGGAATAACTGATAGAAGATCTTTCCCACATGTGATAAATATGTAATAAATCACCATTGTAACATAAATGACTTATTTTAAAGTTAAATTTAATTTAATTTAAATTTATGCTTTGTTTTTTTGGATTCTCAAACTTTTATGGTCGAATGGATGAGTTTTTGTGAATTTGACCAAACCGTGAGTCCAATTCCAAATTTAAAAATAAATTTTGTTTCTTATATAAAATTTTAATTTTTTAACATTTTTCACCAATTACAATTCTTATATGGTATCCTATGACATATTGACACCACCATTGTAGTTTGGAACCTTTATAAATTCATAAGCAAGATGTATATGAGTTTTTATTCGAGGGATTAGGCCAGCCCGAATGCCCAATTCCAGTTTTAAAAATTAAAGTTATCTAATTAATAACATATTCAATTTTAATGATTTTTACGTGATTATTAGACCCACACATGGACATTGACCCCATCACACGTCCAACATCTTCCCACCCTCTTTGGAGGTCATTTACATCACGGTGTAAGTCGATACTTCTAAAGCACTTGCATTTCTTCCAGATTTAAAAAGGTAATTTTATTCTTTCATAAATATTTCATTATTCACTATTTTTCCTCCATTCCTATTCTCAATTAACCCAATATTTCTTGTTCCAACCTCAATTTAATTATTATATTTTTTAAAATTCATCCACTGGTGTATTTTGGGTGATTTTTTCATGAACCATCAAGTTAGTGAGTCTCTTTCATTATTCTTTCATTTTTCTTTTCTTTTCATTCAATGTGCTTGGGGTTTCTTCCCATATACATGAAGTACCAAATTTCTAGATGGAATTGTTTCAAAATTAATATTTAACCATGATTTTTCTCAGTCTAATGTTCTATTTTTAGTTTTGATCTACCCTCCTTGAGGTGCTGCAGGGGTGTGTTTGTGTTTTTGCCCAAAGGATTCAAGGGTTTCTATTATTTTGGTAGTTGATTGTATATTTATGCAATTATTGTGTCTTATCATGTATTATTTATCATATTTTCATCTTTATCTTATTTTATTATTGCTGCAAAAATTATTTTTACAGGTGTTTTTATTGCAACTGAATTTTAGATGCCAATTCTATGTGAAATTGAGGGTTTTTCATAGAAATGTTTTATAAGTTTATTTGGGGATGTTCCAAAACTACATTATTAATTTTAATGAAATTTATTAGGTACTATAAATATGTTTTTAATTTTTATATATCTTGTTTTATTCTACAAAATCTTATATTCCTGACATTTGATAAATGTTGGATTTTTTAGCACCATTTTAGTGCTAAATTGGTTGTTTTACATGACTATGTAATTTTTTTTTCCTAATGGGGTTGAATAATAACACATGTAATAGGTTTATATAAATTATTTGGGCACTATTAATTCTGTTTTGGAAAATTTATGTTTTCACATAGTGTGAAATGTGGGGTTTTCAAGGAGTTTTGGGTGGAAAATAATTTGGGTTTTTGAGAAATTGCATTATGAAAAACCAAAGTGTTTTGTTCTATGTTTGAAGTGGAATAAAGAGTTTATATCTACTATACTATTTTAATGTGACTTTTAGTAGTGTTTTATATTAAAATGGATTTATTTAGATTGCTGAAATTTTATGAGCACAATGGGGGAAGCCTGGGTACCTAGGTGAGGCAGATGCGTACTAGTACGGCTAGTGGACCAGGGAGGTTTTTTCCATGTTTTACTTATAATTTAGGAGACTAAAACTCTAACAAAACTATATGGATGATTATTTTGGACCAATAGGTTATGTTTATTTTCCCTACTAGTGGCTCTTGCATGAGTATGGATTTTAAAATGGTTACATTACACCGTGGTACGAGGTACATGGGGCTCGAGACTATCAAGTTCCTAGGGGTGTTCCTGATTTTGTTGCTCATTGGATTTGTGGTATTATCCCTTGTATTTGGGTGTCTTTGGAATTATATTTAAGTAGATAACATGCCTATTTACATTTTTAAAATTCTGATATTTTTACCTTGAAATATGTTTTCAATTTAAAGTTCTATTTCATGGAATTTGTCGCCACTTTTCATTGCATATTAAAACATCTACCTTTTCACCTTGTATTGAAAGCAACTTAAAATATTTGGGTGGTATCCTATTGGTCATAGGATCACACCCTACATACACCCCTTGTGTGTAAGTAGACTTTATTATTTTTGACCCAGGTAAAGGAAAGGCATTGGGTGATGGTGGTTCGGGGTGTTACTTCCCATCCTTGGGGCAGAGTTATAGAGAGGGCCGGTAGGTGATGAACCCTTGCCATATAGAGTCCTAGGGGTTTTTTGCGGCTATATATTTGTGTATTTAGACTTTTTTATGGTATTTAAATCCAATTATTCGATTATAGTTTTTTCTATTAAGAATTGTTTGCCTATAAATTTCAAAATTTATATTATGGATTGTTTTAAGGTTTTATGCTTTCATACTCGGGTAAATCATTCCCAAAACTAATGTTTTGATACTCGGGCACTTGTGCCTACCTGTGGAGATATGGAACACCCTTCAAGCCTTTTCATGGTCTTGTTTTGGTGTCGGTATTGGTTGTGACCAGATTCGGTTCATGGAAAAATGTTATTAAAGCAGGTTCAGATTAACTATTTGGGTCATGTTATTTGGGGAACAGTCAGGATAGTCTAGAGTTAGGATTTTTGGGACATGGTAGTTTGGTAATAGTTATTGTTCCTGATCACCAAACCTCATGATGGGGTTCTATTTTCATGGGGAAGTGGGGATTTATCTTTGTCATTTGGTTTTCTTGGTTTGATGATGATTAGGGGAAATGAAAACAGAGTTGGGTTAATGGTCTTAGTGAGCTCTCAAGGACATGAAAGCCATGTGGAGATGGGGATATTTCCATGAACACTCTCTATGATGGTGAAGTGATTGGAATATGGCCTCTAACCATACTTCCAAGTCACCCACTAAATCTAGTTTCCTCTGGCATTGTTTCGTGCTTTAGTTTTGAAATATTGGAACTTTAGTTTTATAGTGACTTGGTTTTAAGAAGAGTATAGTTTTTGTGAAATTATTTTCAAATAAAGAGGGAATGGTTTTGTTTATAAAATGGTGGAACTGAATTTTCATAATTGTATTGAAATTGAAAATGGTGTGCTTACACCTCTTTTGGAATCAGGAAATATATTGATGTTGGTTTTGATAATTGTTTCTAATAGAGTTTTCTAAATAATAAAAGTTTGTTTTAATAGGATGAGATGTTTTGAAATTGATGTAAATATCTTGAATGTGTATTATATTCCAAATGGTTGTGTCTTTATAAAAAGTTTTGTAAGATTTGATTTGGGATTTAGATCTTCTTGTTAGTGGTTTTGAGAAAAATGATGTGTTGGTTGACCATTTTGGTTTTGAAAAGTAGAAATACTTTTTTTAACCTTTGTTATTTTTGTGAGAAACCACATGCATGTGGTTATATGGGATGATGGATGGTCGATGACATGACTGGGTGAGTGTTTTGATGGATATGAGGAGTGTTCCCAGTGTGACAAAGAAACATACATGTGTATGGCCCATGGGGTACCATTGGTGGATGCGCTAACTGCCGAACCATTTGTTTTCAATTAAATGTTTTTAAAGAAAAACATGATGTCCTGATACATTGTATGGGATGGTATATAATATTTGTTTTTTGGAAAATGTTGATGTTTCGGGATGTTTTGTGTCCAAGAACCCCTCCTGTTCAAACTGTGTTTGGGTTTTGTGTTTGGTCGGTAAGCTGGGTATAAGGAACAGTTAGTAGTCTCCTCTAAGATATGTTTCAGGACACCTTTATGGTGGATCCCTTCATGTGTTTGAATATGTTTTGTGGTATATCTTGACCAATGGATCATATTGTTTGGGTCCTTAGGTTTAATTGTTGAATAAGGTATTCCCCATTAAGGGTCAGTGCACAACTGATGTGTAACCCGGATTGTTTCTCTATTCGAGGACACTCCGGTAGATCAATATAAGTAATATTTTTCTTGAGATTTTTAGATTGATTCAACACCCTTTCCTTTCCTAGTTTTGTGTATCCACTTGTACTGTGATAGTTATCATTGAAGGTTGAAAGAGACCTTATCTTCTTAAGTTTCTTGATTTGCTGAAGGTGGAAGTGTTATGGGGTTGTTAGCATGGATGAGTATCTGGACGGTGTATAAGATGTCCTCTTGGTCAATCGTAGTGTCTTCGAAGAAGGTGTTCACAATAAACTACCAGAGTGGGAAATGTGGTCATGAGATGATATTGTGGCCACTTTCTAGAATTGTGTGTTGTTTGGGGATGTTGTATAAGGTCCCACTGCATGCATTGTTTATATCAGTCGTAATGCTCATGTTTTGTGATGCCTTATGATGTCATGTGATCGATTGACCATATAGGTGAAAGTCATGAAATCCAATGAGAGTACCTGTTTTGTTGGTCGATTGTCTCCCTTGGAAAAACATCAAAATCTTCCATTTTGAAGGAATGTGAGTGTAGATGTTCTTTACTTCTATTTTTTGTCACCTAAAGAAACAAGGTGTGTTGTGTGTGCATCTTCTCAGCCCTTATTTCAACGAAATATCGGGATAGGGTAATGTGAGTTTGGAATGTGTTATGCCTTGAAACTTATCTGTTATTGTGGTGTAGTTGTTGATGTCACTAAAAGAAGAATTCTCATTCTGTGGGTCTCCAATGACTAACTATGAGGCCGAAGATTCTTCAATCATTTGAACTCCAGCCATATGTATCAGAGATAAGCTAGCTCATATTCAAGGGAAATCATAGGGTCATTTAAACCATTGTACAAAGTCGTATCCTAAATATGAATGATAAGAAGAGTTTAAACCTCTGTTATCATCATCTTTCTTTTGTAGTTTACGTTTTTTGGAAATAGGTGGAGGGCCTTGTACCCATGTCATCACCCAATGTCATTCCCTCCCCCTCTGGTTTTCATTGAGTCTTTGAAGAATGGTTGGAAATTTTTGTAGACATGCTGAGCATATTGTTTTTGAATGATTAAGAGTGATTTTGTGCCTGGAATCCATGTGGGAAGATTGATCAGCACTGTTAGTTCACTGTTTTCCAATCTGTGTGGTCTAACCATGTGACCGTCCCAAATCGTGAATTTTTTTGGTTTTCTTTTGTCGGCCCATGCTGGTCGGTTAAGATGGTTGGTTTATTATGGTGGGGAGAACAACTATGATTCCCATGTATGTTACTTTGGAAATTTTTTATGGAAGTCTAACATATGTACTAGGGAGTCCGTTCAGGAATCCCCCTATTAGTGTCCTGATTCTGACTCGGAAAAAATTATTTGTTGTCTCTTATGGTGGGGAGCATATTTGTGTCCCCCCATACCAATAGCTCAGATTTATCCATGGTCTTGGCTTGGTGGTAGGTAGTCTCCTTAGAAACCATCTAGATACCATCATCTTCCTTGAGTGAACATTGGGATTGGAGAGCTCCCGATGGTTTGGTTAATGTAAGGTAAGTGTAACCTTGTTCAAAGTTGTTGTTCATTTGGGTGAATTTCTTGTGTCTTATTTGGAGAGCATTCAAGGAGTTTCATTTTGGGATAAAGTATGAATGTCATTGATCATTTCAGGAAAGTGGTGTAAGTATTGGTTGTGAGATTAATCATTCCTTAATTGATCACTGACGGTGTTTTGGCCCTTGGGGGAGAAACTTGGTAAAGAAGAACATCTTGGTTTATCAGTTGGGTTCGGATTTAGTAACTAGCCTTGTTGTAGCTTTTTGGGGATGGAATGTTTTCATGGTGGGGAGAATTTTCACATAAATGACATATTTTAAAGTAAAATTTAATTAAATTTCTATCTATGATTTTTTTGGCATTTCTCAAGCTTTTATGGTGGAATGGTTGAGTTTTCGGGAATTGGGCCGAACCGTGAGCCCAATTCCATATTTAAAAATTAATTTTGTTTATTTTATAACATTTTCATTTTTAATAATTTTTCACACATTAAAATTTTTAAATAGTATCCCCTGACATATTAACACCATAATTGATGTTTGGAGCCTTTAAAAATCCATAATGAAGGTGTATATGGGTTTTTATTTAAGGGATTGGGCCAGCCCGAAATCCCAATTCCAGTTTTAAAAATAAAATTTGTTTAATTAATAACATATTAAATATAAATTATTTTTTGGTGATTCCAAGCACCACACACTCCATTGAACACAGATGTGCGTCCAGTATCTTACTACCCTCTTTGGAGCTCATTTTCCTCTAGTTTTAGGTGGAATCTTCTGAAGAACCTTCATTTTAATCAGATTTAAAAAGGTAATTCGATTCCTTCATAAATATTTCATTATTCACCCAATTCCCCCATTACAGTTCTCAATTAACCTTATATATTTTTTCAACCTCAATTGAAATTTTATCTGTTTTAAATTTAATCCACTAGTATATTTGGAGAGATTTCTTCAAGAACCCTCATGTGAGTGAGTCTCCTTCATTCTTCTTTCGTTTTTCTTAGGGTTTCATTCAATGTGATTAGGGTTTCTTCCCTTATACATGAAGTCCCAAATTTCCAGAGGGAATGGTGTCAAGCCTAAGGTTTAACCTTGAGTTTTCCTAGTACAATTTTCAATTTTTAGGTTTGATCTACCCTCCTTGAGGTGCGGCAGTGGTGCATTTGTGTTTTCTCACAAAGGATTCATGGGATTCAATTGTTTTTGTAGGGGATTCCATGTTTATGAAATACTCGTGTCTTAGCATGATGTATTTCTCATATTTTCAGGTTTATATCATATTATTATTGCTACAAAATTTATTTATAGTGGTGTTTGTTTTGAAAATGAATTTTAAATGCCAATTCTATGTGGAATTGAGGATTTTTCATAGAAATGTTTTATGAGTTTATTTGGGGATACCCTACAAATACATTTTTAATTTAATTGAAATGTATTAGGGGTTATAAATTTGTTTTGAATGTTTATATCCCTTTTTTGATTCTATAAAATCTTATTTTGGTGACTTTTGATAAGTGAAGGATTTTTGGGCACCATTTTGGTGTAAATTTGTGGTTTTACATAACTATCTGATGTTTTGCCTAATGGGTTGTTTTATAACACATGTAATAGGTTTATAAAAATTTCTTGGGCACTGTGAATTCTGTTTTGGTAAATGTGAGTTTTCACATTTTGTGAAAAGTGGGGTTTTCTTGGAGTTTTGGGTGCAAAATTATGTGTGTTTTTGAGAAATTATTTTATGGGAAATCAAAGTGTATTGTTCTGTGTTTTAGTGGTATAAAGTGTTTTAGCTAATGTTTTATTTTAATGTGACTATTATTGGTGTTTTAGATTATAATGGATTTATATTGCATGATGAAATTGTATGAGCACAAAGGGGGAAGCCCGAGTACCTAGGTGGGGCGGATGTGTACACGTACAGTTATTTAACAGGATGGGTTTTGTCCCTGTCTCACATATAATTTGGATAAAGACAACTCTATATAACCTATATGGATGATTATTGGGGACCCCTAGGTTATGGCTATGTTCCCTACTAGTGGATCATTCACAAGAAAAGATTTTACTATGGTTACATTACACTGAGGTATGAGTTACATGGTGCCCGATACTATCTATTTCCTAGGGGTGTTCCCGATTTTGTTGCTCATTGGATTTGTGGTATTTTCCCTTTTATTTGAGTGTATGTGGAAATATATTGATGTAGATAACATTCCTATTTAAATGTGTTATTATTTTGAAAGTTTTACCTTGATTTTTTTTTTTCAATTTACATTTTCATTTCTTGGAATTTGTTGCCACATTTCATTGCATATTAAAACTGCTTGCTTTTTCACATTGTATTTCATGCACCTTGGAATCATCTGGCGGTATTCTATTGAGATTAGGATCACACCCTACTTACACCCCTTGTTTGTTATTAGACATTTTTATTTTTTACCCTGGTAATGGAAATGTGTTGGGTGATGGGTGTTCAGGGTTTTAGTTCCCATCCTTGGGGCGGAGGTGTGGAGACGGACGGTTGGTGATAACCCCTTGTCATGTTGAGTCAATTGAGATTTGTGTGGCTATATATTTTTTTATTTGGAAATTATTTTTTCTGTGTTTAAATCCATGTATTAAATTCCCTTTTTTTATTGTGACTTGTTTGGATATAAATTTCAGAATTTATATTATAGATTGTTTTTAAACTTTTATGCTTGCATACTCAGGTAAATCATTCCAAAACCTAATTGTTTGATACCCGGGAACTTGTGCCAGCATGTGGGGATAGGGAACGCCCTTCAGGCCTCGTCACAGGCTGGTTTTGGTGCCGGTATTGGTGGTGACCAGATTTAGTTCGTGACAACCATGGTAAATTCTTTAAGGGAAGGTAGTTTTCTCTACAGGTGGAGAAAAAGGACACCAAGATAATGATAAAAAGGGTAAGAAAAGGTTTCCAATGTACCGTTCTTAAACTACAAGGATATGGGACACTATACAAATCAATTTCCCAAGTGTCAAAGGGATATACACTAAATGATGATTTTGTATAAGGATCAAGTTATGATTCTACCACGGATGAAGTAGAATGATTAATACTCATAGTCATCAATGATTTCATATTAATATTTTTTCTGTAATGTATTGGTTATATGAATTATGAGACATATACGGATTGTAATGTAGTACTATTTCATTAAGTATTTTAGGTCATATGATGAATGTAATAAAAGAGAATTGATTCAATAGAATGTAAAACATTTTGAATGAACATGAACCTGGGAAAGGAAAGCCCTAATATATTTCTAATGTGGAGATAATGATGATGAAATGATTGATTTAGAAAAGTAAAAACTACCTTGTAACTGATTATTGACCTGTTAAGAAGTGTTCTATGCATTTATCAATGGATTTTACCGCACATTTGGATTTAATTAATATATCCAATAACATGTATCTTACATACAAAATACAGACGAATGCGTGTTTCTAATGTAGTTTTATAGTAATTCAAGTTATTACCATATTTTAAGAGGATACATGAAGAATTTATTCACATGTTTTGAATGTGAATTTTAGAGATGCTTCTTGATGATTATTGGATAATGATAACTTCATATTAAAAATTTAGAGACCTTCATTACAATGTGATTAATAATTATATTTTGGGAATTTTTTGACCCAATTGAGAAGTGGATTAAGACTATCATTGTATAGGGTTTTAGAGTTTAATATCAATACATGACGGTTTGATTATTATTCCATAACCATGATGTGCTATTAGAATGAGTTTTTTGTAGAAAACTGATGCATTTACCTTTCCTCTTATTAATATGATATGTTAACCATATTCTTGATGTAGGTTTCCTATTTGGGAATGTTTATATATGAAAAATTAACATTCTATGTTAAATTTCCAATTTCCAGGATTAATTTTTTGTAAAGAGGGGATAATTTAACACCCCAAGAATTTAATAATAGATTTAATATAGAATTCCTGAAACACTAAGTCTCTTCAATGTTCCACATTTTTATAACCTAGCCATGTAAACATAATTTTCCACCTCTATGATTTGAATTTTGAAAAACTAACATACATAGTTTCATTAAGACAGATATTTAGAGTCTGATAAGACACACATATTTTTTTTGTAAATAGTAACATGCCATTGTGAATAATAACATACCCTTATGAATAGTAAGGAATATTAAGGAATAGTACATTGATGATAAGAATATAAACGTCACCCATTAATGTTTAAATTCACTTTAGACATCTTAAAAGTGAAAAAACAATCAGTTAATATTATTTGTATTTTTTTCATTTCATAAATAGTTTTATTAAAAATTTAGGATTAATTAAATAATCTAAAAAGGAAATTTATTTTCATAAAACTTATTAATAAGTTGTTAATTAATTGTCTTATGGTTATAAGATATTTTTATGGGACCTTGATTATTTACTAAATGTGTTATAAAAGGAGTTATTGTTTAAATGTTGTTTTTTGTGATAAATTATGATTTTATTTAATAAATAAATTAAAAATATTTATATAATTACTTTCAAAAAGAGGTATTAATTGTTTAATTATCGAAATTGAGAAATGGTTAGGGTGATTTTATGGTATTTTTGGAAAAAAAATCAATTTTTTATGAATAGTGAAATACGGTAAAATACCATATATACAGATTATTAGTTACATACAATATTTATGACATCATTAGTGATGTATGAAACATGGTTCGAACTCACATGCACTTATTAGTATTATGGGTCACATGAAAAAACACTATTGTTATTTATGAGGGATATAATAAAATAATAAATAATGTATTAAAAATTCTCGCATCTCCTCCAGTATAAAAATCCCCCTCACTCCCTCTTCTCCTCACTCCCCTAAGCCCTGATGCTCCTTAATGTTCTTCCCATATACTCTGCCCTATACACTAACCACGTCCAAGAATCTCTCGTTCTTTCCAAAATTCTACAACAATTCCCTTAAATAGATTCTCAAGGAGTCGCATTCAAGAGTTAAATTACTCTTTTCATTCAATTTTTTTCAAGATCTCATTAATGTGGTATGTATTTCAAGATTTTCGACCAAGTTCTTATTTCCATTTTATTCTATTCCAAAAATATTTTATGACTCTTATATTAATGGGTGACCCCATTCCACTCTCTTTTTAATGTTTTCCATAACCAAGTTTTATAGATTTTATGTTGAAGAATTTTCATCTAAAAATCTCTATCTTTTTCAAGAACTCTTATTATGTTATTATCATTTAATTTAAATTTTCATATATTTCTATATGTAATTAAATATCCCCATTACTTTCTATATTATATAATAATAATTAGATACCATTTTTCTCTCACCAATATAATTTATGTATTTTTATGTGAAGTTGTTATTCTACTGGGTTTTCGTAAGTGATTTCTCAACTTTACTTTTATTTTGATTTCCTTTATTTTTCATTCCTCTCCTGAATCCTTAAAAATTTTGTGATCACTTTATTATCATAAATTTAATTTAATTTATTCATGATAGAATAATAATTTATCATCATATATCATTTCCCATTCTTTTATACTAAAAATGTAAACACCACCTGAGATGTGCTAATCTACCGCATTCAAGGATAATTGGTTTTAAATTTCTATTATTGTCTTAAATAAAACATATTAAACCATTATTATTATTGAACCAGATTATAAAATATTTATTGTGTCTCATATGTGGTTCTTGAATCTTTTCATACCCATGGATTTGATTTATATAAAAAATTGAGTTCTTTGGGTTTGAAAACTGCAAAATAACTGAAATAGTTTAAATTAAATGATTTAAAAAATAATTCATCTTCAATCCAAGTAACCAAATATAATTTAAATCCATGTCCAATTATAGGTGTTCACTAATAACATATAACTTCAATTCCAGAAAACAACCATCATTTTACATGATTCTCTATTCATATATATAAGTATACCGATCAAGAAACAAATGGACCTGAACAATGTAGTTGAAATTATTAACCCGTTAAAAGACATGAATAAACTTAATAGGGTAATAATAAATCAATTACATATATAAGAGGTTTTTTAAATCATAAAAAATAAATTTAATTTGGTTATCTAGGACACTATGATCAAATGAAAAACACTATTGGAGTTAAGGTAAGGGGTTTATTTATCTCACTCCCATTTTTGTGAGATATTCCACATTCGTTATTACTGCTTGTGTATGGTGTATGTATATTGAAAATTGATGTTTCACACCATGAAAATAATTATTTTCATGATAATAAACTTATCATTGATGATTATTAATTCTAGGGAATACGATTCAATAGATGACAATGTTTTAAATATATTCTACTTGAACCCCCATATTCTTACGGGTTGCTCATATTCTTTACTCACCTAAACTATATTATTATTTATTTTTATGTACACCTCATATTTTATTTTGAGAATTTTATATAAATTTCTACCAACCTTATTCTTACATTAATTTGTGGGTATTTATATGTTGTAAATGGATCTTTAAAAAATTCTTCCTGAAATACTAGCTCGATTCCCGGAACAACTCGTATTTTTACTTAATTTTAAGTTCAATATATAATATATTTTAAGCTATATTTATCATCCAAAAATCACAAATTTTAAATTAAAAAAGTATATTTTTGGTTCATTTCTTGTTTTATGAATGAAAGCATTTTTTTAAATATAAATTTCATTAATATATTTTTATACAGCACCAAAATGCTTTATTTCTAAAGATTCTTTAAAAACTATTTAAATTATTTTACCCTAATAAGACATTATAAAATGCTCAAATGTAATTTTAGTGAACCTAATTTTTTTTAGGATATACATGTTTAAAACCAAATTTAGGAATAATAAAAATGATTTTCCAAAACAAGTCCTCTTTAAAAAAGATTTTTCTCTTCTCACGTTAAATTTTATGGGATATATGCCTTATTCACAACATATTTCATTATTACGGTGTATCTAATTCCATTTGAAATGTCATATCATGATTCTCATTATTCTCATGATATTCTAATGTATTATTATTTTAATTTTTAATGGCGGTATGGGTCACATGGACTCTATACGGATTATTTCCTCAAGGATTTTCAAGGGTCTCATATAAAAATATCATTATATATATCAATAATATTTGTTGAATTTGTACATCATTGAGGTTTATATGTTTTGATATCATCTACCATATTTATTTGAATGTATTATGATTATTTCGGGTGTGGATGTGTTATCTTAAACCATTCACCAAATTACTATGAATTGTTAATGTTTATGCTTAATGTTCAGAGAAAGTTATTTACATTCCATATATCAGTATCTATATGATTTTTTATGAATATGTTATTTATCACCAATTCATTAGAGTAAATTAATTTTATATGGACAGTGTGGTGTGGGGCCCGCTATATCCCCCTGATACATCAGTCGGTCTCATGAGAAAAACTACGGTCTTGGCACAAGCGTTGATAAAATGATTATTTGTCGTTTCAACACAATGCCTTAATGGTTTGGGTATGATGTCCCGAATTATGCATCCCCTTGTTATGAAAATAGTATTTATGGTTCGTTTGGTATTTCATTTAAAAGAATACCCCCTATTATGTTTTATTATATCATTATATATTAAGATCTTATTCTTTCCATAATGTGTTAAAGATTAATTTTTTTAAAATGATGTGTTTTTTGTTATTCACCATGCCTAATATTTATATTTCTAATATATTTAATTTTTTTTATTTCCCATACTGAGTGTTTAATCTCACCCCATTCATTTGTACTTCATTCCCCAAGTTAAGATGAAGAGATCATTTTTTGAATTTTCAAGTGTAAATACCTGAAAATATCCATGATATTTTTTTATTTAATTCATTGTAATTTTATGAGTCCTCAGATTCTAATTGATCTTGATTCTGCGGCACGGTGTGCCTGGAATCAATTTATAAAGTTTTGTAAAGCTTAAATTAACGAGTGTAAGCAGTTTTCATGAAATTGTGGAATAACTATTAATCGGTTACTCAGATTAGAAATATGAGGGCACCGTTAAGCTCTTGATGGAAGCATTACCCTAGGTGTTACTTATGTTTAGTCAGGGCAGGCCTCCTGTGAGAAAACCCAAAAATAGCATAACCGTAAATAAAATAATTAAATAAAGTAATTTTATTTTTCAAATTCTTATAACTCTGAAACATTAACTCGTATTAAAATTTAGAGACCACCGCAGAAATTGTGAGGGTATGATTTCTTTAAGAAAATACTAACTTGGGTCGGTGAGGGCCACCAATAATAGTTAGTTTTTGGCTGTAAATAAAATAATTAAGTGACAATTATTTTATAGTTAAATTCATAACATTTAAATGGTAACTTGGGTTAGAAATATGAGGGTACTGTTGGGATCGTTGGGTTGTGTTTTACCTAGGCATAGCCTAACCTCGATAGTAGTGGGTCTAGGGTGGCCGTTAATATTTTTCAAAAAAAATTCAGGTACATTCAGTAAACATACATTTGGGATTTTATATTTTCTGAACTGGTGCTCGGAACATAAATATGAGTGAACTTTTGAACTTGCAGCACTGGTATTTTCTTAAGGTGACCTTTACCGCAGTTTCGTTCTGATTTGAGTGGATGTTAATTTTTTGGGGGGTTTACTAATTAAATTAAATAAAAATATTTTCAATATATTTTTATTTGTCGCGGTTTAATCACCCAAGTGGAGTTTGGAGGTGGGGACCACCCGCACATAACCTCCCTTGGAAGTATATTAGTAGGTGGGACCCACAAGCGCTTAATCCCTCATGTAACTCTAATTAAGTGGGGGTAGGTTTTTGGACATCCCTCATTAAAGTGTCAACTCCCCTTTGTTAATTAATTTATCTCCTACAAATAATTAATTAAAACCCTTTTGAAAACATTTGAATTCATTATGTCAAAACTATAATAAGATTTGTATATTATTATTATGGTGGTGGGTATAAACTGGGGTTGGGGAGAATTAAGGAGAGGAGAAGCTTTTATAGAACTATCAAGTAAAGAAAACAAAGAACACGAAGAAAGCCATCTTCTTCATTCTTTCAACCGGGGAAAGAAAGGGAAGCATCAACCAATTCTAGAAACAATTAATTCCTCTACTTCATCCTTCTTTTCCAAGTCGATGATGAAATCGACGTCCGTCTTCTTCGACGACCGACTTCTGCGAAACCGTCTTCCGCAGCTCGTTAACGTTCGACGACGAAATACGAGGTAGGGGTTGTTTTGAGTTGTTTATATTTCCAAACAGCATTGTTCTAATTGCAGAATATAAATTTCCAATAGCTAACGTTGTAACTAGGAGGGTTCAAGAAGCCCAAACATGGCCCAAACCTCCCCCATACTAGTTGGTTTTATTGGCGACAGAGCTAGAGTCGGAAGGGAATGGTGTCGTCGCACCGCGCCGGAGAAAGGAATCCATGATCATGTAGGTCGCGGTGGTCGGAATAGATGGCGGAAATCGAATGTGGTGGAGAATGAAGGTGGCAACGACCAAAGGTCATGACCAGGCTAGGCCGCGGTGGTGGTGGGCCAACACCGTTGCACCGTCAGCATAGAGGAAACAACGGCCCACATCCTCGGGCCGCCCGAACGAATCAAACCAGTCGGCTGTAGCCGGCATGGCTGTAGGTCCATGGTGCCCAATTGGCACTGCACTGTGGAGAAGACCATGGACCACTGTGTGGGATGCTTGCTGGATGAACTGGTCGGCCTTCTGCCGACCAGGCTAGAGGTTTGAGGCACCTGCAGGTGCCACGTGGCGGAGAGAACCGCAGCCCGCAACTACGAGCCGCTCATCGGGTGAACTGGCCGACCGCCTACCGGTCGGGATGAAGAAACCATTGTGCCAAATGGTGCCGCATGGGAGGATCAGAGGCCCACTATGCGGGCCACTCAAGCTGAACAGAACCGGCCGGCTTCGACTGGTCGGGTAGGGAGAGGCGGTGCTGCTGGGCAAAAACGACCGGCCGACTTCGACTGGTCGGGTAGGGAGAGGCGGTGCTGCTGGGCAAAAACGACCGGCCGGCTCTGCGGGCCCTATCCGCAGGTGGGACACACCCCACTGGTCTAGGCTGACTCCCAACCATGTCGAACTTGAAAAACTGGTTCGGGACAACCCCCAGTCGGGTCGGACCCTCCGAGTCGATTCTGGCTGACCCGCCAGCCCACTAGGCTTGACGGGTCGAACCTGACATCGCCTAAATGTGAATATCTCCAAGACCGTGCATCTGAACGACACGCCGTCTGTGGCACTGGGGCCCTAGATACAAGGCAATCCATTTGAGATAATATTATTGATTTTTGGAAGAATTTGGAAAATATATGGGTTTGGATCGAGCGTAAATCCAACCAGCCCCCTAGAACGAAAAAACCAATAACTCTCAGACCGGGTGTCTGATTGACACGCAGTCTGTCGCATTGTGTTTATTTTGTTGATAAGAAACATTGGGATACATAAAATCATGACATATTGATATTTTATTTATCTTCCCCTTTTTTCGATTAGTGGAACCTCACAGAATCGAGCGTCATGTGTGCGGGAACCCTAGAGCAGGCTGTGACTGTGAAGACTTCTGTAACAGAATCATGTGTGGGTTCAACATCAATTACTAAGGTACTGGATTCATATGTGGGTTCGACAACGTCTACTACTGTACCTGAATCTATTGTGAGTTCGACAGCTCTGAATTCTATTTCTGTATCCTCTGTGGGTCTAACAACATAGACGAGATACCTGCCATGTATCATGTGTGGGTCTGACAGCTTAGATGAGATAGTTGTCCTATATCATTTGTGGGTTTGATAGCTTAGATGAGATAGCTATAATGCATCCTGTGTGGGTCTGACAGCTTAGATGAGATAGCTGACTTATATCCTATGTGGGTCTGACAGCTTAGCTGGTCCTGTATCCTGTGTGCATATGACATTTTAGATGACACAGTGGCTACATATGATCATCTATATCTCACTACTATTGTGGCATACTTGTGTGAGTTGAGTATTGTCTTTAAACCATTATCATCATGGTGTTTGACATTACTTCCTTTTTGGAATTGTTTTGGGATTGGGCTCGAGAGTAGGAGTCGTACTATGATTGGTAACTTTGGTATATGTATGGGCATATAACTATGTAGGGTTGGTCGATACTTCCTAATTATATATTTATTCTTTTTTATTCTTATAGGATACTATGTAACCTTTCGGGTCTCGGGGTCCCTACTGAGTATGGTTATACTCACCCCTGCACTAGCTATACCTGCACCTCGTTGTGTTTGATGTAGACGACGGACATCGCTGATGGAGGCCGGGAGCACCATGACTGGACGGTACCCGGAGGTGGACCTTTCAACGAGTCGGCACACGGAGGAGATTGAAGGACGTGAGTTATATGTTTTCCATCTGAACCTGACCTTCATGTAGAAATCCCCGGAGGATGATCCATGAGCTTCTCTTTACATTCAGTTGTTTGTCACATATTACTTGTACTTTTTGTTCAGTTGGGCTTGTATACTGGCTCATTTACTTTCCAGAACACTCTTTTATATTCAATTTTACTTAGTGTTTACTTCCTGTAGCGTACACTATTGTGTTTGTTTAATTTTATAAAGGCAATGCCATCCCATCTTAGAGATTTACGCCTTTGGTGCTAGTCTCTAGCCCCTAGCCTATGGAAGGTGGGCTTTGGTGTAATGCCCCGACCCCAGTAGCCCATAGTCGGTGAATTAATTTGTAACATTGGAATGATCACAAAAGATCATGTCTCGAAAGGCCGATTAGTTTAATAGCCTTAGAAACACTAGATACATTCATAAATGTTACATTACATCATAGAATGAAAAACTACAATAACTAGGTCTCCATAGTCCACACTCATATCCTCTTCTGACTATCCCTGCAGGTCATTCATAAAATACAACTTCACATCCTAGAATATATTAAAACATTGAAAGGGGTGAGATCAGATGGTCATTAAGGATAACAATATTGTAGAAGCTTTCATAAATAAACATTAACATTAAAGGCAATGTATAACTAAAACAAAACATTTTTTAAACTTGAACTTTAGCATAAAATGGAAAAAATAAAATTAAATAATTCCATTTACTTACTCACATGGTTATTCTACTAGTCGAATAATCACATGCAATATCAATAACCACTTTCATAATGATGGAAGGCATAATGCTAGACTATCATAACCACGTAGCCAAGGCCTCATGCCAAGACCACAAATAATATTTTGTCAAGGCCTCGTGCCAAGACACTAGTTTGTCTCATGAGACCTACTGATGCAATTTTTTTAGAAGATACTTACATTTAAAATTTATCAAATATACTCTAGTGTTTTTATGAAAACATTATCCAAGCTTCTGAAAACAAAATAACTAATTCTGATACTGCTCGACTAATTATAGTCCATGATGTGTCCACGCCCAATCCCTTCTTGTCTACCACACTTGAGAGTCAGGTTTTCTGAAAACATTTTTAAGCTTGTGTTAAATACGTATACATTTACACTAGAATTTCATATATTTTAGAGAAATATCTCTGTTTTTAAATCATTTAAAAATCACATAATTATAAAATAAAACCTTTTGAATAAACGTAAAAGTCAAAGGGGTTTATACACTGTATGAAAGAAAGTTGTGTATGAAAAAAATAATCCTCAATGAAAGGAGATTGAGACGAAGTCCCTTAAAAAGATCATTTTTAAATAAAATAGATCTATTATGTGTATTCACCATAAGTACATATAAAGAATGTACAAATACAAGATTGGACATAATAATATCATGACATAATTTGAATGTAGGAGATTAACCCAAAGAACAAAAATTGGGTTAAGAAGTTCCCTTAAAAAGATCATTTTTAAATAAATTAGATATATTATGTGGATTCACTATACGTACACATATGTAAAGTACAATTACAAGATAGTACATAATAATATCATGACATAATTTGAAAGTAGTAGATTAACCCAAAGAATGGAAATTGGGTTAAGAAATTCCCTTACCTCGTGTCCGAATTCACTCGACCATTCTTTGATCTCTTGAATAATAAACTAGAGATAATCTCTACCTTCTTAAGAACCTATTTCAAGTTCATTATTCCTTTTATATCACTTATTACCGTGTCATGAACATTATGTAATTATTTAAGTTAATAACGGTCGTTTTGTCGATCTTTAGTTCTTGGGTCAAAAATAAACTTCTTATAATTACACTTTGTTCATGTGGTAAAATATCCATTATGTCCATAATTATATTAATGACGTAGATATCATATATATCCAGTATATATATTCATTTATAATATTACATAACATTTAGAGGAAAGAAATGAAATGTACCGTTCATGGAGACGGTAAGCCGTACGTACGCATGAACGCTACTTTCATTTCTATTTCGTATTTAATTGAATGAAGTTATAATTATATAAAGGGATAATATAATTACAGTATAATATAATGTATAATACCATTTACTCCATCCTTTATACATCCCACATATGGCATTAACGATTCAAATCACTTTGAGGGGGCGATAGTCCGCACTTCCTAAAATGAAAATATCGTGTTTACCCATAATGGAAACCTGTAAAGGTATGCCATAAATGAAAAATAAATAAGCATAAGTAAAACATAAAAATATTATATATCATATATAAATATATTGAAATCTTAATGGACACCTTTGTAGGTGTTATACGAGTGTTGAACAATCGTCGTTTCGTGAGGTAGAAATTCGCCATCCACAGAGACAGTATGTTTTTTAACCATTAGATGTAGGTGTGTGTAAGTGAAGCTCAAATAATTCTTATAACAACATCCTAGTATATTGATGATACTGGTGCTGTTACAAAAGAAATGAATAAAAAGATTTTAGGTGGGTGGATAAGTAAAATAAAACAAAATAACATAAGCGAAGACATTACCTTAAAATAGGGTAACTCTTTTGATTTGAGCCAAAGGCTTCATTGGGATGATTTCTGCCCAAATTGAGGCTTTTAAAAGTAAGGTAGGGAAGTTGGTATTGTATTTGGGCAGATTTTGGATGAGCAAAAAGTCATTGAAAGTGTGAGTATGGTGGTAGAGGTGGGGGCCTTTTATAAGTGGAGAGGAGGGGCACTCTTGGAAAGTAATGAAATGTTACTTTATTATATAATGAGTTTCGGATTTTAAAGGTCCAACACTTATATAATTCGAGGATAAGGTGATATGGGTTCTAAATCTACGCACCCAATAGGTTTTTTACAAGTGTAATCCTTGGATTTTACATTATCTTTTCATTTTATTTAAATCGTTAATTAATGAGGTAATCGTTGCATCATCATGGTGTCATTAATAATTTAATTTATTTAATTTCTAAAAATTATAAACAAAATATCATGATGTAGGAAATCGATTTAGATTTCTAATTAATATTTATAGTCAAAAAATAGGACTTGTATAACCTCATTTAAAAATTGTTTTAGTAAAACAACTCATGTTTGTGACATTTTTATTTTTACATTAAATAAAAAGTTTTTAATGTCATTTTCCAACCAAAGTGGCTCCATGGGGTCCCCAAGTTGACCCATGGATTTTCCTGGTCGTACATTACTCATCCAATAGGGTTAGGACAAGTGTAAGGGTGTTTTCATATTTTTATAATATCATTTTTACCTTAAATTTCACTAATTACCTTTAATCGCGATTAATTAAACTTAAAAGTTACTATTCACCAAAAAAATTATTTTAATCCCATTGAACCTAATTTTACTTCCTAATGAGAACTATGTATGTCGGATTTTTGAAAATCAAATCATATATGTGGTAATATTTCATTTAAATGAAAAAACAGTTTTTTAACTACCACTTAGTGGTTTCACTATTCATCAAAAATTGAAGTTTTTCAGAACAATGCCGAAATTTCACCCTAAGATATAATTGATATTCCAAATTCAAAAAGGATGTCTATTTTAAATAATTCCAAACATATAAGTTGCATTAATTAATTTTATAATTAATTCCTTCTTTCACAAAAAATAGCGTATTTTTATAAAACAATATATATCAAAATATTGACAATTATTTATGTCCAATTTCAAAGTGAAATTAATTGTAATGAACGCCATTGGATAAAATGTTAAAAATATATTCTAATTATACTTTAAAACAACTCAATAGTATAATTTATCACTATAAATTATTTTGATTAAAAAAGTTGTTTTTATGTATTTTTCACTATTTATAAAAAATTGGAAGTTCCCAGAAAAATACCAAAAATTCAACATAAGCTAATTTTGATTTTCTGAATCCAAAAATGAAGTTCATTTTGAAAGATAAAATTTATAAAATTTCAAAAAGTAGGTATTACTATTCATAATGACAACTTTTATTGGTCATAGTGTGTTAGAACTCGAAGTTGCGTACAATGCAAGCTATTGCATTATTGAAAGAGAAACGTATCATGGAAGCTCAGAGTGTTACATTCTCTCCCCCTTCAATAAATTGCGTCCTCGAAATTTGAAATTTTTGTTTGAAAATAAAAAGTTGAAAATAGAAAAAACCTTTTTGGAAAACCCACATCGGAAATAGGGTTAATAAAAATATAACCTTAAAAGAAAGAAAGAGAAGTACAAAGGTCATCCGAGATAGCCCATACTAGGATTATATGAAAATATGGATATGGAGGAGAAACAAACCATCAAGGTATGATGGAGAGTTGCAGAAAACAGTATTAGGAGAAAGTTAACAATAAGAAAATCACAAACTTGTGATTGGTTAAACGATCATTGAATCCCCAGTTGGAAAAGTTAACCGGAAACGTTTTTTATTTAAGTTACCTTTCATAAAGTTGAGGGATTTATTTATGAATGTAAGGAAATATACTTACTTGTCGCGTAGACTATCATTAATAAAGTTTTACCACAAACCCATCTTTCACTCCAAATGGTAACAGAAAAAAAAATATTCTATTTATCCTAATTGTATAAGGTTCCAAATACTAACACTTACCATTTAGATTATGAAAATTATTTTGTAATAACCAGAGACTTCATGTAGGCTAGTGGTAGGTAATAAAGGTCTGTCGCACTATGGTTGTGGGTTCGATTCCTGCAGCTTTGTCCGAAGCGACGGGTTATGCCCCACCCTGTAGGTTTTCCTTTTCCTAAAACTATAGTATTATAATATTCCAAAAATAATATTCAGAAATGTTTTAACCTTAAACAATACTATGCAAATATCAACTTAATCCATTCCAACCTTTATAGTTATCCAAAATACCTCTGTCGAAATATTCTCCAAAAGGACTCTAAATTCCAAAATCAATTGTAACATTAGATTCCCTAAACAAAGTAAAGTTTCCCTTATTTTCAGATACTAAAAATATGATTTCCTTCATCATATTAAAACCTTAATGATAACAACAAGTACTTCAGTACAATCCTTATATATATCACATTATTTTTATAACCAGAATATAATCCTTGAGTCCAAAAGCACCAATACATTAATTATTCCGCTTCAACTGTAGTAACATCATAAGATTTTCCTTGATCCCTTGTCCTTTTCTGAGGTATGTTTCCCTGATTCTTAGGACATTCATTTTCATAATTCCCCATTTCTCTACAATTTTAGAATTCAACATTGATAGCCTCTTTTTTCCCTTGTAATCACGAGCCTGGTGACATTTTTCTCCACATTTATAACAAACTCCCATTCATATTAGGCAAGTACCGGGGTGAATCTTCCCACAATTATCACATAATTGAAAATTCTTCTTTCCATTTTTCCCTTTATCTGCTTCGTGTTTCACCATTATCTTATTCACTTGCTTTACTTTGTTGTCATAAGACTTAGAGAATTCCTTTTCTGTCTTGATAGCACATGAGACAATATCTTCGTATGTTGAGAAATATTGTGATACTAGTGCTCGTAGGAGAAAAGGTTTTAACCCATCAAAGAAACGGGAAATCTTATATCTTGGGTTACGTATATAATCTGCTGCATGCCTCGCTAACCTTGTAAAGTTGCCCTCATAATTTACGACATTCTCATCCTCCTTTTGTCTCAGACTCAGAAAGTGCCTTTCCATATCTGCTCGATGGACATGTAAAAAGTATTTTTCTAAGAAAATATCTTTGAACTCTCTCCATTCCATATTTTATACTTCTTCATCATCATTTGTGTTTTGAATCACCGACCACCATTGATTGGCATCTCCAGTGAGCCGATAAACTGCCATGACAACCTTCTCCCTTTCGCTACTCCAAAAGGCGTGGAATATTTTCTCTAAGGAGTTTGTCCATTTCTCAGCTAATAATGGATTTTTACCCCCATTAAATGTTGGTGGTTGTTGTCTCATGAAGTGGTCTAACAGTGATCCTCCACTTTGTGCATCAGGGTGCTCCATACGAGTAAGGTTATTATTCATAACCTGAGTGAGTTGTCCTAGTATGGTAATAGGTTGATCAGAACCAGTTGTATCTCCAGATCCACAATAATTATCTTGAGCAGGAGGTCAATCCCTACAGGGAGTGTGTGCATTGATACGGTTTCCATTCCTTCCACTAGGCGCCATTTCTAACCAATGGCATAAACCAGATTAGTTTATGAATAAAAATACATAATTCCATACTTGTAAAATACATAACATAAATTGAACTATTTATAGATATAATCCATAATCATAAAAATGTTTTCTTTGAGGATGTATATACTCGTAACCCTTCATAGTGGTTTGTAAAGACAATGATAACTATCCTAAGAATATCCCCCGGGAGTGTTGTAACCAAGAGTGCAGCAAGGCCCGTTGTCGTGCACCAGTTCCCGTCCGAGTCTAGCTCAAAGCGGTGTTTTTAGGTTTTACCCCTAGGTACATATGTGACAGAACCACCTCTACCTGCTTATATCCAGACAGGGATGTATTGCTCAGAAAACTCACAAAATCTCTCTAATACCAAAATTCTAGGATGTTCTTCTATACTAATCCTCAATGAATATCTTTGGGCTATGTGCTCTAATCAGAGTTTATCTAAATCTAGCTTCCAAGGTTAGTACTAAACTGCCGCTGATACCAACTGTAACACCCCGACCCCAGCATCCCAGAGTCGGTGCATTACTTCGTAACATTAGCATGATCACAAAAGATCAAGTATCGAATGACCGATTAGTTTAGTAGCCTTAGAAAACACTAGATACATTCATAAATTTTAAATTACTTCATAGAATGAAAAACTACAATAACTAGGTCTCCATAGTCCACACTCATATCCTCTTTTGACTATCCCTACAGGTCATTCATAAAATACTTCTTCACATCCTGGAAAATATTAAATCATTGAAAGGGGTGAGCTCAGATGCTCAGTAAGGATTACAATATTGCGGAATCTTCCATAAATAAACATTAACATTTAAGGCAATGTATAACTAAAACAAAAGCCTTTTTAAACTTGAACTTCAGCATAATATGGAAGAAATAAAATTAAATAATGCCATTTACATACTCACATGGATATTCTACTAGTCGAATAATCACATGTAATATCAATAACAACTTTCATAATGATGGAATGCATAATTTCAGACTATCATAACCACATAGCCAAGGCCTTGTGCGAAGACCACAAATAAGATTTTGTCAAGGCCTCGTGCCAAGACACTAGTTTGTCTCATGAGACCTACCGATGCGATTTTTTTTAGAAGATACATTCATTTAAAATTTCTCAAATATACTCCAGTGTTTTTATGAAATCATTATGCAAGCTTCTGAAAACAAAATAACAAATTCTGATACTGCTCGACTAATTACAGGCCATGATGGGTCCACGCCCAATCCCTTCCTTTCTACCACAGTCGAGAGTCAGGTTTTCTGAAAATTTTTTTAATCTTGTGTTAAATACGTATATATTTTCACTGGATTTTCATATATTTTTGAGAAATATCTCTGTTTTTAAATAATTTAAAAATCACATAATTATAAAATAAAACCTTTTGAATAAACGTAAAAGTCAAAGGGGTTTTTACACTATATGAAAGAAAGTAGTGTATGAAAAAAAATATGCCTCAATGAAATGAGATTGAGACGAAGTCCCTTAAAAAGATCATTTTTAAATAAAATATATCTATTATGTTTATTCAGCATAAGTACACATAAATAAAGTACAAATACAAGATTGGACATAATAATATCATGACAAAATTTGAATGCATGAGATTAACCCAAAGAACAAAAATTGGGTTAAGAAGTTCCCTTACAAAGATAATTTTTAAATAAAATAGATATATTATGTTTACTCACTATATGTAAACATAAATAAAGTACAATTACAAGATAGGACATAATAATATCATGACATAATTTGAAAGTAGGATATTAACCCAAAGAATGAAAACTGGGTTAAGAAATTCCCTTACCTCGTGTTCGAATTCACTCGACCGTTCTTTGATCTCCTGAGTAATAAACTAGAGTTAATATCTACCTTCTTAAGAACCTTTTTCAAGTTCATTAATCCTTTTATATCACTTGTTACCATTTCATGAACATTATGTAATTATTTAAGTTAATAACTGTCGTTTTGTCGATCTTAGGTACTTGGGTCAAAAATAAACTTCTTATAATTACACTTTGTTCATGTGGTAAAATATCCATTATGTCCATAATTATATTAATGATGTAGATATCATATATATCGAGTATATATATTCATTTATAATATTACATAACATTTAGAGGAAAGAAATGAAATGTACCGTTCATGGAGACGGTAAGTCGTACGTACGCATGAACGCTACATTCATTTCTATTTTGTATTTAATGGAATGAAGTTATAATTATATAAAGGTATAATATAATTACAGTATAATATAATTTATAATACCATTTACACTATCCTATATACTTCCCACATATGGCATTAACGATTCAAATCACTTTGAGGGGGCGGTAGTCCGCACTTCCTAAAATGAAAATATCGCGTTTACCTATAATGGAAACCTGTAATGGTATTCCATAAATGAAAAATAAATAAGTATATTTAAAACATAAAAATATTATATATCATATATAAATATAGTGACATCTTAATGTCCACCTTTGAAGGTGTTATATGAGTGTTGAACAATCATCGTTTCGTGAGGCAGAAATTCGCCATCCACAGAAACAGTATGTTTTGTAACCATTAGATGTAGGTGTGTGTAAGTGTAGCTCGAATACTTCTTATAAAAACATCCTAGTATAATTAGGATACTGGTGTTGTTACAAAATAAATGAATAAAAATATTTTAGGGGGTTGGATAAGCAAAATAAACAAAATAACATAAGCGAAGACATTACCTTAAAATAGGGTAACTCTTTTGATTTGAGCCAAATTCTTCCTTGGGAAAAATTCTGCCCAAAGTTAGGCTTCTATGAGTAAGGGAGGGAATATGGGAGTGTATTTGGGCAGAGGTTGGCCGAGCCAAAAGGCTTTGAAAGTGTGAGTAAGGTGGTAGAGGTGGGGGCCTTTTATAAGTGGAGAGGAGGGGCACTCTTGGAAAGTAATGAAATGTTACCTTATTATATAATTATTTTCGGATTTTAAAGGTCCCAAACTTATATAATTCTAGGATAAGGTGATTAGGGTTCTAAATCTACTCACCCAATAGGTTTTTGACAAGTTTAATCCTTGGATTTTACATTATCTTTTCATTTTCTTTAAATCGTTAATTAATGAGGTAATCGCTGCATCATCATTGTGTCATATATAATTTAATTTATTTAATGTCTAAAAATTATAAAACAAATATCATGATGTAGGAAATCTTTTAATCTTTCTAATTAATATTTATAGTCAAAAATATGACTTGTATAACCCCATTTAAAAATTGTTTTAGTAAAACAACTCATATTTGTGACATTTTTATTTTAACATTAAATAAAAGGTTTTTAGTGTCATTTTCCCACCAAAGTGGCTCCATGGGGTCCCTAAGTTGACCAATGGATTTTCTTGGTCGGCCATTACTCATAAAATAGGGATAGGACAAGTTTAGTGGTGTTTTCATATTTTTATAATATCATTTTTACCTTAAATTTCACTAATTACCTTTAATCGCGATTATTTAAACTTAAAAGTTACTATTCACCAAAAAATTATTTTAATCCCATTGAACCACATTTTACTTCCTAATAACAACTATGTATGTCAGATTTTTGAAAATCAAGTGATATAAGTGGTAATATTTCATTTAAACAAAAAATCAGTTTTTTAACTAACACATAGTGGTTTCACTATTCATAAAAAAAATGAAGTTTTTCAGAACAATGCCAAAATTTCACCCTAAGCTATAATTGATATTCTGAATTCAAAAATGATGTCTATTTTTAAAAATTCCAAACATTTAAGTTTCATTAATTAATTTTATAATTAATTCCCGCTGTCACAACAAATAGCGTGTTTTTAAGAAACAATATATATCAAAAGATTGACAATTGCTTATGTCCAATTTCAAAGTGAAATTAATTCTAATGAACACCATTGGATAAAATGGTAAAAATATATTCTAATTATACTTTAAAACCACTCAATAGTATAATTTATCACTATAAATTTTTTTTATTAAAAAATTTGTTTCTAAGTATTATTCACTATTCATAAAAAATTTGAATTTCTCAGAAAAATACCAAAAATTCAACATAAGATAATTTTGATATTCCGAATCCAAAAATGAAGTTCATTTTGAAAGATAAAATTTATAAAATTTCAAAAATTAGGTATTACTATTCATAACAGCTACTTTGATTGGTCATAGTGTGTTAGAACTCGAAGTTGCGTACAATGCAAGGTATTGCATTATTGAAAGAGAAACGTATCATGGAAGCTCGGGGTGTTACATTTGGTTAGTCACGACATGAGCCCCTAGGAAGTATCGTGAAAAATTGGTATCATAGGAGTCGGTTCTACAACAGAACATAAGACTATGATCTATATTACTGTGAAGAAATATTGTTATGAGTATTGAGTGTGGTTTTCATTCCAAGGAGTCTAGTGTTGGTGCAGCGGCCGATGTATCCATACACCAGAACCCTGACTTCTAATTTCCAACTCACTACATGAAAACACTAATTGCGAGTGTGTTTTCATAAGTCTTCTTTGTGATGCCTTTGAGTCAGCTCCCCTGGTATAAAATATTGACCGTGGTGCACCTGTTCCTTATTAGGTTGCCGCTGCGAAGACAAAAAGCTAGGGATCCTGAGATAGTACATGATGACGTCCCACTGAGCGACAAGGCTCCTGTGTAGGGCCCTTTTTCTATGATGACACCTTCAGATAGTGTACCCAGATCACCACCACCCATTGGGAAGAATATTCGACCAGCCGTACTAGCGGACGGTGCATGCAGACAGAGCACGTTTCACGAGTTCCAGCAGTAGAGGTCTCAGAGGTTACAAGTCTAGATAGATTACCAGGCTGTAGAGGACTGGCCGGAGGTGATTACTAGAGTTTCCACCTAGTTGAGACATTAGTAGAGTAGATGGTGATCTTATATACTATTCTTTTTCAGTGAGTGAGCATGTGGATGGTCCGCAAAGTGATGAGACTTCGATACGTGGACTGTTGCCTGAGATTTTACCTCAGGTAGTGTGTCACCTATACCACTTCCTGTTGGTCAGTAGTTACAACCGACGGTACTAGTAGATGACACATGTAGGCTTAGTACCTTACACATGTTTCATCATCAGATACCCCTCAGGTTTTGAGGCGAACCCGACTCACAGGCTGCTGAGGACTGGCTTGAGGAGGTGGATGAGAGTTCTCTAGAACTTAGATATCTTCGTTAGGATGACTTGTTGGTAGTTGAGTATTCATCTAGACATACCGATCATTCCAGGTCCTTGATGAATAGGATACGATCCGTGCTTTGGGGATTGGATGACCGAAAAAGGTGTGTTTAATGGATATCTGAGCCAACACTTCTCCTCTATGTATTCCAACTTATGCTTGGGTACTAGAGAGAAACATTGTGGTTGAATGTTCTTTGGATGAATGGATACAGCTAATGAATGTTGTCAGTGGTAAAGCATGGAACTGATGCAAGTAATAGAGACTTGGGTGTGTAAAATGATTTAAGAAGAGGAAGTGATAAGGATAGATGAATATGTCGAGTAGCAGACATGCTAGCAGAGCTAGGAGGGAAGCATGTGGTGATTTACATTTCGACATGTTACAACCACCTGCCATTGTAGTCCTTACCAAGATAAGGGAGAAAGATGTCAGGGGAAGAGATTATCTGCATGCGGTCAAGGAGTGTGACCTAAGGGTTTTAGTAATGATTTGAGGTACATTATGTGTCTACTACTAGTTGCTGTATCAATAGACATAGGTACGAATCATTCCATCCATCCACAGATCTTGTCACAATCCAAGAGTTTCCAGTTAAACCGTTGACTTGACCCTCCTGTCTGGAGATACATTTTGTAGGAGACTCGATAATCACACTTACGCCAATGGTGTGATCTGACCATTGAGGTGAGAGTTACGGTTGGAACCTCTTGGTGGCAGTATCGATGCCTTACGACATTAGTTTGGGTATGGACTGGGAAACCATAGTTCATACACAAATTGATTGTATCATGAAAAAAAGTTATGTTTTACCTACAACATTGCGATTGGTTTTCCATGGTCGAAAAAAAAGAAACCCCATGCAGCAGTGGATAGAATCATGCATACGTGTGTGCAGTCGATCACTCATTAGTCGGCCATACTTAACATTGTGATAGAATTCTCCAGTGATGCAACACTGCTTTTATTATTGATGAATAAGGGGCTACCCTTCGTGTTTTCAGAGAGATTTCAGAAGATCTTTCAGGAGCTGAGGCAGTGGATGACTAGTGCTCTCATCTTGAGGCTACTGGATTAGGGCTCTGGGTACGTCGTTTACTATGACGTATCAGGGTCTGGACTCGGGTTTGTCCTGATGCATGAGCGAGCAGTGATCACGAATGGTTCTCGGCAGCTAAGACAACAATATTGGCTTGAGTTCCTCCTGGGATATGTCTTCGAGATGGTCTATACTCATTGAAAGGGGATCATTGTAGAAGATTCTCCCAGTAAGAGATCAGACATTCAGCTACTAGGAGAGGCGACAAAGTAGCTTGCCGCATTGCAGATATCATTTGTGGATAAAGATGGAGTATCCTTTCAATAGTCTTTCATGTCACTCCACCACTTCTTCAGTATGTCAGGGAGGCACAACATTGGGATGTTGACTATGAGTTGTGACGTGCTCAGATATCCATATGGCAGGCACCTGTAGGATTATTTGAAGGTGGGGAGCACATCATTCTCTTCAGAGGACATACCATGGTACCAGTTCCACTTCAGGAGGAAGTGTTTATGGGGTTCTAGACATCCCCTTTTGTGGTACATACTAGAGTGGTGATGATGAAACAGGACATCCGATGACAGGACTTGTGGCCGGGAATGAAGAAAGAATTGGAAGATTTTTTCTCACAATGCCTCACTTGTCAGCAAGTGATGGTGAAACAGCAGGTACTAGTAAGCTTGTATCTGCCTTTGGAGGTCCCAGAGTGGATGTAGGATCAAATATTCATGGAATTTGTGACGGGTCTTCCACGTACATATAAGATACGGAGACCTCTGCAGTTCGAGGATGGTGACAACGTCTTTCTACGGGTCTCACCTCGATATGTCTATGGAGATTTGGAAAAGACGGAATGTTATCTACGTGATTCGTCAGACCTTTCTAGGTCCTCGGCAGGGTAGGTGAGGTGGAGTACCGCTTGGCCCTTACACCTCAGTTAAACCGGGTGCACAAAGTCTTCCACGTATCTCAATTGAGGATATACGTGCACGGATCATCCCACATCATCGACCACGGGGAGCTAGATGTCGATGACGAGGTGAATTTCACAGAGGTTTTAGTGGAGATTGAGAATTGATAGGAGCAGGTCCTACATGGACAGCATATTCCACTGGTGTGCGTTCGCCGGTAGCAGAGGAACCTCCTGGAGAGCACATTGGATCAGGAGGCTTATATGTGTGCTCTGTACCCCCATTTGTGTCCCTAGTCTGTGTTGTAACTTACATGGATGTAAATCCCTAAGGTGGGTAAAATTTAAAGTCCTGTAAATTTCAAGAATGTTTTTTTCATAAATTCTTTGAAATTTTACGATTCCTCAGTTTCTGATGGCCCTGGATTCCGAGGCTCGGTGTGCCCAGAATCAATTTGTGATGTTTTGTTAATTTTAAATTAACACGCATAAGCAGTTATCCTAAAAAAGTGTAATAACTCTTAAATGGTTACACAGATCGGAAATCTGGGGGCACCGTTGCGCTCAGGATGGCGGGATTACCCTAGAGGCGACATAAGCTTAGTCGGCGTGAGCCTCCTGTGAGAAAACCTGAAAATGGAATAACCATAAATAAATTAATTAAATAATGTCATTTTATTTTCCAAATGCTTATAACTCACAAATGGTAACTCAGATTAAAAATCCAATTCCACCGCTAAACTCATGATGGTAAGCTTTCATTAAGCACATACTAACATGGGTCGATGAGGGCCACTAGAGAAAGTTAGTTTTTGACCGCACATAAAATAATTAAGTGACAATTATTTTATTGTAAAATTCATAACATTTAAATATTAACTCAGATTAGAAATATGAGGGTACCATTGGGTTCGTTGGGATGGGTTCCACCTAGGTAGAGCCTAACATCGACCGTAGTGGGTCTAGGGTGGCTGATGATAATTTTCCAAACATTTTATCAGCTACGTTTGGGATTTTATATCTTTTGAACCAGTGCTCGGAACTGAAATCCAAGAGCAGTGTTGAACTTGCAGTGCAGGTATTTTCTTAGGGATACCTTTACTGAATTTGCGTTCTGACATGAGTGGATGTTAATTTTTTTTGGGGTTTACTAGATAAAATAATTAAAAATATGTTCAACATATTTTTATTTGTGGCAGATTAATCCTCCAAGTGGAGGATATAGGTGGGTCCCACCCGCACATAACCTCCCTTGGGAGGATATTAGTATCTGGGACCCACACGAGCCTAAAAAACCATGTAACTCTCTTTATGTGGGGGAAGGCTTTTGGAAATCCTTCATTAAAGTGCCAACACCCCATTATAAATTAATTTAGCTCCTACAATTAATTAATTAAAACACTTTTGAATTCCTTTGAATTTAATATTACAACACTATAAAAAGATGTGTATATTATTATTGTGGGGGTGTTCATAAACTGGGGTTGATAAGAATTAAGGAGAGGAGGAGCTTTTGGAGAAATCTCTTGCGAATAACGTGAAGAATGCGAAGGACGGGAAGAATGCCGTCTTCCTCCTTCTTTCAACCAAGGAAATAAAGGGAATCATCACCCAAAACTGGAAATGTTTCTTTCCTCATCTTCTTCCTTATTTTTGAATTTGATGACAAAATCAATGTCTGTCTTCTGCGTCACCCGACATCCGTGACACCGTCATCCGTGGCTCGTCAATGTTCAACGACAAAATACAAGGTAGGGGGTTGTTTTGAGTTGTTTATATTTCCAAACCTCATTGTTCTAATTGTGGAATTTAAATTTCCATATGTTAATGTCATAACGAGGATGGTTCGTGCCACACAAACACGGCCCAATCCTCCCCCATACAAGTTTGTTTTATTGGCGATTGAGGTGGAGTCGGAATGGCGCAGTGTCGACGCACCACGCCAGAGAAAGGAGGCCACGGCCATGTAGGCCACGATGGTCAAAAGAGATGGTGGCGATAAAAGGAGGTGCTGATCAATGGCGGAAGTGCCTGAAGGCTAATGATAGGACAAGCTGTGGTAGCGGTGGACTGGCACCATCGCACAGGCCGCGTGGAGGAAACATCGGCCCTCATCTGCGGGGCGCCCAGACAAACCGAACCGGTCAGACGTAGCCAGATAGGCTGGAGGACCGTGGCACCCACATGGAGTCGTGCTACAAAGAAGACTATGGCCCGCTGTGCACGCTGTTTGCTGGATGAACTGGCCAGCCACCTGCCGATCGGGCTGGTGGTTCACGGTGCCTGTAGGTGCCACAAAGCGGAGGGAACTGCATTCCGCAACTGTGGACCGCTCGCAGGGCGAACCGGTCGGCTGGCTTCCAGACAGGCTGAAGAAACCAAAGCACCATTTTGCACTACATGGTAGGAATAATGGGCTACTGTGCGGGCTTCTCGCGCCAGACAGAACCGGATGACTTCGGTCGGCCGGGCAGGGAGATGCTGTGCCGCTTGTTGCATCCGGGAGAACAAGGCCGACCCACTCTGCGAGCTTGGTCTGCCAGTGGGCCATGCCCCACCAAGCCTGGCAGAACCCTCAGGTTTGTCGGAGCAACCAAACTAGGCCTGGGCGACCCCCAACCGGGTCGGGCCTGTCGAGTCGGGTCGGGACGTCCTGCCAGCCCACTGGGCTTGACGGGCCGGGATCGACATCGCCTAAATGCGAATATCTCCATGACCGTGAATTCGAATGACGCACTGTCTACGGAACTGGGACCCTTGTAATTAGGCAATCCTTTTGTGATACTCTTAGCGTGTTTTGTATTACTTTGGAAAATGGATGGGTTTGGATCGAGCGTAAATCCAACCGAGCCCCAGGAACGAAAGAGCTAAAAACTCTCAGACCAGGTGTCCGATTGACTCGTCATCTATCGCATTGCGTTTATTTTGATAAGGCAGAACTTTGGGAAAATCAACTCAAGGCATAGTGATTGTTGATGTATATTATCATTTGTTCGAGGTGAAGACCCTCCTGCAATTGAGAGTTCTGTGTACGGGAACCCTAGAGCTGGCTGCGACTTTGACGAAATCTGTATTCGAATCGTGTGTGGGTTCGACATCGATAACTACTGTATTGAATCCTATGTGGGTTCAATGACGACGACTGTTATACTGGAATCTTGTGTGGGTTCGACAGTTCTGACATCTATTCATGTATAATGTTTGGGTCTGACTAAATAGGTGGCATTTATCTTGTGGGGATCCGACATCTTAGACAAGATAGCTGGCTTCTATCGTGTGTTTGTCCATCAGCTTAGACGAGATAGCTGGCATGTATCCCGTGTGGGTCTGAAAGCATAGATGAGATATATGGCCGATATCATGTGTGGTTCTGACAGCTTAGATGATATATCTATCCTCTATCCTATGGGGGTCCGATAGATTAGCTAGTCTTGTATCCTATGTGGGTCTGACAGCTTAGATGATCTAGTGGCTACATCTGAACATCTATATCTCACTACTATTGTGGAATACCTATGTAAGTTGAGTCTTGTCTTTCAACCATTATCATCATGGTGTTTGACTTTACTTACTTTGTGGAATTGGTTTTTGCTTTTGCTCGAGAGTAGGAGCTGGACTGAGATTGGTAACTTAGGTATATGTATGGGCATATACCTAAGTAGGGTAGGTTGATACTTCGTGATTGTATCTTTCTTATTTTGGTTATACTTAGTGGAAATAGTGAGACTTTGCGGGTCTCAGGGTCCTTACTGAGTATCATTATACTCACCCCTACACGGGTTATTAGTGCACCTCATTGTGTTGGATGGAGATAACAGATAGCGCTAACGGAGGCCAATAACACCCCGACTGGACTGTACCCGGAGTTTGACCTTACGACGAGTCAGAACATGGAGGAGACTGGTGGGTGTGGGAGTTGAATTGGACATCTATTCTTACCCTTTAGGTAGGAATCCCCAGACGACAATCGGGGAGCTTCCCTTTACTTTCTTCTATTTGTCACTTTTTACTTGTACTTGTCGTTCAGTTGGGTTTGTATACTTTCCCATTTACTTTCCAACACACTCTTTTGTATTCTGTTTTAGTTAGTGTTATTTCCTGTAGTGTACTCTATTGTGTTTGTTTACTTTTATAAAGGCAATGCCTTCCCAGCTTAGGTATTTACTCCTTTGGTGGTAGTCGCCAGCTCCTAGCCTATGGAAGGCGGGCTTGGGGTATTCACGACACGGGCCCCGAGGACGGGTCATGACATCAAGGATGCAGTTTATTATATTTTTTATGTATCATATTTTGTATCCTTTAAAAATGAAAAATGGGTTCCATATACGTATCTAGTTTCATCAAGACTACTAAACTGACCAGTCTTTCATGATTTCACTCCTTGTAATCATGAAAATTTATTAAAATAATACACCGGCTCGAAGCTTTTTGGAGTCGGGGCGATAAACGTTTTCCCACAAATTATAATAATAGTATTTGAATATTATTGTTATGTAATTAGTGGTCATATTATGACTAATGTTTTTAATAATCATCAAACTTATGAATATAATATGTAATGTAATTATTCCTTAAGTAACTTTTTCATTAAAACATTTAATAATATAATGGGTTATAATGCCATAAATTTCACACAATGTATCATTAAACATGGTATACTTCGGTCATATAAAACCTAAAAAATTGTGGTTTAATAATATGAACATATAATGATCATTGAACACCTAAACCTATGATGGTGTCCATACTTGTTATAATAATTAATACACTTATTCTTTAAAAATTTAACATAATACTTAGTTGATTTATGATTCATATAACCAAGATACTATTGGTAAAATACTTTAACAATATAATAATTGAATCAAAATATATAAATACATAAATGTTTTTTAATTATAGGTCATTCCATAGTCCATGGAATAACATTTAAAATATTTAATTTACTTTGATAATCCCTTTTTTCGTTAAATTTTAAAAAATAATAATAAATGGATACCTAGGATGAGATTTACTTCCTTCTATTATACATTTCATTTTTCATAGAAAATTAATTTTTGTTTTCATTTTCTTTAGAAACAAAAATTATTTTACCATTCCACTAAGAAATAACAATAAGTGTCTTTTTCCATATTTCATTCATAATGGGAATCAATAATTATTTATTTAATGGTATCCATAAATCAAATTCTTAGAAAACTCAATCCTTCTCTTCATTGTGAGTCTTGGAGTTTGTTAAAGTATATGCTAATCATATTTCTATTAAAATGGTTATGAATAACCAAAATAACATTTAATCTTATCATGATCTAAGGGGGTTACTCATATTTAGCACAATTTGAATGATTTTCAATGTTTACTTCATTACACCAGGTTCCATAAATTAATTAAATCCAAAATATATTATAGTACAAACCAGAGTTATAAAAGGAAAACCATATAATAATCTGTAGGATCTCTAAATAATAAAAACTTTTATTCATTATAGGACACCATAATCATAGCATTGGTCATTCATTGTCATATTATATTATAATCCTACATTGTTTTTTATAATGAAAATGTTAATTATCCCAAGAATATTCCCCATGAGTGGCAAACCAGGTGTGTTGTAAGTCCCATTTTCCTGAACCAAGTGATGACCAGGTCGATCCCAATGAACATTTTTTAGATATATTACTCATAGGTACATATTTTATAGAACCAAGTTCACTTATATTATCTATATTGGGATATATTTCTGCAAAAATTACATAATCATTTCCTTACAAAAATATTAGGATGTTATTATATATTTATCCTCTTTGTTTATCATCGGTTTATGATCCCTAGTCTATATTTTAATAAATCTAGTTTTTAAGGTTACTAATAAAAATCCTAGGATACCAAAAGTAGTATACCCAACCCCAAGATCATAGAGTCGATTTATGCTATAATACATTGGAATATGATACGGGGAATCACATCCCAAAGTACTGAATATTTTAATAATCATGGATTACCATTTACATAAAAGATTCCCATATTACATTTGAATAAAAAAATTAAAAACATTTTTTTTCATTAATATAATTATTCCACTAAAATAGTCATGCATAACTTTTATAGTACACTTCATGGATTAATAGGAAAAGATTAAAAATAATATTGAGTTCAAATTCCTAGTAAGGTTAAAGAAAATAGAATGGAAAGGTATCTAACTGAAGAAAAATTTAATTTATATACAAAAATATCACAATTAGATGGGAAATAATTAACATGTAAAGGTAAATTATTTTAAAAAATTTATAATTAATCAAAAAACAATGAATATAATGCTTCCCAATATAATATCATCAAAAACATATCATTGATAACAAAAAAAAATTTAATTTCTATGAATTCAATTTTAAATTATTAGACATGAATTATCTAGAAATTTATATCCTCAAATAGTATGTTTTATCTCAAAGATAATTTAAAACTGTTGGGTACAAACAAATAAAATTTATCAAGCTTTATCTTAATTTCCAATAACATTGATAAGACCATTATAAACTAATTGGTACAAACTCATGGCTTTGGCCGATTAATTGTCCTTATCAAACTTTTTGATCAATATAGGTGAGTTGGATAAATATCCCACACCAGTATCTACATGACCTAAGAATTGATCAAATATCAAATAGTAGATTTAATTTATTAATAATGTACCTTATAAAAAAATTAGTGTTGTATAAAATATACATATTTAAGAATATTTCCCTATTCAATAAAATAACATTGAATATAAACAATCATATCTAGAAATTATATACAGTTTAATAAATTAACATATCCACCATAAATAATATTGATACTTATTGGAAATTTAAATTTCACAGGAATGCAAAAAATTCAAGGTAATGTTTATCACAACAAAACCGAATCCATGAAGTGAATTTTAGTGATTTAATTGGTAAAAATAATAGTAAACCATTTAGATGAGCAATGTAGATGGTATGGATAAAGTTTATATACATTTGGGTATGAATAAATTCTTATTTTCATTGATTAATATAAATAACATTATAATATCATTATTAAAATATTTTGGGAAAATGTACTTTTTATTTTGAAAATCACATTTTTTTTAAATAATCAATTTTGAAAATCTTTTTCATTTAAAATTAATTTTAAAAAATAAGAATATCTTTTATAAATGAAAAAAAAATTCTTTAAAATCATCATTTTAAATTTGAAATGGAAGATTAAAATAAATTATGGTTGTGATTATAATTAATTCCATAACATTCATACACGTAAAACTGAGCAATCATTTTGAACAGTAAATAGCTTAAATTGCTGCCTTCTTTGGAAAATGAAAAGAATATTGACTTCACATTTTTCTAAAAATACAAATAAGAATTGTTTATAAATTAACATATAATAGATTTTAAAACAAATTATAAATAATAATTGTGTGTAAAAATTTCATTAATAAATCATTCTTAAAGGGATAAAATAGCTCTTATATTTTTTGGAAAACCTGTGTTTGGATGAACACAGATTTCTGATCAAAGAGAGAAATTATGTCAGATTTTCTCAAACTATGTTTTTAAATATTTTATGAACTAAATGGGGTTAAATGGTTTTATTACATGAAAATATCATTAATAAATATAGCAAAAGGAAATGAAATTGTTCTATTTAAGCAATGATCGAATAATTTCTTTCCCCTGAAATTCAATAATAAGCAATCTCAATTAAAATGAGATTGTGAAATAAACCCCTACAAATAAACTAATATTGATGTTATTATTAATAAATGAATATATTATGAAAATAAACTACAATTATAAAAATAAAAAAATTATATACAATATAATATAATAAAAATTTATTATACACATCATCACTGAATTTAGATGACAATAAATATGTTATATAACCCAATACAATGAAATGGATTTATGAAGTTATTTATGAATTGGTAATTATATTGTAAAACTACATTAGATTAAATAATTAAAATTAAATCTAAAAATAACATGATTGATAAAGTATTAATTATATTACATGTAATATTGGCAGTATATACACCATATAAAATAAATTAGATTCATATCAATACAATTGGAATCAATAATGAGAAATTGAGATGATGTTCCTTTAAAAAGATTATTTAACTGATATGGGGATTTACAAATTGATTTATTGTGTGATTGAAAATAATAAAATTTATAAAAACAGTTATAAATCCAACAAAAATATAAATTTTCATTAAAAACATAATATTGGAAGGAAATAATCAATGATGTAGAAGTTTAACCCAATGAATGGGATTTGAGTTAATAAACAACTTACCTCATGCTTCATTTTTAATGAACATTTTTAACCTCTTATAAAGGTGTTTGAAACAATTTATTTACATAAAAAAGAATCATATTAGTATTTATAACATAATTAATGACCCTTTTAGAACATATTATCACCCATTAATTAATAATTTCTCATTATTTTTATTGATTCAGTTGTTAATTTCATTATTTTATCATCCATGTTTTGTTATTAATGATCTATTTAACTCAAATATTACACAGTTTTATCATTATCATATTAATAATAATTAAATAATTATCGATTTTATTCATCCATTACACTTTTAATACAAATAATTAAATATAGTTCTATCATATGAAGTCATCAACACATACACAAACAAGGTTATCATCATTCATTAAGTGAAAAGGTATAAACTGAAATGATATATATTGTCATTTAATAATTATAAATATTTCATGAACATCATGATTATTTTCTTTATCTAAGTTATAATTATTAAATTTATCCTCATCACCTTCCTATAAAACATTAGTGAAATATAAATAACACTTTTTCACAAGGTGGTAGTCCACCATACACACGCGTGACATGAATATATCTCTAATATAATGAAATGTAAAAAATATATTATATAATGACCATAGTGATATTGTAATTATATATATATATTGTAAATATATTTAATTTATTTATATCATCACACCCATCTATGATATGTGGTATATAAAAAATAATAACATCAGTTCTCAAGGGTGTAGTCCACCGTACAACAGAATTACGATTTCATCACCAATATGATGGATGTGAATTGGGTTGCAACACATTCAATCATTACAAAAGAAATATGTATATTTAGGATGTTTATTTTATTATATAATCATGGTTTAATAATAATTTAGGGAGGTGGAGTGATAAATTAAATTAAAATTCTTGTTGATGTTTGTAACCTATTCTTCAGGTATCCTCCTTAGGTTTTCTCCATATCATTCTAGGTTGATTTTTTTCCCAGATATGATTTCTAGAATGAAAGGAGGGATGTTTTTAATTGATCTAGGTTTTTATTGGCTGAATAAATTCTTTTCAAATGTTTGAATAATAGAGTTCAATGTTTTCTTTTATAAGTGTGGTGATTGACGCCCTGTGAGTTTATGAAATGATCCAATAATATCCACATTTTTATAATTAATGATGCTAAAAATGGGAGATTATATAAAATTTAAAAAATATGGTCTACATGTATTAAAAAAATTTGGTTTTATCTTGTTTAATGGTAATTTTAATCCCTTATATTTTTAGTTTGTCTTATGGTCAATTCATTTTTAACTTAACTGTGGTAATTAGTTATTACTATTTTAAGTATTTATTTTTTAAAAAACAATTTTTGACAATATTATAAATTGTAAATTATTAAGATCACAACTATGGAATCAATCTTCCAAATTCTATTCACATATTATGAATAAAATTATTGAAAATTATTCCTACTTATGTGACGAGAAAGATGGTGTTTAAATAAAAAATATTCATATGATTACATTGTTTTAATAAAAAAATAAATATTTAATCTATTAAAATGACATAAATTTAAATATTATAATTTTAATTGAATTAATTTTACATTAAAAGAATTTAAAATATAATTGTAATTTATAAATAATTTAAAATAAAATTTATTATTTAATTAAAATTTAGTATTTTTCACTATTAATCAAAAAGTGAAGTATTTCAGAAAAATACTAACAAAATCACCCTATGACAATTTTGATAATAGGATTTCGAAAATTGATTTATTTTTATTATATAATTCTAAAAAATGTTGTTAAAATTATTTTTAAATTATCATTTCAAATGAAGACTGATACATATTCTAGAAAAATACTTTTTTTAGAAAATACTTTTCTTTATTTTTAAATTATTAATCTTTTATTTTTCATAAATATATAGCTAACAGACATGTGTAAAATAAATATTTTATAATCTTATTCATGAAATCAATTCCAATAGAAATGATATAACTACCCTTTTAAATAATTAATTTAACAATACATTATGGTGCACTAAAATTCTATAGTGTGTATAATGCATGCTATTAAGGAAACTCATTAGTGCATATAATGTTTGTCATCCTCAGTTATTCTTTTAAGGAAAAAAGTTAAAGAGATTGAAATTATTTAAAAAATATATATATTATAGTCCAACCGCTCATCCTGCAACCACAAAATATTGAGTGGATATATAGAATATTTTAACAAAACTCTATCAAATAACCATCACATGATGTTTGACAAGAAGAAAATTTATTTTCCAGAAAAACATTTTAATTCCTTATGTGTTAAATGAACCATAACACATACTAATATTCAAGATACCACATATTCAGTTTTATATAAGATAGAGTTAGTATTCACCTTTTATGTTCAACTACATTTTTTTCATTTTCATCCTCAATTAGTTTTATAATGATTAGGAACCTCCAATTTCTCAAAATGAGTTAGTTTTATTAAATGTAAAAATGTTATGCAGGCTACATAATAACGAAATACATTATAATCATGTCTCACACATGTTTAACAATAATTTGTTTCTCACTCATTCCTCCTAGGAGAATTGATGTTATCTCTTATAACTCTAGTGGTATCTAGAATGAAATCTCGAATATGGAACTGGAATGAGAGGGACAATAAACTATTCATAAGGTCCACTATAATGGAGGACATCCCGTAATAACAATGAATTATGATCATATCACACCATCCACCAATATAGGGTTTATAAAGATACAAGTGGAATAATTTCATGGTAAGTTCACCTAAGTCATAGTCATATGACTATAAGCATCATAGAATATAAGTAGTGGTTATATGACTATAAATTGTATAGAATATATGTCATGGATTCATGACGTTGAATTATTCTGGGATTCATTTTTGTAATATGACATTAAAATTTAAATGAGTATCGTACACATTTCATGATTTTAGACTACATGAAATATTTTACACCATATATTCCAATGACATTTTATTTCTATGATCTATTTATGATATAAAATCTTTTTATATGAGAGTTATATCTATTTAGTAATTCATATCACATATTATTCTCATTTAATCTATTATAACTATGATATAGGGACCTCACAAAGTGAGATCTATGTATTGATTGTTTCTTGAAACTATAATTTATGTATATATTTATAGAATACATGAAATGGGAACTAGTTGATATCTAATTATTCCCTTAATTATTTTTAATTTCAAATATCACTAATTTGTTACCATTACGTTTTCTCTCCTTTCTCGACACTAAGATAAGGTGATTTTGTTATTTGCATGAGATGGATCAGTGCCAAACATCCAACATAAGGGTCTTCATTGTGTATCATTAACTATATAACATATATGTATTCATTGAATGAAACTATAATTATGACATATAATAGATTCAGTAAGACATTAATCTACCTAAATCATCCCATTCAATAGGGGATAATTTCTCCTACAAACAAACCATCTTTTACTAAAATTCTCCACTGTATGAATCCTTATCGGTGGATATTATTGAAAATAAATTCAACCCACACATATATAGGTCATATATGAATAGTATTTGTTAATCATAACAACATTTTATGTTATTCATATCAACATAGGAAACATAGTGACTCTGAAATCACATATATAATGACCAAAAAATTCTAATGAAATCCCTGATTCATATTGTTTTTTGGGACCACTATTTCACAATAAGATTTCCCTTAACAGTTATACTATTGAAATTAATTCATCTAATTTTTTACAGATTCCAGATCTATGAAAATTTCACATGGATTGGTCCTCAAAATATGATCTTTAACATCAAAATGATTCATTTCTAGTCTCATTATCTTAAACTACATGTGATAATGTTGATCCTACAATAAAAGAATCTAATTATAGTTCTATATTCCATGAGACATAACTTCTTATTACTATTATTTGATCAACAATAACACTAAATATAATATTTTTATCTATTGACCTATGATAATTATAAACTCCCTTACTTTTAAGAGTTTCAACCCTATGTCCTTATCCAATAACATTATACTACATGACTTGTGATTTGATCAACATGACACTAAACTTCAAATTTTTAGACAAATCAAAAATCCTTTTGATAATTCCCCAAAATATATCATAATTATTTAATCTATGTGAATCCACCTTATCAATCCACTATACATGAGTAAGATCCATATAAAAACTTTTTTAATGAAAAATATATAACACAATTCTTATTATTTTATCATATTTAGTGATGCAAAATTTTTCTATTTTTAGACAAATCAAAAATCCTTTTGATTTTACACTTGAATAAAAGTTTATATGAAATCTTTTTTGTTTCAAAAACAAACATTCTATTTAATGCTAAACTAAAAACTATATGTACTTATACCCGACCAAAAACAATAAAACATCCGTGTCCTTATCGTATCAAATTAAACTGCATGACATGTGGTAATCCATAAATGAAATCTTAAGATTCTCATAATAGTCAATCAATAATACATGTACTCCCTATAGAGTTCCAAAATCCATATAAGATTCCATAGTTTATATTTTTACATATAAATAAATTTTTATTGAGGATAAGAAATGGATATTTCTTTATAATAACTATGTGTGGAATGATCCCCATGTATAGGGATATATAGTTAACTACAATTTCTCTAAAATCTGATCACCTCATTTTTATGATATCTTCATTCAACACACATAATCCAAAATTAGACTATACAATATACTGAAATACATTATTATATATCAGAAATACATGTTCCTTAATTCCCATATTTTATGATATATAGATACACCTGAGTCTGCTATCTAAGGATGAACATCAAATCTATGTCAAATCACCTAATCTGCCATAAAATTTTAACCCCTTTATTTTTGTTCAGTTTCCCTTACTAGTTTCAGTAAAAATATAATTTATCACATTCCAAGAATAATTCTTGATTATGTGGATGTCATTGTATGGAGGTCCATATCATATAACATTAAAGTATATAATATATTCTTATTTGTTTCATGAATATAAAATATAAGGAATATAGTTCAATATACCATAATTTAAACAACACAATCTAATCTATTTCATATATAATGATTTCCCAACATGATATTTGAATCTATTTATGTTTTCACGAGATATGATATACTATGCTATGGTAAAATACCAATATTTATTTAAGAATATTGTTATTTTTCTTCCTAATATTCATTTTTTCATTGTGAACTTGGGTACTAGACTAAATACAATCATGGCCCTTTTCGTCTTTCTAATACAATATGAGGATATAAAAATCCCCCTCAACTATATTTTTGAAATATTGATATATGTTTTATTCATTATAAGAACAATGTATGACATTATTATTATTATTATAGGATATATTTGGACCTATTAACAATATTTGTTAGTCCCAGCAACAAACTACTTTTCTAGTACATTCTCATTAATCATCTATTAGTATGCCAGTCATGGTTAACTTTGGGCTGCATTTTCCAATCATGTTTTAATGTTCTAGTACCATAAATGACATGTTATTCCTCAAGTGATTTACTTCCCCATTAACCTTTCATTGATATCAGTAATTAGTGTATCATACACCAATGGATACCTCTACAATGTAATGATATTAAATCCTCCATATTAAGAATTTATAAATAGAGTTATATATAATCCTAAGAAGATGGTATTATAATATATGTATGACTCTAAAATTTTTATCATGGAACCCATTATTCAGATGTCAGTCACTAATTATATTTATCATACTTCTCCAATCTCATTTTACTGCTGTGAATACCCTATGTCATGACTTACACCATTTTCATTCTCTATTCCATAGGTTTTTAGACACTTTTAATATTTGATCCCGATCTAGGATGTAGTATTATCCCCCCACTATCACTAGTCTAAGCACCATGCATTTTAACATAAATAAACCACCTTGATATGGTCTATATTAGCACTGGGATCCTCATATACATGTCATTTTTATATCCTTTTATAGATAGGTTGTCTTTTTGGTCCATGATCTATAGAAATATACATTGTGTTCCCCCGAGAATCTATATAAATTATTGGAGTTATGTGTCCATTCATGTACAGTAATCATTTCCCTAATCACAATAGAAATTGAATCATTTGTTCACTAAGATATATAACCATTAAATCCAATGAATATTGTTCACAAAATTTATCTCCAAAAACATTATTTGTGAATGGTTAGAATTGAACAAAATTTAATCCAAATAATTTAATGAGACATGTGGATATTCTAGGGGAAATCCATATAAGGAAACATATGCAAAATGAAAGCCTTTTCTTAATAAATCGTCCAATTTTAGGACATAGGAAAAAAATTAAAGCATTATATTGAATGAAAACAATTGGTGATCACCATATGGGCTCAGATAAATAAAATATATTGTCATGTAACAACTAGTATATTAAAATGTAAGATCAGTTTCATGTTATATTCGTTCACAAAAAATTTATTTTCATCACATGGTGACATTTTCATTAGGGTTATAAAACCCTTTATTAATATTCACACTCTCCACAATCCTTTATTATACTTTAAGATACCTGAATAATCCCAAACCGTTCATTGTTATTGGAAATGTGTTCATCCATCTGTAAGAGACACCTATTCATTATAATGATAATGGTTCCACTATATTAATTATATCTAACCAAATGAATATTTCATCATAAGGATAATGTTCCATACTATCTATTTGCCTATATAAAATGAAAATGGAACGTGTAATTTGAATACAGTCATTTATCAAACATCATACAATTTCAATATCATTATAATTTGATTAATACATCATCACTTATTATTTAATAAATCTATAATATAATCATTATAGAAGATTCAATACTCAGGATGTTTTATATTTTTGCATCATATCCAATTTCAAAGAAACAATATGAAATCCTATTCTTGATTATTTATTTTTCCCCATTAAGTGACACTAAATTATTTGAATGGACAATCCAATAAACTTCTATTTAAAAGAATTTACCCTTTTCTGGAAATTTCTATACTAGGATTAGGCCTTGAATTCATTTTGGGGTTTCTCCTAACCATTAATATATAGGTATAAATTTTTTTTGTTAAATAAATTAAATAATAAATATCACCTTTATAGTCTATGGGTCATGAATATAAACTAAATACAAAATTATATAAGAATATTTACACTAGTGTAATTTAAATCTCATTAAGAATGGGTTCCCATCACCCTTCCAGCTATTTGGACTACCTTTCTGTTTAGTTAAATATGTATTAACATTAAACAATAGATATATTATTCTATTGTGAGAGTCCTTAAACTACCTATGTAATTTTATATAATCCTCACCTAGTTAAAAATCCATAAAGGAAATATTTTTATGAATAAGAGATTCTACTCACTAAGAATTCATATTTTATAACCTAGAAAAAATTTTAGATGCCGAAATGGGAATCAAATATGGGTAAAAAATTTCTAATTTAGAACTCAAAAAGTGAAACATAAGAAAAACTAAAATATCCAACCTTGTATGTCTCCCCCATATTACAGATATGGAAATTTTTGGGATAATTAAAAGAAAAACAAGGCTTATGGGTCTACTACACAATCATATAAAAATCCACATTTCCATATTTATTCCCCATTACCATGGAAACCCATTATAAATCTTCTTATTCCCCTCATATATTAGATTAAATAGTATATATGAAATTCATGAACACATTTTTAAGGTTAATTAAATCATTTTAAGTACATGAATGCTCATTATAAGGAAGTTTCCCATCATTGTTTTATCTTGGATATTCATTTAACCCCCATAACAAAGAGGACTATATATAGTGTAGGGTGGAGTTACAGATTCCACTATATCTTTCATACCAATACCTATCCAGAAGAACACATTCACGCGGAATTAATATTTTATATCCAAGTAGAATAACTCTAGTGTATGATTATGATAAATATACGCCTATATCTCATTCCTACATAAAACCATCCATGAAAACATATCTAAGAGTAAGTTATTAGGAAATCATGATTTACATAATCCACTCCAATCAATGATTATGTTATTTGATTAACTAATCAGATTATTCTTCCTAAGTTTCATATCTTATCAGGAATTGATAATTTACTAAATTAAAAGCACCTAGTTTGGAGATATTTATCTTGGAAAACAACCTTGTAACACCATATTATTTTAAATGAATTTCCTTGAAAAGAAAATATGATGAATTTTATATCTTTCGTTAAATTCACCCTTGAGTCTTTATAAAGAAAAATATAGTACATTCTTAGAACATGGCTCATAAATTGATAGGTTATTGTTGTAATAATTAATTAATAAAAAATAAGTAGAATGGTTATTATTATAGAAAATTTATTTTTTATTAATAATAACTATGTTTTAAATTTTTAGTAATTTTTTTTATACTTCAATGTTTTGTTTTTTACAAAAATGGTTTTTTATTAAATTCTTTCACATTAATGTTATTATTAATTTTGTTATTTTTTATAATATTTAACTGAATGAGTTGATTTTTTTTAATATTAATTTTAATGATAGATTATGTTTTCTATTTTTCTTCTGGAACAATTTTTCTAGGTTTCCAATCTTGTCTATAGAGAGGAAAATTAGGGTATCGATGCTCTTTCCAAGTGTGCTATTGAGGAGGTCAATTCTATTTGGTCCTTTGCAACACCAACCTTCTAATATGAGTTTTTTATAAAGAAGTGTGTTGTGATGTGTACAAGAATTTTTGTTATCTTCCAAGTTTCTTCTCTCTTGTTTCCTTTAATATTTTTATTAATAAAATATTCAATGAGCATACTATCTTGTTCTTGAGTATTCTGAATAAAAAATAAATTTTTTTGATTTTTGTAATAATTTTCATTTATATTAAAGTAATTATACCATTATTTTTTGAAAATTATTTTAAATGATACTTAGTATTATTTAATTATAAATATTATAAAAAAACACATAAGATTAATCATTATACATTACATTGGTAAATTTTAAAATATTTACTTAAAAACACTTTTTTTAAACTGTATTTATGCATGAAATTTGTTTTTTTGTTAATAAGTAAATTCATTTTTTTTATTAATGGATTTAATGAAATATAAATATATTAAATATATAATATATTATTAAACAATTTCAATTTTTCATTTATAATAATAATTATTTTTTATTGATTATATTAAATTTTATATTTAATATTATACCTCTTATGGAATCATTATTCAAAAATTACAACATCATTAACGGTTTTGTCTCAATTTCACATCAATGAGAAATGTTTTAATATTATGAACCAATTTTTTATTTATGTAGTGTGTTTAATGATAAATAATATATTTTTAAATTCAAAATTATTTAATTATCATGATTTATAGAACCATAAAATTTTAATTCTTCCAATGACATTAAATTCAGAAATTACTAAATATGTTAGCCTTATTCATCTTGGTTTATTTTAATTAAGAAATGATTGATGTCTTATAAATATTCTTTTTTATGAAGCTTATATAGTAAAAAATATATATATTTTATAATTACAATCCTCATTTTAATTTCATCTAATGTATCATTTTAGTTTTTTTATTTTATTGGGGGTATGAATCAAACATTACCACAATGCTAAGGGATTAATTTAACAATATCATTTTTAGCAGGATACATTATACATAAATTTTTCGATGATGAATTTATATGATATATATCCCTCCCAATTTTTATGAATTAAATTGTATTAAATCTATTTCTAGAGAATAAATTTAACTATTTAATTTTAATATCATTATGTACTCAAAATATTTAAATAATATATTTATTGAAAACCAACCTAATTTACCTCTTTAGTCAGAAATCATTAATTCAATTTCAATATTGTTTTCAAAATGATTTCAATCATTAATTTAAAATTATATAAATATTTATTATATAAATATTGTCAATATTTAAAATAATATAAAATGGTTTAATGGAATCATATTTTTAATTTATGATTTTGGAAATCTTTAGTTTTTACCAACATTGTAAAAATAATATTTACATCAATATACATTACACGAAATAATGTTTCCACCATTAGCAATACACTATTATTTGAATATTAATGTATAATTTTCCTTTGATCATTTCAAATAATTTTTTTTCCAAAATATCAATAATTTTTTATAGTCTAAATAAATTATTTAAAATATAAAATATATTTTCTTAGTGAAATGTTATTGTGATATTTCAATGGTATTTTTATAAATAACAACATCATATTAGTTTTCATAAAATTTATTATGGAAATGATACCATTTTACCATAATTAATGTTTTTCTTGAGGGTTTGTGATTATGATTATGAAAATGGTTATGAAAATCAGATCATTTACATGGGTTATGATTTAATGTTATGATGAATTGTTTTTGATCTTATGGTATACATATGTATGGTTTTAATTTTGAGATGGCTGGTCAGAGAATTATATATCCCACAAATAAATTCATAAATGAAGGATATATCATAAGATATTATGGTCTATAATGGTTTTTGAATCTAGTTTCACAAGAAACCTTGTCCAAGAAGAATTTATTAGTATTGAACTCAGACTAAGAAAAGGATGGAATAAGAAGTGAACCTAATCATTTATGATAGTCATTCCAGTGAACCATAATATGGAAAATTATTTTATATGATTATTTTCAGGTAGAAAACATTCTTATTATGCTAATTATATGTTTCCATATCTTATCAATGAACATTAATGATTTTACAAAATTACTTCTTATGAAATTTATTTCAAAAAACTATATAGAATGTTTCAAGATTAAATATAATTGACTAATTAGATGTTATTATTATAATTCATGATCATGTTATCATTCCCATAAGATTATAACATGATAAAATATTATTATAGATTAATATATCTTATGTTAACCCATACAGAGAAAATAATATGATACATTCTCATATTTCCCTTTAAAATGTAAGGGAAATTTTTTTGTATGATATGTATAAAAAATGTTGTATTTGTAAAAAATATAAAAAATGATGTATATATTTTATGCACTATTTGTTTTTTTATCCATGTTTCCAAACACTATAAACCCCTATGGTCCTGAATAATTTATTATTGTGAAATATATTGAATATTCATCTCGAATGATGAAATATTTTTATATAAAATGTATGGGTTGATATATTTTGTATCCGAGGTACGTTTGGTAAAATTTGTGAACTATGTTGATGAAACATTGATAAGATCTTTTAGAATTTGATTAATTATATAGGAATAAACTATTTTATAGAAATGAATGGACTGTGGTTTCTATTAAGAAAACACATCCATATCTTAATACTATGAGTGGTTGTGGTTTTGACATAAATTAATCTTGGGATAATTTCTTTAATAGGGTTGGTGATGTATATCTATCGCTTGATGTTGATGAATGGAAAATGGGACCATAATTCCCACCAATTTTGACAGTCATAATGGATATGATTATATTAATTCACATTTTTATTAAATGGTATTATAAATAATTTGAACAGACAATGACCACATTTGAGTAAGGATAAAAATAATGTCTCATTGATTGTAAATAAGGTTTCATGTTTTCTATATCCTATAAAATATATTTATTATTATATGATTTACTACTAGGATTGTCATTTCTCAGGATATGGTCTCCAATTTTTTTCAAATGATGGAACATGAAGGAAATATGCGATTAATAAATGTCAAGGAAAATGCTATGAATTACCTCTTTATAAACTAATTTATATAGGAACATGAAGGAAAATACTTGTAATTATAAATGATGATATATAATGATACATCATTAGAAATAAAAATAAATGCTAGTATACTAACTTATAAAATTATATGAAATTTTAATTTTATGGATATTTAAGTGGCTATAACAGTGGAGGAAATAATATTCAATTTTCATTATGTTAAGAAGTTGACAATAATTCCCAATTATATTTTCAGAATAATTGGGGAAATATTTTTTTATTTGTATAATAATGCATAAAGATAAATTAATATCATGTGAATTAAATTTCTTATCTATAGGGAACGTGGGAATTTTCTGAGTCATTTCAAAATTAAAATGGAAAAAACATAGACTATGGAAGGATCAATTTTATGTCAATCAATAAAGTGTATAATGATCATTAAGGTATTGTTATCCTTCACTCTTGAGATATGGATTCCATGTTAATTTTTGTAAGAATGTAAACTATTAAAATATTATTAAATTTATATAATTTGAATTTTATGTTATCTTGGGAATTGATATCTCACACTACAAAGACACTTTATGAAATTATATAATAATTAAAATCAAATTTGGTGTCCTAAACAAACCTACTATTTTCAATCAATGTGATTATATATTAAAACATTCCTTGGAAGTTAATCCAAAGCATGATACTTGATTCATATTTAACATTGGTGTGTATATCAGATGTTTGGGTAGAAAAAAACAATAAATATATGCCTGTTGTAACAAATTTTGATAATGTGTTTTATTAAATATTTTTATAGTTCTTTAATAAAACCATGAAGGTGAGTTCATAATGTAACTCATACCTGATGTGATATCAATTTAAAATAATTCATATATAATAACGTTGATTGAGTTGTTTGGACTAATGAAGAAACACCAAGTGAATATTGATAATGTATCCATTTGGAAAATTTCATTACAAAGGGTTGCATATATACATTTTATTAATTTGAATGATGAATCAATGATACTATGCATTGATTATAAGGTAAATAACAATATCATGATAAATAATATGTGTCTTTTATCCAATGATTATAGTTTTTCTTAATAATTAATATGAGGTCAATATTTTTGTAAGATATATCTTTGACCATGATACTACCATTTGAGTGTAAATAGTGAATACTGAAGGACACCAGAACACCTTCATAGGGTAGGGGTGAATCAGGGTGTCATGTTTTTCTTTTTATTGATTTGGATCTTGTTCCCATTTTGGTTATACTTGTTAAATATGTTAGTAAAATGATATCAAAAAGATGACACAACACTATTATTTGGTTCAATACAAAGGGCTACATCTATGGAGCATATGAAAACAATGTGTTGATCATACCTAAATCCACTAACCAATACCAGTTGTTGAGTACAAGAGTTTTCTCATATTCCCTCTATGTTAAGAACACTACCATTACAAATATTCAGGGATGGATCACCACATTCCTTTGAAAACATTGGTAATCTCCTCCAAGTTCAATGTTCTATGAAAAGTGTAACTTAGTCTAATCGATTTGAAGGTTGCTTCAACAGATGGGCATTCGAGTATTTGTCTTTATCCAGTATGAGACACTACTTAAATCAATGACCTTAGTATATTCACATTAAAATCCCTTACTACACATCATTGATTTTCAAAATAGCCCTTTTCAAAGCCCCATCTCAAATCTGAACCCTTCGTAGAGCTCTCTTCCGTGCAAAGAAAACCCCTTCATGGAGCCCACTACCGCATAGAGAAACAACTCTTTGGGAAGCTCATTGCTTTATAAGGAAACCTACATCGTGAATCTCACTGATCCAACCTAGAACACCCCATATTAAGAAATCCTTAATGAATTAGAATAATTAGAATCATTCATGACTTTAAAAGTCTCTTCGCAAAGCTCGAGCTCATATAGAACAATATGCTTCACAGAGAACCCATTGCTTAATGAATTGAAATTGATAATAGATTTACTCTATCCAAATCATTTCGAATTAATAGGGTGGACTCTTATTTATAAGAATAGTAGAATCATAGAGCTCTTCTTATTCATACGTGAAATCAAGATTGGAAAAAATATCCCTATGGCGCTTCCTCCATCTCATGAATCTCTACTAAAAAATCTAGTTTACAGAACTAGTTATAACCATAAAGAAACACAGTCTCAAATTGAAATCATCATTTCATAGAAATACCCATTCTTGGCTTTGTGAAAACCATTCATTTTTCATATAAATTATATTATTATTCTAGAATAATACCTTTCATGATGCTCAATGATCAAACTCTAGTAATTGGGGAGCACACTATCTATGTTCTTTAAATCTTTGTGAAACACAAATCAAAAATCTCATCTCTAAGAAAATTTAATTTTCCATATTTTCATAAGGCCAATAAAAAGAAAAATAATTTTTAATGCTTTCCATTTTCCAAATTTTGGATACAATATATTGTAAAACACCAGGAAATATAGTCATCTTCAAAACTGATTTCATCTTGAACTGTATAACCCCTTCCCAGGTGATCTCTATCATTATCCATGAGAGTATTGACAACAAACCCAAACCTCACAATTTCCTCTGCAAATTATATATGTGGTTCCAAAAATATCCCCATTTGTGATTGTAGTAATCCTCTAGATAAAATTTCTAATGTACCAGCCACAATCAAAAACTAAAACCTTATAAAATAACTCATCAATCACAACATGTATATGTGAGTAGTTCTTAGTGTGGAAAACATGAGAGAGGACATGAATTGAGTTCTCATTATTTTTTTCTCCCCCAATTTTTAGTTCTCATTCTCTTATTTTCTACCACATATTTGGTTCTATTTATATATCAATTATATATCTTTCCTATATCCAAAATAATAGATCATTATCCATTAAATTTATCTATCCATTCTCCCCCATTGGAAATTAACCCATTGAGTAGATTCTTTACTTGATGATCTCAAAAAAATGCTCCCCATATTTCATATCTCCCCCATAATCCTACAATGCTTACATTAATAGATAAAAGTAGATAAAACAAATAGGGAGAAGGGGGTTATCTTAATCTTCATATGCACTAGGAGGTGGATGAACACCAAGGTTCAATAGATATATCTCAAATATAGCTACTGGTAATGGATTGTATATAATGTATGTCACTTGTTCATTGGTTCCCACATGGTTCTTTTTTATTATTCCTTATTCATATTTTCCTAGATGAAGTGATATCTGATATCAATATGTTTCTTATGAGAATATTGACCAACATTCATTATAAGATCAATTGAACACTTTTTATCATATTAAATCAATATTTTTGTTTCACCTCATCACATATGGTAGTCAGTTGCTGAATCATCCAAAATAACATTGCGCACACCATGGTAGCAGATATATATTCAGCTTTAAAATTATTAAGAGAAGTAATTCTTTGTTCCTTTTATTGCCACTCCACACATTTCTTCCCAATAAAATATGCTCCAGCACTAGTGTACTTTCATTCCACTACATCTCCATACCATTAAACATAAGAAAATGCGGATAGTTTACTATATCTTATAGCAGTAGTGTATAATCCCTGACTATGAGTACCGTGAATGTACCTCATGAATCGTTTCACTACCACAATATGTTAATCTTTGTTATGACTCTGAAAGAGGGGGACTAATATTTTTTTTTAAAAATCTGGTCTTTTCATCATCTGGTATAATAAGATTCATATGATTCTCTTATAAATTGTGGGATCTAAAAACGTCTCATCCTCATAATTTTTAAGATCCTTTCCAACTAGTTTCAGAGTCCCCATTAGTTTGGAATATTTTATATTTTATTTATTCAGCAGCACTCTTGCATAATTTTCTTGAGAAATTAAAGGGTAATCCTTTTCTTGAATCACCTGACACCCTAAAATGTTTTTGAGTTCACCAATCACAGATATTTAAAATTCTGATTTCATTTGATTGGAAAATTCATGTACTAATACCTTCATGATTCCTATGAAATTAATGTCATCTACATATACCAATACAATGAACTAATTCATTTTATAATTAATTACATAGAGATTGTGATCCACTCCTACTCTTTTAAACTCATGCTTTGTTAGATTATCAACTGAGATTACTACACCTATGGAGTCTGTATTAGGCCATAAAAAGTTGTCTTCAATTGGATGACCATTAGTTCATCATTGTAAAGTAAGAAACCCATATATTGTCTGATGTAGACTTATTCTTCCAAGACTTCATTTAAGAGTGTTTTCCTTTCATACTTTTTATAAATATTATAACATCTTTGGATGGTCATGGATGAAATAACATGATTAAATCCAATATTTATACTAGAGAAAATTTCACTTCTACATCAACGTATCCAATTTTTATGTTTCCATTAAAAACCATGAAATCCTTTTTTTACCACGTTTCCATGCTCGTTCAATTTTTTCTCGAACATCCACTTTGTAACAATCACATTTTGACCTTTCGGTCTCTTGACTAGGTCACCTATTAGATTCATGTAAATAAAATATTACTCTAAATTCATGGCTTTCAACCATGATACATCCTTTGAATCTTTTTCAAATGTGGGTGGTTCTACAACTGATAGAAATTCATATTGTGTATTATTCCTCATTCTCCTCATATGTGTGGGTGTGGTCCAATCCCCAATAAAGTTGGATTTATCAATTTATGATACTCGATTGCTCTTTTTAGATTCAACTAAATTCTCTCCAGCCATGGTTTCCTCTTAAATATTTTTCTTCTATGTCCACATCCGGATGTGGATTCTGAGAATTTTGTACAGCTTCCTCTATTTCTGTATTTTCATTTTTTCCATGTTCACCTTCTTCGTCATATTTTATCACGTCAGCATATGAATTCCTTGAAACATATTAAATTTTATTTTCAATGATCCTAACATCACTTCTTTCCACAATCCTTCTGAATAGCCTATTGAAACACTTTTAGGCTTTGTTGTTCATTGAGTATCCAAGGAAAATTCCATCATTTTTATTATCACCATACTTCCCTTGATTTTATTCATTATTTCAAATGAAACATTTAATTCCAAAAATATTAAAGTATTTCAAAGCCGGATTCCTTCCATGCCACAATTAATATAGTGTCCACATGTCATGCATATAAATTCCTATTTGATTTTTAATATACACTATAGCATGAATAGCCAATTTCCAGTAATGTTATGGAATATGACTCACAATCTGTATAGTTCTTACCATGATGTTGACATGTCGATTCCTAAGCTCGACAACTCCATTTTTCTATGGAGTTATCACAATAGCTACCTCATGTTGTATCCCATACTTCTCTAGGTAATTTTCAAATTCAAGGGATGTGCATTCCACTCCATTGTCAAATCACAACATTTTGATTGTTCATCTATTAGCATTCATGGTGCTTTGATGATATGTTTTCTTGCAGTCTAGGACATTTCATTTGCTTTGTATAACTGTTAGACAAGTAATTATAATATAATCATCTATGAGAATGACAATGTACCTTTCTCAATGACTTCAAAAAACATTTATCAGGAAACTTAAATCTGTATGAATGATATCAAGAAGATGAGATGACCTTTTATTTATTGGATGAAATGAACCGTAAACCAGCTTCCTCTGAATGCTAGCATCACGAGACTTTTCACATTCTTTATTTAGGGTTTTAATATCTATGTAAATATTCAAATTTTATATCTTATCCATTTCTTGTTGACTGATGTGACCCAATATCTAATCCCATATATAATTTTCTTCTTTAATAGTCATGTAGAAAATGTTTTCTTTACTATCAACATGATACAATTTTAGTTCAATTTTTCATACTTTAATAAATGAATTTCTTGTCTTTCCCTTGATAGTGCAACCTTTCTGATTAAAATGATATATAAGTCTACAGTCCTAGTGTTGACTCACATTGAGGAGATTATGATGTAGGCCATCCACATAAAGTAATTTAGTTTACTTTTCTCTCAATTATATAGTGAAATACTTTAGTTGTCATTGATTTTTAGAGATCCATCATTACCAAACCTTAATGTTCCATAAACCCTTTTATTGACATTCATTAGCAAGTATGCATTACCTTTCATATGATAAGAATAGAAACTATCAATAATCGTGGTGATTTTTCTTTTTTGTAGCATTTAAGGCTACCTATGCATGGTTGTATTTCTCAATTTTCTTCTTTTCATTCCATTAGACATTCTGGTGAGTGTTGGACACTGATGGACTTTTAATTTTCTGTTTCTTTTACATGGGTTATTCATTGTCAAAATCTTATTCTAGAGGATTAATCTTATTTGAAAGAGTAACAGTTTCTTGTTGATGGTATTTAACATGTCTCAAAATTTTGTATGTGGTGTCCATGTAACTCTTCTGCCTACAATAAATAGATTTTTTACCAAACATAGAACAATGAAAAAAATATCAATAGAAATTTTTTCTTTTGTAAGTAATCATATATGATTTTTTCTAATTTGTTAAACTCATAGATCTTCTCCATTATGTTAGCCCCATGCATATTCTCAATATGACATAGTATGACTGAAATATTTTCATAACTAACACTTCATGAGATGAAATGTCTTTTCTCTTCTATTTGACCCCAAGGCTTCTTCCCTGAGAAAAATGTTTTACTATCAATCATTCCTGGAAGTTTGAGTATAGTAATCAGTTATCCTTTTGTTTTATATTTTAGGCTCTCTTTTTCAATTCTTCTGGTAAATTTTCAAGTTGATATGGTTTCATATTTCCATTATTTTGGGCAACATTATTTGCAGCGTTTAATGTTTCAGAATCACAACAGATTCCATATTTTATCATACGTGTAGGTCACTGATCACTAAAAATCATCAAAACTCTATTAGAACCTCATTTTTCACTCACTAGTAGCTCAAAATCAAAGAACATACCATATTTTATTTAAATATTTGTTTTTTTCTAAACATGATTCGCTTTTTAGCATACTCTTATAGTTAAAAACTTCTTCTTTCAGTCACTAACCTATTATGGAATTCTCCTCCAATATCATGGTAAGTTCATTGATGACCTTATCCTATTTCTTTATTCTGAACATTAGTTCCACAACATCATCAGACCTTTAAAATATTGAAGACTGTTACTTCACCATTTCTTATTGTCATTCCTTTTTATCATCAATATTATCAATATATTCTGATGATTCATCCACCATTACTTTCCACTTATGGTATCTGTTACACATATTATCATGCATACCAAAATCTTCCTTAATTTGTAGAAATTTATGAAAATTAGTTGCCTACTAGTTATCTCTATCTTTATCTACTGATGGTTCTAAAATTTAAATATTAGCCATCATGGAATCAAGGTTTACCGTTTTAAATTTGGGTTCATCTTCTTCTTCACATAATTCATTATCATCATCTTCTTCTTCAAAGAATAAAAATATTCTTCTTTAATTTCTTTCTAGATTTGATGTATACCTTTTTAAACAACCATTTATGAGGCTTCTATATGTTTTTCTACTCTCATTCTTCATTTTCAAAAAATCCTAACCACTAAGAGGCAATAGGCCTAACTTTTCTGCAATGAAATCAAGATAGAGGTAAATTCCCTTTAAATTTCACTTTTACCTTATAAATAATAATGGAAATGAGATAAATAATTTCATTTTCTTTCATCATCTTCACCACTAATATATTCTAAATTTTATATTTTTTCCATGTCCTTGAACACCATTTCCTTGGTCACTGAAATCGTAGAATATTTTGGTTTGACTCTCATTTCATATGACACTTAGCTACTCAGCAGATCATCCATAGAATGTATGGAAAGATCTATTTCGTAATGGGCTGACACCTTTTCATCGTATAAAGGTGGATGTATTATCAATATTTTATTTATATTATCAACATATAGTATTTCTTCGCCTAGACCTTGAATTGCTCCACCAACATTAGTAAGTCGATTAATGAGTTTGCATTCTCATCAGGATGCATCTTCAAATCAAGAAACCTAATATGCAATACATGTAGATTATCATCCAATATTGTTCTAGTAACTCAAAAAATATTTTATAGTTTATCCCATATGGTTTTTTCCAAGGTAAAAATCATCACCATTAGTCATATCTGATTAGATAGGGCTGTGGTGAGAGAATTATACACTTTAGCATTGGCATCAACAATTTTTTTATCTGAAATAGTCATAACCATCCTGGTTTGATCAGTAACTCGTATACCATTCACTATATAAAAAAACTTCCATTCTAAGAGATTTTAGGGGAGATCTCATTCTGTTCTTCCAAATCCGAAATTTACTTCCATCCAATATGGGGACTCTCCTCTAATACCACATGATGGTCCACATAACATTCTGAGAGGGGAGGGGTGAATCAAGGTGTCAACATTTTTTTTCAATGTTTTGGATGTTATTCCAACATTTGTAAGATCTTGTAAAACCAGTTATTCAAAGGAAATCAAGGATATGAAACAACACTTTTACATGGTTCACTGTAAATGGATACATCCAAGCACCATACAATGATAGTGTGTCGGTCTTATGTAAATCCAATTATCTTCAAAAGTTTTGGAGTATAAGATTTTGGTCATAATATCTCTGTTCTAGGCACACATACCTTACAAAATCTTAGGGATGGATAACCATTTCCCTCTAAAAACTTCTACTAACTAACCCTAGCTAACTATTATAGTAGAAGTCTAACTCTGTTTAATATCTTGGTGGTCACTTCAATGTATTAGAATTTCATTCTATGTATCAATCTAATAGGATACATGGTATCCATCAATGACCTGAGTAGTTTCTCACTAAAATCAATGACCACACAACAATGATACTAAAAAATTCCCTCTTCAAATCTCCTTTAAAAATATCAACCCTTCGCAGATCTCTCTATCTTGTAGACCATAAGCCATGGTGGAGCACACTGCCTTGAAGAGCAAAAATTCTTCACGGTGCTCACTACCTCGCATAACAACCTAATTTGTGAAGCTAACTAAGCTAACGCAGAACACCCCATCTCTACTAATCTATTATTTCTGAGAACAATTTTCATCATTCGAGACATTTTATTCTTATTGATGAAGCTCAATATCACATAGAACAATCTTTTTCATAGATCACCCCTTTATTAATGGTTTCAAAGAGATTCAAGATTTATCTCTTCAAATCATTAGGAATGAAGTGGGTGGAATCTTATTTATAGTCATGGTAAAATCCTAGAGCTTCACTTCTTCAGTTATGTAATTTGGATCAATAAAAATGTCTAGGAGGTTCTTCTATCATCATGAAAAGTTCTACTGAAAATTTTAGTTCACAGAGCTTATCGTGACCACAATGAAACACCATCTCAAATCACATAGAAACATTTCATTGAAATCATCATTCCAATATTCCTGAAAATTGTTCATTTTCCTGATAATTGTGATGTTGATTCTAGATGATTACCTTTCTAAAAGCTCAATGATTGAACAATATTAATTATATTGTGCACCATCTTACTTCTTTAAATATATGAGAAACAAAAATCAAGAATCTCATATATGCAAAACTCAATCCTTTTCCTTATTTTCATAATTCCTCCATCAAGAACCACTTTTCGCAATGCATTCCATTCTCTAAATTTTGGACACAAAATTTTGGCAAACCCTAGTAAATGATGTCACCTTCAAAACCGTATTCGTCTTGAACTGTTTGACCCATTCCATTATAATCTCCCTAATAATTCATTAGTGGATTTCCAACAAACACAAACTACACAAATTTTTCAGAAAATAACATCATTGGTTCTAATAGATAGATACCCAAGATAGCATTCTATTCAAGTTATGAACACTGCTAAGTTATATTAATTTCATTTTTTTCTACTAATTCAACCTATACGATCATGTATTTAACAAATTTATACATTATATATTACATTATTTAGTTTTTTATAGTATTTATATATGATTTTTATATTTATTCCATGAGAAAAGAAGATAATTAAAATCACATGGGGATTGTAATGAAGAACATAACAAAAGATATATTTTTTAAAAAATTTACCATTTGTGAATATTGGGTATAGAATTTTTTATTTTTATGTCTTTAAATACCATGTAAGGGTATATTAGTAGTAAAATTAAAGATATAAGTTATTAAAACATTGGTCTGGGCCAACCGCTATGACAGAAACCAGAAGTTTTCTTGTATTTTTAGGATATTATTGATTCCATTTGAAGTATTTGTCCTGGATATCTATAAAACTCCTAAAAATATTTTAAGCGATGTCTGTTTTTTTGGACTAATGAGTGCGATGAAAATTTATTGGAACTAAGGAGATGATTGCTTAGTGTATCTATTCAACCACTAACATGGAGTGAGGAATGGTTCCAGAATTGTATTGATTAATTAAAAATGTTATGGGGTGTGTTCATTTAAATAATTATATGGTGATAACTTGTGCCTCACAAAATTTGATGGATCAGGGGATAAGTTTTCTATTTCATGATTTGGATTTAGAAGTGGTCATATTTGCACTGAAGATCTAAAGTAGTTATCTTTATATAGAAACTAAATCAAAATATATTTATCGTAAATGTTTAAATTATATATTCCCCATAAAAGAGTTGAATATATTCCAAATAATATTATTGTAGATGATTAATTATTATCCCAACATAGTATATTACCACTAGGGTAATGATAATAAGGTGTATTATGATTTGATTCAAACGGATCATGGTATCATATCGTTGGAGAGTATCAAAAAAGGTTAAATGTTTATTGATATTCAAAGGATATAAAAATTAAATCGCGATGGAAGGGGAGAAATATTATGTTTTAAAGTTAATGTTAAACAATTTATCATTGAAATGATTAAATATGCACAAAATGATGATGTGGAGATAAAAATAAAGGTTTTAAATGTTCATGAGTTCAATATTTTTTAGGTTGGAATGATAATATTCAAAAACTATGTATGTTCACCAACAATACAATATCAAAGGAAACTAGAATTGGATGAAACTCATTACTAATATTTCACAATTCATTATAGACTTGCGAAGATGAATAGTGGTATAAAATAACATTTCTAGTTGGAGTACACAAAGTTGGATATTGTGGAGTATGTATCTTAAGGCCTGGTAAGTCAAAAAAATTAGACTCAGTGATCAAATCATAAGATTTTGTTGCAACCATTACCCATACCATTATGGAAATAGCAAAACATAACAAAATATTTCATCTTTGGACCCGCTAAAACATCTAATGACTATAATTCTACATGGTTTATATCCAATCACAACAATATGTTACTTAACATCATTTAAATTTGATAATATTATTCTATTGATCAACATTTCATGATATACATTAATAATTTGGTAAGGTTTACTGTAGTACAACATTCTACTTTATATAATTTAGAAGTGAGTTGTACCTAAATGTTTAGGAGAATTATTCATCTAGAACTAGAGAGTGATCTTTTTTTGCACTAGATGTAATCCTTGTAATTCCCCAACCCCAAACTACCTTGGAGCACATGCATTTTTAATAAAACATGGTCTGTAATTTTTTTATAAAGGAAAATATGATGAATTTCACATCATGTACCACAACAAAAGATATTTATGGTTTAGGTTCTAGAAAAAAAGATAAAAATATTACAATCCTTCAAATACTGAATAGAAAAGTCTATATAAAAGACCACCAAAAAGTGTAACTAAAATCTACGAAACCTATAATAACAGATTGAAAATGTAGGGTGGGAATACGAATGCCCAATAAGGGGGGTTTTGAATATTAATGTATCAAATAATACTTTTTATAAATGTCCCTTTGAAAAATATCATAAAACATTTTCTTAATTAATAATTCAACACAGGAAGTCTAATATAAATGATCTCCATTAATTACAGAGAACAATATTAGGAACATTAACATTCCTACAATAAAAAATGTTCCAATCATAAGCATTGTTTTTTAATATATATGTTTTGCAGCAAAAAAATTAACAATTATTCTAACTATACTAGGTATGATGTATGAAAGTGAGTGTACAAAATTTCAAAATAAAATTTACACATGATTAGAGTTGTGAAAAAATAAATAACATTAATTTCATTCCTTACTTTCTATAAATTATAAATTCGAAAATAAATTTATGGCTTTTGTATTAGAGTTCATAAGGTGAGTGATGAGTAAATATTATGCCATGGTCATTTACTTTGTCTAATATTCACAAGTACATGATCTTAACCAAGTATATTTACAAGTCAAATATTCACTTGTTTTAATAAATATTGTATAAATAAAGAGTAATTTCCATATGTCTGACATTATGATACATTTCATCAAGGCTCGATCAGGACTTGAAAATTTGATTAAGGACTCAGTCAAAACCATATCTATTTGTCTAATTAGACCTACAAATGCATCGAGGGGAAATAGCAGGCTCCACCCATCACATACTAAGTCCAATGCATTAACCATTAGTCTAAATGTATTTAAATCAATGTGTCCCATACAACATTTATTTATTAAATTCTATCTTTTATTCAATGAGTCAAATACCGTTTTGAATAATAAGAATTTGTCACAAATTAAAAGTGTCCCATTGTACTTTGAATCATTAAATTTTGTGACATATTCATTGTCTTCCATACCACTTTGAATCATTCAATTGATATTTATTAGTCAATGTGTCTCATACAACTTCGAATAATTAAATTATCATTTCTTATTTAAAGTGTCCCATACCACTTTGAATAATTATTATTCTTATTTCATAAAATATCAATAGTGATAAATAAATAATAGATTTTTTTATTTATCACAAAAAATAATAACTTAAAAAACATTTTCCATGATTGTAATCATTAAATCATAATAGTACATGTTAATCACTTTATGATTGACATTACATTATTAAATCATGAACTTAAATATGAAAAACCATGAACAATGACAATTCATCTTGGATCGAATACATAAACAGTTTAAATGTAAACAATATATTTTAGGTGAGGTATTGAACGCATTATTTTCTAAACACCCATTACATCCTTGTTTAAACCCATATCCGAATGGAACTTCAAACTATTTATCTTAATGTTATTTATTTAAAACCAAGAAAATCAACCACAAAACATACAAACATAACCAATACCATTTAAAAATATGAAATTAAGTGTGTAATCCATATATACATAAATTGATTATAATGGGTTTGTATTACAAAACCAAATTTTAAAATTGATCCATTAAGAACTTTAACACATTAAACACTTGTTAAAAAAAATTATTGACGGTTTTGGATCCCATATTAATGTCAAGATCAAGAATATATATATATATATATATATTAGTGTCTGTGAGTGTGTATATAACCATAGGTATTTAGGGGTTCTTCATCAACACTTAAGATACAAATACATAATTCATGAATAATAAAAACACAATTTAAACCAAAGTTGAATATTTGAAAATCATTTTGTAAAACTAAGGGATTTTTTCATAAATAAGAATATATATATATAAGTTAGATTACATACATATTTATAATTTCATAAAACACCACAAAACGTAGTCAGGTTCACATTCATTATGAATTTCATTAATGTAGAGGTTCTTCATCCATAAATAAAAGTAACAGATAAGGTTTTATTAAAATAAATATAAAAATATGTGTATATATGCAATGAAACTAGTTTTATGTAAAATCATAAAACCCTACCATAATTTTCATGACAAGAACATCCTTTCACACCAATAATTTTTTATTATTAGATCTCTCTTGAAAATCAATAGATTACAAGAACAACCATATATATATATATATTCATGTATATATATGTATATATATATAAACCGTAAAACAAATATCAATGAAATTCAAACTTAGGACCCTTGCCTGACCTAAGATCAAGGTGGAGTCGAGCAGATGTTGGAGAAGCACTGGAGTAGAAGAAAACATAGGATTTTTGGGTGAAAAATTAGTTTACATATAATATATAATATATATATATATATATATGTGTGTGTGTGTGTGTGTGTGTGCTTGACGAAACCAATGTACAATTATCCAAATACTAAAAAATGACTATAGATGAGACTATGGCTTGTGAATGAAACACTTCAAAACCCAACACGCTTGAGTGGGTCAGTCACATGAAAAACATATATAACTATATACATATACAATATGAACTCACATAGGAGTCTACAGTAAATGAGTTTTTTTAAAACAATAAATGTGTCAGGTGTGGAAGATATGAAAAAGGATGGTTGTGGATGGGGATGGGTGTAATCACAGGTGTGTGTAGATGTATAGCTAGGGTTGGATATAGGCGGGAGTAGATCTAGAAGATGCGAGTAAGAAGATAACAGAGGTAAGGTATGGAAAATAATTGATGGCTCTGATCAGCTGAGACATGATGGGATGGCTGATAAAATATTTGATGTTTTAAAAATGGATTAATGGTCAATTTTAAAACATTGATTTTATTGGATAGTTGCTGTTAAATGTAGGTTTTTAAAAAATAAGTGTGGCTCAAATATGATGTGGAGTGGATTAGACAGACCATGAAAAACATGTTAGAAACTATGGTTATGGAGATTCAATGGCCGGGAAGAACTAATGACCGAGATTTCATCCAGCTCAATCAGATATCCTTGATTGTATTTTGCTAATCAAACTCATCCCACATCAAAATAGGATATGGTGTGCAGGACCTTTATAATATTTGGTCTCTCAGATAGTGATAAAAATCCCCATCCCCCTCCTTGGTACTGCCATGTACCGTGTGTCTATAGGCATGTTTCTGTGCCCACCCCTGCCATCATTCTGCCCTTCTCGGTGGCACGTTCTAGTTTTACACTCTTGGTTGTTCACTCAGGTTTCTCGTGGACCTATGGATGTGTGCTCCCTTAAGGCTGTCCTGAGCTTGTTGAGGGGATTAGGCTTTGCCTCCCACCCCTTAAGAAGGTGGGGTGACCCACCTCCCTCAGTTTTCCGATGGGTTGTCCTTCATGGGTAGCACAAATTTTGTTATTATACAACATAACAATAAACCATAATTTCTCAATAGAGGTATTAAAATATATTTTCATTGAAACCCAAACAATTGAATTTTATTACATAAAATCATGATATCAATTTCATTTTACACCTTAAAACACTATAATTCAAAAATCAATCATATAACTATACTATTTTGATACTAAAAGAATATCCTTTTTATCATTTTTATCTTTTATATTATTCAATGAAATTATTTCAACTCAATAACATATTTCACTATACCATAAACCATGAAGTAACTAGTGTGTACATCTCTTATTATTTTCATTAAAAACAAGGATTATTATTTTAAATCCATTTTAATCCTTAAATTATAATACTTTAAAAATATAAATAAATATTAATTACAAACATGTTTAAAAATATAACTTTAATAAATACTTAAAAACACATTGAAATCTCAATATAATAAAATTACCAGAATACACAATGGATAGAAGGTCATATAATCCATATAGATTCAATGGTCACCTAAAAGAGGCAATGGTTGAATTGACTTCAAGGAGTTATAAAAACATGATTATGGTGTTCCAACATTAATGAATGATACTAGGAAGATGGTGCTCGTAATGTCTATGATTCTTAGTACGGTTTCTGAGGTTCTAGCTATAATGTTCTTTGTGGTGAAAGATATGAAGGACATGCACTATATTATAAGGATTTTTGATGTATTTAGTGCTATTCTAGAAATTTTGATAGGTCTCTTAGTAGGTATCATAGGGAATTAAGGTTATTTTTTACATGATGCAATGTAATCATTTTAGTGTTTAATTGAAAAAAATCATGGCCAGTTTTTATTTTGAAATCATTTTTTGGATAGAATGAAAATTAAACCAAGTAAAACCATAATAGTATTATCATTACACGTAAAAAAGGTTTTGGACTTCAAATTATCCTTCCCTTAAAATAATTTCACCCTATAAATTATAAAACACTTGTACACTTCCTCTAGAAAAAGTAGTCAGACAAACTCCCAACATCAATTCACAAAGTCCTCCATCATGGATGAACCCCTATCATCCTCAAGTGGATTCCCTGATTTGTTTCTAGTTCCTTTACCTATTTGGTCCATATACTCATTGATCAATAAGGATTACCTCTATACATAAATCATTTTAGTTTCAATAGGGAGGCTTGAGTAGTGTGGATATCCAAGATTCGAGAGTGGATCACTTCCATATAAATCCCTCAAACTACATCATCCTTAACAACTTTTATACTGTAGATCTTCCCATACATAGTAAAACATATGACATGATAAACATAGGTTGTTCAAAGGTCACCCTCAAATATAGTTTCTTGAAGCCTTTTCAAAGCTTGGTATTTCCCAAACAAGGTGAAACATAGGAAGAGTCATCTATAGTACTTCCCTCTCTGCCTATACTCGGTAAATTTTTCATTTTCCAAGAAGCAATAATCATAACTATCTCCCTAATTCATTCGATGGATATTTGGGCTAACAGAGACATTATAGTGGAATTTTCTTGAAATTCATAGGTTTGTAAAAGGGTCATAGCCTTTTGAACATGATTTGATGATTACGGACTCTAGAAACTCAGTATGAAGTGATAAGAGTGTTGTTGATAAACCCATGTCTTCCATCTGGAAAAAATTTAAGTGAAAGTTATCAGTAAATCATAATTGTATTTAGAAGAGAAATGTTATTTCACAAATTCATATAAAAATTAAATTATAATATTTTCTATTTAAAAAATGTTCATAAAAATCAATGTGTTACATAACCATTCTCTCCTTCTCACTAATCATTTGTATGGACATTATAACATCCTCAGTGATATCTCTACACATGTACCATCGGTGTTGGTGATTTCCCCAGTTCCTAGTCATCCAAATCCTTAAAGTGGTTCCCAACTCTTCATTCTCTTTGGTCCATATGCAGCACGAGCAACTAGGATCCATTGTATGTGGAAATATAAATTTCCTAGTTAGAAAAGAAATATGTGTATGTTGCTTGAGGACATCAGTATGAACATGATGAAGATAATGTAGACGGGTAGAGTAATCCCCAAGAACATAAATGTATATAAATTTCCCAGAAAGATCGTCGGATAGGATTTGAAAAAGCTATGCTGCTTAGAGGTCACCCCCTTGTAATGCTTCTTCAAAGTACTATAGGGTTGAATAATTCTAGGATAGCATAAAATATTTAAATAATCCTTCAAAATTCATTCCCTAACATACATAGAATTGAAATTGTTCATGCATCGTAAGTAAGTTGTTAAAGCCAGATCCTCGGTGGAGTTAATGTACGTCGGGAGAATTAGATACATAGTATAGGTGTTTACATGATAACTAAAGGTTTTCAAGTCTCTCATAACCATATAAACATGTTTTAAAAACTACAATATCATGTATTTTTATTGGATGAGAAAGAAGGCTCGTTTCATCTGCCAACTATATATTTTAAAAAAAAATCTACAAAATAATCCAAAATCATGTATTTGATTTTTTCCCAATTTTTTGGTGTTGTATAAATTGATCCTCTGATACCAACTATCACACCCCAACCCCAGACTACCTCTCTACTAGTGTGTTTCTAATAAAACATGGTGGGTAATTATTTTATAAAATAAAATCTGATGAATTAAACTTCATGTTCTAATATATATTATCTTTAGAGTTTAGGTTCTCAAAACCCAAATAAAAATATCATAATCCTGCAAATACTAAATAAGAAGACTTCATAAAGTAGCTATCGATTATTGTAACTCAAATATTATAAACTTGTAATAACAATTTGAAAACATATGGTGAACTTGAAAACGCCCTATAACGGGGTTTTATAAATTGTAATGACTAAAATAAAGCTTTTTATAAACATCACATTAAAAAATATTCATAAAACATTTTATTAGTGAAAACTTCAATACATGAAGAGTAACTAAATATAATTCCATGAATTACCAGAGAAAAATTTAAGGAACATTAGCAGGGCTACAATAAAACATGTTCCAATCATAAGAATGCTTATAAAAAATATATGGTGTGCAACATGTAAATCAATATTTATTATAACTATATTAAGTGTGACGTGAAAATGTGAATGAACAGAATTTACAAATAAATGTAATACAAGATAAGAGTTGTTTATAAAATAATAACGTTAATTTCAATATTTATTATCTTTAAATTGTTAATTGGTAGACAAATTTTTTGAATTTGTATTAATGTTCAGAAGTTGGGTGGTAAATAATCATTACACCATGTCCAATTAATTCTTCTAATACTCACAAGTATAGGATATTAAACATGTATATTATACTACTAAAATATTCACTTGATAATTAAATATTGTATTCATAATGAGGAATGTGAACATGTCAGACATTATGAATCATTTCTTCAAGGCCTCATCCATGAATTCTAAAAATGATTAAGGCCTTGACCAAAACTATGTCTATTTGTCTCACGAGACCTACTGATGCATCGAGGGGCTACATCAGGCCCCACCCATCATATACTAAGTCCAATGAATTCCTAATTTTTCTATATTTCTTTAAATAATATTGTCTCATAACACTTGGATTTATTAAATTATATCTTTTATTCAAAGTGTCACATACCGCATTGAATAATTAGTTATGGTCTCCTCTTCAATGTGTCCCAAAACACTTTGAATAATTAAATTATGTTTCTTATTCAAAGTATCTCATACCACTATGAATCATTAAATTATTATTTCTTATTCATTGTGTCCCATACCACTTTGAATAATTCAATAATTTTTTCTTATTCAAAGTGTCTCATTCGACATTGAATAATTAAATTCTAATTTCATAAATTATCATGAGTGATATATAAATAATAGATTGTTTGATTTATCACATAAAATAATAACTTAAAAAAACTTGTTCCATTGTAGTAAAAATTCAAAGCATAAGAGTACAAATTTATGACATCATGATAAACAATACATGCATAAATCATGAACATAAATGAGAAAAATCAAGCATAATGACAATTCCTCATGGATTGAATACATATTCAGTTTAAATGTTAAAAAAATTTCATTTGAGTTATTGAACACATGATTCTCTGAACACCCATTACATGATTGATTAAACATATCACAAGGGTAATTCCAAATTTTAATCCCCAAAAAACTAAATAGAAATGCGTAAAAATCACCCACACAACTCACTAACATAACCAATACCAATAAAACTTTTGATGTTAATTGTGTAATTTTTACATACATAAAGTGATTATAAAGGGTATGTTTTACTAAACCAAATCTCCAAATTAGTCCTTGATAACCTTTCACACATCAAAAAACTTTTTATAACTTTTTATCAATTCACTGTGATCCTATTTTAATATCAGGATCAGGAATGTACATATAAATATATACGTATGTATTTAGGGGTTCATTATCAACACTTAAGAATCCAATACATAATTCATATATAATAACAACATAATTTAAACCAATATTCAATATTTAAAAAGCATAATTTAAAAAAGAGGGTTGGTTTCATAAATAATAACACACACATATAAATATATAATACTACATTCATATTAAAAATTTCATAAAACAACATGAATCCTAGGCTAGTTCAAATTTATTATGAATTTCATTATGGAAGAGGTTCTTCTTCATTAAATAAAAGGAACTGGTATGGTTTTGTTAAAAACATATATATATATATATATGTGTGTGTGTGTGTGTGTGTGTGTGTGTGTGTGTGTGTGTATGTAATAAAAATATTTTTACATAAAAACATAAAAACCTAGCATAATTTTCAGGACATGAACTTCCTTTAAAACAAAGAATTTTTTTATAAGACCACTCATGAAAACCAGTTGGTTATAAGAAAAAAAAACACACACACACACAGATATATATATATATATATATATATTTCTTGTATATATATGTATATATGTACAAACTATAAAAAAAATATCCAATCCAGAAAAACCTAGGACACTTACCTGGATTATGTTCTAGGTGGAGTCGAGTAGAGGTTGGAGAAGCACTAGAGAGGAAGAATACCAGCGAGCTTTGGGTGAAAAAACGTGTTTAATTATACTATATATATATATATAATATATTATTTTAGAAACCGAATGATGTGGCACGAAAATAATAAACAATGACTACAGAGGATACTAAGGCTAGTGCAACAAACCATTTTAAACACAACATGCTTTAGTAGGTCAGACACATGAAAAAGTATATAACTATATATATAATATGAACTAACATCAGATTCCATATGAAAAATGTTTTTTAAAAACTAAAAATATGTCGGCTATGGAAAATGTCAAAAAGGTGGTCCATGGATGGGGATGTGTGGAGTCACAGGTGAGTATAGATGTAGTGGTAGGCTTAGATATAGGATGGAGCATCTCTAGAAATTGTGAGGAAGATGATGATAGAGGTAAATTATAGAAAATTTTATTAAGCTCTGATTAGTTGACATGTAATCAGAAGACTGAGAAATGATTCAATGTTATAAAAATGGATGAACTGTTGAGATTAGAATGTTGATTTGATCAGATAGTGTCTATGAAACGTGGGTTTTTAAAAAACATGTGCAGTAGAGATCAGATGTGGATTGGATCGGAAAACCCAATAAAAATTTGAAGGAAGCTGTGGTGGTGGGGATTTGAAGGCTGGGAGGAATGGACAACTGATATTTCATCTAGCTCGACCGGATAGCCAAGAACACGTTTTGCTAAAATACTAATCCCACATCAAAATGTGACCGATTTACGGCACCTTTTAACCCTATAGCACCCAAATAACGTTCATAGATCTACATTCCCCTCCTTGGTACCACCCCATACCGGGTCTCTATGGGGGTGCTTCTGCACCAGCCCCTACTGTGGTGCTGCCCCGCACGGTGTCTCATTCTGGTTGGACAATCTTTGTCAACCACTTGGCTTTTTCATGGACCTGTAGGTGCATTATTACTTAAGTTTTTCCTAATCTATTTGAGGGGATTAGGCATGGCCGCCCACTCCTTAGGAATGTGGTGTGAGATATCTCCCGTGGATGGCCTATAGGACGTGATTCAAGGGTAACACAAATTTTTTTTATTATTCAACATAAAAATAGACCATAATTTTTTAAAATAGGTATTAAATTGTATTTTAATTGAAACCATAACAATTAATTTTTATTATATCAAAACATGATCTCAACCTTTTTTTACCCATTAAAACACTATAATTCCAAAACTATCAAATAACTATACCATGTTGTTACTAAAAGAATTACCTTTTTATCCTTTATTGTATTACAATACTTTATTTTAACACAAAAACATATTTCTTTGAACCAAAATTAATGAATTGACAAGTGTGTAATTCTCTATATATTTTTTTAAAATACAATGGTTATGATTTAAAATCCATTTTAAATAATAAAATATTTTCCTTTTAAAATTTAATGAATTGATAATTACAAATATGTTTAAAAATATATATTTAATGCATAATTAAAAAACATTGAAATATCAATATAATTAAATAACTAAAATATTCAATGGCTATAAGGTCTTATATCCATTATTGATTCAAAAGTCACGTACTTGAGGCAACGGTTGAATTAACTTCAAGAAAATATAAAAAAATGATTAGGGTGTTCCATCTTCACAAACTGATACATGGATGATCGTGCTCATTAATCATCTGATGCTTAGCATGGTTAATGTGGTTCTGGAAATAATGTTCTTTTTGGTGATGGATCTGATGTATATCCACTATCATAAAGGGATTTTGATGTATTTGGTTGTATCCTAGTGTTTTTAATATGTCTCTTAATTGGTATCCTAATGTAGTAAGTTTTGTTTGGTCTTGATGCAATGTAATCATTTCTTTGTTTTCTTGAATAAATCATGCCTTGTTTTTATTTTGAAATCATTGTTTAGATATCATGAAAATTAAACTAAATAAAACCATAATATTATTATCATTACAAATGATAAATTTTCTGGTCATGGAAATCCTCAAAAGATTATTCAATCTAATATGACCATTAAAACATTATAGGATATTTTCAGATCACTTTCAATAGATTTCAAATGACAATGAGCTCAATAGATCCCTATTTTTGAGTTCTATTATAACAATATCTTTGACTCAAAAATTATTAATAATTCTTTATATTTATCTATGGAATGAAGTGTTGAAATATGAAATAATGGGATAATGTTTTCAGAAGAAATCTATTTGAACATAAGAAATATAAGTAAATAGCAGATGAGGTTACAGAAAATATGTATTAAAACTAGGTTGATTAGTGTCAATAAACATGTTATTGTGAAAATAATTAGATGGATTTATAATTTTTCATTAATGAGATAGATACCTCAATTAACTTTAGATTTCAGTTTATTTTTTGAAACACCCACAAAACATCTCTAGTGATCATGATGCCTTCCATGTATCTTATTTAAGGAACCAAATACCTGATCCTTTATTTGTTTTAAAATCATAGATTATGACACTGGATAAAGATTCTTCATATAAATATTAGTCTGTATAATTCATGGACATGATATATACTATTATACATAACATGACTATTCCCTTGGGTAATGCTCTTTCGAGAATTGTAAATTATAGGAAGAACCATGGGAAACCAATGAATTGATGAGAAGATATGTTGTGATTTTAATTTTTATTGGTTCATGGAATTTATAGGGTAAAATTTATTTTAATTGGCATATAATATAGCACCCCAAAATTTTATGTGAATTTCTTTTTTAAAAAATTGAAGTATCCAATATCATGGCTTACACGCAACACCGAAACATTATGAACCATTAATATCGTAAAGTATTATAAAATAGCTAGTAAACTAGAAGTTAGTGCCATGACCCATCCCAGTGGGGCCCGAGCCGCAACACCCCAAGCCCACCTTCAATAGTCCAGGGGCTGGTGACTATCACTGGGTAGGAATATCACTAACATGGGAGGAATTGCCTATAAACCTATACACAAGCACACACATCTCCAAGGCCACAAAGTTGAAAAGTAAAAACTCAATTAAAAATGGAAATGCATGCATACACTAAAAATCCCAAGCAACAGAGTACAACAGGAATGTAAAGTACAGTATGTGTAAAACCCTAGGCCAAAAGTACAATCCCACCAAAAGAGATTTTGTTACTAAGTCCAACCTATAATGAAATGTGATGGGACTGTATTCTGTAGTAGTAGGAATATACCTCGGCCTGTCTGATCTCACTAAGTATCGTCTGGTCCTGGTCCGCCTAGAATCCTGTCAAAGGCTCACTCATCTACACAGAACACGATATGTGTGGGAAAAGCCTATGCAAGGGTGAGTATAACAATACCCAGTAGGGCACCCTGAAACCACAAAGTAAATACAATAAAGGAAATACCACAGAAGAAAGGTATAATCATATCTACACAGTATATTTCTCCAAACATATATCAAGAACATCCAGATATACACATACCCAAGTGACCATCGCAAAACCACCACTAAGATCTAGCACGAAGATGCCACTAAGCATTCAACTGGGAGAAAACACTCCTAGGTGTGAAGAGAGATATAAGAAGTACTCGTTCCGGGAGAACACACTCCAAAAGTACTTTGAGAACATGATGCTCATATGAGGATCACAGCCATGTCATGGCGTGATTCTGACAATTCAATTTGAGCTAATCTGCTATACAGAGGATCGGTGCCCGGGTAAAGTTAGTCATGTCGAGACCAAGAAATCCACCTATTGTTCTAGGAATTAATAGAGGATCCAGCAATAAGCCTCACAGAAGGGATTCTATCAACTCTAATCAAAAAGTCCTGCTAGTGGGATCATACTCCTGTATAAAAGAGATGATACCAAAACCTTCTAGGAAAGGATAAAGGCTACGAACTCTAAGAAACCTAGTCCAAGTCACAGAAGACAAGTGGCCCAATCCATGAATAATTGGTTACACAGTGTGTATTATGGTTACATGCTGTGTTTCTTGACCCTGGTTACTGCCCGTGTAAATTTCCTGTGTCATCCATTCAAGCTGTGTAAAACCCAACTACATGTCCTATAGAAGAATCAGACATCGTGTTCCTTTACTCCGAGTACATCCTTTGTAAACGGCCCGTGTCACTCGGCTTGTCATATATAAAGTAAATACATGGCATGTAGAAGAATCACATGCTGTTTTCGAGCACCTGGGGCTCGCTCTGTGTACACAGGCCAGGTGCCCGTACACGGTCTCTGTCAGTGTCGCCTAACCATGTACCAGAACACGGGGTATCCTGTGTGTCTGGCCCGGTATGGCCGGGGAGGGTAAACACCCCATGTCCTTGGTCGTGTACCCAACCCATGTCCGTGTACTCCCATAGTACACGCCGGTTGGTCCGCCTATGAACACATGCCATGTAGCACATACTACACGGAGTGTAGTCAGGATTTTTCCAAAAGTGTCGCCTTCTTCATCGGGATTCTACCGATCATTCGGATCTGTAATCTCTCGTCTATTCACCGCGTAACTCAAGATAAAGGGCCACCTCGACGTCGTGATGCTGGATATGTGGGTCTCGGGCCAACAATCGGCTCTGAAATCTTATCCCGATCATCTGAGTGGAAATATTTCGAAGAATGATATCTTCTGATCTACATCGATCCATCCGTCGCCACCGTAGAAGCACCTCTATGGGGTTGTACCGATGCCAGATCATCAGTTTGGGACCGTTGCATCACACAATGGGTGCACAACGATCTATCGTTCATATCCCTGTGATGAATGCATAGAACGCAACGAATAACAATATAATTTGGGGAAGAAAACAAAACAAATCAAGAGGGACGAACCTTGATCGATGTTCGTGTCGATCTTGGTCCATCACTGTTAGGAGGTTGAATGAAACCCCAATAATTTCAAGCATCAAAACCCCAAAATCCCCACAAAATCTCATCCCTCTAGAACAAAAGATCCATGGGCTAATTTGTTCATTGATATGTCTGTGTTCATCTTGGAAATCAAAAATGAGGATGGAAATCAAAAACAAACATCCTACCTTGATCTGCGGTGTTCGTTGGCAGTGATCCATTCGTCGCGTCGTTGTCGCCATCGAAAATCGTCAAGATTGCAGTCTCCACATCAGTAGGTCTTCTCTAGAGCCTCCAGAGCCACCAAGGGGTTCAGGGTTATGAGGATTGTAACCATGGAACCCTGCACAAGCCTTTATTTGAAAAAAGAATAAGTGATAACTATAGCATCAGATTTAAAATATTTCACTACAGAGTCAAATATTTTTATTTAAATATCTTAATTCTTATATCTCCCAAAAACTAGATTTCACCACCGACCTTCACAGGCCATTGTTAGGCCTCACCTATGGTAAATTAGCTACTCTGAATGCAAATGTGCCCTCATATTTTTGATCCGAGCACCTATTTAGGAGTTATTAAACTTTTTCTGGAAAACCACACGCGCATGTAATTTAAATTTATTAATTAAATTCAAACAATTGTTCTGGGCTCACCAGGCCTCAGATCTACACTCCGTCTTAGAGCTTGGTCTCGAATTAATTCTCATATAACAATAAAATAAAAAATAGAAAATCGGGGACATTACATCACACACATCTTAGGGCTCTTACATCCCCAAAAATCCAAAACAAGTGCTACTCAAAAAGATGTGGGTACTGCACCCGATTCTAAGCCTCTAGCTCCCAAGTGCTCTCCTAGAGATTCGCGTGTTGCCACCAGACACGCACTAAGGTAATAGCTCTACCATGAAGGATCATCTTATGTCGATCCTTGATCTCCACTAGGTACTCATCAAAGGTCACTCTATCATCGATTTTTAGCTTGCCCCAATCGATAATTTGAATTGGATCATGCACGTACCTCCGTATCTGTGACACAAGGAAGAAAATGTGAACCCGGTCCATCTGAGGAGGTAGAGCCAACCGATATGACACCTCCCCAACTCTACTCATAATCTGAAAAGGGCCAAATAACCTCAGATATATCTTTCAACCTTGCCAAATCTCTGCAATCCCTATCGAGGTGAGACATGAAGGAACATATGGTCTCCCTCCTCGAACTCCAAGGCCCTCCAACTCCTATCAGCATAAGACTTTAACAACTCTGTGTAGTCTTCTTCTGCTCCTGGATGACCTGCACCTTCTCTGTTGTAGCTCTCACCATCTCTGGGCCCATAAGTACTGACTCTACTGGGCCAGTCCAGCAATGTGGTGACCTGCAATGTCGCCCGAATAGAGCCTCGAATGGAACCATACAAATAGTGGAATGATAACTATTGTTATAAGAAAATTCCACCAGGGGTAGGTGATCCTCGCAGCTACGACCGAAGTCAAGTATGCAAGCATAAAGCATGTCCTCTAGGACCTAGATGGTCCGCTCTGTCTAACCATCAGTATGGGGATGAAACAATTTGCTCAAGCATAATTGAGTCCCAAAAGCCTCCTGAAATACCTTCTACAACCGGGATGTGAAACTAGCATCATGATCAGAGATGATCGTTGATGTCACTCCATGATGTAGAAAAATCTCTTGCATGTGGAGGCATACCAAGATCTCTACTGGACACTGCTCCCGTAAGGCTAAGAAGCGGGCCGACTAGGTGAGTCGATCAACGATCATCCAGATGGCATCGAGTCCCCTAGACATACGTGGTAAACCCATCACAAAGTCCATGGATATACCATACCACTTCCACTCTAGAACCTCAAGGGGATGAGTCAAACCTGCTGGATCATGGTGATCAGCCTTCACTTGCTCACAAGTAAAGAACCAAGAAACAAACTCTGCCACACTCTTCTTCATTCCTGGCCACCAGAACGGATGTCGGAGGTCCTGATACAACTTTTACACCCCTGGAGGCACCACCAAAGAGGATGTATGGAACTCCCTTAGAACCTCATCTCGTAACTTCACTGGTACTACAGTACGCCCCCTGAAAAAGAACAACGTTCTCCCCACCTTCTGAATATCCATCAGCCATAACAACTGTGGATATCTGGGAACGTAGAGTCTCATAGATTGAATACACACATTGTGCTTCCATAAATCAATGTTATAGTGGAAGGGTAATAACCGTCGATTGAAGGTATGCTCCCTCGTCTCTATCCATGAAAGATAACTATAAAGAGGCCAACTGCCTCGTCACCTCATCCAGAAACTGCGAACTGGCTTTCCTACTGTGAGCATCTTCCATAATATTCCCCATACCAGGTGTGTAAATGATCTCAAAGTCATAATCCTAGAGGAACTCAAGCCATTGTCTTTGTCTCAAATTCAGATCTTTCTAGGAAAAGATATCTCTGAGACTCTTGTGATCTGAGTAGACGGTAAACCGCTCTCCCATCAGGTAGTTCCGCCACATCTTCAATGAGAAGACTCAAACTGCAACCTCAAGATCATATATCGCATAGTTCTACTCGTGGGGCCTCAACTGACATGAGCCATAGGAAATTACCGCTTGAATCTGAATCAGGACACAACCACGCCCAGTTCCTGATGTGTCTCAGATCACTATGTACTCGACACCCTCCTTCTGTAATCTCAAGATCGGGGCGCTCGTCAAACTATGTCTCAGCTGCTGGAAAGCCTACTGGCATCTCTCGGTCTACACAAAAGGCTTCCCCTTTTGGGTCAAAGCTATAATGGGTGCTGAAATCATGGAGAAATCAAGAATGAATCTCCGATAGTATCTTTCCAATGAAAGGAAACTTTTCACCTCCATCAAGTTCCGGGGTGGCTCCCATTCTAGTATTCCCTCTACCTTGGATGGGTCCACTGCTACACCATCTTCTGAGATAACGTGTCCCCAAAAGTGGACCTCCTATATCCATAACTGACACTTCAAGAGTTTCCCGTACAACTAGTGCTCTAGGAGTGTGTCCACAACCATCCATAGGTGTCTCACGTGCTCTTCCTTAGGCACAGAGTACACAAGGATATCATCGATGAAGACCATTACAAACTGATCTAGATATGGCTGAAAGATCCGGTTCATGAGTCCCATGAACACTGTAGGGGTTTTCGTCATGACGAAGGGCATCACCAAATACTCATAGTGACTGTAGAGACATCTAAAAGCCGTCTTCAATACATCCTCATCCCGTACTCACAACTGGTGATAGACCGATCATAGATCAACCTTCGAGAACCATCGTGGCCCATTTAACTGGTCGAAGAGGTCATCGATCCTCGGTAGTGGATACTGGTTCTTTACGGTCACCTGATTCATGCGCTAGTAATCCACACGTAGCCTCATGATCATGTCTGCCTTCTTGGAAAACAACACTGGGGCCACCCAGTGTGAAACGTTGGGTCTCACAAAGCCCTTCTTCTGCAAGTCGTCCAGCTGCACACTCATCTCACGATGCTCAGCAAGAGCCATCTGATATGCTAATATCAGTGTCGTCCTGGGTTGCAACTCAATGCAGAAATCTATCTCCCGATGGAATGGTAGTCCGGGGACATCCTCCGGAAATACTTCCTCGTACTCAGCCACTACTGCTAAAACTAGAAACTCATATCATCTGTTGTACCAAGGGCTAGGTTATCCAACTGATGTGAAATTGGTAGTGTATTCCTATACACAAGTCCATCCTGTGCTACCTGGGTCTATCTTTCACCGAAAAAATAGAACCTTCTTCCATCACCGTGGACACACCACACCTTTCGCCTAAAATAGTCGATCTGGTCAAGAACTGTGGATAACCAATCCCTACCAAGAATGACATCGTAAGGCCTTGACGCTACCACAAAGAGGTTCCAACCAAATATCTTTCTTCCAAGGGTCAGGTCACACTGCCTTCAGATGTGTATGTTTTCTAAATCTTCTTCATCTAATGTTTCTAAGCTTAAGGGTCGAGTCAACGGCTCAACTGGAATCTCATGGTCTCGAACAAGATAAGAAACCAGAATGGAATGACTAGCACCTGTGTCTATCAGTACAATATCGAAAATAAAAAAGACACATATTGTACCTCTAATCATTCCGGGAGTACCTGGGTCCTAAGCCTCTGCCGCCTCCAGCTGTCCCTGCCTCTATCCACCAGCTCCCTAAGCCTGGGGTGGAACTCCTGGGGGTGGTGGTGGTAAAGGGTCAAAACGCCAACCACCTCCAGCTTCTCTCCCAACTCCTATACCATGTCCACCACCCCACGAAACTATCTTCTCCACATGCATCCTCTGCATCAGTGGTCCATCCACTGATCCTGTGTTAGTATTATGGCGGGTCGGACAATATCGAGTGAGATGTCCCCTCCCATCACATGAGTAGCATCTCCTCTCTCAAGGCTGGCTGAATGCACCATGTGAACCCTGTACATTAGATCCCCTATCCTGGGATATCCTCTAAATATGTATCCCATGCCTTGGTCCCGGACATTAGCTCCCTGCTTCCGAGGTCTCTGCTCCAGCTATACCACTACTGGCCACTGACGGTTGTCTCTGCTCTACCAAGAAGCTCTCGAACACCAAATCCTACACGAGCACCCCATCATAAGTAGGAATGATCATAAGGATGATGCTAGCTCGTATATATATGTCCATGCCTCACTCAAAAGTCCAATCTATAAAGTAATTGTCTCTTACCATATCCATCGAGTACCGCGAGAGGTCGGTAAACCTCGATGAATAGTCTGCCACCGTCATTATTCTTCACTGGAGATGAAGAAGCTCCTGTATACGTACTGATATTAGGAAAACCAGTGGAAACTTCTCTCAGGAGAGATGCTCAAACTCCGACCATGCAAGAGTCGCCTCGTCGTGGGTCTGGATAACAAAACTCCACCATCGTCCTGCCGAGCCATGTAGAAGGCTCACTGTCAAGATCACCATCTGGTCTACTGGTGCCCTAACCAAATTGAAGACTCTAGTCACTGCCTCAAGCAAGTCCTCTGCTGCATGAGGGTCAGGCTTACCTCAAAACCTGAGGGGTCTCTATCTCTGAAACTTGTGGAGTGCGCTCAGCCTTCGCTCCTCCTCTACTGGAACAGCAGGCTCTAAACACTTCTCCATAAGTGGCGGAATAACTGGAACCCCAATCAATTGTAAAACTGGGGGATCTGTTCCCTATATTGATGCTCCATCACTTAGGGGTTCATCCTCATGATCGATCTTCTAGATCCTAGTGGGTACGCATTGCGGAGGAATCTTGTAAAGAAACAAGATGTATCTCAGTCAGGGAGTATATCTGGAGAGCTGACTCAAGAAAAACATGGAAACCACAACCCATTCCTATATGATGCATGTACCATTGTTTTCCCCAACAACTCGTGTTCTCATGTTACGAGGCACAAAGCATGTTATCAAAGTCCTGATGAATGGATACATCGGCCGCCCGCACCAACACTGGGGTCACTGGCCTGAAATCAGAACTAGAAACACTTAACACTATTACCCCAAACCAACTCATAGACACTCGGTCCTATGGTAGAACCGAGCACCTTTGATACCACTCTGTCACAACCCATCCCAGTGGGGCCAGAGCCGCAACTCCCCAAGCCCGCCAACAATAGGCTAGGGGCTGGTGACTAGCACTGAGTAGGCATATCACTAACAAGGGAGGCATTGCCTATAAACCTGTACACATGCACACACATCTCCAAGGCCACGAAGATGAAAAGTAAAAACTCACCTAAAAATGGAAATGCACACATACACTAAAAATCCCAACAAACAGAGTACGACTGGAATGTAAAGTATAGTAATTGTAAAACCCTTGGAAAAAAGTTCAAGCCCACCAAAAGAAAGTCCGTAACAATGTCCAACCTATAATGAAAGGTGATGGGACTGCAGTCTATAGCCATAGTAACACACCTCGGCCTGTCTAATCTCACTAAGTACCGTCCGGTCCTGGTCTGCCTAGAATCCCATCAAAGGCTCGCTCGTCTTCACTAGACACGACATGTGCGGGCAAATCCCATGCAGGGGTGAGTATAACAATACCTAGTAGGAAACCCCTAAACCACAAATGAAATACATCAAAGTAAATACCAAAAAAAGATCCAGTCACCTCTACACAGTATATATCTACTGAACATATAACAAGAACATCCAGATATACTCATACCCAAGTGACCATCGCAAAACCACCACTAAAATCCAGCTCGAAGATTCCACTAAGCATAAACCCAGGAGAACACATTCCCAGGTCTGAAGAGAGTGATACGAAGTACTCGTTCTGGGAGAACATAGTCCACAAGAACATTAAAAACATGATGCTCAGATGAGGGTAACAGCCAAGTCATGGGGTGATTTCGGCAACTCGGTCTGAGCTAATCTGCTATGTAAAGGATATGAACCCAGGTAAAGTTGGTCATGTTGATACCAAGAACTCCACCTAGGGTTCTAGGAATGAATAGAGGTTCTGACACTAAGTCTCATAGAGGGGATTCCAACAACTGTATTCTGGAAGTCCTGGTGAAGGGATCATTCTATTTTATAAAGGAGATGATACCAGAACCTTTAGGGAAAGGATCAAGGGTACGAACCCTAAGAAAACTAGTCCAAGTCACAGAAGAAAAGTGGGTCAAGTTATGAAGAATTGGTTACACATTGTGTAGTATGGTTATACGCTGTGTTCCTTGACCCTGGGTACTGCCCAGGTAAATAGCCCATGTCATCCGTTCAAGCTGTGTAAAACCCAACTACACGGTGTGTAGAAGAATCACACTCTGTGTTACTTGACTCCGGGTACTGCCCGTGTAAACGTCCCATGTCATCCGTTCAAGATGTGTAAAACCCAACTACACGGCGTGTAGAAGAATCACACACCGTGTTCCTTGACATCGGGTACTGCCTGTATAAAAGACCCTTGTCAATAGGCTTTTGGGATAGAAAGTAAATACTTTATGTGTAGAAGAAACACACGCCGTGTAGAAGCACCTTGGTCTCTCTCTGTGTACACTAGCCATGTGCCCGTACACGGTCTCTGTCTGTGTCGCCTACCCGTGTACCAGCACACGAGGTATCACGTGTGTCTGGCTGGGTCTGGATGTGGAGGGTATACACGCCCTGTCCTTGGACATGTACCGAACCCGTGTCCATGTACTTTCGAAGTACACATAGGGTGGTCCGCCAACGAACACACACCGTGTAGCCCATACTATATGATGTGTAGTCGAAATTTTTCCAGATGAATCTTCTCCTTCCTTGCACTTTGGCCGATCTTCTGGATCGGCGATCTCTTGTTCGTTCACCGTGAAACTCAAGATAAAGGGTCGCCTAGATGTCGTGATGCCGAATTCTTGTGTCATGGGCCTTCAATCGGCTCTAAAATCTAATCACGCTCATTCGAGAAAAAATCATTCGAAGAACGATACCATTCGATCTACTTAGATCCATCCGTCACCACCAAATCCACACCTCCATCGGGTTGTACCGATGCCATATCATCAATTTGTGATCATTTCCTCACACAATGGGTGAACAACGTTTCGTCGTTCATATCCATGTGATGAATGCATAGAACGCAATGAAGAACACATGAATTTGGGGAAGAGAACAAAACAAATCGAGATGGAAGAACCTCGATCGATGTTTGTGTCGATCTTGGTTGGTCAACATTAGGAGGTTTAAAGAAACCAATTAATTCAAAGCGTCAAAAACCCAAAATCCCCACAAAATCCCATCCCGAATGAACGATCAATCCATGGGATAATTTATTCGTGGATTAGTCTATGTTCGTCATGGAAATCAAAAACGAGGGTGGAAATCAAAAACAAACATCCTACATGGATCCGCGTCATTCGTTGGCGATGATCCGGTCACCGCGTCGTAGTCTCCGGCGAAAATAGCTAATGACGTTGTTGCCATATTGGGATGTCTTCTCCAGATCCTCCAGTGCCTCCAAGGGTTTCATGGTTATGAGGTTTGTAACCCTGGACCCCTCCAAATGCCTTTTTTTTAAAAAGGATAAGAGATATCTTTCTCAGTATATTTAAAATATTTCACTATAGAATAAAATATTTTTTATTTAAATATTTTATTACTCTTACATTCTAAAAACTGGATTTCACCACTGACCTGCGCTAACCGATGATACGCCTCGCCTAGGTTAAAATCGCTATTCTGAACACAACAGTGCCCTCAGATTTATTATATGAGCACCCATTTAAGAGTTATTCCCCTTTTTTAGGAAAAACGAATGCACATGTAATTTTAATTATTTAATTAAATTCAAACATTTGTTCCAGGCTCACCGAGCCTCAGAGCTACACGCTGTCTCAGAGCGTGATATCAAATTTATTCTCATATAATATTAAAATAATACATGGAAAATTCATGGACATTACAATTAATAATTTTATAAAATAATTATGAAAAAATTGTAGAAAGGTTTTAAATAATTAAAATTTATTTATTTATTAAGAATAAATAATTTCTCAATTTTCAGAAAATTCATTTTATTCCACAAAAATTTGTTTACCTAAATTTTTTTTTCTATTTTTATAATGAAAAAAACTATTAATAAATTTTTTCATTTTTATTAAATTTATATGATAAAATCAAAATAATTTTTAAAATCATCTATTCATTATTATATTAAGGTTAAATTTTAGGATTTTTCTAAAAAGATTTATTTTTTTGTGAATGGTGAAAAGTACTGATTTTTTGTAATAATTACCTTTTATTCTCAGGTAAATGTAAAATTATGAAATTAATTTTATCATAATGAAAACCTTTTCCAATAAAATTGTACATAAACTAATTAATTACATGAGAATATTAATTATAATTTATTTTGATATTGGTCTTGAAAACATTTTTATAAAAAATTATTTTTATACAGACAATGAGTTTTTATCTTAGTAAATTAATTAAATTTATATATATTAATGTTTTTAATGAAATTTATACATACTATATTATATATAATATTTTTAAAATAATAAAATTGTTTCTTTATGTAATGGGATGTAATTAAATTTTGTTTTATGATTAACATTAATTTTACAAAAATGGGTTTTCATTATAGTGGGTGTGCTTATTTAAATTAAATTAAGCTAATTATTGAAAAAGAATCTTTTTAAATGGACAAATTTTTCTAAATTAACAAAATAATATATTTTAATATAGTTAACATTATTTTTTACATAGTGAATATTAAAAACATTAAAAAATTACCACGGTTAAGGATAAATTGGTTTTTTCTAGGATGTTGAACCATGAGCTTATGATAGGATTTCTATCCCACCAAGATTAGATTATTCAAAAATAAATATGTTAAAATGGATTCCATATTTAAAATAACTATATAATTTTTTAATAGCGTCAACATAATTTTAAATTAAATTGAATAAAAAAATATTTAAATTACGTTATCACTGTTAAGGATAAAATAGGTTCGTTAGGAATTTTAAACCATGAGATAATGGTTGGGATACTAGCCTTACCTAAATAATTATGGTTTTTATGATATTTCCACTTAACATTATCCTAAAATTTAATCCACATTCATTTGTGGCCCCATTCCTATGAAGTTAACCTAATATCATTGGAATCATTTATGAAATTCATTGTCTATGCATACCCTCACATATAAAATATACTTTATCTCCACCATTATTCACACCATTTCAAACATTTAGATCAGAAAATACCTATACAAAAACCCACCTATAATTATTTTCATAATACAATAATTGTTCTTCTCCTCTGACTAGTCATTCATGTCATATTTAGTAAACCGAAGGAGGTCTCTTAAATTGGATGTATTGATATTAACAAAGACCTTTCAATTTTTTCCTTATACTAAATCATATAAAAAAAATTTTCCAACAAAAAATAATTAATCATGTATCATAAATATACATAGGTGTTTTTATTATGATGTAACAACCATTTATCACCACTTGTCCATAAAATGGTATTTGAATGTATCGATCTTGCTTATATCTTTCACTATTTATTCTATATTGAAAAATAGTTATCTTTCAAAAAAATATTTTATGGATGGTTTTTATAATGGGTTTAATATTTATATAATATTTTTATGACATTATTATTCTTCTATAATTATCTTCTCATATCTAACTTCTTTATTAGTAATGCATTATTAAATGATAATGTCTTGTGTGAGTAACTGTAGACTACCTCTTCGTCGATGTCATGTGAATTGTTAATCATTTATAAATTACATGAATGGTGAAAAGGATATATTTTATAAAAATATATTATATTTTTTATATAATAATGATTATGGAAAATTGAATTATAATTTACCATTCTTTCCTCACATCCATAAAAAATTGGAAACATCACACATACATACATACATACGTACTAATGTCTCCATGTATTTATGTAATTTATTTTTTATGAATGCATTATATGAACGGTTATAATTATGTATTTAATGAATATATATTATATTTTTATAATTAATAAAAATATAAATATAAAGGAAACAATATCAAAATCTAGGGATTATAACTACTGATCCAAAACATATATGAAAAATGAATTGGTTCACACCTCTAATGATTATAATCATTAATGATTGTTAAATAGTTTGAAATACGTCATAAGTAAAATATTTATGATATTAAAAATCTTATTATGGTTTTTTATATGTTTTTAATATATTAAAATTTATTATAATAAATGATATAGGACTAATTAAGCACAATATAATTCGGGTACGTTTTTTCATCGCAATTTCCTTCCATTGAGAGAAGTATTGTATTTATGCACTTATTTTTATTATAGATGTGTTCATACTAAAAATTTTATATATTAATTCATGAATAAATTTTAGGTTATGGTATAAAATATACATTTAAAGTTTCAACGCTCAAGGGTTTCTAAACAAATAGTTACCAAATAAGTAAGTGTTTCCATATCAAAACCCTATCATAAGGAAAAGATTATGTTATTCAACATGTTTTGATTTAATAGTGTAAATTCATACCGTTTTAATATTTTAATCATTATTAATTTTATTTACTGATATTTAATAATATATTTAATTTCCTACCACTCAAGGGGTTTTGTTTATATAATTACTAATTTTGATAGGGTTTCATCTCAATTTCTCCTCATTGTGACATGACTTATTATGACAATATATTCATTAAATCAACTATATAATTAAAAAAATTATTTTTGGATAATCCATGATTTAATTAAAGATATTATTAGGAAAATTTCGTTCAAATGATTTTAATGACTTTATATTCAAAAATTACAAATGTTTTAAGGGTCCTTTGTCTAAATTTTTTTTCACTAAAACATGTATTATGTTATACAAATATGAGGTGTATATACTTCCACATTGATATGATATATCATTATTATCATTATATTCATGGTATTTAATGGTTCTTTTGTTTTTCCAGGGGAGTTATGATTCAAACATTACAAACATTTAAAGTTGTTTATCTAACTATCTCATTTGACCACGATTGATTATGTTTGTATTATCTGATGATGAAATTATATGATATATATATATCAAAAAATTTATTTAGTTTACTATAAAATAGTTATTTATATATAATAAAACTTTCCCCTTCTTGTTTCTCTCATTGACCACTAAAATTTCTTAAATAACTTGTTATTGTAAAATTGAATTCATTTCTCAATTTAGTGGGAAATATTTTCCTCTAGGTACATATTTTCATTAAAATATTTTCATGAAATTTTTTAATTTTATCTAATGATTTATTAATTTCAATGTTACCCTTTTACTAAATTCGATAAAAAAATTACTGTAATATTCTTTTATTTTTCAGAATGATGTTCGTGTGAATTTGTTCTAACAACATGAATGGACTTTTTGTTTTAATGTACATCACATGAACAAATTTTTTTCCATCATGAATAAAGTTTTATGTGAATATTATATTAAAATATTACTTTTATATTCTATAGTTAATATTTCCATAATTTTTTTTAAAATATTTAGATTCTAAATTATTTTCTTGAAACAAACTATCTATTTTTTTAAATTAATGATCTAGTTATCAATAAAATGTATTTTTTATAACATATTCCTTTGATGTTTCATATGATTTAATAGGTGTATTATCTTATTTTATCATGTTGATATTATCTCTATATATTTTATGATTATGATGATTAAATTATTAAGAGACTTATATCCATTACATAGTTTTTTATTTGATGATATGATGAATGTTTTATAATATTAATGAACATATATGTATGTTTTTAATTATGTGATGGGTGAGACCATAATTATATATCCCTAAAATTTATTATGAAAAAATTATACATCATGATATAATAAGAACTAAAATGTGAAATGAACCATGTTAATTATGGGAATTCATCTGATAAGATAGTATTGTGAGTGAACATTGACTACAAAATGATAGAATGGAAAGTGAACCCAATCCATTATAATAGTCTTGAAAATGATACAAGAATAAGAAAAAAAATTATATTCATATGTTCATGAAAAAAACATATGTATTATGATAATGATATATTTCATATATCATGAATTATTATCGATGACTCCACATGCTTATATGTTCTGAAATTTGATTGAAAAAACATGTTCCACGTTTAATGATTAAAGATCATTGACTTATAAGGTTTGATTATTATATGTTTTTATCACGTTATAATACCCTTATACTTATTATATGGTAACTTATGAACATTTATTTATATTTTTTATGTTTACTGGGAATCTAACATCACACTTTCTTATATTTCCTATCACTATGTTATGATAGACATTTTAATGTCAGATATAAATAAATAGGGTGTTATTGGTGAATAAAATAATTGAAAATGATGTTTATATTTTATGTGTTAGTTGATTACATATCCTTGTTTCCAGATAAAATAATTATCTATGGTTCTCATGTGCTTTTGGATGTCAAATTTAAGAAATACACATATTAAATTTTGTAATATTTATATTTAAAAAGTTTGGTTCAATGTAAGATACTCACTAGTGAGTCAACTCCAGAATCTTATATGATGTTCCCATAATTAATGAATATTCTTCATGAAATGTTATATGTAGATTTTTTTGTGAAAAAATCCCATTTCAATGGTCGTATTATAGGAAGTAAAAATGTGTTCCAAGATGTTCCCTATTAAATCAATGACATGGTTCTTATACAAATGATAAAAGAAAAATTTATAAAGAAAATTATCTCTTTTTAAAAAAGTAGATTTGAATTAAATATTAATGTTATCGATGATTTCCCACATAGTAGTGGGTAGGTATTCATCAAAAATATTTCACCCATTGGTAACATGTTGTTGAGAAGCTCCCACAAGATGTAAGCCATGTATTTCATCCGTTGTAGAAAAATGGGGTAACAAAACAATAATACCCATTTTAAGGATATTTTAAAGATGTATTGGAATAAAAAACTATTAATATGAGAAAAAACCAAATACAATGGTATATTTTATTTTACAAGCATTGATATTACTATATATAAAGATTAATTGGACACTCTGATCAAAATTTATGACCATTTGAATTTGAAATTTTATAATAGACTTTTCTTTGAAGTACATGAGTATTACTATGTCTATGCACCGATGTTTGTTCACCTAGTTTTAGTGAACCCATTTCTCCCAACTCACACATGTTCATATTCCAAATTAATTTCACTATAGTAGTTTTCATCTATTCCATATAAGAACCCCATGCTCCATGGAGTCACAATTTGATGATTGTCATTATTATGATTTTGATAAAATGTCATGATCCCAAATAACATGTTCAAGGAATGAACATTGTAAATATATGGTATATAAATATATTCCATTCCAACCATGTTGGACACCATTTTGATAAAAATAGATGCTCAAATATCCCATATCATATGACTTCATTTCTCCATTCTCGTGGGATGTTAAGAAAAAACATAAGGTGAGTGACCATTATTTTTCTGATAATGGAGTTACATAATGTTTCAGCACACAAAATGATTTATGGGATACCACTTCACCCATACTACCTCAAACATTGGTGAAATACACCTCATGGGAGATCCATACTCAATCTACCCACTACATTATCACCATGGAACAAAACATTTTGGAAACACCATCTCCAAACCTATACCTAGTGTGAATATTTTCATTAGTCCCCAATAAAGGGGACACAATACCATATAATTTTCTAATTATATTTCATATCATATGGTCTTATGTGGGATACACATCATCACAACTAATAATTAGGGTTCCTATTTAAACATGCCTTTCTATTAGGGTGAAACATCGTTGTATGGTGTTCACTTCCCCATATCCTCACAAATGTGACCACTAAACCCTAGCCTTACCCAAGAAATATCATCACCCTAGGATCACAAGGATTAAAACCCCACAATCTCTTCCTAAGGACAAACACTTTTCATTAGACTTATGAGGGTGGAAACTTCATGGTTCCCATCATAAAAAGAATCTATTTCACCATAATCAATACATAAATACCAATTTATACATGAATTACAAAAAAGTAAACATTCACATATTATATTTTTCCAAAACTATATGAAATTTTCATGGAATATTTGTTCAATGAAGTTTTTCAAAAGGAAATTTTAAATTACAAATAATGACTTATGGAACCTCATTAGACCATGAAAACTCAATAAGAAATGTAACTTTGGAAAGCCTATTCAAAATATCAAGAGATACATAATTAAGCTATAAATATCAGTTTTTACCACTAAATTTAACTATTACTCTAATAAATTATATCTCTTTATTGTCCTACATAACATTTGTGGCCCTCATGGTGGTTAAATTCATGTATCCCCTAATAAAGAATGTCCATAATCATTGGGACAAATATATGATCTCGTTAGATATTGATTGTATAAATGTCTCCCCTATAATTGTTATCCAGTTTGAATAAGCACAAATTGGTCCTCTTAGACTACTAATTGAGCTAGTAAATGATAAAGTTACTCAGGCATCATCCATGCTATTATTCCTAATAATTGGAAAATAATTCAATGTGAAGACATTATTTTTATTCTATTGGGAAAACATCCCACATTTTTTCAATAATCATCCAATCTAAACATCATTATGTGAGTATTAGATTTCTGTACGGGCCACATATTAGGTTTAAATACATAAGGAATACTTTGAACTGAGTTGCTGACTATGTTTTAAATCTTAAAGTAGTACATATATAATCCATGCACTTATCATTCTTATTAACCTAGAATTACATGAGCTTCATGTGACTAATACCCACTCAATAATTTGTTATCATCCCATTCACAATATAAAAATTCTTGCTACATGATGTAAATATACAAGACATAATACTTGAAAATTGATGTTAAAATCCATAGTAAGGACCTATCACATATCATTAAATTGTTGAATTTTAGCAACATACATTGTGACTCCTATTAATCTTGAAATATGGGAAATATTTTTGATGCTTGAACTGATCACCAAAATTCGTATCCTATCTAGGATATATTTTTACATCCATCACCATCCTCTTTGTTGGGATAAATTCCCCAATGGACCATATAATCCATTATTATTGGGCATACATTCCCCAATTATCCAATTAAACCTTCCCTTATCTTGTTACTACCAAACAGGTTTATTCAGAATGGTCCACCCATGTGTATTTCTCAGAAAAAACCTTTCTATGTACATTTCATATATTAGTTCATTCAATATGAATTTAGACTACTCGTAAGTGGTTATCGATGAACAAACATAAATGGCACAAAAATGGCCCTTTTCATATGAAATTAATAGGTACTTTGTGTCCCATTAGGTGATGATGAACAATTTAGGTTATAGCTATCTTTATTGGGATATATTGAAATACTTGTGTATAGTTCAGATCCCACCTCCCCATTACCCACTACAAACAGAGATAGAGATAAATTGAAATGTTTCTAATTATATGGATTTAAATAATAGCATCATTATTTCATAAAAGTAAAATGGAGAACCTTTGGTATATAAAAAAATTAATATTAGAAGATGGATTTAGTCAAATCATTAACACAGAGGTAACTATTTGCATATTTGAAATTAATAAGTATTCACAAACAATATTAAATATTTAAGAGATACATAGCTTATGATATAATTCATATCAAATGATATGATGAGCATGGTCATTTATTAGCTCAACTGATGAGTAAGTGAATGAATTGTAGGTAAGAACCAATGACCACATTTATTTAAAAATCATGTTCATTGTGACTCATAACAAACTTAGGAACTATTATAATCAAAAGAATATTGGTTAACATTAAATACATTAACCCAAATATTTTAGTCATATTTTACATCATGAATAATTTTTTTAATAACACAATCCAAATCATTGTGGAACATCAAAACCAAATACTAAATATGTTTTTAGAAAAAAATATTTTTAAATTTTGTGGAAAATTTTTTTAACATCATTTTATGATCAATTTCAAGTAGGCTTACATAAATAGGTATTATATAGACAAGAAAAAATAAATTACATTAATTATATTTTCATCCAAAAATAAAGTTAAAAAAAATTATAAAAAAATAGATGAAGTAAAATGATGAAAAAAAACCACTATATGTGTGGTGTATGGTATCAAGTATAGAAGAAGAAATTCCCTAAAGGAATCCCTACAAAATAATGAAATTAACAAGAAAAATAATTTAATAAATTTAGTTCATGATGAATTACCACAGAGAAACCCATGCTTAATTGTCTTTTGTTGGAGTTATGATAGATTTGGAATCTTGGTTATATATGTTTATAATAACATTTTCATTCATAGAATAAATAGAAATTCTAATTAAAAGGGGAAAATTATGAGCCAATTAAATGCATTGAAATAAATAATAAAAATATATATTATTACAATAAATTTTGAATATTGGAAAATCAATTTGTAAATTGCAATGAAACATTTCATAAATAAGATATATTATTGTTCAAATAAATAAATAATATTTATAAAATAATTAATTATAAAATATTATATAGGTTGATTAATAAGGTGATCCATGGATGATTTATATGAAAATAATAGTTTTTCAAAAGAAACCCATGAATACCAAAATTAATGGAACAAAAAGAGTAATAGGGTACTTATATTGGGTAAAATGGTTAAATATGGGGTAAATTAAATAAGATATGAACATAAAATTGGATGAATGAATTATTATGGGAAAAAGAAATGAATCAATCCATGAATGAAATAAAATAATTTTTTCGGTAGAGGAAAGTTTATAATATCCATGTGAGAAATCCAAACAAGATTACAAAATTTCAAGTATATGTATAATGAAATTAAAAGAAAAATTGTAAAGATCATGAAAAATTGATAGACCATAATTTAGTGATACTGACGAAGGGAGTGATTTTTTTTCTTAAATAATATAGTTAAATATCTTGATTTCTTTTTTAAAAAATGATTTCTAGAGAATTGAAGATGTTTTTAAATGATAGATTCTAGATGGACTTTTTCTTAAAATATCATTCAACCATGATACTATCCAATATAAAAATCCAATAGAAAATTAAGCTATAATTAAGATATTAATGTTACTTGATCGAAAATTTAAACTTAAAAATTTCACAAAAAAACATTATTTAGAAGAATATGAATAAGTCCACGGTTCCCAAGGGAAATACAAGAATGAATAATAATAGATGCATAATGGCATCACTAAAATATTGATTATAAAATAATGTATAATATTAGTTGAGAAGTAGTTGTCATCACTTTTTCTCTCATTCATGATCAAATGAATTCTACCTTATTCCCTAATCCATTTTGCAATATTATATTGATTTATATGTAGGAAATTGACGGCATTGAATATTCTCATGAGGATAACTAAATAAACATAAGAAGCTACCAAAACAATACAATATGTAAGAACATCACCATGTTTGATGCAATCAGAATAGTTTTTATTTATATGAACAAATGATGAAAGGATCCATCTCAATTATTTGAAGCTATAAATGATCCATTATGGAAGAAAACATAATATATAATCCAAAACTATATATTTCTTATAGTTATAGGATTTTTATGTTGTTATTGACAATAATTCACCGATGAGTAATGTATGTATATTTCCACATCATTTTATTGAAAGAATAATGTTTAGTGTTTATGATAAATCAGAATCAATCTATGATAAATAAATTATAAATCATAGAGTATTTATAGGGATAATTTCATACATTTATCACATTAGTTGTATATAATTTTTTTTCTTTTGTGTAAATATGAGTTTATTAATTTTAGGTTACAAATATCAATATTTGATTAATTTAACAATTAGTACCATGTGAAATAATTTAAAAATATATTATTAACCTAAAATAATTTTAATATCCCCTAAAAAATGATATTCAGTTAGTACCATATTCTAATAGTTTATAGAGAGCACTTTTGGAAATATTTTACCAAATATTCTTCAAAACATAGAATAGTTTAAGTAGAATTAGAATAGAAAAATTAATGGGATATTAAATTAATTAAATTAATTTCACCCTCTCTTAGGGTTCATTATATTTATTTTAACTCAGGTGGGGTGAGAAAATAACATAAAAGTATATATTTATAGTTATTTTCTATTACTGTATTGGAAAATAAATAATTCTTCGTTATTGTTCAACCTTTTATGTTTTGATGAATGATTTTCAATAATTTTTTACAACATTAAGAAAATATACATCATGAAAATATGTTTCAAATATGAATAGCTTAAATTTAGTGACAAATACTAAATATTCCTGATGAGAAGATTAGATGGATTTCCCGGGAAGGTATGGTTACATGATCATTCTTGTTCATGAGTGATAAAATAAGAGACACATTGGATATTGTATGTGGAATTATTCTACTGTTTATAGTGAAATTTTAGTGATTTTCTTATAATTAATCACATGAAAAAAAAATTGACGATACAGTTTGATATTCTTGGATACCCATTAACATATTAAAAATGCATAATAAGTGTTTAAATTAATAATAATATTTATATAACATGAATCATATAAATTTAAAAATTATACATGATGATGAAGGATGATACCAGATGATAATTTTTATATAGAATTTATTTAAGTGTATTTGAATAAGTGGAAGATAAGATGAGTTCCATGGAGTTGGATGAATATTGATCAATTTATATCTTTGAAGTCAGTGTGGATAATAGAAATGGATTTCCATATTTTGATTCTATAAAAGCATAAAAAATAATATATCTTATGGAAATATATACGAATTATGGTTGAGAATGTGTTTAATATAGTTAAGGTAGTGTAACATCATTGAAATATTCCATGAAGCATTTACTAGATACATAATGATTTAGAATTTGTTTATTAGTGATTGAAGTTCATTTGAACATTTCTAAAAGGATTTTGATACCATGAGTTGGGTTGATAAATATTGAAATAAATATATAAAATCTTGGTTTTAGGATAATTGTAATATATGTGTAATGATACAAAAAACGTACTATAGAAATATTCTCTATTTATGAAAGTAAATTTGGAGTTTAACTGATATTTTTTTCTTAATAATGAAATTAATAAGAATAATATGAGGGAACATAAAAGTAAAACATAGATGACAATGGAAATATGGATAATTATGTGTCTAATAATATTAGATAATTATTACAGTTATGTTATTTAGAAATATTTAATTGTCATCAGAAACATGAATGAATGAGTAAAAGTGATATATAGGAGTAACATTTTCATACATAGAGGACAAAAGACTGAGAAAATTTTCAAAGGGAGGAATTAGACTATGAAATTTAAGACTCATTAGACTCATGCATGAGATTATTCTATTTGTAATAATCTATAAAAATATATAAATGATATATTATTACGAAACAAAAAACCATGTGATGTTTGTCTATTCTTTAATGTACTAATATCATGAAACATTTTTTCATGATATAATATAATATTTTGGGTTTTTTATGGAGTTAGATTATCTATCATTACTCCCTAATGAAATTAACCACCCAAATAATTAATCATGAGATAGATCACAACCTTAGATTCATATTTATCCATATTATGATGATACTGAAGTCCCTTTGGGGGTCATGGAAGGGGTAGTTTATGGGAGAGGGTTTAACTACAATCAAATGTGTCACATACATATAAACATTCTGTCATTCCATTATGTTGTATTATTATTAAATGCATGTGAGTATTGATAAATGATTTAATATGGGTAAAAGGATAATTGAAATTTGGTGTCACATAAGGAATAGTAGACAAGTTCTTTAGGATAATTTGACAATATGTAATATTTTAAAATTCTAAATTAAATTAAAGATCGACGAACGCCGAGATTTCAAGTCTGAGATCATTGGTAAATTAATGATTCTAAATATTATGGAAATAAAATTCAAATGTTTTTCTATGAATATATTGAAATAATTTAAAATAATATATTTTATGAGATCTAACACTATTAATATTATTGATATTTTTTAAATCCAATGAAATTGTTAAGATACCGACACTACTACCAACTTGAAATTATATGTGTCAATTTATTATTATATCCCATGATAAATTGAATTATTTTTAAATGAATTACTGAATAAAATGAAGGACCCCGAGACACCTTGAGAGGGGAGCGGTGAATCAGGGTGACCATTTTTTCTTTTATTGTGATGGATCTTGTTCCCAAGTTGGTAGGAACATGTTGATCATGTATGATGATTATTATTAGAAAGAAAACATTCAAATGCACAGAGAAGACAAATCCCATTTTACTTGGTTCACCACTAAGGGCTACGTCCAAGGAGAATACGCCGACAGGTTTTCGGTCGTACATAAATCCACTATGCTTCACTAGCTGTAGATTACAAAGGTTCGGGTACAGTCACTCTATCCCATGCTCACTGCCTTTACAAAGGTTCAGGGATAGCTCATTGCTTCCCTCGAGTCACTCCCATTGACTCCCCCTGGCTCACTGCCGTTGATGAAGTCCCACTCAATTTATAGACGTGAAGGTCTCTTCCTCATTGCATAAGAATGCATCCTCTATTGTACGTAGATGCTCTATTGAAGTCCAATTCCTACCAGAAGATGAATATCAATTTCTTCTGAGGGTAGAGGGAAATCTTCCAGCTTCTGTGTAGCTTCAAAGAGGACAGATGTACTTTTATCAACACTGGCACACTTCTCCATGTCCGGCGCGCAAGTTTCAATATTGGAACGCAAGTGACACAAAAAAACTTGCGCGACACTGCCTCTTTCAACTTTGAACTTGCGTGATGTTGCACCTTTGTCTCCCCAACTGCCTTGGTCGCGCAACCAATAATCGGCGCGCAACATATACTTGCGCGACCCAACTACCACTTGCGCGGCTCAACCACCTGCGTGATGAGAGCTTGAACAAACTCTATTTCTTGAACCTCGTTGCAAATGAGGAGGGGTGGTCCAGTATTTATAGGAAAACTGGACCCCCTGCGCAGAGGTGCGCAAGTCCCTCATTGGCACGCAAATCCCTCAATGGCACGCATGTCTTGTCTCCCGTAACCTCTGTCGCGCAACTCACTTGCGCGACCTTCATTACTTAGCCAAATTTTGAAGTTCTAATCCTCAAAAACATATGGCGCACAAGTCTCCTATCCTCCAAGACCTCAGCATGCAAGTACCTTTGCCAAAAACTGTTTACATTATTGGCCGATTTTCAGGCCCAAAAATTTGGCAAACACTAGAAAATGGCACCACCTTCACTACTATTTTCTACTTGAACGATATGATCTCTTTGTTGGTACACATTCTGAACTTCCACTAAGGATTTAAAACAAACACAAACCATATGACAAATCATGCTTTGAAGACCCTGGTTCCAACAATCTCCCCCTTTGGGTTTGTTGGCAATCAGAATAAATTCAATAGATCTCCAACCATGAGTAAACCCAAAATGCAAGAATCAACTCAGGAAACACTCTAAGTCTACGTGAGCAATGCTCGGTGTAGAAAACAAGTGAGGAAGCTTGAATTGGGTTCTAGTGTTTTGAAATTCTCCATGATGCCCGATGTTATCCTTCTTATACTTCTCATCACAAAATCATTTCTTTCCTTGAATTTATTCCTTTCTCCCCCATTGACAATAAAACCAAAGACCGGTATGTTGTTCAACGTTCAACTCAAGCCATACTCCCCCTGGATAGTATCTCCCCCATAAACCTGCATCACAGCCATAAGCAGAAAAAAATAGTTATAACAAATGGGGAGAGGGGACTTCTGGAGCCTCCTTATGCAGTAGGAGGTGGTTGAACACCGAAGTTCAACCGATGCTTCTCAAACACAGCCGCGGACAATGGCTTGGTAAGGATATCAGCCAATTTCTCTTCAGTTCCAACATGATCAATTATAATCCACCTTGTTTAACCTTTTCTATGATAAAATGATACCGTATTTCAATATGTTTTGTACGAGAATGCTGAACCAGATTCTTCGTAAGATCAATTGCACTTTTGTTATCACAGTAAATCAACATTGGTTGCTTCACCAAATCACCAATATATGTTAGTTGCTGCTTCATCCCAAGAATTTGAGTGCATGCCTTTGTGGCAGAGATATACTCAGCATCAGCAGTACTAAGAGTAGTACTTTCTTGTTTCTTGCTCAACTAGCCAACAAATTTCTGTCCAATATAGAAAGCTCCACCACTAGTGGACTTTCTGTCTACCACATCACCAGCCCAGTCAGCATCAGAAAATACGGATAATTCACTTTCCCTGCCTGCAGCAAAAAATAACCCGAAATTATGTGTACCTTGAATGTACCTCATGATTCTTTTTACTGCCTCCATATGTTACTCTTTTGGATTACTCTGAAAGCGGGCCGCAAGGCATGTGGTAAAGACAATATCAGGCCTTGTCACTGTCAGGTACCGTAGGCTTCCAATGATCCTCCTGTACATAGTGGGATCAACAGAGTCCCCATCCTCATGCTTTCCAAGATTAGTTCCAACTGCAATCAGAGTTGACATTGGTTTGGAGTCTTGCATATTGAACTTCTTCAGTAGCTCCCTTGGATATTTTTCCTGAGAAATGAAAGTCTATTCCTTCTTCTGAATCACCTGCAGCCCCAAGAAATATGTGAGCTCCCCAATCATAGACATTTCAAATTATGATTTCATGTGGTTGGAAAATTCATCCACTGATTTCTGCCTACTGCCACCAAATATGATATCATCAACATAGACAAGAACCATGAATTGATCTTTTGTAGAATTAATTACATAGAGATTGTGATCAACTCCTCCTCTTTTGAATTCCAACTTCTTGAGATATGAATCCAGCCGTGAGTACCACGCCCGCGGTGCCTGCTTCAAACCATATAGAGCATTCTTCAGTTTTCAGACCTTTATTTCATCAGTACCCAAAACAAAGCCCACTGGTTGTTCGATTTAGACTTCTTCTTCGAGTACACCATTCAAGAATGATGTCTTAATATCCATTTGATATACTTTATATCCTCTTTAGAGTTCCATGGGAAGGAAAATCCTGATTGACTCCAGTCTAGCCACTGGATCAAAGGTTTCTTCAAAATCAATGCCTTCAATCTGAGAGTATCCTTTACATACCAGTCGTGTCATGTTTCTGATGAAACTTCCATGCTCATCAAACTTATTTTTGAAGAACTATTTGGTTCCAATCACATTCTAACCTTCGGGTCTTTGGAAAAGATCTCATGTCTGATTCTTGTCAATCTGATCTAATTCATCATGCATGGCTTTCACCCAAGATTCATCATTTATAACTTCTTCGAATGAGGATGGCTCTACAACTGAGAGAAATGCAGATTGCGTGTTATTCTTCATCCTCCTTGTTTGAGTGGGTGCAATTTTATCCCCAATTATGTTGGATGGATCAATCTCAGCTCTTCGATTTCTCTTTCGAGGTTTAATATCATTTTCTTCATCCATAGTTTCTTCTTCAGATTCTTCTTTTGAGTCAACATCATGTTGTGACTGCTGAGTGTTTTGAACAAAATCCTCTATTGCTGCATTTGTAATTTCTTCACATTCACAATCTTCCTGACTTTCTATCACATCAGCATATGACATCCTTGAAGCATTTTTGGTTTTCTCTTAAATTATATTAACATCACTGCTTTACACAATTCTTCCCAAATGCTTGTTGAATCATTTGTAGGCTTTGTTGTTCATTGAGTAACCAAAGAAAATTCCTTCATCTGCATTGTCGCCATATTTCCCTTGATATCCTTCTTTGTTCCTGATGAAGCAATTACTTCCAATGACACGAAAGTATTTTAGAGAAGTCTTTTTTCCATGACACAATTCATATGGTGTCTTCGTCTCACCCATATAAAGTCCTGTTCAATTCTGAATGTACACTGCAGCTTGAACAACCTCTTTCCAGTAATGTCGTGGAATACGACTCTCAATCAGCATAGTTCGTTCCATGTTGTTCACCTGTCGATTCCTACGTTCAACAACTCTATTTTGTTGTGGAGTTCTCACAATAGCTACCTCATGATGTATCCCATGCTTCTCTTGATAATTCTCAAATTCAATGGACTTGTATTCTCCTCCATTTTCAGATCACAACACTTTGATTGTTCGTCCAGTATCATTCTCGGGGATTTGCCGATATGTTTTCAGGAAGTCAAGGACTTGTCATTTCCTGTGAATGACCATCACACATGCCATTCTACTGTAATCATCTATGAAAAGGACAAAGTGCCATTCTCCATGTGTTCCGGAAACATTTATTGGCCCACAAACATCTGTATGAATCAGATCAGGATGGTGAGACCCCCTTTTCTTCTTTGGCCGATATGAACTACAGACCAGCTTCCCACGAATACAAGCATCACAAGATTTTTCACGCTCACGCTTCAGGTCGGGAATGTCCATGACAATTCTCAATTTTGATATTTTCTTTATGTCTTGTTGATTGCTGTGTCCCAATATCTGATGCCACAAATTGTTTTCTTCTTCAACATTCATGTAACATACATTTTATTCACTATTAACCTAATACAAGTTTCCTTCTGTTATGCATCCCTTCATAAGTGAATTGCCGGTTTTCCCATGATAGTGAAGCCTTTCTGATTAAAAGTAACTATAAGTCCTAAGTCACAGTGTTGACTCACACTGAGGAGATTATGACGTAGGTCATCTACGTAAAGGACTTCATTCTTCTTTAGTTCTCTATTAGCTAATTTGGTACATCCACTCCCTTTGATTTTCAGAGCCCCATCATTACCAAATCATACTGTACCATCAAAATTCATTATGATATTCGTTAGTAGGATGGAATTACCTATCATATGAGATGAACAACCACTATCCAGAATCCAGGTATTGTTGTTCTTTGTAGCTTTGAGGGCTACCTCTGCAAGGTTGGATTTCTCAATCTTCTTCCATTCCTTCCATGAGACATTATATTGAGTATATAGAACTGATGGCCTTTCAACTATCTCTTCCGCATACCCAGGTTCATTATAGTCAAAGTCTTATTTGAGAGGTGAGAACCTGTTTGAAAGAGAAACATTGTCTTGCTGACGAGACTTGACTTGTCTTGAACTTCGGTATGAGGTGTCCATGTCCCTTCTCTGCCTGTAATTAGCGGCCTTATGACCAAATCTAGAACAATGAAAATAATATCCATAGCAATTATTTCATCTATAAGAATTTGGATATGAAATTGTTCTCCTTTGTTGAACATCTATATCTTCTCCATTCAGATAGCTTCTTGCCTCTTCACAATAAGACATGGTATGGCCCAGATAGCCACAGAACTGACACGTCATGAGAGGAAATGTCTTCTCACTTGAATTTCTCCTTATACCTTCTTCCTTGGGAGAACAGTAAGACTGTCTGTCATATTTTAATGTTTGAGGATAATTTTCAGGTCTCCTTTTAGTTTGGACTGAGGGTTCCTTTTTTAGCACTCTAGGTAAAATTTCAACATGTTCAGCTTTCATCTTATCTTTCTTTTGGATCTTTTCACTTCCAGCTGTTTATGACTCAGCCTCACAGCCAACTCCACTCATTCCCATGCATGCGGGTCTTTGATCACTCATGATTTTTTCAACCCCATCTGAACCAAACTTGGCTCTTACTAGTAATTATGCATCTGAGAATCTTCCAAACTGTATTTTCTTCCTTGATTCTTTTGGAACTGATTCAGTCTCCAGTTTACTCCTTAGAGTTACTGCTTCCTCCTCAAGTCCCTCAGTAGTCTTGGATTTTTCATCCAGTCTGGATGTGAGGTCATTGATGACCTTTGCCTGCTCTTCAATTGTCAGCTTCAGATCTACTACATCATCATTGCTTTCAATTATTTTAGACTGTACCTTCACAAATTCTTCCAGTCATTTAATTTCATCTTCAAGATGATCAACTAATTCAGTTGATTCTTCTACAATTGATTTCCACTTATTGCATCTCTTACATTTAATATTAAGCTTAGTAACTGCATCCTTAAGTTGCATCTCTGGATCTACACAAGTTCTCAGTTGTTTTTCTACATCAGTATCTTCTGACTTTTCAACAGTGGCCATCATAGAAACATACTTCCCAGTTTTGAATTCTGGTTCTTCTTCATCACAGAATTCATTATCATCTTCTTCCGCTTCAGAGACAAAACTTTTCCTTTGTATTTTCTTACCAGATTTGATGTCTCCATTTTGGAAGAACCTTCTCTGAGGATTCATGAAGTTTTCATCTTCATTGTCATCATCATTGATATTCCTCAAGCACTGAGAGGCAATGTGTCCAACTTTTCCACAACGGAAACACGCGAGAGGTAACTTCCCTTTGAATTTCCCATTCCCCTTCTGGAACTTCTTTGCAATGAGAGAAAGAATTTCTTTCTCTTCGTCATCATCACCGCTACTATCCTTTGATATTTTCAATTTATCCATGGCATTGAATGGCATTTCCTTGATCACTCGAGTCGTAGCATCTTCTGGATTGACTCTCATTTCATATGCTACCAAGCTGCTCAGTAGATCATCTAGAGAAAGTTTGGAAAGATCTCTTTCCTCAAGGGCTGACACCTTCGCATTATACAGAGGTGGAATTCTTCTTAATATTTTATTTACAATATAAAAGTCTTTGATTTCTTTTCCTAGACCCCTAATTGCTCCAACCACTTCAATAATTCGATTGAAGAAAGAGTCTGCATTCTTGTCTGGATGAATCTTCAGATCATCAAACCAATTGTGTAGCACTTTTAGTTTCTCCTCCTTAACTTTGATATCTATTTTATAAATATTCTCAATTTTATCCCACATAGATTTTGCTAAGGTGAAATTCATCACCTTCAGGTAGATCTGATCAGAAAGGGCTACAGTGAGAGCATTCTGTGCTTTAGCATCTGCATCAAGAAGTTTCCTGTCTGCTTTAGTCATAGCCAGTCATGTTTGATCTGTGACTTGTATTCCTTGCATAGTAGAAAAAATAACATCCATTCCAAGAGATCTTAGATGAGATCTCATTATGTTCTTCCAGATCTGGAAATTTCTTCCATCGAAGTGAGGGACTCCCCTGACATTGACCGTGTTTTTCATGACGAAAATGGTCAGATTCAACACCAGCAACCTTTACCCTCTGATACAACTTGATGGACCCCAGGACACCCTGAGAGGGGAGGGGTGAATCAGGGTGACCAGTTTTTCTTTTAATGTTATGGATATTTTTCCCACTTTGGTAGTAACTTGTAGAACCTGTATGATGATTATGATTAGAAAGAAAACATTCACATGCATAGAGAACACACTACCCTTTTTACATGGTTCACCACTAAGGGATACGTCCAAGGAGCATACGCCGACAGGTTTTCGGTCATACCTAAATACACTATGCTTCACTAGATGTAGATTACAAAGGTTCGGGTACAGTTACTCTATCCCAGGATCACTACCTTTACAAAGGTTCGGGGATAGCTCACTGCTTCCCTCGGGTTACTCCCATTGACTCCCCCTGGCTCACTGCCGTTGGTGAAGTCCCACTCAGTATATAGACGTGAAGGTCTCTTCATCATTGCATAAGAATGCATCCTATGATTTATGTAGATTCTCTATTGAAGTCCAATTCTCACCAGAAGATGAATATCAATTTTTGCTGAGGGTACATGGAAATTTTCCTGCTTTTGTGCAGCTTCAAAGAGGACAGATGTACTTTTATCAACCCTGGCGCGCTTCTCCAAGTCAAGCACACAAGTTTCAATACTGGCGCGCAAGTGACACGGAAAAACATGCATGATGCTGCCACTTTCAACTAAGAACTTGCACGATGTTGTGCCTTTGTCTCCCCAAATGCCTTGGTCGCGCAACCAACAATCGGCGCGCAACCTATACTTGTGCGACCCAACTACCACTTGTGCGGCTCAACCACCTACATGACGAGAGCTCGAACAAACTCTAAGTCTTGCACCCCGTTGCAAATGAGGAGGGGTGGTCCAGTATTGATAGGAAAACTGGACCCCCTACGCGGAGGCACGCAAGTCCCTCATTGGCGCGCAAGTCCCTCAATGGCGCGCAAGTCTTCTCTCCCATAACCTCTGTCGCGCAACTCACTTGCGCGACCCAACCAATACTTGCACGACCTTCTTTCCTTAGCCAAATTTTGAAGTTCTGATCCTCAAAAACATATGGCACACAAGTCTCCTATCCTCCAAGACCTCGGTGCGGAAGTACCTTTTCCAAAAATACTTTACTTTATTGGCCGATTTTCAGGCCCAAAAATTTGGCAAACACTGGGAAACGACACCACCTTCACTACTGTTTTCTGCTTGAACGATATGATCCCTTTGTTGGTACACATTCTGAACATCCACTAAGGATTGACATCAAACACAATCCATACGCCAAATCATGCTTTGAAGACCCTGGTTCCAACATAAAAGTGATAGAATAGTTCTTTATTACTTTTATATATTATTATTCAGGAAATACAGTTGAGAAATATAGATTATGATCTAATTATATTGTAATGTTGGAAGAAGTTTGGGATCAATATTTATATTACTACTATCATATTAATGATAGTAGAACCATTAGAATTTATTAAAATGTCTAGTTCAAAAATGATTATAACATAAAGATGTTAGGTTAATTTATTTCATTTAGTAAATAAATGTATAGCTATCCCAGATCCTATGAACTCTGAAAGGTGTTGTGTTGGGTTATCTCAAAGGATGTATGGTTTTTTGGGTTCTTGGGTATGTAAGAGTGGAAGAATAAGGCCATTTTATAAGTGGTTAGAAATTTAAAACTTATTGATGGTATTTTGAGAACATTATAAAATCAAATTAGAACATAAAATGATGGGGGAGGTTTTTCAAGGTTTATAACACATGTAGATGTTTTTGGGATGAAGAATGAATTTATTTTTTTTATAATTCATTGATAAAATTTATGTGAATTATTTTTTATAAATCATATTTAGTAGGGAAAATCGATCTAACTATAACAGTTCAATTAATTTTTAATAATTATATATGAATTTAAAAAGAAATTCATTATCATCCATTAATTTTCAAACACCAGAACCCTATGAAAATTAACTAAAAAATGAAGGTAAAATTAATAAAACCATAACACTATCAAAAAATTGGGTTTTTGCAGTGCCTCCATTTAATATTGCTAAAAAAGCCCTGATAAAGGGGTTTCCTTTTTCATTGCTACAAAAAGCACTGATAAAGGCACCCCTTTATCAGTGCTTTTTTTCCCTGTTAAAGGGCCCCCATTTATCATCACTTTTTTGTAGCACTAATAAGGTGGGGGGGGATTTTTCCGTGCTTTTTCCTAGCGCAGATATTTCAAGAAAAACCATAAAAATAATATATTGATATATAAGTATATTTAAAAATGATATACATCTATTATATATTTTTTAAATATTTTTTTGATTAAGATAAATGGAAATATAAAATTAAGGTATAATATATATATTAAAAGAGGCTTATAAAATATTTTTTTAAAATATTTTTAATTAATAATTTTTTATTTTTTATCGAGTAATTGTCTTTGAATAACTGTTTCAATATAATAAAGAAATCAATAAAAGATAAAAAATAAGTTGATAATGCAACTCAAACTTAAAACATGCATAAATTTTGATCCGGGTGTCTGTTTGAGCTCTACATCATATAATATCTAATCATGTCATGATATCTACATGATATTGACCAATGGTTACCTTATGTCACCTTTTTTGTGGAAAAAAAGGCCTAGAAGTAGTCTAAAACTGATTTTTTAGTTTTGATACCCCAATTTTTTAACATAAAAACTACTATAACATCTGATATGGATGTCCAATATTCTTGTACCAAATTTCATATTTATGATTGTTTCTTGTTCTTCGATTTGATTGGTTGTGGAGTTGAAACGGAATTCTGGATTAGAAGTTGTGGTGGTTTTGACATTCTGTGTCTTTAGAGATACATGTATATATGTATTTGTTCATAAATATATATGTGTGTGTGTGATTCCATGTCTATGTGTGCTTTATATATGTATGTATGTATATTTATTTATTTATTTATAAAAACACATAAGAAAATATATTTTATAAATGTGTTTAAAATTCATCTTATAAATATATAATAATATTCTAATAAACGTACCAATAAAAAATTATAACTATATATATATTAATATATATATATATATATTAATATATTAATAAATATATATATATATATATTAATATACAAATATATATATACATATATATATTAATAGACTTATATACATATTAATATAACAAAATATATTTTTATTAATATATGACTAAATATTAATATATGAATAAATATATAAATATATAAATATAACTATATATATATATACAATGATATATATATTAATATAACTACATATATATTAGTATATCTATATATATATGTAAATATAAATATATAGTAATATACGAGTAAATATAATTAAATTTAAATATATATATGTATATATTCATAAATGAAAAGCAAAACCATATGGTGGAGTGGTAAAGGATTAGGTGCACTGGAAAGAGCTCCCAAGTTCTCATCCAATTGGTGGTAGGTTGTATACGCAGGTGGGAATTATGTCTAGCGCTGATAAATGGGGGTTGGGGTGCTGTTAATGACTTTGGGGGTCGTTGGGGCATGCAGACTATGGTGTGGTGGGGTGTTAAAGGCATTTAAGCACTGTTGAATCCCCTACCCAAATTGTAAAAATATATATATTTATTTAATTTTCGAATTTTTTATCATTTATCTGTGCTACAAAAACATGCTGATAAAAGACACTTTTTATTAGTGATTTTTAGCGCTGATAAACAGGGTATTTATCAGCGCTTTTTAGAACTATTATAGGGGACCCGACCCCCTCCTTTTTCTTCAACTTGATTAATAGACCTTTTTTAGTTCTGTTAATTCCCATTTCTAGAGATGATAAATGTCATATTTGTAATAGTGTAGTCTAGCATTGGAATGTGAAATCATAACTCCGTGATTTGATTTATTTTATAATGATTATTTCTGATCGGTGGTTAATTAGGGAAAATGTCTATTATTTAAACGTGGTTGAATTGAGTTGTGGGATTTCATTTCAATCTAAAAATTGATCTCTTATTATTTTTTTTGTAACAAAAAAGCTCACACTCTCTGAATTCACACATTACTCGACCTCATGTTATCTATTTTAATTATTAAATTTATTTCCCTATTTTTTTAGCTTAAAATAATTACAAAATAAATTTATCTAAATTATTTTTTTGTATTTATTCGAAACAATTTTTCGACTAAGGTGATAATCAGATCGATTTCATAGAAAAACTACTCATCTATTGGGGGGTGTAATCATCAAAGAAACATTTTTCATATGAATAAAGTATATAATGGATATAGACCAAAATTAGTTATATTATAGATTTGACACCAAAATATGAAATTAAATTAAGAAACAAATTGAAAATAAAATAATAAATGGAAGATAAATTGATAGTTTATTATAAAATCCTGGACATTATGGCATAAAGAAAAAGAATAACCCATAAATTGAGGGACCCATGTTTCAGGATCCCTCCATTTTAAAATTCGTTGAGAAATGGATTCATTCCACTCCCCCTAAACTATAATTATCATAATTATCATTAAAACACCATAAAATTAGAAAAAAAATTAATTGAGTGGTGTAGAGGCTATGTTTTATAGAGGCTACAAGTGTGTTTGAGAAAATTATGTCAGATATTTTAATCCAAAGTGAATCGACTTGTTGACATAAAAAACATGGGAACCAGTAGTCCATCAATAATGATTAATTGTTATTAATTGGGTCCTCAATATATTTTCAAAATTTTATCACATCAAAATTATTTATAGAGAATATATTTCCAAAATTGTGAAGTTTTTTCAATATAGAGAGTCTTGTCAAACTATGAATTAATGTCTCATTTACTCTAATAAAATGAATGATCCAGCTTAGATGGAATTGATTAATGTTCAAGCCCATTGAGTGAGGAATTTTTTTTAAAAATAAATATTTTTATAAGATTTAAAAACATTATTGACACTTTTAAACATGTGTCACAAACTTTTTAGTGAAAGGACACATGTCATGAGTGATTGGATGATCATGATAGCATAACAATATATTCTAATGATGTTTTGGTGGATTGAATTTTTGTTAATGTTGTACACCTATTATTATTGTTATTATTATTATTTAGTGTTTTCAAATAATAATAATGGTAATTAATAAAATGAAATAAGAAATCGAATATTTCATTTTATTGAATGAGGTTCATATCACGTGCTCTTATTCAACATCATGGAATTGGATTTTGGCTTACCTCTTGTGCATACAGTGGATACAGCATACTAATTGGACTTTGATTTCCAGGTACTGCTCACACTACAACTCCCTAATTCCTCCACGATTATCATACAATGCGATGTCACAAGACTGGGTCATAGATGGGGTAAGGGTGAAATGAACTTACGTATAGTGATCGATCTGGGAAGATGATCCTAGCGCATTATCTTTCATAAAGAAAAAAATCTCCACGTACAAACTTCTATACCGAATGTGATACTATATGGATAATATTTCATGGGAGGTAAATGATGGCATACACCATATTCTTAATTAGTGTTGTGATTATAATTTAGTGGATCATTTATAGGATCATAGCGTGATTCAAATCATCTATAATGATCATCCTAGATTGTTCAAAAGTATACAAGCCTAATGTATATAGAACAGAGAAGAACCATGCCCACTTATAGAGGATTTATATTGTGATAATTAGGTTCCTACTGGTTGTGACATGGGATGGGCTACACCAAAACCCTCCAGAACCATGTTTCTAAAAAACAGAGTATGTGGATGAGTGCCTCTAAAATTCCACAATCATCATTTATGGATGAGATGAGTCCATCAAGTGGGTTCACATGATGTCTTCATGACATAATATTTTTGATATCATGATAAAGACCAGCATGAGGGTTCCACCATGTAAGAAGAATTGTTTACAGTCTCCAAATTACATTATTCTTTACATGTGAATAGATTAGAAGTGACCAGATATTCGGTGATGTGAAGATAAATCATAGATAGAGTCAATGTGTGAAATCCATAGTACGTACTGATTAGTCTGAGAAGACTTATCATGTATAGGCCAGCATAAGTTATTGCAGAGGAGCCAAAAACTTTCCCGACCAAGTGAGGGGATTAATATCTTGGATTGTATCATCATGCAGATGTTTTTTTATTTTCTAAATGATTCCAATTTGAAGGATGTTCATAGAATAGAATATATTGTGAAGGTAATGAGGAGAATCATCATCACACTGATAATTAATATATGATAATGAGATGATTTATAAATACCATGTTTCAGATCTTGTGCAAGATTAAATTAAGTATCACAAACATTGATCAACCCAATAAATGTTACATGACTACATGAAGCTTCTATGGGGATACACAATCATCACTAATGAATTATAAGATATATGGTGTTTTAGATTATCCATTCATACGATTCCATTTTCAGATCTGAGACTCGTTATGTCGATGTGATGAAGGTTAGTGTGTGTTTTTAAGATGCTCCGCATTTCTAAGATGCATATATACAATTAAATCCTCCATATAAAATTAAATTATGATCATGAATAGGAGAGGGAGGTTGTGACTCCAAAAGTAAATTCTCTCTCTGTCCTCACAAGCTAGAGAATTGCAAGCCTGCATCAGGGATACTCAAAGAAGAATATGTGTCAAAACCATTAGATAATCATTCTCATAAAGATGTGATACCCTAATACCTCCCTTCATGTAACCCATATTGGTGAAGGTAGTGGGAACCATGTGGTCCCTTTCTTGGTAAAGCCTATGTAGTGCAAAACCAGTCCCCAGAAATGATATCTCACAACATACCCAAAAAATTGGAGGGTATATGAACCATGTTTCTAGACTATGTCACATAAAACCAAGTACAAAACATGTCTTCTTTCTTTATAGAAGAATATTAAATTACCTCATACCTGGTTATGTGAGGAATAGTGAAAAAAATCAATGTACAAATATGATCATGACCTGATGATTTTTTTTGATTTTCTTAAAATGACAAACATGAATAATATTAAGGGTTTGATGAACTATGTTGATCCAATCGAATTCTACACCTCACACATGCAGTGTTATTGTTCACATAATAATTTCCATGACAACCTAGAAATATTCATATGAAGAGGTAGAATATTTCATCCATGAACATACAATGCATCAAGGGAAAACAAAGTGACTATCCCTAATGAAGTCTACATGTCGCTCAATGTATATGTGGTATATCAAAGTTAGGATAAGAAACTATCCTAGACAACAATATCATACCCTCACAATATCCATCATAGATTATGCGATACACCATAAGACAACAATATGACTAACCATGACAAGGTGGGGGAACCATTGCAAGATCCCATGTTTATATTATGGTGCACTCATGGATATTCAGTGATGGAAAACAACTAGAAATCTATTGAAAATTAGGATAGATGATATCCAAAGAGATAGACCCCTATTAGTCATGGAGATCAAACACCATATCATTGTTAAAAAGATGAAAATTCCTCAGTGACATCTAGTCAAACATGTAAGACCTCTGAGCCTTTGTAGGATAAGACAAATGATATAATGGAGTGGTGGTGAGAGGTGTTCACTGTCACTCAAGGACATGCGACAGGCTCCCTAAATGATCCATAACAACTTTTTGGTGATATCCCTGTGCCAATAGGTGTTATACACATCTCATGAAATCTCTATGGCTTGTTACCCCCACCACATGAAAGTCCAGGGATATTTTGAGGGATCCTATATGGCACTCAAAGGACATACAGAAAGGCATGTCCACTTCAAACTTGAACACACTTCATATTACCCATATTGGTCTGGTGACATGTCACTGAAAAATCAAGATATATCAAAAACATTTCTAATTAAAACTCACATAATCCATGAATATTGAAAATTAAGACAAACAAGATATAAAGGTAGGATGATATAGGTGTTCACAGTCAATGAAGGATATGTGACATGCCCCCGATGGTCTATAAAAAACCACGAGTCCTCAGTGAATTGTCTGTGTCACCTTGCGAGGGGCCATGGTCATTTCATCATCACTATGTGAAGCACCCCAAGTTACACCGCTGAACTCTAAGGATGAGTGAATTGAATTTCCCATGTAACTCTCATGATCCCCCGTGTGACCCATATTGGTCACGCGCCACACTACCAAAAAGAGAAGAAATACCCCCAACAACAAGCATGGAATGTTGTATGTATCCTGACCTTCTTAACAAAAAACAAAACTGATCGAAACAGAGGAGGTGATAGGTGTTCATTGTTGCTGAATGTCATGTGACGTGCCCAGTGCACCTGTGGTGTTGTCCTTCGAGACCATTAGAAAACTCATCATTGTATTGTGTGTCCCAAAGACAAGTCACACAAGGTCTCATGAGTGTCCACCAATAGACACTTTAATCATTCAAAATCCCTTGGATTTGTTAGCATGAAAATACGGAAGTCCTTTGACACATCCACATGATAAAAAATACATTATGTGGTTATAATCGTATTAAGGTAGTGCAGATGAATGGGACTTGTGACCACTGAAAAACAGGCACCACACTCGGAGCAGTCCACAACAGAGACTCATAAAGATGCATGGTGCCAGACCCCTTCACTTAATAATGCATGGACTCCTACTCATCATTCCACCTAAATAACCATAAAATAGGTTTGTAAAATCATATAAATTACTCACTACATAATGGTTAAAGGGACGAAATCTAAGAATTTGTATGCATGGAATATAGATGATTAATCTCTTTTAGTTTTTTATTTCTAAGACAAAACATCACATGACTGGATACATTCAGTTAGTCATGTATCCCTCATCTCATGAAAGCCCTTTGGCTTGTCATCCCCACCACATAAAATTCTTCGGGTATGTCTAGGAATCCCCTTTGTCACTATAAGGATAGACAAATAGACATGTCCAATACATGCTTTTGCACACTACATTTGACCCATATTGGTCAGCTAATACCTCACTAAAAAATCAGAAAAAATTATAGACATAGCATGTGAAAAAATTCATAATTCCAGACCGTTGCAAAACATAACAAAAGACATAGAAAGGATGGAGGTGAGATGTGTTTGTGGTAACTATAGGACATGAAACACACCCACGATGATCTGCAAGACACCCCAATTCCTCCACAACATGTATGACTCACTGCACGAGTACCCTTTTCTTGTGATCCACTCTATGGGAAGCACCCCCAGTAACTCGGTGGTGCTCTAAAGATGAAGGAATCTATTATTCAACAGAATTCTAATTGCCCCATGTGACCTATATCGGTCACACAACACATTACCAAAAAAATAATAAATACCCCCATCAACACACATGAAATCTCACATGACTCCCAACTTCTATCATATAAAACAGAGTGGATTAAAAGGGAAGAGGTGGAATGTGTTCATGGTTGTTGAAAGGCATGTGATGTGCCCAGTGCACCCACAATGCAGTATTGTGAGACCCATTACAAACCATACATGTCCCATGAGACCCCAAGACAACTCAACCAAGGTATCACAAGTGTCTTCCCATAGGAGCATTAATCAATAAAAGTCCCTTAGACCAGCCAACATTAAAATATGGAAGTACATAGAAACTTCCTCATGATCAAAAAAAATCACCAATGGTTTTAGTCTAACAAATGGAGAATTGATGGAAGATTCTCATGATCACTAAAAATCATGACATACACTCAGAGTGGGTCAGTGTATAGACTCAGATACACATGTGGTGCAAGACACCTTCACCGACTCCATCTTGGACTCACTCTAGATATGCCACACATAAAACCAGACAATAGGGGTGTAAATGCCTCACAATTCACCAATCTAACACGAATAATGGGTTGGACATTGAGACTCTGGACACTTGGACTTTGGAAGATTCAACACTCAGCCTCTATGGATTTCTCAGAGCAACTGATCATGCAACCAGAAACGTTCTGTTATGTAATACACCAATGGATAATCAAAGCCATCATGCACCGAAAATAAAGTTCTTCATGCGATCATTCATAGATCATACAAAGGAATTCTGAGAAGACCTGTGGAAAACATATCACATATATTCCATATCACAAGAGACTCAACAGAACTATTATTTAAATAACCAATGTACTTTGAAACACAAGTGTTAGAATAGATATTAAAAATAGAAGAATTCAATGAAAGGCATTGTCAATATCCCTCTTGCGCTCTGGATGTTTCACCCAAAGACGCAAAAAATCAATGTGAAATGTCTCCTAGATCTTGCAACTCACCTCCATATTTCATACTGGGACACACGACATCATCTAGACATGTCAAAACAAGTCATACAACCCCACCAGTGGGGAAAATTTGATCTTGTGAACCTTCTAAGTACATGACCCAGGACTCGCAACGTATTTTAAACAGATCAACAGACTCAAATAACGACCCATGGTCACATCAGTCGTGTTTTACGAACGAATGTATACATAACAACCTAGCTCTCACAACACACTCTAGAAAAGGAAGCGGAGACTGATGACACCCTCTAGACATTTCAGTCAGGTCTTGCGATGTCTCTTAGAGGTGTCTTCCAAGATACACTACACCCCTCAAATTCATCCACAATGAGTCATCTGACACCATCCATAAGTGTCAATCAATGTCATGCAATAGCTCCTAGGATATGGAAACTAGGTCATATGATGACCTCCAACCAAGAGGTCCATGTCAATAGGGAATCCCGGGACTTGATAACATTGTCTACCCTTAGTGTGTAAGCTCCGAATATAGGACATACTTATTGTGTAATATCCAACATAAAAGGAACTTAACCAAATCTGATTCCTTCTATAACCACAATATGAATTCAACCATTCCACAAGGTTTAATCCCTATATTTATCATCCAGGGATGTCCTAACATCTAATTCCTTTATTCAATGAAATTACTTTGATTATTTTCTATCCATTGTTTCTCACAAAGAGCATAGAACATGTGGGAATTTGGACTATAAATTATCATATCATCTAATCTATAAACCCCAACAAAGTTATAGTGAATCATATTTTTGTAAGCCTGACATAAACCGAACTATGATGACTCTGATTCGTACTATAATCAAGATATATAAGACAACTTCTTAAGGCTCGGGATCAATGAAAAATCCACTTTTTATACACCTATAAACGAATCTGATCTGTCAAATATCGGGACTCAATTATACCTAAGATTTTGTCATAATGTATCATCCATCAGTGGACTAAGAAACCAAAAAAGCTATGATGACTCTGACTCCTACCATAACTATGATATGTAAGATGTCTCACCATGTCCCATGTGACAAAATAAATAATATATGTGCTATCCTAACACATAAGCCTTGAATCATAATAAATTAAATAAAAAAATTACATACATTTTTTCTCACATCGATTATAGATTAATTGAGATTATGGATACATGATGTAACATCCCATGCTTCCATGGTACACTTCACTTTGAATAATAGATCATTGTGTGTTGTACGCAACCTCGAGTTCTAACAAACCACTACCAATAAAAGTATCTGTTATGAGTAGTAATACCCACTTTTTTGTATTTATATAAATTTTATATGTCAGAATAGATTTTGTTTTTTTAATTGTAATATCGAAATTATCCTATGTTGAATTTTTTTTATTTTTTTGAGAACTTCCAATTTTTGATGAATAGTGAAAATTACATAAAAAAACATTTTTAATAAAAATAATTTATAGTGATAAATTATAATATTGAGTTGTTTTAAAGTATAATTGAAATATAATTTTATCATTTTATCCAATAGTGGTCATTAGAATTAATTTCACTTTGAAATTAAACATAAACAATTGTCAATCTTTTGATTGATATTGTTTCTTAAAAAACACTATTTCTTTTGACAATGGGAATTAATTAGAAAATTAATTAATGAAACTTATATGTTTGTAATTTTTTAAAATATACATCATTTTTGAATTTGGAATATCAATTATAGCTTAGGTTGAATTTTTGGTATTGTTATGTGAAACTTCAATTTTTGATGAATAGTGAAACCACTAAGTGGTAGTTAAAAAACTAATTTTTTGTTTAAATGAATCTTTACCACTTATGTGAATTTAATCTCAAAAATTTTACATACATGGTTTTCATTAGTAAGTAATATGTGTTTTAATGAGATGAAAATAATTTTTTGTTAATAGTAACTTTTATGTTTTATTAATCACGATTAAAGGTAATTAGTGTAATTTATGGTAAATATAATGTTATAATAAAATGAAATTACCATTACACTTGTCCTACCATTATTGGTTGATTCATGACCGACCTATAAAATCCATGGGTCAACATGGTGACCCTATAGAGCCACTTGGTTAAGAAAATGACATTAATAGCTTTTTATTTAAAGTAAAAATAAAATTATCACAAACATGTGTTGTTTTACTAAAACTATTATTACATGGGGTTATATAAGTTATATTTTTCACTATTTATATTAATTGGAAGGATAAAAGGATTTAATACATCATGTTAATTGTTTTAAAATTTTTAGACATTAAATAGATCAAATTTTTTAGGACACCATGATGATTCAGCAATTACCTCATTAATTAAATATTTAAATAAAATGAAAATATAATGTAAAATATAAGACATACATTTGTCAAAAAACATTTTGTATGAGTAGATTTCAATACATTATCACATTATCCTAGAAATATATTATTGTGGGACCATTGAAATCCGAAAATAACTACATAAATAATGTAACATTTCTTTACATTCCAAGAGCGCCCCTCCTCTCCTCTTATAAAAGGCCCCCACCTCTACCACCTTATTCACACCATCAACACCATTTGGCTCGAAAAACCTCTTCCAAAATACTCTCTCAACTTACCACTATTACTCCTAGAAGCCTTAATTTGGGTACAAGTCATCCCAAGGAATCCTTTGTCTCAAATCAAAAAGAGTTTCCTGATTGTAAGGTAATGTCTTCTCTTATGTTATTTTGTTTTATTATGATTCTCCAACCACTTAAACTCTTTTTATTCCTTTATTTTGTGAAAACACCAGTATCTTCAGTATACTAGGATGTTTTTATGAGAATTATTTGATTTAAACTTATAGACACCTTCATTTAATGTTTAAAGAACATACTATTTCTGTTGGATGTGAATTACTGCCTCACGAAACAATGACCGTTCAATTTTCTTTTAACACCTCTCATGGTGGCCATAAAGATGTCAATATATTTTTGTATGATATATATTATGTTTATTTTTTCCGTATTCTTCTCTATTTGTCATTTATGGAATACCTTTATGATCTCCATTATTTGTAAACGCGATAATTTCAAATTAAGAAGTGCAGACTCCAGCCCCCTTAAAGGGATTTGAATTGGTAATGCCATATGTGGGACGTATAAAGGATGGATTAAATTATATTATATATTCTATTATACTATAATTATAATATACCTTTATATCATTATGATTTCATACCATTAAATATGAAATATAAATAAAAGTAGCATTCATGCGTACGTACGACTTACCATCTCCATGAATGGTGCATTTCATTTCATACCTCTAAATGTTATGTAATATTATAAATGAAAATATATAATGGATATATATTATATATATTATATCTACATCATGAATATAATTCTGGAAATAATGGATTTTTTACCTAATGAACAACATGTAATTATAAGAAGTTTATTTTTGACTCAAGTACCAAAGATCGACAAATTGACTATTATTAAATTAAATAATTACATAAGATTCATAACATGGTAATAAGTGATATAAAACAAATAATTAACTTGAAATAGGTTCTTAAGAATATTAAAATTAACTCTATTTTATTATTCAAGAGTTTAAAGAACGATCGAGTCAAGTCGGACACGAGGTAAAGCACTTCCTCTCAATCTCCTATCATTGAGGAAAATTTTGTTTTATACACAACATTATTTTATACGGTGTATAAACCCCTTTGAAGTTTACTTTTATTAAAAATAAATCATTTTATACAAATAATTTTTACTAAACGACAAAAGGAATGTTTTGTCTTACGTATGCGGTGACAACAACTTCTCCACCGCTGTGACCATTATTCGAGTTTCAGCTTCCTCTACAAGCCATAACATTTTTAAATGAAAAATAAATACAATGTTTTCATTTTATTTTATTTTGTTATTGAAAATGGTTTTGACAGTGTTTTTATTATATCAATGTGTTGTATTGATATCATGTGATTGAAATGTGGAAATGTTATGTTTCCTTTATGCATGTTTTATGTGATACTATTATGTTAAGGTTTATAATATATTTAATTTTATTCACAAAAGGAATGAATTGGAATTAATAAGTGATGGATGGAGCCCACTATATCTCATCGACGCATTGGTAGGTCACCTAAGACAAACTAGTGTCTTGGCACAAGGCCTTGACAAAATCTTATTTGTAGTCCTGGTTGAAGGCCATGACTATGTGGTTATGATAGTCTGACATTATACATTCCATCATTATAAAAGTGGTTATTAATATTTAATGTGATTATTCGACTAGTATAATATCCATGTGAATAAGAAAATAGAAATATTTCATTTTATTTTTTCCATATTATACTGAAATTCAAGTTTAAAAGGCTTTTGTTTTAGTTATTCATTGTCTTAAAATTTTATGTATATTGTTGAAATATTCATCTATATTGATATACTTGTTGGGCATCTGAGATCACCCATTTCTATGATTTATTTTTACTAGGGTGTGAAGAAATATTTTATGACTGACCTAGAGGGATAGTCTGAAGGGGATATGAGTGTGGACTATGGAGACAATGTTATTGAAGTTTTTCACTTTATGATGTAATGTAACATTTATGAATGCATCTAGTTTTTCTAATGATACTAAACAAATCAGTCTTTCAAGACATGATATTTTGTGATAATACCAATGTTACGTAATAATGCACCAACTTTGGGTAACTGGGGTCGGTGCATTACAGTTGGTATCAAAGGGAGGTTAGTACTAACCATGGAATCTAGATTTAGAAAAACTCAGATTTGTGCACATATCCCTAAAATATACATTGAGGATTATTATAGAAGAACTTCCTATAATTTTGTTATTATAGAGATTTTGTGAGTTTTCTGAGCAATACATACCTATCTGGATACGAGTAGGTAGAGGAAGATTTGGCACAGAAATACCTAGGGGTAAAACCCGAAAACACCGCTTTGAGCTAGACTCAAATGGGAACTGGTGCATGACAACGGGCCTTGCTGCACACTTGGTTACGACACTCCGGGGGGATATGCTTTGGATAATTACCATTTTCTTTACAAACCATTATTAAGGGTTTATGAGTATATACTTCATCAAAGAAAACATTTTTATGATTATGGATTATATCAATAAACTGTTCAATTTATGTTAAGTGTTTACCAAGTATGGAAATATGTATTTTGATTCATATACTAATCTTGTTTATGCCATTGTTTAGAAAAGGTTCCTAGTGGAAGGAATGGAAACTGTATCAATGCACACACTCCATGTAGGGATTTCCATCCTGCTCAAGATAATTATAGTGGAGCTGGTGATACAACTAGTGCTGATCAACTTATAACAATACTAGGACAACTCACTCAGGTTATGAATAATAACCTTACTCATATGGAGAACCCTGATCCACAACGTGGAGGATCAATGTTAGACCACTTCATGAGGAAAGAAACACCAATATTTAATTAGATTACAAATCCCTTAGTAGCTGAGCAATGGATAAATACCTTAGAGAAAATATTCCATGCCTTGGGGAGTAATGAAAGGGAAAAGGTTATCATAGAAGTTTACCGCCTCAATGGAGATGCTGATCAATGGTGTTCATTGATTCAATACACAAAGGAAGATGATGAAGTATCAAATATATAATTGAGGGAGTTCAAAGAGATTTTCTTAGAATAATACTTTCCTCGAGACAATCAAGAAGATATAGAAAGGCAATTTCTGGTTCTGAGACAAAAGGAGGATGAGAATGTCAAAAAGTATGAGGAAAAATTCACAAGGTTAGCAAGTTATGTTGTTGATTATATGTGTAACCTAAGAAGTAATATTGATCATTTCGTTGATTGGTTAAATACTTTTCTTAATCAAGCACTGGTCTCACAATCCATCTCTTTATATGAAGACATTGTCTCATGTGATATTAAGACAAAAAAATAATTCTCTAAGTCTTACTACATTAAAACAAAGAATGTGAAGAAGAGATCTGATGATCACTCTAGAAATGGAAATAAGGGGAAGAAGTGAAATGTTGATTATCCATCCTATAGTAAATGTGGGAAGAAACACCTCATTACATGTTTGAAAGGAATGGGAGTCTGTTAGAAGTGTGTTGAAAAAGGCCACCGAGCTCATGATTGCAAGGGGAAGAATTAAGCTACCGATGTTTAATGTTACAATTGCAGGGAGATGAAAATTATGCAAAATAATGTCCTTTATGTCTGGGGAACTTACCTTAGAAAATGACAAGTGATCAAGGACAAGATTATGCTATCACTACAGCTGAGGTAGAAGCTCTGAAAGACGTGGTGGCAGGTAATTCAATGGTTTCATCATGTTTAGAAAATGGATTATTTGATTCTGGATCATCACATTGTTTCATATCTTCCCAGTTTTCTTAGAAAATTAGATATTTCCAATTTGATATAATAAGGGAGTTTTCAGTCAAAACACCTAAGGGAAATATCATTGCAGCAATGTTTTATGAATCCGTTCCCATTAGAGAACATAAATGTTCTTTATCTGCTGATCTCATCATCATACCCATAATTTAATTTGATTTAATCCTTAGTATGGATTGGGTTTCAGACCATGATGCGAAGATTTATTGTAAGAAGAAGGAGGTTATGATTTTTGATGATGATGATAAGGAACACCTTCTCTTTAGACCAAAATCGTCACTACACAATTCTTATCAAGATCCATCCAAAGTAGCTCAACTAAATTTACTTATTGGGCAGGAAGATAATGAAATAACTATGGGAGAGGAAGAGAATGTTCAAATAGAGGATGTACCTTTTGTGAGAGAATATATTGATCTGTATCCAGAATATTTACCTGGGCATCCTCCAGAACGAGAAGTAGAGCTTTCTATTGACCTAATTCCTGGTTCAAGGCCCATATCAAAGACCCCATATAGAATGGCCACTAAGGAATTAGTTGAACTAAAGAAACAATTAGAGGAATTGATTAATAAGTTATTTATTCACCCTAGTGTTTTTCCATGGGGAGCCCTTGTTCTTTTTGTTAAAAAAAGATGGATCTATGAGGTTATGTAGCGACTACTGGGAGATCAATGGTGTAACAACAATGAACAAGTATCCCCTACCTCGCATTGATGATTTATTTGACCATCTAAAGAGATCTCAATACTTTTAAAATATTGACCTTCGATTTGGATATCATCAGTTGTGTTTGAAGAAGGAAGACATTCCAAAGACAGCTTTTCAAACTAGGTACGGGCATTACGAGTTTACAGTAATGCCTTTTGGGCTGACTAATGCACCCTCTATTTTCTTGGATCTTATGAATAGAGTGTTTAAGGAATATCTTGATGAAATCATAGTGGTATTTATTGATGATATCTTGGTATACTCCAAAGGCTATGAAGATCATGAAAATCACATGCGCATTATTCTAAAGCCTCTTAGAAGACACGATTTATATGGGACGTTTAGCAACTATGAATTTTGGCTTCATGTAATTTATTTTCTTGGCCATATTGTCTGTATGGATAGAATCTCTGTTGATCCTTATAATACTAGAGGGATCCATGAATGTCCAACACTGACAAGTATAACTAAGGTATGAAGTTTTATTGGTTTAGTAGGTTATTATCGATGTTTTTTCCAGAATTTTGCCCGATTAGCTAACCCTTTAACGAATCTGGCACGTAAAGGGGTTAAATTTGTTTGGACAAAAGAGTGTGAAAAATGTTTCGAAGAACTAAAGAGAAGATTATTCAATGCTCCAATATTGACTCTACCATCGAGGAATGATGGGTTCGTTATTTATAATTATGCATCAAAGAAAGGACATGGTTGTGTCCTCATGTATAATGATTTGGTTATTGCCTATGCATCATGAAAATTGAAAATTCATGAGAAAAAATTTCCTACTCATGATCTTCAGTTAGCATCTGGGATCTTTTCTTTGATGATATGTAGAAACAAACTCTATGGTGAAAAATGTGAGATTTATACTGATCACCAGAGTTTGAAGTATATTTTCTCACAAAAAGAACTCAACATGAGGCAACAGAGATGGTTTGAATTACTCATGGATTGTGACTGCACGATACACATCCACCCGGGGAAAGAAAATAATGTGGCAGATTCTTTGAGAAGAAAATATCATGGAGTATTGAACAATATGAGAATTCAAAGGGATCCTATTTTTGTGGATCTAGTGTAGTTGGACATGGGAATAACTATGGAAGGTGAAACATCAATGCTCTTTCAAATGGTTGCTAAACCATATTTACTAGAAATGATTAAGAGTTCTCATACTGATGATGAAGAGTTTAAAAAAAAGATTAAAGATGTGAAATATGGGATATTGAGTGACATTGTGTATGAAGATGTAATTTTAAAATTTGGGAAGAGACATTGTGTTCTCGATATAGATGGTCTAAAAAGGGAATTATTGGATGATGCTCATAGTTCAAATTTCTCTATACACCCTGGTAGCACTAAGATGTATAGATATTTGAAGGAACATTTTAGGTGGGACAACCTAAAGAGGGAGATTGATGATTTTGTGTCAAGATGCATGGTTTTTCAACAAGTGAAAGCTAAGAGTCAACTTCCTGGAGGAGTTATAAAACCACTTCCCATACCTGAGTGGAAATGGGATAATATTATGATGGAATTTGTCATGGGACTACCAAAGACTCTTATAAGGAATGAAGAAATATGTGTCATTGTTGATCATCTTACAAATTCAGAACATTTTCTTTCTATAAAAGATGATTTAGCACATGCATGTTTAGCAAGACTGTATATTAACGAAGTTGTAAGACTTCATGGAGTACCACTATCGATTGTTTCAGATCGTGATGCCTGTTTTACATCAAGATTCTCGAAAAGTTTTCAGAATGCCCTGGACACTGAAATTATTTTGAGTACTACTTACCAACCTCAAATAGATGGACAATCATAAAGGACTATTCAAACCCTAAAAGACTTGTTGAGATCATGCTCACTAGACTTTTAGTGTATGTGGGATCAATATTTACCTCTGGTAGAATTTTCCTATTAAAATAGCTTTCATTAAAGTATTCAGATGGCACCATATGAAGAGTTATATTTAAATAGGTGTCACACACCAACCTGTTGGGATGATTTTGGTGAAAGGAAACTCATAGGATGAGAACATTTTGATGAAACGATGGAAAAGGTGATGGTAATCCAAAACCGAATTAAAGTATCTCAAGGTAGGTAGAAGTGCTTTGCTGATAACTGAAGGAATGATTTGGAATTTCAGGTTGGAGATCATGTTTTCTTGAAGGTATCTCCATGGAAGGGAGTTATAAGATTCAGTAAGAAGGGAAAATTAAGTCCCTCATACATCGGACAATTTGAAATTCTAGAACGAATTGGGGATGTAGATTACCGTATGGAAATTCCTACAAGTCTCTCTAGAGTTCATGATGTGTTGCTTGTATCACTGTTGAGAAAATACATGCCTGACCCAATGTATGTACTCACCTAAGAGATATTAGAACTAAAATCTGATCTGTCTTATTGCGAAGAGTCTGTCAGAATTCTGGATACGAGAGAACAAGTGCTGAGAAACTGGACGACTCGTCGGGTAAAAGTTCTATGGAAGAACCATAAGATGGAAGAGGTAACATGGGAACCCAAGGAACATATGATGAAGAACCACCCAAGTTTTTTTATGTATTGATATTCTAGAAAATTCTAGTACAAAATTATTTGAAGGGGGGAGAATGTAACACCCCAGTCTTCCATAATACGCTTCTCTTTGAATAATATAGCAACATGTGTTGTGTGCAACCTCGAGTTCTAACACACCGCGACCAATCAAAGTAGCTGTTATGAATAGTAATACCCACTTTTTGAAATTATATAAAATATATATTTCACAATGGACTTCATGTTTTGATTCAGAATATCGAAATTAGCCTATGTTAAATTTTTGGTATTTTTCTGAGAACATCCAATTTTCGATGAATAGTAAAAAATACTTAAAAACAACATTTTTAATAAAAATAATTTATAGTGATAAATTATACTATTGAGTGGTTTAAAAGTAAAATTAGAATATAATTTTACCATTTTATCCAATGGTGGTTATTAGAATTAATTTCACATTGAAATTGGACATAAACAATTTTCAATCTTTTGATTGATATTGTTTCTTAAAAACACGCTATTTTTTGACAATGGGAATTAATTATAAAATTATTTAATGCAGCTTATATGTTTGTAATTTTGTAAAATAGACAAAAATTTTGAATTTGGAATATCAATTATACATTAGGGTGAATTTTTGGTATTGTTCTGATAAACTTAAATTTTTGATTAATAGTTAAACCACTTAGTGGTAGTTAAAAAACAAATTTATCAATTAAATGAAACATTACCACTTATGTGAATTGAATTTCAAAAATCCTACATACATGGTTGTCATTAGTATGTAAAATGTGGTTCAATGAGATGAAAATAATTTTTGGTGAATTGTAACTTTTAAGTTTTATTAATCTCGATTAAAGGTAATTAGTGTAATTTAAGGTAAATATAATGTTATAATAATATTAAATTACCTGTACACTTTTTCTACCCTTATTGGATAAGTCATGGCCGATAAATAAAATTCATGGGTCAACATGGAGACCCCATGGAGCCACTTGGGTAATAAAATGACATTAATATCTTTTTATTTAAAGTAAAAAAAATTGTCACAAACATGTGTTGTTTTAATACATGAATTATTACATGGGGTTATTTAAGTTATATTTTCGACTATAAATATTAATTGTAAAAATAAAAAGATTTTATACATCATGGTAATTTTATTATAATTTTTAGATATTAAATAAATTAAATTTTTATGACACCATGATGATAAAGAGATTACCTCATTAATTAACGATTTAAATAAAATGAAACGATAATGTAAAATCTAAGACATAAACTTGTCAAAAACCTATTGGATGAGTATATTTCTAACACTTATCACCTTATCCTCGAAATATATAATTTGGGACCTTTGAAATCCGAAAATCAATTCATAAATATTATAACATTTCATGACTTTCCAAAAGTGCCCCTCCTCTCCTCTTGTAAAAGGCCCCCACCTCTACCAACTTATTCACATCATCAATGCCATTTGGCTCGGCCAACCTTGAACCAAATAATATCTAATAATACCTAAATTACTCCTAGAATCTTCACTTTGGGAAGAATTATTCCCAAGGAAGCCTTTGGCTCATGTCAAAAAGATTTACCCGATTTTAATTTAATGTCTTCTCTTGTGTTCTTTTGTTTTATTTTTATTCTCCAACCCCTTAAACTATTTTTATTCCATTATTTAGTTACAACACCAGTATCTTAAATATACTAGGGTGTTGTTATGAAATTTATTTAATTTAAACTTACACACACTTTTTTCTAATGGTTAATGAACATACTGTTTCTGTGGGTGGTGAATTAGTGCCTCACGAAACGATGATTGTTGAATTTTCTTTTAACAAATATAATGGTGGAAATTAAGATGTCACTATATTTATATATGATCAAATTTTGATTATTTTTTCCTTATGATTTTGTATTTGTCATTTATGGCATACCTTTATTATTTCAATTCTGGGTAAACGCGATAATTTCATTTTAGGAAGTGCGGACTACCACCCCCTCAAAGTGATTTGAATCATTAATGCCATATGTGGGATGTATGAAGGAAGGAGTAATTGATATTATATGATATTATATTGGAATTATAATATGACTTTATATCATTATGATTTCATTCTATTAAATATGAAATAGAAATGAAAGTAGCATTCATGCGTACGTCCGGATTACCGTCTCCATGAACGGTGCATTTCATTTATTACCTCTAAATTTTATGTAATATTATAAATTAATATATATATTGGATATATATTATATATATGATATCTACATCATGAATATAATTATTGATATAATCTATATTTTACTACTTGATGAAATTGTAATTATATTAAGTTTATTTTTGACTCATGTACCAAAGATCGACAAAACGACCATTATTAACTTAAATAATTACATAATGTTCATAACATGGTAATAAGTGATATAAAAGGAATAATTAACATGAAAAAGGTTCTAAGCAAGTAGAAATTAACTCTAGTTTATTATTCAGGAGGTTAAAGTATGAACGAGTCAAGTCGGACATGAGGTAAGGGACTTCATCTCAATATCCTTTCATTGAGGCATATTTTGTTTTATACACAACATTATTTTATACGGTGTATAAAAACCTTTGAATTTTACTTTTATTCAAAAGGAATCATTTTATATGAATCATTTTTGCTAAATTACAAAAGGAATGTTTTGTCTTACGTATGGGAAGACAACGACTTCTCTGCCGCTATGACCACTATTTGAGTTTCGACTTCCTATAAAAGACATAACTATTTTTAAATGAAAAATAAATACCAATTTGTAATTTTCATTTATTTTGGATTCGAAAATGGTTTTGGCAGTGTTTTTATTATATAAATGTGTTGTATTTATATATTGTGTTTGAAATGTGGAATTCTTATGTTCATTTTATGCATGTTTTATGTGATACGATTATGTTATGGTTTATGATATGTTTAAACATGTTCATATGAGGAATGCATTAGACATAATAAGTCACAGGTGGAGCCCTTTATAGCTCCTCGATGCATCGGTAGGTCTCATGAGACAAACTAGTATCTTGGCATAAGGCCTTAATAAAATCTTATCTGTAGTCTTGGTACATGGAATTGACTATGTGGTTATGATAGTCTAGCAATATGTATTCCATCATTATGAAAGTTATTTTTGATATTGAATGTGATTATTCATCTTGTAGAATATCCGTGTGTATAAGTAAATGGAATTATTTCATTTCATTTTTTCCATATTATGTTGTTGTTCAAGTTTAAAAGGCTTTTGTTTATTTATACATTGCCTTAATTGTTTATGTTTATTTATGAATGTTTCTACTATATTGATATCTTTACTGAGAATATGAGCTCACACCTTTCTATGTTTTATTTTTCCCATGATGTGAAGAAATATTTTATGACTGACCTACAGGGATAGTTTCAAGGGGATATGACAGTGGACTATGGAGACCATGTTGTTGTAGTTTTTCACTTTATGATATAATGTAACATTTATAAATGTATGTAGTGTTTCAAAGGCTACTATACTAATCAGTCATTCGAGACTTGATCTTTTGTGATGATACCAATGTTACGTAATAATGCACTAACTTTGGGTAACTCGGGTCGGGGCGTTACACATGATAATCATATCATCTACATTATGATTATCTATAATAACACAGGAAACCCCAAATCATGAGAAATACAAAAACTATGGTTCTTGATATTCTAGGGATACTTATGAAACCCCCTTAGGGTTAGAGCTCAAATAGTTTGTGTCTTAGTACCAAAACATATTTCATTACCACATAATATTAATCTTAATGGGATGAATGAACTACCTGGGTTTTTATTCCTTCAAAATAAAATATATAATGGATTCCACATAATAGTTCAATACTATCCTCAGAATATTAACAGCCGACATACAAGAACGCATGCTCTGAATAACATGGTTATACTAATTCAGCATATCAAAACTTCATATAATTGTAAAATTACGAAGAACATTAGATACACACAGATGGATTAACTAATGAGATATTGATCTTTTTCTAATTGTAGTTAATTAATCTAAAGTCATTTAAATAGGGTATCTAATCCATTATCTGAATTACGAAGTGATTCACAAACATATATTAAACCTACAATAGATTCTAGAAGTATGAAATAATACACCCACCCACAAATGGTTCAATGAGGCTGACCTCCCTTTCTCTCTACCAATGTGATTCCCCCTTTGTTAGGGGGATAGAAAACCCGGAATACTGCTTACCATTGGAAGGTAGGTACATACCAAGATATAGATGAGGGAACTAATGGGAATTTCTAAGGAAGAAAAAATACCTTGTAAACTTGATGCATTTGATTGAGAAGGGCCTTAAAATATCCCATTATTGAACCATAAATGGGAACCCATCCCCCATCTGTGTCAAAACCTGAAGATATAAAATAGTGAAAATGATTTGAATATTTGTAAACAAAAAATGTTTGGGTTATAATCTATCATGCTATGGTTCATTCTCCCTACATGAACTGAAACCTGATAGGCTCAATGTGAATCTCTCAGGAATCTTTTTTTAAAACCATGTATAAACACAATGTAGTAAGACAAACATAAATTGGAATTCATATAATTCCATCATCGCACTAACATTTCAATGTGCGGGGAATGACTGGAAAGGGAATAATTAAAGATTATGTTAACCTTGAATATATGATTGAGCATTTTTATTCCCATGTTTTAGCATAGATTGTTAACCTTGTTCCTTGTCTGTTTGATTTCATGAACTTGTCTCAATTATAGACTTCTAACCCAAGGGAATGTCTTTATCATCCAACAATTTTTTCCAGTAACTCTAATACTGCTGCGAACCCCGAATGTATAGACCCGAAGCTAGACGTACATGGACATTACATTACGTTTGCGGAATACTTAGTACATAACAAAAACACACACACAAGGATCGTAATAGTTTAGTGTCTTTGGAAACTCGAAACGTAATCTTCTAATCATGGTGAAAGATCTTAAATATCTCCCATAAAGATCTTCCCTTTTTTTTACCTAAAAACTTTCTTTATATCCTGGGGAAAATAAAAAATAAAAGGGTGAGCTCAAATGCTCATTAAGGGTAAACAAAAGAAAAATCAATTACATCATATTCATAAGAACATAACTTTTGGAAATCTTAACCTGCAAAAGAGAGCATAATTTCATAACATGGGATAAATCATAGTAGTGAAATGAAATCACAATAATCATAACTTAAACCATGAAACTTTGTGTCATACACACATAATCATAGAGAATCATTTCTTGTTAGTCAAGACTCATTGCCAAGACTATCTTAGTGGAAAAAGTCCCTTTCTGAACCGAGTCACCCTCGTTTCAGTCCTGTTTCACTGAACCAGTATAACCTACCATTCCAGCCATGTCTATCTCATGAGATATAAAATCTTTACCCAATGCATTGGAGGGAGATATAGGTCCCACCCTTCTCATAATGATACCATTATTATGTGTTCCCCAAAATCATAAATCATACATCATTTCATAACCCATGTAATAAAAATGGGAAACTCAAACATCATGACAACATAAAAGAATTCATATATGATAAAGGAATTCATAAAAATAATTCCATCACAACATAATAAAATCAATGTAATAATAGGGATAAAAATAGAACCCTTTATTATCGTAGATGGAAAATAATTTTGATAAAACACTTGAACTTCATTTTGAGGAAAATATCCTTTCTACTTCAAAAATACTTTTCCTTTATTAAAATGTCATACAATTTTAAACTAAAAGAAGTTTATTAAAAATAAACTTGAAAATATGTAAAGGAAGCTTCTTTGAAATAATTTTTTTTAAAATCCATTCTTGTCGTATAAGTTAAAAAAACATTCTTAGTACTTTTGTCGGAAAAGTCAAAAAGTACCTCGTATGAAAAATGACAAAAGATTCCTTTCATATCTTTTACTAAAAACTCACCGAAGGGTAAAATGGGATTTAAATAATTGTAGGTGGATGTAAATAACATTAAATATTGAGGAAACATGGATGTGGATGATAAAATATACCCTAGTAAATTTCAAAGTACAAACAATCTCGGATAGAAATGAGATTGTGATATTTCCCTTACCTTAGGTCCGATTTGCTTCGTAAGTGTCCGAAAATCCTGTATAATGATTTAAATAATGTCATTGAATTATTACATAATCATATTAATTGTTATTATATCATATATGGTTCACTTATGACATTATATTACCCGTTCTTTTGTAAATTCATGTTAAAGTAGCGTTTTGGGTAAAATCGTCTCATTTGTCGTTCATGTTTTAACTTGTAATTATTCATATGATTACTTAGATAATTATTACATAATTATATAATATAAAACATGATTTATATATAATATATATTCAGAATATACATATATATAATGGATCGATAAATGGAAAGAAATACACCGTTCATGGAGACGGTAGACCGTACGTACGCATGAACGCTGTTTTCTTTTTGTTATTGAATTGAGTGGAATTAAGTAGATGACATACATATATATACACATAAGTACAATATCTTTATAATGTCATATATTTCATGATTACTTATTATATATACTTTATAATCATTCATGAATGGTTAAAGTGGAGAATGAATCTCATCGCGCCGTGGAGATGGTATTCCGTACGTACGCACGCGCGATGATATCGTTCTCGTGATCGTGAACTTGTGTTGAAGTGTATGTATACTACTCCAGTATCAATATAAATTTATAATAATCATATATAGTTACTCATTAGACCATTATACCCATCCAATTAAGGTGGTGGTGGAAAATAGATTACACCACGGCGTGGAGACGGTATTCCGTACGTACGCACGCGCGGTGATTTCATTTTTTTCCGTAGGATGGATAGAAGGTGAAGTAGGGTTTTTTGATATTTATAATAACATATCAGTATGTAAATAATACTTATGTTATTAATTTATCATGAAACAACTAACGAAGAAGAAGTTGAAGAAGAAAGAAATTGAAAATATCGGTAATGGATATTACCTCTTCTTTGAAACGCCTCTTTGAATCCTCCACTTAGGGAACTAAGATTGGTCTTTGAAGAAGACCAGGACCTCTATGATTATTCTAGGGAAGTGGAGAAGGAATTTTGTCAGGGGTTGTCCGAGATTGAGTGCTCAAATTGTTGTGATGAGGAGGGGGAGGAGGTGTCCTTTTATAAGGGAGGAGAGGGGCACCTTAGGAATATCTCAAAATATTATTTTATATTAAAGTCAAAATCGGTTTATAATGGTTCCAAAGGGTCTTATTTCGAAGATAAAGTGGGGATGGGTCGAAATAATATCAACCAATAGTATTTAGACAAGCTTATGTTATTATTTTAACCTTATCAATTAGATTTAACTTTAAGTTAAATAATTTAAGTTTTACCGTGTCTTTTTGTTTTCTTACACTATATGGTTAATACACTTACTATAACATGCCAAACGAACCCCAAATTGTATATTATTAATATATATTTCCTTATCTAAGTCATTTGGCCTAACCTTAGATTTTTAGGAATAAAATAACAATTAATAATATAATATTTTATTTAAAAACTATTTTGTGTCAATTTTGACACTATTTGATATATGATTTTTGTGAAAGTCATAACAGAATTATATGTTCGAACCAAGTTGATTAAATCAACAATAATATATCATAGTAACCTATAAAATTAGTGGAATTCATAAAAAGTCTAAAATTACATTTAGTTTGGTATTTATAATATCAATTATGTCAATATTTCATTAATAAGATAATTACTGCATCATCTTTGTGTCATAAATAAATTAACTTATTTGATGTCTAAAAATTAAAAATAAACTATAATTATGTAGGAAATCTTTTTAGAATTCTAATTAATATTTACAATCGAATCTATCTTATGTATAACCCTATATTAAAAATGTTTTAGTAAATAAACGTTGATTTTAACTCTTTTAACTCTTCTTTGAATTAAATAATAATAAATGTCCTAATCTAATTCAAATGGGCCTAAATGATAATATTTTACACTTAAGGTTGTTTTTAGTCGAGATAAACTTGTCCAATAGGATTAGGACATGTGTTAGGATAATATTAATATCATTTTTACCCTTAATTACCCTATTTACTTTTAACCGTGGTAAATAAAAGTAAAAAGATACTATTCACCAAAAATTATTTTCATCTCATTGAACCACATTTTACTTACTGACATCAACCGTGTCTCTCGGATTTTTGAAATTCCATTCACAGAAGCGGTAAAATTAAGTTTTATGAAAAATTCAGTTTTTTTAACTACCACTTAGTAGTTTCACTATTCATCAAAAATTGATGTTTTTCCGAATAATGCCAAAATTTTATCCAAAGCTATATTTCATATTCCGAATTCAAAAATGAAGTCTATTTTACCAAATTCATAACATATAAGTTGCATCAGTTAATTTTATAATTAAATCCCACTGTTAAAACAAATAGCGTGTTTTTAAGAAACAATATCTTTCAAAAGATTGACACTTGTTTATGTCTGGTTTAAATGTGAAATTACATCCAATGACCAACATTGTATTAAATTGTAAAAATATATTCTAAATATACTTTAAAACCACTCAAAATAATAATTTATCACTATTAATTATTTTGATTAAAAAAAGTTGTTTTTAATTATAATTTAGTAATTTTCACTATTCATCAGAATATGAAAGTTATCCGAAAAGTACCAAAATTTCACCTTAGGCTAAATTCGATACTCCAAATCCAAAAATTAAGTCCATTTTGAGAGCTAACATTTCTAAAATTTTAAAATGTGGTTATTACTATTCATAACGGCTAGTTATAATAATATTTTAATAGCATATCGTTGTTTAGTGAAACTCGGTATTGCGTACTACACACGCTATCGAGGAAGGTCGCGATTGCATGTAATACAAGGCATGTAAAGGATGTGTGTTGTGCAAGCTCCTTTTGGTGTAGCGTACAACACAAGACATTAATAAAATTAAAAAAATATTTTTCATAAAATCTCAGGTTGTTACATTCTACCCCCCTTAAAATGAATTTCGCCCTCGAAATTCGTCGGTGTTATAAATGGTTTACTATTCGAAAGATTCTGTAATAGAAACCCACATCGTAAAAAAAAATACCAAAACTTGGATTTAAAAACTAAAGTATGAAATGTAACGATTACCCAAATAAACTAATCACTCGGTTTCCACATTGGTGAAAATATGGATATGGAAGAGAAATCTAACCATCATGTTCTGATGGAGAGTGGTAGAGAACATGGATATGGAAAAGCCAGTAATCACAAATCCATAGATTTGTGATGATATAAGGTACCATCTGATTCATCAGGTATAAGATCATTAGGACAACATTTTTGGTTTTCAAGATCATTTCCCTAAAGTTGAAAATTTGAATTAGAATAAATACTTACTTTATTTTGGTACAATATCACTGTTGTTCGTGCCTTGAACAATTTCCACTTCATCTATTAAATAAATGAAGTTGAATTTTTTATTCGTGAAGTGTTAGCAGATCATGTGATAGAATGACGGGTCATTCCATCTGTCTCAAACAAAAGGTTAGCAAAAATTATATACATAAGTTGATCTATAGTGAGATTAATCATATAGGGTTCCTAAAATGGACTTATACTTCATATATCATACTGATTAATATAATAAAACTAGTTTCTACTAAACAGGGGCTTCCTGTAGGCCAGTGGTAGGCGATAAAGGCCAGTCGCACTTCGGTTGTGGGTTCGATTCCCACAGCCTTGTCCGACGCAATGGGTTGTCGCCCGTTCTACATGTTGTCCTTTTTCTAAAACTATATTACTATAACATCCCATTGAAAAAAAACTTCTATCCTTAAACAATACTAACTTATGTCCAACATAATCAATTCCAATCTTTAGGCTTATCCATAATACTGCAGTCCACTCTCATAACATAGTGAAAACGATTACCAGAGATTTAACATCATCGTCGATCCACATATATAATAAGATATGTTTTGTTGGTCACATTCCAAACATTCAATGTCCTTAATCATGTATTCTCTTGAATACCTTAGCGAAAACATTAATGTAGTCAAAAGTTAACACTTTCAACATACCAAAATCCTCAAAATTCTATAAACTCAAACCATGATATCACTTAGTCTTTATATCAATCATGAGCTCATGAATACTGTTAAAAATTTTGTTTTCTCGTTTTCCCTTCATTATGCGCATATCATCTTATTTCCAAAAATATCTCAATTAATTTGAAAACCACATTAGACCAATACATAAATATTCCAATACTCCATGATACAATATTATTTTGGAATCCCATTACATAAACACTTAATCATTCCACCACATCGTTGTCATATTCAACATCGCCAATAGTGATCGCATGTGACTTCCCTCTGTCCTTTGCCTTCAGTGGGTGATCATGTTGATCATCACTAACCCTTGGATTAGGCCATTTATTAGCATAATTCCCCATTTCCTTGCACTTGAAGCATTGAAGTATTGGTGGTGCGTTCTCTGCAGTGTTTGCTTTATTCACATCATTAGAAACCCTTTTTCCATTACTTCGACACTCAGCTGCTCGATGACCTTCTTTTCCACACTTAAAACATTTTCTAGTCCCATTAAGACAATCTCCACCATGCTTCCTTCCACACTTTGTGCATAAGGAACATTCATCTTCTTTTCACCATTATTCTGATATTTCTCCTTGAACTCCATCTTTCGTTTCTTGTCAAAACCATGAGATGGATATGTAACACCAACTTCCATTTCTACCTTGATAGCACAATGCACAATTTCTTCATAGCTACTAAAGTATCTTATAGCTACTTTTCTTAGAAGACTTCGTTTTCAGCCACTGAAAAATCGATCAACTTTACTTTCAGGTTGGATGATAATGCCAGATGCATACCTTGCTAGTCTTGTAAAATTCGCTTCGTATATACCAACAGATTCATCATCCTTTTGCTTTATTTCAAGAAACTCCTTCTCCATCTTTGTTCGAAGAATACGAGGGAAGTACTTACTGAAAAACAAGTTCTTGAACTCGTCCCATTCCATGGACTCAATTTCATCTCTTGGCCTCGTATTCTTGATAAGATTCCACCATTGATCAGCTTCACCTTCCAAACGATATACTGTTAAGATGACTTTATCATGTTCATAACATTGAAGAACTGAAAATATCTTTTCATTGGTACTGATCCATTGTTCAGCAACAAGTGGATCTGAAGTCCCACTGAAAGAAGGTGGATGTTGCCTCATGAAGGACTCAATAGAATATTGTTCCTTTCTCTGCTCATTTGGAAGTCCAGAATGATTCATAGCTTGTGTAAGGATAGCAATAAGATTTTGCACTCCATCTCCCATAACATTTGTTTGTTCAGGAGGGAAATCATTGCATTTTCCATTGCATTGATCAACATGGTTCCTTCGGGTTCCAGCCATCGTCTAAAACCCAAAAAGAATAGTGTGAGAGGAAAAAAATCATGCTAGGGAAAACAACATAATAAAGGGGGAGTACCTTCAACATCTAACATCTTAGGTTTAATTCTATGATCGTTAGCGTAATTCTAGTACTATAACCTATACATATACTTAACCTTAGGGACATCCCTAGACATACCTTAGAAATATCTCTAGGGATCTCACTAACGTTTTTGCGTCCTAGTTTCCAAAGGTTGACTAAACCGTTCCTCTGATACCAACTGTAGAGACCCGAAGCTAGACGTACATGGACATTACATTACTTTTGCGGAATACTTAGTACATAACAAAAACACACACACACAAGGATCGTAATAGTTTAGTGTCTTTGGAAACTCAGAACGTAATCTTCTAATCTTGGTGAAAGATCTTCAATATCTCCCATAAAGATCATCCCTTTTTTTTAACCTAAAACCTTTCTTTATATCCTGGGGAAAATAAAAAATAAAATGGTGAGCTCAAATGCTCAGTAAGGGTAAACAAACGAAAAATCAATTACATCATATTCATAAGAACATAACTTTTGGAAATCTTAACCTACAAAAGAGAGCATAATTTCAAAACATGGGATAAATCATAGTAGTGAAATGAAATCACAATAATCATAACATAAAACAAAAAACTTTGTGGCATACACACATAATCATAGAGAATCATTTCTTGTTAGTCAAGACTCATTGCCAAGACTATCTTAGTGGACAAAGTCCCTTTCTGAACCGAGTCACCCTCGTTTCAGTCCTGTTTCACTGAACCATTATAACCTACCATTCCAGCCATGTCTATCTCATTAGATATGAAATCTTTACCCAATTAATTGGAGGGAGATATAGGTCCCACCCATCTCATAATGATACCATTCTTATGTGTGCCACAAAATCATAAATCATACATCATTTCATAACCCAGGTAATAAAATGGGAATCTTAAACATCATGACATCATAAAACAATTCATATATGATAAAGGAATTCATAAAAATAATTCCATCACAACATAATCAAATCAATGTAATAATAGTGATAAAAACAGAACCCTTTATTATCGTAGATGGAAAATAATTTTGATAAAACACTTGAACTTCATTCTTGAGGAAAATATCCATTCTACTTCAAAAATACTTTTCCTTTATTAACATGTAATACAATTTTAAACTAAAAGAAGTTGATTAAAAATAAACTTGAATACTTGTAAAGGATGCTTCTTGGAAATAATTTTTAAAAAAATCCATTCTTTCCGTATAAGTTAAAAAAACATTCTTCGTACTTTTGTCAGAAAAGTCAAAAAGTACCTCGTATGAAAAACGACAAAAGATTCCTTTCATATATTTTACTAAAAACTCACCGAAGGGTAAAATGGGATTTAAACAATTGTAGGTGGATGTAAATAACATTAAATATTGAGGAAACATTTATGTGGATGATAAAATATACCCTAGTAAATTTCAAAGTACAAACAATCTCGGATAGAAATGAGATTGTGATATTTCCCTTACCTTAGATCCGATTTGCTTCGTAAGTGTCCGAAACTCCTGTATAATGATTTAAATAATGTCATTGACTTATTACAGAATCATATTCATTGTTATTATATCATATATGGTTCACTTATGACTTTATATTACCCATTCTTTTGTAAATTCATGTTAAAGTAGCGTTTTGGGTAAAATCGTCTCATTTGTCGTTCAGGTTTTAACTTGTAATTATTCATATGATTACTTAGATCATTATTACCTAATTATATAATATAAATCATGATTTATATATACTATTTATTCAGAATATACATATATATAATTGATCGATAAATGGAAATAAATACACCGTTCATGGAGACGGTAGACTGTACGTATGCATGAACGATGTTTTCTTTTCGTTATTGAATTGAGTGGAATTAAGTAGATGACATACATATATATACACATAAGTCCAGTAGATTTATAATGTCATATATTTTATGATTACTTATTATATATACTTTATAATCATTCATGAATGGTTAAAGTGGAGAATGAATCTCATCACGCCGTGGAGACGATATTCCGTACGTACGCACACGCGATGATATCGTTCTCATGATCGTGAACTTGTGTTAAAGTGTATGTATACTATTCCAGTATCAATATCACTTTATAATAATCATATATAGTTACTCATTACACCATTATACCCATCCAATTAAGGTGGTGGCGGAAAATAGATTACACCACGGCGTGGAGACAGTATTCCGTACGTACACACGCGCGATGATTTCATTTTTTCTCGTAGGATGGATAGACGGTGAATTAGGGTTGTTTAATATTTATAATAACATATCAGTATGTAAGTAATACTGATGTTATTACTTTATCATGAAACAACTAAAGAAGAAGAAGTTGAAGAAGAATGAAATTGAAAAGATCGGTAATGGATATTACCTCTTCTTTGAAACGCCTCTTTGAATCCTCCACTCAGGGAACTAAGATTGGTATTTGAAGAAGACCAGGACCTCTAGGATTATTCTAGGGAAGTGGAGAAGGGATTTTGGCAGGGGTTGGCCGAGCATGAGTGCTCAAATTGGTGTGAGGAGGAGGGGGAGGATGTGTCCTTTTATAAGGGAGAAGAGGGGCACCTTAGGAATATCTCAAAATATTATTTTATATTAAAGTCAAAATCGGTTTATAATGGTTCCAAAGGGTCTTATTTCGAAGCTAAAGTGGGGATGGATCTAAATCCTATCAACCAATAGGATTTAGACAAGTTTAGGTTATTATTTTAACCTTATCAATTAGATTTAACTTTAAGATAAATAATTTAACTTTTACCGTGTCTTTTTGTTTTCTTACACTATATGGTTAATACACTTACTATAACATGCCAAACGAACCCCAAATTGTTTATTATTAATATGTATTTCCTTATCTAAGTCATTTGGCCGAATATTAGATTTTTAGGAATAAAATAACAATTAATAATATATTATTTGATTTGAAAACTATTTTGTGTCAATTTTGACACTATTTGATATATGATTTTTGTGAAAGTCATAACAGAATTATATGTTCAAAAAAAGTTGCTTAAAGCAACAATAATATTTCATAGAAACCTATAAAATTAGTGGAATTCATAAAAGTCTAAAATTACATTTATTTTGGTATTTCTAATATCAATTATGTCAATATTTCATTAATAAAATAATTACTGCATCATCTTTGTGTCATAAATAAATAACTTATTTGATGTATAAAAATTACAATTAAAATATCATTATGTAGGAAATCTTTTTATCTTTCTAATGAATATTTACAATCGAATTTTTATTATGTATAATCCTATATTAATAATGTTTTAGTAAATAAACGTTGATTTTAACTCTTTTAACTCTTCTATGAATTAAATAATAATAAATGTCCTAATCTAATCCAAATGAGCCTAAATGACAATATTTTACACATAAGGTTGTTTTTGGTCGAGATACACTTGTCCAATAGGATTATGACATGTGTTAGGATAATATTAATATCATTTTTACCCTTAATTACCCTATTTACTTTTAACCGTGGTAAATAAAAGTAAAAAGTTACTATTCACCAAATATTATTTTCATCTCATTGAACCACATTTTACTTACTGACATCAACCGTGTCTCTCGGATTTTTGAAATTCCATTCACAGAAGCGGTAAAATTATGTTTTATAAAAAATTCAGTTTTTTTAACTACCACTTAGTAGTTTCACTATTCATCAAAAATTGATGTTTTTCCGAACAATGCCAAAATTTCATCCAAAGCTATATTTCATATTCCGAATTCAAAAATGAAGTCTTTTTTTCCAAATTCATAACATAGAAGTTGCATTAATTAATTTTATAATTAAATCCCGCTGTTAAAACAAATAGCGTGTTTTTAAGAAACAATATCTTTCAAAAGATTGACACTTGTTTATGTCTGGTTTAAATGTGAAATTACATCCAATGACCAACATTGTATTAAATTGTAAAAATATATTCTAAATATACTTTAAAACCACTCAAATTAATAATTTATCACTATTAATTATTTTGATTAAAAAAAGTTGTTTTTAATTATAATTTAGTAATTTTCACTATTCATCAGAATATGAAAGTTATCCGAAATGTACCAAAATTTCACCTTAGGCTAAATTCGATACTCCAAATCCAAAAATGAAGTCCATTTTGAGAGCTAAAATTTCTAAAATTTTAAAATGTGGTTATTACTATTCATAACGGCTAGTTATAATAATATTTTAATAGCATATCGTTGTTTAGTGAAACTCGGTATTGCGTACTACACACGCTATCGAGGAAGGTCGCGATTGCATGTAATACAAGGCATGTCAAGGATGTGTGTTGTGCAAGATCCTTTTGGTGTAGCGTACAACACAAGACATTAATAAAATTAAATGGAATATTTTTCATAAAATCTTGGGCTGTTACACTGAAGGCCGTAAAGAAATCTCACCACCTCTATGGCTCCAATTTGTGGTGGTGAATATGATGGCTTGGGAGTACCAATGATATGATAAATTCCCAAACATAGATGCATCCCATATGATTTTCCAAGAACAGAAGATAGAGAATATACATTTCCCGACAAAGGATATCGCTAATCTAGTTTCCCCCGTCGCTACAAACAAATTCTTCGTGAGCTTATCCCTAGAGCATGACCTCATCTATCTTCTATAACTGATGAAGGAGGATAAGGAATCCAGATACAACTCCCTTTTGGTTCAGATTCCATTGAGTAGGGCACACGAAAACCACAATCTCTTCCATTGTCCTGGTCATTGCTATCAGTCTCCTGCTAAGGGTACTATCTAACAAAATAGCCTCCTCTGACTCCCATGAACGAGATACAAGGAAGAATCATCCTTGGAGTAATGCATTGGATATACAGGAGGTGGCACATATCACCACTAATATTAATGATGTCTTATGTCATACTGAAGAAGAAACTTCCATCTATAATCATATCAATACTAGATCAGAACAAGTTTGTAGACATATTCCCACAACAAGCATCGTGGAGGCTCATACTCCCACCCTGTTCATGAATCCCATTGACATACTCATATGAAAAAAGGAACACACTAGTGAGAACATATCCCATATTCAATCGAATTTATCTATCAATATGTATTGGAGATGTGGAATGTGGTTGACAATATCCCATCACACACATTCCTAAGATGCCATTTTATTTTAGAAACAATTGAAGTGCTCCTCCCCAATATTTTGTAACTATGGAAAATTAAGGGACAAGCACATACACATATCCATATAGCTACAACAACTCAACACTATGATCATCATGTCAAAGTTGTTGAACTAGAGAAAGTTCACATTTTTTCTCTGGATTAGGATTATTATCGGGTATCTTGATAAAGTGTAAGAAATTGGAAGGGGGACATATTTTTGATTGGGCCAGGGCTCCCCAGGTGAGAGAGGCACTTTCCTCAAACCATGGGCACATGCCGGTTGAAAATATTCGAAGGAATTTTCCAAAGCCCCATGATCAAGATCATACCCACGTTCTGGTCAGGGCTCACCACGTGAGAGGGGAAAATCCTCGATACAAGATCATATCCCTATATAATAAGTCCACTACCATACCCCAAATTCCTAGAATCCGAAATATATCATCATTCTAGCCAAGGATAACAGTGGTAGAAGGGCCCAAGACATGAGGTAAGATCATATTTAAGTCAGCATATCATCCAGACATAATACATCAAATCACGGAATAAAGGAACATATTTTTTCTTTTTTCAATGAACAACATCACCACCATCATTCCAAGACAATAAAGGAGAAGGTTTATATTCCTTACCCCATTTTGGTGGTCTGTCAGCCAATTTCAGTTGGGATTGCATATTCAATACCATCACATATTCATGTTCCATCAGAGGCTCACCAGTTGAGAGGGGTACAATAAAATGGGTACAAATTCCCCCAGAATATAAATGTTATATAACTATTTCAGAATCATTCACATGTCCAGCTTATATCCCATCATAATTAGAAAATGTATGTTGCAATCCTCCAAACACGATGCTGAAAATGGTTCATGCTCCTAATCAACTCAATCTTGTTTCCTGGGAGTTTTTTGAGACACATTCTCAACACCAAATGGGTTTATTGAAACTCTTATCTAATTGTAAGTAAATCTGTTCATTACAATTATATTCCTCCATGTGGTAGTGTGGAGATTAATCATAGATAATCTAATCCTAAAATCCAACGTGTTCATCCTCCTCACAACAATATATATCATTGGAAAGGAAATGCACCCTTTGTAAAGAAATCTCTATATAAAGCTGGTAACAAAACCCAGACACCGCTATATAAAGATTTTCCGTAAACACCCTATTAAACTGTATATGTTTCACAATAAACATCTACAACATTACACTAAAAATAATAGGAAAACATTTGATCCATATTCTATGGTCTGGTAAGACAGAGGTGTGTATGTATGCTGATGATGATGCTGACATTGAAATATGGATAGGGTTATATGGAAACAACAACCCTGTCATGTTTTGTACCCTTTATACATCTATCTATGAGATCCCAAATGAGAAATAAATAGACTTCATTCCATACCATCAAAAAATGGTTGGAAATAATGTAAACTGAAGGATTTATATCTACTTTCTATATGATATGTGTGTCACTATTAAAAAATCAAGAAACTATTATGTTAGATGGACCTAAACACTATCTCCAGGGCCTTGGATCCAAAACCAAAAAATCATCATGCAAATTTTCAATACATTTGTTATCATTACATATTGACACTCTAGTAGTTTATCTATGATAGAACTTCAGGTATTCGTAGTTTACGATCCGCATTGTATGGAGGGTTAAAATTTATGACTCCCATTGAATAGAAGTGCCCTTTAGATAATATATCCTATAATGTTATTGCTTCTGGAAAAATTTGGTCACCATGTAATGCTCAGGCTAGTGGGTTACTTCAATAGAATTCCCTCATTCAAATAATTCCCTGAAACCACAAATAGGGAGATTTGATAGCCAAGAACAACTTAAATCTTAACCCTCATGATAATATAAGGTCATTAAAAATACTAAAATCATGGTTGTGATTATCTGGACATGTTATTGTAATGAATAATTATCATAATGGCCTACAATCTCATCGAGATCCCATGAAAGCGTAGATGTGCCACATCACCCAGCCATAATAGAAGCCACCATAGCAATTGTCTTGGAGTAGACTACCCCCTAGCTAGGAGAAATCCTACCACAGCCTCCATCCCCCAGGTCGTCAATCCCTATGAGGATTCAGAACATAACATTGGTATCCATAGGTGAACCCTAATGTATTGGGGAATTTATATCTCAATCCCCATCACCAGGATCATTGTCCCCTGATGGTACCATGCATACCTCAATGACGATAAAAGATCTGCCCCCACTAGTATGTGGGTATTTATATCTTCATGTCTATCCCAGGAATCAGCATGCCCCTGACTGGAGCCATTAGATCATCAATAATATGACCAATCAATGTCAATGGTGGACCCAAATGACCCCCACCCCACTGGGCTTGGGGAATTTTCTTCCCTATCATCACCATAGAGGAAATCATTCTTATCTAGGCTGGGAGGAATAAATCTATGGTCGGTGTCCCGCCTATTTGTCCCACCATAAAAAAACCTCTGTTGGTTTGGGTTTTCTTGTAAATCATGATCATAAACTACCTCAAAGTCACAATTGATATTCCAAGATAGGAGGAGGGTATGATAAAAAATATAGGTCTTCATTTGGGTCTTAATTCTAAATGGTCCTACAAGACCAATGGGTTGAAATATAACCCTGATAGAAGTTGTGTAGAATCTGTCTATTGTGGGGAAAGAGATGGCTCACCCATAATTTCCTAGTATGCCACTATTAATGTTGTCCATGTCAACATGATATATTTTTATCTACACACAAACACATATGGACATAACAATAAACAAGTACCCTAGGAGAAGGGTGATTTGGAATCACCAAATGTGGTTACATGAACCCAGAACCAAAAAAAAGTATCGAAATTGGGTATCCCCATATAATGCTTGTTCCACTTTCTTATCCGAATATCGGAATATAAAAAGGTAAGTATTCAATTAAATAATAGTTTCCATCTAAAGAATAAGAGTTTTCTCAATATGAGAGTGAAATATGAGCTTTCTAGAAACTCAAGGGGTAGATACTCAAGGGAAATATTTCTAATGGGTATTTCCTTCATCAAGAGATGCATATTCTCCATCCCATTGTCTATACACAAGAAATATAATTATTAGAGCATCAAATTGGATAAAGATCTAGAGAACCAAACTAGATAAATGAGGAAGAAAAAACTGAGCAAGGATTCCCTCTATTTTGGACACAACCTCTCCCTTTCTAGGGTTATCATTCATTCATGGGATGAATTGAGGATTAGCATGATATAGAATCGGGACAACCTCATCTTCCCCACTAGCTCCCTATATATGGGAGACAGCTCTAAAAAAAGCGTTCGTAGAGATACATACCACCATTGAATCCATATCCACTCAAATGAATGCCATGGAATGGAGATTCATGCCTGTATAGTATGAATGGAATACACACCTTGAATGAGTGGATGGTACACCACCTCCACAAAACATCAGAGTCCAACCTTCTCAACCTTCAACGATGTTGAAAACCATTAAAAACACCTCACACACTACATATCCTTAAGTGTGACAATGATATGCCCTCATGATCAATATGAGGAATCTATGATTATGTGATTCATGCAGACTCTAAAAGGGCCAGCCTTTTGTTTAGTACATCAGTTTTCCCGTCGGATCTATTGCAGGATGAGAGGAGGTTAATTTTTCAGTTCCTTTATTTGTTCAGTTCAATGCTATGGAAGGCAATGTTTGAGGTCCTAAAGAACTAAAATCAACAAAATAATGAGAGTGAGTATAATTTCATATCAATATAGAAATGTTAACCGTATTCTCTCAGAATCCCCCTCTCAAAGGATTATCTAATAGAATTATGTTATTGAAAATAGTAGGTATGATTTCAAGACACCCTAATCCACATGAAATATCCAAACAGGTTCTAAGAGTTTGTTTAAATTGATCAATGTCTGGAATAGTGGTTTCAGTGAACTGAGTCCACGTCTCTACTCATTCACACAATATAGGGGAAGAATCCAAAAAGAGTATAATCGATGGCTATCACTCTCAAGACCTTAATGGTTCCCATTAAAGCATCCATGAAAGATTCAAACTCCCTAACACCTCATTTTGAGTGGCGACTAGCACATAATTTTACTCTTCTAGAGGCACATAGAAATTAGGGTTCCATAAGATTTGATTAATAGATGAAGAAATTATACATCTTTCAAGTTGAATATTTTTCATGTTATTTCATGTAATCCATGGATAATAACCATCTCATACTCCCGCAAACCTGGATGCCAAATGAATTAAATCTAACTGACCGTCCATATTACTGATCTTTTCATATAAACTTGCTTATAATATACAGAATTTTTTCATCTTTAAGGACATAATTAAAGGTATGTTCAACTCTAGATAGGTATCATTAGTAAATTACATAGAGGATGTGTATTTCAAAACCATCGCCTGATCAGAATAACATGACCATTGGACGAAATATCTGGTAAGGTGAGTAAAAAATTTAATCAATTGGATGACTAGGAAAATATTTTATCTAGCTCTTAACAATTTGAAAGCATGGTTGGGTAAACTAAGGGTTTCTTCACCACCAAAGAAGGATGCATTATATGTTCTTCCCATGGGTACATGTGACCACCTGAAGAAGGAAGTGATTGAAGAGGAAGAAACATATTCTAATCTAATAAAAACCCAAACTCTTGCAACAGTCTTCCCTAAAACATCATTATAATGGGAACCACACCACCAAATGTAATCATTAATGGATTATGAGATTCTATCTAGTTTTTACAATAAAAATAAACTTGAAAAACCCCTTCTCGGATGGTGATCATGCCCCCAAATATGGTTTCCCTACATATAACTTAGGAACAAGTGGCTACGTGTATCAGGATCGAGGATACAGGGGATAGTATGGGTGTGGTTGGACTCAATAATATCGTTATATCCCCAATGATGATATCTATTTAGATGATACGTTTTTGGAAAGTGCTCCAACAAAACCAGAAGATGTAAGGAGGTGCCTCTGAGCCCCCAAGAAGTCACCCGCATTCTATGGTCTTTTTTGACTTCTTGGTGGGGGTTAGTCCTATCAACCCATGAAACAGGGAAGGGTGACGTGACCTACACAACTGGAAGAAGATACTCCCTCAACCTCCACTAAAACTATATGTCCATATAACTTTGATTCTCTCGCCCATAAATTACATACCTAAGACCATCCCCACATCATGAAACACTATCCTCTAGCAGAAATGTACTATTTTCTAAAATTGGTAGATGAATTCTGATCCAAGCTATCAATCATTGATGGATTTCTTCCTTTAAAAAGGACCTATGGAAGCATTTTTTTAAGCCCTTGAGATCCCATAGTAACTCGAGACAGAAGTCAAAGCTTCCGATGTCTAACTATTATAGACCATGTCCATATATTTCTATATTTCCATATCATTCCGTGATGGAAATTAGGAGGAGTCCATATAAGTGAATATCAAGCCCTTATTTGTCTCAGGTAGACTCAATAATGTCAATGTCCAAACTGTGCTAATTTATAATGGATTCGAGATCAATATCATCATAGTTTGAACTATCTGATGTTTGTGGTATATATAAGGGGAATGATCTTCTATAAAGAAGACAATTCATGGATATGATAAGCATGGGAAAATTCATCTTGGGAAGGTCAAGCTGAATGCCTAATTTCAGGTACTCACATATGAAGTTGAGTTCATATTTATCTAGAAAGACTCAATATATCATTTTCTTTTCAGGAGGACATTGCACCATATTCACTATGACATACCATTGACATTTCATCATTGCATGTAGTACTCCATCAATGGAATGTTCGTCATACTACATTGTGACAACACCACCTATGAGACTTGTAGATCCACATATGCCAATGTATATTTCTACAAGAAGTGTTGTAAGTATCCAATGATGGATGATAATATGTAGGTCGCAACTCAAAATAGCTTAGGGACCTCTCATGTGAATCCCTAGACTATTCTCCATGGTGATTATGTTCTCCCCATCATTGTGGTCGATGTAACAGATCTAATCTGAAAGGCAACAAACTCTCTTATCCTTAAAAATAACAACCAATTTAAATATCTCTCTATAAAAAATTAGTCAATGAGGGACTATAATGCCTCTTATAATAGCCCCATTCACCTAGATAATGATAGAGAGTCTTCTAGACATCCATTATCTCATGAATATGTCTCCACAGACACAAAAATAGATGAGGATGTACTCCGGAATACCCCTGCACCTATCAAGGAAGGTGTCTCCACCACCATAAAATAGCCCAGGAAGATAAATTTTGGAACATAACAAGACCCCCATCCTACACTGATTAGTGACTCCATTCCCATTTAAGAGAACGAGATGTACATTTTATTTCTGATGTAGCACCGATATGTGTTCCCAAAAATTATTCAGAAATGACCAAACATAATCCAGATGTGTCTACACACCATCTATGATTTCTTGATGAGTATGGAGGCTTTAAGTAGGCAGTTAGGAGAATAAACACATCTCATTCTACCAATCTAAAGGAAGATTAGAAAAAATTGATCAAAACTATCTTCGTCAGTGATGTAAAATAATCAATTTTACTGACAACATAATACCAATAAAGAAAAAGAACATGATGATTGGGGGATTATTTGATTTATAGAACTTATCCAACATTTCCTAGAAGAAGAATTCCTATTTTTAATCATGGAACTTTTGATTGATGAAACATCATGATTCAAAGCACTTTATTTTTTGGATAAGTACTTAGAGTAAAATTAGATCAAGATGGCATCTGAGTATAATGAAGCCAATTCATTCAATGTACCTCATGAGATATGATGTTATCATGAAATTCCCATTGTATTAATGAATGTCGACATGTCATATCAGTGTTCCATGTATCACATCATTAAGCCACTCATTTAAAATACATCAGATCATTTTGTCAATGACCTAGTGGTCATATCTTGACAGTGATGTGATCACTTCATGGATCTCTAAACAATATTTGACTAGATTTGACACCATTGTCTATAGATGAATCCACTGAAGTATGAATTTAGGGTAACATAGGGAAAATATATATAATTTGTGGTATTCCAACATTATATTGATGTGGACCTGGATAATACCATTGTTTTTATAGAGATGTCACACCATCCAGTTTAATCTAACAATGGGGCCTCCAAGGGAACCTTGCATACATTTATCAATCAATCAACAACCTAGAATACAATGCTATCCCCTTCAACTGGATAATGAAGAAGGGATTAGCCTACCAATTGGATGATGATTTCCATAAATCCTTAAAATTTCTCAATAAATACTTGATGCACCCACCAGTTATAATGCCTATAGTGTAAGGTAAACCAATCATATTATATGTGGCTACCATATATGTTTAATTGGGAGATATCCTCATTCAGAAAAATTATGTAGGAAGTTGGAATAGTCTCTACTAACTTAGAAGGACCATAAAAGGTACATATACATGATATTATAATGAAATATTTTCTTTCTTGCACCCATATATGAATTGAAAAACCTGAGGCACTTCCTGCATCACCATAAAGTCCATCGGTTATCTTATATTGATAAGTTATTATACATCCTTGGATTCCCCATGTTGGCCGAGTGACTAGCTCAATGGGCTGTCATTATAATGCAATATGGAATTAATTTCATAACTCAGAAGTCAATGAAAGGACATGCCCTGACTGATTTCTTCACAACACATCCTACCCCTGAAAATACATCGGAAAACACAGTGATCCCAAACAAAGATGTCTTTTATTCCCATGACACCCCAATACATGGGATGTGTTCATCGATAGAGCCTCTCAGAGTCCTATCAGCACAATAATGGAAGACCCAATGCTCAGTTGGATAGGTCTAATGATATCGTTTCTTAGTCTAGAGAAATCAGTATTTCTCTACACTATCTCACTATCTGAAGGATTCAGAAATAATGATGTAGAGTTCCAAACTATCATCGCTATATTAGAACTAGATCATCAGATTAACATTCCATTCTTGACTATCAAAACAGTATTGATAACTAGGGATAAATAATATCAAACATGAATATTCCATTTAAAAGGATGAGTCAGCACCCCTCAATGGCAACATTAGGGGACATATAGCAGAATTAACCTTTGATACCACCGTGCATTATGTTCCCTGATTATAAAATACTTGGGCTGCCACACTAGCTATTGCACCTACCATCCTCACTGACCTATATCGGGATGATGAAACCTTATGTATCAAACATCAAAGTGTGGGGTCTTCAATTATAGAATGTGATATGGAATAAATCAATAAGGCCATCACCACTCAAATCAATATTAAACAATGATCACCCCAAGATGGATGGGGCCTATAATTGGTTATCTTTAAGACATTAATCTCTCAATAGATCATTCAAGAATGGAACAGATTTGGTGGCATGAAATATGATTTACTATATAGGATGGTCCAAATAAGAATGTTTTTCTACAAATGTGGCTTTGAAGGAATTCCACTCATGTGAATCACAGAAGGAGAAGTTATCACAATTATGGAAGAAGTCCATATAGGTTTATGTAGTGTCCATCATTCTGAAACCATGATCTCCTATGAGATAAATATCTTTAGATAATACTAGAAAAACCTGATATAGATTTTCATGGAATTCCCCATGAAATTTCATGCATTCTATATTCATGCATACTTCATCGATCAACCCCCATAGTTACTATATAATGCTAAATATTCTTATATCTTTTCCATTTTGGGAATGTATGTTGTGGGAAAATATCCCCCAGACATAGCTATGAATTTCATGTATATCCTTACTAATGGATAAATATTTTCCAAATTGACTGAGGCAATAACCATGATGGAAGATGGGACAATGAATAGCTTCAACTTCATGAAGTACCATATAATCCCTTTATTTAGGGTCCTTGAAATGGAAACCCAAATGGGAAGTTCCTTAAAACATACATGAGGTCTATCATAACAGAGCCTACTCATTGGACATGATGTGTGGGGAGTGTGTCACACTACCCTAAAATGCAGGATTTCTCAGTAAATTCATTGCATTGTTTCAAGTAGTAGGGAGACCACATCATTGTAAGTCCCGTCATTAATCCAATGTACATGAAGTTAAAATGTCCATGATCTTCATGGAATCAATACATTAATCTGTGAGTCAATTTTCATCGTGAAAACCTGATGTTAGTGTTCTTCTATAAAACAATATGTTTAATGGAACGGTTTCCTAATAACTATGTATGGATTGATTCTAGTAATCATATGATATTTAGTGACACACAGACCTCTATTTTTGGGTTCATATACAGGATTATTTTCAACTCCTAATTGGTGATCTAGTTTTTGTACTACACGACCTTAAATCGCACATCCCCAGAACATACCCTTCACGATGGCCGGCCCAATGTCCTCCCTAAAAGACATTAAACTACATTTATATTTGATATTAATCCATATTCACATTTATTCACCTACTTCCTTGTTGTGTGATATAAAATTGCACCCTTATTTTAGAACTATTTATGTCTTGATTCTCATATTCAAATGGGATACGTAGGGACCACTAATGGAAAATATCCTTATAACCATGGTTTTTGAAACTCTAGGGGATAGGAGTTGTATGGGAAGCTATACCTATTGTTCGGTAAAAAATGGGTTTTTTTGAAGACCTATTCCCACAGTTTTGGAAAATTGTGATGAAAAAATAGTTATACACAAGGTTTTATAAAATAGTTGGTAAAGATTTCTCACGTTATGTCAGGAATAAACATATGTGGTACATAGAAAATATTTGGTGGGAAAACCTATACCCAAGGTGTTGGGTGCCTATACCTATGGTTTTGGACTAATATAAATATGTAGATACAAATATATAAACATATAAGGTTTGAATGTGAGTTGGTGAGGCATTGTTTGTTGTTCGTTGCAGACACATGATCGAATCGTGTTGACGAATTTTTTAATAATACAGTGATCAAGATTAACATATTGTGATAAATGTATATATATTTATAAATAAGTGAGTTTGAATGGTTGGTTATGAATTGTAAGTATGAATAGAAAGACTCGGGATCAAAACCCACGAGTTGTTTTTTTCTAATATGGACATCAATTAATGTATTTAGTGAAATATAGGTATATACAATTATAAGAGATGTTGCTTGAGTGCTAAGTCGACCAAAACTGGAAAGGTAGTTTGTAGGATCAACCAATGCTGTGCATTTTTTGTACAATTTATTCCAATAATTTTAAAACTATCGGTATTAGGATTTGACAATGTGACAATTGGTTATGAGGCTTTGACACGGTGGTAAAAATGTTATACCCACAGTTTGTAAAACTTTGGGTACTGTCTGACGACCTATCCCAACACCACGGTATCCCACGATTCCCAAAACCGTGGGTATACGCTATACCCATGATTTTGGGGGCTATACCCATGGTTTTGAACCTTTGGAATATGCCATTTTTCTAATAGTGGACACCTCAATCATATATCATAGTCCACCCACTGCACGACGCACAATAACCATGTCCATCAAAGGGCCCTTGTCTCTCCTTTTTTCTCACACCAAGCATTGATCGCATGGGATTAGGAATTAAAAAAAAATTATCCCTTCACGAAAAAGGTGCATCGGCCTAGACATGCATCATTCCTCCTCATAAGATGCTAATGTACATGGTTATCAAGAACTACGTGTGATTTGATTATCATTTCCTGATATATGGAGTGATGCCCAGTATCCATCCATGAGCCCCACCATAACATCACCATTTAGTCACATTATTTCATCATTATCCTCATCTCATGATGTTAAAATACATGGAATTTTATGATATATGTGTCTTTTAATTTTTATCCTCATGAGATATGTAGTGACACCCAAACTCACACCTTTGGGCCCAACCAAAATATTACCATTAATTCATGTTGGTTTTCCCATATCCTTGACACATTAATGTAAACTACATGGAACCTAAAGAACTCATTGTACCTTTATTACTATCATTAAAAGATATGTAATGACTCATAGATCTCAAATCAAGGGTCTAGCTGCAACTGTTAAGAGAAATAATTCCCACATCAACATACGGTTCAGACGTGTGTAGAGTTTTTCCCATTTCAGAACAATGTGTGGCTTGATAATCATCATAATGAGATACAAAGTGGTTCAAATTATCTATAATTAGTCCCACTCACAATATTCCCACATTTCACATTTGTTCATATCAGTCCTTCGTACAATATTCTAAGCTACAAGACCATTCAGAGCTATGTGTGGATTGATTCTTATCCTCAAGAGATACGCAGCGATGTCTAGTCTCTATCATTGGTCCGAACCTCAACACTCTAGCACATTCATGTATGCTCAAACATCCTTTCTGTATAATGTTAAACTCCACAAAAGTACATCCTAACCATATGACGTTATTCTGCACTAATGTACGTCATTACCCTATGATGTTAAACTACATGGTAGTATGTCCTCATCTCATGATGTTAAGCTACATAAAATAAAGAACGTTCCAACTACATAAAGATAAGTTTTGCATACCATCTTTCATTTTTTATTCCTTATTAATGAACCACAATATAACTACCTTGGTCAACCAATATATGGGGATCTTCTACTATCATTCAAGAGAACCTAAAATCCAAATACTAGACTACATGTATCATGCATTCAGGGCCATCGTAAACTTCCATTGACCTTGTAAATGATTCCTAGATTCAAGGAACCTATAATTAACATTAAATACATTCACATGGATCCTACATATGAACTTATTGACATCACTAAAATGCATCACTCTGAAAGAGGACATTAAAATCCTTGTGGGCCCTGACATCATCACGGCAGCACTCACCACCTCAGTATGTCCAAAACCCTCCCTGTATGTCTATCCTGTATCATTACTCACAAAATGTGATTCTTGAGCCATGATTTAAAACATCTCTATCCAATTCTTGAGAATATTTTGGAGTACTCTAATACATGGATATCCTAATCAAGCTCTTGTGTATCATCATCCATACTAGTTCCATTTCATTCATGATCATAAACTATATGCATTTTGGTTAAATCATTTTGACCATAAACTCAATCCCATTATGTTGTAGACAAAAATATGATAAATCACTAATGAATGATATGAATAACTTTTCACGATGAAATCCCACAACAGTGTACCTGAGATAATGTCATGTCGGCACATGATAAACTCCTCAACATTAGATTTTATGAAAAAATAGGGCGCAGCCCTAAAAGGAATATAGAACATTTGTTATACCTTATAGAAATAGTAAAATAAAATATATTCTTGTTAGACCCACTAGCCTAGGAAAAATTTAGCGACACATTTGTTACATATCTTCACCAGGATAATTTGTTAGCTGTGTTGTGAAAAAACATTTAGGGTTCTCAAACCATCCTTGGAGTTTACACTTTCAACAAATCACACTTCATGGGTTGGGGTGTCTCAAATCACTATAACCATCCATGGGTTTTGGAAATGATATATGGCTTCAAGGAACTTTTTGAGGACTAAGTGAATCATGCATGTCATGGGGTGTGGAAATTAACAATAATTTACTATGTTAAAATTTAGTATAGTGATTAATTTTGGTTTTATCCAAAGAGGAGTGCACAAAAATAAAGCTGTCACCTTAAAATATGAGAAAGAAGAAAGGTTTTTTTTAAATTGATTGATTTTTTAAAAGGCAAGAAAGAAAAATTACAAATGAATGAAATTTAGGAAAATTATAAATACAAAAAAACATGTGATTGAAACTATTATATGATAAGGGTGATTAGGTCTGGGTTAGTTATCCAATTGTAATTCTATCATAGTTCAAATTTATCCAATTCTATTTTGCTAAATCGATAAAGGTGAGATTCCTCAATCGATTCAACACACTCCATCAGTACAATAGTAATGGTAAGAATAAAACATAACAAAAATTTTATCTTTGTATAACCTTTTCCAAAATGTGATAGAGTTGTAGGTAATATCCCTAATTATCTTAGGCAATTCCCATTTAGGCCTTGCTTATCCCAAACAATGAATAATATGAACTACCCCTTTTAGACATACTGACGATAGCCGACTACTTAACCACTAATACTAGATATATTACCATGTATATAGACCATAAAATAGTGGTGGGAGAAATTGATCATTGACCAATTCCAGATAAAAAATAAAATCTAACATCAAAATACAATCGCACATGATAATTAAAACTGTTACATGAAATTGAAACTGATTTTGCAGACGAGAAAAAAGGATGTTAAAACATGTAGTGCATGAAATCAAGAGTTAAAAAATAGAAAACCTTCCCTAATAAAATCACTCATAATATTTAACCCACCATCATAAGGGTTTCCGAGTTGATGGAGGATGAATAAGTCATTACAACACTATGAAAAACAAAAGAGAGAACACAAAGAACAGAAAATTTGATTCTTTAGAATATGTCCTCCTAAAGATAGCATTGGTTCTTCCAACTAACCATCCAAAACAAGACAATATAACTTCTTATAAGATGTTGTACATGGAGTTTTCTGTCGATAATTAAAATATCAAATCATATGCAGTGATGTAACAGAAGATATGGCTATATTAGTGAGTTTAACCTCTTCTGGCTGCCAAACACTGTTTCACCCACTCCACATGGTCGAGCCCAAAGGATACCTTAATGAGAACCATAATTTATAAAATTTAATGTGAAATATATGTTTGATGTCCTCTATCGAAAACAGCTGTATTAAGATCATTCAATGTATTATTGATATAGATATTCTTTCTTTAATGAATTTGGGTCTATTCTGCTGTAAAAACTGATTTCTCTTTTTGATTGATTTTTTCATACCATTGGTTTTAAAATAGGGTCTTGGTCTATAAAAAAAATTTGATTCCCAATATCATATAAAGCCTAAAAAATATTCACTTCAATTGGACAAATATTATAAACATTATACCTGAAAAGAAAGAATCTATATAAAACTGTCAATTTTACATTATTACCCAATTTTCACATCTAATCCCAAAATACACCAAAAACACTTAAATGATGAAAATATACTCAAATTGAAAAATTCGTAAGGATTAAATATTTGAAATAAATATTAATAATAATGAAAATATTAACTCAAAAAATTCCCACATATTTATCACTTGGACACTTGGACTGGTTAGAGTTAAAATAAAATCAAAGCAAATTAAAAACACATATCCATGACATCCCCCAATTTGACAACAAAAACAAAATATATCATGCCTCCAAAAAAACTATTATTTCAAATTATTAATTACATATTATTAAATATATTTCCTCTTCATTTCTCCTCCCATGCACAGAAAAAACATACCTATCTCTTATTATCTCTCAGCACTCAAATTTCAATTTTTTAGCAATGTCTTTCTCATCCAAACTCATAAAATGGTCACCATAGGCTTGATTAATTCCTACATCTCCACCCGATACGAGTTAAAGAAATATTTTTATCAAGAGGACATTTTAATGTTGTACTATGGATTTAGTTTGGTAGGATTTAGATGTAAACATTATGAGTATGAATGAAGAGGTTTCGACTATTTTTGAAGAAAAATTGAATTAATCTAATTTTCACACATGTATGGTCTCTTATTCACTCTCGTTAGTATAAAATCAACTCATTCATCATGGAATATCAATTAACTTCACAAATTTTATCATTTATACAGTAAACATATCTAACTTCTCAAATATAATATTTCTTGAACGCTCCAAAAAAGGAACAACTTTCTTTCTTCCTTAGAAGTTTCAAAAAGGCACAACTTATATCATCATGAAAGCTTAGGAAAAGTCCCAGCTTTCTGCAGAATGTTTTTTTACAGTAGCAATAACATCTCATCAGGTTTTTATTTTCACCCAAAATTAACCCAAAATAAGTTAGTACAATACACGACGTCTTCCCCCACATGTATGTTCAACTATATCATGCAATTTTACTTCAAGAGTAGGTTAGATAGAAAAAATTGGCTTGTAATGTGGATATCCTAACCGGTTGTTTATGGATTATAAGGTCTATAGAGATAAAATGTTCAATTTATGCCATTGTAAAAAATATTTTATATAAAATGGAGCTTTAAAACCAAGTAAATGCCTTAATCATTTAAAAAATAGGTACCTAAAACCCTCAGGTTTTGATAGGATAAAATAAAATTCTAGTTAAATCAAGTGTGATGGGAACTCATAAGTAGTGAGGGGAAGGTAAATAATATGAAATAATTATGTTTAGAATCCACACATGAATGTGATTTCAAATATAAAGGCAATGATATATGACATGGAATTCAAATTTTAGAGTACTTTTCATGAAGTTCCCAATGAATTGAACCTGAATGCAAGTAATTTTATGCATTCATTTTCTCTCAAATTCATGGAATAAATTACTTCTCCCACAGACATGGAGTTCAAAAATTTCAATGATAATCATTTCTATTCAAAAGGTAAAAAACATGCCAAAATTTAAAAAACACAGAAGATTTGAAACACATACATTTTAACAAATAAATTAATATAACTAAACTACAAAGGTTCATTCCCACCACACCTAAATGATGTAGTGTCCTCAATGCATTCAAATGGATTTAGTATGTAAGATTATTTATAATTGAATCAAATCAATCAAGAAAATGTAAAGGACATGTATGACCATATAAAGATTATTGATAAACAGGTTGGAGGAGTGTGATCTCTTCCATTGGTTCTGATGGCATGGTCCCAATGAATTTCTTCAACCTATTCCCATTGACAGTGAATTGATCCTTCTATCCATCATTCACAATCATCAAAGCACAAAAAGGAAATACATGAGTATCTATATATGAACCTTCCCATCTGGAATTATGTTTACATGGAATTAACTTTAGTCTTGAATTGAATAACAACACTTTTTTGACAGTATAGAAGTCTTTTGGTTGGATCAGTTTTTCAGGAGCCACTATTGTTCTCTCTTTGTAAATCATGGAATTTTCAAATGATTCACTTCTAATTTCATACAGATTTTGTAACTAAAATATTTTCTCTTTCATATTACATTCAGGATCTTGATTCATCTTCCTCACATCCAGGTTTGCCTTGTGTTCCAATTCCACAGGTAGGTGACAGCTTTTCCCATAAATCAACCTATAGGGACTCATTTATGTCAATGTTTTGTATGATGTACTGTAAACCCCTAATGTGTCTTCCAACATTTGGCACCAATCCTTACTATTTGGATTAACAATTTTTTCCAAAATTCCTATGATTTATCTATTAGAATGTTCATCTTGACCATTAGTCAGTGTATGATGGGGAGTTTACGTTTTACGATGCACCCCATACTTCTTCAACAATACCTCCATTCAAGTATTAAAAAAGTGATTCCTCTGATCACTAATGATGGATGTGGTAACTCCAATCCTACATAATATTATTTCCCTTGAAAAATAAAAAAAAATTGTATCATCATCAATCCTACTTGATTTTGCTTCCAACTATTTGGAATCATAATCAATAGCTAGCAGAATATAAGATTTTCCAAATGAAATTAGGAAAGGTCCCATTAAATATAACCCCAAAACATCAATAATTTCTTAAAAATTAAGTGGAATTTGGGTGATTTCTTGCCTCATAGAAATATTTCTTGTAAACTGACATTTTTCACACTGTTTGTAAAATTCATGAGAATATTTGAGAAATGTGGGCAAATAATGCCTAAATTATAAAACCTTATTTGCTGTCCTTTTAGGTCCAAAGTGGCCTCCACATGATAATGTGTGACAAAACATAAATACTGATTCAATTTCATTTTTAGTCAATCATCATCTGGTCATTTGGTCATAGAAATCTTTCAAAGAAGTGGATCATCCGAGATGTAATATCTAGATTCATCTTTCAATTTATGAATTTCATGAGAAACTAATAGATTTGGGACCTGAGATATTACCATATAATTGACCATGTCAACATACCAAGGTATTTATCCTTCAATCATGTCCAACTTCTCTTTTTGAATGTGATCATTTAGTAGTTCAATGTCTGGAATTTCAACTTTAGTAGTGTTGGATGATATAGTTAAGTTATCTACCACTTGGTTATCATATTCCATCATATCATTGAATTATATTTTGAACTCTTATAGTAATAGAATCCATCACACAATCCTTCATTTTTCATCATCCTTATTCATCATGTACCTAAGTGTTGCATTATTAGAAAACACAATGTCTTTAGTTCCAAGAAGATATGTTATAAATCATTCAATAGAAAAAGAAACTATTATAAACTATTTTTATGTTGTTTTGTAGATGAATTGATCCCCATCATAGGTTTTTGAGTTATATGTAATGACTTGTGGTCTTCCCTCAATTTTCAGAGATAGGACAGCTCCAACTTCTTTGATTGATGCATCAAAAAGTAACTCGAATAATGCTTCCTAATTCGGTGGCTGCATTGCAGATGGTGTAATAATTCTCATTTTCTACTCATCAAAGGCTTCCCTATATGAACCATTGAAATAAAAATCAGCATCATTCAAAATTAGTCTTGATAAAGGGTGATAAATCTTACTGAAATATTTGATAAACCTCTTGTTGCACCATGCATGTCCTAAAAATGATCTAACATGTTTCCCATAAGTTGGGTAATGCAAATAATTTATCACATCAATTTCTGATTTATCTACATCAATGCATTTTTATGAAATTACATTCACAAGGAAAATTCCTCTATCAACCATAAAATGACACTTTTCAAAATTCCAAACAAGATTTTTTCAATGCATGTTTTCAAAAAAATTCAAGACATTTTAAACAATGGCCAAAATGAATTCCAAAAACTGTGATATAATTCATCAAAACCTCTAAAAAATCTTCAATATGATCAAAAAATATACATACCATACACATCTAAAGTTTAAATGGAGAATTAAAAAATCCAAATGGAATCATTTTTCATGAAAAATTACTAAAACGAAAAGTAAAGGTATTCTTCTCTTGATCCTTGGGAGCAATGGGTACCTGAAAATAACATGAAAATCCATCCAAAATTTAGTAATGAGATTTCCCTTCCAATCCCTCTAACATCTGGTCAATGAAAGGGATACGTACATGATCTTTTCTATTGACCTGATTCAACTTCTTAAAATCTATGCACACACTCCATCTATTCTATATTCTCCAAGGGATTAATTCATTCTTTTCATTCCACACAATGGTTTGGAAGGTTTAATTTAAAAGTACATGGATATGGCTAACCGATTGTGAATCTGATATAGGATAGTTGACTCCAGCTTCAAATGTCATCTCAATCTCTTTTTTCACAACCTCCATTACGGTTGGTTTCATCCTTCTATGGGGTTGTCTGATAGGTTTGGAATTTCCCTCAGGAAAAACTATAAGGCAGCAAATTGTTCAGTTTCATCCTAGGATATCACATATGCTCAACACTATTTCTTGGAAATTATCTCTCAAAAATCTCAATAAATTATTTTTCATTAGTTTTAGAGAGATTATTATAAATTATTACTTTTACTTTCACTCCCTCTATAAGGTAAACTTATATAAAATTAGTGTGAAGTGGTTTTAATTATAGATCATGAGGATTAACAAGGGATGAAATAAATTTAGGCTCCCCACTTTCAATGGTATAAAATCCTACCAAAAATAAATCTTATCAAATTCATCTTCATTTAACAAACTATCAAAGAAATCATATTTTACCTCCTCTTCCAACATAAAATTAGAATCTCCATGAGTTTGGGAAACTATATGTTCAGTGATATTTTTAATGGAAACATTCTCTCCTAATGATAGGAATTAATGAAACATACCTAATTATTTAATTGGTTTCATACCATCTTCATGGGAGTGTGCGAATAGTGATTGATCGTCTGATGTGTGGTTCATGGATTCATAAAATTTGAAGTGGACACTGTTGTCTCTAAACTCCATGGTAAGGGTCCCTTCATGGAAATTGATAATAGTCGTGTCCATATTCAAGAATGGTATCCACAAAATGATGGGTTATTGTGATGGGATCCTATCATCTACTATATTTAACACATATAAGTCTTTAGTGTATATAAGATCATTGAATTTTAATAGGACATCCTCCAGAACTTTTGCTATAAAAATTGTTGATCTGTTTAGAAGATGGACCAACACTCTTGGGGGCATCAATTCTCCCATATGCAATGAATTATGTACTATGTGAGGAAATAAAATAATTAATACAAATAAATTTCAAAAAGAATAATAGAAATTTAAGTTACCACTGGTGTATGGAATAAAAAATGTCTCTGGATGTTGACATTTGTTTGGAAATATTGGTGTGGTAAGGGTTAAGGAATGTCTTCAAAATTGATCCTCTAATTCCCATGAAGTCTTCTCCTCTTGGTGAAAAAATAATTAAAAAATTTAGCATATAGTGGAATTTTTGTGAGTGCTTCTAGTAGAGGTATGTTTCTTTCCACATTCCGGAAGATGTCCATAATATTTTTTGTAGTGCTTCTTCTTACAACCTCTTTGATTCAATAATACTTGATGGAATTGGTAGGGTATATCATTTTTTTCCATTTTTACATTCAAATGGAGTTTCTTTTTTCATATTACATTTCCTATCCTTCTCCTCCTCATCTTTGTAATCTTCTTATAAATGAATTTTCATAGAGTTTTCATCATTTCGAACTTCAATCTCTCCCAGATCACTACTGGAAAAGAGAGTTTTCCCAAAACATGTATACCAATGGTTCAAGGAACCATTGGTATATGTTGTCTTTCCCAACGGTTTATATAAACTGTTGGTAAAGACCCTGTAGAACTGACTTTTCCGAACGGTTTTACGAAACCATTGGGAATAGTGGGGATAACATAGTTTTCCACACAGTTTTATGAAACTGTCAGAAAAAGTGGGAAAAATCTTAGTTTTCTCAATGGTTTTATGAAACCGTTGGGAATGATTGTGTTTTCCCAATTGTTATTAAGAACCATTGTAAAAAAGGCCCCAAATATCGAAATGCAGGAAGCGGCCTCCCCACGATTCCAGAAGCCTTCCGCTCGTCTCCAGACGTGATTCCTTGGCAGAAGCACTTCCCAATCCCCACATCTTCCATCAGATCAGCAGCTACCAGGTTAAAATCCTTATATATTTTATAAAGGATATAGTTCCACCTCTTATAAATCATATACTTCTATTCTCAACTATTTCGTTATCCCAATTTTTAGGGTTTGTGTAAAATTTTATGATTGTTCCACGAATTGTGTACTCAAATACCTATATCGGTGTATGTCTAATTAATATTTTCAATACACATTTACATTTATAGGGGCATGGTGTCTCTTTATTATGTTCTAATTTAAAGATTCATAGTTTTTTTTAATATGGTTCAAATATTATAGGTTCATGTATAGGAACTAATAAGAAATTGTTTGTAATATTTATTGATATTATTTAATGAAAATCAATCTTTCATTAAGATCATGCCATACATGAAGATACTTTTCATCTTAATTTTTGTACACTATGTGTATTACATAAAAAGTTTGTATCATGTTTCTATCAAAATATATATATATATATATATATAATGACACACTGTTCACTTATCCTTTTCATAATAGAACATATGGAGTATCTTCTGGAACTTTGCTAAATAGTATGTGGTCCCTAATTAGTACTTCTTCCTTCTTCATGAAACTAATTCGCAGAATGTCAAATTCACTATATTAGTGAATATTATTTTTTTCAATATAATGATTAATCATTCTTCCATCGACATCGTACATGTGTTATTCAATCACCTTTTTAAAACACAATGACCATTTTCACTGATTTGGGGTTCCTCAAAATGCTTTGGAAAATCAGAAAAATGCATGTATTGAATCGTGTTTCTCATATGGTTTCATGGATACAAGTTCATCTCGAAAATCATAACTGCGTGGTTCAAATATCATGAGGACCATGAGATTATTATTCTTCACACAAATGATGTTCTTTTCTACAACTATGTGTTTTTGTTTTCAATTTTGATTTGGCCGAAAGGGGAGATTTTTGTTCATTAATCATGGTTATGGGTGTTCATTTATGATGTAAGATAATATGACTTCATTTTACTTGATATATCCAATATTATTATTTATTTATGTTCAATTTTGTTATCTTTAATAAGTGATGTTATTTAATAAGTTGTTATTAATGGTTGTAATAATGACAATATGGTATAAGGTTTCATATGGTGTATATAAGGGTTCACATGGTGTGTATAATGGTTGACATGGTATCAGTGAACTCAAGTCATTAATTTAAGTCTTCATTCTCACTATAATGTAATAAATTGAATGATGTAAACCCATCCTCACATAATTTCATACCTTAGATAGTGTCCAACAGATGGAATATGAGATTTTGAATTCATCAGTTATCTAGGATCATATATTCCATTTCCGCCAAGATGACTGTAATAATATAACATTAGGGTCAACTAAATATGGGTCTCATTTTATGTTGTCTATTATGTGTCATTCTTGGCCAATACTCACTTTTATGAGGGTTGGGTACTTTTCACTACATCGACTTGAAACTTCTTTATTTATTGTTTACTTAAATGTATTTTCTATTAAAGTTCAATACTATTAAAATTTTTACGACAAAATGACTTATATAAATTCTTTTTACAGAATGGACAGAAGTTGGATGTATGAAACTGATCAGATCTCAAGTGATTTTCAAAACAATTTGGAGAGCTTTATAGATTTTGTATTTCACAATGCTTCAGATTGTGGTCCAAAACACTACCCATGTTCCAATTGTGTTGGTAGACCTTGGTTGAGAAGTGAAGAAGTCATCTACCACATAACCAAAAATGGTTTTCAAGAAAACTAATATGTGTGGTATCACAATGGGGAGAAAATGAACTCTCAAATTGGTGATGATCGAAATGAAAAGACTGGAATGGAGAATTTGTTAGATGATCAGTTTCTGTTTATTCGTCATCATGAAAAAGAAAGGATTTAGACTCAAGAAGACTATTATATGAGAATAGCTGATGCATCTAGTAAAAATGAAGATATTCATAGGGTGATGAAATTTAATTATATTTCCACAACTCCAGTATATCGATAATGCGATAAAATTCAAAATATAGAATTTTTAATCATATTGTTTCATGGGAAAACGATGTATGGGATTTCTAATACAGCAATCGATTACATTCTTACCATCTTGAAGGATTTACTTCCAGATGATGCAGATATTCCCTCAAACCACTATATGGCATGGAAGTTAGTTGAAGAACTTGGATTTTCAAGAATCAAAATTCCTGCTTTCCTGAAAGATTACAGTTTATTCTGGTAGAAAATCACTGAACTAAATGATTGTATTAAATGTGGAACATCCCGCTGGAAGTCAAAATCTGATCGAACATTATCCTGCATTCCACAGAAAGTAATGTGGAACTTCCCATTGATCCCCAGAAACCAGAATCTTTTTATGTCTGATGAAATATCAATAAAAATGAGATGGCATGATACCGAGATAAAGAAGACTAATGATGAGTTGGTTCATCCTGCATATGGATTTCCATGGAAGAGATTTGATGCTCGACATCCTGATTTTGTAGTTGACATGCGTAATGTGAGGCTGGGTCTTTCATGCAACGGTTTTAATCCGTTTGGGCAGATTCTTACTTTCCACAACACATGGACAGTTTTTATACACATTTATAATCTTCCCCCATGGTTGTGTATGAAAAAACTTTTCAATTTCATGAGTATAGTCATATCTGGTCCTTTTGATCCCAGCATTGATATTGATGTCTACATGAAACCTTTAATAAAAGAGTTGAAACATCTTTGGGATGTGGGTGTTCACACATACGATGCATGTTCTAAAGACATATTTCAGATGTGTGATGTGATTTTGTGGACGATCAATGATTTTCTGGTTTATGCAATGATGTCTGGATAGAGCACGAAGGGAAAATTGTCGTGTCCAGTTTGTATCAATAATACACGATCCAGAAGACTGAAACATCGCTGTAGTTTTAGTTTTACGGGACATTGACGATTTTTTCCAAAGGATCATCCAAATAAAATGAATCGTCAGAGATTTGATAATACCATAGTGACTGATGATCCACCTCATCGTATGTCTGGAACTGACATGCTTAATGAATTGAAAGATTTCAGTTTTTCATTTGGGAAGGTTTAAATGAAATCTAGAAAGAGAAAGAATGTTTCCACTGAAACCTATTACAATTTTGAGGAAGAGGAGTATATTTTTTGATTTACCTTATTGATCAACCAATTTGTTACGTTATTTCTTAGACGTAATTCATATTGAAAAGAATATATGTGAAATGTTGCTTTCAGTTCTTCTAAATGTCAAGGGGAAGACAAAAGATGATTTACGATCTCGGCGTAACTTGGTGGATTGGGGCATCAGACGAAAATTACATCCTGTGCATATCTGTGAAAATAAATGGCAACATCCATGTGATTCTAATGAGATGAATCCTATGAAAAAAATATTTCATGATGTATTAGGGACTATTAGGGTTCCTGATGGTTATTCAAGCAACATATCAAAACGGGTCAACAAAAGAGAGTTGAAGATAAAATCTTTGAAGACTCATGATTATCATGTTCTACTGCATGAGTTTCTTCTAATAGAAAACTATCATCTTTTGTCCAATAATGTAAGGGTTTCTGTTATTCGGTAGTGCCATCTGTTTATAGATCTTTGTGCTAATAAGTTCTCCAAGTCTTTCTTGCAAAAATGTTGACAGATGCCCCATAAATATTGTGTGAGTTGAAGAAAATATTTCCTCCATCATATTTTACATGCATGCTACATCTGACAATCCATATTCACACTGAAATACTTCTCGGAGGACCTGTTGCTTTTCATTGGATATATCCAACTTAAAGAAATATTTTCACATTAAAGTCTTATGTCTGAAACGTAAATCATTCTGAAGGTTCTATCATGAACTGTTACTTAGCTCAAAATGTATGGATTTCTGCTCGATGTATTTGTCTGATCTGACTACAAGATTGAACAGACCAATGAGAAGTGAAAAAGAATAGTATGAGCAAATTGAACCGACTTCTCCATCACTTCATCAAACATGAGGAATTCATGGATCATATACATTGAAGACATTAAGCCATGAAGAGCGGGAGATGACACATTGCAGAGTTTTGTTCAACTGTAATTTCTTCAATGATTATATCTGGTAACTAAATTTATTAGGTATATATTACATATATATTTGTTAAAATATTCATATTTTTTATCTACAGTGAACATAAAACAATGATAAATAGGAAGCATCGTTCTTTATCTTTGAGAAGAAGAGATACTTTGCATAGCAAGGAGTTTTCTGCTTGGTTAAAATTGAAGGTATAAAAAAATTAATGTTTAAAATAATTATATCAATATTTAATTATGTCGAATAGTCATTTATATTGCAGGTATTGAGTTTTTTTTCTGACTCTGTCTCTGAGGAAATAAGAGATTTGGATTTTGGTTCTAATATTTTGGTTCGTGACTGTAAATCAATTGTTATCAATGGGTACAAATTTATTGTCACTGAATGAGCAAATAACATGAGAACACAAAATGATGGTGTTATGGTTACTGCCACAACAGATTGTTATGCCAGTGCATCAGATAGTAGACCGTGATTTGAAAATGTTGGTTATTATGGAGTTGTTGAGAAAATAATAATATTGGATTATTACTCTCATGGACGGGTCACGATGGTGAAATGCCATTGGTTTGATTCAATGACGAGACATGGCACATTTATTGATGATTTTGGATTTCGAGTAATGAATAGGACGCACACTCTTCCTACCGAAGAACCATATGTGTTGGCATCAATGGGTAAACAAGTTTTTTATGTCAAAGACCAAATTCGACTTGATTTTGGTATCATAGTTGAAGTAATTCCAAGACATATTTTTGATGATGGTGATGATGGAATTGACACTATCCATTGTTCCATTGGAACCAATCCATTTATTTCTTTTGATGACTCAAATAGCTCAATTTTCAGAGTTGATTGTGAACCAGAAGTTGTGGTTGAAAATAGATCGAATCATTCATCCATGTTCTCAATTCTTTTGGCTTACCTTGAGTTGGGTTGTTAAGGTTGGTAATATTAAAATTTATTTAGTATTGATCAAAAATATTTTTTATCTAACTTGACCGTTATGTTAATTTTCAATGTTTATTTGTTGCAGTTTTATTTGAATTGCATTTTCTAATTTGGAATTGAACTGTAATCAAACATAGTAAAACAATATTTCTATCATGTTGAACATTAAAACTTTTATGATTTATTAAATAAATTCAATCTCTTTTGAAACAATTGATAGCTTACTTGACCATTATTTAAATTTTCAATGATTATTGGTTACAATTTTATTTGAATTTCATTTTCTAATTTGTAATTGAACAGTATTCAAACATATTCAAATAATATTTCTAACTTGGTGAAAATTACAACTTGTATGATTTATTAAATCCAATCAAGCTCTTCTAAAACAATTGATAGCTGAATTGACCATTATGTGAATTTTCAATGTATAATGGTTGCAGTTTTATTTGAATAGCATTTTCTAATTTGGAATTGAACTATATTCAAACATAGTCAAACAATATTTCTAACTTAGTGAACATTATAACTGGTATGATTTATTAAATCCATTCATGCTCTTCTAAAGCAATTGATAGCTAAATTACCAATTAATCCCCATATTTTCTCATATATTTATTTTTTTGGGTTACACATTATTTTTCTTTTTCTAACTAATTACATATTTTTTTTAAAAAGCATGAAATGAATCCAATTGAAGAGAGACCAAGGAAAAAAATGTTGGAGAACAATCGTTGAATGACGGAGTTGGGAATTCCGTCATTAGTGCCTGTAGTGAGTACTTTATTTCAAATTGATATATTTAAAGAATATATAATGTTATGTGATTAATTTTTTTGTAATCATTTTTGTAGGATCCACCTATACGTCGACAGTTATTCAATGAGGAGCCTAGTACAGGTCCAAGAACTCAGTTTGGTGGTATGAGGAGGGTTCGTACCAGAGGTGGATGAGCAATTGTGCGTACCCGACTAGACCCTACCCCTCTCACTGACATGTCAACCTTCCCAAATTCTGATCCCGGTGTGTCGTTAGGGGCACACAGTATATTTAGGCCTCCCATGTTTTCACTACCTTCTGCATCTTCTGGCCCATCATTTTCACATCCCATGATGATTCCCACTCCTTAGTCAGCATTCGGTCAGACAACTGTCCCATCTTATTTTCCATCTACTTCTATCTCTGAGCTTCTATATTCCATCGTCTTCGACTCCTGTTCCACCACATGGTGTTCCATCAGTTTCTGTGGATCCAGCAGTGCTCAGCGATCAGACCGGCACATGTATATTTATAGAACCCTAACAAATTTTTATAGAAATATTTATTTTCATTATAACATGTTTTGATAAAATATTTTTTTCCTTTAATGAAAGATACATCTACTGACAAGAGGCATGGGCGGGGGTGTACACACATACGTTCGGTGTGGAACAGCCGCACATAGGTTATGGTGGATTGTAATGAAATCAACCAAATGGTTGAGAAAACAGGGCAGCAATGTCGGAGTTTTTTTGGCAACGCTTGCCAAATACTCTGACATCATTCCCGTCAGCCCGATATCGTGGAAACATTTTCCACATGATTTCAGGGATAGATCTTGGGTAGAGATATGGGTAAAAAAATCTGTTCTATTTAATGCCATTAATTATTTTTGTATTTATATGAATTAATATTTTTATTTCAGCTTCGATTTAATTTTCCTGAGGGTGAGGGTGCACAATTGGAACATCTAAAGGATTTATGTGAACTTTGGAGAGCCTAAAATCATGATTTATATATTGTATGGGTTGCTAGAGTTGGCACTGAGTTAGAGGCGGAACCAGTGGTTGATGATTGTCCTATAGAGCAGTATCGTTAGATGATTACTCATTAGACGAGTACCCAGTTTAAGGTATTAATAACATTTGAGGTATTTAAATAATAAATTTCATGTTCTCCATTAATAATATCTATTGAAATTTCAAATTATATTTAGGAATCATCTGGAAAAAATAAAAAGAACATTTATGCAAAAAAATACCTCCACACACTGGGAAGCACTACGATGCTTGATCATGAGAGGAAGCTGGTATGTCAATTGTTTATAAGTTTTCATTACACCTTAGACTTTCTTTTGATTCCTCAATTATTTAATAGTTTGCTAAATATTTCATATAAATTTAGTTTTGAATTTCATTGTAGAGGAAAATACAAAATATTGAAGTACATGTGCCTCGAGAAAAACTGTTTTGCTCGAGCAGACGGAAAAAGGATGGAAGTGCCATCAACGAACTGACTCAGTGACAGATTATAATTTTTAATCTGATGAATTTATATTTTAATATTTATTTTGTAACTTAATGATATATTTATATTTTTAACAGGCTGCTTTAGAGGCCCTCAATTTCCAATAACCAGACAATTTTGGGCCAATAGATCACTTACATCAGGTCTTGTGAGAGGAGCATTCTGGCAGAGTATGCTGCCGACCTAGTATAGCCCCGACAAGGTATTGGACATTTTCCGGTACGAGCTGTAGTTCCACCGAGCTGCAGCAAGTTAGGGCAAAAGTAGCAGAGGCTGAGAAACGGGCCACAAAGATGGCAGAACAGTCTGCTAGGGAAAATAGTGTGTTTATGAAATTTATTGAAGTTCTACATCCTACACTTCCAGCAGAGGCCAGCCCCGCTTTTGATGAATATATGTCGTCAATACATTCTATATACGGTGCACCAGGTGGTAGTCCTATTGGTGGTCATGACGATGTCTATCTTGGCAATGATTATGGTGAGGAGTCTGATGGGGAAGAGGAGGGAGAGGAGGAGGGAGAGGCAGGTGGCGAGGGTAAGGTGGAGGGTGAGGGCAAGGAGGGTGAGGATGATGATGGGGATGAGGATGAGGGTGATGGTGATGGTGATGGTGATGTGGGACAAGTTTATCCATTACATATTTGACTAATATTTCTGGGATTTTATATTTAATCTATTCTAGTTGTTTGTTTTATATAGACTCATAGTATAGTATTGGAGTTGAGTTATTTTTATATATTATCTGTTTTTATGGATGTTGTTGTCTTTTAGTGGTTCTGTGTTTGGAAACCCCCCTCCTTCATGGACCCTGGACAACCCCCAACCCTCTTCCCTAGACCCTGAACAGCCCTGCCGAACGGCCCCCAAGACAACCCCTTGACAGCCCCCCACCCTCTTCCTTGGACCCCGGACAACCCCTCGAACACCCCCTAGACAGCCGCTGGACAGCCCCCCAAACAGCCCCCAGGACATCCCCCCCCCACCCTCCTCCCTGGACCCCAGACACCCCCCCGGACTACCCCCCAGACAGCCCCCAACCCTTTCCCTTGGACCCCGGACAACCCCTCGAACACCCCCGGACATCCCCCTGAACAGCCCCCAGACAGCCCCCCACCTTCCTCCCTGGACCCCGGACATCCTCCTGGACAGCCCCCCCCCCAGACGGCCCCTCGGACCGCCCCCAACCTCTTCCATAGACACCAGACAACCCCCCAAACATCCCCAGACATCCCCCTGAACAGCCCCCCGGACAACCCCCCCCCCCCCCCCCACCCTCCTCCCTGGACCCCAGACAGCCACCCGGACAGCCCCCACCCTCCTCCTTGGACCCGCACAACCCCTCGAACACCCCTCAGACAGCCCCCCCCCCCACCCCCACAACCACCCCCCTCCTCCCTGGACCCCATACTGCCCCCCGGACTTCCCCCCCCCCTCTTCCTTGGACCCTAGACAACCCCCCCGCACTGCCCCCCCCCCCCCCTCCTCCTTGGTCCCGGACAGCCCCCCGAACACCCACCGGACAGCCCCCCGGACAGCCCCACCGGACAGTCCCCCACCCTCCTTGATTTCATTTAATACTAGAAAATATATAATATTTTTTTTATTTATTTTCATCATGATAATCAATGTAAATCACATTTACACATCTAATCAATATCATAGATTCTTGGTATGTTATAAAAGAGATGTATTCATTGGGCATGACATTGTTAGCTCTGAAAATTTTCATAGCATTATAAACTAAAATATAATCCATACTAAGAATGATATAAAAATATTTTATATAAATATCCAAAAGATTTTAAGTAAATACCATTCCACTAATAGACACATGAGGATTCTCTTAAAATGAACAACATTTTAAGTACATATGGAAATCTTGCCAAACGCATTGGGATTCCATTGAAACATTAGTAGAACGATACATGGGTCATATGAGACGTGTATGAATCAACCCTGCCTCAATCTGAGGTGCGGTGTGGCCGGTACCACTCAATGTGTCTACCTATTTTTTCAAAAGGACGTCATTTTAATTGAGAAACATCAACTGGTATATAAAAAACTGACATAACACAATCGGATTGTGTCGATACTTTAGCACAACAATCCATGGGTCATATGTGATGTGTAAGAGTCAACCCTGCCTTATTCTGAGGCACAGTGTGGCCGGAATCACTCTAAGTGGCTCTCTTTTGCTTAAAGTGGACAACATTTCAAGTACATACAGAAATCTGACCAAACACATTCGATTTCCATTGAAAAATTAGGAGAACGATTCATGGGTCATATGGGACATTTAAGAATCAACCCCGCCCCAATCTGAGATGCGGTGTTGTCATAACCACTCAATATTTCTGTCTATTGTTTCAAAAGAACGTCATTTTAATTGAAAAACATAAACTGGCATACGGAAAACCGAAAAAACGCATTTGGATTGTATCTATACATTAGCACAATGATCCATGGGTCATATGTATTGTGTAAGTGTAAACCCCGCCTCAATCCAAGGCATGGTGTGGCCGCCACCACTAAAATTGTCTGCCTTTTGTTTCAAAAAGACATCATTTTAATTGAAAAACATCAACTGGCATATGGAAAACTGAGAAACACATTCGGATTGTGTCAATACTTTAGCACAATGATCCATGGGTCATATGTGACGTGTACGAGTCAACCCCACCTCAATCTGAGGTGCGGTGTGACCACCATCACTCAAAGTGTCTGTCTTTTGTTTCAAAAGGACGTCAATTTAAGTGGAAAATATCAAATGGCATACGCAAAAGAGACAAAACACATTAGGATTGTGTCGATACATTAGAAAAACAATCCATGGGTCAAATGTGATGTGTACGAGTTAGCCCTGTCTTAATTGGAGGCACAGTGTGGCCAGAATCACACTAAGTGGCTCACTTTTGTTTAAAATGGACAACATTTTATGTACATACGGAAAACCGACCAAACACATTCAGTTTCTGTTGAAACATTAGGAGAACGATCTATGGGTCATATGTGATGTGTACCAGTCAACCCCGCCTCAATCCGAGGCGTGGTGTGGCCGGCGCCACTCAATGTGTCTGCCTTCTGTTTCAAAAGGACATCGTTTTAATTGAGAAATATCAACTGGCATATGGAAAACCAACAAAATGCATTCGGATTGTGTCGATAATTTAGCACAACGATCCATGGGTCATATGTGAAGTGTACGAGTCAACCGTGCCTCAATCCAAGGTGCGGTGTGGCCGCCACCCCTCAAGGTGTCTATCTTTTGTTTCAAAAGGACGTCATTTTAAGTGGAAAACATCAACTGTAATACGGAAAACCAAAAAAATGCATTTGGATTGTGTCTATACTTTATCACAATGATCCATGGGTCATATGTGATGTGTACGAGTCAACACCGCCTTAATCTGAGGCACAGTGTGGCTGGAATCACTCTAAGTGGCTCTCTTTTGCTTAAAATAGACAACATTTTAAGTACATACAGAAAACCAACCAAACGTGTTTGGTTTCTATTGAAACATTAAAATTACGATTCATGGGTCATATGTGGTGTGTAAGAATCAACCCCACCTCAATATGAGACACGGTGTGGCCAGCACCACTGAAAGTGTCTGTCTTCTATTTCAAAAGGACGTAATTTTAATTGAAAAACATGAACTGGCATACATAAAACTGAACAAACGCATTCAGATTGCGTTGATATATTAGCACAACGATCCATGGGTCATATGTGATGTGTACGAGTCATCCCCGCCTCAATCTGAGGCGCGGTGTGGCTGCCACAACTCAACGTGTCTGCCTTTTGATTCAAAAGGACGTCATTTTAATTGAAAAACATCAACTAGAATACGTAAAACTGACCAAATGCATTTGTATTGTGTAGATACATTATAAAAATGATCCATTGGTCATATGTGATGTGTATGAGTCAGCCTCGTCTTAATATGAGGCACAGTGTGGCCAGAATCACTCTAAGTGGCTCTGTTTTGCTTAAAATGGACTACATTTTATGTACATACGGACAACCGACCAAACACATTCGGTTTCCATTGAAACATTAGGAGAACAACTCATGGGTCATATGTGATGTGTAAGAATCAACCCCGCCTCAATCTGCGAAGTGGTTTGGCTGACACCACTCAAAGTGTATGTCTTATGTTTCAAAAGGACGTCATTTTAGTTGAAAAACATAAACTGGCATATGGAAAACCGAAAAAATGCATTCGGATTGTGTAGATACATTAGAAAAACGATCAATGGGTCATATGTGATGCGTACGAGTCAACCCCGCCACAATTCGAGGTGTGGTGTGGCTTCCACCACTCAATGTGTCTGCCTTTTGTTTCAAAAGGACATCATTTTAATTGAAAAACATCAACTTGCATACGGAAAACTGACAAACTCATTCAGATTGTGAAGATATAGTATAAAAACAATCCATGGGTCATATGGGATGTGTACGAGTCAACCCCGCCTCAATCCGAGGTGCGTTGTGGCCATCATCACTCAAATTGTCTGTCTTTTGTTTCAAAAGAACGTCATTTTAAGTGAAAAATATCAAATGGCATACGGAAAAGCAACCAAACAATTTCGGATTGTGTCGATACTTTAGCACAACAATCCATGGGTCAAAAGTGACGTGTACGAGTCAACCCCATCTTAATTGGAGGCATGATGTGGAAGAATCACTCTAAGTGGATCTCTTTTGTTTAAAATGGACAACATTTTAAGTACATACGAAAAAATGACCAAACACATTCAGTTTTCATTAAAACATTAGACGAACGATCCATGGGTCATATAGGACATGTAAAAGTCAACTCCACCTCAATCCGAGGAGTGGTGTAGCCGGCAGCACTCAATGTGTCTGCCTTTTGTTTCAAAAGGACGTCATTTTAATTGAAAAACATAAACTGGCATATGGAAAACCAACCAAATGCATTCAGATTGTGTAGATACTTTACCACAACGATCTATGGGTCATATGTGACGTGTATGAGTCAACAATGCCTCAATTTGAGGTGTACTGGGACCGCCACCACTCAATGGGTCTGCCTTTTGTTTCAAAAGGATGTCATTTTAATTGAAAAACATCAGCTGGCATACGGAAAACTGACCAAACGCATTTGGATTGTGACGATACTTTAGAACAATGATCCATGGGTCATATGTCACGTGTACAAGTCAACCCCGCCTCAACCCAAGGCATGGTGTGGCCACCACAACTCAAAGTGTCTGTCTTTTGATTCAAAAGGACGTCATTTGAAGTGAAAAACATCAACTGGCATATGAAAAACTGACCAAATGCATTCGGATTGTGTCTATATTTTAAAACAGTGATCTATGGGTCATATGTGACATGTACGAGTCAACCTCTCCTTAATCTGAGGCACAGTCTGTCCGGAATCACTATGTTGGCGCCAAAATATTGGACGAAAGGAAGGAGCAAAAAAGAAGCCCCACACGCTGCCTCGCGAAGCACCGACGTGAAACCCCCTGAGCATCGCGGTCCCGCGAAGCCCCAGAGGTGGGACCTCTCCCCAAATGTCCTGACGTTCATGAGCCTGCCGCGAAGCCCCAGAGGCGGTACCTCTCCACGAACGGCCTGATGTTCACGAGCCCGCCATGAAGCCCTAGAGGCGGGACCTCTCCACGAACGGCCTGACGGTTTCAAGCCCACCGTGAAGCAACAACCACCCCTTCTTGCCGCGTGAGTTCTGCTTCGCGGCGCCCCTTGCCTATAAATACTGGGTTCCCCCTGAGCCCACGAAGAGTAAAATCTGACCTTTCAGATTCTCAACTCCCGAATCGTGAAGCACCCTTCACCCCCCCAGAATCATGAGCTCCACGAGGTACTTCTACTTCACTTGACGCCTTTACTTTGTCTCATTTTAAGCCCCTATTCTGAGATGGATGCCCTTTGCGAAGCTCAAGGTCATTCACGGATGAGGGGGATTCCCAAGGTAAACCAGGCAGTCACTAAGGGTTTATGTTTCGCGAAACACCCATCCTAGACTAGTGATCTCCATGCTAAGGCAGGATCGCTACACATCATGAAGCACATTGCCTCGCGGCACCTTGCTTCGCGAGGCACATACTCTTCACAAGGCAGTGCTCCGAGAGTACTATTCACTCCGTGAAGCAATCTCCATTCACACCTCTTCCCCATGCTAAGGCTATGGCACTTCACTTCGTGAAGCACACTGCCTCGCGTCACATTTCTTCATGAGGCACCTATGCTTCACGAGGCAGTGCTCCGTGAATACTATTCCACTTCGCAAAGCACCCCTCATCCACACCTCTGCCCCATGCTAAGGCCAAGGCACTCCAATTCGAAAAGCACACTCCTCTGCTTGGCAATTCCCCTTCCTGTGCGACCCTCCAGGTTTGCAGGATGTGATTTCAAAGTCCCACAGGTGACATCTCCCTTACTGTTGCTTTGTCTTATGCTTCTTTGCATAGGCACGCTAACGACTATCGCTTATTCACATAGCCACACTAATGTGGACCCCTCGATGGTTCACTCTATGACCCCCTTGACCACGGCCTTACTAGTACCTTCCCTCCCCCAAGGAGCAAAGGGTAGCAGTCATGTAAGTCCTAGGGGTGCAGAGTAATCCCGCCTTGTCTGAGATGCAGGATGTTAAACTACAAATCACCACGTCCTCAACACATGATGTTAAATTGTGACCTGACCCCGAACCCCACACACAGGCTCTCCCCAACACATACATTATTTACACCACTCATCTCCACGGGAATGGGATCACCCCCTCCACAAGGGATTATATCATCCTTCTCAGAGTAGCATAAGTCCAAGGGAGTAGGGCAACCACCTCGGTGTAAGCCCCTAACCTTTCTTGCAAGAGGAAGCACCCTTGTTCCTCCTCACTTCCTCGGCGCCAAAGCCATCCAAGGACGTGATGGGGAATGGTGCTCCTCCTTTCATCTTCGGTCCCCAAGGCCAGTGGAGTGCGTGATAGGGAACAAGGCTCCTCCTTTATTTGGTACCAAATCCCTCTCCCACTACACATTTTCGACCTTGGACCTCCATCATAGAGTAATTCCCCGCACTATGGGCTGCCTAACGTGTAAGCCCTTCTTCGCTTCTCACGGACACACCCTTCGCGACGTGATCATCAGGTCCTTGCTGCCTCTTGTTTCTCACACCGAGCATGACTCATGTGGGCTTAGAGTAAGCATTGGCCATGACAATACCCCATCCAGCATTATGTTAAACTGTATGCCCTCGTCCATCATGACATTAAACTGGAGACCCATTTGAACTACGAGGACTTTGATCCATGTCACGACATAGTACGTAGTAAGCCTCCATGACGTTCAAGCCCACCCGTCATTTCTTCAAGTCGGGTTCCATCCTCATCCAGCATGATGTTAAACTACATCCTGATCTTGCTGTAACCTGTTGTGACAATTCTAAACTATGGTGACTTTGATCCATGTCACGACATGGTACGTAGGAAGCCTTCACAAGGTTCAAGCCCACCACAAGTGGACCCTCGAGACCATCTTCACGTCAGGGTTCATCTTCATCCCGCACGATGATAAACTGCATTCTGGTCTAGCAGCAAGTCGTTGCGACCAATGTGAACTACATGGTCTTTGATCCATGCTAAGGCATGGTCTATAAGAAGCCTCCATGAGGCCGAATCCCACCACCACTGGGAACCCCCTGGTCCTCCGCATTCACGTCGGTCTTCCCGCATCCAACCTGAACTACGTGGTCTTTGATCCATGTCAAGGCATGGTACGTAGTAATCCTTCCAGAGGTTCAAGCCCACCACATGTTGGTCACTCCGACCTTCTTCACGTCAGGTCACCCGCACCTGGGAAGCCTAGTGTGTAATCCCCACACCATCTGGACCAAGGTCCTTGCTCGCGTCGTTTTTCTGACACACCATTATGAACTACGAGGTCATTGATCCATGTCAAGGAATGGTACATAGGAAACCTCCATAAGGTTCAAGCCCACCACCTGATCGTTCCGACCTCACTCACGTCGGTTCACCCACGTCCCACATGACGTTAAACTCTATTCCACTACTCATTTTAACTACGTGGTCTTTGATCCGTGTCAAGGCATGGTATGAAAGAATCCTTATGAGGTTCAAGCACACCACCCATTGGACCAAGGTCCACTGTCATGTCGGTTCGCTGATGATGCCCATCAGACCAAGTTCCACACTCATGTCGGTTCGCTGACGATGCCCATCGGACCAAGGTCCACCTTCACGTCTGTTCGCTGATGAAATCCATCGGACCAAGGTCCACCTTCCTGTCGGTCCACCGGCACCATCCCGAACTACATGGACCTTTATTCCCTACCATGGGGATACGTAGGAGGTCTCTTCGAGGCTCAAGCCCAACTTCACCATCATCCCGGTGATGGTCCCCATCTCCGCTGGACGTTAAAGTTGTGACCCACCTCGTGATAGACATGCGATGCCTGAGGAAAACCTCGGATGGAACGCCTTTGGCGTAACCTTCTCTGCTGGACATTAAACCTACGGCATACCCTGTGTTAATCATAGGAATCCAAGGAAAACCTCAGATATATGTCTATGACATAATTCCCCGCACTCGATGTGGGATGAATCAAGCTTCCACACCCTCAAGAAGTCCCATGACGGGGAACAAAAGACAGACACGCTAGTTCCCCAGCATCCAAACATGCTAATGATGCCTCGACGTGACTACTCCCCCGATTGAAGGTTGTTGACCTGACCGGACCCTTTAGAATGTTCTGATAGAAGCAGTGTAATTAACTGGCGTCCATGAAAACATGGAACTGGGAAGAGTTTCACGAACATCGTATTAAATCTATGATGGATACCCGGACTAGGTGTTGAGTTTTGAGGAGGAATCCACAGAAAGAAGAGCCGACATCCCATCATCCCGTTTCGATCATGGATTAGACATCCCTGAACAAGGAGCGAATTCCTCCCGCCATTGGAAATTGGGAATGCGGGGAAACAATGCGGCGCGTCCTCGTCCTCACAGACATATGCGAGGGCCCCGACAGAAAGCATCAGAAACAAAAATGGTGAACTCGACGTGAAGGTCTTCTCCTCAATATGGAGATTAGTAGCATTCAAGGCACTAGTATATTGATGTGTCACCGGATACAGATATCTGGCTTTGGGTCCTGCCAAGAAAATGGTGGGCCTGGCCTGAAACTCACTAGAAATTGGGGTAGTAGAACTTGGGGCATTCGTTCTGCAACGTGTTGGCGTGGATCCTTCTTATAGACATGGATAATGGAATGACGATGGGGCATTGGTTGACAACCCTTTTCCTCGCAGTGTTGATGAGTTGATCTCTCTGTTTCCCAAGAACGAGGTTGCTGCTATGGAGACACGATCACCGCCCGCTCGCTTACACAGGGGCAGGGTAAATACCGACACATCTGCCCCAAATGGCTCCACTACCGCCACGACGGCCTCTAAATTTGTGAATACGAGGTGCCCACGCCCCCTCTCCCCATTAGAGATCATCCAGCGGAGGGTGATCAATAAACTTGTACGAAGGTAAGATGAGGAAGGGGTCATCCCAACTCGGGATATGGACCGCCTGGACCTGGAGGCATCCAGGCCCCACCAACAATACCAACGTAACAGGCCGCGCAGGGAGCCCCTGCTTCCCACCCCAACATCCAATCATTTCGGGAGCCTATCCCCGGAATGCCTCGACCACTCCTTGCCTTATGCTGATGAGACGGGTGATGTCTAGCTCGGCCCGCTCAGAGTCCCGACCCGAGGGCTCCAGGAAAGGTATCCCATTTAGCCACGTCAACACCGCCGTCTTACTCTATAGGAAGAGAAGGTAGGCTATGCCCCTGCACCACCTACGACAGCTCGTCTAACCTGACGTCAGCGTCGGGCCTGGGCTAAGGATTCTCGCCAAGATATGTCGACGTCAACAACTACCGTGGACCATGCCACCGCCGATGTGCATCATGGAGTTCATGCATACACTGATAAGGATTACTCCTTCACCTGACTGGGATCGAGGCCTCAGCTGCCCCACGGGCAGGCTGGGTTGACTCTCAGGGTCGCAGGCCTGAGTGATGATTTCCGTGAACCAATCTGCGGTAACGTCACTCCATATAAAGGTCCTCTCCATATCGTCATTCCATAGAGCATGGGCTTTCCCCACTCCGAAGCTCTTCATAGAGGTATTCCTCGTGCTACCCCCATCCTGAAGGAAGACCTGCCCCACGGTAGTGAACCTCAGCACGAAAACCTCTCCCACGCCCACTACACAGGGTATGGAGTCCCTCCTCCTGCCCCTGACCGCCGATATGAAAGCGTTGTCCATCCGGTCCTTCTTCAATGTGGGGGTCCTCCCTATGTCCCCTCTGCAACTAGTGAAGTTCCTCCTCACCCCGGCAACTTGAGGAGTGAAGGTCAGCCTCGCTCCACCAACACAGTCCATGTAGGTCCTCAACCTGTGCCTTTTGACATTTTCCCTAGTGCCCCTCTCACCCCGGCCACCTCGAGTGGGGGCCCTCTCTGCCACGGCGCCAGCGCCGCCTCAACACTACATATTGAGAATCAACCTTCTCTTGAAGCGCCACCCAGGGGTAGAAGATCTGGTCGTTGCTGCCATAAGAAGAGTCTTGGGAAGGCCCGGGTGGAGATCAGACCTGCCCGTTTCTCGGATTATGAAGTAGAATGCAACTCAGTGATGGAACCTTCTCCCCGCTCCTCTGTGTCAAGAACTGGGGCAGGAACTAGGCATATCAACTTCATTCTCCCAGAAAGCGAGGTCCACCGGATTCCTGCCTCCCTCTGTAGGTACATCCGGGAGGAAGAAATTGTGGATGTTCCATAGGTCCCGACTGTTCAGTCCCCACCGTCGTCACCAGAAGCGCCCTGTACCTCTACAAGAGATCACGGGGAGCTGTTTTGGGGACCAACGACGGCAGAGCAACAACATAACCCATCACCGGTGACCGTGACTCCCGCACCTGTGGCTATGGATATCAGCCCATAGTATCGTGATATAGTGGTCAGGTCACCTCACTCTTCCGAGGATAGCCCATAATTCCCCGGCCAGTCAGCCCATTCGCCATATTATCCGTCGCCAAGTTTAATATCCCAGCGGTCGGCTTCGGTACTGCTACTGTCCCCTCAGTCGCCTCCGGTTGATGATTGGGGAAATACAGGGCCAGATCCCGAGTCCAAAACCAGGAGCTTCTGGAGCATTCTCACAGAGGATCACTTCCCGAAGATGTTCTGGCCGACGCCAGCGCTGAACTTTCGCCCACCAGAGTCCCTTACCCCAGAAGAAGTGGGGTGGTTTTTCCGAACCCTAGGGGTGACACACATTTGCCTTCTTCATGAGCGGGTGATGTACCCCAGAAGTCGAGATCACTTTGAAGAATTCGGCGAGAAATGCCGCCTGATTGATTTGGCCACACTCCCTGTGGCCTAACACCCTGAGTCACCAGGCCGTCAGAGCACCCTTCAATGAAAATGCGTCCATAGTTACAAATTACTCCGTAGAGTCATCAGGGAAGCAACCACCCCCTACCCACCCATGTGCAAGTCCATGACTATGGACACTATGCTGCTCTCCTCTTCAACACTATCCGACGACAGCCCGATTCGTTATGCGATATTGAGGAAATTCCCTCGAGAGGGTCTGCAGTCTACATGACTGATGTAGTGGACAAGGAAGACGAGCTTGAATTTCTCTATGGGGACTTACCCTCCGAGGGTGTACCGCCACTGCTAGACCCATCTGGGAGGGTTACCCATTAGCAGAGGAACCTTCTAGGCCTCCCTGTACCCACCGAGTCGCTGGTACTCAGTCAAAATGCCATTAAGGGTAAGGAGCACGTCGGAACTGTCAAACACTCAGACCTGTCCGCCACTGTACGGAAGATGGACGAAGATCCCGAGAAGGCCACATTACACCAGCAGCTTGCTGAGCAGAAGAGGATGGTTGACGAACTCTGGGCCGAGCGCACTGCAGAGCGGCGACCCGACTATGGTAATCCCAAGCCAGGGCAGTAGGGGCAGAAACAATTTCCCCCCGGTGAGGTGCCTCCAGGAAACCCCGGTCATGCTACTTCCACAGAACGGGAAGAAGCCAGAACATATGGAATGATGGCAAAATACATCTCGCCAAAACCTCTTGAACGACGAGGCAATCTACAAAATCCAGTTTGGGTTCCCCCAGTCGCCCCACAGGCCGCTCCTCCAGTCGCTCCATGAGCCGTCGAAGCCATCTACTGTGTCGGAGAACCTGGAAACGCACTTGTGATTATGGATCCCCATCAATACAGGGACCCCCACCTAGACGATCTTATAGCGGAACTCATCGCCCGCCTCGAAGCATTAGAAACGCGGCCAGTGGTAGTCCCATCGGATGGTAAGCCATATCCCGCGTGGGTGGATGATATTCCCGCACCCTCAGGTTTTGGGAACCCCACTTTCTCACCCTTCAATGGGACAGGGGTCCCGCCACAGCATTTTTCCCACTTTTCTTACAGGTGTGGGCCCATGCTGGGGACTCCGGTCCAGCAAGAATCCGCCATGCTCCAATGTTTCTTGCAGACATTGGAACGTCCGACATTCGTCTGGTACAACCAGATTCTTATCGGATCGGCGACCGGTTGGGAGGATCTCCACTGGCAGTTTCTATACCAGTTCAGCTCCACCACATGAAAGACCAACATTGAAGACCTCTCTAAGTGCAAGCAAAGGCATTATGAGCGAGTCGCAGATTTCATCGCTCGGTGGAAGGGACATACCTACTCCCTTGATATGCCACTGACTCAGAAGAAATTACTAACGATGTGTGTAGGGAATGTTAAAATGGAGTTGGTACCTTCCCTGATTACCCAGAACTACCCTGTAGGGTTCCGGGAATTCTCAGATATGGCTCAGTGCCTTGAGGAGGCTCTGCAACAGGCTAGTCAGGCATGTTCGATGCCCCCTATGATCCCAGCCAGGAGGACTTCCAGAACTGAACACTCCGTAGTGGCCCAAATAGAAGCCCCCAGACAGCTAGAATTACTGCCAGTAGCACCATCCCTGCCACCCCACAGAGGTCCTTCACTTCAAGCATATGCTCCTGCCAAGCAGCGACTGCCTCAGAACCAACAAGTTCCCCCGCACAATGCACCACCCTCACCTAGGCGAGAGGATCAGGCACCGCCTCCTCGGTAGTCCCCTCTAGCCCCTCATCAGGGTGAGGCCCCCAGGGCCCCCTATCCGGAAAGAAGGCACCATACTTATTCTTTCAATGAAAATTAGGCCCCTGGCTACTTCTGAAGTGCTCTAGACCAAGGGAATCTGCGTCTACCCAAGTGAAGAAGGTTGGTAAAGGAGAATCTTATCGATCTCCCCAACTACTGTCCTTATCATTGGATTCTGGGGCGCACCCTCAAGCAATTCAATGTGTCCAAAGACTGGATTCAAGATCAGGTCAACAACAACATAGACGGGTTGGGCCCGACACCAACACAGGTAGCTAGTGTCTTTGCAGGGTCAGAGATTGGTAGTGACAGTGGAGGAGAATGGCAGCAGGTTCCCAGCCGTGGGTCCCAGAAATATGACGACTATATGGCTCGAAAAACCATCGCCCATGCCCATGTTATGATTCAGGCACACCTGATGTAGCCGGAACCCTTAGAGGAAGTAACTAGTACCTCTGCATCGCCTTCACAGTCGACCTCTTCCCAAAAGGGAAAGCAGCGACGACTCAAGAAGAAACACAGCGCTCCGCCAGTGTCGTCATCATCCCGCACTCTTGGAGAATATATGCCCCATGAAATGTGGATTCCTCCCAGAATCCACCTGGTAGTGGATGACTCGTCAAGCGACAGCCAGGGGTACGCTGCGGTTAACACTGAAGCTCTGATAAAACCCTATATGACTCCCAGTGAGGGGGAACGCCAGGTGAACCTCCACAATGTCTCCGGCCGACGTCAACATCAGCGGAACCACAACCACACATGTCTCCGAGGCACATCAACGGGCACTTTTAGTCGGGCCCTACATGCTGCTGAAACTAGATAGCAGGCTCAACATAGAGCTCAGCACGGGAAACCCCATCTGACGCCCTCAACTCTACCTCCACCGCCATTTGTGCTACTGGATCTGGAATAGCCACCTCGTCTGTATCACAGGCATTCATGCCCGACTACAGGCCAGTATCTGTTGTCCGATCCTGGTCCAGAAACTACCATCCATGCTTCAACTAGTAGGCAACAGGATATGCCCAGCACTAGCCAACCGACGGTTCAACCAGCAGGACCCGCTATGCCTCCAACTGCAGAATGACCTCCTATAAGCAGAGGATCATGGATGGCACGAAACTATGATGTCCTGAAGCACCTGGATGTCATTATAGATAGGCTTTCCATCTTTGAGGATTTTCTTTTATCATCTAAAATGCACGAGACTCTAGCCGAGGCCCTAAGGAGCCCCCTCCAGTTTGAGACAGAGGTGGCAACCGCAGAAGCCTTCCATGCCGAGGAAATTGAGAATGCCGAATGTCAGGCGGTTATCTCATTCTCTGGTGAAGATGAAGACCCTCCTATATAGGGGCATATTCTCCCGCTGTACATCACTGGCCACTTAAATGGTGTGGAAGTACGCTGCTGCCTCGTTGACACGGGTTCCAGAATCAACCTAATTCTGACTCAGACACTGCAAAAGCTGGTTCTGTCTAAAGATGACTTAACTCCCTCTGACCTTAGAATCCACGGATACGACAGGACCAAACAAACCCCAGTCAGCAAGATCCGCCTGATGACTCAGTTCTGTGGCTTAATTACTAGCATCTAGTTCATGGTCGTCTCTCCGGACAGCGCCTACAACGCGATGATGGGGAGGCCATGGCTCCATCTGTACATAGAAGTCCCTTCATCGTATCACCAGTGCCTCCAATACTCCCTCAATGGTCGAGTAGGTGTGCTCCAAGAAGATGCGTCTCCTTTCACCTCTTGTGAGGCCCTCTATCTGGATGCTTTTTTTACACGAGTAAGGATAAGCTAATCCTAGTATGTGAGGATGAAATAGCCCCAGTCACAACTGATCCTTGGGAAAGAATGGATGAAGCCTACATCATCCTGATCCACCGATTAGAGGCCACAACCCCCTACATGGGGTAATGTTTTGTTATTTCAATTATTAAAGGAAGGCATGCTCCCATGTCCAATCGATGGCGGAAAATCACATCGTACTCCTACACCAACCAGGCTCAGGTGATCCTAGAGCCGCCTACCCCTATGTGGTATCAAAATGTCATGCTTATGACAATTGTAGTACGCCATACGTGTCTCTTTCCCAAGGATAGAATCTACCCACTCAGGCCAACGTGTCACCAATTCTTTGATATCATCAAAAATGGACCCTTAGGCCAAAGGATATATGGGAAAGGGTTGACTGCCTTCATTTATATGGTCTCCATGGCGAGAGAGCCTCCGGATATGATGACCGCTGCTGCCCGAGCCGGCACCAGCTGCCCCTCAGGCTTTGACAGCCCATAAGTACCTCCCGTTGCAAGAAATCCCCACATGGGTGGAGAGGAAGACCTGGAGGATGATCCCCCCACTGTTGAGGAAGGCGTCACTACTACGGTTGAGGAACTGGTACAAGTGAACCTTATTAGCGAGGAATATCTGAGACCTACATTGATCTGCGCAGCCATGTCTCCCAAGGAGTAGCAGCAGTATGTAGATTTTCTCAAACAGCACTATGACGTGTCTTCAGGGAGTTACGGTGAGATTCCAAGACTATATCCTCAAGTAGTCGTTCACCGTCTGGGCCTCCCGGCAAACCATCTTGGGTTCAAGTAGCCTCCTAAGAAGATGCACCCTTATCATGGTGCTATTGTTGAGGCGGAAGTTGACAAGCTTATCAAACCCAACTTCATTGAGGAAGTCCAGTACCCCAAGTGGCTTGCTAACATTGTTCCAGTCAGGAAGAAGAATGGGCAGATCAGAGTCAGCATCGACTTTCGCGACCTTAATCAACACTGCCCAAAGGATGACTTCCCCCTCCCAGTGACTGATTTGTTTATTGACCCCACAGACAGGTTCCAAGCTCTCACTTTCATGGATGGGTATTCTGGGTACAACCAGATCTGGATGGCCCCAGAGGATGAGGAGTCCACTGCCTTTAGGGCTCCCCAAGGTAACTTTTTCTACCAGGTCATGCCCTTCGGCTTGAAAAATGCAGGTGCCACTTATCAGAGGGCCATGAATCTCTTATTCAAGAAAATTCTCGGGACTCTAGGGGAATGCTACGTAGATGACCTAGTGATCAAGTCATTCCAGAACTAGGACCATCTCAAAGACCTTGAAAAATTGTTCGGTTTCCTCCGTTCCCGTCACCTGAGGATGAATCCATTGAAGTGTGCCTTCGGGGAAACCTCTGGGAAGTATCTTGGATTTGTTGTTAGATACCGAGGCATTGAAATCGACCCAGAGAGGATCAAGGCCATCATCCTAATGCCTCCCTCGAGCAATATTCGGGAACTTCGAGGTCTCAAGGGAAACTTAGCCTATATACGCCGATACATCATGAATATGGATGGAATGTGTAAGCCCTTTTCCCGGATCATGAAGAAAGGCGCCGCATACGAATGGGATGAAGAGTGTCAGATCGCCTTCAAGGAAGTCAAGTAGTATCTGATACAACCTCCGGTTTTGATGCCACCTGTTTCCGGAAAGCTGCTCGTCCTTTACGTGACCGCCCTAGAATGGTCCCTCGGTGCACTTCTCACCCAGAAGAATAACGAGGGTACTGAGAATAGTCTCTACTGTCTCAGTCGCATGCTTCTCGATATGGAGGTCATATATTATCCTATCGAAAGAGTTTTCCTGTGCATTTCTTTGATGTACATAAGTTGTGGCACTACCTACAGCACCGTGAGGTACAATTGGTCTCTTGGGTTGACCCACTTAAGTACATCCTGAACCGCCCCATGCTGACTGGCCGACTAGCACGGTAGGAAGTGATTCTCCAGCAGTTTGATATCAGGTTCATACCTCAAGAGGCCATTAAGGGACAGGCATTGGTAGAATTTTTAGACGCCCACCCAACCTCCGCGGATCAGTCCTCGGACCTTGATTTTCCTGATGAGGCGATCCTCTCAGTCGATCATGCCATCCCTTGTTGGTGAATGCACTTCGATGGTGCCTCCCGGAGCCCCACCGATAGGAGGTTCAATGATCCTAAGCTAAATAGAGTGGGCATGGGCGTCGCCTTCATTACCTCAGTGCAAGCTATCCTACAATACTCGTTCCTATTGTCCGAAGGCTGTGCCAACAACGAGGTAGAATACCATGCTCTCGTCACTGGCCTTGAGTTGGCCCTTGAGATTGACGTGCCCCATCTACATGTGAAAGGAGATTCCGAGATGGTAATCAAGCAGGTCAATGGAGATTATGTTGTTAGGAAGCCGGAGCTTGTGCCATTGCTGGAATGCACCCTCCGCCTAATGGCCCAGTTCCCCTCTCAGACAGAGGTCACCCATGTCCCTCGGTCATAGAACAGATGAGCTGACGCTTTGTCCGGCTTAGCTGCGTCGCTCATGGTACCTAGGAAAAATGATTTGATCATACATGTGTCACACCAGAGAGTTATTTCCCCCGTCACCCAAGAGGAAAATGATGACTTGTGGGTAAGCCATCTCACCGCTGAGTCCTCTACGTCAGGGGTCCCGGGTTCGACAAACACAGTGGTTGAATTTATTCCTGACTAGAGGGAACCTTTTTTCAAGTATCTCCAAAATGGTTTCCTCCCAGATGATCGGGCCGAGCGCGAGCGAATCCGACGCCGCGTGCTGGAATTTACCCTCCAGAGTGGTCCCAGTCTTGAGAAGATCCTATATAAACTGAGCTTCAATGGCATTCTCCTCCGTTGGATTCAAGGAGTAGAGATTCCTCAAGTTATACAGGAGGTCCACGCCAGTTCCTGTGGTGCCCATCAAACTGGGCCGAAACTATCCCATCAAATCCAGAGGTTGGGATACTTCTGGCTCTCTATGATCAAAGATTGTATCAGGTATGCCAAGAAATGCCACGCATGCCAAGTTGATGCCAACATCCTGCATCAGCCGCCAGAGCCTCTCCACCCCACAAACTACTCTTGGACATTTGCAGTATGGGGACTTGATGTACTGGGACCATATCCACCGGCAACATCTCGCCAGTGTAGGTTCACCCTGACGGCTAGATATTTCTTTTCCAAGTGGGAAGAGGTAGTTCCACTCAAAGAGGTCATGACTTCTTCCACCGTCGACTTTGTGAGATCCAACAATATCCACTAGTTCGTGGTCCCTCACGCCATCCTCACTCATAACGGCACCAACTTCTGAGCGGCTGAGCTGAAGAAATTGTACTCCAAGTTCAACATCCGTTCAAACCACACCTCCTGCAATCACGCGCCGGCAAACGGATAGATCGAGGTGTTCAACAAAACCCTCTCTAACATTTTCCAGAATATGGTTGGTCATAACAAGAAAAGTTGGCCGGAAAAGCTCCCCAATGCCCTCTGGGCTTATAGGACGATGACTCGCAACTCTACCTAGGTGACCCCATTTTTTCCGGTGTATGGGGCTGAGGCTGTCCTACCCATTGAGATCCAGCTTCCATCATTACACACTGCAGTATACGACCAGCAGGCGCAAGATGAGGAGGCCGAAATCCGTCTGGCTGAATTAGAAGCACTGGACGAAAACCGGCTTCGTGCCCTGCACAATTTGGAAACACATCAGAATAAGATAGCAAGAGCTTTCTACAAGAAGGTTCAACTCCGTTCTTTTCTACAGGGCGACCTTGTGGTGGGACTTCGAGCGCCAATGATCCCCGGTAGGAAACCTCCCATGCTTGAACACAAGTGGGAAGGACCTTATATCATCCATAAGGTTTACCCCAGTAGGGCATACTCCTTGGTGACCATGGATGGTGACGGCGTAACTCCTCCCACCAATGCCAGGTTCTTCAAGAAATACTTTGCCTGATCCTGTCGGGTCCAACACAACCCTAAACTGTATGGTCCAGCATGACCTTAAACTGTACTGTCCAACATGACCCTAAACTGTATGGTCTAGCATGACCTTAAACTGCACCGTCATCCTACTGGACGATAAAATGCAAAATGGTCCGAGCCCTATGACCTTAAACTAAGATCTTCCCACATAATTAATGCAAGACGTTAAACTGCAAGCAAGTCATGCCTTCCTGGCCGAGGCTTAGCCTCAGTCCCCTTGGCCTTTTCGGGCCCATGGCCCCCGTCCTTACTGCAAGACGTTAAACTGCAAGCCAGTCAGGCCTTTCTGACCGAGGATCAACCTCCAACCCATTGGCCTTCTCGGGCCCGTTCTCCCAACTTCTTACCCATAGTGTACGGCTTGGTAAAGGATTATGTCCTCATTCACATCGTGATCATGTACCATGCCAGACACATTCCCTCATGAGGCCCAGCCTCAGGCCTCTTGGCCTTTTCGGGACCATGACCCCCCTTCTTTACTACAAGACATTAATCTACAAGCTGGTCAGACCTCCCTGACCAATGCGCAGCCTTAGGCCCCATGGCCTTCGTTGACTCGGACTCTCTTTTGGGACTGTACGGTGTGGTGTGAGATTAAATCCTCATTCAAGTCGGGTTACCTGTCGTACCATACATATACCTAGTTGAGACACATTTCTCATCTAGAACAACGTTGAACTAGGTTTCAGGAACTATGTGTGGGTTGATTCCCATCCTCATGGGATACGTAGGAATGCTCAGACTTCTTTTCTTGAGCCCAGCCCCGAGCTCCCTTCTTTCACTATCACCCCTGGGTATAGTTTATTTGGAGGATCCTTGCATCACGAGGAGTAGGCTTTCCTAGCCCCGCTCATACAGCCTCGTTCATACAAGGATGGTAAGGGTTGCACCATCTTCCCACTCCCATTCTTCTATTTCCCCCTAGTCCTTACCGCACGACGTTAAACTGCATGGAAATCAAGAACTACATATGGATTGATTCCCATCCTGATGGGATACGTAGGAATGCCTAGAAATTTCGTATGTTGGCCCATACCAAAAGCAAAAAATCTTCCCCTTGGGTCAAGACATATGGAAGGATGCACACTTTTTCCCAACTCACGTCAGGCTACTCGCCGCATTGTACACATCCTCGTCAGGGTATCCTTCCTCTGGGTATCTTCAAGAACATCGTGTGGCTTGATTTCCATCCTAATGGGATACGTAGGAATTCTCATACACCTCGTCTTGAGCCCATACCCATCTCTTGGGAATCTCTATCCCATCTTGGCTCCGTGGCATACCCTTCCTCCATGAGGGGTGTATATGGTGTGGTATGGGATTATACCCTCATTCATGTCGATCCAGTAATGACCACTCCATGCACCTCTCCCTCCTAAGCTATTTCGTCCCCCCATTTTAGTGGTTCTCCAATGTGCCTATTGGTACTATGGTTTATTACCTGGAATGCCAGACTTTACTCGGACACATCCGCACCCACTTTCCAGGCTTTTCGTATCCCTGCATCAGGGCTTCCATCATCTTTCACACTCGGAGGGACCCCCAAGAACAGCCTGGATACAACGCCCAAGGGCTCTCCTACTGTTACGGGCCAACGCCCCGAGGGTTTTGGACAACTAATCGACAAAAAATCCTATGTTGAGAATACAGTCAGTGGGCAATGCTTGTTTGTGGTTCCCACTTTTGGCTAACGCGATATGGAGACTGCATTTCTACCATGGTTAACATTTATTCTCCCTCGCCATGCCAACCCTGTTAAGCCCAAAATTTCCGTCACACGATTCACATCCTTCCCCATTCTCATCATGTCCAGGTGGAGTTTTGAAACTCTTGGTACTATTCTTCCGTGGACATCTATGCGAAAGGGGAACAAAGTCGTGTCAATGCCGTCTTTCGGGGCTCTTCACCAACTCCCCCTAGTTGAATGATTCGGGTATTGCGATAAGGATCTTCCCCCCATGTTTCCCACACCATTTTTAGCTCACGTGGGCTTGGGGATCAGGTCGAGGTCTGCGTTTACCTGGAAATGTTACATCCATCCATGGTTTGAGCTCTATGACCATAAACTAAGATACTCTCAGAACTACGTTCAGCTTAAATCCCATCCTAATGGGATACGTAGGAATTCACATACCCCCTGTCACTGGGTCCAGCTTGATTTCAGCTATTTCACCTCTCTGGTCCTATCTTCAGGACCCCGACTATGGGAATGTGTAGCATAGTGTGGGATTATTTCCTCATTCACGTCAGGTTTGCAATAGCTGCACCACACACACCCCGTTCTATGAGTTAGCCCTCCTATTCCTTGTCCTGCATGAAATTAAAAGGCACCCTTCAGAACTACGTGTGGCTTGATTCCCATCATCATGGGATACGTAGGACCACCTGAATGTATAGACTTCGGGTCCCGCCCCACCACTTAGAGATCTCCCGATCTCTCGGTCACCTAGGCCCCTTTGCTTGTCCCTCTCCAGGAGGGTGATGTAAAGGTATGATACAAGATTTTTTCCACTATTCCTCCTTTTCCCAGGAATCCGCCATCTCTTGGTCGCCCTCAAGTTGAGTCCCTCGACCCCACGCAATGGTTCGCCTATGTGTTAAGATTACTCTGGTCTAGAACCAAGAGTGTTAGATTCAACTTGGTCAAGTTCTCTCCACTTGTCAAGCATTGGGTTTCCCTTCATTCGGGCTTTCATTATATTTCATATCCAAAGGGAACCCCAAGAACGGCATGGATACTACACCCAAGGGCTCTCCTTCCATTACGGTCCATTGCCCCCGAGGGTTTTTAGAGAACAAAATCATACAAATCTCGTGTTGTGAACATGGTCAGCGGTCGATGCTCATTTGTTTGTCTCCATTTTAGGCTAATGCGACAGGATGTTGTGTTGTGAACATGGTCAGCAGTATTCCTCTGTCGTCACGCCAGCCCCTCACGGCCTTGAATGTTGGCTACATGATTCACATTATGTTCCACCCTATCATGTCCAGGTGGAATCTCAACACTCTTGGCGCTACACCCAAGCGCACCTTTACATATTAGGGGGAAAAGCTACAATACGACGTCCTTCAGGGCTCCCACGGTCTTATCTCTAAGACCATAAACTAAGATCTCCTCATAACTACGTCGAGCTTGATTCCCATCTTAATGGGATATGTAGGGCCGCCCAAACGTCTCGTTTTCGGGTCCAGCTCATTTAGGAGCTAATCTCTTCCCCTTCACCTCTCACCTCTATGTGGGCCCCTCGGCCTGAGGCTCCTCTCTCGGGACTGTGTACAGTGTGATGAGGGATCATGTCCCCATATACGTTGGTTATGTCGCACGAAACCATACACATTCCCCGCCTAGCATCATCTCTGCTACGTCTGCACTGCATGACATTATACTGAATGCATGGTCCTATCATATGACCCTAAAACTATGACATTATCATCCAGGCCGCACGACAAAAAATGGCGCTGCATTGTGATAACCTCATTGTAGAGGACATCACGAGGGGTATTTGTCACATGCCATGCCATTTTTCAACGCCTATCACGGCTTTATTATTGTGGCGACACCAGGGATTTTTACCCTACGCTTGTCGCTTCACAAAAAAAACCACTCACTTTAAATGAAAAACAAGATTTATCAAATTCTTCTTATTTTAGTGCAAGGTCCATGCCCGCACTCCCTTTTTTCCCCAGCACTGGTACCTTACTGTGGAACCTTTCAAGAACTACGTATGGCTTGATTGTCATCTTTATGAGATATGTAGGAGTGTCCGGGCACTTCCCCGCAGGCCCAGCCTAACCTTCATGTTTGGTCCCTTGACTCAAACATTTCCCCAGAGAACATGTGGTAAGTAGGGATTAGGTCCTCATTCACATCGGGTTTTGGAACCTCCTTTCCATGTGTCCCTTTCTCCCCTTACCCAGTCATGGTCCAAGCTCGAAGACCTTAAACTAAGACGCTTTCAAGAACTACGTGAGGCTTGATTCTCATCCTTATGTGATACGTAGGAGTGCACGTGCACTTCCCCGTGGGCCCATCCTAACATTATCTTTCATGCCCTTGACTTAAAACATCTCCCAAGGGGGTCGTGTGATGTGATATGGGATTATGTCCCCATTCACGTCGGGTTGTTCACCGCACCGTACACACCCCCTATTCCCATTCACGCCAGGTGTTTGAGATACTCCACCATGTGCCTCTTATGTTTCCTCCCATCCATGGTCCGAATTCTACGACCCTAATCTAAGATCTCCCTATGAGAAAGGACTCTTCTCCCTCTATCTAATACGCCTAGTTGTTGTGTTCAGATGCGTTTTGATAGAGAGCCCGAAGTGTGGGATTTTCGTAGGGACATTCCCCTCGTCCCATGACCAAGCTTCGTGAGCCTGCTATTTGGATCCTCATCCTCTTCCACATCCAAAAGGACACTCAGAAAACATGGAATCTAGGACTAAGGGATCTCCATGAATGCTGGACCTAAGGGACCTCCAATCGTTTTGGGCCAACATCCCTACGGGTCTCTGACAAAATTTGTGACATGGTCCCTTATTCAGAACATAGTCAACAGTCGACCCTCATTTGTTTGTCACCATTCTAGGATAACGCGATATGGATGCTGCGTTTCCGCCACAACCAACAGTTATCCTCGATCATTACACTGCCATCATTTTGATCCAAATCTTGAGCATCATGATTCAAACATTTTCACTTCCTCGTGTTCAGGTGGAATTCCAACATGCTCAGCTCTATCTCTTCATGCGTCTAGGTGCGCCACAGGGTCGTGTTAGTGTTTTTGGGCTGGTATTCACTGAACGACCCTTCTCCCTAACCTGACCACTTCTGTGTCAGGAAAATACCAACACTACTTCTTTTTTCCCACACCGAGCAGGACTCACGTGGGCTTAGTAGTTTTGGCAGGATGCGTACCAACACGGTCATCCATCCCAATCATCCTGCATGACATTAAATTGCGCTTACAGAACTACGTATGGAATGATTCCCAACCTCATGGGGTACGTAGGAATGTCTGACTGCTATGCTTTGGGCCCAGCCTAATCCCCACCCTTGGTCCCTTGACTTGGAGAGTTTCCTCCTAGGGTATGTGGTGTGATTCAGACTCCAAGTCTGCATTCACGTGGATTTCATAACTACCACACCATATGGTCCCTAGGCTCTTCTCTTTCACTCCAAGTCCTATCGTATGAAGTTAAACTACAGGAGTTAATATGTCTTCAGTGCATGGCACTAAATTACGGTTCTACCCTGAAAATGTCCAGGACGCCCCATGTTAATCATGGGACGCACCAGAGCCTCTGACTGAGAGAATTTCACCATCCGGTGTTGGTCTACAACCACGCTGTGAATTTCTAGAATAATGTATGCCTTGATTCCCACCCTCATGGGATACGTAGAGACACCATGGTGTTTTTCCTAGGGTCCAGCCCATAGGAATCATTAATACTATCCTTCCCCCTTGTCGGACCCCTCGCTAGAGAGGCCCTGTCCCAAAGAAGGAAGGATCCATAACCAAACCAATGCACCCATCTAGCGTCTTCCCGCCACGGAGATGTAATTACATGAATGTTGGATTCAGTTTGGACAAACCATCACTCAATATTCCACCCTTTGCATGCCCCTTATTCGGACCCTCTTCCCCTTTCATGTCTGAAGGTACCCCCTGACCCCCTTTCATGTCTGAAGGGACCCCCTAACATCCTGGACTCATGCCGTATCAGCTCACCTACCATCCTGAGCCAACGTCCCGGAAGATTGGTCATGTTTGGAAGGACCCCCTAATAGTATGGATGCTCGACCTAGGGTTCGCCAACTGTCCTGGGTCAACATCTCAAAAAATTGACCAGCAACATTTGTGACATGGTCCCGTGTTTCGAACATGGTCAACGGTCCACCCTCATTTTTGTCCCCATTTCAGGCTAATGCCGTAAGGATATCATTTCTCCACCACGGATAACGATTTCACTTTATTGTCATGCCATCCCCATAGTGTTACGAATCTTGGGCATCGTGATCCACACTTCCCATTTCCATCTGTTCAGGCTGATTTTAGCGCCCCTGGAATTGCACCATTCGAGCATAAGATCACACAAAAGGAACGGTAATTCAGATATTCTAAGGACCTCCTTATCCGGCCAGGCCACTCCCACCATTTGGAAATCCGGATTGGTTTTCCAATCCCAGGATGCCTGAGGCCTGTTTTCCACACCCATGTTGGGAGGGACGATGAGGAAACTATCTCCTATTTCTCACATCGGTCTTGGCCCATGTGAGCTTGGGGAATTGTCGTCGGACGACCTGCCAATGTTATAGGGATGTAATGAACCGATGAAAACAGTGGAAGTCATGCATGCTATGGTATTCAAGAAGAAAATTTGATGCATGAAACTTCCATTGAAAGGTTTTTAATTTGTTACAGTACCCGGGGGTCGACTCCCCCCATGGACGGGTTGACCCCGTCAAAAGAACGTTGCAGCTCTACCACCCTTCGGCTTGTGGTGTCCAAGACTTGATGTCACCAACTCAAATCCTGCTCCTCCTCAGAAGCTGCGGGGTGCAGTCCGTCAGCCTTATCTTTGTCCCTTTCTACGCCAACCTGAATGGCAGCCATCATTTCAGAATCCTGCTTCATATGCTCCTCTGCCTCTGCCAGCTGGGCCTTCAACCGTGAGATCAGCTCAGATTGTACATTAAGAGCAGATGAGTGATCATCCACCCAGGCCTGTAGCTGTTAGACCTCGCTTTCAGCCTCCTGGATCTTCTTGATGTTGGTCTCCTTCCTCCACTTCCATCCCACGCGGATCCCGTGATCATACTCCTGGATCTGCTTAGCCATGAGATCTCGAACGAGCGCATGACGACGTTGGGAATCCACTCCCCCAGTGAACAGTTCACGTAGCCGTGAGAAAATTATGTCCATTTCATTCACCCATAACATGTGGGGGTGTCCATGATGATGCATGTGATCAGCTTCCACGATCGGCGGTGGACTATGCTGCTGTCCTCCTCGTCGGAGGTCGTTTCATCCTAGTCTGCGCGATTGGCAGGCTCGTATGCGGGATACTCCCGTAGGAAATCCTCGGTAGGATCTACATCTGGTGTTGAATCCGGCAAGACCTCTGGCGCCGAAGCAGGCGTGACGAGACTTGGGTCGGCCGATTGATCCTCGCCATCAGACTCCACTTCAATAACCCCATGCACAACCCTGCTGCTGGCCCCACCAGTGATGGTGTGTATTGCAACTCGGGGATCTGGAGGGACTATCACCACCATCACTGGCATGCCCCTAGGAGGGATGTCACCAGACATCCTAACTAGACTTGACACAATAGCCCACAACAGTTGGAGAACTGTAGGACAGAGAGGTACATAAACGTTAGTTGGCATAGTCTACATATGAGGACAAAGAAACCGGTAGAGGAAACTTACAGAGATCAACATCCTGCTACTGATCATAAGGCAATGCTGACGGGACCCCGAGGTGTGGCCCTTAGTATACTATTGGAAGGTCTAGAGATTCCGGAGGAGCCACCTCGGGTGCTCCGGTCCCACCAGACGTGGAACTGGGCGCAACCATAGGCGCGGGCTCAGAAGGTCCTGCATCATCACCCACTAAGGGGTGAGAACGAGGCCTGCGAACGAGTTCGTCCTGCATGGCTCAAACATCAATGAGAAGTCCATAACGGCCAAAGAACGGACCATAAAGAAATAAGTTCGGAATGCTACCACTAGAGCCTCCGTGAAATTGTCGGAATCTAAGCCTTGATCTCTGACCTCTCCCTCCTCCAACTGGCTTCCTCCCCCAACCTCATCCTCCCAAGAGGAGTCCTCTGATTCTTCCTGGAGGGGGAAGCGCTCCCTCAAATCGGCAGCTGACGACTGCAGGGGGACCGTCTGATCCAGCAGTACCCTCACCTGGTCTGTCATTGGGAGAGGGACACCACTGGAGTGAACATAATCCTCCAGCTCGTCCAAGTATTGCTCTACCTCCTCCATAGACGCCATGAAACCAGCCCGGACTGGGCCTATGCTCAGTAACTCGATCTCAAGGTGATTCAGATGCGCCCACATCTCTGGTGGACTGAGGAATTTTCGGTTGAAATTCCAAATGTCCCAGGACTCTGGGAATATGGAATCCTCCGCCATGTCACCGTGACGCAGCCACATCCCTAGAGCCTGAGTGGGTATCCTATGAAACCCCCTTGGTGGACGCCCCTCCGGATGGCCCTGCTCTTCCGGAATCACCGGATCCACCGTTGTTGCCACAACCTCGATTGGTGCAGGTCTCGCTGCCACGACAGCCCCACCACCGCGAGAGGCCCTAGCTACCCTCCGACCTCATCCTCAGGATAGAGGAGCCCCATCATCACCAACACGAACAGTTGGCTGCTTCATCATCTCCCCCAGGTAAGCAGCCTCCCAGCTAATGGCATACTCCCTCACCAATCCGAAAGTGGCGGTGGATGGAGGAAATGCAATTCGCATCTTCCCATCGTCCCGTTTGAACATGAGCCACAACTACCTCATCACACATGAGTGCTCCTCGTGACACACCTCCCAGTAAACCTACGGGGTCAGCCGCTAGAGGCACCAGAACTTCCTTGCAAACCGATGTGGGGTGTACGGTAAGCGGAGAGGCTCGCGATTCACTTGTGCCACCAAAACTCCGCCTCGAAAGGCCAAGAGGTAAGCCCGATGCTCTTCCGTTCCCTGCCTGTCATCAGTGATATCCCCGTCGGCAATGGGAAGGGGTGGAAGTTAAAATCATCTGCCCTCCACACCCGGTTCAGCACCATCGACATGGTTAGTTTGAATGTGAAGCTCCCAACCGCGTTCAGGATGGAGGGGTGGAAGTTCGATCCTGGTGGAGAGATAGGGTTTGGATATTTAGAGATTCCCCTGATGTGCGCCTTGACACACCCATACAGGAGGTGGAAGGCCCCGCATATCCTCGGCGGCTTCTGGCCCTCGCTAATGTGCCGCATCATTCTGTACAGCTTGGCGAGCATGGGAATCCCCAGGTTGACCCACTGCCCCATGGCCAGCATGGACGCCATGATAAATGAGCTAGGCCGCACCCCCATGCTGGTATCCCTCACTGGTTGGATCCAACCACATATGAGAGCTGCAATGAATGCCGCCAGCCTGACTATCGGCTGTTGTTCAGAACTAACATTGAACCCCCACATCATCCACTGGTTGTCCTCTAAGACCTGCTAGTACAAGTGCTCCTTACCCTATTGGGCAACCCTCGGACAAGCTCGAGGCCTCGAGGGGAACTCTCAATTTTCTGGGAAATTCATAAAGAACTTGAACCACTTTTTAAAGTGGACATCCCACACTGCCTCCTTGTCCCCTCCAGGGATGAGTTCCATCAGCGCTAACGCCAGTCGGGGTATTTGCTCTGTGTCCACCCACGTGCTCCTGACGGGGAGGAACTCATCATACATGACCCCCAATAATGGAACCCCCGAGATTTGGTGGACATCCCACAGGCTGATTCCCACCTCCCTGTGATGTAGGTGAAAAGTATTGGTCCTAGATGACCATCTTCCCAACAATTCCGGCATTAGTTGTTTCGGTTGGTAAATAGGAAATTGGGAAGCCCATGCTGCCTCATATAAACCCACTCTTCTCAGGTCGACCCCAAACTCATATCATGGGGCACCTACCCAGTAGGCCCAGGCCAGGACATCAGTAAAGTTTCCGCCCTGGCGCAGGTCCCACTCATCGGAGCACCCCTTCTTCGGATCCTGCAATGCCGCCTTCATCATGGTACAATACAGAGGAGGGGACGCCTCCGGTTGCAATGGCTTATCGTCAATATCGTTCACATGGTTGAATGGACAGCTAGCGGTGACGGGTCTGAAGTCCTCCCGTGCATGACCATCGGCCACCCTGAACCATTGGCGCTGACATGTCGTGCTCCTAAATCAGAATGCTGGTTCATCCCTACTCGTCTCAAGGATGAAGACATCATCCCTCTGCCCGAAGCCATACAAGGGTAGTTTCTTGCACTGAGGATAGTTCTTCTGACCCTCCGATAGTAGTTCTGTCAAGGAAGCATGGTCCGAGTGGCTCCGAACCATCTCCCCAAGACCTAGACAGTTGGCCATCTCACCCCTCCGTGCGGCATCAACAATCACCCCCAACACAGCTTCTCAGTGGTCCATTTCGGTTATTACACTCAGAAAAAAAAAATTCAAAAAGGATCGCGAAGCTGGGTCGTGAAGATGGCTCACGAGGATCTCTCACAAAGATTGGTTGTGAAACCAGGCCGTGGAGTAGGACCTGAGCCGGCAAACAGGAGTTCGCTTGGCGTGGTCACGGAGTCGGAGACCCGCGGTTCTCCGTGAAGCTTGATTCGCAGAGAGCAGGCGCGGAGTACACAGAGCTTCGTGAAATCGAGAGCACAAAAGGAAAAGAAAATCACGTGAAGAAAAGAGAGTTCGGCCTTGTATTTATAGGCCGAAACCCCAGAGCTTCGCTGTGCGCCCCTCCCGCACGGAGCTTCGCGACGCGTCTGGATCCCGTGGCCATCGTCAGCATTGTGAGTCCCCTTCACAATATGACTTCGTGAACCACTGACAATTTTGGCCATTTTCCCTCATACTTTGAACCTTCATCCCTCAGCAGATCCAAGTCTGAGGGGGGGGGGGAATTTTTTGGAACCAAAATATTGCACGAAAGGATGGAGAAAAAAAGAACCCCCGCACGCTACCTCGCGAAACACCGACGCAAAGCCCCCCAAGCATGGAGGTCCCGCGAAGCCCCGGAGGTGCGACATCTCCGCGAATGGCCTGATGTTCCCGAGCCCGCCTTGAAGCCCTGGAGGCGGTACCTCTCCGCGAACGGCCTGACGTTCACGAGCCCGACACGAAGCCCCAGAGGCAGGACCTCTCCGCGAACGACCTGACATTTTCGAGCCCACCGCGAAGAAACTACCGCCCCTTCGCGCTGCGTGAGTTATGCTTTGCGGCGCCCCTTGCCGATAATTAATGGGTTCCCCCTGAGCCCACGAAGAGGACAATCTGACCTTTCGTCTTCTCGACTCTCGAATCGCGAAGCACCCTTCTCCCCCCATAATCATTAGCACCAAAAGCTACTTCTACTTCGCGTGACGCCATCGCTTTGTCTTGTTTTAAGTCCCTCTTCCGAGAGGGATTACCTTCGTGAAGCTCAAGGGAATTCACGAAGGAGGGGGATTCCCAAGGGAACCTGGGCAGCCGCGGAGCATTTATGCTTTGCGAAACACCCATCCTGGACTAGTGATCCCCATGCTAAGGCAGGATCGCTACTCATCACGAAGCACACTGCCTCATGACACCTTGCTTCGCGAGGCACCTCCTCTTAACGAGGCAGTGCTCTGCAAGTACTATTCACTCCGCAAAGCACTCTCTATTCACACCTCTTCCCCATGCTAAGGCCAAGGCACTTCACTTCGTGAAGCACACTGCCTTGTGTCACCTTGCTTCGTGAGGCACCTCTACTTCACGAGGTAATGCTCTGCGAATACTATTCCACTTTGCGAAGCACCCCTCATCTACACCTCTTCCCCATGATAAGGCCATGTCACTCCACTTCTCAAAGCACACTCCTCTGCTTGGAAATTCCTCTTCCTGTGTGACCCTCCAGGTTTGCACATTGTGATTTCAAAGTCCCACGGTCGACATCACCCGTAGCATTGCTTCGTCTCATGCTTCTTCGCATAGGCACGCTAACGGCTATCGCTTCTTCGCATAGCCACGCTAACGTGGACCCTTCGATGGTTTGCTCTATGACCCCCCTTGAACACAACCTTACTCGTACCTTCCCTCCCACATGGAGCAAAGGGTATCGGTCATGTAAGTACTAGGGGTACAGAGTAATCCCACCTTGTATGAGCAGCATGAAGTTAAATTTCCAAGAACCACGTCCTCAACACATGACGTTAAATTGTAACTTGACCCCGAACCCCACACACAGGGTCCTTCCGGCTCGGAAATTCATTATGCAACTCGTCTCCATTGGGATGGGATCACCCCCTCCACAAGGGATGATATCCTCCTTCTCTAAGTAACGTATGTCCATGGGAGTAGGGAAACCACCTCGGTGCAATCCCCTAACCTTTCGTGCAAGAGGCAGCACCCCAGTTCCTCCTCACTTTCTCGGCTCCAAAGCCATCCAAGGACGTGATGGGGAACGGTGCTCCTCCTTTCATCTTCGGTCCCAAAGGCCAGCGGAGGGCGTGATAGGGAACGAGGCTCCTACTTTATTCGGTCCCAAATCCCTCTCCTGCTGCACTTTTTCATCCTTGGGCCTCCATCCTGGAGTAATTCCCCGCACCATGGGCCGCCTAACGTGTAAGCCCTTCTTCGCTTCTCACGGACTCACCCTTCACGACGTGATCGTCAGGTCCCTGCTGCCTCTTGTTTCTCACACCGAGCATGACTCACGTGGGCTTAGAGTAAGCATTGGCCATGAAAATACCCCATCCAGCATGATGTTAACCTATATGCCCTCGTCCCACATAACATTAAACTACAAACCCATTTGAAATACGAGGACTTTGATCCATGTCATGGAATGGTACGTAGGAAGCCTCCACGAGGTTCAAGCCCACCTATCATTTCTTCACGTTAGGTTCCATCCTCGTACAACATGACACTAAACTACATCCCAATCCAGCGTTAAGCCATTGTGACCATTCTGAACTATGGGGACTTTGATCCATGTCACGACATCATATGTAGGAAGCATTCACGAGGTTCAAGCCCACCACAAGTGGACCCCCGGGACCATCTTCACGTCAGGGTTCATATTCATCCCTCATGACGCTAAACTGCATTCCGGTCTAGTGGAAAGTCGTTGCGACCAACGTGAACTACGTGGTCTTTGATCCATGCTAAGGCATGGTACATAGGAAGCCTCCACGAGGCCCAGTCCCACCACCACTGGGACCCTCTGGTCCTCCACATTTGCGTCGGTCTTCTGGTGTCCAACCTGAACTACGTGGTCTTTGATCCATGTCAAGGCATGGTATATAGGAAGCCTCCCAAAGGTTCAATCCCACCACATGTTGGTCACTCTGACCTTCTTCACGTCAGTTCACCCATACTCGGGAAACCTAGTGTGTAAGCCCCACACCATCTGGACCAAGGTCCTTGCTCGCGTCGGTTCGCTGACACACCATTATGAACTACGAGGTCTTTGATCCATGTCAAGGCATGGAACGTAGGAAACCTTCATAAGGTTCAAGTCCACCACCCGATCATTCCGACCTCACTCACGTCGGTACACCCACGTCCCACATGATGTTAAACTGTATTCCACACCTCATTTAAACTATGTGGTCTTTGATCCGTGACAATGCATAGTACGAAGGAAGCCTCACGAGGTCCATGTCCACCACCCATTGGACCAAGGTCTACCCTCACGTCGGTTCGCTGACGATGCCCATCGGACCAAGGTCTACCCTCATGTTAGTTATCTGATGATGCCCATTGGACCAAGGTCCACCTTCACGTCGGTTTGCTGATGACATCCATCGGACCAAGGTCCACCTTCACGTCGGTCCACCGCCACCATCCCAAACTACGCGGACTTTGATTCCCTTCCACGGGGATACATAGGAGGTCTCTTTGAGGCTCAAGAACAACTTCACCATCACCCTTAGGATGGTCCCCGCCTCCGTTGGATGTTAAACATGTGACCCACCTCGTGATAAACATGAGATGCCTGAGGAAAACATCGGATGGCACGCCTTTGGCATAACCGTCTCCGCTGGACGTTAAACATTTGGCACACCCTATGTTAAACACAGTAAGCTGAGGAAAGCCTCAGATATATGTCTATGACATAATTCCCTACGCTCAATGTGGGATGCCTCGGGCTTCCACGCCCTCGAGAAGTCCCATGACGAGGGACAAAAGATAGACATGTCAGTTCCCCAGTATCCAGACTCGCTATTGATGCCTCGACGTGACTACTCCCCCGATTAAAGGTTTCTACCATGACTGGACCCTTTGGAATGTCCTGACAGTAGCCGTGTAATTAACCAGCGTCCATGAAAACATGGAACTGGGAAGAGTTTCACGAATAACGTATTAAATCTATGAGGGAGACCAGGACTAGGTGACGAGTTTCGAGGAAGAATCCACGGATGGAAGAACCAACATCCCATCATCCCATTTTGATCAAGGAGAAGACGTACTTGAACATGGAGCAAATTTAGCCCGCCTTTGGAAAGAGAAAATGCGGGGCAACAATGTGGTGTGTCCTTGTCCTCACAGACTGATGCGCATGCCCCGACAGAAAGCATCGGAAACACACTCTATGTGGCTCTCTTTTGCTTAAAATGGACATCATTTTATGTACATACAGAAAACTGAACAAACACATTCGGTTTCTATTCAAATATTAGGAGAACGATTCATGGGTCATATGTGATGTGTAAGAATCAACCCCGCCTCAATCTGAAATGCGGTGTGGTCGGCACCACTCAAAGTGTCGGTCTTCTGTTTCAATAGGACATCTTTTTAATTGAAAAACATAAACTGGCATACGAAAAACCAAACAAACGCATTCAGATTATGTCGATATATTAGCAAAACGATCCATGGGTCATATGTGATGTGTACAAGTAAACCCCACCTCAATATGAGGTGCGTTGTGGCCGCCACCACTCAAAGTGTCTCCCTTTTGTTTGAAAAGGACATCATTTTAATTGAAAAACATCAACTGGCATATAGAAAACTTACAAACACATTCGGATTGTGTCAATATATTAGCACAACAATCCATGGGTCATATGTGATGTGTACGAGTCAGCCCTGCCTCAATCTGAGGCATGGTGTGTCCGACATCACTCAAAGTGTCTGTCTTTTGTTTCAAAAGGACGTCATTTTAAGTGAAAAATATCAATTGGCATACAGAAAAGCGACCAAACACATTCGGATAGTGTCGATACATTAGAACAACAATTCATGGGTCAAATGTGATGTGTACAAGTAAACATCGTCTTAATTGGAGGCACGGTGTGTCCAGAATCACTCTAAGTTACCCTCTTTTGTTTAAAATGGACAAAAATTTTAAGTACATACGGAAAACCAACCAAACTCTTTCGGTTTCTATTGAAACATTAGGAGAACGATTCATGGGTCATATGTGTCATGTAAGAGTCAACCCCGCCTCAATCTGAGATGCGGTGTGGTCGTCATCACTCAAAGTGTCTGCCTTTTGTTTCAAAAGGACGTCATTTTAATTGAAAAACATCAACTGGTATATGGAAAACCGACCAAATGCATATGGATTGTGTCGATACTTTAGCACAAAGATCAATGGGTCATATGTGACGTGCACGAGTCAACCCCGCCTCAATCTGAGGTGCGGTGTGGCATCCACCACTCAATGTGTCTATCTTTTGTTTCAAAAGGACGTCATTTTAAGTGAAAAACATCAACTAGCATACAGAAAACTAACCAAACTCTTTTGGATTGTGTCGATACATTATAAAAACAATCCATGGGTCATATGTGATGTTTACGAGTCATGACCACCTTAATTGGAGGCACGGTGAGGCCAGAATCACCCTAAGTTGCTCTATTTTGTTTAAAATTCACAACATTTTAAGTACATATGGAAAACCAACCAAACACATTCAGTTTCCATTGAAACTTTAGTAGAACGATTCATGGGTCATATGTGATGTGTAAGAATCAACCCTGCCACCATATGAGATGCGGTGTGGCAGGCACCACTCAAAGTGTCTGCCTTTTGTTTCAAAAGGATGCCATTTTAATTGAAAAACGTGAACCAACATACGAAAAATGGACCAAACACATTCGTTTTCTGTTGAAACTTTAGGAGAACGATCCATGGGTCATATGTGACATGTACGAGTCATCCCTGCCTTATTCCGAGGTGTGGTTTGGCCAGTTGCACTCCATTTGTATGTATTTTGTTTAAAATGGACATCATTTAATGTAAAAATATATGGTATACAAAAAACCAATCAAATTATGAATTGACGTCCGGATTCCACATATAATTGTCATATAGATTTTAAATTGAATTCTAAGTGAATTATGTATGTTTATAATTATGCTATGAATTCTAATTTAATTATGGATGTGTATAGTTCATTATATGTTTAATGTGTATGAATTTGTTCTCTATATGTATGTGTTAGTTGGTTATTACAGAAGCAATAATTGTATATGTATGTTAGTTTATTGTAGGTATAATAATTGGATTGAAAATGAGGGGGAACCCACAATATGAGACCTGGTGGGAAAATTGGAGAGCTGCTGAATAAATTGCAGAGCTCCTGTGCAATTTTCCCAGCATAGGGTATGCCAACGATTTTAAACCGTTGGCATAGCATTTTGTGTTCTGTTTTACCAATGGTTCATGGAACCGTTGGTAAAACAATTTTCCCAACAATTTAAAATCCGTTGGGAAAGAGTAGACATTGTGATTTTACCAACGGTTTGGGAAAACCGTTGGGAAAAACATTCCTAAAGGTTTTCCAGACCTGTTGGGATAGGGTTATTTTTCTTTACCCTATCACAACGGTTAGAAACCATTGGGAAAAGCTTTCCCAATGGTTTTCCCAAACCGTTGGGGTAGGGCAATTTTTCTCCACCTTAGCCCAACAGTTCACTGTAAACTGTTGGGAAAAGCTTTCCCAATGGCTTACTTCCTTACGGTTTGCAGAACCATTGGTCTAACATATACCAATGGTTCTGCAACCTTTCACAATGGTTCTAAACCATTGGGAAATCCTCTTTTTCCAGTAGTGGATCATGTATTCTTATTTCAGGTTCAATGGTGGATAGTGGTGGGAATTCTTTCCCACTTCTTGTAGTTATAATACTAAATTTTTCTTTTTGGATTGGGATTGTTTGGGAAGGGAGGTTACCTGGATTTTTGGTCAGAATGTCTATGAGGCCTTCAAACCTAATGGAAAATTCTTAAACTATTTCTTTCAGTACTTTAAACTCAGATTTATGTTGTTGGTGTTGAATTAATGGTTGTGCACTGTTGGATAGATTCTCATAGGGTCATTGGAATGTGGTTTGTTTTTAGTATGAAGGATGGTTACAAGATTGTTTCTGTTGAAATGGTGGTGGGATCTGGGATTGATTCTCAAATGGTTGTTAGTTTTGAAATTGGTTTTTTTACAGGGGACTATGTTGATTCTTCAAATTTTCAAACTCATATTGTACATGGTTAGGATCTAATCATCTTCGATTTTTTGGTAACATCCTTGGATAAATGGTTGCTTCACATGTTTCCATTCCATATATTTCAGAACATTAGTCAGTGAAATGACTAGGTGATGAGAAGAAACCACATACCTTTGCTAGTGCTTGTTGGTCACTATCTTTCTTCAAGGTCATCTGTCTCACCAAAATAGTAATATTTTCAATCATAGTGTCTAATAAGGATGATGGAAGAGAATTTCATACCTCATGAATACCTATTTTTTCAACACCTCTTGTTCCATGCTACTGCGAGTGCTGGGAAATATTCTCAATAATTCCCTTGGATTCTTCTTGTGACTTGGAAATCAATACACCTCCATATAATGTATCAAGAAGGATTGTCTCATTGTCCAGTAATCTTTGATAGAATAAGACAAGAAAGTGATGTTCCTCAATATCTTGATGCGGAAATCTGGCATATAGCTTCTTAAATCACTCCCAACACTCGTAACGGGTTCCTCCAAATGATTGTCGTATGGTGTCGATTTCATTCTGAATGGTTCTACATAGAGGTGGGGAAGAATCATTTCATAAAATATCTTACTAGGTCATTCCCGTTTTGTACACATTCTTGGTGTAGGCCATACAACCATTCTTTCGCAGCTCCATCAAATGAAAATAGAAATGCATTCCACTTTACATGTTCCTCAGTAACTCCACACTGTCTGAAAGTGGGGAACACATGTGTGAACTCCTTAATTTTTTTGTTTGCATCTTCATTTTCCAAAAAATTAAACTTTGGGAGAAAATAAATCATGTTAGGATTCATTTCAAAATCATTTTATTATACAGGAATGGCAAGTTGATAGTTTTGATTAAGGAATTATTCTACATAGAGGCCCCTAATTGTTTGGTTTTTTTATCTATTATGATAGGCTTAGAGTTAACAAATGACGTTTCACATGAGTCAACAAGATAAATATCCTAATATTTAGACAGAAAATTCAGGTTTCTATGTCTATTCAACAAGGTTCATTCAATTTCAAGATGTATGGAGAAATGGTTAGAGTTTGTACTTTTAGTCATCCAATATAAGAAAGACCATTTTTGGCACTACCTCCCTGAAAATAAAGCCAATTATTGAGACATGCCTATCGTGGGGTGTGAAAAAAAAACAATAATTTACTAAGTTAAAATGAAGTATAGTGATTAACATAGGTTTCCTCTATAAAGGAGTGCACAACAATCAAGTTGTCACATAAAAATAAGTGAATTATGTGAGGTAGTTTTTTTAGAAATCGATTGATTTTTGGAAAGACAAGATTAAAGCATAACAAAGGAATGAAATTTCGGAAAATTGTTGAGAAAATCAAAAAAATAAGAGATTGAAACAATTATACTAGAATGTTGATGAGGTCATGGTCAGTTCTCCAATTGTAATTCAATCATAGTTCCAATTTATCCAATTTTCTTCTACTAAATCGATAAAACTGAGATTCCCCAAATGATTCAACTCACTCCTTTGGACAAATAGTAATGGTAATAATAAACCTTAAAAAATCATATCTAGGTCTACCATACTTCCAATATGTGACTAAGTTGAAGCTAATACCTTAAATTAGCTTAGGAAATTCCCAATCAGGCTTAGTTTATCCAAAATATTCATGATTATGAACTACCCTTCTCACACGTACTACAAATGGCTGAGTAATCCACCACTTAGCCCTGATCTATTCCATTGTATATAGACTAGAAACCATTGGAGAGAAAAATTTATCATTGAAAAAATCAATAGAAACATCAGAATCTAAAATAAAAATACAATCATACATGATAATTAAAACATTTATTTGAAATTGAAACTGATTTTGCAGAAGAGAGAAAATGATATTAATGCATGTAGTGCATGAAGTCAAGAGTAAAAAAATGAAAAAACATTCCTTCACCAATCTGTCATAATATATACCCCACCATGGTAAGGGTAACCATGTTGAAGGACGAATAATAAGTCATTACAACACTATGAAAAACAAAACATAGAAAACAAGGAACAAAAAATTTGATGATCAAGATTCTGTCCTCCAAAAGTATGCCTCAGTTCTGCCCACATGTCATCTGATCCTATCCATTCACCCTTTTATAAGATGTTTCAAATTGTGTTTTTAGTCGATCCTTAATATATCAAAGCATTTGGACACGTGGAAAGGATTATATGGATTAATTAGTGGGTTTAACTTCTTTTGGATACCAAACATTTTTTCACCGACTACATTTGGACACAAACAATAGATGCCTTAATGAGATCCATAATAAATGAAATTTAATATGAACCATCCTTTGTAAATCCTAAATTTACACCTGTTAGAATAAACTCATTTGAAGGTCGGTTGAATGAGTTATTACATATTTTATGCAGTGGGTTTCATTGTTCCAGCTGCACAGATTTCTCAATTTGATTGATTTCTCTGTACCATTGGGTTTCGAATTGGGTCTTATCTAGAAGAAAAAATTGATTCCCACAAGTATATGACCCCAAAGTAAATATTCACTTTAATTGGAACAATATTAGAAATTTTATTCCCAAAAAAACGGAGCTATATAAAACTATCAATTTTACAGAATTGCCCAATTCAAATTTAAGCCCAAAATACACTCAAAACACTTAAATGATGAAAATACACTAAAATTTAAAAATTGGGAGGGATTAAATCGTTGAAAAATATATAAATAGTAATAGAAATATCATCTCTATCACTATGCATGCATGCCCAAGGATCCTTTATATGCTCCTATGGGCGTCAACCAAATTTGTCAATATGAAAAATGTAATTCCAATTCATGTGATCCCAAACATTATAACTATAGTACTAAACACCCTTGTGTATATAAATCACTCCATGAATGAGTGTCCAATATATTTCTACTAACTAGTGCACTCCAGATCTTGATTTACCATCCCCGCATCAAACTATCCAAGAAGATTTGATATCCTCACTATTATGTCACCATGTTTTTCATTTTTTTTCTAGTACAGACTATGACACTTCATCTCCTAACCTTTTGTGGCACACACTTAATGAGTTGAAACCACTAATCATAGTGTTCAGGATTCTCATTAAAAACTAAACTTCTCAAGGTTACCAGCACCCTTCATGAATAACTTTGTTCCTATTCTCAACATCATCGTATAGACATTGGAGTTGTCACAAATCCTTCAAATTAATTGAAAAAAATCAATATCTCATTTCTCTTTCATTGTACCAACACATAATGGTCCCGAAATTCCAACTAAAGGCATCTAAACCTTTCTAGAAAGAATCTCCAATCCCTATGAGCCTTAGCAATATCGCGACATAACCCGACATTCTTGAATGTCATGGTACATACGTAGCTTGTCTGCACCATCTAATATTCATGGACTCTAACATCCATGTTATGATTTAAACCATTCATACTCTAACTATCCAAGTAGGCCTAGTATCCCTAGTATTCCAAACCTATACATATTAGTTCCATGAATCATCCATATCCCTTGGAAAAGATACTTGTCTTCAAAGTCCCTTTTCTTGACTATTAATACATGCCTATGAATCCTACATATGTGGCTATGGTCATCAACCAAATCATTCACTCTACAAAAAGGGAATTCCTATAATCTTCAGCCTTTGTAACACCACAAAATAACCCATCACCTCAAAGTGTTTTAGATCATTCCTTTTATGTCTTCACAATATCTCATTGTCATATAAAAGGTTTGAGCTAAGAGTCCAAAAACTAAATGAATTTTAGGTCTAACCTAAAATAACCTAAACTAAATCAATATTAGTTCTAAGCAGAAGATGGAAAAATAAAGAGATACATGGTACAACCTAAAAGAACATAAACTAAATCAATATTTGGACTGAGATTAAATACCATAATTTAATGTGATATTATATATAAGCTAAAAAACATAAACTAATGCATGAAATCATTTCAGTATGTCAGAGCCTATTAGGATAGTTTTATGGTCTTCATCATGTCAATATATGATCACCAAGCCTATTCACATTAGAAAACAATATATAACTCCCCCTTTGAGGCATATATTATACCCATTAATATCCTTCATGATGTTAGGTGGTCTCAATATAATAGGAATTGATTCATCAGTAGGAGAAATCATGTTAATTGGAATTCCTGAGCACTTACTGAAACAAATCTATAGATATAGTCTTTCTGGTTTAATAGATATTTTTCAAAGGATTTATAGCATTGGTGATTTTTATAACATCTGAACAATAAAATCTCATCTACATCATGAATGAAATATAGCTGGAAGATATCATATAAATATTACTAGATATTTTTACTAATATCATTCTAAATGATAAATCCACCGCCATTCATGTATTTGGAAAATTTATCTACATTAACCTTAGAACCAAAATATTTTCATTGCAAACAAATCCAATTCTAGGGGGTGCATTTCTTTGAAACTGGTAAATGTATTGCAAACACTATTTTTTGGAAGGAAAAATGTCCTAAGTGATTGGATGATCATGATTCATAATGAAGTATACTAAAGATTCTTGGGATGGTAGCATTGTTGTGATAGTTGGACATGTGTTAGTAATAATAACAATTTTTTATTTTAATTAATTATAAAAATGGAAATTAATGAAATGGAATAAGAAAAAAACAATTAAATTTATTGAAGATGGTGCATATCACATGATTTATTCAACCTCATGCTGTTTTAATATTGCCATTCCTCATGCGCCTATAGTGGATACTGAAAACTAGAAGGACCTTGAGTGCATGAAACTACTAAAAATGAAATTCCCATAATATCCATGAAGATCATAAAATAAAATTTTGTAATATGTGGTAATTTTAATGGAACAACAGAGATGTAGGGAATTTAAAAACACACAAAAACAGATGGAAAATGGATATCAATCAATCAAATGTAGTTAGAAAGGTTTTCCTACATCTAGGGGATAAACATGACCGAATATTATTTATCTCTTTAGATCTCACTGGAGGATAACCAAACACATAGATTACACAAATTGGATTTTTCTCATTATAAAGAGTAATAAAACATCATTTTCAATGTTTGTTTGGTAAATCATATACCCATGAGATACTCTATGTCGTCTGCTGCACATCTTCCTTGACTGCCCACCAAGTAATAATACTGTGGGGAGTAGTTTCCGACAAAGGAGAAAACGAAGCTGCTGACAAAAAACACCACCTTCTATAGAATTCTCCCTTGATTGGGTGTGGCCACCAAAAATCTCCCCTTCACGACCAATTTTGGGATGAAACTTGACCTACAGTCCCCTTACAGTCTTGAAAACATTATCGGAAAATAAATAATGATACTTCATGCCAGATGATGTGTCACATTCTCATTATTCAACAGATCATGAACTAACTATGGTCCTCATAAAAAATTCCCATCCTTGGAATACTTTCCCTATAGGCACTGAATCATCCCTACATGAGACATCCAACACTCCACCTACGATTATAATCCTTTATCCTCTCTCATTGAGGCTACTTAATGATACCATGTTTCATCTCATCCTTAGAACTAATTACACGTTAGAAAGTTTATGTACTCTATCAGGATTCTTCAATTTCACCTTCTCGACTCCCTGAACCTGGCATGTTCACTCATAACCAACATTCACAAAATCCCATACCTGCTGAAAAGTATTAAATTCACATTTTTTTCTTTCATTTGTGTAGTGATCCCCCCACATACATAACCCATAAATATTCCTTTTTATTTTCATCCTCATCATTCTTCCTTTATAAAAATCAATATTCCCACTTCATGTGCCCACATCATTAGTTGTAATGATACTGCACTTCTCCCTGATCAACTCTCTAATTTGAGTTAAATCTCTTTGCTGTCACAAAGAGTGCATTATCAACTGATAATTCTGTGATGTTCATGACCTTCATTTCATCTTTCACTTTCCCAATAATTTATCATTTGTGTTCTCCACAATCACTTTTATAGTGACCCTTTCTCTCATAGAAGAAACTTGAGATTTCTCTAGGATGATTTCAACATTATTTTTTTGCCGTTTATTACCTCATGAGTTCCGATGTATACTCTTCCCACATATATCATATCGCATCACCATGATTTGATAACCTAAATTCATCATGGGTATTCTAAATTCATATGAATCTTTAAGTGACACCATGAACTCATCTAGGTTCAAGGTTTCCTTCCCCACGAGCAACATAGTCACATGTCCAACAAATGAACTTTGTATAGATGAAAAAAAGAAAAATTTCATTGTCTTTTTATTCATCCATTACAATTAGCATTAGTAATTGTGTCAGGATCATGGTGAATTCCTGGGTTTGATCCATCAAATTTATTACATCATCCATGAGAAACTGATATAATTTATTATTTAAGAATAATTTGTTGTCGAGAAACTTATCCATATATCACTACCCCAACATCTTCCAAATCCCTATTGGAGAGGTCTCATCCAACACAGAGTACATTACATCATTCTCCAAACATAGTCTAGTTGAGCTAAGAACCTACATTTCATGTTCTTACTAGTAATTTTCACTGGTTCCCTCACGGGTTTCTCCAATCAATGGTCTTATCATACACTACTGTACAAGAATATCTCATACCATGCATTGAAAAAAGGCAAAAACAAATTCTACCATAAAACTTCTTGATATATAATTTTGGGAGTGCACCACCACCATCCATCACCGATGTTAGAAAAAAGTGGTCACCACCTTCGATGTCTCACCCCTTTGACACCACATGATGGGGTGATAATTTTAAAAATACAACAGTATGGATGTTTCCAGAATGGTTGAAATAGTAGGAATTGACTCTTTGGTCAATGATAACGGAGTACGATTGGCTAAGATATCATCAAAAATAATTCAATGGTCCATATAACATCCAAATGTGGCGATGACGCGGTACTGATGTGGAATGCTAGAGGTGTTTGTTGAATTTCACCGAAAGTTTTTTCTAGAATAGAAATCATACCTTTTTCTCTGGTAGGTTTTACTGTAGCACTGTAGATTGAGAAAAACATTGACTGAGCATACTTTAATCCTTTCACCTCATTTTTTAATGTCATTTTCACCACTGGAATCATCTCGTCACCATATTCATGAATATGTCCCCCGGGAAAATATTCTGACCAACATCAATTTTCCAGTCACCAAATAACTCATTTTCACTCCATCTTTTTGAAATCCATCACTCTAAAATCCTCTAATACCACTTTTAATGGTGGAACTGAGTTTCATGGAAATGAAAAACCCAAAAAACCTAAAATAAAAGAATAACACTCAACTTAACATAGTTCGATTGGTTTTCGTATATCCCTTAGAGAAACCGGGAAAATTTTATTTATCTTTCCAGATCTCATCAGAGGATTACCACAGACACAGATTACATCAAATGGATTTTTATCATTATATATAGGAAGAAAAAATAATTTGTCAACGATTGTTGGGTTGATCATCTAGTGATGAGAAACTCTATGCTGCTGGATACTTATCCACCTTGAATGCCCACCAATGATGATTTCAATGCAGAGTAGTTTCCGAAAAAGGAGAAAACACAACCTCCGATAAAAAAACTACTCCTTCTACATAATTCTCTCTTGATTTGGAGTGCCCCCCAGAATAATAGATGTCATCAGTCTGGGAAGATGATCCTTGTGTATTATCATGCTTATATAAAAAAAAATATTCTCTCAAAAAATATCTATAAGAAACATGGAGCTATATGGATAATATTTCATTCCAAATAAATGATGGAATACACCATCCTCATCATCCTGGTTATGCTAAGGTTTTATTGGACCGCGTATAGAATCGTAGTCAGATTCATATCATCTATAATGATCTTCCATGATGATCCTATCATTTACGAGACTACAATGTATAGAGGAGAGAAGTATAATGGAAACATATAGTGTCCCCATAGTGTGGTAATGAGGCTCCTACAGTTTTTGATATGGGAGGCCTACATCTAAACCCGCCACAAGAATATGATGAATAAAAAAATATAGTATGCATATATGTGCATCTATAATTCCACAAGCCTCATTTATGGATGAGGTGAGTTGAAGAACATGGTTCACATGATGTATTCAGGCCATAATAATTAACATCGCATGATCAATCATAGAACACGGCTGCCACCAAGTAAGAAAATAGTTTACAGACTCTAAATTCCTTCATACTCGATATGTGAATAGCAGGGAAATGCCGATATTATTGTTCCTATAAATATGAACCGTGGAAATAGTCAATGTTTTACATCCATAGTAGATGGTGATCTGTTTTGGAAGCCTTATGAGGTAAAAGGATGCAACATGTGATACATACGATACCGATAGTCCCCTGGAATTGTGCGTGGATAAATATCAATGTTAGTTTCATCATGTAGAAGATATTTCAGTTTCCATGCCTAGAAAATATGTTGTTTTTCTTAAAATTGAGTATACAATGAAGTCATTATGTGGAATCACAGTCACATAGGTATGTGATACATGTGTAAAAGATTTGTTGCAAATACTGAGTTTCAGATCCTATGCATGAATATATTCTATATAATGTACATGAAATTCCATAGACCAAGGTACACTTTGATGTGAAGCTTCTTTGAGGATACACAATAAAGCATAAAGAATACTGAGATCTCTGAATTTTGGATGTATCCTTTGATTCGACACCATTTTCTAACATGAGATAGGGTATGTCATTCTAATGAATTGTAGTGTGGGTTTCCATGATGTGCCAAATTTCTCAGATGGACAGATATAATGAAATCCTAAATCTATAAATATAGGGATATCATGATTCAATGTGGGAGACAAACACTTTGAAAGGAAATGATATCATTTTTCTCACAATCTAGAGTATGGAAATCCTATATAAGTGATGTGAAAAGCATAATATGCTCCAAATCCATCACATAATAATTCTTGTGAAGTGGTGATATATAAAGATCTACCAAAATATAACTAATCATTGCAAAGGTAGTAGGAAATGTATGATCCTTTTCATGCCACAACTGTTGTAGTTAGTAACCAGTCATACAAAATTATGTGGCACCACATACCCCAACATGAAAACAGCAGATGCAACTTCAGTCTATACTCTATCTTGGGAGAATAGATCTATGAACATATCACTATCCCTCTCTTTCTAGAATAATATTAAATAGTTTCATACCAGATTATGTGGTGAATAGTGGACAACAAATCAACGTATCTATATGATCAAGGCCAAATGATTTTATTTTAAGATACATGAAAGATGAACGTGAATAATTTTCATCATTCGATGCATTGTACTGATATAATGGAATTCCACACCACACACATGCAATATTCATGTCTCCCTTGGTATCTTCATATGAAGAGGCTAAATATTTCACCCATAATCATGTGATGAATAATAGTTGATAATGCGAATGTACGTGACGAAGTACACATGTCATATTGAGACACATTAATTTACATGTGGTGCATCAATGTCAAGTAGAGAAACCATCACCGACAATGTATGCATACCATCATAAAATCTGGAACTGATTATGTCACTCACAATAGTAAAATAGGGTTAATGACTATGATATGGCATGTGCTCCATCATAGGAAACGATATTGATTTTGCAGTGAACTCAAGGATATTTTGATCCAGAAAAACCAACTAAAATCCTTCGAAAATAAGGAGGGGTGATATCCAAATATAGAGAACCCCAGTGGTCATAATTCTCACACGCCATATCATTATTGGGAATAATAAGATCGCTTGGTTATATCTAGTAAAACACTATAAACCTCCAAACCTTTGTAGGATAAAATGAAGTAGAAAATTGGGAGGAAGAGATAGATGTGTTTTTTGTCACATAAAGACACACGGTAGGCTCCCTGTATGATATATTGATTCCCTTTGGCAAGGGGTTCAATCCTCATCTCATGAATTCCCATTGTCTTGTCAGCCCCGTCACATGAAATCCCTCAGGTATGTCCATGGAGCCCTTTGGAATCTCTAAGGAAAGAAGGATAGAATTGTCCACTACATTCTTTTTAACACTTCATATTACCCTAATTTTTTAGGTGAGACATCACTAAATAATCTAGGAAACATCCAAGTCATTCCTCAAGAAAACTCACAGAAGTCATCACCTTTTGTTCAATAAAATGGGGAAGATATGATGGGAGCATGCGAGTGGTGTTTTCACTCCGTGAAGGATACGTGAAAAGCTCTCGATGGTATGAAAGAAAACATGAGTCTTTAGTGACATGTGTTCTTTTCCTCATGATATCTATTTGTCTTTTCATCCTCTCCATGTGAAGCACCCCAATTAGCATTGTGGTACTCTATGGATAAATGAATATATTTTAAATGGAATTCTCGTGCACCCCCATGTGACCCATATTGGCCACGGGATGCATTGCCAAAAAATAGAATAAATATCTCCGGTAAAACACATGAAATATTCCATGACTCCCAACTATTGTCACATAATGAAATAGAGATCAAATGAGAGGATGTGAGTTGTGATAGTGGTTACTGAAAGGCTTGAAACATGCCCAGTTCACTTGCAGTGTGGTCCAGTGAGACCCCTGGACAAAGCATCATTCTCTTGCGAGGCCCCAAGAGAATTAACCCAAGGTATTGTGAGTGTCATCCAGATAACACTTGGATTTTGTCAATTCCCTGAATATGTTAGTATGACAATATGTAAGTACTTTAACATCTGTTCATGATCTATCAATTCACCATTAATTTTATGTAATCAAATAAAGGGAGCGTTGATAGATGTGACTCGTGATCACTGAAAATCAAGTGACACACTAAAAGAGATCCATGACAGATAATAAAAAATATGTGTGGTGCCATACCCATTTTCCAACTCTATCATTGACTCACTCTATATATTATACACAAAGAACAAGAAAAAATGAGTGTAAATGACTATAAATTCCCGACTATAACAATAATAAAGGGTTGGAGTCTATGAATCTATACACATGGAATTTGGATAATTAAAATCGCAGCCTCTATAGATTTCATGGAGAAAATGAACTCTTGGATGGATTATTTATATCTGGTAATACACTAGAAGTCATATAAATCAATCATTTTATACAAATAGGTTTCTTCCCATGATCATTCATAGATTACATAAAGGAATCCAGGGAAGACTAGTGATGAATATATTTCATGTCTTCTAGATCACACAAGACTCAAAGGAACTACTACTAAATAAAATAATATCATTCACAATGATAGGAATAGAAATGGGATTAAAAGTTGAATACATAAGAAAAATACATGCACAATGGCACCTGTAAACTTTTCACAAGTCACCCAAGGACATGCATCAGCACTGAGACATGTCACCTAGATCTCGCAACACTACTCCTACATGCCCTTTGGATCATGTGGCATCATCCAGACATGTCATAAGAAGTCATACAGTCCCCCAGGGATGACACTATGATCTTATGAACCATCTTATTCTACCACCCAAAACAAGAAACATAAATCAGATAGATCACCGGAATCATATAACGAACCATGTTCATATCAGCTAAGTCTCATAAAATAATCTATTCATAATTACCAATCTATAGTAACACCCTCTTGGAATGTCTGTTGGGACTCACGATGACCTCTAGATAAGCCATATAGATCTTATGATGTCTCCCAGAGGTGTCATCCAAGATACGTGACACCCATAAGACTATTCCAAAATGGATTTCTTGAGAACATTAATATGTTTCAAGATATGTCATTCTATGTATCCCATGATAAGCCGACTGTATAATATGATGCCCTCTAGAAAATAAGACCATTTCAATAGGGAATCACATGACTAGATAGCATTGTCTTTACTTGGGTTGTAATATCATAATTTAATGAAGCCTCATTGTATAAGCCCTTACATAAACGAAATAATAGAAACACTAATTCTTTCCATACCCAAGACATGTATTCTACCTCTCTTCGAGGTTCAATCACAATATTGATCATATGGGAAAATAAAAACATTTAAGACCCTTATATAAGGTTGAAAAATGTATTATTTTATATCCCATGTTTCTTATAGCGGGCATGGTTCATGTGGGACTGGGGAGTAGAAATGATCATATCATCTGCACTATAAACCCCCAAAATGGTATAGGGAAACCTCAGTGAGTAAGCCTTAACATAAACATAACTATGATGAAATTGATTTATTCTATAGAAAATAAATATAGGACACCATATATTTTCCAGAGCTAAAAACATCCCTTTCAGTATATGTCATTCCACAACTCTAATGTCTCAACATGAAGGCTCAACTAGTCCCACGAGGTGATCACTATATCACATCGATCTAAAAACTGATAATACCAATAAAAATGGTGAATCCAACTCCTACAATGACCAGGGTACATAAGACATCACTCCAATATCTGAGTCCCACAGTAAATCATCTCAGGGCAGTCTTGGTGCATAATCCCTACATCCTGAGAAATGAAATGATCATTTTCCATCCATGTTTCTCACATGGTGCATAGATCATGAGAGAATATAGATTCATGATAATCATATCATCTCCACTATGATATTATATAATGTAACATGAATCCAAAATACACGAGAACAACAAAAACTATGATTCTCACTAATATCGAGATAACTAGGAAACCCCCATAAGGTTCGATCTCAAATATTTGGATTCTTATTTCCCAAACAGATGTCGTCACCACATGAAATTAAACTGAAAGTGACAAATAAACAATGTGGTTATTGATTCATATAATAATCAGGATATGTAAGACACCACATAATGGAAAAATCCCCTTCTCATAATTTTAACCAAATCCTTACCTGAAACCATTCTCTGAAGAATTTGGTTATACAACATCTCTCTATATACAACTGCCAATTATCATAAAATAAGGAAGATCCTTGAATATATATATATGTATTAACAAAGGATATCCACATCTTTTGAATATGAAAGATAAGGTACCTATTATCATTTCATTAGGACAACTTTTCCTTTTTTAGGATTAGTAAGAGATTAATGAATATAGATTAAATATATAAGAGAGTCCTAGATTAGTCAATAATTCCCCACCAAATGGTAGTAATGTTCCTGACCACCCATCCACTAAACCAATATGAGTCCCTAATAGATGATTGGACCGAAAACCCCAATCATCACTTGCCAGTGGAATGTAGGTCAATACCCAACTATGGATGAGGTAACTATTAATAGTTTCTAGGGAAGACGTAATAGATGGTAAACCCAATGCGTGAAATTGGGTGAGGCCTTAAAATATCTATAAATCTAACCATCAATGGAAACCCATCCCAAATTCAAATTAAAAACCAAGGAATGAAACATAATTTTGATTAACATACTAAAGTACTCATTGTAGGGTAAAAACTAGAATTTTCATCCAATTTTCAAATGAATGTTGTAATCCATAATATTCTATAAATAAAAAAATTTAACACATTATGAAGAAATTATATAATTCACTATCAATAAACTATTTAATAAAAATGTGTTTTATCAAATCTCCAAATCATACCCTTTATAACACATAGACAATGTCAAATGTCATGTATTTCGAAAAATTGTGAAAATCTATACTGGTTGAAATTTCCCAAATCAAGAGTGTCTATATAGGAAATGTAATAACTTAATCATGATGTAAATCTAACTTAATTCTATATACATTGTGTCATAAATTTCATGAAAATTAATCTAGTGATATTAATAATACTAATAAAAGCGAATAAGGTTTTGGATATACTATAACATTAATTCTCCAAATGTTTCTATGTGCGAACTATTTGAACATCATATCTCTACCCTTTAATAAGTATATTCATGTTTAGAAAAAAAATTTCTTCTTACCTATTTTAATCCCTCCAAACTAGTTCTACATTTATTTGCAATCAAATTTGAAGGCCAACACACTATAGAATTCCTAAAATTCATGCATTAAGATGCCAACCTAGATAACCCTAAATGCCTTATATTTCATCGTTATCTTTATATTAGGATAATAATAATTGATTTATTTTTTTATTTTTTAGGGTGTAAAACTATAGGATATATGGTGCACATGCATAGATCAATTTTGTATAATAAGGAAATTGATTGGAATATAAATGAATATATGGATTAAACATTGATATGTACTTACAAAATATTCTTACATAGTTAATTATTTAGTTTTTTGAAAAAATTATAATTAATGATTCTATGTAGTGTTATATAGAGAAATCAATGAAATGATTTTCCATAAAAAAATATCAAAAAATGATGTCATAATATAATAATTTTTATAATGAACCCACAAATAATATCATCGACAACTTCTTTAATTATAAAAATAATCCCTCATTGAAAAACTCTAGATCATTATTATCATTATACAAATGAATTTTTAAATGTAAAACATGAATTTTTCATCTAATATTTATATAAATGATCAAGTTACATTATTTTTTATATGTAATGCTAAATGTTCTGTAAAAAATAACATTAAACAATAAACTGTAAAACCTAAAGAGCTACCCCAAAATGTTATCCCCTCACACACATATACGATATTACATTTTAATCAATGTAAAATTATGATATTGTATATGAACATAAAATAAATAACAATAAATAGGTAAATTTATATAAGAGTGAAAGGGTAATGGATAACATCATGTTCTTAATTGATGATGGTGTATTGTTCTCTAATGAAAATAACTACATTGGTGGGAAGTACCTATATGTATTGCATAAATTGTTTCCCACTAATAGAAAATCTCTCTCTTTTTTCCTCTTGTGTGATCTATACAAATGCATAAGGAAAAAACTTTAGATATGTAACATCCCATCATGGGTGCTAAAAAATGGTACCCAAACCAGTTGGTCACAAGGCCTCAAGTGAGATTCCCCATAGTACATAGTTTACTAAATAGTTCTAAGGGTCTAATTGGTGTATAGTGTAGAGACTATACCCTTTGGATAAATATAAATATAAAAATATAAATTGTAAATAAATAATTTTTAATATAATAACAACATATAATCAATAATAAATTAATGAGTAATCACGTATGAATAATCTATAATGCACAACAGAAGACGTAAAATACGAAATATAATAAGTGAGACCAGATAGACAAAGAATTAAAAAAACAAAAAAAAACATTGTATATATATTTAACAGCTTCAAAATTACCAGCTAGGTCCTATTATCATGTATTCCATGTTATAATATATTGATTGTAGAAAGAAAGCACAATCCATGATCTTAAGCCTACAACCATGAAGTCTGTCTAGGTACCAATCAGACATCCAAATATGGTGTTATATATAATCTGTATGCCACCACCAATGAACAATACTGGAACTCAGTCTATGTATATAAAATAAGGATGTTCTTAGTTACAATAAACAAATGGTTTAATAAAACAAACAAACATAATCAAGTCTTGATCTAGTTCCTCAAAAGACACATGGTTGACCATACCCGCTTCAGCATTTGCTAAAATTTCTTGAAACATGTGTCTTCGTTTATATACATATATAAATATATAATTAATTAAGTATATATATGTACTATATACATTTTAACATATATCTAAATATTTATAAATATGTATTACTAACCAGGACCCAAGATGTGAATTTTGAACCATTTCATAATTAGAATAATATCATAAGGGTCACCTTATATAGTCATGGGAACACATAAAACATTTTAATAGGGATACATAAAATCTTTTATAAAAATCCCAGTAATTGTTTTGAAATAACATGTCCAACATAATTACATGTAAGTCTCATAAATATAATCCTAGGATGTACTTCTGGGAAATCTAAAAAGGTAATGGCTAAAAAAGAAACATATGAAGAATCTCAGGTAGTACATATAGGAAATATGAAAATGATGTGAAACCCCATGTATAATATCAAAATTGATGTGATAAGTCATTTCTTACATCCTAGACCAAGGTTCTGTGAAATATCATGTCCAAAAAACCTAATTGAGGCCTCTCAGTAGTAATCATGTATAAGTGATCTCACTTTATTGTTGATCCCCTCACCAAGGAATTCTATAATGATGAACCTTGTATCACACATGGTGTGGTGTACTTTCATAATAACAATGTGATTAATGTTATAAAAATGACCATTGGATCATGAATTCCTTAATATAAACCTGGGAAAAGTATAAAATCTATATAAAAATATATATCAATTAAATCATAAAATTTTCCATTCCAATTATAAAATATTTAAATGCACTGAGGACACATTTTCCATAATATAAATCATCAATAAATATAATTTTAAAATTATAATTTAACTCAAATATTCATTTCAAAAATAAAAAAAATGGAATTAAAAAAACATACCCAATGGGGGGGTTGTTCACTAGAAAATATATGTACAAACACATGTATTTGAACCCACCACACATGGTGGTTCATGTAATGCCCGGACCCCAGAAGCCCAGAGTCATTGCATTATTATGTATCATTAGAATGATCACAAAAGATAATGCCTCGAATGACCGATTAGATTAGTATCCTTTGAAGTACTAGATACATACATAATGTTTACATTACATCATAAAATGGAAAACAACAACAACATTGTTTTCATGGAAAACATTGAGATCCCATAGACTATCCTAGTAAGTCAGTCATAATATACTTCTTCACATCCTGGGAAAAATAAATCATAGAAAAGGGTGAGCTCAGATGCTCAGTAAGGATAACAATATAGCAAAAACATTCATAAATAAGCATAAACATTTATGGAAATGTATAAAACTAAAAAAAAATCCTTTTATACTTGATCTTCAGAGTAATATGGAAAAGATAAAATCAAATAATTACATTTACATACTCATATGGATATTCTACAAGTTGAATAGTCACAACCAATATCAATTTCCAGTTTCATAATGATGGAATGTGTAATTCCAGATATTCATAACCACATAGTCAAGGCCTTGTGCCAAGACTACAAATAAAATTTTTTAAAGGCCAAGTTCCAAGTCACTAGTTTGTCTCATGAGACCTACCGATGCATCGAGGAACTATAGAGGTATCCACCCATCACTTACTAAATCCAATTCATTCCCCTTATAAAAACGTTTAAACATAACATTAACATTCATATTAAAACTGGCATACAAAATGCCAATACATTATCAATAAACCATGAATTGTATGAAATAACACAATCATAGTTAAACATATCACAAAAACTTCTATACAATATGGATGTTTTGTATCACAATAAATAAACATCAAACTAACATAAAATCCATCAAAGGATGTTGACATTGATGAAATCAAAACCTTTTTAGAGAAATATCTCTTTTTATTTTGAAATAATTTAAAGGTCATGTAATTAAAAAAGAAAACATTTATATTTTAAAATATTCCTATAAGCATGTAAGGGAAACATCAAAAATTTTATTTCAGCATAAAATAGCTGCACCCACTGTATATGTTAAAAAAACATTCTTACCTTAAATTGGTCTAAAAGTTCATAAAGTACCTTGTTAGGAAAACGATTGAAATATTCAATTATAAACATCTTATAAAAGTAAAAAAAGGGTATAAATAAATTTAAAACATATTTTAGTATATATTAAAAAAGTTTTGAAATACATTTTTATGAATCGTGGATGTGGATGATAAAGAGGTCCCAATAGATACTTACTTAAATACAACCTCGGATAATAAAGAGATTGTGAAATTGACCCTTACCTTGTATTTTTCCTTGCTCAAGGGTAGGTTAAAATCCTTTAAAATGGTGAAGTAATTTTTATTATTTTATACAATATTCATATATAATAATATGATATCATATATGATCTTTTAACATTGCTTCGTTAATAATATCTTAGTTTTATCGTCATTTCGGGTGTTAACTGATTTATTTTCATTTATATGCATTGTTATGTATGTTATTTTGGTTATGTATATGATGTATCCAATTCATATTTATAATGATATTAATTCTATAAACATTATTTTTAATCATCTAATGAAAATTAGTCCTGAATGGATATGATGGTGAATGAATCTTTTTGGGTTCGTGGAGATGATAATACGTACGTACGCATGAGCGACAATATCATTATTTTGATATTTAAATAATATATAATCGGATGTTATATCATATATACTGAATAATTTCATTTTATATTTGTTATTTAATTCAATTACACATCATTATTATACCCATAAAATAATAATGTATTGAATAACAATTACACCATTACGTGGAGACGGTAAGCCGTACGTACGCACGTATGGTGACATGTCATTCAAAGGATGGATTGAATAATGAATATGGTGGTACCATATTTATAATAACATCAAATTATATAGAAGATACTAGATTTATTATTATTGAGTAGAAACAACAAATAATGTAAAAGTGAAAGAAGAAAGGAACTTGAAAGAGGTGATGAAATATTTACCAATTCTTCGGGATCTTCTTTTAGATTTGATCAAAATGGATCCTTATTTTGGTTTTATTACTAAATTAAGTACTCTAGGATTAAGGGAGGATAGTTTATAGGGTATTTGGGAAGGGTTTGTCTGATCCAAATGGCTTTGAAGGCGTTAATTAGATAGAAGGAGGAGTGCCCTTTTATAAGAGGTGGTAGGGGAACCTTAGGAAATGCTAGACATATTATTTTATAATAAAAACATTTTCGGTTTCTAATGCATTAAAAATTAATTATTTAAAGTATAAGGTGGGGATGGGTATAAAAACATTCCACAAATAGGTTTTAGACAGGTTTGGGTCACTATATTAACTCTATCGTTTATATTATACTCTTAGTTAAATTGTTTGACATTTACCGTGTCTCTTTGTATTTTTATATCATATGGTTAATAAAATTACTATATACAACCATGTGAACAAAAAGTGGTTAAATAATGATACAACTATCATTATTTAAGTCCTTTTTCCAAACCATAGGTTTTTAGGAATAGAATATCAATTAATAATATAATTTTTTTAAAAAAAAACTAATCTATGTCAATTTTGAAACTCATTGATTATATGTTTTTGATAAATTCAAAACAGTATTATTACTTCAAAAAAAATCATCTAACCGACCCTAACATGTCATATTAACCTAGAAATTTAGTGGAATTCCTTAAAAGTCTGAAATAACATTTATTTGTATATTTATAATATCAATTATTTTAATATTTCATTAATTACATAATTAATCCATTATCATTGTGTCAAAATTAAATTAAATTAATTAATGTCTAAAAAATATAAATAAAAAAATTATATATTAAATCTATTTAGATTTCTAATAAATAATTAATGTCAAATTTATCATAAGATCGACCCTATATTAACAAAATTTAAGTTATTATACATTTATTTTAACTCTTTTAACTCTTCTTTAAATAAAATAATACTACGTGTCCTAATCTGATCCAAATGAACCTAAATGATCATATTTTATTACTATGGTTGTATTTGGTCGAATTAAACTTATCCCATATAATTATTACAAGTGTTAAGGTAATAATAACATAATTTTTACCCTTAATTACCCTATTTACTTTTAATCGTGGTAAATAAAAGTAAAAAGTTACTATTCACAGAAAATTATTTTCATCTTACTAAACCAAATTTCTTTAATAATATCAACCGTGACTCTCAGATTTTTTAAATTCAACTCATAGAAGTCATTAAATTTAGTTTTTTGTAAATTTTCAAATTCCCTAGGAGGTGGGTAAAAGACGGTAAAAAGCTCAATAAAATTTCTATATATAACAAATTATTATAAAATGACTAGAATTAATTACATTGAAATTATATAGGTATCATGTATATATTTTGAAATAAAATTATTTAAATTAAATATATAATTATTTAAATGAAAAGTCAGTTTTAACCAATAACGAAATGTTTTTCACTATTAATCAAAAATTGGACGTTTTTAGAAACATACCAGAAATTATCCAAAAGCTAATTTTTATATTCCAAATTCAAAAATGAAGTCTATTTTACCAAATTAAAAGCATATAAATTTAATTTATTAATTTAAAATTAATTCTTATTGTCAAAACCAAAAAGCATATTTCTAAGAAATAATAATTATGAAAAGATTGACACTTGTTTATGCCCCATTTCAAATTGAAATTATTACAATAAAAATCATTGGATTAAATGGTAATGATATAATCTATTTATACTTCCCAACCATAAAAAAGTATAATTTAACAATATAATTTATTTAGATTAAAAAAGTTGTTTTCTGTTAAAATATAGTATTTTTTCACTATTCACACAAATATAAAAGCTATCATAAAAACACCAAATATTTATTGAAAATAAACTCTTATGTCCTGATTATATAGAAAAATTTCAATTCAAAAAATTGAATATATAAATGTTTCTACTATTGTATTTAAAAAGGGCTCACCATTAAAAATTGGCAAAATTGTATTTTTTTAAAAATATATCTTTTATCTGAAAAAAATGAATTTGTTCTTACATTATTTCTAAGAAACTCATAATATGTATTCTAAAATTATGAGGATTATATAAAGTTAAAAATTCAGTTAATACTATTCATAACAGCTTTTGAACAGTAAGTTTGGTAAGTCATGGTGAGCTTGAACTCGGTCTTGCATGTAGTGAAAGTTATTGAATTACATTGAATAAATAACGTACTATGAAATCTTGGAGTGTTACATTATTCCATACTTAAATAAATTGAATCCTTGTAATTTGAAATTGTTCTTCTAAAGTAAAAGGATGAAAATAGATAATACCTCTGTGGGAAATCCCACATCGTAAAATGGGTAAATAAAATTCAGTCTTATAAGAAGAAAAGGGAAATGTAAATGTCATCACGAAATTATAATCTCGATTATATGAACATTGGTGGAAATTAGATACACATAATTAGAGGAAAACATAAATATTTATTGGGAGTTATTGATGTGATCAGTCATAAACAATTGTAGAATTGAGATCCTCAAAGCCAACAATCTATGATGATTTAAAATATCATTGGTTCAAAAAACATAAGTTATTAGGATAACACATTTTTAGTTTTATGATACCTTACCTAATGTTTATGAATTAATTTCTGCATAAAATAACAGAATAAAAAAAATATACATGACAAGAAGAGTTCTATTCTTTAACTAATTTCAACCACAAACTCATCTTTCATTCTAAAAGATAATAGAATATACAAAAATATTATATTTATCTTATTCGTATAGGGTTCCAAAAATAAGAATATATAATTCATCTACCAGACCTTTTACAAAAACTAAATTATTCAATCTAGGACATCACGTGGGACAGTGGTATGTGATACACCATTGTCTCCCTTCGGTTGTAGGTTCAAGTCTCATAGCCTTACGGAATGTGGCAGGTTGTTGTCCGACCTCAGGGTTGTCATTTTTAGGGAAATCAAAAAAATAATCTCGAAACTAAACATATCCAAAATACTTCTTTCCAAACTCACTGTCCAAAATTTATAATTAAGGTAAACACAATGAAGATCCTTGTTTCCATGTAATTACATGGGAAAGACTTCATCATTATTCTTTTAAAACACTACAACATCTTAAATTATCATAAAACCTTATTGATTAAAGTAATACCACCTTATTCTTTATAGAATAATGCATATACTCATTCTATCCAAAAATGTTGTGTACTCCAACAATGATGGAATATACAAATCATTAATTAGTATCAAGGTATTCAAGAATATCCACTATAATTTATCCAAATCAATCATGTATAATTCAATAATCACTACCTCAGTATTAGAACCATATTATGGTTTATCTCCCCCTCAACCATACATTTTCCAAAAATTTAACCTGTTATTGTGTCACTTTTCTTGGTTCCACACAATCTAATGTCCTTAATGAAATATTACTGCAGTACAATCCTAATATACTCTAAAATTCTTATAACATGTACATAATTAATACAATACTCAAATGACAAAATAATTTAATAAAAATTCAAGAAATCTAATCATTCATTCTCATCTTAGGTAGTATCATAACATTATTATTATCCAATAGAAGCATTTGGGGTATACTCTGATAATTTGGACATTGATTCACATAGTGTCCCAACTCCTTGCAGATATAGAATTATACTTTTGAAACCATTTTCTTATCCTTTCAATCACGTACTTGGTGTCCCTTTTATCCACACTCATAACATACTCTCATTCCCTTCAAGAATTTACCTAGGTGATTCATTCCATAATTATCACATATTTGAAAATCCTTCTTTCCCTTCATCCCTTTATACATATTTTTGTGTACCATAATTACCTTCTATGGCTTCCCTTCAAAGCCATAGGACTCAAAGACCTATTTATTTATCTTATTGACACATGATACTATTTCTTTATATTTTGAGAATACATGGAATACTATATCCTTTCTAAATGTTGCCATAATACTATGAAAGATATGATACTTCTTACTGTATGTATCGTATGTATTATTGGAGTTATTATTTCCTCTACCGAGCATCATTTCTAGACAATGCCATACACTCGGTCAGTTAATGAATCACAATTCATAATTTCAAACACGTAAAATAGTTAACATAAATTGAACATTTTATGGATATAATCCATGATCATTAAAATGTTTTCTTTGAGATAGTATATACTCATAAAACCTTCTGAATGGTTTGTATATAAAATGAGAATTATCTAAATCATATCCCCTAGGAGTGTCGTAACCAAGAGTGCAATGACGCTCGTTGTCCTGCACGAGTTCTCATTCAAGTCTAGCTCAATGTGGTGTTTTCATGTTTCAGCCCTACCTACTTCTGTGCCAGAGCCGACTCTACCTACTCGTATCCATACAATGATGTATAGCCTGGAAAACTCACAAAATATCTACAATACCAAAATTTTAGGAAGTTCATCTATACTAATCCTACAAATCTATCTTAGGGATATGTGTTCTAATCAGAGTTTACATAAATCTAGGTTCTAAGGTTTTTACTAAACTTCCTCTAATATCAAATGTAACACCACAACCCCAGATGCCCAGATTCATTGCATTACATATCATTGGAATGATCACAAACTATCATGTCTTGAATGACCGATTAGTTTAGTAGCCTTGGAAGTACTATATACATTAATAAAGTTTACAGTACATCATAAAATAGAAAACAAACACAACATTGTTTCCATGGAAAACACTGAGATCCCATATACTATCCCTGCAGGTTAGTCATAATATACTTTTTTTCATACTGGAAAAAATAAGACATAGATAGGGGTGAGCTCAGATGCTCAGTAAGGATAACAAAATAGTATAAAATTTCATTAATAAACATTAACATTAAAGGCATTTTATAAGACTAAAAATGCCTTTTAAACATGAACATCAAGACAATATAGAATAGATAAAATCAAATAATTCCATTTACATACTAACATGGATATTATAATAGTCAAATAATCAATTCCATTATCAATAGCCACTTTCATAATGATGGAATGCATAATTCCAGACATTTCTAACCACATAGTCCTGACCTTGTTCTAAGACTACAAAAAATATTTTGTCAAACATTTGTTCCAAGACACTAGTTTGTATTATGGGACCTATTGATTCATCGAGGATATATAGCGGGCTCCACCCATCACTTATTAAGTCCAATGAATTCCCCATATGAAAAGTTTTAAACATAATATAATCATTCAAATTAAAACTGTCATACGAAATGTCAATACTCTATCAATAAATGATGATTGGTATGAAATAACAAATACACTATCAAACATATCACAAAACCTTCAATAAAACATGTACGTTTCGTATCATAATAAATCCACTTCAAAAAAACATAAAATCTATCAATGGATGTTGACATAGATGAAATGAAAAACACTTTTAGAGAAATATCTCTTTCTATTCTGACATCCATTAAAGTTCACGTAATTATAAAAGAAAAAATTTATATTTGAAAATCTTCTTATAATATTGTAAAATAATATTTGATGATTTTATAACAACATAAAATAGCCACACCGGTTGTATATGTAAAAAAAATTCATACATTAAATTTGTCGAAGAGCTCATACAGTACCTTGTTTGAAAAACGCCGCAATGATTATTTTATAAAAATCATATAAAATTCAATCAATTTTATAAATGACTTTAACCCATAGTCTAGTAAATAGTAAAAAAGTTTGGGAATACATTTTTAAGAAACATGGATGTGGATGATAAAGAGGTCCCAGTATATACTTACGTAAAAACAAACTCGGATAATAAAGAGATTTGTGAAATTAACCATTACCTTGTACTTTTCCTTGGTGAAGGGTAGGTTAACCTCCTGTATAATGGTGAAACAAATGTTATTAAATTATAAAATAATCACATATATTAATATTATATCATATATGATCTTTTAACATTTCTTTGTTAATAATATCTTAGTATTATCGTCATTTAGGGTTTTAACTGATTTTTTTCCTTTATATGATTTGTTACGTAAGTAATGTTTGTTATGGATAGTATGTATATTATTCATATTTATAATGATAATATGTGTTTAAACATTATTGTTAGTCATCTAATGAATATTAGTCTTGAATGGATATGATGGGGAATAAATCTCATCGCGTTCTTGGAGACTGTAATCCCTATATATTCCTGAGCAATAATACCATTATTTTGATATTAAAATAATATATCATTAGATGTTATATCATATATTAATAATAATTATAATATTATATTTATTATTTAAATCAATTACACATCATTATTATACCCATCCAAATAATAATGTTTTGAATTACAATTACACCACGATGTGGAGACGGTAAGTCGTACATACGCATATATGATGACATGTCATTAAAAGGATGAATAGAATAATGAATATGGTTATACCATATTTATAATGACATCACAGTGTATAGAAGATATTGGAGTTATTAATTTATAATGGAAACAACAATGAGAGATGGAGTGGAAGAAGAAACGAACTTGAATGAGGTGATGAAATATTTACCTCTTCTACATGTTTTTCCATTTGATTTGATCAAAAGGGATCATTGGGATGAATATATCCCTAATGTAAGGCCTCTAAGATAATGGGAGTAAATTTTAGAGGGTATTTTTGTATTGTTTTTTCGATCAAAATGGATTTGATGGTGTGAATTTGAGAGAAGGTGGTGTGACTTTTTATAAGAGGGGTGAAAGGCACCTTAGGAAAAGCTAGAAATATTATTTTATAATAAAATCAATTTTGGTTTATAATGGATAATAATTTAATTATTTAAATTATATGGTGAGGATGGGATGAAAACCACTCAAAAAATACGTTTTATACAGGATTGGGTTAATATATTAACATTATCTTTTAGATTTAACTATTAGTTAAATAGTTTGAATTTTACCGTCTCTCTTTGTATTATTATATTGTATGGTTAATAAACATTATATATAATTAAAAAATAACCCCATGTGGTTAATAAATGGTACACCTATCACTATATAAATCCTTTTAACAAATCTTGAATTTTTCGGAGTAGAATATCAATTAATAATATAATATTTGTTTTAAAAACTCTTTTATCTCAATTTTGACACAATTTGGTGTTCTGTCTTTCCTAAATTCATTACAGCATAATTAATTCTAAAATAATTCATCTTACCAACCGTAACATGTCATATGAACCTATAAAATTAGATTAATTCATTAAAAGTATGAAAATATATTTATTTGGATATTTATAATATCAATTATTTTAATTTTTCATTAATTAGGTAATTACTACATCATCATTGTGTCATTAATATATTGAATTATTTAGTGTCTAAATAATATAAAAAATTTCAATTATGTAGGAAATATTTGTATTTTTTTAATTATTATTTATAGTCAGATTTATCTTATGTATAACTTTATATTATAAATATTTTAGTTATTAATCTATGATTTTAACTCCTTTAACTCTTCTTTAAATAAAATAATAATAATTTTCCTAATCTAATCCAAGTGGACCTAATGGGTCATATTTTTTTCTTATGTTTTTTTGGTTGAATAAAACTTATAAAATAGAATTATTACATGTGTTAGGGTAATAATAATATCATTTTAACCCTTAATTATACTATTTACTTTTAACTGTGGTAAATGAAAGTAAAAAAGTTACGGTTCACAAAAAATTGTTCTCATCTTAATCAACCAAATTTTAAATATTGATATTAACCATGACTCTCATATTTTTAAAATTCAACTCACATAAGTTGTAAAATTACGTTTTATGTAAATATGAAAATGCTACTAGGAGGTGGGTAAAAAATGGTAGAAAGTCAATGAAATTTTTATATATCAAAAATTATTATAAATTAACTCCAATGAATTACAATTAAAATATATAGGAAATAAGTATCTATTTTGAACTAAAATAAATTGAAATGAAATAAATAAATTTTTAAATGAAAATCCAGTTTTTACCAATAACGCAGCGTTTGTCACTATTCATCAAAAAATTGAATGTTTTCAGAAACATACCATAAATTCACCCTAAAAGAATTATGATATTCGTAATTCAATAATGAAGTCTATTTTACCAAATTAAAAACATATAAATTTAATTTATTAATTTAAAATTAATTCCTATTGTCAAAACCAAAAAGTATATTTTTTAGAAATAATAACTATCAAAAGATTGACACTTGTTTATGTCCATTTTCAATGTGAAATTACATACAATCACAAGCATTGGATAAAATGGTAAAAATATAATCTATTTATACTTCTAACTATTAAAATATATAATTTAACAGTATAAATTTTTTTTATTTAAAAAGTAGTTTTTAGTTAAAATATGGTATTTTTCTCTATTCACCCAAATATGAAAGTTATTAGAAAAAACCAAAAATTTATTGAAACTAATCTATTCTATACTGATTCTAAAGAAAAAGTTTATTTTGGAAAATATAATCTATAAATGTTTCAAATATTGGATTTAAAAGGATTCACTATTAAAAGGAGGTAATATTTCATTTTTTGAAAATTACTTCTTTTATCAGAAAAAATGAATTTCTTCTTACATTATGTCTAGAAAATTCTTTATATGGATTGTAAAATTATAAATATTATATAAAGTTCAAAATTTAGTTAATAATATAAATAACTACTCTTGAATAACTATTTTCGCATGTCATGGTGCGCTTAATCTCGGTGTTGTGTGTAGTAAAAGTTATTAAATTACTTTGAAGAAAATAAGATATAGTGATATATTGGGGTGTTACAATTCAGGTTGAGTTAATAGACCTATAACATGTAAATTTATTCAAGAAGGAATTATGGTCATACTCTATTAATTTAATTTAAGGTATTTTACATTTCGAGGGAAACACATGTAATTTCCTATGCATGGAACTATTAAAATAATTAAAAAATGATCATAAATTCTATGGAAATCAACTGGACCACATATCTTATACCAATTAATCTTCATCATAAAATATTTATCCTTGATTTTATATGGAATGAGTGAAATCATTGAAATCATCGGATGCCAAAAATTCTGGGAAAATTATTTTCATGGATGTATAATTAATTGCGAGAAAAGAAATGGAGAACAGAAGAAGTATGACTATTAGATTTATTGAAAGGATTCTAATTAATATGATAGATATTAAATTGGAATAATAATCGATGATATCTACTTATAGAATAATGTGTAAGAGGAGGAGCACATAGAATAATCTTCTTGGGAAATGGGGAAGAAAAAATGGTGAAAACTCCATGAGGGTCAAAGTGGAAAAATGGTTCTATTACACATTAAATGATTTGAATGGTTTGTGTAACCCTGAACCAACCTTTTGGTGCCACTAATTTAGTGGCACTAACTATAAGGGCTAGGATAATTGTTTTCCAATCTATGTGTTTCCCATGTGCCAACCTCTACATTTTACTACTGACCTACTAGCCAGTCATGCGTACTTCAGTGCATTTTTTAAAAAATCACGTTACACCCACAAGGAACTTGTAACAAAATTTAATATCCCCCACATGGTTTAGAATAATTATAAAAAAACTATGTCCCTATAGAAAACATTCCACAATGTTTGGGTGACACGATTAGTTCAAATCATACACCAACCATGCACTATTTCCCATTCCTCCAAAACAGATATTTTAGAGTCTGATGACCATAAAAATAAACTAATCATCAAAGTCACATCTAGATCCCTTAACCATGTAAAAAAATCAATTTATAGTGGTCCAATTATCATATTGACATTTCTTATCTATGTTAAATACTGGGAATGTCCAAAAAAAATGAAATCTCAAAATCCATTGGAAAAATAAACCCATACAAAACGTGGGACAATTTGATTTCCTCTCATTTGAAATTCTTGTCATAGTGAATTATTTTTGAAATATTTTAAAAAATAGTTTTCTATGTTAAGTTATGCATTTTTTTTTAAATTATACCATTGTATTTTCTACTCCCAACAAACATAAAGGAGCTACTATAAACAAGTGGTACATAAGTAGCTAACATTATAAATTTTCTAAATTAAAAACATAAAAATTAATAAGATTAATTATAGATACCGTATATGTTAAGGCATTAAAAAATTTTCATATGTTTCATCATCTAACCTATTTAACACTCCACCACATGTTCAACATTTTAAGGGCAAATTTCAAGTCAAAATACATTGTCTATATTAATTTCCCATTGAATTATATCCATAGTTTCATACTGACACACCCAGTGTGTTTATGAATTTAAAAGTGTGTTCTAATTCAAAACAAAACTGTTTATCCAAGTGTAGAATTTTTTTTTTGAAAATCACTATAAACCCCCTAATGTTGCACACATCTCATCCCGACAGTGTTCAGAATTCAATTTCTCACCAAATCAATCCCACTATTTGAGATAACTTGAGTTGAATTACATAAAATCGACTACTTTCAAAATTATCATCCCATACGACTGAAGCATCACCAAAACTATACTTTGTAAAAATAATGTAAAGAGTACTAATATGTTTCTAACAACATTCATCAATTATCATACAAGACTTCTGGTGATGACTCCAAGATTAACCATCTCCAACAAAAACCTATCATCATGCAATAACACTACAACATGTGCATTCCTGAAAAATATATATAGATCTCCATAAGGTACTATAGTCTTAAATCCAATATCTATATTTCACTGAAACCATAATTAAATCAAACATGGAATTTACTAAAGATTCTACCCAAACATTATTTAATTAACTGAAATGAATATGATATCCAAAATGAATATCCAAAACCATAGAATAAAGATACAACAAATTTTCTCACATGAGGGTTTCCCCTTGTAACTAGTGACCCTCTCACCACCTTAGGATCATCCTAATCTGCACCCATAAAAAGCATGTCTATCACAACCTGTTTCCACATACAGTGGATTTCATGGTAAAGAACCAACTTATCAACAATACTAAGTTAAATGTAACTCATCACTCATTATAAAACCACTAGAATAGTTTTTATGATATTAAAAAAAATTATATTATAATAAGGTCCATCACCCATAAGGTCCACATACATACAAAAAACTATATGTCTTATTTTAAACTACCCATATCAAAATACTCATAAAGCGTTCTTTAGTGAACCCATAAAATATATTTGGTTATAAATCTCATCTTATAGTCAATTATACCTCAGTGTACCAATCATTAGGTCATGATTAGAAACATGGTTTTCTATATACAAGTATGACAATGATATTTTATCTATAGTTATGTATTGATTATCCTAATCTATGATATGATTTCAAATAGGTCTATACATTCCTTTTCCGTTACCTGACCCCACATATCCAATGATGCATTTCACCATCCATCAATGGGCTAGTAATCTCATGTCACATAGTTATTTATGATTTATCCCATGATATAGGGATATTTATTTAATTTATTCTAAATTTCCTAATCAACATGCACATATGAATCCATTTCTTAAAATAATTAGTTCTATTATCACACCCTTCCATTCACAAATTTCATTATGAAATGGAAAAAATATTCAGTTGGTGTAAACTACCTTATAATTTTCATCATGTGTAATATCTCGTATCACCCAATTTGAGACCCAAATATTGATCCCCTAAGATGTTCATTAATAATGTAAATCTAACCATGCTAAATGGTTCATCAGTTCTAAACACACAAGTAGATCCATTAGACATCATCTTCAAAATTGGGAACCTACTTGCAATATTTTTTTTCCAAAAAACTACTTCTTTATGGAATCATTTCAGAAAAAAATGCATCTATATAAAAAAATATGATCAATTGGGATGTGAAACAGAACAATCATAGCGTATGAATCACATCCCACGTGATGGATTTTCTCACATGAAATATAAATCACTTAAAAATGTATTTAATAGAGTTAAAATTGAAACATAATGATAGGTCTACGACCTATAAGGCTATCAAAAACATTGTAAAATGAGAAATAACTAACATTAACTGGGTTTCCACATGTTTTAATACCCCATTGAGGTGTAATATACATAAAAAAATCATATCATTTGGGTTCATATTATATAATCAGTCATACTCAGGACAATCAATGACCAAGAAACACCTCTCCTCTGAAAACTAATACAAGCATTTTCCAATGATTATTTTCCATATAGGGCCCCACCTTAACCTAGATACACCATTACCAATGACTAAAAAACTAACCCTATATCTAGGTCTTTCTTAGATGTTCACTAGGCTCACCATCCTAAGATATATGTTATCAAAATAGTAAAAATGAATTCAATTGACGTACACAGGAAATGTACTTTCTCCCATCCAGGGAATATCTCATGGTATTCTAAACCTAACATGTAAGAATGGATTTAAACTAAGAACACCACATTAATTTTTTCTTTGTAATGAATTTTTAAAAATTAATATTTATTATGATATTTTAGGAAGCACACATATAAGAGAATCTAGAAACAATTTCTATAGAAACCATATAAATAACAATATTTGTCCAACCCCATATAGCATAATAGGAAATTTATAATATATTTTCTGATTTAATCTTTTATTTAGAAATGAATATTTTACAACTACATTTGTTATAGAACATCTCAATTTCATTCTATAAAGGTGAATTCCCTTTATTTATATTTGTAATTTTAAATCACTAGATAATTATAGAAATATGACTAAAATAAAATAAAAGGCCTCTTATAATATAATTAGGGGGTAGTCAAGTAATATTCCACCATAATTTTATATCTATAACCATATAAGAGGCTACGATAAATTTAAATTACCATCATATTAGTGTAAACATTGCCTGTGGGGTTATGTTCCATGGATCAATAGAAGTGGTGGATTCCTAAATTGGTCCCATCAAAACACTTTGGGTTTAGGAATATTGGAAAAGATTTCAAATTTTTAGATTAAATTCTATATAAATTACCATTGGAATTACATTTAAATATATCCTATAATAGTAATTTCATTCAAGATTAAACACATCCTTTATGAGATTATATTATAATAAACATTTCCCACCTGACCTAATTGGGTCTAGTTGTGAATTTAGGTATTTAGTCATCTTGGTCACCATTCCCATGTAATAGAGGTACTTGTGTTAATAAATGAAACCATATTCCATAATTATTTAAATTTAATATAAATATGTGTGTGTGTGTTTTTGTGTGTCATGGTTAAGCTAAATGAATCACTATTCCCAAATTATAAAGGTACCTACCATTATATGTTATAATTATCATTTATGTAACAATAACTTGGGATTTATCATCAACTTCAGAGTATATCGAGTATATCCATGGTGAATCAATTATATGGGTAACTATTTTTGATTAATAAATTCCAATATACATTATAAATTTGAAAATTAACTCTGATTTAATTAAAATGGATAATGTTTCATCTGATGAATCAAATGGTTCATTATTCAAACGAGTCATTATTGGTTAGTAAAGGTACATGCATCAATCTGTTCAGGAAAACAACATTATGTCCATTGAAGACTATTTAATATCAAATAATATATCCTAATTATCACTAAGCATCATATTAATGATTAATAATAAAAATAAATGTAGAAATATTCTTAGAAAAATAGTATATAAGAAGGAAATATTGTAATTATGTAATAAAATCAACAATGCTTGGTATAAAAATCATCAAAAATCAATAAATCTACAGTGAAATCAACATGAGATGGCATATGCAGGACATGTGAATATATATGTTCATATAATGATTCATGTAGTAATTCCTCCTTTCTATAATGTCACAAGAATAATATTCCATAAATTAGTATGTAATAGAAAAACCTCAATCACTAGAGTTGAAATATAAATCACATGTAATAGCATCAACATAAATAGTCGCTTCCCTAAAAACACGATCTTTTTTATAATTCATGGGTTGGATAGACCAAGAAATGAGATATTTACTAGGTTCCATCACATTAACTGTGTCTATTATAAAATTGAAAAATAGTAATACAAAAGAAAAATAAATCTCAAATTCCATAGTGTAACATCCCCACTCGAGATCCACTAAAATAGTTCCCTGATCTGGTTGGTCACATGTCATCAAGTGCACATCGTCATACGTTGGATGCTAATAACTACATGTGAGGATATAATGAAGTTATAGTGGGAATATTATACACTCTGGATCATATATAAATACATTAGAAGAAATAATATACAATGGTTTTTAATTATAATAAAAACTAATCATCAATAATAAATGAATGGGTAATCATGCATGAATATTCTACAATTAATTGGAAGAAGACATACTATAGGAAATACAATAAGAAATGGTATATTGATAAGGAAGAAAATAAATAAGAGACACAATATCCATCCTAAATTGTGTAATGGGAACTATCTTTATCCTCTTTTACCATACTGAATCCAAGCCTAGAACAATAACAACAAGAATGAACAATCTGATATCATGAACATATAAACATGAGGTCTGTTCAGGTACCAAACAGTGGCCCAAACATGGTGTAACATATACTCAATAGGCCACCATTAATTATAACTAATGTAATACAGTATGTGAATATAGAAAATTATGTGTGCATGTACAAAAAGAAAACATTATAATTTAAAAATAAGTATAATCTTTTTTAGCTCAGGTTCCTCAATGGACACATGGTTGATCAGACATACTTCCTCCTAAGATGGAATTTCACTGAACATGTTTTAAAATTTATATAGGTATATATATATATATATGTATGTATATATATATATGTTTTACGTAGGAGATAACATATATAGACATATATATATGCATGTAATACTATAAAATACATAAGGCATGAAATTTTCATATATGCATAATAATAATAATATAATAAGGATCTCCTAATATGATCATGGGAATTCTCCCAACATCTGAATGGGGATATATTGTGTCTTGTTGTAAAACCCTAAAATATTATGAGAACATTCATGCCCAACATTAGTACACATAATGTTTATAAGAGAATCCTATGTAGTATATCCATAAATCTGAAAAGGTACTGACCATAAAAGTATCAAAAACAGAATCCTAGATAGTAAATTAGAGAAATCTAATAATGATATGAAATTCTAGGTCAAATATTCAAATATATGTGAAAAACAAGTACAATATCCCATTTTAAGGAGATTTTGAAAAATAATTTTCAAAAAATCTAAGTGATTCCTCTCAATAGTAATAATGTATATGTGATCTGACTCACCCTAGGATCCATTGACCAAAGAATTCTGTGAAGAGGGACCCGATATGTATTATATAGAGGTTTTCCATCAGTATCATATTTCATTTAATATTGAAATAATATCCATGGTATTATCCATGATATAATATAAATTATAGACATATTATACAGTTTATATCATTTTCAATTAAAAAATAAAATTATCCATTACATTTATATGTGACATAAAGGCCATAAGAACACTCATTCCATAATATAAATCCACAACCTATTTAATTTAAAAAAATATAATTTTTTTGTTTATATCACACCAAGGAAAATAATGCACACATCAAAGGGCTGGTTCATTCACTATACAATGATGGTGAAAAGTAAAGTAATATGACTCACTATAATAGGTGGTTTGGGTTGAGGTTGTGGACCTTTGACCTTGTATAGTGATTCTTGATGGAATAAAGGATGTACTCTATGTATTTACAGTATAGTGTTTTATATTTCATGGAAAATTTCAAAAATGACGGGTGTGTGGTATAATGAAATAGTTTATAAATGTGTGATATATCATGGGAAAGAAACTACACCGCCTACTATATACCAATGAAGCATCTTATGTCTGACATCATACCATTATTTGAACCAAAATGAGAGATATTTTAGAAATCTTCAAACACCAAAAAATTATGAAACAAGATTTGGAATAGATATTAAATATGATATGGTAATTGAAAATTATATATGAAGATATATATTAATTAAATTTTTGAGGGGCTTATAAATAATTAGATGATGATGAATTTTGAAAAATAATTAAGGAGATATATCTATGGAAGATGGAGAAAACGTGGATCATTTGGGAGAGGATGCTAGAGAAATGTGGATGGAAAGGGGTGAAACCCCATTAAGGTTTGGAGGTGTGAATTTCTAATTTTTCCTTTTTATTTCTCTTCATGGTTTGGTCCCATTTTTTGAATAACAATGCAATAATGGTGCAGTGCCATAGCCTAAATGGAACTCACCATATGGGTTGGTGAATGGTTTTCCAAACCATGCACTACCTGTATGCCAACCTATGATTTCGTCGTCATGCATCCTTGGGTTAATGGTTTCAGAAAAATTTTGGTACCATAAAAACACATGAACCAAGAGGCATGTTCTCCTATAGGGGCCTCACTTTTTCTATAAATTATACCCCTTTTTAAAATAGGAATCATAATTTCTACAAAATTTTCACCAACAATGAGCTTGTACCTATATCTCTATAAAAAAAATTTGAGATCCCATAACCCATTAGACTCATCCAATCACTTGATACCCATCTAGGGACATAAACTAAATCAAAAAATATATTAAATTTATGTATTGAAACTCTCAAATTAATATTTAAATGATTAGTTAATGATTTTTCACATTCAACCAATGTGAAAAATAAAATTCCCTTGAAAATTCCACCGATCCATAACATTGGATGTTACCATATACAACATATAGTCCTAAAAATCTATAAAAAACTAACCATACAACAATTTTAGTCATGAATTGTAAATAAAAACATATTCTCTCTTATGAAACTCCTTATTTTAGATTATCTTTTTATGGGTATATTTGAGAAAAAAATTATATACTTGATTTATCATTTGATTATAGTTTGGAGGTCCTTGAATCATAATTTTACAACTTCCATTGTTTAACTAGTTAATATAAATCCATGTTTCACATCCTTATCATCTATAATTCGTAATGATAAAATCTATAGGTATATGCAATTATTTAATAAAAACAATCCAAACTGGGGAAATACTCTTGGTATTATTGTGGGTTATCTTATAATCTCAATGTGCATCATCCAAGCAATTGATATAATTTTTTCTATCTAAAATCATGTTTTTCTCAAATATATGATTGAAATAATTATTTGAAACATCAAAGTGGTGTTTTTTTGGGTGGTATAGAGTATATGTTCTATGCGTAATGCAATATTTGTATGTGAGGGAATAAAAATTTGGGATACAGATGTTTGACCCTTTAAAATGATCCTTAAAATGAATTCCCACAACAATAATAATCTAATAGAATATTATTGGCTCATAATAGATTTCATTTCTCTATGATGTATTCATGTGTGTATTAAATATGTGAATGACTTACAAAACAAACATGCATCATATAACAAGAAGGAACAACATAATCCAATTATTATGAAATTCCTATCTATCCTAAGTGGTCCAAAGTGTTCAAAACATTATATTTTATGAATAAATGAATAATATTCTCTAAATCATGATCAAGAACACACATCCTATGTATTTTGTAACTATACATGCACCGTAGATTGAGATTATCCCATAAATAATACATAAACCCGTATCTTAATTTTTTTTAATGGGTTTTCGTTAAATTAAAATTTTTTTTAGAGGAAATGATATAGTTAATTAAATTATAGTAGAAATGTTTATTACCTAAGATAGTATAAAAATTCTCATCATGAAATGTGTCCATAAGTGGTACCAGACCCAAGGTGTTATACTATAGTGTCTGGGTGTTGCTAATCCTTTGGCATACCACCTAGTCTCCAACCCTTCACATACTTCATATGAACATCAAAGTTTTAAAAAAAATTCACCATACATATAAATATGAGGTTTTCATCTATAATCTTCATGTGGTATTTCAGAGTTACCCATTTAAAAAAAACTACTTTAGAGCCCAATAAATTTGATTGGAATTTATCATAGGAATATATAATAGAAATCAAATATTTTTCAATAAATTTTTGTTTTGTTGTTAGAATCCAATGTCCTCAATGAATATTATGTCACATGTGAATATCTCTCCACCCTATATGATAAGAATAATATATGAAAAATGTTGGAATCACCACACATAAGCTCAAATGGGGGATGGCATCATTATAGTTGTATTATTTTGCGAGTGGTCAAATTATTATTTATCTCATCAAATGATACACTTCACGAATCTTTAATAAATTAGTTAATATATTTTTGATAAAATAATAATATTAAAAGAATGATATTTCTAAAATCTATGTTGAAGTGTTGATAACAATTATCATTTCAAAGGAATGATTGAATATAACACACACACATATAGGATATGGAATGTATGAAATGATGTCTACCTTATATTTTTTAACCACAATGATATATTATTGCAATATACAACCATGGTCATTTCCCTTATGTACAATTAAACTAAATTTATGAAGTTACAAAATAGTTAATTTCTCAATGAAAGAATGCAACCTATTACAAAAACACAAGAAAAACCCACCCAATGAACAGCTATACACTAAAAAATATTCCAAAAATATCCCCATTAAATTCTCAAGAAAATTAGAAAATATACTCACCATGCAAATGTTGAAGGTACATGGGGTTTTTTAAAGTCTATATATAATACATTGGTATGTAATGTTTCTGATTGGGATGGTTAATTTCTTCTTATCATATCCCTCTTCTACAATGGAATCTATAAAATATCTAGAGAATCCATTCTTGAAGTAATATCCTATCCTTAAAACAGGTCCATCAACCACATGGTAAAGGAATTTAAGGGTGAAATATTGTTTGTGGTTGGATTTACATAGTTTTCCATCATAAATACTCGCTTTATATCTATTTTGAATACTCATAAGAACTGAATAAACATTTTATTTCTTTTTAATAGTGGAAATTGTTTTATTTGGGACAACTAGGGCATGGTTGACCAATTGAGAGTCCGAAATGTGGTAATCTATACCTACAATAAGAAATTTTTTCACCAAATTATTGAATTTTTTTAATAATTAGCGTATAATCCCCCTTTTCGAAAGTCTAACTGATTTATCCCTGCCCTCTAAAATAATCATTTTCATACAAATAAAGGTAAAAATACATAGTATGTTTTCCAAGGTCCACAAAATTTTCCAACTATTATCCCTTAAATGATTAAAATGTTTTCATTCTATTTTTGTAAGTAGATTATTGTAAAAAATTATAGAAAACTTTTCCTTATTCAATAGGTATCAATTTTTTATCTTTGGTGTAAATTCATCGAGTTCCAATTTGGGTATGATTTTTATTAATATAAATGAAATGGGAATTGAAATATGGGCACAATTAATGTTTGGGTCTAAATATACATCAACAACATCATGTAATAGTTTATCAAATCCATATTCAAACTCAATTAATACTTAATAGTCAATGTGTAATTGCATAGAATTTGAAAATTAAACCATAATAGAATAAGAAATTAGTGTGGTTTGATAGTTAGAAATATGTGTAAAGGTATTTTTCAAGCTCAAATTAGAACTAATACCCAAGATCACTTGAATCATGTAATTAACCCCATTGACAAAATTGAAAATTAATATTTTTAAAAACAACCCAAGAGAGGTCCTAACAGGAGGTGAAGACAATATAATGGTCTTCTAAGGGTCACTTCATGGTGTATAAAATGTTAAATCATAAAATAGAACCTATTAATTCAATAAAATGTTTACCATCATGTATATTTAGTATTGTAATGGAAATTTAGAGGAATTAGTTTCCGAAAATGATGGATTTATGGGATATTACATGATAATCTTCAAAAAAACATCTTGATAAAATCAACATGAAAGATTATGTCCTTTACCTAAAAAATTACACCTTCAAGGAATACCATCATAAATGTCGTAGTTATATTCTCCAATTGAAATACTAATATTTTCACCATTAAATATGTAATCTATAAAGAATAAAAAATTGGGTGATGCATAACATTTAATGAATCTCCCATATCACATAAAGAATCTAGAAATTGTTACTCCCTTATAGTGAATGGAATGGTGAAGGTGTCTTGGCCCTTGCATATTTCCAGTATATGTAATTTTGGTGTGTTGAATGTATATTCATTCTATCCAAGGTTTATCCACTCATTAATCTTTATAAATATATTATTTTTTTAATGTTATTTAAAAAACATAGAAAATATTTTTATTTACATGATTTATTTAGGTAGAGGGATGTAGATTTCATGATGATTAAATGGGTCAAAAAACTCTTTTGGTATCACCTCTTAAAATGTATTATTAGTTTTATAAAATCTATTTAAATTTTTGTGTTTTATTAGGGTCACTATCAATATTTTTCTTGACATTTTATTTCTTATTTGGTTTTTGATCAGTGGTTATTTAATGATGATTCTATAAAGTTGTGGTGAATTCTAGTGGATAGATATGACTATATGTAATAACTATTTTATTCTCACTTCTCAGTGTGATGTAACTATCCTTACCATTAGTATTTTGAGTTGGTGGAAGGGGAATATTTCTAACATTATTTATTATCTATTCATTGAGGCTAGTAGAAATATACATCATTTTCATCCCAATCTCCTTGAACTCTATACATTTTCTCTTCATATCATTCTATTGATTAAGATAAATTTACATCAAAATTTCATTAATATTAAAATATACATTTATTTGGAAGACCCTATTAGTATTTTACTTGTTGAATCTTGGAATTAAAATGTCTCATGGGGTTGTTGAAGACCTTGTAGATAAGGAAAATGCTACATATTTTTTTATTTAAAAGGTGGAGCTATTTATTATCCAAATCCATATCTCATGCATGATTTATCTTTATAACCTAGGTTATATATTGGATTAAAGGAGTCATACTTTTATTAAGGTTCTTTTACACATTTCTTCTAGTATGAATTTCCAGGGAATGTGGTTTCCCAATCATTTTCATCTTGTAATCAGAGGTAATAGTTTTTATGGTGGTCTCGTTCTGTGAAAATTCTAGAAGGTCTCATAATAATGTATTAGGATGTATTTTGAGACAATGTAACTTTTCTAAAAAGAGTGGTTAATTCATATAATATAGTATCAATTAAATTATTTTCATTATAGGAAGCACTTAGCTATTTACTTCTCTAATAGGTTTGGTATCTCAATTACTAATTTTTTTATATTTTGTTCTCTGTTTTCAATCAATGTCCATGATACTTCTGGTGTTTTGATAAGCAACACAACTCCAACCACATCATCCACCATAATCTTCTCCATAAGTGTGAGGCTAGTATAGATGTACTAGATGAGGAGTTTCTCATGGATTTGGTGATGTTGGTAACTTGTTATGAACTCTTTAATCTATAATATTACTCATAAACAAACCCCCATTTTCCATTATTGATCCATGATATCATTTTTGAATAGTAGTGGTCTATAATTCTTGAAAAAATAACGTTATAATTTTATTCTAATAATTGTACCAACTTAATACGTATATAGGTTTTAAATAATAAAAAAATTTATTGATTTTCAATCAAGTGAAATTAGGAATTATATTGATTTTATTTGACCTTATGAGAAAGTTCTTTCTTTCATTGCTGACTATACAACATTAATTAATTTACAGTTTTTTTTATCCTAACCAGATAAGTAATGAAATTTTGGTAGAAGGTGAGTTAATAAAAATTTTAATTTGATGTCTAATTTTATATTGTTCTTGTTTCATATTTTCTTTATATGTTATTTCTATTTAAAAGTTCATATAATAGTGGACATTATATATTTGATAAACAATAATAATTCCTTTAGAATGAAATTTCAAGTTTCAATCCCCATGTATGTGTTTATTTTCAGATAATATATCAATGTGTATCATATCTTAAATAATATAGAAGAGAAAATGTAAATATAATATATCATAATTTCAAGAGAATAAGTTTCAATTTATAGTTTAATAGAGAATAAGAGGTAAAAAAATAAGGCATGGGAAATAATAATAATGAAAGAAGTGGAAATAAAATGATAAATGATTATAAATAATACCTATAATTTGTTTTAAAAAATGATTCCATTATTAGAAATTAATCAAACATTAATGGTTCTATCATGTGATATATCAAATGATATTTATTTTTTGGGTACATAGGTGCGACATAAAATCTGTTCAAGTTAATTCTCTAAGGAAAAAATACATATTCAAATATTAACACTATTTAAAAACATATAAAAGAAACTATTTATTAAAAAAGGTTATAAGGGGTGTTTTTTATGATTTATAACACATTAAGATTTATGGTGGAGGAAGATTTATTTTTCCCTTTTTAATTTGAATGATAAAAAACGAAAATATTATTTGGAAAATGATTTTATAAAGCCTAATTTATCTAATTTTACATCTTCACATACTTATTCATCATTATATTTCTAAATAAAATCAAGCTGACTACAATTACCTAATTATTTTATCCTGAAACCCTTTGATAAATAACACAATCATGAAGATGAAAGGAAATGGACCATGAGATAGCTTTAGAAAATGCAATCCTAGAACCCTTTTTCGATTTTTCTTATAAGGCCATCTTTTAGTCATTGTTAAATTAAGGGACATATGAATTATAAAAATGAGGATGAATTTAATTTTGGGATTTTATTTTGACTCTAATAATTCACCACATGTTGTTTTTTTACAAATTAATATTATTCTCTAATAACTCACACATTACTCAACCTCGCGTGAATTGTGTCAATTGTTCAGTTTATTGATTTGTTTCATTTATGTAAAAAATTTAATATATAATATTAGATGAATTATATAAAAAAATTTAATACAAAAAAATAATGTCATGTTAGTGATAATCATATTAATTAATATTAAATTCCAATCTTCTACGGGTATTTTAGTAATCGTACAAAAAATTTAAATGTGAAAAGTATTAGAAAGGGTATATATAAAATTATTTTTTCTCTTAGTTTATAAATGAACTATGTAAATTAAATTAAAAATTAATTGAAAATATTAGATAAAATGGAATATAAATGGAGTGCATATTTGAAAAACACCAACATTACAATGTGAAGAGAATGAAAAAGGATTTGATTAATTGATCTGTTCTTCAAGAGATATCCTTATTTAAATGATTGGATAAATAAAGTGAAACTAATTATCATCTGCATTAATTGTACTAATTAATTTCCACCAACCTCTAAATTTGAAAAATTATATAGAGATTAGGAGGGTCTGTGTTTCCATGAGGATACAAGTGTGAATGGGGAAATTCAGATAAATATTTTAATCAGGTTTAATTATAATATTAAACTTTAAATCAGAAAATCCACCAACACTTATAGAAGTATTATCTTTTCATAATATATTTTTATATATTTAATAATATTTTAATACAAATCCAACTTATAATCTATATTATATTCCTAAAATGGTAATGTGGTATCTAATCTGATGAGTCTAGTCTATCTTTGAAATCATGTCCCATTTACTCTAACAAAATGCATGATCCAACTCAAACAGTCTAAATTAATGGTTTATCCCATTGATTTAGGAATTATTTTATGTAATATTATATTAAATATTCCACATAAAAAATACTTATGATAAAAATATTAAATTTTACATTAAATTGTCAAAATTGTAATTTTCATCAAATTTGAAAATGAATGACCTTGTCCAAAAGTATTCTATAAATAAATATAATAAACACAATTTGATTAAATTATGTCATAAATTATGTATAATGTAATAAATAATTATTTAATAAATTTTCATGCTGGCTCAATATAATTATACCGAGTTAGTCCTTAGAAGATGGATATAAGAATATACTATTTCCCAAGTAACTTCTTGACAGTAATAGAAGAGTTGTGTGTCTATGGGATAACCACAACACCACAATAGGGATTTAGTCATCTTAATTTTAGGTGAAACCTATTAATAAATCTTAGGTTTTACTGTTTTGTGATTACTTGATTAAATAGATTCATGTGAACAAAAAACGAGACAAGAGTGAGTGTTCTGTTCACTAAAGTTGTGAATACTTCTAAAGGGACAAAATTATAATTATTTTAAAACATAAAAATATTGAATCACTTTTCATATCATTATTGGAAATATCCAAAGTGTCCATATTTTAGGATAACATGAATAATATTTATATAACTCTTTTGAATGTAATATAGTGGTGAATTATTAGTTTATCACATAATGAGGCTACTACCAAAATTATTAACTATAAAATTTATACATTTTATAATTTCCCCCTTTTTATTTATGTTTAAAATTAATATTCAAAATATTGAACAAATGGTTTTGAAAAATCATAAAATAAGTAATGGAGAAAAATATAGAGACACGAATGTTAGTGATAATAGAAAGTATTCCTTGGGTAGATCTCTGAATTCTTTCTATTATTATAATCATAATACTATGCTAATTTGAAACATCAGTGGAGGATATCATTTTACTATATTCCATCACCAACTACTTCCCATGTCATAATTCATGAATTCCTTTAATGTTATAACTTACTCTTATATCAACTTTATAAACTCTCCAAATACCATGACACCATTATATAAATGTTATGTAGTGGGTCCCTTGGTATTATCCACTAAAATTATTTTTCTTTAAATTATATGTCTACCAACTCAAATAGTCCACGGTAGGTAACATTTTCTTACACGACGTCAATTAAAAACCAATATCTTATAAAAAACCACTTTACAAAATGAAATAATAAATAATAATAAATGGGGATAAACATAATATAATAATAGTTTAATTGAAAAAAATGTTCAATTAGTCTTCATCAAAAACTATAAAACAATTAGAAGTATACTGATGAGTAAAATATGTCATTCTATAACCATTAATATTATAGAGAGGTCCTTGTTTTCAGGTGACATTGGGAAGTTAAACCCTTATGTTTTTGTGATGTGTAAAATAAACCATTAATATAAAATAATGATGGTGTCATGAATCATGCTAGTGTAGGATTAAAATACACCAATTTCATATATAACATCCTAAAAGTATATAATATTGCATTTCAACCCTCGATTACTTGTAATATAATATTTAAGGTGTCATGTGAATATTCGTGTGATGTCACTACCTATGTTTAAATATAGTATGAATAGATTCATTGAAGGATAATTATATTTTTATTAAGGGTAAATCTAATGAAAATCATCCAAAGAATATGTTGTCCAAATATATATATTATAACTTAGATCAATGGGATGATATATCAAAATTATCTCAGGTCACATAACATCCTTTTTTTGTTGTTTTTTATCATAGGGTGGGGGTCCATAATCTAAATTATTTTCATTATCATGAATTTATTGCAGATAAACACAATATTAAGTCAAAAAAGGATTTCCACATCCTATATCAACCTAATTATTTTCTATACATAGATATAGGTAACAAAAATATTATAAAATAAGTTGTTATAGATGTGGAAATTTCTTTTCCCCTATCAATACTGTGATAATAATAGAAAAATGTGATATCATTTGAAGGCCCCATGTGTTTTTCCATTTTATTTAATACTAATTTTCAACCACTTTTCATGTATTTTAGTTCAAGGATATCATCATGTGATAATATATTCTGAATATTTTATCTTAATAATCATATAATGTTGAATAAATAAGCCATCATGTAATGAAATTTTTTCTTCAAATCACAAGGGAACTATGAAATTATTTTCTTCAATTTAATGGATGTCAACGACTTTGGTATTACTTTCCATGAAACTATCATGTTATTCCTTTAAGATAGAACAATTGAAGTGAATTAAAACCATAACGTTATTTTATAATTTCTCTTTATATTTTTACATGATTTTGTAGAATAAGGATTCAATATTCTCATCAAGCATTTTTCTATATGTATCTCATAGATAGACCATTATGTTGAGTTTAATATTGACTGAAGGATGGGTTTTTATTCATTAGGACATCCATTTAAATAGTGAATAATAAATTACTTATATATATTTATTAGTTTCTAAATATTCCATTATCTTATTAGCATTTTATGTGAGGATTTATGGAAGAACCATACCTATGGCCCTGTCATCCCATGGTAGAATCCCAAGATACCCTATAGAGTGTGGTAAATCTAGGTGTTTTATTGTTATATTTTTTTACCTTATTTTTTTCCTTATTGATCTTATTGTCAAGTTTTTAGGAATAATTATTAACATGTTGATCAATTTATTTTCTGAAAAACCTACCCAATAAAAATGAATGAATATAGAAATATAAAACATTCTTGGGACATAGGTATTTTACATGGTTAATAAATGGAAAAAGAAAAATGCTTCCATGGAATGCATCTACTGTGAAAAAACTGATCCATGAGTGTGGAGTGTTATTTAGTCTTCGAAATGATTATTTTTGGATCCCGAATAGTGTTAGGAATAATATTTTATGGTCATTCAAATTTAGGCTTGAAAATAGTTGACTGAGCCCATTCATATAGCTCATTCACATAGGCCTTGTTCACAGAGCAACCCTTTAAACACAATTTTGAGTTTATAGAGTCCCTCCTGATGTTTGACACCACTTAACAACCACCAAGAGGATGGATAGTGTGATTTAAGTGATTGACAGAGATGTTCCCATTCAAAATGTACAAAAAAAATTCACAAAAAATCTAGAAAGAGTCGCAAAAAAAAAACGTTACTATAAATACCCCCCTCATGCCTTCACACGATAGAGGGATATGCCACCGGGTCTCATCTTCTTACCCTCAACTTTAAAATTATGTAAACGGAACCCTCTTCATAAATCCCATTTTCAAGACCCTATTATCAGTGAAGTTTATTCCATAAGCTCCTACCTCTACACCCATTGGTCCATAACAAGGGGGATAGACCCCTGCGCCCCCTCTCTTATGATAGGTGTCTGGCTATGGTTTCAAGCAGATAACCGGATCCCTTCTGTAACATCATTGACCACCATGACAAATGGAGAGTCAGACTATGATATTTCTAGGTGTGGTCGATTCCAGTTTTCCTTTCTCCAGTGTTAATCCCAATCATTAACCATAGGAAAACAATGATTTTAGATACTTTTATTCACTCTTTGAAATACCATCATTCTAAATAATACTCTTAGTCCCCTTTCTATGTCATGAGTTCATATTATTATATTGGATTTCCCAAGTAACTTGAGTATAACCATTCGAAAATTATCTCTTGAGGCCTCATCACCAAGTTACAATTCTAGGTTGAACTAGAAAGATATTCACTTGTATAAGCCCTACACCATCCATTTATAGGGATATTATATAGAATAGTTCTCTATAAATGACTATAAACTACAACCTAACTGATCACTCATTTGTAGGATGCCTTGTGCTAAAATCATAAGATTCCAATAGTCCTTTCTAAATGACTATAAACATTAGAATATCGAATATGAAATACATAAGATGCCTCATGTAACAAACAAGATAAGCCTTATGCACCATGAATACGATACTAATAGTTTTTAATTCATGACTTTAAACGTCAGCATACCCAATCAATCATAAATTTGATTCCTTATCCTACACGAATTATATGAAAAATTTCCTCACTACATGAATTTAAAATTTCGTGTACCATATATGAAAAATATAGTATTCCCCATGTGACTGAAACGAAATTCCTTATACATCATGAATAACATCCCTTATCATGATTAGAACATAAAAAATCAACTATGGGAAAATAATTCTGGTTAAATACTCAATATATTCCTTGATCCGACATGAATACAATATGGTCTCATGACCTGACATGAGGATGAAATGATGGGAAGCTCAAATGATAACCATTCACACGTCATGCTTTCACATGATGTTAAACTCTAATCTTAACTCTTGTAATGCACAAGGGATTCCCTCATAGCCTGACATGAGGAATAAAACATGTGAATCTTCAATTTATAATCCTTAACCAAATGGTCATCCACCTCTAGAATAAGCCACAACAATGTCCCCCAAATGGTAATCCCTAGGTGAGTAATTATGAAATTTGCCAACTATGTGGTTTTCTATCAATATCTTCTAAACATGGAACATAAGATAGCTCGCTGATGTTAAATACCAAAAAATGGTTACCCTTGTTGTCTCCATTAAAGGGTTACACTCCCCTGATCCACCTCAAATTATGTCCACATGAACCTTCATAGCATGGCTTCTTCCATTCATAGGACTCATATTTAGGTTCGTCTTCGTAGAGATATTATGATCCATATAATAGTAAACCTTCTAGGTTTTCCCTTTTAGGGACATACCACATTGATCCTCCTCCATTGAGTGTTTTGATCAGTCTGTTACTCATGGTAAGAAAATAATTTCCCAACCTATCACAGTGATACCTCTTGTTCAACATGATATTCCTAAGTAAAACATCATAAGAAATTCCTTTTCAATAAGAAACACCATGATTGATTTAGAATGATTTTAGTTCCTTTCCTGAGATTCCATCTACCGAGGAATAATTCATGGGTCCAACTCACCCAATTTCTAGTGATTCCTTGACATATATGTAGTTTACATCTTCTCTAATGACATGTTTATGGCCTATCGAGACTACTAGGATCGTTCAAACAAAAGTAGTGTAATTGACCATCCTCCAAAAAGAAATCAAACTTGGAATGAGATTCACAAAAATTTCCCAAATATATGATGGATACCTGTATTTGGCAACACGTTCCAAGGAAGAATCTATTGAAGGAAAATCTGACATCCCATTATCGAGTTTCAATCATGTATCCAACACCACCATACATGGTGGAGGAGGTCACCCACCTTTAGAAATCATGAATATGGGGAAACAAATAGGCATAGTGGTAATGATGTTCACCCTGGCTGTAAAATCATAAAAAATAATCACAAAGGGAAAATATAAGGAGAATAAGATCATAGTGTATTTTTGTACCAATAGGTAAAGCTACTCAATGTAGCTATTGTAATGGGTTAAGAAGAAAGCACTATTGATCATGGGGTCTCACCTTCTTCCTTCATTCCAACACTATATTGGTGAAGTCAACAATAAAAATTTAGAAATGAGGGATTTCATAATATTTTATTGAATTAAGGGTCTCTAAATGATTTTAATAGGTTTCTAAGACACTATGAATCCTCTCTTTTAAGTTGATGCATTGATAAGATCATTTCTTTTTATACACTTCTTATTCGAGAGTAATAAGATATACTATCTATATTGACAATTTTATCATATTTTTTAAAAAAATTGATGAGAGAATCCTTTTTATTTTTGTAATACCCTTTGTTATAAATGGATCACAACTATAATATATTTCATTAGAAAAATATTATCCCTAAACAAGAATGATTTTATTTCCCTTAGTTCTTTTTCTATCTGGGTATAGAAGTGATTCTGCTTCCCCTTCTTCTCACAATCCTTCTTATACATTTAATAAAAAAAATTAATTAATTATTCATTGTGGATATAATTTATTTATTTAATTAATATAATATTTTTAAATATTATTCAATATTTCTCCTATTTTTGCAGATCATCAACATATAGTTGCATATAATATCCCCAAATAACCCGTTTAATCTAAGGGTTGTGATCTATCCTCCTTTATCAACTCTTCGAAGATCACTCTAGGTGTACAACATGAATTAATTAAGGTCATTATGTTTAGTCAAAAACATTCCAACACCATAAATATCATGAAGATGTTCTATTAATTAAATTCTAACTGAAACTACAAGATATTTTCAAAGCTTACACTTCACAACGTGGATTTTTTCATCATAGATTTGCATTATCGACATCATCCATTTTATTATTTGGAATAAATATTAAAAACATGGTTTTCTATTCCATGAATTAGATTTACTGTCATATCTATACTTCGCTATATATTTAATAGCATGACATGGAACTTTTCTAAAATTTCGACAATGTATAATGTATTACGAAGCTATTTAATACTCTTATGCATTATAAATAAATATTATTTAAAATGTATTTCCAATTTTTCCTATATAAAATCTAGTGAAGTCTCATCATATGATCTATTAGTGTGAATGAATATTTTATATCATTCCATTACCCCAAATATTATTCCTCAATATTTTCACTCTTACATTCATAGGGATTTACATTCATGTGTTTGTAAAATTCTCAATAACCACTATAGATAACTTCCCTTACAAAGAAAGTTACAACCTCAATATCTCTTCATTGTCTGAACCATATATCCACATTATGGTTCAATAATTATATTTTAATTATCTCAATTATAAAAAAGTTTCTCTATGGATTCATATCAACATGAATCTTTAGACACTCTCATTATAACATCATAATTTTCAATACCATGGTCCTTATAAATTGATATATCAAGGTTTATCCTTTCAATTTTCAACATGTGGATCCATTTTAACCTCCTCTATAGATATTCCATGAACTTCATGATCATTCTAAAAAACTATTCCTTCTATAATGATTTATCAAAAATATGGACATTGATAAAAAACACAACACCAAACACCTTTAGTTGCAACAATATCACCCTTTATATTTTATTTTAATTAATATCATAAATCAATGCCCCAAAAAAATAAATTAAATAACCTCATGGATATGGATTAATGCTTCCTTGATTTACTAAAAATTTGATATCATAATGGAAAAATCAATCATAATATCTTCAACCCCTTTTACATTAATAATGAAATGACTCTTCTTATCCATATTTTTATTTATATATATTTACCCTTCCATATATAGTACCATGGCGCACAAAAAACTAAGATATTACCCCATTAATCCATGTCATACATGATCCATACTATAATTTATCTCAATTAAGGTATTTTTTTATCAGGATAAATATATTTTACTTCTGAATTTCTTATTTAGAGAGATAATTTTCCCTATTTGTAAAGAACCCATCCCTAAAAGCCTGGAGTCGGTTGTTACTTGATTACATTGGAATAAGATACAACGAATCCGATATAGAAGTAAATAAATGAATAATATTATTAGAAATCTTGATACATATATTAAATTCACAACAATAGGAAACATAAAATAGAAAACGTTTTTCATAGAGTATGATATATTCAAACTTTTATTATCCCTATAAATGAATGAAAAACACATCTTCATATCATGGGAAATATAATACATTTTAAATGGGTGATATTATATTCTTATAAATAGTATGAATACATTAGAATATATCATGGGTATATAATATTTATCAATATTGAAATGTAAATAATTAAAACACATTACATTTAAAAAAAATTAATTGAGTATAATATAGTTATTATAAATGATGATCAAATGAATCCTTATATATAGTCATACTCCAGAAACATATTCATGAATATTATAACTAATAGAATAACCACATGGAAATCAATAACTAATATAAATATTATGGATTTCATAATTCCTGAAATATTAACCCTACCACCAAGGCCTCATGCTAATACATCACACATTAATGGGTAAGGCATCGGCTAATTACACATGCTAGTTTTCCCCATGATATTTACCAATGCATAAAGGGAATATAATGGATCCCAACTATCACTTTATAATATTAATTAATTAATTTAAATAAGTTTTTTAAAATAATAAATGAAAATAATTTTACAAAAAAATTAGCATATTAAAGTTTTTTACATTCCACATTCAAAAAACATAAACACAAACTTTCCAGAATAATATAGAGAATGGTAACAAAATAGTGTATCCCGTTCAAACAAATCAAAAATCATCTAGATAAATGAAAATAATGGTATCATTAAAATATAATCCCAATGGATCATAAGTTAAATAAGGGGTTTCTTTTTTGATGATTCAAAATACCATATAAATTCATTTAAAATGTTATTGAATAAAATATGAAAATAAAATTAAAAATAACATTTAAAAACTATAAAATTACAAAATATTATGAAAAAAATTTATTTCAATATAAAATTTTAAAATATTAATGATATCATCAATGAAATGAGTCTCTATGATGACATGAAATTATGTGCATGCCTATTATATTAAAAAAAATTCTATCCACATTTTTAGTAAAAAGTGAAAAATGGGATTATTTTAAAAAATACTAGGATGATTAATTTTAAAACAATCTGTAAAATATGATAATGATAAAAATGAATTTAATAAATTGTTTTGGATATTTTAAATCATTTTTAAAAACATTTTTATTAAACTTTTACCTAGAAGATATATTTATTTTCAACAAAAAACATATATAATGTTAGATTTTCTTAAAATCATTTTCCAAATATTTCTATATAACAAAGAGACAAAAACCAAATATCACATGAAAGGGTTATGAATATTTGTAAAATAAGAATATTAATGAGTTTATTGATTGATATATGATAATATTTCATCATTAGTAATTTATTCATAAACAATCTCAATAAACGATGAGATTATAAAATAAATCCTTACCACTTTAGTAACTCTTGAGCCATAATCCCCATTAAAGAAATGAAATTAATTGAAAAATTATATATGATAAATATAAAGTTATTCCAGATATAAAATATAAAAGGGTGGTTTTTTACACCATATAATAGAATAAGTGGTGAATAAGGTATATATTACACGGAAGTAAAATTGAGACGAGAAACCATTACAATAGGTTAGGATTCCTTCATATGTGTCTGAATATCTTGTATGATAAATATAGGATTGTTGTAAAATTGTTATATATCCTTTATCATATATTTAACAACAAATATTAATTACATATAGTTTTTATTACCCATTTTTTACTAATTCATTGTTAATATCACAGTTTCAGGTAATAGTTGATTCATTTTTCATTTATGTTTTCTTTCATTGTCTTTGGCTCTTTTATATAGATAATTGTTACATAATACATATAATTTTATCCATTATATAAATATATTATATATTAAATATATATTTATTATATTAATCTATAAAAGATAGATATAGAATATGGATTACACTGTTCATAGAGAATGTAGGATTTACACATGCATGAGCATTGTTGCCATTTCTATAGACCAATGAAATTAAATGATAATGAATATTAAAAAAATATAATATAATAATTTTTATATTAAGTTATTAATTTATATTAGTCAGATACATGCTTATTACTATCCACGAGAAAAATAAATGAAAATCATTTTGCATCGCTATGTGGAGGAGGTATTCTAGACAATCACACAAGCGATATTAATGCATTCAAAGGATAGAAAGTAAGGATGTTTTATGATATATTCCATGTCTAAAATTAATCTATGGTCATAAATATCAATTATATTCATTAAAATTATCCTTAATTAATTACATGTAAACAAAATTCTTAAAAGGAATCATTTTTATTCGCGAGGAAGTAGTCTGTCAAACACATGAATGACTTTCTCATATCCCCCATAGAATGTAAATTAATAATATATTTATGATATAAAAATTAAATAATTATAATAATTTCAAAAATTACATATAAATATTTGAAATACATCATTATATATTTCATTTTAAGGCATTTATGAAAAAGATTACATTAGTCCATGAGGATGTAGTCCACTGTACACATTGTAAACAATATCTTTTCCCATTTTATAGATCTGGATATAGATCTGGGTTATAAAATTAACATAATATAATATAGATATATATGTTAAATATGTTTTATTCTAATATAATAGTTAAATATTTTTTAAGGATTGGGAAGAAAAAATAATACAAATACAAATATTAAATGATATTACCTCTTATTCAAATATCCTTTTTTGATTATACATAAATCCTTCATTGGAGTACTTAAAAATACAAACAAGGACACTAGGATGAATTTAAGGATTTAAGGATGATATTTGGGAAGTAATGGGATGGAAAAAATGTTCTTGTTCATGTGAATTAAGAGGAGGGGGTGGACATTTATAATTGGGAGAGGGGAGACCCTTGAAATTTATAAAATTTAAAAGTGATACTAAAAATTATTATTATTATTAAGACTTCAAAATGGTTCATTCTCAAAAATAATTCGTGATAATGTTTAAATTTGGATATAAAATGGGTTTTTCTAAAATTTTATAGGCATTTCATTCCTTATCTTCATTGTTTAACCCCATGTAAACAAATTTTTCCGTAAATAGTGTTTTCATTTTTAATATTTTTACCATTTATTATAGTAAAAAAAAATCAGTATTACATAATAAAAATAATCCTAATTCAAAACATTTAATCCATTTTTATAAATATAAATTCATATAATTAGTAGAATTTAATTTAATATTAATCCAGCAGATCCGAGGAAAAATTGTTTTTCATGAAATGCATGTGTCCTAGAAAAATTGGACTTATATAAACAGTTTGATTAAAAATCACCATGATATTAATTAAAATTTCTCAAATATATGAATAATTTAGGTATATATATCATTTAAATCATTCTTCATTATGTTTTATTTTATTTAATTAAAATGGGAAACCTTATGCACATTAGAATTTTCTAAAAAATAAGATTTTGATCCACAAAATAAACTTGTAAAAAAATATATTATAAAGGTGAATAAAATGTAATTTATTTAATAAAATAAAACTAAATAATTATTATATAAATTTAAATAGAATTTACATAATAATTTTATTTTCAATTTAATTCATTTATTATTAATTTTACCAAAATAAAAATTTATAACTATTCTGTAAAAATTCATTATTTTATTAAGTATACAAAAATTTGACACAATACATAATTTTACAAGATGTTTTATGAAACTAAATTCATTTTTTAAAATAAGTTTTAAAAAAATTATAATTTTCTTTGAAATTATATTCTCAAATCATTGCTAAATTTACTTTTAGAAAAATATGATATTTCAAAAAATATTTTGTTTTCTTTGAAATGATTTTTATTATATTCTTAATGTATATATAACCATTGATTTTTTTTCATATATAACATTGACATAAAAATTATTTAAACTAGTAATTTTTATTCATATCCTCTATATTAATTTCTACATAATAAATCTATTCTATTTTATGGTTCGTTCAAATTCATGGTTACATATTTAAAAAGGTATAGAAGAGATTGAATTTACATAAAAATAAAATTTTTTAAAATATCATGTTGATAAATTATTTTATAATCATTAAATTTATTTTCAAATATTCTCCCAAATATCTAGTTAATCTTTTATAATATTCAGGTGATACATTCTCACCACCATAGATAAATTTTTTTCTTTATAATTTAAACTTGTTGTCGAAAATCATGGTTTTTTCATTAAACAATACAAGTGATGAAACATAATATTCATAAAAGGGTTGATAAAAATTCCTCTTCATATGTGTATAATATAAATAAAATGTAAAAAAGGAATTAAATAAATATTTTTTTCTAAATAAGAGAGAATTGGTGGGATGTGAAGAAATGGGCAGGAAATAAATGGTAAATAATTCTGGAGGGTGATAGAAAACATTGATCACAAAAAAGTGGTTGATCCACAGTAGGTTAACGACCACTAATAAATAAAAATTTACAAGATTAATATTTGAGCAGTTCATCAAAAATTAATGTATTGGAATAATGTTTAGTTTTAAGGTCCTTTTATTAGAGTTAAAAAAATCAATTATGTTCTACAGAGTATACATAATGAAATATAATTAATTGAGATATATAATTTCATAAATTAATTAATTTAGACCAAACGTATCATATTTATCTTTATTCACATATTATTTGAGTTGATTATTTTATGCCTAAAACACTAAAAATAAATTTTAACAGTTCATAAGATCCATTAAATAATGACAAGTGTTTCCTTTAATATATTCCAAAACCAAAATGGTTAGTATGAGTAATCCAATAATATCCAAATATAAACACTATCGATTAAATAAATTGTTAACCATATGAACATTCAAAAATATTCTTCAACATATTCAATATCAAATAATTTTTATGGGATTTCACTAATAAAATAATATTATATTCTATAGACAGTATAATGTGTCTCATAATTTCACATTCCAAATATGTAAATACATTGACAAACATAATACCTTAATGAAAACATGAATGCCTCTAAAAAATATCAGGTTGAAAAATATATTCCATATTTCTAAAAAATCAGAAAACTCTTGATTATATAATATAAAACATAGAATAACAAATGAGTTTCAATGTCACTAATACCATCTCATAAAACTCAATTTTTCATTATTAACTCAACATCAAGAACTTATTAAGGGTTATATTTCCTCACTAAATTGTTTTAAAATAAGATTAATCAGGCATTAGATCAATTTTCTTGTCCATTGATACCATTAATCATTTTCATGCATATTCATAAAGAAATACTATTTATGTATGATATAGATATATTTCATGATTATTTAAACCAAAAAAAATGAAAAAATATTACTATAATATAATTATTGAATCAATAAACAATTAAATTAATTAATACATTTCATTTGTAGTAATAACATAATCTCGACCTTGAACCCTTATCTTATTCTAATGTGTATTCCCATAAATATTATAAAATTTATTTTCATACTTACCCGTCTACTAATAGATAGGATAATGAAAATTGGATGTTTATTTATTTCCCTTAAAATCATGATAAAATAATCCTTCCCTACACACTTGTAAGAAACTACCATTCCCATAAAGGAAGTATAATGTTGATTTCTTCCTCAAATACAACGTATGGGAAATCCTTTATTACATTTTTCTCCTTATCTATCTTTTTCTCAATTTACCTCATCTTCCCATTCTTTCTATAATTACTAAAATACATGTATAATTACTTCTCAATCATGATAAAACTTGATACATTTTCATCATATGATGAGAATGTTCAGGATACTAGTTCCCTTAGAATAACTGGATTTATGCCATTTAATAAATTGTAAATGTTAATATTTAAATTACACACATATTAAGTAACCATATTTTCAACTCCAATTTATATTATATTTTAGAATGGTATCTTTGGATATACTCAATGATAAAGTGGGAAATACTTTTTGAAAAGTTGTAACATAAAATACTTTCATTACATTCTTTCTATTTCTTCATTAACCTTATTACTTTAAATTATTGGAAACAATTTACTTAAATCTCCTGAGATATGATAAAAACACATGGAAAACATATACCTTTATTTTCATCACATTGTTTGAAATATATTATCTAATTAATTTATACATTTGCAGAACAAAATATGTATGTTTTGTCCCGATAAATAATAGAGGTTTTTATCACATAAAGTGAGGTAAACTTTTTACACATTATGGTGGATCAGTATGATTCACAATATGCACTTGGTTATTTATTATAAAATATTTTAGCTAGCTAAATATGGTTATAATTTGATCAGTTTTAGCTATATCTCTATCTCTAGATTTATTTTTTTAAGGGGGGAAATCTTTTAATTGAGTACATTCTTTCATATAGATCGTATTTATTCTACTATTTCCTATTTATAGAAAATGGTATACACTATATTAGATCTTATCATATATAAAAAATGGTATAATCCCAAAACAAGTGAAAAACAAAGTATAAATCGAGAAATTAATGCATGGTTAATCTTATAATAATAAATGTGATTTCATCGACAATATTTTAAAACATATATTTTTTCAAAAATACTTTATAATTTATTGAAAAGAAAATTTTAATTAATGCATGTATATCCTCATGCATTTTCAATCTAGATGTGAAGTAATAACCATATTCTTATATTAAACAATGCTCGTATCACGAATGATGATCCTTTTTCAATGTAATTAACCCCTGGTATATCTTTACATAAAATCACCCACTTATTGTTTCAAAACATTGATGTATTTCGTGGAAACCATATGGAATCAACATTAACAAAACATTAGTATGCTATCCTTTTCATAGACCTATCCATAAATTAATTTATATTGTTATATTACTTATTCCACATTTTCCTTAGTCTAGTTTCTATGATTTCTACTAAAATTCCTCTGATAGGAATAGTAAATCCTCCGACATAAGAATACTAGAGATGGTGGTTACAAAAATAAATTTTCATAAGATACAAAGAAACACATCTTTTAGGGATTTATAGTTTATTATTCTCGGTAGACAAGATACATAAATGTATTTCACATTAAAAATTAAAATATAAAATACCCAAAGTATTTTATTTGAGAAAAACTTGTTTCCCCAAAACATATCCCTATATATCAATCACAAAAAATTTATTGGTATCTTGGGGTATACGAAACATAATAAATGTGAGAACTCATTTACTTAGAAAGAGTAATCATACCGCAGAAAATATATTGAATAAATAAGTATAGTCAATATGGGAATGTAAATGACTAGAAATAATTCCTAATTTTTTAATAACATGATCATAATTTGGGAGGGAAAAATTATAATCAAATAAATGTATATACATAATAAAATTCTTGAATCTTATCAGTAGTACTCAGAAAGGGTTAGCGTATAGTGGAATATATCTTGAATAAATAATTATAGTCAAAATGGGAATGTAAAAAACAAAACACATTCCATTTAAATAATAAAATTATCTTGATGTGGAAGGAATAAATGATGATCAATTAAATCCATATACATAATAACATGATTGAATCTAACAAATGGATATTCTGACTATTTGATTATTTACATGGAAATTAATTACTAATATAGAAATCCCGATTTTTATTACGCATTAAATCATGAATTATTAGATAAAAATTCTCCTAATACCATAAAAAATATAGACATGTGTATTGTCTTTTGGGATTAGTAACATTACTTGAAAACATAAGAAATAAAATACAACAGCTTTATAGAATAATTTTTATTAAATGACCAAAAAATTCCTTCGTACTAAGCATTGCATGTGACAACATGAGAACATACATAAGAAAAAGGTGATCTATAAAGCCTAGTAATGGAGTAAACAAAGAATAAAAATAAAGAAACAATAAATGTAAGGAAATATGTATATCAATGTATAAAATTAGCTACATGAACATAAAGTCATGAGATATCATGATTAACATAACATAGAAATGTGAAAACATCATAATCATAGTATAATTAACATAAAGAAATCATGTAAACTCTAATAACAACATGATGTAAAAATTTAATAAAACTAATTAGGTAAAATGTCTTCCAACGTGAAATATCATGATTCTTAACATTACCTAATGCATTGTAGTTCTATTAGGGCATACCCTTAGAGAACATTGTAATATCTTGACTATGTGTGCCACATAGTTCATATAACATTGATTCATTCAAACAATCATTTTTCCATGTTATTAGAATGTTGAATAAATACATGGATGTATGTAATCGAAAAAAACATTTTAATAATGGTGAAACCCCTTGATAGAAAAATGGGTATGGTATTCAATAGACGAAGATTTTGTATTGAAAAATCAACGAACAATTTCTGTAACAAAACAACATCAAATGAAAAATAAAAAATTTGGTTGATTTGATATAAAGGGGTCCCACAACATTTATACTTTAAATAAACATTAATGGGATTTTTAAGCACAATATACAAATATATTTAATAAAATTTAGATGCATAATATAGTTGAAATGCTTGAATTTAAATAAGAAAGGAGAAATCCCTCATGGAATTTGGGCATTATAACATGAGTATATTGAAAGAATTAATGAGATATAAATGGGTATATCATCATTCAAATATATTTATGGATGTATGGGGGAGGATTCTAATCAGAACCCATAATTTTTAATTAAAATAAAGGTTTATAACTATAAAAAAATCATGGATAAAAATAAGCAAGGAAGAAATCCCTTACATGGATGTGTGATCCCAAATGCTTGGGATAGGATTGAGAGAGGATTCGTCGGATATTTGGCTACATGGTAAAGACTCTATGATGTAGGGAGCAGATTGAGGATTATATATAAGGAGATTGGGTGGTGATTAATTAGTGAGTAGGTGGGATTATATAGGAATGTTGTGGGAATTCATAATTATTTTGGTTTTTGATCCTACACAAAAAATATATATTCAAAACCAAAAACCATCCCACGATTATTGAAAATGGTTTCTATAAATGTGGAGTGGAATACATTATTTTATAATTATAATGGCCAAATATTTTAAAATATCCCTCTTTCTTAGGTGGAGGCGAATCATACTTTGAAAGAAATGAATTTTATATCTTAAAATATTTTACATGTATTTGAGGATTCACTGAGGATTTATGAAATTAATCAAATATACCTAAAATCATATTATATTAAAATAAAACATATATTAGAAAAAATATATTCTTTATATTATTTTACATAATCACTATTTGGTCATTATGAAGTCATAAAACACACTATATATATACTTATTATTTAATTTTTCCCAAAAATTACACTAACTCAAAAAATTATGTGAAATTTACTATTGTATAACTTTTGAAATTTTGATTCTAAAAAAATATTTATTATATATAAATAACATTATAAATATTTGAATGTTTAAATTTAAGATAAATAATCCTCATTTATTAAAAATTGATGTGTTTTGACAAAATTAGTTTTTATAACATAATAAATTTTACAACTGATTTCAGTAAAATAACATGATAATTTGTATTTAATAAAAGTAATATTCAAATAATATTTTATTATAATACTATTTATTTAAAAATCCATTATTTTCTTAATAAAAATTCATTAAAAGTACAGTTTTAGTTTTATCATATAAAAAATATTACTTTTATCAATCTGATTACCTAATAATTTATTGATAAATATATGACATAATTAGTTTTTATAAGAATTTTATTAATTATATTATTAATAAAACCCATAGTTTAATATAATTTATACATTTCCTAAGTACCATTTTTACCTGAAGAATCCATTTTTCAAATTCATAATTTTTTAAGAAAGACTATTTATTTAATGGAATTGATGGAATAAGACATTTATTTATAAAACGGGATTTCATAATAATAAACAAATACATTATTACATAACCCCTTATAACACCGGCATAAGACCTAAAGGTAAGGTGTGTGATGGTGATAGATACTTTGTGTGGCTCGTATAATATTGCACAGGTGTCAATCTCTATTAGCATGAAATTATCCTATTAGTGATTTCATTAAATCGTATCATCATGAAGAACAGCTTGCAATTGGACAAGAGAAAAGCTTAGTGAACCTAACTCCTTAACATTATTTGAAAAATGATCTTCTTATGACATAATTCTAGTAGATGAGGTCATCACCTTATTTGTCTTTGTCAGAAGGAATTGTCAAGACAATATATTTATATTTTTCATGCGATCACTATTCAACACCTATATTATCAATTATAATGATACATAATGGTAATTTAATCCCAATAATAATATAAAAAGAGTTCATGTGTTTTATATATCAATAAGACATTAAAATAATGTTAATTTTATTCATAAATTATCCGGTCATTTCAACCTTGGGCCGTTAAGAAATTTTTCCGTCAAAATTTCCTTTTTCCTACTCTAAAACATATGATGGTAACAATACCTCATTAATTTTTTTGGTTCCCATATTGCTTCTTAAAACATCTTTTTTTCTCCGTAAGACTTTGATAAGGGGAAGTATATTATTTAGATGAACTTTTTCTTAACAATCTATGATCTTCATCAAAATCTCTTCATTTTAGAGAACATTATCCAATGGAACCACCTATGGATTGAGTGCATGAAATTGTTCTGATATGTCCTTATTCAAGAGTGATACATGGAATTCATCATGTACTTGAGATAGGTTCTGTGGGAGTGCTAGTTGATAGGCCATTTCTTTAATGTGATCAATTATATCACAAGGGATGATGTACCTTAGACTAAGAATTCCCTTCTTCAAAAATATCTTAACTCTCTTCGATTATGATAGACAGAATAATACCACACCTCCAATGTCAAACTACATGTCTCATCAATGGTTGTCAGCATAGATCTTTTGTCGACTCTCATCAACATTGATGTGCTGCTTGATGGTCTTAACCTTCTCCATTATTTCTTCAACCATTTATGGATCCAGAAGTTTTAGGTCCCCAACATCATCCCAACATATCGGTGTTCTACACCTCTTCCCATAAAGGTATTAATAAGGAGACACTTGGATGCATGAGTGGAAACTATTGTTGTTAGATTACTCAACCTAATGAGGATTTTAGTCCCATACTAGTTTTTATGTTCATTGAGCATTCCCTCAACATGTCCTCAAGTGTTGGGATACTCCACTCAAATAGTCCACCGGTTTGAGGATGATAATCGATACTAAGGATTAGGTAAATATTCATAACATGTTATAGAATCTCTCAAAACAAAGTGGTGAATCATTGATATTGATAAGATACAATAGATAGTGGTATAACATGTATCCATACCACGTATCTGATGTATATCCATTCCAGTTCATCCACTGAAAAGTCCACTCAAATCGCAATGAAGTGTGCAGTCTTTGTAAGATGATCCACCACAATATAGATATCATTGTTTCCTTTGGATGTATTCAAAAGTGGAGTGTCAAATTCAATGGTGATGTTCTTTAATTTTCATATTGGTATGGGTAATGGTTTCATCAGCCCCTTAGACTTGTACCTTTTAGCTTTAACTTGCTGACATAGCAGACACAATGATGTATATTCAGTGATCTCATTCTCCAGGTTATCCCACCAATAATTCTGTCATAGATCCGGATACATGTTTGTGTTTCCCTAGGTGAATTGAGAAATTTAAACTATGTTCATTAACAAAAAGTAATTTATTTAACTACAGATTTGATGGAACACATAGTTTGGACCCAAATCACATAATTACATCTTCATTAAGATTGAAATATGATGATTTTCCTTTTTTGGATCGTTTACACTTTCTTTAAAATTACCATATCATCGGCTTTATAATTCTTTAACATTTCCAAAATATATAGTTGAGCAATAAATTTTTAATGGATTGGTTATATTCCCTTCATTTTGACTTCCATGTCAGTATTCATCAATTATAATAATATTGGATGCCTTTCTATTCTCATCAATGATAAAATATCTAGGTCCTTTCTACATAGATAATCCTCAACCTTTTTCTCTTTCCCGGGATGGTAATGCATTCATAAGTCATAATCCCTTATGATCCCAACCCCTATTAATTGGTGAATGCTCATCTCATTCCATGTGAATATATACCAGAGACTTTTTGATATATTTATATTTCAATATTTTCCCCAAAGAGATGATTCCTACATATTTTCAAAGTAACTATCTCAGCTAACAACTACAGATCATGTGTGGGGTTGTTTTTACCACTAATTTTCAACTTCCATGAGGCATAGATGATTAATTTGTCATTCCTCATCAACACACATCCCAAGACCTTCTTTGAATCATCAGTGAATATTAAAAAAATCTCTCCACATTTGGTTAGTGTGAGCACATGGGCAGTGTCGATGCTCTTCTTCAAGTCTATGATACTTTATTAAAAATCATCATTCCAAGAAAATTTTACTCCCTTCCAAGCTAGCTTGGTGGGTGTATTTAAAAAATGTGAAAAATATCTTAGTAATTGGCCATAATAACCAGCTAACCCCAGGAAGCTATTGATATACAACACAAATGTTGGCCTTATCAATCAATCGATTTGTTTTGTTTTGGAAGGATCTATAGATATCACATTATGTGTAATAAAATGACCCAAGAATGAGACTTCCTTCAACTAGAAATCACACATGTTGTACTTCACATTGAGCTTCTCCTATTGCAAGGTATCTACTACAATGATTAGATGATCCTCATGCTCCTCCTTGGTTTTGCAGTATATTAGAATATCATCAATAAAGACTACGACAAATGTGTCGAGGTAATATTTAAAGACTCTATTAATCAATTCAGTGAAGATTTTTTTAGCATTTGTTAGTCTGAGTGGTATTACTATGAATTCATAGTGCCCATACCTTATATAAAAAGCAGTCTTGGGAATATCTGCCTTCATCTCCCTTACATGGTAATGTCCTGACCATTGATCCACCATGGAGAAGTATTTTTTCCCATATAGTTGATCGAAAAATTAAGCAATTCGTGGAAAATGATACTTGTTATTTATTTTTATTTTTTGAGCTCACAAAAATTAATGTAAAGGCGCATTGACCCATACTTCATCTTGATAAATATTACTAGTGAACCCCATGGTGAACCATTGGGGCGTATAAAGATTTTATCCCGACTCTCCTATAGTTGCTTCTTTATCTCCTCAAGCTCAACAATATCATTTTTATATAGATTATTAGATATTATAAATTCCCCAAATATATGATCAATATAGAATTTGACATCTCTTCTAGGATGAAGATCATGCAATTCCACAAGAAAAAAATTATAAAATGTCCTTATAATATGAATTTCTTTGAAGACGGTACCTTCTTTAGTCTTAACAATCTTAGAATATATGCATTCTCTAAGGGAAGTAATATCCATGATTTAGATGATGGTGTTAAAGAATACTCATCGTCCTACTTGAACTTGTATAGTATTGGGGGTGGATTCAATATATAGAGAATGATTTCCCACTCACTACGATTTATGTTGGCTCTATATAAGGAGAGAAAATCAATGCCAAGATTTGAATCAAATTCAACTAAGGAATGAATGATATAGTTCTATAGGATGTTAAATCCACAAATTATGATAAGGGAGGGGATGTATTAATGAGATGCTATAATTGACCCATTTATTATTCTCAATTACATATTTACTTCCATGATTTTTGGTGGTGTTTTGATTGTTCCACTATACATTCGAAATATAATATAATGTATAGAACGAGAATAAAAAAGTGCATTCACTATTATTGAATGATTAACTAGCGTACATGTGAAGTTTTTTTAGAGATTAACTTCGATGGTAGTGATGGAAATAACTCACCCTTACCGCCTTGGAAATTGTTGGTTGCCTCTAATTACCCTTGATATAGGGCACTGGTTCATAAGGTTTCATGGTTCCTTGGAGTTTTAGTAATATAAAATGCATTGATGGATGACTGAAGCATTACTTTCTTATGACACATTAATGGTTTTATCCACCCGACAATTGTGATCCAAGTTCCCTTCTCTTCCGCACCTAAAGAATTTCCCAGTCCCATTTAGTCAATTTCCAGGGTGTTTCTTCCAATAGTTTTGGAAAGTGTGAAGTTGAAATTTATTTACACCATATGATCTCTATATCAATCCAACTAAATTAAAGTCCAATTTCTTCTTCATATTCCCTTGATACCCCTGAGATTCTTCAATCTCTATATCGACAATGATGGTACATCAGACAATTTCTTTTACGTATCAATGTTAGTAATTTCCATGGATTTTCGTATACTAGGCTATAGTCCACCAAAGAAGCAGTTAACATTGAATTCACAGGTGAAAAAAATATAGAGGCATACCGTAAATGTCTGACATGTTTTTTTCATACTCTATAATAGATTGTTTATCCTTTTCTTGAGGGAAATTAAATATAATGCTTTATTATGTTATAGGGTGAGAAGAAAATAATTATTGAAAAAAAATTTCTAAATATACTTCCACCCCATCGCCTCGATCTCTTCTTAAGGAATGTTATTGTTGAGGAATTTCCATCATTAATCAACATCACTCTCCATATGATGAGGATCCATAAGAACCTTATCATTTTCAAAATATTTATGGAATGAGAAGATCTTCCCAATATAGTTGATCAAATGTTCAACAATTAAGGGATAAGATGATCCATTAAATGCAAGAGGCCTTTGTATTAGGATTCTCTCGATTGGTACTTGATCTTTCTTAGGGGGGTTGAATTATCCACTTGACCAATGTTTCTATTCAGAACAAGAGCTAACTGATATAATATAATGAAACAATTTGTGATTTCCACTCCCATCGGATTGGGTATCCCATTAGAATAATCATGACTATGATTATCAAATCAGTGGTTAGACCAATTCCTCCTATTAATGACCATGGGCTAGAATAAAAGGTAAATTATGGGTAATTGTTTTGAACTATTTATCACATAAAGGGGAACAAGATGACAAAAGGGATAAATTTTAAATTACATTTATCTCCTTAACTTATGAATTTAAAATTTTCAATCTATGTTATCCATTATATACATCCAAACGGACATTATTATGGGCTTATTTTGTTCCATTAATAATTGTATATTATGCTTATGAATTTACTAAAGAATATCCCCTTAGAGTATTGAACCCAGAGTGTCGAAATGACCATTACCAGGCACCAGTTCCCATTTGAGTCTAGATTAAAGTGTTGTTTTGGGTTTTACACCTTGATACATCTATGATATTCCCACAACTACATGTTTGTATCTAAAAAAGGATGCATTTTTTTTGATAAAACAATTAATATATACCAACCAAAATCTAGGGATTTTTTTATACTTAGTCATATCAAAATGGTATTCACTAGGGTTTTCAAATAATAATCCCAATTATAACTAAACCTATCCCTTGATACCAAATATAACAACTCTGCTCCTTGTTACACATTTAAACAAGATTTTTTACAAAAACATGATCTTAATACAACCCAAAATATACAGAGCTCAATTGTATTTGAGTTTATGGAATATTAAATTACAACATAAAATAAAAATAAAATATCTTTATTGAAAAATTCTTTTACATGACCATAACATTCCTTCGTAGTTATCATTTCATTGGATGGCCTGAGGATATACAAAAGATAAGGGTGATTTATAATGCCTATAAATGGAGTAATGAAGGCATAACATGATGAAAACAATACATGTTGGTCAATAAGAAAATCAATGGAGAAAAATAGAATCATGAACAAGAAGGCATGATATAGCATGATTAACATAAAATGGAAATGTAAAAACAACATAAAAAACTACATCATTAACACAATGGAATCAGTTAAACCCATATCCCAACATAGTAGAAAACTATCCTAAAAGAAATCAGTAAAACTGATATCCCAATATTATTTTACATTATACCAAACATTACCGAATTCATTGGAGCGCTATCAGGACACACCCTTCATGATCATTTTAATCTCATTCTTAACTGTGCCACATAGATTATATAACATGGATTAATTGATCATCATAATTTATTACAAGATAAGGGAATATGTACTACATACCTGAATGTATGTAATCAATATGTACATAATCATAAACATGAATACCCTTGATAGAGAAATATGTATGGAATTCACTACATGATGGTTTTGGCTTCAAAAATCGAGATACAATTTCAGCAGCATAACGACGTGATATTGAAATTCATAAATTGGGTTGATGAGAGGGAAATGGGTCACTAATCATTTATAACAGATGTAAACAACATGGGGATCACGGAACATAATATCCCAAAATATTTAATGGAATTTATATGCATAATATTGAATACATTCTTGATTGTTAATAAGAAGAGATAAATCCATCATTAAATGTTGAGACGGTAACATGTGTACAAAAAAGGAGTTAACGAAAAAGAAAGTTGTATATCAGGATTCAAACACAATGAGTTCAGTATGGGGATGGTGTGAAATCATAACCCAATAATTTTAATTAAAAATAAAAGGGTTTAGAAATAAAAAATAAACATGGATAAAAATTAGAAAGGAAAGAATCACTTACATGGGCGTGTGATCCCAAAGGATTCGTAGAGGTTGGAGAGAGGATTTTTTGGGGATTGAGGCACCTTGGTAAGAACATAGGGATTTGATAGCAGAGTGGTGATGAGCATCATTTTTTTTTTGAAGAGTAATGGGTTCTTGGGTGGGTTTATGTAATAAAGGTGGAGTAATTCTTTATTATTTTGACTTTAGACCCAACACACAAAAATATTCAAACCCACAAACCACCCAATCAATTTTCCCATGGTTTCTAGACAAGTGTAGTGGTATAAATACTATTATAAGTATAAGGGACAAATATATGAAAATAATTTATCTTGCATATTTGGAGGTGAGTCACACATTCAAGGAAATGATTTTTAAATATTAAAATTTCTTATGACTTGGATGATTCTCAAAGGCATTAAAAAACAAATCATATAAAACTAAAATTAAATTATTTTAAAGGAAAACTAATATTTGGCTGATGAAACCCTTTATATAATTTTACTACCTCACTATTAGTTAACTATCATGTCATTAATCCCAATATATATTTATATATTATTAAATTTTTACCCAAAAAATTATTTATTTCAGAAAATTATGTAAAATTTACCATTGCATAATTTCATGATCGTGATTCCAAAAACAATATACATTTTAACTAAATAATTTTATAAATATTTTCTTTTTTACCATTAATATAAAAATCAATATTTATTGTATATTTATGGGTATTGATATGAACATTTTTTAAACATTAATAAAAATTGCAATTGACATCATAAAAATTATATGATCATTTTTATTTAATAAATGTAATTTAATAATATTATTTTATAAAAATATTATGTAATTCAATAAATCGATTAATTTCTTAAAATAAATTCATTAAAAACACTCTATGGGTTTTATGGTATAAAATACAAAACTCTTATTAAACTGATTAATAAATAATTTATTTATAAGGAAATTATATATTAATCATTTATAATAATTTTAATTAAAATATTTTTAATAATAAATTTTTTTTAGTGTAATTTATATATTTTTAAAGTACCAATTTTACCCAAATAATCAATTTATTAGATTCACCGTCTTATTTTTAAGAAAGACTATTCCCATAAAAGAATTAATGTAATAAGGCTTTTATTTATACAGAGGGATTACCCAATAAGTAATTAATTCCTTTTTTCATAACCCCTTATAATAACACTTATATAATACCTAAGTGTAAGGAGTCCAATGGTGCTAGACTATTAGGGTGGCTCAGATAACATTGCCCGAGTGGTAATATATATTTACTTGAACTTCACCCATGGGTTATTCTGTTCAAGCATATCATATTGAAGCTCAACTTGGGCTTGTTCAACAGTCATGTAAAATGAAACTATATTCTTCCCAAGCGTTGAATAATGATATTCGTATGGCCCAAGTCTACTGGATGAGGACATATCTCCCTTTTTCTATGTCGAAATGAATTGTTAAAAATTAATATTTATATCATTCATGTGATCACTGTTCAATGGCAATATTATCCATATTAATGATACTCAACATTCATTTAAACGAATAAATAATAGAAAAAATGAGTGCATGTATTTTCTATATTGAAAAGACAATAAAATAATTTTAATTTTATTCCTATATGATAGGGTCGTTATAACTAATCTTATAGTGGGAGAAAAAAAAATTGGGCATCATAATCATACCATCAATGGCTAATTGAAAGACATTATACCTGTGTATATAGGACCTAATCCAAATACAAAAGATAGATTGTGTCATGTGACCTACTCATGTATTGAGCAGCTATAGTGGGACCCACCCATCACTTACTAAGTACAGTTAATTTTTATTATAAATAAGGTGACACATAATTAATTTCAAATATCATATTAAAATTAAATAACATGAAATGATAATACTTGTACTAATTAATAAACATAAACCATTCAGAGTAATGATTATAATTATATAAAAATAGTACATATTAGTAAAAATAATCATATATCATCAAAAACAATAATAATAATGGTATCATTAAAAAAATATTACCAATGGGTCATAAATAAAATGATGGTTATTATTATTGAGGAATCAAAATATCGTAAAAATTCTATTAATTTTTATGAAGATAAACCATTTCACATAAAAAACGCAATTAAATCGTAATATTTCAAAAATATAACGGAAATTATTTTATTTTAAAACAATATTTTAAGTTATAAAATTATTTTCAAATCAATTAATGTTACTAGCATCATGAAATTACATACATATCGAGTATGATAATTCAAATATTCCACACATTTTTAGTAAAAATAAAAAATGTACCTTGTTTGAAAGAAGAATGGAATATTTATTTTTTCACATTTTAAAAAGATGAAATACTGGGTTCCTTTTTTCATAATTAATTTTTAGAATTTGGAAAATCATTTGAAAATATTTTCATAAGTCATGTACGTGGATGAGAACATGATTTTTGACTATGAAGAGAAATAAAGTTGGCTTTTAATAAAACAAAAATTTTCATTTATTTTAAGTAAAAAATTGAATAAAATGCTGACATGAAAATTTTATGGATAAATATATATTATGAAAAATCATAAGTTCCTCAAGTTATAGATTTTAATATTTAATCATAGTAAATTAAAATATTAATATAGTTGATAAATGATGATCTTGTGAAACAAACCCTTGTAACATTGGTGACATTTGAATTTTATGCCCCAAAAAATAAATAATATAAAAGTAAACCCTAAATACCATGAGTATAAACGTGTTCTTGATATAAAATATCAATGTTTCTATAAATACACAATACAAACTAACTGTGTGGTCAATATGGAATATGTATCATAGAAGAAAAAGTGACATGAGAAACCCTTTCCTCTGGTTTGACTTCCTCTATATGTGTCTAAATCCACTATATTGTAAATATATGTTAGATATAAATATATTACATAAACACAATTATATATTTCATATAATATTTTATTTCTTTATGGTCATTTATGGCCCTTTTATTAACAATTCATTGTTAAAATGATGGTTTTATATGATAATTTCTTTTTTATTTCTTGTCTATTTTGGTTTATTATTTTTCATACCATTATATTGATCATTTTTATATAATATAATTATTATTAAAATGAAAAAAATTTAATATATATTCATTATATATTTATTTTGAGTAATCTAGGAAATAATGTGATATAAAATGGATTACACTGTTTATGAAGACGTTTAGTCGTACAGTCACATGATTGTTTTTAAAATGTTTCTAGATGGATGTAAGGAATGAAAAATAAATATCAAGTCACCATTAACATATAATTATTATTTCATACAAAAAATTATAATAGTCAAATTCATCCATTTTAAGATCCATGTATTAATAAAAATGAAAAATATTTCACACCTACAGTTAGTAGTCCACACGTACGCACAAGAGACATTATTAATTATTCAAATTTATAGGAAGCTAGAATTTATATGTGATATTATTTTTATATAATTATTTTTATATCATACATATCATATATATTCATTAATTTAATCCTGAATTCCTTTTATCTGAACCATATTGGAAAAATCAATCCCATTGCTTCCCGAGGCTGTATGGCTCTGTACAGTTGAGCGATGCTATCATATCAACCACAAAATGAAATGTAAGAGGGTATATATATTATATAATAATTAAATAAATATAATAACATAATAAATATAACATAAATATTATAATTACATTATTATATAAATTCATTAAATATGGTGATGGAAATCATATTACCTCAGTTCATGAGGTAGTGGTCCTCCTTTGACAAGATCGATGATTTAATTTCACATTTGTTGGAAGTGGGGATGGATATGGATTATTAAACATAGATAATAAAATAATATTATATATTATTTTTTTATTTTTTTATTTTTTCATATTTTTATACTTTAATTTTATTCTAAATAGGTGGATGAATAAATAAAACAATTATGTATTTTTAATAATTTAATCGCCTCAACAGAGAGCCTCTTTAAATTTATACAAATATAATTACTATATGTAATTCCTAAAAAATAGAATGATTATATGACGATGCTATGGAATTGAGACATATATTTTTGTAGTTATTTTCAAAAACAAATAGTTTGGGATGTGTGAATAAGATAGGATATGAGTTAAATTTTATAAGTAGAGGAGATGACGAACTTGGAATATTTGAAAGGAAAAACATTATTATGTTGTTTTTATAATGAAACATGCTTCCCAAATAGAAAATTATAAAGAAATATATAATATAATGTCAAAATAATTTCATAAAATGTTGTTTATTCAATTTTATAGGTAGTTTTAGCACATACATTTTTAGTTTTTCATCACAGTAAAGCCATTTTAGCTTAAACAAAATAAATAATTGTTTATATTTCTAATCATTGTTATGGTAAAAAATTATGATCAAATTATTAGGTAATGTTACATATTTATATTAAAAATATAGAATACATTTCATATAATTCAATTTACATAATTGGAATAAACTTAATTTTAAATTAATCTCATAGATGGGACAAAAAACCGATTTTCAAAAAATTTATTTGATTATGAAAAATGATCTTGTATTACCGATATAAATAAATATCATATTAATATTAAATTTAACATAACAGATTGATTTATAATAAAAAAAATTTCATTTACATTATTCATATTTATGGGTTATTTTGATATATTTAAATGGAGAACCACTATGCACATTAAAATAGATTTCAGAAAAACGTGATCTAAAAACTAAAAAATAGACTTACAATGAAAACAAGTATACATGAACATCAAATGAAATAAATTTTTCTAATGAACTCTAAATATAAATTATTTTAATTTAAATAAAACTGATATAGTAACATTCTATTTAAATTAGTTAATTTTTTTTAAAAAATATTTTGTATTTTCACTATTAACTAAAAATAAATATTTTCTGAAAAATATAAAAAAATTTCTTAATGAAATTTCTAAATTTTGAATTAAAAAATCCAAATAATTTTTTAAAATTTGCTAAAAAATAATTATAAATAATGTGTGAATAGCACAATTAAGGAACCTTTTAGAAAAATTCAATTTTTTAGAAAACAATAGTTTTTCTTTGTAATTGTTCATTTTTTAATATCAGTAGATAACCATTGATTTTTTAATATATTTTTAAACCATTATATTTTCATAATTTAATTTCTAATATTCATTCTCAGTAATTTATTGACTGGTTTATTACAATATTCTATATTATAATTCATTCTTACTCGAGGTTTCATGTTCAACAAGCTATCAAATAGATTGAATTTATTTAAATAGAAATATATTTAAGAATCTAAGGATATTACATTCTAACATAATCACAGTGTTTCATGTCATATAGGATATTTCACATGAGGTTCCTCCTTTAAACGCTTTGGGTGTTACACTATTTTTCATGGAGTCCATTATTACCCTATTGGATACTAGATGTAGACATTGAAAAATATTCTATCTCTATCCACCATATAGAAATTTCACCTCAAAAAACATAATAATGTTTTACAATTCCTTCATACCATCATAAGATCATAAAATTGTTTATCTATTGAAAATCTTTAAATCATAAGGGTCAACAACTTATGGATTGAACATTTTGATATTTTCCACATATTGGTTCAAATAGTTGGAAAGAAATTAAATATTTTCCCTTCTTTATTGATTCCACTTGACAATACCATTTTTTGATAAGTTCACCAAAATATTTACTTTGTAAATTTATTTAAAATATATACTTTTTTATCGTCATTAAATATTCCTACCTTTTATTCAAAAACTACTACACATTTCTTTAATAGTTTTATGAAATAATTCAGTACATTCCATGTGATTCATTAACAAATCCCTTAAGCCTACATAGCCAGAACATGGTGTTCAAAATATATGATTAGGTTAAAAATATGAATAAAATATATTAGAAGCATTACTTATGTTAAAAAATTATAACATCATAAATTTTTTTATATTTTCAAAACATCCTATGATTTCAATCAAACTAACCTAAAACCATCAACTATTGAAAAAAAATCATTACCAAGTGACATGTACCAAAAACATATTAAACTTATAATCCTAATTTTATGATAATCTTGTGATACCACTTGATATCCATTTATACTATCTATTGATTGAGTTTATCCATTTTTTAATGAGTTCAAATATTATTTTAATATTTGTCTATAAATCCCCTAGGATGCTTTACAATTTCATAGCCATATCATTAGTACATTTTTTCATGAGGAAACTATTTTTTAAAAGGCTAATTTCATCCAATATGATATTTATATCCATAAAATTGTCAGTTTATATGAAAATTTTAGTATGAAACTAGATAATAATGAAATTAGTGTTCATTACTTCTTCTCTTATAGAGATGTATACTTATCCTATAAGTGTTCATATACCTCATGTGGTATAAAATGATGTCGTTTCTTATCTCTAATGGTTCATTACACCACTAAAAATTTCAAATGTATCATAAACATGTATTTACCTACAAATTAGTCTCTATTTCATTTTTTATTCTACATCACATCCTTAAACTATGATATTTCTCAAAAAAAAAACAAAGCGGTTTCGTGAAACCCTGTGTTTGAGTCAGATATTAGACTTGATACCCATTTCTCTTTTTTTATTTAGGGGGAAATACTAATATTAAATTGGAAACACACTGAATCCTATCATTTTATATATATAATTTTTTCCCATAGACATTTTAATGTCACCTACCATTTTATACATGTATCTTATTTAAGAATAATCACGTGTATTTTACATTTAACCCTTAGTAATCCATTGGTATTTTATTGTCGTGATGTTATATGGTGACTGGTGTGGTGATAGAAATGATGGGGGATACAAGAATACATTGATGTTGATGGGTATCGTGGTGTTTATAGTAAGAGATATTATGTGCCATATGAAGTAATGGGTGCTTATAGATCAATGTTTCTATAAATGATATAGAATTTTATAATTCTTAACATCATATCTACTACTTTGAAAGTGTATCTCGTGAAAAATGTTTAGGTTACCACTGTTTAATAATTTATACTATTGGAAAAAAAAAGATAATTATAATTTTTTAATATATAATTATTCCAGGATAAACCTAATATTAAACCTATATTACCCAAAATTACTTATTTGAGACACCCTAGTGGGATGAATAAAGATATTTCCCAATTATATCTTTTATTTTACTCAAATATTATGTATGGAACTATTATAATGTTACCAAGAAAAATATTCATACTATTGATAATTTTCTATATGAACACAACCCCATTAAGCCTCAAGCATGAATATAGAAATATAAATCAATAATGTGACATTAAAATTTTTCATGGTTTACCACAACAGTCCTATCCATTGGGTGTGATCCGATATTGTGTTGAAATACCATGTAGTAATGCTACTAATATATATATTTACAATGGTTTGGGAAATATGAAATATTGATCATGGTGTGACTCTCTCTTCTCCCCTCTATAGACTTATTTCGTGAAAGAAGCAATCTTATTGTAGACATGAGTTTCTATTCAATATTAGCACAGATTTTTGAGACACCATGCATTTTATTTTATTGTCAGATTCATATATATGTTCTTAATTCACTACACCAAACATATTCCAAATATAAAATATCTACTCCTTATATAATGTTGATTATTGTTTATTATTCTTTCAATCCCAAATGAGAGAATACTTTTATTATAAGTATAATTATTTTTCCCCTATAGATCATAATGGAATAATATTTTTCCATGGGAATATTATTCTTGAACTATAATTAAATTATTATAAACTATTATTATTTGTAGTCCATGTATAGTAGTTTTAGTTATTCAACTTAATATATGAATCATTGTCTTTCATTGAAAATGATGTTTAAATAAATTCCCCTAAGTGGATATCCCTTCATTATTATCTAAACACCAAATATTTTAATATGCTTTAATAATTATTTTTTGAAATACTACATGAAGTTACATAGGCTCCCTATAACAAACCCCATTATTGGTCAGAGTAGATTACCCAAGAGGGGATGAATTGAGTATCTATAAACATTTCATTTAAAATTATTTCATTGATAATTTACACCAATTATTAATTATTCAATGTTAGTTTGTAGTGATTTTATAAAAGTCCAGAATGTTAAGTTAATTTCTCAGAAGATTGATTATTTCTACGATATATGAATCTGAAGAGTGGTATAACTTTTGAAATAAAATTTATGTATCAAAAGAGATATTAAAACATGAAAAACTAATAATCAATGTTCAATTCAGTAATAGGAAATAGTTATAAAACATAGTAAAAATAAAGGAAAAAACATAGAAGAAATAAGAAACTGGTTCATTCTCAAGCTGATACTAAGTACTCTCTACTTATTGATCACCTTCCACTAAGAAGTTTAAATTAATAAATAGTTTTATCCACACCTTGGATCAGGGTTCGCAACAACACACACCTCTATCTAGGTCACACCTAACCTCTACCACTGTTATTCGTGGTAAAAAAAACAAAAAGGTCACACTTGACCTCTGCCACTATTTTATGCCGGATATAAAAGATAATAATGAGAGTTATTTTGAGGAAATTATGTATCCTCCAGTTGTGCACAGGAGTAAGTGTGTGTGTAATAAATAGATACACACACAGCTCAAGAAATGTAAAAAAATGAAAACAATAGGGATAATGATGTATATTATAATAAATAAGTCTTTGTGTTCTATGCAACGATGTTCTTGACTCATCTAATATAGAGAAAATGTTGTTTGAGTCTTCTTTTGAAAGTCAACTTCAAAATATAGTATTGTATAATGTGTGGTGTGGTAATTCAAAGAGTGAAGAATGTTTAGATCTTTGTTGAAATGATTTTTGGTGAAACTAAATAGTTTATTATAATATTATTGATGTCATCTTATGTTCATTATTTGAGTACTTAGGACTTTTATGAAAGATCAATTTTTTCATGAGTTGTTTTAGTTCTTCTATTTCCTTTTTTTCAACATATTTCTCATCATCTTATAAACTATCTAGTATAAAAAAAATTTATACTCTGTGGTACAGCTTGTATGAAGATAACCCCACAAGCCTGTACCTCGTACTGTTTACTGATAGTCTTATATAAAACATCAATTAATGTTAAAAACATTAATTTTTATAAATAAGACCTTCGGATATAAATTTGAATTAATAATATAAAAACACATTTGATTACTATCATTGAGTCAAAAGTATTGATGACTTATTTACATCATTATTTCATAATTTGTCAATCATAATTGGTGAATCCATGTATCAATGAGTCCTTTCATCAGTATCAGTGACTCACATAAACTGTCAGTGTGTCATCCATCAGTGACTCAATCGACCTGCTGGTTTGTCATCTATTGGTGATTCATATAAAATATTGGTTTGACAAATCATCGGTGAAATAGAAGAGCCAATGAGAAATCATTTTAAAAGATGGTGATTCCTTGCATTATTAGCATCATGAAATGGTAGGTCATTGAACAAATGGTAGATCATCTATGTCGGAATCATGTGCCATGGTGAGTCGTCTGTATGACGGTGTCAGGTCCTATGATGTGTCCTCTGTATTGTTTTCAACATAACATATATAGAAAATATTAATGTTTTATCTATCTATCAAAAAGACTTATGTAAGATAGTGAGTCATCTGTTTGTTAGTTTTTTGTGAATTATACTCACACAATGTTATATGTTCTATCTTTCTTGCAATTCAACAACGTTAGAAATTAGTAATTCTCTTTATTACACATAGATAATAAATGAAAATCTTGTTTAGACATACACAAACATATATAGTTATATGAATGACAGGATTTGATATTCAAAAAAATGATGTGTTATAATATAATATCAATCCTGGAATAAGATATATGTAAATATACTATGTTATTTGTGATAATTAAAACCTTACATTAATAGATAGTTTCCAACAACATCTATGGGCCAACAATCTCCGCATTTCTAATAACCACAAATCATGGAATTATGAAATGGAATAAATTTTTCCCCTTTTGGGATTAACAAAATGTAATAGGAGAAGAGAACTTTAAAAATAGTAAATTTGGAACAATTAAGTAACATTAAAAAACAAAGTACTCAGAAAGAAGACGACATCCGTATCGAATGAAAATCAGTCCACACTAATGGATCAATAGGTAGGGTCAAGGGGTTCCTCTCCATTGTTAGAAGAATCCATAGAATGTTGATCAAGAGGGTTATGATGAGAATCAAGGGGGTCTGAAAAGGTTTTGAGAGGTGAGAGAGGCACTCCTTCATGAATTGTAGAAGAAAGGTTGGCTATTTGTTGATAAAGAACCCGAGAAGGAATAGTTTTTGTGATAACTGTTCTGATGTGAGGTAAGGCCTGTGAAATTGACGTTTGAGGATGAGAATCCCCAGAACTAGTAGGGCCATGTGATTCAAAAAGAGGAAATACAACGACATTACTTTGGACAAGAAGATACAATTTCAATTGCCTGATCAATTCTGTAATGAACTCTCCATCATATTTCATGTCCTTCTCAAAATGAACCTTTTTATTTATAAACTTCTCCAACAAAGGAGAAAATTAACTGAGTTTGTGAATCTGATAATTAAAGGCATTTGTTACTGGAAAAAGAGATATATTTGTGTCTAAGTATTTAAATAGACTATTCAGTTCGTTCTTTGAGATGAGTTTGAAGAAAAACTCAGTAAGCCTTTTGGTTAGATCTTCTTAAGTATGATAAGGAATTCGAGAGTAATACTTGACCTGATTAGGCAATTTATTTGAAGTATCCACAACTATGTCCATGCTCACAATAATGCTTACAACTCCTTTTTGAACACTAAACTAACCGTATTAAGATTTTCATAGTGTGATGACTTAATATATGGAAAAGAACCTAAATCTAGAGCTAAATAGGTGAGATCCTGATCTTATGTTCTCATCTTGTAAAACTCAAGAGCCTTAACATGTGAAAAATGTTTATCATGCCCTTTCATGACTTTTTCCATTTTAGTCCTATACAATGTGGTCAAATTAGTGATCCCAATTTTCAACTTAATTATATCATTTTAGAGCATGGTATTTCTTATCACAATTGTCTTGGATGTTGTGATTAGATTTGGTTCAAATTCTTATCACTAACATTGAAACAGAAGTAGCATTTTCTTGAGAGAAACTAGTTGAAGTAGGAGAGGAGATAGAAGCACCAACATGCATTACACTATCAAAAACTAAAATTATTGCTTTCAAATTCTCATTCATCTCAGTAGTATTATCTCCTAGCTTCGTCAATCTTATACCTCATTTTATACTGCATTTATTGTATTTTGGAGGCACATATCTCTTCCTTGAATTTTCGAAATTCGGTTTTAGTGACATAGTCACTAGAAGTTATCTCATCCACTAGAACTATTGCTTCAATGAAAAAAATATCATCATCAGAGTCTTCATAATCCAATCCCATACCCACATAACCAGGATTTATAATCTATTCAGGAATAATATTAGATTCCAAATGATAAATAATATCAAGACTTACTCTTCCTATTTGATTCTATTTAGAAACTTGACAAATTAGTACATGAGACTCCCCCTAAATGTTAGATCTTAGGACATATGCCTCCCCCTCAGTCAAGGTTTCTTGGATAGGTTTTATTTTGATAAAAAGAGTTCACTTCCTAATATACAGAACATGAGAAACATATTCATCTATATCAATATTTTCTTCTTGAGCAGCACCCTCAAAAGAGATTCCAGTATTAGCTTTAATAACATCTATAATTATAGCATCTGTATTTTCATTAGGGTGACCCGAGTCACATTCAATTTCATTTTCACTAATTTCTTCTTGATTAAGATCTTCATTCTTCTCATCTTTGACTTGTTACTATCCATATTACTTTCCTCATTCTGAACCATTTTCACCACATGCAGTTTCATCCTCTTCATCATCTTCTTCATCTTCTTCATTTGATTCCCTAATATAATATACATTTTATTAAACATCAGTTTCTTCACCACTATAGGATTTAATAATAGGATTCATTAGAGGGTTAATCTAGAGGTGGAATTTCCAGTCCTATTGATATTCTTCTCTGTGGCTTGTGTCTGGGTGACTTCGATCATCAATAGGTGATGTCACGTCTCTAATAGGGGTAACAAGTTCTTCTTCCTCATTTGAAGAATTGGTTACATGTTCATCTGGACTGATACTAGGATCCACTAGATCCTTTGTTCTAATAGTATGTTATACTGTATTGACCTTATGATAAAATATAACATCATCACCAAAATATTTTTTCTTCCAAGGATTATAATTTTTTCATCCTATTACAGATGTCAGAGCTTAAGTAGATTCAACAACATTCACTAACTACTAAATCCTTAGATTCATTTACAAAAACATTTTCATTTAGCTTAGATGAAATCATTCTTGAATAAAAGAGATAATTAGATTTACACCTAGGTTTTATCATATCATTCATGTACACGATTATATAAATAAAAAGAGTCCATTTAACATTTTTTATGAAGAAAGTAAACCATGTATTCATATTATTACATGAGAGAAATAAATTCCCCTTTCCTAGGAAACATCTGAAGTTGAATAAAAATGGAAATAAATGTTCACTGACCGTTCAATTCTAAGGATATGTGTTTTGTGAGTTCTTTATTTATAGGTGTCTACTTTAGAGAAATATCATAACAGAAAAATTCACTTTTGGGAGGAGAATTACATTATCAATCATCAAACCATCCCTCATGAGGTACTTTATGTTACTCAGGCACATATCTTGAATATAATAATATTTTCTTCCCTTTAAAAATTGACTTCATCCATGAAACATCACTTCTTTCTATAAAAAGTTAAATATTCTTGTTAAACTAATACAATATTTCATATAAAAGACTATGTCATTATTTGTGAACCATTCAATCCATCCATGATCTTTTGAAACATTCAACCAAAAATAGTTTCTCTCCATGATCCTTTAATCTAAAACATCTTTCTCCAAAGTTTCAAAAGGATTTCCAAGAGAATAATTCGCAAGACCTGAAGCTTTTCATGACTCCCCTTATTGTTTCCTGGAATGACGAGACTCACCCTCTTCCAGAGCTCACTTTACTCATCCTAGTTCGATCAGTTCAGTTCGATGTTCAGAAAGTGAATGTTCAAGAGTAGCGAAAGAGAAATGCAGAAAAAAGAGTAATAGAGTGTAGTGGTAATGGGAGTAGAGTGGATCGATTCAAATTTATTTCATTTAGGGAATTTAATTTATTACAATCTCAAAATCATGAACCGGGTTCCCTAGAATTAATGAAACGATGTCTTTTTGATAAAAACAAACAATGTATAAAAGTGATGACTCATCGGTGTCGACATAATAGTCATCGCAAAATAACAAAAATTTTGGAATGAAAGACATATCAAAACATCAATGGGTTTGGCATGAAAATGGTGTCTATGTGACAATAGTGTTGGAATGATAAAGGTATTCGCATGACAATAGTGACAACATGATAGACTTCAAAGAAAGATTAAAGGGGAAATAAACATAGGTTCTTGCTGATTGATCATTCATAGCTCATATGTGATGTAATTTATCCTTTTAGGGAATAATATCTTAATGAATATATCAGCAAGATGATATTCAATTCCAATAAATTATTATGTAATATCAACCTTTTGATAATGATCTCCAAAAAAGTGATGTCTTACATCAATATTATTTGTTGTAGAGTGAGAAATGGTTTCTTAGAGATGTTAAAAGTAGTTGTGTTGTCACATTGTATAGGTACATGTCTAAATTGATATATATATATATATATATATATTTGAAAATTATTTTTAACTTCTTTAGAGTAATATTCTTTGGGATTATGTTGAAAAAGATCACACATAAATAAACTAAACATTATATCTGGCCTACTAGCAGTCATGTAGATGAAGCTTCCAATCATTCTTTTTTAAGTGGTTTGATCAACAGATTTACCATCTTCATCATGATCCAACTAACAAGTAGTATTCATGGGAGTGCCACTACTTTTAATGCTATAAAATAAAAAAAAATTTAAAATATCTTTTGTATACTTACTTTGATTTAATGTGATACCAAATTTATTTTAACAAATTTTAAATCAAAGAATGAATTTGAGTTCACCCATTAAACTAATTTCAAATTAATTTTTCATCATTTTAGAAAATTCAATACAAAATGACTTTCTTGAAGATACAATAATAATATCATCAACATGGATTTAAACTACTAAATCATCTTTAAACATTCTCTTTATAAAAATAGTAGGATCAAAAATTATTTTGTAAAACCTTTTGAAATAATAAAATTCATCAATTTATCATATCATTATCTTGGAGATTTTTTAAACCCTATAATTATTTTGTGTCTTTGAAATCATGATTTTGAAATTGAGGATTTCTAAAAACAGGGTGTTGTTTAACAAAAACATCATCTAATATATATCCATTTAGAAATGCACACTTAATATCCATTTGATATAGATTTAAATTAATATGGTAAGCATAAGAAAACATGATTCTAAAAGAATCAAGTCTATGAATAGGTGAAATGGTTTTTTCATAGTCAATTCCTTCCTCTTGACCACAACCTTGTGTTAATAATCTTGCCTTGTTTCTAACAATATTTCCATCTTCATCTACTATATTTTTAATCACTCATTTAGTTCTTATGATCAAGGTTTTTTAGTGTCTTCCAAAATTTTCCATTAATTATTTATTTAAATTTGATTGAGTTCCTTTTACATAGTCATCAACCAAAATTCTACATTTATTGAATCATTAATGCTTTTAGGTTCAAGATGTGACATAAAGGGTTGTTCTTCATCCTTATTTAGTGAAGCACTAGTTTTTGTTACTCTATATAAGTCTCCAACAAAATTATAAAAGTTATTTAATTTAAGGATCTTAGTAGATCTAGTAAAATTAGGACTATCCATTTCAGGTTCATCATTTGGATCTGGTTTATTATGGCTTGATTTTTGAGAATTTCCAAAATAGTTTGATTTCACATATTTCATGGCATAAGGAATAGATGATTTTTCATTTATGTATATATTTTATATAACATCTACATGGTTGTATAGAATAGTCTTATGATCATGAGGATCTACATCAACAAATTGGATATGCATATATTCTTCCACACACATGGTTATTTTATTAAATACTCTATAGGCATAGGAAGATTTGAGTAACCTATAATGATTCCTTTATCACTTCTTCATTTGAATTTTTCTAGACTGTATTTAGTGTTCAAAATATAAAAATTACACCCTAACACATTAAAATAACTTACTTTTGTTTCCTATTATTCCATAACTCATAAGGAGTCTTATTAAGGATGGGTCTAACAAAGAATCTTTTTATTATATAACATCTCGTATTAATAGATTCAGCCCAGAATTAAATTGTTAGGTCATAATCATTAAACATAGTTCTAAAAATTTCACACAAGGTCCTTTTTTTATTTCTACAAATCAATTTTGTTGAGGTGTCTTATGGGCTGACAAGTTATGACTATAAGCATTGATAGATAAAAACTATTCAAAGTCTTGATTTTCAAACACATAGCCTGATCACTTCTAAGAGACTAAATTCTATATCCACTATGATTTTATACAATTTTAGCATACATGGTGAAGTATGTACATGTTTTAGTTTTGTGAGCTAATAAATAAGTACATGTATAACTAGAATAGCCATCCACAAGAACATAAACATAATATTTCACATTTAAACTAGATAATCGAGATGGTCTAATCAAATCAATTTTAACCAACTCTAAAGGTTGATAAGTTGATAGTTATTTTTTTTATTTGAAATAGATTTTATGTTTCCATCAATTTTTACATGGATTACACATATTATTGACAGGAAAATATAATTTTGGTAGATCCTTGACTCTGAATTTGATCGTAATTTTTCTAACTGAGTTTATATTGCAGTGCCCTAATATTCTATGTTTTGGCCAAGTATATCTATAAATGGAACTTATACAATATATATTTTTTGGGGGCTAATGTGTCTTAATTTATACGATATAAATTATTATTTCTAAGAGAAGTAAATACTATATTAGTATTGTTACAAAAAATATGGAATGAATAATTTCTTTATTTTACATTAAATACATCATCACACAGTTGAGATATACATAGAAGATTATAATTTAATCTATCAAAATAAAGTACATTTGAAATTCAAACATTGTTAGTTTTACCAATCTATCTTAGACTGAGGATTTTTTCATTATCATTTTCTCCAAATGAGACATTTCCTCCATTAATTTTGATAAAACTTTTGAAGCTTGAGTTTTCCCTTGTCATGTGTCTTGAACACCCACAGTCCAAATACCAAATATTTCTAAAGAAACTCTTTAGGTAGTTTACCTATAAAATAATTTATCTAAGAAATAATTTTGGTACCTAAATTTGTTAGGGTCCACAAAAATTAGTAATAAATTCTTTTAGATCTGACAATTATCGTATAAATTTTCTATATGTAGAATATAGAGTCTCTAAAAAATTAACTCGGATTAGTCTAGAAGAGCTGGATGCAGTAAAATATTTTTTTGAACTGGAGCCCATAGTAGAATTCTAGGTTTTGCATAAAGAAGAATATTTAACATATGTGTTCATAAAATTTGTTTTTTAGAAGTTCCTTTATCCTGGTTGATATCATATTTCAAATTTGTACTTAGGAGATATCTTTTTACCAAGAATTTGTGTACGTGTGTTTTTTTTACTTTGATAAACATTTCAAGATCCTCGTTTAATTACTCATTAGTCATTTATAATTCATTATTTCCCCTGAGAATTTGAGAATTATTTAATTTTTTTAGTTGTAAGCTTATATTTCATTGTTTTAGTATGAGAATGTTGTCTATTTAAAGATTTATACATTTTTTTAGTTCATTACAGGTCTGTTCCATCATTTTACAATATTCAAATAATGCGTCACTTGAAATATTTTCAAAATCACTTTCATTTTTAGAATATTAGTAGTGTTTAGATGGAGAGTCTAATATTACCTCATATTTGTTATTCATAAAACACATATTTACAATATATTCTTTCTCAACATGAAGAGTAGTATATCCACTAGTGATATCCTCAGAGAAACTCCAGGTGGTCATGATGGATTTCTTATATATTCCTTCTTTATTCACATACTTCCTTTTATATTTGATCATTGGACACTCACCGTTGGAATTTCATTTACTTTTACATTCATATAATACATTATATTCAGATTTTTTAATTCTCTTCCAATCCATTTCCCAATTTCCATTGTTAGCATACATTCCTTTGTAATTGGGATTTCTAAAAAAAAAAATTTTCCAATAAAATTTCTGAATATCCTGGTTAGCTGGACCATTTATTCATCATTGTCTACATCTGGTTCTTCACTAGTAGAGGTTTCAATAGCATCTTAAACATTCTCTTTGTCTTTATTCATATATACAGTAGTCTTGAAAGCTACATACTTCCTCTTGTGTTCGTCATGCTCAAATATTTTAACAATCAATTCTTCTTCAAACATCATTATATTTCTAATGGGTTCTATTATAGTTAACTTGTTGATGTCACATGATTCTATAATTGATACAGCGGTACGTCTCTATCATTCAAGTAAATATATGATAATCCACATGATTTATTCTTTAGTTGTGACATTTTTTCTAATATAAATTATTTTGTTCAGAATTTCATTTAATCTAAGATACATATTTGAAATATATTCATCAGTATTCATTCTTAAATTATCATATTTAATAGTATAAGTATTTATTATAATTTGATTTACATTATATATTCCCTCATGGTAAACAGACAAAGTGTCCCAAATTTCATGGGCAGTTTTAGAGGAAATAATTAGATTAAACTCTTCCTCTCTAAGTTAAAATTATATAGTATTCATTTCAATTAAATTTTTGTAATAGGTAGTCTTGTTAGGTTTATACCTAGTGGTTTTATCAGTTTCAAGAATATCATAATTACTTTCAATAGTAGTCCAAATTTCAAATCATCTGATTTCTAGGTGTATTTTCAATTTAAGCTTCCACTAAACATAGTGGGTTCCATTAAAAATAGAGTGCTATTAGTAGTATCCCCTTCTAAATGAGTTTCCATAATATTAATTTTAAAAGGAATTTAATGAGATAAAAATTTATAAATAAAGGAAATTTTAATATCATTTAAAAATAACTATAATAATAGTTAAAAAGAGTTAAGAAAATTTTAAAACATACAATTTTTTCATATCCTCTGATACCAAATACTTGTCAGAGTAGATTACTCAATACGGGAGTGAATTGAGCATCTAAAAAAATTTCTATTAGAATTGGTTCATTGATAATTTCCCCCAATTATAAAATAATCAATGTTGGTTTGTAGTAAATTTATAAAATTTTGGAATATTCTGTTAATTTCTTAGAAGATTGATTAGTTCTCAGCTATACTAATCTTACGATTGGTATAACATTCAAAACTGACTTACAGGTTTAAAACAAATATAACACATGAAAACCTAACTATCAATGTTTAGTTATGATTTTTTAAATAGTGACCATACATTGTAAAACTAAAGAGTAAAACACAACATGAATAAAAAATAGACTCAGTCTCAAGCTGAAACTTATTACTCTTCACATGGTGATTACATACCAAGAAGTAGTTTATATTAATAAACAGTTTGATCCACACACTGGATTGGTGTTCATAATATATTACAAGCCATTTTAGGTCACACATGACCTTTACCACATTTATTCATTATAAAAACAAGAAACAAGTCACCCATGAGCTCTTCCACTATTCTACATGGGTTACAAGAGGTAATAATGAGAGTGTTATTGAGGATATCAAGAATCGTCCATTTATCCACAGGTTTTAGTGAATGTGTGTAATAGATAGATTCAAACATTGTTCAAAAATTCAATCAAAAATACACGACTGACCTAAAGATGTAGAATAGAGTTTAAAAGTCTTTGTGTGTTATGAAACAATGTTCTGGACTCATCTGATGTAGAGAAATTGAGGTCTGAGACTTCTTATGGAATTAGGCTTCTAAATAGAGTATTAGAGACTTTTTGGTTTGGTGATTTGAAGAGTAAACAATGATCAGCTCTTTGATGGAAACATGTTCAATGAAACTCAATTTGTATTTCTTGTATTATTGATTTTCCTATATGTTTTTTATTTTAGATCATTTGTCTTCAAATAATGCTCAAGTGTTATAGGAGTGTTTTCAGTTCTTCAGTTTTTTTTATCATATACCTCATCATCTTATAAACGATCTAGAACGTAATTATTTTATAATCTGTGGCCTAATAGGCATGAATATCTCCCCACATAAATATAGGTATTATTGTCTACTGATGCTCCTACAAAAAACATTAAATAATGTATGAAACATTAATTTTTCTAAATACGATTAATAGATATAAATTTCAATTAATAAGATAAAATAAGATTTCATGACTATCGATGAGTCACATGTTTTAGTGACTCATTTTCATCTGATTGTTATCATTGTCCAATTGGCATTGCTGACTATGTGTATTAGTGAGTCCTTCACATCAGTACCGGTGACTCACTTGAACTATCGGTGTGTTATCCATCGGTGACTCGCTTGAACTATCGGTGTGTCGTCCATCGGTGGCTCTCATGGACTATCAGTGTGTCCAATCATCAATGAGATAGATGAGAAAATGGTGACTCTTTTTAACTAATGATGAGTCCTTTATTTGGAAGCATCATACAATAGTAGGTCACTTAAACTAATGGTAGATCATCTGTACTGGAAGCGTGTGTAGTGGTTAGACGTATGTCTGTCAGTGTCACGTCCAATAGTGAGTCCTTTGTTATGGTGTCAATTTCACATTCTTAGAAAATATGCAGGTTTGATCTGTCTACCTAAAAGACTTATGTTTGATGGTGGGTCATCTATTTTTCAGCATTGGGGACTTATACTTAGTCAATTATAGTTGTTTTATTTGTCTTGAAATTAAAAAAATTTAGAAACTTTCAATCCACTTAATTAACCATATATAACCAATTTAAAGCTTGTTTATACTTAAGCCCACATAAATATTTATATGAATCACATCCTTTAATATTCAAGATAATTTTTTGTTATAATATAATATCTTTCATGAAATAAGATATATTTTAATATATGATGTGATTTGTGATAATTACAACATTTATAGTGAGAGATAGTGGACAACATAATCTATGGTCCAACACCCATTTATCGAACTATTGGTATTAATCATCATTGATCTACTCCAAGTAGATAATTAAATGTTTATGAAAAATATATAGATTCATCATTCAGTGAATCCAAACCCTTGTCAACTATTGAAATTTGTTTCAGACTTTTGTATATTTAAATTCCCAATGAAACTACCAAATATAATGGAAAATACCACAGCATGGTGTGCCATATTAATATTTTTCATAGTATTTTCAATTTTCACCACTTCATAGTGTGGAAAAAATATTGACAGCTTGATGTCTTATTAAGTAAATAGATCCACAATTATCAGACAAATATTTTCCTGTTAAATTCACCAAATATAAAATCACAATTATTCAATAAGTTTCAACCTATGAACCGACCATTTCATAGTCTATTAATACATTGAATGAATGATTTTTTACACTTAACATGTTTTTGGAAATTCATACTCAATATAATGTATATCATTAAATAATTATAACCAAAAAATCTCATTTCAACTTCCATTACACTAAAACTTCTATCTTGGATGTGGTTGATGGTAATCTTATTTCATGGTATAATGTTTTAAAGTAAGAACAGTACATCACTGTTCAAAAAACCTCAATTTTTTAGAGGCACTAAAATAATCATAAATATCATCCCAATAATTCTTCTTTATTCGCATGTATATCGTAGATAGTTAAATTTAGGATAGTATGAAATCATTAGTTATTTCCCTAATTAAAGTTATGAAATTTCTTATATGATCGATAAAAAATGCATTTATTGAAAAAAAACAACACCAAAATCTTATGATTTTAACTTCCTCACCCTTTTAAAATATATATCAATTCAATCATAAATACATCCTCTCTAAAATACCTAATATAAATCCAGGTATATTGATTTATGATCCAGTGAATTACTTCCACATGGACATCAATATAAATATGGAATCTTAATATTTTCATTACCCATTCAATTTAAGAATTAAAATGTAATTCTAATCTAGATTGTTTTTATTTTATATAATCATACATTATGGTAGAGTTACAAAGATATGTCAAAATCTTATCTCGACTCCCCCTTTATCCAATTAGGATTTGATTAATATGTTCAATGATTTATAAAACGGTTTTATTGATTCATGAAGAAAAAATATACTTATAAGATCTTAATTGAGAGTGATGTTTTCCTCTTTTTTCATGAAAACATAACAATCCCATTTCATACCATATGGTGTCATCTAAAAATGTCACAGACTTTTCAAAATTATCAAAAAAATCACCTCCAAAAACAATGGGATATTTTAACATGCTTTAAAATTAGCCTCTATAGTTAAAATTTTAGTACTATTCAACAGATATACCTCCTAAAGGAAATCCAGATGTTTATTGATCATTTTACTCTTCTTACAAAAATTGGTTCCACTTATTATAACGAAATATCATATTTTCACTTCATCAATGATTCAATTTCATGAGATCATTTTTTCAATACACACTCTTCCAAATTTCCATTTTAACCACTAAATAAAATTTTAAATAGTATAAGTCATGATTTATTATCTATTAATTTGATTTACTTCTATTCAATTCATAGATACACATTCCATGATGATGTTTTTGAGTGAATTCACCTCTTCGAATTATATAGATATTTAATTTATCTAATATTACCATGATAGAACACGATATAGGATACAATTGTCTAATATAATAATCTCAATGTTTTACATAGAACTCACTAGAATTAATAACTATTATAGGACATTAATTTTTACTATCATTAACAATGTAATTGATCACAATAACATGAACACCAAAACATAATAAAATCATTAATGAAGTATTTTTTTTTACAAGTTAATCCAGTAAATGAAACAACTGAAACCACTTATTTGTTATTGACATATGATACCAATTGATTTCCATGTTCATCATCTCTTTTTAGGGATTTTTATTTTCCAAATGATACCAATATCATTTAAATGATCATTATTTAATAGATGATTTCACCACCTAAGAATATATATTGACAAATATTTTTCATGGGTAACCATTTTTTGGGAAATATATTTTCTTACAAAAAAATTCATGGTATCCTAAAAATAGTCAGTTGATACCTCATTACTAATATAAAAAATATAATAAATAAATATTGGATAATTGTTGCATCACCTCTAGAGCTATAAAATTATCCTTGAGGTTTTTAGATTCCTGTTTTGGTATGGCTTGATGTAACATATTGAGGTCAAATAGTGTATTATCACCATTGTAACTATCATCCACATCTTTTGAAACTAATAAATTACAAATTCGGATCTATAAATATTTTATTTCTCTTAATTGAATAAAAATTTAAAATTTTTCTATGAAAAATATAATATTATATTAACAATACCTGATTGAATGAAATTTAGTAAATAATACTATATTTGAATTTCTTTTACTGTGGTTTTAAACTAAATAAAAATAATATAAATCAATTTCTTACATATATCTCTTTGTAGCATATACACAAAGAATAATCACCTTCCAGTTAACATATATGTATTCTTTCATTATAATTTTATGTATTTTTCTTTTATCCCATATCACCCCAGAGATAATTTTTCCTGATTAAGATTATAGAAAAAAAATAAACCTGAAAATGATGGGTAGAGGTGTACCTCCAAACATCCTTGAGTAGAGGAATGTAGTTGGCCTTGATAAGCCATTTTTTACTGTAATATTTATACAATTTTTCTCTAGAAAATTCATCTTCTTCATCATTATCTCAAAATTTTATAAATTGAAATATACTTCTTTCATGTCATGTCATTTACTACGTTAGAGAGTAATCCTATAATTTCAAGTTTCCTTTTTCAATAAATAACTCATGAATTTTTTCAATGATTTTTCCCCATGTATTGGTAAATCTACCAATTTTTCAATCATGGATTGTTGCTATATGAATAAAACTACTTTAACATAATATTTTTCATTTGAAATTTCAATCAAATCTATTTCAATTTTATTTACCCCTGATGATCTTCTCTTTGAAAACCCATCCAAAATATGGTTAATGGGAACACTTCCATTATATTGGAATCTGATGTTGATTGGTTCACATGTCCATTTCTAACCATGTCAAAAAATTGTTCATTATTATTTTCTCTCCATTATTATTTTTTTCTATGATCAATTTTTGTAATAACCCATAAACGGTATTTGATAAATCATCTTTTTTCCATTCATATTTAAAATAATATGTCATCATGAATCTATTTTAGAGCGAAACAAATTCCTTAGTCTTCCATTCATGTCTCCCTATTTAATTGAGATATTGAGATATCATCTAAGTTCTTCTATTATTATTTTTTGAAAATTGGATCCTCTATAAATAAACTCATCGTGTGTACTAATAACATAAAAAAATTAAATTCTAATTAATCCCTTATTTGAGAACCATTAAAACTAATTTTATTACAAAATTCCATTTCTAAGCTAAAAACTAATATTAGTAATTATAACTAAATATTAAATAGTCAATGTGTGAGTCAAATGTGATTTAATTCTTCCCCACAACCTGATATTCTTTTTATATCAACATCTTATTCGACTATCCTTTAAAATTATCAATGTGAGAATTATTTTCATTATGAACACTGTTCATAATGATTTATTTCCACTCTAGAGAAAACATATATATTTAAAAATGTTTCACTTTTTTAATGTTTTAGTTCATCCCATGAAACCACTATTCAAATACATCAATTTTTACATAATTATATTATCCATTATTTTCACTGACTCCTCTAGAGAAATTAATTCAATCATAATTGAATAATATTTTTTTCATGTGAATAAGAGGTCATAATTTCATTGTATCATTATTCTTATTGTTCATATAGTTTCTCTAAAAGAATGAATATATTTTCATTAATATCTTCAACTACAAGATACAACAAATTTTTATTCATTCATTAAAAATTAATCACCATAGAACTCTTCCAATATCATCTATATTTACTTAGAATATTTCAATTATGTTTCCATCATGGATACACCTTCATTAAATGTATCCTTTAAGAATATCATGGAATAATTCCAATTATATAATTTAATCGTAGTGTATTATATATAATTCCATGTAATATTTATAGTATAACTACAATTACCAATATTTGGCAAGGCATTCCAAATTATACATGTAAATGTGAAAATAATTCCTTCTTATAAATAAATAATTATTTCTATGAAAATAAATAATTTTTTTGTAGAATTCATATTGTGAAATAAAATAAAATAAAATAAATATTGTTTGAACCTATACCATAACATAATTTATCTGATATAATAGATTATATCTCCTGAAACCAAAGGTGGTGGTGGGGAATCATAGTGTTTCCCAATTGTATATATTATTTTCTACAATTTTATTTTTTATGGATCTTGTCACATGAAAAAATAAACAAGGTTTGTCATGATGATAAATTAATATTTTCAAAAAACCCTTTCACACTTCATGTGTAAATGATAAAAGATACCACCCATGCACTTGACATGGGTATTTTATATACATTACCACAATAAAATAATCCACTTATAACAATTTAATAGTGGGATGATGTACTGGGATATAATATTACCCACTATAGTTATTGAAATTATTTATAAAATACATTATATCAATAATATATTTACTATATCTTCTACCCTATTCATACTAATTTGTTAAAATAAATGGACAGGTTATAGACTTGAGGGTGTATTCAAGAGTTCTAAACTTGAGGGTGTATTTAATATTAATGTAGTTATCTTATACACCTGATTCATTCTCTCATGATAAATGAACTGATAATTTTATCATTTTCATCAATCGTCTTTTCCAGGATGGATTACATAAACATTTTATATATTGTTTTTTATTATATATTCTTCATTCAATATTATATGACTAAAACCTCTTATTGGTGTGATTAATCTTTATATATCATTGATCTTAATATTAGTAATTATTGATTATATAATGATTATTTCTAAAGTATAATTATCTTATATGACTCTATTATTCTTCTCTATTTACTTATATTAGTGACACTCTTTCCCCTTCTTCACACTAGACATATATTATGATAAATTATATTTTTTAATTATTTCCATTATGTTTCTTTAGATTTATTATTCGGTGAATCTTATATATTCTAAAATCGTTTAATCAATTTTTTCAAAATTCAGCTATGATGTTTTATAGGATCTTAAAGTCCAACACTTTGATCCAGTGATTGGGATAATCTTTTTTTCTAAACTCTATTGAGATCATGTCATGTTAAACACATGAATTTATATGTGTAGTTAGGTGCATTAAATTTTTTCTCATGTCCTAAAACAATATCTAAATAAACACACTTTAAAATGCTAACTGAAAATATCAGATATTTTGGAAGCTACCACACCATAATGATATTTAATCCTTTAGAATATGTTCATAATTAATCTTAAAATTTATTACTGTGGAACATTTCATTATTTTTTAGTGTCCAATGAATGAATTAGATCCACAATTCTCATTCATACATCATCCTCTACATTTCATAAAATACCACAAAATAAGTTCTCAATTTTTCTCTTCCTTTATCCTTTTGTGACATGGTCAATTTCATCGAATAATCTTCCACTTATTACGGTTGACATGTTACTGTGAAATTATCAATTTCTTCATGGAATTGTCAATTAATATGGACCATAAAATCTCATATGTATATCCTTTATGGTGAAAAATATATCTTTGTGTATCTAATTTCAATCATATTTTTTATAAGAAAAGTTATAATTCTCTCCTTTCACCATGGTGAACGAAATATAAAATATTCTATACCACTGAAATATACATTACCATATTATTTGGGAGGCCCCTATGCTTGTACTGTATTTCATATTTAAATATAATAAATCTTATAATTTCCCCTTATAACTCTTACACAATATTATTTAATCTTGTAAACCATCGTATTCTTAAATTCATTTCAATTTATCATCCTCCAAATTTATCCATGTGTCTATATTGTTAAAAGATCTACCTTCACCTTATTATATTTTTTGATAAATGATAATGTATTATGAATCCGGGTAAAAATAATAAAAATTCTGAATAAAAAATAATGAAAAAAGAATACTTCATTTTTTCAATTTAAACAATAGTCATGGAATGGTGGATGTAACACCCTAGGAAAATAAAGAATATGAAATTTTTGTATTTATCCATATTTGTGAATAAAATATTGATATGACTTTAAAGGGGATGCTATGTCTGATGGCGTACCCAACACGCAACAACGAGTTTCTTGGGAATCTTACGTTTCACTCTAATAATAAAATAATATTATTTTAAATGGCAGTTAACATGTAGCCGTTGTATTGGAGGGAATGGATATAAATAACTAAAATATGAATATATATGTTTTTTTAAATGTTTTTACATCTATCCAAAGGCTTAAAATACGGAAAGAATTCAATTTTAGGCTTTTATAACCTAATTTTCACTAAAGGTTCACTTATCGCCTTCTGATGATGAACTATCATTAAATATAGTTTTGATCACTCTTATACATTCTTTTGGACCAAATAAAACTCTTCTTTAGATTCGGGACATCAAATTTTAATTTTTGTTAATTTTTTGTATTTTTCCGATAAACTTCATTTTTTAATGAATATTGTAAAATGTTGTATTTTAATTCAAAACCTCTTTTTAATCTAATTTATTTATATGATTAGATAATATTTTTAATTTTCCTTAAAATGAAATTAAAAAATATTTTTACCATTAAATCCAATAGTGGACGTTGGAATTAATTTCACTTTGAAATCAGACTTAAACTAGTGCCAATCTTTTGATACTTATTGTTTTATAAAAACACGCTATTTGCTCTGACAACAGGAATTAATTATTAAATTAATTAATGTGACTAATATGTTTTGAATTTTGTAAAACGGACTTCATTTTTGAATTCGGAATATCAAATATAGCTTAGGGTGAATTTTTGGGATTTTTCTGAAAAACTTCAATTTTTGATGAATAGTGAAACCACTAAGTGGTACTTATAAAAGCTGATTTTTTTTTGTTTAAATGAAATTTTACCACTTATGTGTTTTGAATTTCAAAAATCCGACATACATGGTTGTTATTAAGAAGTAAAATTTGGTTCAATGGGATAAAAATAATTTTTTGGTTTATAATAACTTATTAAGTTCTTAATCGCGATTAGTGGTAATTAGGGTAGTTTAAGGTATAAATAATGCTTTAATAATATAAAATGACCTAGACACATGCCCCAACCTTATTGGTTGTGTCATTTCCGACCAAGAAAAGCCATGGGTCAACTTGGGGACCCCATGGAGCCACTTTGGTTGGGAACTGACATAAATAACATTTTATTTAATGTAAAAGTAAAAATGACACAAAAACAATATGTTTTACGAAAACAATTTTTAAGTGGGGTTATACAAGTAATTGTTTTGATTATAAATAGTCATTGGAAATATAAAATGTTTTCTTACATCATAGTATTTTTTTTATAATTTTTAGACATTAAATAAATTAAATTATTTATGACATAATAATGATTCAACGATGACATCATTGTTTGACGATTTAAATAAAATGAAAAGATAATTTAAAATATATGAACTACACATGTCCAAAACATATTGGATGGGTGGATTTAGAACCCTTATCACCTTATACACGAATTATATCAATGTGGGACCTTTTAAAACCGAAACAAATTTTCAAATAAAGTAATATTTCTTACTTTCCAAAAGTGCCCCTCCTCTCCTCTTATAAAAGGCCCCCACCTCTACCTCATTTCACACACTCCTCAAGCCTTTGGCTCGGCCAACCCCTGCCCATTTAATATCTCCATATCCCTATCCTCATCCTAGAGGATTCCCTTTGTGAAGAATACTATCAAAGGAAGCCTTTAGGATTAAATCAAAAGGAGTTACACTTTTAAAGGTAATTCATTCACTCATGTTCATTTGTTTTAGTTTTCTTCTCCAACCCCCTAAACTCTTTTTATTTACTTCTTTTGTAACAACACCAGTATCTTCAATATACTTGTATGTTTTTATATGATTTATTCATGCTACATTATCACACAACTACATCAAATGGTTAAAGAACATACGGTTTCCGTGGATGGAGAAATTCTGCCTCCCGAAACGATGATTGTTCAATACTCATTTAACACCTTCAAAGGGGGCCATTATGATGTCACTATTTTTATATATGATATATAATATGTTTATTATTTACTTAAGCTTCTGTATTTTTAATTTGTGGCTTACCTTTATGGCTTCCATTATAGGTATACACGATATCTTCATTTTAGGAAGTGCGGACTACCGCCCCCTAAAAGTGATTTGATTCGTTAATACCATATGTGGGATGTGTAAAGGATAAAGTTAATGATATTATATATGATGTTATACTAGAATTATAATATACCTATATATCATTATTATTTCTTTCCATTAAAGTATGAGATAGAAATGAAAGTAGCGTTCATGCGTACGTACGGCTTACCGTCTCCATGAACAGTGTGTTTCATTTCTTATCCCCAAATGTAATGTACTATTAAAAGTATATGTATATAATGGGTATATATAATGAATGATACATATAAATTATGAATATAATTCTGGAATTAAAATATACATACCTCTCATTTAATTTTAATTTCATTAATATGAGAAAGAAATGAAAGTAGCGTTCATGCGTACGTACGGCTTACCGTCTCCATGAACGGTGCATTTCATTTCTTACCTCTAAATGATTATGTAATATTATAAATACATGTATATGCTGGATATATATGATATATATGATATCCAAAGTAGGAATGGCATTCTGGATATAAAGAACCTTTGACCACACGAACAACATGTAATTTTAAGAAGTCCACTTTCGACTTAAGAACCAAATATCGACAAAACAAACATTATTAACTTAAATGATTACATAATGTTTATAACATGGAAATAAGTGATATAAAAGGAATAATGAACTTGGAAAAGGTTATTAAGAAATAAGAAATTAACTCAAGTTTATTATTCAGGACGTTAAAGAACGATCGAGTCACGTCGGACCCGAGGTAAGGGATCCTACTCTCTTTCTTTTTAAGTACACACTTTTATGTCATTCCTTTTAAAGATCATATTTCTTGTTATTGGGATGATCTTTATTAAATTAAACTTACTGCAATTTTTATGTTCATGTTATTAAAGACCCTATTCTCTCTCATCAATCCATTTTGAATGTTTTGAGTGGCGCCGTTAGGCTGCCGAACTTTCGTAAGAGATACAACCTCTCTCTTTATTTTTAAGTACTCTCCTTTATGTCACTTCTTTTAAGCTCCTATTATTAATGTTGGGGGATGTTCTTTTATATTCCTATTGCTGTACATTTTATTTTAATGTGATGAGATACCCTATTTGATCTCATCAATCCATATTCGGAAGTTTTATGTGGCGACGTTAGGCTGCCGAGTTTTCGTAAGGGATTTTTCATCTCACTTTTATTCCCGTGAGATTTATGCTACATTTGCCACAAATTCCATTGAGTGGTGTCTGTACTGCCTATTATTCTACTCTTGTTGTAATATACTTTCGTTTATGAGTATTTACATCAATGATCTATTGTCCTTCTTCCATGGGGTGTAAGTTTTGAAAGATACCCAAGTCGGTAAGGAAACCTTTCACCCTCCTCTTTTTAAAAGACTTTTTTGGGTCTTTTAATATACATATTGTTATGTTGGGATATGTTCTCATATATCCTTATTGATGTAAATTTTATGTCCAAGTGATGAGATACACTTTTTATCTCTCATCAACTTATTTTGAGGTGATGCCGTTAGGCTGTCAAGGGAACTTTTTAACCCAATTTCGATTTCTTTGGGTTCAACATGTAGTCATTGAATATGTCATCCATTGAATATGTGTGAATGACCTTTTATTGTTTTACACTTAATATCCACTTATATTGGGTGTATTTATATTTTTCACACATATTTTTTAGATTGATTTGTCATTAATTTTAGGATACCTTCTTTATAAGGGATTTCATCACAATTGATATTTCTATTGAGGGTTCATTGTTGTTATGCACCAATTCACTCTTATATGGGGTATATACTGTCCTTTGGAGTATTATATCATGAATCCATTTATTCTCATGATATTATAAAGTTCTGACTAAATGTGATTCCTCAATTATTGTATTCAAGTGTCTCTAAATTTGGTAAAACCCCTTTAACCAAAATATCGCTTTAAATGTTTTAATTATTTGTTATTATTAATATCCATGTTTTAAAAATGGTTTTAAGGATTTATTTAAATGGATATTAATGGTTTAACATTTTAAAAGCTTTAAGGTGGTATGGGACACTTTGATTCAAAAATCACTTTATTAAATGTTTTAAACAGTTTTGTAAATGGTTTCTTTTTGAATGGATTCATTATTTCAATATACTAAAACATTATATTGTGATTGAAATGTGGAAATGTTATGTTTCCTTTAATGCATGTTTAATGTGATACATTTATGTTATGTATCTTAGGCATTGTTATGAAAATGGGTGGTACCGTGATAAACTAAGGATGGGTGAGCCCGATATAGCTCTCCAATGCATTGGGTAACGCGAAGGAGTGAAACGTTAAGGTTTCTCCGAAGAGGTTTTAGGGAATATGCTGTGATGGGTAATTCCAAAACGTAACCAAGAGGGTTACTCCCTATGTAAGAATTTTATGAATGCCTCAAGTTACCTTTATTTCATATGATTTCTATGATTTTATGAGGTATGTTAAAGTGATTATGTTTTATGGGTAAAGTATGATTTCATTCTTATGTATACATGTACTCATGATTCCTTTCCATATTTTTATATCCCTTACTGAGCTTTTTATGCTCATCCCATGTTTTTTGAAATGTTTTTCACAGGTCAAGGGAAAGGTACATGATGTGATGATAGTGTCAAGGATGTGTCAAGGAAGAATCCGTGTTATATTTTAAATATGTTTCCATTGATGGGAAGAATGAATACTGTCTTTTATGTAACCACTTTGTTTAAATGTGGAATGTAATGCAAGTTTCGTGATCTAATTCTCTAAAACTCTAAACCTGAAAAGATCCTCAATCTGTAATCTTGTAATAACTCAAGATTAAGTATGGTTTAAGACTGGGGCCTTATAGTTGGTATCAAAGGTCGGTTTAGATAACTTTAGAGGTTTGGGTATTCTCTAAGCACAAGTGACATTACCATAATGGTTAGGATTTCAGAAAGAGTCCTAGTTTTAGATAAAGTGAATGAGTAAGTATATCTTAGTGTTCATCTTACTCATTAGTACATGATGGTTTTGTTGATATACTCACACTGACATTTCTATTTTTAGGGAATGGATGGATCTAGCAGGAACCAAAGAGACAATGGGTTTGAAGGAAACTGTGGTGGTTCTCTGATTAAGATGAGATGGGGGATTCAATGAAGAATCTCATAGTTGTTCTAAACCAACTATCAGGGAGTCATGATCAACCACATCAACCTTGGTGAGTTCTCTAATGCATCATGTACGAAATGGCCAACTCGATGTGGAAATTCAGGTAATAATTATAAAGGTAACCATTAGGGTTTATATGATCCTTACTTTTTAGGTAATTATGGGTTACTCTATGATATGATGGAAAATGAAGGGAATAAGATAAACTTGAGGATAAAATATGTTATGATTATTTTTGAAGATTTTATCTCGTTTTGGGGATTGTTTTGAGAATTATATAGTTTTGGAAAATGGACAACATGCAGACCGTGTGACATCCCGTCACGTCGGACAAAGATGCTCGAATCGAACCCACAACCAAAGTGCGACTGGTATTTATCGCCTACCACTGGACTACGTGAAGTCCCTGGTTAGTTTGACTGATTATTTTTAGTTATATGATTTTATGAATTAAGAGTAAGTTGATTTTGGGTTATTTATTAAAATGATTAACCTATCGTGGAGGATATGTGATTATGTTAATTACTTTTCAAAACGAGACTTTAGGAGCAACTAATATTGTTTGGAGATAAATGTTACGATTTATCTTGGAAGACTATGCGACTAAATCCTTCGAATATTTGGGTTTCAATCTTATATTGGTTTACTTTGAATAATTTTATGGACAAATTGATTATAGAATGGTCCTCGTTGAACTTTGGGTTTTGTTGGACAAATTTTGGAGATTAAGAATAGATTTTCTTTTTATAAAGGGTTATCCTTTTCTGGATTATCTGATCTTGTACTAGCCTTTTTGGTTTTGGTTTTGGTTAAAGTCTAAAGACATGGGAAGTATATAGTTCTATTTTGTGGATTAGGTGATTCTATAAAAGTTGATTATAGTACTCTTAATGTGAACAAGTCTTCCTAAATACTCATCTTTTGGAGAAAATATGAGTTTGTGTAAGGAATCTAATAAAAGTTGAAAGTCAATATTATAAGTGATTATGTTTCCTTATGAATAAATTCCTCAATAAAAAGTAACTTAAAACAAAAATGTTTTCTATTAACTTTTCCTACTGGGGAATCGAATACCATTTAACCCATCACAAGTTTGTGATTTTCTCGTGGTTAACTTTCTCCTAAACATGTTTTCTATCACTCTCCATCAGAACATGACCCTTTGTTTTTTCCTCCATGTCCATATTTTCATACTTGTAATCCTAGTATGGGTTAACTCGGGTGACCTTTGTAGTTATCTTTCTTTATTTTAAAGTGTTTGTTTTACCGACTTTTGTTCCGATGTGGGACTTTCAAGGATGTTTCCGAGCTCAATTTTAAAAATTGCGAGGACGCAATTCCCAAAAGGGGGGAAGGATGTAACACCCCAGGAAAATAAAGAATATGAAATTTTTGTATTTATCCATATTTGTGAATAAAATATCGATATGACTTTAAAGGGGATGCTATGTCTGATGGCGTACCCAACACGCAACAACGAGTTTCTTGGGAATCTTATGTTGCACTCTAATAATAAAATAATATTATTTTAAATGGCAGTTAACATGTAGCCGTTGTATTGGCAGGAATGGATTGAAATTACTAAAATATGAATATATATGTTTTTTTAAATGTTTTTACATCTATCCAAAGGTTTAAAATACGGAAAGAATTCAATTTTAGTCATTTATAACCTAATTTTCACTAAAGGTTCACTTATCGCCTTCTGATGACGAACTGTCATTAAATATAGTTTTGATCACTCTTATAAATTCTTTTGGACCAAATAAAACTCTTCTTTAGAATCGGGACATCAAATTTTACTTTGTGTAAATTTTTGTTATTTTTCCGATAAAGTTCATTTTTTAATGAATAGTGTAAAATGTTGTATTTTAATTCAAAACCTCTTTTTAATCTAATTTATTTATATGATTAGATAATATTTTGAATTTTTTTTAATGTTAAATTAGAAAATATTTTTACCATTAAATCCAATAGTGGTCGTTGGAATTAATTTCACTTTGAAATCAGACTTAAACTAGTGTCAATCTTTTGATACTTATTGTTTTATAAAAACACGCTATTTGCTCTGACAATGGGAATTAATTATTAAATTAATTAATGTGACTAATATGTTTTGAATTTTGTAAAACGGAATTCATTTTTGAATTTGGAATATCAAATATAGCTTAGGGTGAATTTTTGGGATTTTTCTGAAAAACTTCAATTTTTTATGAATAGTGAAACCACTAAGTGGTACTTATAAAAGCTGATTTTTTTTGTTTAAATGAAATTTTACCACTTATTTGTTTTGAATTTTAAAAATCCGACATACATGGTTGTTATTAAGAAGTAAAATGTGGTTCAATGGGATAAAATTAATTTTTTGGTGAATAGTAACTTATTAAGTTCTTAATCGCGATTAGTGGTAATTAGGGTAGTTTAAGGTATAAATAATGCTTTAATAATATAAAATGACCTAGAAACAAGCCCCAACCTTATTGGTTGTGTCATGGCCGACCAAGACAAGCCATGGGTAAACTTGGGGACCCCATGGAGCCACTTTGGTTGGGAAATGACATAAATAACCTTTTATTTAATGTAAAAGTAAAAATGACACAAACATAATATATTTGACGAAAACAATTTTTTAGTGGGGTTATACAAGTAATCTTTTTGATTATAAATAGTCATTGGAAATCTTAAAAGTTTTCATACATCATAGTATTTTTTTTATAATTTTTAGACATTATATAAATTAAATTATTTATGACATAATAATGATGCAGCGATGACATCATTTTTTGACGATTTAAATAAAATGGAAAGATAATGTAACATCTATGAACTACACATGTCCAAAACTTATTGGATGGGTGGATTTAGAACCCTTATCACCTTATCCACGAATTATATCAATGTGGGACCTTTTAAAACCGAAACAAATTTTCAAATAAAGTAATATTTCTTACTTTCCAAAAGTGCCCCTCCTCTCCTCTTATAAAAGGCCCCCACCTCTACCTCATTTCACACACTCCTCAAGCCTTTGGCTCGGCCAACCCCTGCCCATTTAATATCTCCATATCCCTATCCTCATCCTAGAGGATTCCCTTTGTGCAGAATACTATCAAAGGAAGCCTTTAGGATCAAATCAAAAGGAGTTACACTTTTAATGGTAAATCATTCTCTCATGTTCATTTGTTTTATTTTGCTTTTCCAACCCCCTAAACTCTTTTTATTTACTTCTTTTGTAACAACAACAGTATCTTAAATATACTAGTATGTTGTTATAAGATTTATTCATGCTACACTATCACACAACTACATCAAATGGTTAAAGAACATACGGTTTCCGTGGATGGCGAAATTCTGCCTCCCGAAACGATGATTGTTCAATACTCATTTAACACCATCAAGGTGGCCATTATGATGTCACTATTTTTATATATGATATATGATATGTTTATTATTTACTTAAGCTTCTTTATTTTTCATTTGTGGCTTACCTTTATGGCTTCCATTATAGGTATACGCGATATCTTCATTTTAGGAAGTGCGGACTACCGCCCCCTAAAAGTGATTTGATTCGTTAATACCATATGTGGGATGTGTAAATGATAAAGTTAATGATATTATATATGATTTTATACTGGAATTATAATATACCTATATATCATTATTATTTATTTCCATTAAAGAATGAGATAGAAATGAAAGAAGCGTTCATTCGTACGTACGGCTTACCGTCTTCATGAACGGTGTGTTTCATTTCTTATCTCCAAATGTAATGTACTATTAAAAGTATATGTATATAATGGGTATATATAATGAATGATACATATAAATGATGAATATAATTCTGGAATTAAAATATACATACCTCTCATTTAATTTTAATTCCATTAATATGAGAAAGAAATGAAAGTAGCGTTCATGCGTACGTACGGCTTACCGTCTCCATGAACGGTGCATTTCATTTATTACCTATAAATGATTATGTAATATTATAAATACATGTATATGCTGGATATATATGATATATATGATATCCAAATCCGGAATGTCATTCTGGATATAAAGAACCTTTGACCACATGAACAACATGTAATTTTAAGAAGTCCACTTTCGACTTAAGAACCAAATATCGACAAAATAAACATTATTAACTTAAATGATTACATAATGTTTATAACATGGAAATAAGTGATATAAAAGGAATAATGAACTTGGAAAAGGTTCTTAAGAAATAAGAAATTAACTCAAGTTTATTATTCAGGACGTTAAAGAACGATCGAGTCAAGTCGGACCCGAGGTAAGGGATCCTACTCCTCTCATTCTTTTTAAGTACACACTTTTATGTCATTCCTTTTAAAGCTCATATTTCTTGTTATTGGGATGATCTTTATTACATTACACTTACTGTAATTTTTATTTTCATGTGATGAGATACCATATTCTCTCTCATCAATCCATTTTGGATGTTTTGAGTGGCGCCGTTAGGCTGCCGAACTTTCGTAAGAGATATAACATCTCTCTTTATTTTTAAGTACTCTCCTTTATGTCACTTCTTTTAAGCTCCACTTTTTAATGTTGGGGGATGTTATTTTATATTCCTATTGCTGTACATTTTATTTTAATGTGATGATATACCCTATTTGATCTCATCAATCCATATTCGGAAGTTTTATGTGGCGCCGTTAGGCTGCCGAGTTTTCGTAAGGGATTTTTCATCTCACTTTTATTCCCGTGAGATTTATGCTACATTTTCCACAAATTCCATTGAGTGGTGTATGTACTGCCCATTATTCTACTCTTTTTGTAATATAATTTCGTTTATGAGTATTTACATCAATGATCTATTGTCCTTCTTTCATGGGGTGTATGTTTTGAAAGATACCCAAGTCGGTAAGGGAACCTTTCACCCTCCTTTTTTTAAAAGACTTATTTTTTTGGGTATTTTAATATACATATTGTTATGTTGGGATATGTTCTCATATATCCTTATTGATGTAAATTTTATGTCCAAGTGATGAGATACACTTTTTATCTCTCATCAACTCATTTTGATGTGTTGCCGTTAGGCTGTCAAGGGAACTTTTTAACCCAATTTTGATTTCTTTGGGTTCAACATGTAGTCATTGAATATGTCATCCATTGAATATGTGTGAATGACCTTTTATTGTTTTACAATTAATATCCACTTATATTGGGTGTATTTATATTTTTCACACATATTTTTGAGATTGATTTGTCCTTAATTTAAGGATACCTTCTTTATAAGGGATTTCATCACAATTGAAATTTCTATTGAGGGTTCATTGTTGTTATGCACCAATTCACTCTTATATGGTGTATATACTGTCCTTTGGAGTATTATATCATGAATCCATTTATTCTCATGATATTATAAATTTATGACTAAATGTGATTCCTCAATTATTGTATTCAAGTGTCTCTAAATTTGGTAAAACCCCTTTAACCAAAATATCGCTTTAAATGTTTTAATTATTTGTTATTATTAATATCCATGTTTTCAAAATGGTTTTAAGGATTTATTTAAATGGATATTAATGGTTTAACATTTTAAAATATTCAAGGTGGTATGGGACACTTTGATTCAAAAATCTCTTTATTAAATGTTTTAAACAGTTTTGTAAATGGTTTCTTTTTGAATGGATTCATTATTTCAATATACTAAAATGTTATATTGTGATTGAAATGTGGAAATGTTATGTTTCCTTTAATGCATGTTTAATGTGATACATTTATGTTATGGTTCTTGGGCATTGTTATGAAAACGGGTGGTTCCGTGATAAACTAAGGGCAGGTGAGCCCGATATAGCTCTCCAATGCATTGGGTAACGCGAAGGAGTGAAACGTTAAGGTTTCTCCGAAGAGTTTTTAGGGAATATGCTGTGATGGGTATTCCAAAACGTAACCAAGAGGGTTACTCCCTACGTAAGAATGTTACGAATGCCTCAAGTTACCTTTATGTCATATGATTTCTATGATTTTATGAGGTATGTTAAAGTGCTTATGTTTTATGGGTAAAGTATGATTTCATTCTTATGTATACATGTACTCATGATTCCTTTCCATATTTTTATATCCCTTACTGAGCTTTTTATGCTCATCCCAAGTTTTTTGAAATGTTTTTCACAGGTCAAGGGAAAGGTACATGATGTGATGATAGTGTCAAGGATGTGTCAAGAAAGAATCCGTGTTATATTTTAAATATGTTTCCATTGATGGGAAGAATGAATACTGTCTTTTATGTAACCACTTTGTTTAAATGTGGAATGTAATGCAAGTTTCATGATCTAATTCTCTAAAACTCTAAACCTGAAAAGATCCTCAATCTGTAATCTTTTAATAACTCAAGATTAAGTAAGGTTTAAGGCTAGGGCCTTATAGTGGAAGGGTTCAAAAATTCAATTTTACATTCATAATGAAACATTATTATATTTATTCATATCTACTTCCTATAGAATTTCACTCTTGCATACACAAGATAATTTATTCATTAGTTTTTAAATTCCCATCCACCTCCATAGAATATTACCCAAACATAAATACTACCACCTGGTTTTTACATTAACATTTTGGTACATCCCTTATAATTTTAGAATAAAATATTAACTATATATATCCATATTACTTTATCTCCTCTTCAAACTTAATCTCTTATTATTTTAAATTCATCATTTTGAAGACCATGAAATTTTATTATAGAAATATGAATGTATATCTTTTCATTTCTCTACTATAGACTCTATGTGAACCTACACTCCAATTATACCAAAAAATAATGACTCATTATCAATGATACTTTTAATTATTATTATCGTGAAAAAATATATTGATTGATAATAAATTTAGCACTAAATATATTTGTTTTGGAAATTGGGGTTTTTCATTGGTTCATTACTTGTGGGACATTTATGACCCTCAAGATAATATCATAATAGGTATATGATATAGTGAATTATTATTCATTGGAATTTAATTTATTCTAGTTAATATTTAATTAATTGAATATATCTCAAGGGATGTCATATGATTTAAGTTTCTAGGTGATCTCAATGTTGAAACAACAGCTACTATGTAGGTAACCTCAAGCATGTTTCTAAAGACATGTCAGTGTCATCATGAACATATATTTTGATAATTGAGGTAATTACTTATATCTAGGTGTGATGATTATAAACATTTTTGACCACATATATAGTGATATAAAAGGTAATACTGTTGTTTGTTTCAAAATGTGACTATATAGGGGAGGGAGCTTGGATTCATCTCATGTGGTCTCAAAGGTGATTTGTGAAATGATTGAATTGAAATAAAAAATATATATCATATCGGTAGATGTGACCATGGTTGAAATAGTCCATAATAATTTGGAGAACCAAAAAAATTATATCTATAATCTCACTATTAATTTATTAAAATTTTACATCAACATCATAGTTTATTTCAATTTTCTGGGAACAAATGTCAAACTATAAATATTTTTCCTTAATCGCCTTGATGTGTTCAACATAGTGATATATAAAATGCATTAGAAAATGTGGTGAATGAATTTCAACCAAAATGTACATCAGAATCCTTATGTATGATGTTTATACAAAATTATAATTTAAACATTTTAATTATGTAAGAAGGCCAATGTGCCACTTGTATTTGGTATCTAACTAACTCTCACAAAATTTTATCAGGAAAAATATTATATAAAATATATAATGTTTATAATGGATTTTAAATGATTGGTAACATTATAATAAATATGAAGGGATAATATTGTTTAGGTAATTTCAGTCTATACCAATATCCAATATCTAGGTGCCAACATTAGGTCATTGTGATGAGAATTATCATGATGATTCCAATGGCTAATATTATTTAACATAATTTAATGGTAATGAATCAATTATGAGTTTCTTAAACTATATGATGTCCTTTAGAAAATAGTAAAATATTATTTCAAAAACCAGTTCCAAATGATCATAAATAGAGAGAAAATGTTTCTATATTACTAGAGTTAGATTTCTCTTAGCCTTAGGATGTTGGGGGAACGTTGAAAGTATATCATATCCCATCCCTTTAGACCAAATAGACAATGAGAAATTAGTGTAAAAACTTCACCCCATGTAAATATCTTTGAGAAATTCCTTACTAATATGACCCAAGCATAATAACCATATTATCTACATCATTTATTAATATTATTAATTATATGTAACAATTAAAATATAATCCAAGAAACCATGTTTTAAAATCATTGGTTATTAGTTACATACCAATATTATTTGAAAACATTGAATATATTTCTTCCATAAAATACATTTCAAATGATTCCCCCTTATGAAAAAATTGTAATATGGGTGTCCATATAGAATTTGGTTAAGGATTTTAAATAAAATGAATATATTAGTATGAACAAATTGTATAAATATATTAAATAATAAAGAACAAATAATAGTTATATGGCTATAATCCATGGAAATAAATTCCAGAATTATAATAATGAAATATAGAATTGAATTTTATTTTGACACAAAAAATTATAAACATTAAAAACTATATGATTAGTCTAACCAAGTGGCTAACTACCTTTACAACATAACAAAATTGACTAGACTAACCTCTAGTTTTCCACAACATGTTAATATCTTAAGAAATAAATTGTTATTCAATGAATTATATATATATAATATTGATCCCACACATCATTTAAATATATCCTTGTATATATGTTCCACTTTAATATAAAAACCAAAATAAATACATCAAAAGTCAAAACCTAATTTACCTATAAAAAATGATTTATATGACAACATTCAACTCATAATAAATTAAATCACCTAGAAAATTAATTTATATGATATCATAAATTCTTATCCCTAATTATATACATGAAATATTTAAGGAGTTTAGCATAAAAGTTAATTTAAATAGATGGAAAATACATTAGAGGAATAATAAAAATTATATTAAATTTAATGAAAAAATAAATTTATATTTAAATATTATCTATAAATAAATGTAATATGAATAAATAAATTTAAATGGAATAAATAAGGAAATGAAATTTATTTAAGGTAACAATTGACAAAAAAACAACCAATGGGGGCTATCATAATAAAATAACAAAAGGAGGCTAATGATTAATGAAAAATTTTATTTAGGAGAGATAAAATGAATCCATTCAACCATCATAAGTTTGTAAAATTAAATTTAAATAGATAATATATAAACGATATAATATAAATAAAATGTATATATAAGATAAATATCTAATAAAAATAGATAAAATGAAAATTCAACTTATAAAATTAATTTTTAGTAGATAAAAATCAATCAAAATGGATAATATTAGATAATAATATAGTTTCATTAAAAATATTAAATAAAAAATGACAAAACATAAATTTATAATATACAATCATTATAGCTAAATAATAAATATAATAACCTAATTAATAGAGATTGAGTCAAGAATACCATAAATTAAACATCTAATAAGAAGAAACACAATACTACTATTTATATATTAAATAGTAGTTTATTAACAACATATTTAAAAACCATATATTCATTTATTAAATTTATTATTTGTAAATTATATTCATTTATTAAAAATAAATTATTAATTAATTAATTATTTTGATTAAATTTTTTAAAAAAATTTACTAGTTCCCAACGTGTATTGGTTTTGTGGTATTGATCACCATCCCCCTATTTCATGTTTATCATCCCAATAAAAGTCCTAGAAAAGATATAGAAAGAGTTAAATGAATTTTTGGGCTCCGTAATTATTTCAAGGATTTTTCAATTCATATTTTTTACAAATCAATAGGGATTCATTTATTTACATTTATTTACAATTGATGAATTATAATATATAACTAATGTATACATATAATTATAATTTTATTTCAACGTTAAAATAATTTATTACTAGTGTTTTAGTTTTCATTATTTTTTTCTATATATATTACTTTTAGTAATATTGATGAATTCATATTATGATCAGATATTATGAAAAAAAAGGAATAATTATTTTTCTCACCATGATATTTTATATAAAACATGTTTTTCAAAACATAGAGAATATTTATTGAAAATTAGTAATGAAATTATATATATTACACATTGTGACCACGTGCATTAACATATTTATTATCAATATATCTTTAAATCACTCAATTGGATCAATCATAGTGGTGTGGGAGTATTGATGGATTATCCTTGGAACTTATCAAGTTAACATATCGAGGGAGAAAGGATATTAATTTCTTTTTAAGAATACTATATACTGTCTTTAGTGAAGAAGAAACTAAATAATATTTGGATATGTACCCAAGTATAAGACAAATATATCTATGGTAAGGGAATACTTGATGGATTTTTTGTGGGGCACTACATAATGTACCATTATTTCAGTTGGTTATATAACTGAGGGGAGGACATTAGTAAATGATGATTTCTATAAAATAGAACAAATCAGATTTTAAATTAATTTTTTAATTATTGGGAAGAAATATATGACCGTGGTAGATTATGTTATCATGGGAAGGACCTCATATATGGTTTGTTGTGTAGTCATGACTACAATCTCCATGCAATGTTTCTTCACTTAATTGAGAGGAACAAGCTTGATGGTCCATGAAAGTACACCCATTGGATAGTTATGGATTCCTTTATTGTAAAAAAATAATGTTTCCTTGGTTCAATAATAGGATGTTGATAAATTTTAAAAAATTATGATTTCAATGGAATCAATATCTATTATAATGATGTGAAGAGATTTACCTTAGTAAAAACTCATTCCGGGGGCTTAAGTCTACATTGTTAGGGAAAGGAACCTCATAAGGTGGGTTTGATGATAATTAATCCTTGTGAAAGTAAACAATATTCATAGGTAATGGGATCCATCCATGTTATCTCTTAAAAAATTTATTATGTTACTTGGATGCCTTTTCCATCTCTATATATTGAAGTAAGTTGTCATTATACTCAATAGAGGAGGCTCTATATAATATTTAAACGCTATTGGGGGGTAAATACAACATGATTTCCCAATATAATATTACAAGACTGAAATTATTTAGTTCTTATAGGTTACCTTTGTATTCTAATTGGTTTTTGATAATAATCCCTCAGATGTATGTTATATATTCACATTCACTATTTAGTGATTAATGAGATAAAATGAGGAGAGATTACATGGGTGATACATTGATGAGGAATAATTAATGGTGGTTATTCAATATGTTTACAGAATCAACAAATAATGGTTTTAATATGTGGAGGAATCTACTACAATAAACTCAACCTAATGTGTATTATAATGCACCGTGAAGTATCACTCATTATAAATAATCCTTAGTCATTTACTTCAAATAAAAAATACAAAAAATCAATATATTAATTGAATATAAAAAATTATAATTAATTATAACTTTATTATAGTAAATTTTATAATATATCTATATTGGTTTTATTTTTTCATATTTTGATAGTGTTTTGACTAAAATTATTTCAATACTAATAAACCTATATATAATTATTCTTCAAATAATCCCATGGAGGAAATTTTAGTCTATTTTATGACTACAATATATTTTTAACACAAGTATATGAACTACTTATCAAATAATTTATTTCTAAATCGATTAATTGTTTTTATTTACAACTAAGTGTGATATATAACATTCAATAATGTCCCAAATTGATGTCTATTGATTACTAATATAATCAAACTAAAATCTAACCTTGAAAAATTTATAGGAATGATATTCAAATCATATAAGAAGGGGAAAATATTATTTGGATTAAAGACACATAGGAGTATACTCGGGTTATATTGGTGTTTTATGTCACACGAGAAGGAATAGTGAGTTATAATATGATTTAATGGAGTTTAGGAATGAGATATACATTATTTATATTTCATAACTATATATTAGGAATACATTAGTTTATAGTATTATGGTTGATACATTGTGTATTAATGTTATGTGAAAATTGGTCATGAAATAATTTTTATAGTTTCATGTAATATATATATCTTCATTATTCATAGAAATTAATGTCTATATGATAATAATACAAATACACACCAAATAACGTTTCATAAATATTAGTTTATATTCTCAATATACACATAGAACATATTCAAGTAGCTATTTACAGACATTATCATCTATTATATTATAATAAATATATATAATGATGGACATATAACTATGGGGAATAAGAAAGTGGGTTATTACTTAATTGTAATGAATTTTTTTAAACTGTATTTTAAATTTTGAGGGACTATATTGGGTTTATATTTTAGTTTAATGAATTATAGGAAGAGTATGTAATTTATTTATTTGGTAAATACTTATGGGAGGGAATACTATTTTTCCTATTATTTAAATATATATAGGATATTTATAGGCACAATGATGAATATTTTTAGTTGGTTTTGGGATTTAATATCGAGGAGGCCTCCAATATATATAGTTTGAGGTAATAAAAAGTCATGTGAATTAAGGGGTGTTGCAAAAATAATTTATGACTTTTTAGTAAGGGTATGATTTTAGTCATTGATAAAGGATCCCTTAATATTTAAAAAATAATAGTGGGGAAATATATAGATAATAAATATTTGATATAAAATAATAACAATAATATATAATAATTGATACATGATGTTTAAATATTTGAATAAAGGCTGCTGTATATAATTTATCATTTTAGGAAAATTTTTACTAGGCCATGCTATTTTAACTTCTATGACTAATATGGTATACATTGAATATTAAGGTTATATGATGAAGTTATAACACTTTAATTTTATGGGTAATTTGAAAATGAACTATGAATCATATTTTTGTGTCATATGGGGTGGAATGATTTAATTTTTCATTGGGTTATTTGGAACACTAAATTGTATGAAAATTAAAAAAAATAGACCACTAGGATACTAGTTTCACAATTTGATAAACTATATGTTGAATGAGAACTCTATTTTTTACACCAAATGAATCGTTAATATACTATTTACCGTAAACATATGTTTTTCTAATTTCCTTCTCCCATGTCATAGAGAATGATTTCCAAAACTATTAAATTGATGTTTTCCTAATAATAAACTCCCTAAAAACATACAATTTGTATATTTATAGATAATTTCCCACTTTTTAGGATAAGTCAGTTTTATAAATATTTATTTGGGTTCCATTGTGCTTACAATTTTTTTTGGGTTGAATGGTTGCAGTGATTCTCCTATAAATTCATCCAGAGGAATTAGTTATACATAACTCATATAATTCATTTTTATCCCCTCTTTGGTGTGTCAAATTATTTTATTTTAGTAGATTCTTATGTTATCAAGAATAATGAAATTATTAGAAGGGAAGGTTTGTATCTATAATTAATATGGAACAAACCATTACTTTTGGAGAAATGTTTTTTTGGAACCATTGATATAAAAATATATTTATTCTCCTATATTTGGTAAATTTATTAAATGAAAGTATATTTGAAATGGGAGATGTTTTATAGGATGTATTTATCCTTTATCAAGATGTATCTTGAATGAAATATTACATCTAAAATTTAAAAAAAAAATTAATATAGAAGTTGTTGAATTCTGGTTGAGATGCATGAAAAACCAATGTATTTTAACATTGTTTTTATGATATAATAATTGTTCATCATGATGTTATGAGATAATGTTCTTACAAAAAATTATGAGAATAGATTCAATATGATCAGTGGGTATCTTGAATCGGTGAAGGTAACATTATTTTAAAAAATTGATACTTTCATTCTTATATAATCACATCTACAATGTTGTAATTCTATAGTGAAATTGGTTAGAAACATTAGTGGATAAGGGAGGCATTTGTTTGATGATATTGAAAACTAGATCTTGAATTAATTGTGAAGTCAAATTTATTATCAAATATCATAGAAAAGAGAACTAAATGATACAATATCGAGATGGTGTCCTCAATGAATGGAATGTCTGCAGAATAAATATTTAGAGGATAAGCCTCAAAGATGATGTGGATTGAAATATACTAGTTTTATTCATATATATTGGATTTAGGGAAATTGTATATATCATGATAGATTACCAAAATTATAGTTATCCATCACCTTATGTATAAATAATATTTTTATGTATAGAGTATATAACTTCTAGATTGTTACCGAGTATGATAATCCTATAAGAGTCATGGGATATAGACTACAGTGAATCTTCTCATTCAAATGGTAATCTCGGGTTCATGGATGTTTTTTTTAGGAATTTAAGGAATAGTACATCATGCTGGTGATGAATCAAACAGTATAGTGGGGAAGGAGATAATAAAATTTTAATGAAAAATGGATGTTCCATAAGATGAAAAGATGTTATAAAATTTATAGTTTTCATGGTAAATCTCATATAGATGGGGAAAATGATGATGTAGGATTAAGATTGACATTTTGGATTCCAGTTTGGAAGAGAAATAGTGGGTCCATGATTATTACTCAAAGAGAAAAAAACCTTGTACATTAATGGATGAAAGTATCAAGTTGTATTGGTCAGAATCACCTCATTGTATGGTCTGGAAATGTCGAACTGTAGGATCTATCTGTAGACGGAAAAATGTGATTAAGGCCTAGAGAGGGAATTTTCAGATAAAACGAATGCATATTTCAACTCTATGATAAATTCCTAGAGGTACAGAAGTGTCCTGCGGAATATTAAAAAGGGTTGCAAAAAAGGAACTTTATTACACAAAAAACCAAGGGACCTATAGGGTTTTTACATGCGGTAGTGGAGACTTCTGTGCCGCTAACATCAGGCACGGATCCCTTCGCGCAGCTAACACCAAGCGTGTAATCATTTACGCAGCCGACACTGGGAGTGGAGACCTGCGTGCTGCCAACACCAGGAATGGAATCTATCTCACTGCTGATACCATGACATGATTTTTCAGCACTGATCATCTTCCACATGGATCTAGTGACCCTGATTGTCTTAAAGTATAAGGGGTTCCCTTTGAAATCTGAGGGATAATGGGTCCATACTTCCACCTCAATGAGAAATTAACCTCTATCGCACGAAAATGATGGGTTTTTGGTATCATATTTTGAACAAAAGGTCTCCTAGGGGACCATCTTTTGGTGATGGCACTCTAGCTTGACCCTGACCCAAGTCCCTAAAATTTGGGTCCATTGTGCGCAATCCCTTTCTCTTGCGACCAAAAGCATGGGTAGTCCTTGCATAAAAACCCATCAACTTTCACACAAATCCTTAACCACCCTTTGCATGTAAACATCCAAAATTTCCCACACACCTAGACTTTTGTGCACAACAAATCCAACTGAACACCAATTGCACAAAACCTCTCATATTGCAGACAAACCTCTAGACCCACTCACCACGGACTTTTCTACAAAGCTACACCATTAGTGTGCATGCCGCCCTCCTTGTGTGTACACTTTTGATACTATTTATCTCTTCCATACATCATCTCCAGGCACTACTCATTCCCAAAACAACTACGTTACACTCACTTCCATCATATGGCCCTTTAGGCTCGTGCTAAGTAACTTCAATGTCCCTTGAGAGGGTGCTTCCTGTTGTATTTCTTCCCATCATGGTTCTTTACATAGGCTCTCTAATGGCTATTTATTCATTTCATATTCATGATAACGTAGTCCCCTCATTGTATCACTTCAATACTCCCCCTATCTATAGTGTTACCAGTTCCATCCCTTCACCAAGGTATAAAGGGTATCAGTTATGTAATTCCTAGGGGTTCAGAGATAACCCACTTCATTCGAGCTGTAAGACGTTAAACTACCAAGTGCCATCATCCCCAACACAAGAAGTTAAAATGTGGCCTCACCCCATGAACTCTACGTGGGGTGCCCCACCTCAAACATTTACAACGCCCGCTCATCTCCATGGGAGTGAGATCTTCTTCAAATGGAATGAGATCTTCTCTACTGGAGCAGTGCTTATTCACGGGGATGGGAAACCGTGTTTGTGTAAGCTCCTATCCGTTCTTGGGGGAGGCAACATCCTTACTCCTCCTCTCTTATTCTATGCCAATGACTAAGATGTGAGAGGGACATAGAGATCCTCCACATCTCGTACCTCTCTATATAGCCTTTGTCTCTCTGGGCCTCCACCCTAGAGTAAGTCCCAATCTCAATCTCTTTGGGTTTCGACCCACGCATAAGCCTCTGTTTCTTCTTTTAAAAGATAACCACATGTAAGCCCAAATCCTCTTCCCATGAACTACCCTTTCATGATGTGATCCTCCGTTATCAGATGTATCTTGTTTCTCACTCCGAGCATGACTCATGTGGTCTCAGAGTAATCATCGATCATGATACCCTCTCTGGGCCACCATAGCGTGTACGCTCCTCACCATTCTAAACTACACAGACTTTGATCCTTACCAATACAAGGTACATATGAAGCCTCCACAAGGTTCAATCGCAACACCTACTTGATCAGACCCCCATCAAATTGGTTCAATCCCATTCTGAACTACATGGACATTGATCATTTCCATGGAAGTGTATGTAGGAAGCCTCACCGAGGTTAAATCCATACTCCCATCGGTGCCGACCATCTTCGCATCAGTTCTCCACCATTCCGAACTATGTGTACTTTGATCCTTACTAATGCAGGGTACGTAGGAAGCATTTCTGAGGATGAAACCCAACAACCATTAGTTCAGACTATCTTTATATCAGTTCACCCTCATCCTATAGGACGTTAAACTCTAAGCCCAGATCAGTGGTAAGCCATTGTACCCTAATCAGCAGTAAGTCATTGTGTCTCCCAAACTATGGTAAACCATTTTGTATCCAAATCAGTGGTGAGCCATTGTGTTCTCCAATCAACAGTAAGTCGTTATGGCCCCCTTTTTTGGGAACCACCTCTACGGTCCATCCTCATGGCGTTAGGCCAATCCATGCTACTAACTAGGCGTAATCCACTAAATAATATCAGGTTGTTGTCTTATGCATACACCCCAATTCAATTATGTCACCCTGAACTATATAGACATTGATTCCCTACTACAAGGATATGTAGGAAGCCTCACTGAGGTTCAGGCCCATCACTCATGTTCCATAGTGGCCCTTACCCCTCTATCCTATGTGTTTCGTCAAGGTTGGGCCCCAACCAAGAGGATATACTTCCTTCGGGTCTCTTCAGCACATCAATTATCACAGGCCGCCTCGTCAGGTGTACTAACACCCCACTGAACTATGTAGACTTTGATTACCAACCACAGGGATACGTATTATTCCTTTTTTGTCGCTGAAGAAAAACAATTTTTTCAGGTTCATGACAGTCCCATCTAATTTTCCATCCACATTACTCATCCATATGTATTCATCCTGATTCTTAAACGGGCCTCCACATCCCGGTAAGATCATGCCATCCACCCTCTTGATGCTCATGGAAGAAATCTGTTGAGTAACCATGACTTAGCCCCAGCATCGATCTTCCATCTAGGGATTGCACCAATCGGACCCACTCTCATCCATGTTCTGATCTGTCCAATCTATCTCCTCTAGACGTTAATCCCGTGGCATGCCCCTTGTCAAACATGGGAAGTAGAGGAAAACCTCAGATACATGCTCATGGAATATAATTTCTTATAATTGATGTGGGATGCCTCGGGCTTCCACTCCCTTGAAAATCCCTATAAAAAGGGAAATAAGATAGACGCGTTAGTGTTTTAGCGACCAGACATGCTAGTGATGTCCAAAGTTACTACTCCCCTGACTGGATGTTGCTGCCCTGACTGGACCCTTTGGAATGTCCGAACAGAAGAAACTATATAAATTAAGGTCCATAAAGAATTTCACTGGGAAGAGTTTCACGAACAACATATTAATCGGTAAGGGAGACATGTACTAGGTGATGAGATCTTAGGAGGAATCCACAGAAGGAAGAGCTGACATCCCACCAAACCATCTTGATAAAGGAGAAGACATCCTGGGATAATCGATAGATGCCACCTTCCATTGGAAAGCAGGAATGAGGGGAAACAGTCTGCGTGTCCTCCTCCTCCTCAAACAGATAGATGTTTTCACCCTAGAGAAAGTGTCGGAAATAGAAATTGTGAACCTGACATGATGTTTTTCTCTTCAATGAATAGATTAGTTGTGTTCGAGAAGTCAGTAGACTAGCATGTCACCGGATCCAGTTATCTGGCACCAGGTCCTGCCAATCCAATAGTGGGACTGGCGAGATACTAGCCAGAAGATGGTGCAGTTAAAACTTTGGACATCCCGATATATGATGTTGTCAGTGTGGATCGATATTACCTACCATGGAAGACAAGATGTAATTGGGGCACAGGTTGTCGATTCCTTTTCATTCAGTGCTAATGGGTTAATCTTTCTACTTTTGAGGAACCCAACTGCTGTATAAGAATTAGATCATTCCCCATTCACCAACGTTGGGGCTGGTGGAATGCCAGCACGACATTCCCTTGTTGCTCCACCTCTTCTGTGATAGTCTCCTCATCCACAACCGTTGGGTTCCCATGCCCTATATCCTAGTCTGAATTCATTTAAATAAGGGTGATCAATGACCTCATCTGCCGTTACGAGGAATAGGGGATTATATCCACTCCGGATATGGCGCACCAAGACTTAGTGGCTTCTAACCCTCATCCCCATTACCAACCCAAGGGCCACGTAGGGATCCACTACTCCTGACTCTAACACATAATAGTTTTGGTAGCCTGTCCCCGAAACGCTTCGATGACTCCCTCCCCTAAACCGATGAGATAAGGGATGTTCATGTCTTCCCGGTCGTGATCCCATTCGAGGGGCTCCCAAGGGGGGATCCCAAAAAATCACACCAGTACCGCCACCCGGCCACACGAGATGAGGAGAAGGTAAGTTATGTTCCTACAAAACCAACCCCGATCTTTTGGACCTGATGCCAACATTAGGTACTAGCCAAGGAGGATGCCCACCAAGGGGTGTAAACTTCAATGAAAACTATGGATCCGTCCACCACTAATGTGTATCATTAGTTCCCTATCTATTTCAAGTAGGGGAATGCTGAAATCCAGCCCGGATCGAGGCCCCAACCAACCCACGGGCAGACTAGGATGACTCTTCTAGATATAGACATGGGTAGTTTCCGACACGGGCCGACCCGTTGAAACGACACCCAGTATGAAGGTCCTACCCATACCGCCACCAATAAAAACATGGTCCTTCCCTAATCGCATCCAAGGCATGGAGGATAGTCCCATGCCACCTTAAAACTGATGAAGGTCCTCCCCAGAACAACAACACTCAGTACGAGAGTCTCTCTTGTGATTATTACATCGGGTATGGGGTTGTTCCTCCTACCACAGTCCACTAGTTTGGTGATATTACACATTTAGTCATCTCTATAATGTGGGGCCTCCCCATGTCCTTACAGCTACTGAAAAAGGTCATCCTCACCCTAGTTATCAGAGAAGTAAAGTGAATCCTCGCTTTATAAGCACCCAGCACGGAGGTACTACCTGTGTCCATCTTGAACATTATGAGGACCCTCTTCATGCTAATATTTTTAGGGGAACCAAGCATTGAGGTCCTACCCATGTGGCTATCATCTCCAAAAGAGGTCCACCAAACTCCATAACTTTCAATGGTGATTGCCTCTACACATTAGTATGTGGAAATTATGGTCCTCCTGTGTTCCCTTTGATATCTATCCAGGTGCTCCTCTCACCCCAACACACTCAAGAAGAGATCCTTCCCACCCCAGCACTAGTATCGCCAATGGTCCTCCTCATGTTAGAAATATTACCTATCCGGAAGAACCATCCCATTGTATGAGGGCGGTTCTTCACCTCTATAAAAATATTACTAAGAAGATTCAGGTAAATATTTAACTAGTTTGCTTCTCAGATTTTGAGGTGGAATACGACTCAGCAAAGGAACCCTTGCCTAGAGTCTCCATGACAAGGTTCAAGGCAGGAAAAAGGCACATCAGACTCATTCTTCCAAAATGTGAGGTCCATCGGATTCCCACCTCCCTCCATAGGTACATCTATGAAGACAAAAATCTGGTGTTTTCCCATGGTCCAACCATACAATCGCCACCATCATCAGCAGAAGAACTCTCTACCTTGACTAAAGATCACTGAGAGCTATTCTGTGGACCAATGGAGGATGAGCAAATGCATAGACCATCACCAGCATCCATAGTCCCTATGCTAGAAACTACGATCGCAAGCCCATATTATCTCAATTTGGTGGCTAAGTCACTACACTCTTTAGAGGATATCCCTAGATGCATTGTTTTGTTAGCCACTTGTCATATTCTCCACCGTCCATCCTACTATCGCAACAGTCTGTTTTAGTACCGCTACTTGTTCATCAATCAACTTCAGTTGATGAATGGGGTAATCAAGGGCCATGCACTAAATCCAATATGAGGAGCTTCTGGGATAACCTCATAGTGGGCCACTTCCATTGGATTTTTTGGCTGGTTGGAAAACCAAATTTTTGTCTGCCGAAATCTATCACTCAAGAGAAAGTTGAGTTTTTCCATCAAACCCTTTGTGATACATACTTTCACCTTAATCATCATTGAGTGGTTTATCCCACAATCCATGTGCATTTCGAAGACATTGTAGAATTGTGTCGTGTGGTTGATTGGGCCACACTCCCTGTATCCTAGCGCCCTGAGTCACCAGGCCACCATAGGACCCTACTGCAACGATGCATTTAGAGTTTCAAATAATCCTTAGGATTATCATGGTGACTTCCCCCCACAAACGGATTCGTGGTTGGGATAGTATGCTGCCCTCCTCTTCAGTTCTATCCGGCTTCAGCCTGACATGCCATGTGATATTAAGGACATGCCACCAAGAAGATTCATAGTCAACATGACCAACCTATCGGAAGGAGAGAACATGCTAGATCTCTTTAATGAGGACCTACCCCCTAAGGGTGTGCCACATCTATTGGATTTGTTGGTAAGGGTTACTCACCGGTAGAGAAAACTTCTTGGTCTCCCAATGCCCACTGAGGCATTAGTTCTTTTCAAAAATTCTAGGAAGGGTAAAGAGTATATCTAAGCCACCAAACACTCTGATCCATCTAACCCAGTGTAGATGACAGAAGAAGAATCAGAAAAAGCCATGTTGGGTCAGTAGTTCATAGATCACAAGAATACGGTTGATGACCATCTTATTGAACATTCAGTCAAGTGATTACTAGATTACAGTGATCCTCAGCTAGGGAATTAGGGGAAGACATAAATTCCCCATGGAAAATTTCTTCTAGGTGACCCTGACCATCCTACACACACATACAAGGTTGAGGCCGTAACGTATGACAATAGGGAGCAGTATGTATTTCCAACAATACCTGAACAACATAACAATACTTAGGACCCTCCTCAGGTTCCCCCAGATATTCCACATGCCACCCCACTATCCACTCCATGAGATTATGGGATTTAATATCACGTTGAAGAACCTTCCAACGCCCTAGTGGTCAAAGATCCCTATTAAGACGGAAACCCCCGTCCAGATGATCCCATGAAGGCACTGATCGCCCACCTTGAGGCATTAGAAACGCAACAGGTGGACCTCTTGGCTTATGGCAAGCCATATTTGGCTTGGGTGGATGATATGCCATCACCTCAGAGTTTGAAAATCCCACCGTTTCCCCCTTTAATGGGACGGGTGACGAACTGCTTCATCTGACCCCCTTTTATTTCATGGTGTAATCCTATGTTAGGGAATCCAACACATCAATGATCCCTTAAACTCTGGTAATTTGTACAAACATTGTAAGGGATTGTGTTCATCTAGTACACCAAAATACCCAATGTGTTGGTATCTGGATTGGAGGAGCTTCTCAGGCAATTTCTATACATGTTCAGTTCCACCACACAGAAGTCGAGAATCGAAGACCTATTAGAGTGCATGCAGAGGACTAATTAGCACATCACAAACTTTATGAACATGTGGAATGGGATCACATATTCCCTTGAAATGAAAATGAATCATGAGAAACTACTAATGATGTTATTGTGGAATGTAAAGATGTAGTTTTCTCCCTCTCTGATCACCCAGAACTTCCTTGGGGGATTCTGAGATTTCCCTAATAAGGACCAGCATCTAGAAGAGGCCATGTAATAGTCCAACCCAGCACATCTGTTGCCTACGGCAATCCCCATGATTAGTGCCACTAGAGAAAAGGCCACTACGGTGGAAAAAATAGAGTCCCCCAGAAAACTGGAATCGTTACTAGTGGAGCCACCGCCCTAACCTCGCATAGGCCCTCCACCATAGGCTCAACTGCTGGCCCATCAACGTCCACCACAGAATCATCAGGTGACCCCACGTAATGTGCTGCCCCCACCCAAGTGGTATAATCAGGCTCCACCTCCTCAATAGGATCCTCCTTCCTCTTGTCAGAATCAAGCTCCTATGTCCCCCTTCCAAGACAGATGAAACTGGACCTACTCATTTAACAATTTTCTGGTTTCCAACTATTTCCAAAGCACAATAGAGTATAGAATTATAGGTTTACCTAAATGTGGGAGGCCAGAAGAGGTGAACCTCACCGATAAACCCAAATACGGCCCATATCACCTGATCCTTGGGAACACAATCATACAATGCTATGTGTTCATGGATAGGCTCTAATACCGAGTCAACAATAACATTGTCAAGTTGGGCCCATCCTCGGTATAAGTGGCATGTGTACTCATGAATCATGATACTGGCATTACTGAAGGTGAGTGGCAGCAGTTCCAAAACCACGGGTCCCAGAAATTTGATTACTGGATGGCTTGTAAGACGGTCACCCGTACCCATGGTATTATCCGTGCATGCTTAAATCAACTAGATCCTTTAGAAGATGATTCGTCAGTCATAGCCACCATTTTGCAATGTTTTCTCAGCTACACTCTTCCCTGAACGGAAAGAATGTGCAGCAGAAAGGATAACAATCCCCCCCTCTAATGTCATCGTCATCCCATACTCTTTAAGACTTCAAGCCCCCAATGTTGTCAAACCTACGTAGAATTTTTCCAGTAGTGGAGGATTCTTCATGTGATAGTAAAGGGTACATTTCTGTTAATAGCATGTAGTTTTTAAACCCTTACATGGTCTCTATAGATGGGGAGCTCCAGAAAGATCACCCCAACATCCCCAGTCGACACTAGCATCGGTGGAGCCCTGGCTATATGGGTCATCAGAGTGCCTCAACTAGAACTTCCATCTAGGCCGTGCATTCCACTGAAACTAGACCGCAGGCCCAGTGCATAGATAAGAAATCACAGCCTTCTCATATTATGTCGTCCGGCCTGCCTTTTCCACCATTTGAACTACTATATCATGAAGTGCTACCCAAAACATACAGTTATCAGCCACGCTCCATTTCAAACTCATCCCAATCAGTTGGTCATCCTATGGTAGTCTCTCTACATGCTTCGACTAGTGAGCAGCAGGACACTCCCAGCACCAGTCAAGTACCGATCTAGTCGGAAGGGCCCTCCATACATCTCTTCATTGGGAGAACTCCTTTAAGAAGATTCTCTTGCCTAGTGTAGAAGTATTATTTCATCAAGTAGCTCACCAGCATTCTGGAAAGCCTTTTAATCCTTGAGGCTCTTCGCCTATTGAGACCCTTAACTTGACGTCGGATATGCGTGAATCCTTCACCGATGGTTTTAAAAAGACCCCTTATGTTTGGGATGGAGGAAGTAGTTGTAGAGGCCATTCATACTGAGGAAATCAAGAATGATGAATTTTAGGCCATTCTCTCCTTATCTGGAGAAGACTAAGGTTGTCTTATATAGGGGAACATTCTACCATTGTACATCACTTGCCACTTAAACTATGTAGTGATCTACAACTACCTCGTTGACATCGGCTCTGGGATTAACCTTATCCTTACACAAAAATTCCATAATATGGGGTTATTCGAGGATGATATGAGTCTCTCTGACATGAAAATACATTGTTATGATAGGAAAAAATAGACACAGGTCAGTAAGATCCAACTAAAAACCTTGTTCAGTGTTCTGGTAGCTAGGACCGAGTTCATGGTTGTTTCACAGGACACTGCATACAATTCATTGATCGGAAGACCATGGTTGCACCTGCATGTAGTGGTCACTTCATCATATCACCAGTTCCATATGTACTCCCTTAATTATGAGTGGAAGTACTCCAAGGTGATGTATCTTCTTTTGCCTCTTGTGAAGCCCACTATCTGGATGTTGACAACTACAAGTACAAATTAAAATAGATTCAGGCCAATGAAGTTGAACCCGTTGTGGTTGTGACCAACACCTGGGCAGTCCTATATGATGCATACATCTTCACAATCCATCAATTGGAGGTCAAACCCCCATATTTGGAAAAATGTTTTGTTGTCTTTGGTACAAGGTGAACCACATTCCCAAGTCCAAGCAACGCCAGGAAATCACGGGGTAATCTTATACGAATATGGGCTTAGGGATACCTGGTCCCCCTACTCCCCTAAGGTGTTAGGGTGTCTTCCCCATGGAAATGGAAACATTTTACAAATTATTGTTCTTCCGGTACTGGATACATCGGATCCAGATGATGTGCCAATGCTTCTTTAACATCATCAACCATGGACCTTTGGGTCGGAGACTAGATGGGATTAGATCCACTTCCCTCATTACTATGGCTTCAGTAGTAGTGGAGTCCTCTGATGCACTGTCTACCACTGCTCATGCTGGCACCAGTCTCCCGTCAAGAAATTTATGACTCACATGAACCTCCTCCCATCGATTATACCTCCTACATAAGTGAAGGAGAAAATTTAAAGGATTCCCCTCTCACCTTAAAAGAGGGTTTTCTACTATGGTTGATGAACTGGTGCCGGTGAATCTCAGTGACAAAACTGATCTGAAACTGACATTGATCTATGTTTCTATGACTCCAGAAGAGATGAAATCGTACATATTCATCATGAAGCAACACCATTATGTATTATCATGATGTTATGAAGAGATAAAATGACTATATCCACATATAGCCGTCCACTACCTCAGTCTCCCAGCAAATCACCATTGCTTTATACAGTCTCCTAGAAAGATACATCCTTCCCACAGTTCCATGGTTGAAGTAGAAGTTGATAGGCTCATCCGAGCCAATTTCATTAAGGATGTCTTGTACCATAGGTGGATAGAAATCATTTTGTCTATCAGTAGGATGAGAAGATAGGTAAGAGTTGGCATTGACTCCTGAAATCTCAATCGTTATTGTTCAAATAATGATATTACCCTTCCTGTGACAGAATTGTTGATTGATCATATAACGTTATTACAGGTGTTCTCCATCATGGATGGGTACTACAGATATATCCATATCCAAATTCCCACTAAGAATGATGAATCTACGGAATTTTGGGAACTACATGCACCTTTTTTTACCAATTCATGCTCTTCGTCCTAAAGAATGAAGGGTCCACCTATTAGTGGGCTATGCATCAAATATTTCAACTAATCCTTAGATCAGTGGTGGAATGTTATGTGGATGATCTGGTGGTCCAATATATTCACTGCCAAGACCATATAATGGACCTTAAGAAAGTGTTTGGATTACTCCATTCCCGCCACCTAAAGATGAACCCATTGAATTGTGCCTTTGGGGTTTCCATTGGAATATTTCTTGGCATCATTGTCAGATATAAAGGCATCAATATTGACCCAGAAAAGATCTTGGCCATCAGACATATGTCTCCCCAAAGCAACTTTTGAAAGAATCTAGGATTCTATGGCCACTTGTCCAACATATGTTGATTTATTGTGAAATTTTATGGAATCTATATGACCTTTTCTCGGCTCATGATGAATGGAATTATTTATCCGCACAACAATGATTGTCAGACTACATTCGAGGAGATGAAGAAGTATCTACTCCAACCTCTGGTCTTGATTCCATGCATTTCTAGAAGATCACATGTCCTTTACTTGATCTCCCTAGAATTTTCCCTCGGTTCCCTTCTCACCCATAAGAACAACGACAGAACTAAGAATTGTCTTTACTACCTCTTCCACATGCTAATCAATACGGATACCAGATAATCCCTTATAGAAAAAAGTTGTCTTGCGCTAGTATTCATGGTACAAAAATTATGACATTACTTATGAACCCATGAAGTACAGCTGGTGTCCTGAGTAGATCCGCTAAAGTACATCCCAAAAATCCCCATGTTGATAGGTCATCTAGCATGATGGGTAGTGATTATCCAGTAGTTCGATATTATGTTCATTCCACAGAAGGCTATTAAGGGGAAAACGTTGGAATACTTCCTTGATTCCCATTCTGACCCAATGGACCAGTGTCTAGACTATGATTTTCTAAATGAGGAGCTCCTCCTAGTAGACGAAGACATCCCATGATGGAAAATGCACTTTGATGGTGCATCCCAAAGCCCCATCGGAAGAAGACTGAAGGACCCCAGACTCAACAGAGTAGGACATTGTATCATCTTCATTACCCCATCAAAATCTATTCATCCATATACATTCTTGTTATCCGAAGCCTGCACCAAAAATGAATCGGAATACTAGACCCTCATCACTGGCCTCATGATATCCCTCAAGATTAATGTTCCCCACTTGCATGTGAAAAATGAATCCTAACTAGTCATCAAGATGATAAATGGTGATTATGTCGTCAGGAATATAGAGATCGTACCATTGTTGGATCATACCAAAAAGTTTATGTCCTAGTTCTCTCGTTATCCAGAGTTTACTTATGTCCCTCGGTCACATAACGGTATGGAAGACACCTTGGCCAGCCTATCTACGTCGCTTGCAGAGCCTGAATAAGATGATTTGATTATCCATGTGTCACATCAGAGAGTCATCACCTCCGTCACTCCGGATGACGATGACAGCACACTAGTAACCCAAATTGCCGCTAGCACCTTGATATCAGGTCCCCTAGCTCCCCTTACACTAGTACCATGATCAACTCAATACTGGATGATACCCTTAGTTGAATACCTTATACAAGATAATCTCCTAGAATATTGGGCCGAGCATGTAAGGTCTCGGTTCCAGGTGCCCCGAACCCGGTTCGCCATGTGACCTCAAGTGCATTTCCCCAAACTCCAGAGGCTGTCGACTAGCAATGAGGTCCCATGTTTGATAGTGGGGAAACTATGACTTCATTTGTCAAGTGTAGCACAACAGAATACAAATAAAACATACAACATCGTAAGTAGCAAACCATGCACAAATGAAATACACTATAGTAGTGGATATAACCATCAGTATATAAATAATGATGCTACATGTCTCAAGTTCTAAGAAAATAGCCAGAACATGTTATACATCAATACAATACAACAAGAGAAGAGTACATCAATACAATGCAAAACAGATGGTAGCAGCACCACGAGCCTAGGCTCGGTCCCATGCCCTCTTACTCGTCAACAATAGTCAAGTACATGTATATGGACTCTGGCCCTTATCCATACCTACAGAAACATATTTTGTTTGGGATGAAAAGTTATCCAAAACAATTTGTGAAGAAATATACCTCAGTAGGCACGCACCAAAGGCCCATGCCCAACTCCGTGTAAGCTTTCCACAACAGTGTGAAATAGTAAAATGCAATAAAGTATGCAGTACTGACAAGTAACTAACATAACATTTAAATTGACATTTTATTATTCATTTAATTCGTTATATACAAGAAATCAACATAGTGCATTTCTAATCAAACAGTCCATGTCCTCAGACAAGAAAAACCTTACCCTCAGGTAAGCAGAATCCAACCCGCAGGTATAGCCCTCAGGAATAATAGAAATTGCCCTCAGGCGTAGAAAGTGTCACCCTCAGGCACAGAAGTCAAGACCTCAGTCACAAAAGGTTTCCCTCAAGTGAAATAACTACAGCCTTCAGGCTAAACAGGGCATTGCCCTCATGCTAATCATAAAAATACCCTCAGGCTAAATACAACAACGCCCTCAGGCTAAACAAGTAATCGGGCCATGCCCAACAGGTAAACAAGAAGTAACAAGAAATTACTCTCAAGGAAATTCTATAATTACTACTTTAAAGGCATACCCTCGGGTTTCTGGATGAACGGATAAACAGTGAAACACAACCCCAGGGTGGTTTCAGATCCAAGCAACGATCCCAACCAATAATTATTATCACAATTTTAAAAACATAGTCAATTCTAGGCATTAAATATATTAATGGCCTCAGCCACATGACACCCCAACATGGGTTCGTGGCACAAAAACACACAAATCACATAGCATTTGGAAAACATAACACAAAGCCACCTACCTGATACACCAACTAACATTATACCCGAACACCGACTCCAGAAACACCCAAGAACAGATTATATCTGTGTGGTTCCAACAACATCATCCGAAGCCGAATCGGATTCCAGATGAACACTCGGAGGATCATCAAAGTTTCAGCCTCCTCCTTTGGTTCCAAATCGGCTCAAGTGTCTCCTCTACCAAATGAAGTGGCTACTGCCTGTTTTAAGCCAAAAAAAAAAACAAAGTACACGGCATGTACTTCTGAGTGCATGGTGTGTACTTATTTCATTTAACTGTTCACCTAGCGGATTCCTTATAGCGTGGCACCATTCACTTGCCGACATGAGTACATGAAATGTACTCCTAAGTACATGATGTGTACTATCACCCAGCTGGCGGCTGCTCCACCACCTTACTGTTTAGGCATGCCGACTAACTACACGGCGTGTAAAGGACCACTACACGGCGTGTAGTTAGTTCTGACACCCTTTTTCACCGACATGGATACATTCCCATTGTACTCATCCCAACTTGTCAAGAATTACATGATGTGTGGAAAAAGTACACAGTGTGTACTTCCAAAATTTTGGATTTTCCCCATTTTCCATATTGTCTCAAAAACACTTAAGGAAAATGAAAAAAGAAGAAGCCCATACCTCAAAACTAAGAACCATGTTCTTACAAACTTACCCCTTTATAGAAATTTATCCCCGAATTTCCCTTCCATGGGTGGCGAAGATATAGTCATGAACAACTCCAGCCACTGATCACATACGTCGGTCTCCCGCTCGCAGGTTTTTTCCTCCACTCAGCCATGCTACCATAGCACCCGTACGAGAGGAACTGACCAGCCTCGGAGAACCTCAGTGATCCTCTCAACGATACGAATTGGATGCTCCTCAAAGGACGCATATGCCTCCAGCTCAACCTCCTCTGGCTGAAAGGTGTGAGATGTGTCTGAATGATAGCGACGCAACTAAGATACGTGGAAGACATCGTGCATGGCTCGGTACCGCTGTGGTAAATGTAACCGATAAGCAACCAGCCCGACTCTCTCCAGCATCTCAAATGGTCCCACATACCTTGGTGAAAGTTTAACCTGTCTCCTGATCCGCTTGTGTCCCAGCCTCAGCGAAACACGTAGAATAACCCGATCCCCGACCAAGAACTCCAAGGGTCGTCTACAGCGATCAATTAATTATTTTTGACGAGACTGCATGGTAGCCATCCACTTCTGAATCAACTGGACCTGCTCCGATGTCTCCTGCACGAGCTGTGGCCCTAGTAAAGCTGCCACACCTGCCTTTAACTAGCACAAAGGTGATAGGTATGGCCTACAATATAAATCCTCGTATGGTTCCATCTCAATAGTTGCCTAAAAACTATTGTTATAGGCCAAATTGACTTAGGGTATATGATTCTCCCATGAGCCCCAAAGTCTAGAACGCATGCTCGCAGCATGTCCTCTAGCACCTGTATCATATGCTCTGACTGGCCATCGGTCAGAGGGTGGTATGATGTGCTCAGAAGCACCTGTGTACCCATTTCCCTCTAAAAATCTACCAGAAACAAGACGTAAAGTGGGCATCCCTATCTGAAATGATTGAACGAGGGATCCCATGAAGACATATGATCTCTCGGATATACAGCCATCTGATCTCGTCCACATCGAAGGTATCCTTGATCTACAAGAAGTGATCTACCATCATGAGTCTATCCATAACAACCCACATGGCGTCATTGCATTGAGGTGACCTTAGCAATCCCATCATGATATCCATCGCGACATCATACCATTTCTACTCTGGAATTGGTAACTGATGTAACAACCCAAATGGTATCTGATGCTCTGCCTTCACCTACTGACAGGTGGAACACCTCATAACAAAACCAACTATCTCTCTCTTCATACCCAGCCACCAGTACTGACATCTCAAGTCACGGTACATCTTGGTAACCCCAGAATGAACTACCCATGCTGAAGCATGAAACTCCCACATCATCTCCTCGGGTATATCCCATGGAACACATACCTGTCCATGGAATGGAAAAACATCATCATCGCCTATCGTCCAACCAGGAAGTGGGTCATCACATGCCACCTAATCCAATAAAACATGGCCTTCTTAATCTGATAGCTTTCTCATCCCCACTCTGTCCAGGAGGGTATAATTCACAGCTAATGATGAAAGATAAGTCTCCCCCTGACTGTCGTGCACCTCCAGATGCATCTCAAAGAACAAAGCCATGAGCTGCCACTCGCCACTGGCCTCCTGCACTGCTTATATCCGAGTCTTCCTGCTCAGTGCATCAGCCACTGCATTACCTTTACCAAGTGTATAGGCTAGCTCAAAATTGAAGGACTGTAGGTATTCGACCCACCTTCACTGCCTTAGATTCAAGTCACGATGAGTAAATATATACTTGAGGCTTTTGTGGTTAGTGAAAACCAAAAAATGCTCCCCCAATAGATAATGTCTCAAACAGCGCAACACATGAACAACTACTGCCAACTCGAGATCATGCGTCGGGTAATCCCTCTCTTGTGGCCTCAACTACCGAGACCCATATGCAACTACTCGATCGTCCTGCATCAACACTGCTCCCATCCCAATACCTGATGTATCACAGTAAACTGTATAACTCTTCCCCTGCTCTGGGAGTATCAGAATCAGTGCTGATGTCAACCTTTCTATTAGGTCCTGAAAAGATGTCTCGCAAGCTTCTGACTAAGTGAACGTCACACCCTTCTTAGTCAATCCTGTCAACAGCACTGCTAAGTCGGAGAAGTCCTGTATAAAATGCATGTTGTATCCAGCCATCCCTAAGAATCTCCGTATCTAAAACACATTCATAGGTCGTTCCCAGGAAACTACTGCTCTCACATTCTCTAGGTCTACTAAAACTCCTACCTCTCAGATGATATGACCTAAGAAGTGAATCTGGTCTATCTAAATGTGGCACTCTGAGAGCTTGGAATATATGTGATGCTCTCTCAGTGTACTCAACATGATCCCAAGATGGGTGGCATGTTCATGTAGAGTGCGAGATTACACCTAGATGTCATCAATGAATACTACCACAAAAGAATCAAGATACGGATGGAACAAACAATTCATCAGATCCATGAAAACTGCAAGTGCGTTTGCGAGTCAAATCAACATAACCAAGTACTCGTACAGACCATACCTGCATAGAAAAGCTATAACTGGTATATCTGATGGTCTCACGCGTAACTGATGATATCCAAATCTCAAGTCAATCTTCAAGAACACTCGTGCTCCACAATACTGATCAAACAGATCATAAATCCTCGGTAAGGGATATCAGTTCTTAACCGTCAACTGGTCCAACTTCCTATAATCCACACAGAGTCTAAGGGTACCGTTTTCCTTTTTCGCAAAAAGGATGGGAGATCCCCACGGAGAAGTACTAGGTTAGATAAAACCCTTTGCCTGTAACTCCTCTAACTGCCTCTGGAGCTTCTGAAACACAGGTGTAGTAATCCTACATAGAGGAATGGACACCGGTGCTGCCCCTGGCACAAGATCAATAGAGAAATCCACTTCACGCACCAATGGTAGACCTGCAAATTCGTCCGAGAAAACATCCCTAAATCGATCAACAAATGGAGGGAAATCCGTCTGACAAGTCCTTTGGTCATCCAGATATAAGCTCCCAATCTGGGCTGTGATTCCACCTCGCCCTCGATGCTCTATTCCTGCTCCACTTTCCTGAACATCCCATTCTCCCTTGTATAAAAAATCCCCACCCTCTGGTGATGTGAAATGCACCCTACGACCATAACAGTCTACAAAGGCTCGAAATGGAACCAACAAGTCTATTCTAAGAATGACATCGTAACTCATCATCTCTAGGACATAGAGGTCCGAAAGTAAGTGAAATCCACTAAACTCAAGGGGTAACTCCTTGAACTGACGCACACCAGCTGTTCTAGTCCCCAACGGTGTGTCTAGCATCATCATATCAGAAGAAGCAGAAACACAGAGCCCAAGGATCTCCACTACAGGTACAAATATGAAACTATTCATATCACCCATATCGAAATGTACATAAGACAAAAATAGATGCTACTAGAATAGTACCTCTGACTATAGAAGGTCTGAGATCCTGCTTCTACTTATTCTGTTGCACTGCATATGCCTGCCCAGTGCTGCGGCCCTAGGACACATCCTGGCTACCCTGAGTTGTCCCGCCCTACTGCCTCTAAGATCCTGGTGTCTGGCTACCATGACCACGACCACCATGTCTTCTTGCACGCCCTGACACATTCCAGTTCCATGACTGATAAGAAGCCACTAGTCCTGCTCCCACAAGTGCAGTCTGCACAGAACCCATTTCACAAGCCACTGGTGGAAACTCCCTACAAAAGCGTTGTAGATGGCCCATCGTGCCGCATGCTCAGCACTCCACTGGGTCTTGTGTACAATGCGGTCTCTTGTGCCCCTCTCTACCACACTGGTAGCACATAATTGGTCCACTTGAAGAATTCTTCTGACTGGTACTGCTGCCCTGAGGGAAGTCCATCTGTCTCTTCCTCTTTCCAGAAAAAAATAGTACCAGTAACCGGTGTTGAACCGCCCTGGCCCACACTGCTCGATTCCTTCTTGTTCATCTCTGTAATCAATGTCTGGTTAACTATCGTGTTTACAGTAGGAAACCTGAAAACATTCACCAACGCCTGGATGTAATATCGAAGACCATCCTCAAAACATCTAGCTCTCAATGTCTCATCACCCATGAGCATCGGTGCAAAGAGATGAAGCTCTGTAAAACTAGCAGAATAGTCCATCACTCACATATAGCCCTACTATAGATTCATGAACTCTAGAGCTCTAACTGACCTCATCGTCTCAGGAAAGAAAAAGTCATAAAAGACTGCCTAAAAGTCTTCCCATGCCATGTCCCTGTGATGCTCTAACTGGGTGGAAACATCCCACCACCTCTTGACAGAATCACGTAGCATGTATGTCGCGAGCCTGACCCTCTGCCCTAGAGGAGTCTCAAGATGATCGAAAATAGTTTTCATCGACCCTAGCCAAGACTCTGCAGCCTCTGGTCCACTATCCCTTGAAATCGTAGAAATATGTTGCTGTTGAAAGATACACATCTGCTCGGCCATAGATGTAGCAGCCTGCAGTGCTCCCTGAAAGGTTTGCATAAACTGTATAAAACCTTCTCGAAATAGCGCCTCTATTCCTGTGTCCGGTAGAACAGCTGACACTGTATCTGGCTCAGATGTAGGATCAACTAGTAGCCCATGGCACATGATTTCTGAAGAATAATCTTTGTTGCTCTACTGGCGAACAACTGGCAGTCGTCTAGGCGGCATGACACTACATGGTCAAAATCACACCTCAGATTCAATGTTATCAAGGCTGAAATGAAGAAACCACAAAGGGAACAAGAGAATGAAGGCATCTCAATGATTGAAAAACAAAACTACATGGTGTGTACACTGACTACACGGTGTGTACTTGACTTCCCTTCCCCTGCTCGGGTCCTTCGGCACGGCTAGGCCACACGGCTCCCATTAAACAAAACTAAATGGCTTGTACATAACCTACATGGTGTGTATGGTTTTATTTTCCAACTTCCCGTGTCGCTTGTCACACGGACGAATACTTTTCTTGAAAATACATGGCGTGTTACACCCACACACGGCATGTACATCACCCCGTTTCCCTAGCCACTCGGCTTAGTCCACACGGTATGTCCTCAGACAAGACTACACGGCATATCCACAAAGGTACATGGCATGTTCAAATAATGGTGACATCGACCCGTGTTGTTAGTTACATGGCCGAGTCCCCAGGTCACACTACACAGTGTGTTCATTATTGACAGGGCATGTTCTATACAGGAGTTCACCGACCCGTGTTGTTAGTTACATGGCCGGACTCTGGGTCAACACTACTCGGTGTGTCTATCATGGACACGACGTGTTCTACCCAATCCTTTCCCTACCCTGTGTCGCCACCCACATGGTTTGTGACACGGGAAGAGACTACACGACGTGTACTCCGGGTACACAGTGTGTACTCAAAAAGTTCATTTTTCCTCTTGAATAGAAGGCCATTAACAGAGTATTAAAATACTACACGGCGTGTATACTGGGTATCTGGACATCATGCCTCCAAAACTTTCCCGGAACCCAGAAAATACCAAAAACCAACACCTAAGTGTCAAATTCTGACCCGTGAGGTCTCATACTCCCCACGAATCAATGTTTGTCATCTTATCTGTGTTATAACTACTAAACAGTCAATGATCCCCCAAATTCTAGTCAATGGGGGCCCATACTCCCCAAAAAACCAAAGTTTGGAATCCATTCTTTAAATAAGCTCATACAAGGAATACCCTATCACAGAGCTGGTATGTATCAAGAAGCTATCACAACAACATTCTTTAGTAGCACAATAACTATCACAACAACATGAAAATTCTAATGCACCTACATGGCATGGAAATTATGCATGGCATGTGATATCTAGCATGTTCCTATACAATGCATGAGACGACATACCCTCATCTCATCAGGCTGCAACTAATGAGAACCCATAGATAAACTATAAATAGCACAATCTCAAAGTGCATCACCCAACGGTGAAATCATATCAACCGTAAAATTTCCAAAATCCGAAAAATTGAAATATACAATGTAGACTTGCTTTTCCCATTACACGGGTTAGCTATGCCCTGACATAGCTTATTAACAACTACCATTCCATCCTATACCTGACTATGGCTCCAAATAGTATGTCAATGAAAATAACCTCCTCTAATACCTCATTGTAACATCCCAGTTCTAGGTGCCACTCAATAGGTTCCCCGAACCTGGTTCACCACGTGACCTCAAGCGCATTTCCCCAAATGCAAAAGGCTTACGTCTAGCAGTGAGGGCCCAGGTCTGATAGTGGGGAAACTATGCCCTCATTTGTCAAGTGTAGCACAGTGGAATACAAATAAAACATACAACAGTGGAAGCAGAAAATGATGGACAAATTAAATACACAACATCAGTGGATATAACCAGCATTATATAAATAATGATGCTACATGTCTCAAGTTCTTAGAAAATATCCAGAACATGTTTTACATCAATACAGTACAAAAAGATCAGAGTACAAAAAAAAAACAAAGCAAAACAGCTGGCAGCGGCATCACGAGCCTAGGATCGGTCCCACGCCCTCCTACTCCTCAGCAACAGTCAAGTACCTGTATAGAGACTCTTTCCCCTATTCATACCTGCAGAAACGTAATCAGTTTGGGCCAAAAACGTGACCCAAACAGGGTGTGAGAAATATATCTCAGCAGGAACCCACCAAAATCCCATGCCCAACTTTGTGTAAGCACGCAACAACAATGTGAAATAATAAGATGCAATAAAGTAAGCAGTACTGACATGTAATTAACATAACAATTAAATTTACATTTTATTATTCATTTAATTCATTTTATATTAGAAATCACCACAGTGTATTTCTAAATAAACGGTCCACATCCTCAGATAAGAAAAACCTTACCCTCGGGTATGTAGAATCCAACCCGCAGTTATAACCCTCAGGCATAACAGAAATTTCCCTCAGGCGTAGGAAGTGTCGCCCTCAGGAACAGAAGTCAAGCCCTCAGGCACCAAAGTTCGCCCTGAGGTGAAATAACTATAGCCCTTACGCCAAATAGTGCAGTGCCCTCAGGATAATCACAACAACGCCCTCAGGCTAAATACAACAATGACCTCAGGATAAACAGGTAAACGGAAAATGCCCAATAGGTAAACAAGTATTAACAAGTAATTCCTTTCAAGGAAATTCTACAATTACTACTTTAAAATCATACCCTCAGGTATCCTGACCGAACGGCTAAACAGTGAAACAAACCCCTGGGGTGGTTCCAGATCCAAGCAATGATCCCAACAAGAAATTATTATCACAATTTTAAATACCTAATCAATTCTAGGAATTAAATATATCAATGGCCTCATCCACACGACACCCCAACTTGGATTCGTGGTACAAAAATGCAAACATCACACAGAAATTGGAAAACATAACACAAATCCACCTACCTTATACACCAACAAACGTTATACCTGAACACTGACTCCAGAAATCCCCAAGAATGACGTAGATCCATGAGGTTCCAACGAGATTTTCCGAATCCAAATCAGATTCCAAACGAACACCCGGTGGACCATCAAAGGTACGACCTCCTCCTTTGACTCCAAATTGGCTCAAGTGTCTCCTCTACCAAATGAGGAGGCTACTGCCTATTTTAAGCCGAAAAAACAAAGTACACGACGTGTACTTTTGAGTACAAGGCATGTAATTATTTCATTTATCTGTTCACCTGGAAGCTTCCTTCCAGCGTAGCACCATTCACATGCCAACATGAGTACCCGGCATGTACTTTTGAGTACACGTCGAGTACTGTTTCCCAGCTGGCGGCTGCTCCACCGCCTTACTGTTTAGGCCTTCTGACTGACTACATGGTGTGTAAAGGACCACTACATGGCGTGTAGTCATTTCATACACCCTTTGTCACCAACATGGCTACACACCCTGTGTACTCACCCCAACACGACCAAAATTACATGACGTGTGGAAAAAGTACACGACGTGTACTTCAAAAATTTAGAATTTTTCCCAATTTTCCATATTATCTCAAAAACACTTAAGTAAATGGAAAAAAGTGGAAGCCCGTACCTCAAAACTAATAATCGGGTTCTTACAGAGAACAATCGAATCCAACACTATACATTAAATTTTACTCTCTAGAGTGGTCGCAGTTTTGAGAAGATCCTACACAAGCGCTAGTTTGATGGTGTTCTCCACCGATGAATCAAAGGAGTTGAGATTTATTAGTACATGGAGGAGGTTCATTATGGTTCTAGTAGGGATCATCAGACCGAGCTGAAACTGTCTCACCAGATTTAGAGGCTGGGGTATTTTTGGCCCCCTATGATCTATGACTATATCGTGTTTTCTAAGAGGTTCCCTGCATTCTAAATTCGTACCAACTTTGTGCAATAGCCAAGAGAGCATCTCCACACAACCAAGTGCTCTTGGTCCTTTTCGGTCTAGGGAATTCATGTCATTAGACCTTATCGGCCAGTGACAGCTGACCAGTGTCAGACCATCCTGACCGCTAAGGATTTCATTCTCAAGTGGGCAGAAGAGTTTCCACTCAAGGAGGTCAAGGCCTATTCCATCAATGAATTTTAGATCTCCAACATCATTTTCCAATATGAAGTCCCTCATGTAATCCTCAGTGATAATGGCACAAACATCTAGGAGTTAGTGTTGAAGGAATTTTACACTAAGTACAACATCTATTCAAACTTTACCTCCTATTAAAATGCACAAGTGAATTGTCAGATCGAGGCGTTAAAAAAAACTCCCTCTAATATTTTGTAGAAAATAGTTATTCAAAAATAGAAGTGTTGGCCGGACAAGTTCCCCAATGCCCTCTGGGATTATCATATGATGACTCGTTTATCCACACAGGTGACCCCATACTCCCTATTGTATAGAATAGAGGCCGTCCTTCCCATCATCACTCAGTTTCCATCATTACACACAACTATCTATGATTAACAAGTACTAGATAATGTAGCTGAAATTCATATGGATGAATTGGAAGCACTCAATGAGATCAGACTTCTCACCCTGCACAATCTAGAAAGGAATCAGAACAAGATATCATGAGCACTCATCAAGAAGGTTCACCTCCGCTCATTCTTGCAAGGTGACTTGGTTTTGGATTTTAGAGCACTAATGATACCTGGAAGGAATCCACCAAAAATGGAACCCGAATTGGAAAAAACTTACATTATACACAATTTTTATCCCCATAGTTCATATTCTATAGTTTTTGTGGACAGTGAGCTTATAACTCCTCCCACCAATGCCATGTTCCTCACAAAATACTTTTCCTGAGAAAATTGGACACTGCATGAATTTAAACTGTAGGGTCCTGCATGAACTCAAACTGCCACGTCCCACATTACATTTAACTGTATGTCATCCTGCATGATGTTAAATTATAAATCGTCTTACATGACCTTAATCAATGTTCCATCCTTGCAGCAATATGATAAATTTCACCTTTAGAACTACGTATGGCATGATTCTCATCTGCATGGGACACATAGGAACGCTCAAATATTTCATCTTGATTCTAGCCCCCAAAATCATTCCATTGACTATTTCCCTCTCGGTATAGTTCTTTTGGATGATCCCCTCATGGTTTTGTGTCGGCTTTATTGTCCCCCCTCATGTTGTGACTAAAATGACCACACCATGTGATCTCCTTCTCATTCTTTTATTCTCCCATCGTCCTCACCACAAGACGTTAAATTGCATGGCCTTCTAGAACTATATATGGATACATTCCCATCCTCAAGGGATACGTAGAATTTCCAAGACATTTTTTCTGTCAGCCCAGCCCTTGCTTCAATATCTTTCCTTTGGTCGACAAACATGGTGTTGTGCATCTTTTTTCCCTCCTTCACGTCAGGTTCATCATAACTATACCATATATCTGCTTCCCTAAGATCCCCAATTCTTTCATCATCCTTAAAGACACTAAACTAAACCATTAGAACTATGTATGGATTTATTTCCATCCTCATGGGATATTTAGGATGACCCAAACACGTATCCATCAGGTTCTGCCCCATTTCTTAGCAACCTACTTATATTCATGGACCCTTGGCCTGAGTCTTTCCAAGAGAGGGTATGCAATGCGATATGTACTTACGTCCTCAATACACGTTGGGTTTGAAACAACCACACCACATATATATTTCTATTGGGATCCCTTCAATCCCATATTCGATACTCATTTTTTCGAGTTAGTTTCTCTTATGTCAATCCCATCAACCCTCTTTGGTGGTTCACCAATGTGCCCAGCAGTACTCTATTTTAGCACCTTGTGTGTCAGATTCTTTCTGAACATGATTTTCCCATTTTTGAAGCTTCATGTTCCCCTTTATTAGGTCTTTCATTATCTTTCACACCCGAAGGGCCCCCCAAATGGCATGAATGCTTGGTCCAATATCTCTCCTTCCACATTGGGCCAACGTTCTCGAGGGTTTCGAATGAAAAATTGATAGAAGTCTTGTATTGAGGACATGTTCGGAGGATGAATCTCATTTTATGTTCCCATTTAAGTTCACATGACATGGATTATATGCTTCGATCATGGTCAATAGTCATCCTACAATATCACACCATCCACATTCATCCCAAAATGTCAATTGCATGATTCACATCCTTGTCCACATCATCATGACCTATTCAAACTCTGACACTCTTTGTACAATTCCTCAGCGCACATTCACACATTTGGAGGAAAAATACATGACGATGCATCGTTTGGGGCTTCAAAACAATTTAACCCTTACATGAATTCCATGTATTGCAATGATATCTTCCTCCCTTGTTCCTATATCTAGTTCAACTCATGTGGGCTTAGGGATCAGATCGAGGGTTGCGCTTACATGGAAGAGTTCTGCTTCTCCATGGTCAAAGAACTAAAACATTAAACATAGATCTGCATATAAATCTTCTCTTTAGAACAATGTATAGCTTTATTCTTATCCTTTTGTGATACATTGGAATTCCCAAACATCTCGTCTTTGGGTCCATCTCTAGTTCCAGTAGTTTATCTCTTCTCTTCTTCCCTTTAGGCCATGACTCTTATAAGACTACATGGTGTGTAATGTTTGTGATTATGTCCTTGTTCACATCAGGTTTGAAATAGTTTCACCACATACTCCCCTTCTATGAGCTAGTCCATCGTACTTTGTATCCTACATTTCATTAAACTGTATATCATCTCGTGTGATGCTAAATCGTATACGGTCTTAGATACCTTGTACTGTTATGTCATATATTACATTAAACTACACCTTCAAAACTATGTACGGTTTGATTCCCATCCTTAAGGGATACATAGGATGACCTGGTCGCCTTTTCCTCAGGTCCAACATCTGATTATCTAACTTGTTATAGCCCCTCGTCCCAAGGTTTTTCCCTTAGAATTGCACGTGGTGTGACGTGGACCACATCCTCATTCACCTTCTTTATTCTTTATCATTTCATGTGAATTCCTTCTAATTTTCAAGCCATATAATATTAAAATACGTTTCTTGGTCCCACATCACATTAAACTATTGAATGTTTTTTGCATGACAATAAATTACATTGGTTGGTCCTCTCACATGACCCGAACCTGTAACATTATCATCCTGGCCGCTTGACAAAAATCTGCACTTCATTTTTATGTCCTCTCTTGAAGAGACATCTTGTTGGGTTTTGGTCATCCGTCATACCATTTTTCAATGTCTGAATTTTTCTTCATTCTTGTGGATACACAGCGATCCCTGATCCTTGGTTTATCACTTAACAAAAAACACATATCTGTCCTAAAGTAAAAACATGATCTATCAAATGCTTCTTCTTTCAGTTCATGGTCTAGACTCACATGACCTTATCATCCGTAATACTGGTATCTAACCATCCCATCCCCTGATCTATGTGTTTCTTGATTCTCATTCTCACGGGATATGTAGGAACGCTCACACAACTGGCCAGAGGACCATCCCAACATTTATTCTCAGTCCCTCGACCTAAAACCTCCCTAATGAACATATGGTGATCTAGACTCCAAGCCATCATTCACATCGGTTTTTATAATTACCTCACCATGTGTCTTCTACATTCCCCACAATATATTGTCCGTGCTCTAGGACTATAAACTAAAAGCACTTCACGTCCTTACCGAAAGATGTTAAAATTCACGATATCTTCCAGAACTACGTATGGCTTGATTCTCATACGCATGGGGTATGTAAGAATGACCACAAATCTTGCATTTGGGTCCTACTATAAGAATTTTAGTCATGTTCCCAGTCTTTTTCAGCCCCTAGTCCCGAACTCTTTCGGGGAAGCCTGTAACTGCAGTTCTACAATGAACAAGTTCAGGATGCTCCAAGAAAATGATAGGATCCATAAACTTCCCCATCAGAGGGGTCCTGTCTAGAAATTTTCATTGATCAGACCATTATGTCCACCTAATGGGCTTCCACCACAGTGGAGTATTTTCAATTGTGTTGGACTCCATTGAAAAAAACACAAATCCACCATCCTCGCTTTGTGTGCCTTTTATTTGAATCCTCATCCCCTTTCACATCAAAAGGAACCCCATAAATGTAAGGATGATCAGCCTATGTCTCTCTTATTATCATGGTTTATCATTTTGGAAGACTAGTGGATAACATTATGAGACAGCCCCATGTTTTTAACATGTTCCGTGGTCAGCCCTCATTTTTTATTCCCATATCAGGCTAATAAAATAAAGGGAACTGTGTTTTGAAAATGGTCAAAAATTTTCTTTTATTGTCATTCCACCCCCATAATGTTCTCAATTATGGTTATCAGTATTCACACTTTTCACCTCACTATGTTTGGATTGATTTTAACGCCCCTGGCGTTACCCCATCCCTACACTAGAGAATATTTGGGAAGCAATAGTTTGAAGGTTTCGATGACCTTAATCCCTGGTTAGGTCATTGCATTTCATTTCGAAAGACCATATGGGTCATTTATACCGTTAGTGTCCGAAATAATGGTCGGAACACCTACATTCAAACGAAGTAATAGCACAAGCATCCCATGTTTCTCACATCATTAAAACCCACGTCATCTTAAGAATGGATTGCTATTTATTTCAGGATTTTGTTCTAAGTGCTTTTAATTAAACAAGCAAATAGTTCATACATGAATAGAAATCAGAGTTGAAAGTAGTAAAGAAGGATAATTTTAAGGGTTTAGCCAAAATAAGGCACTTTAGGATTTGCATTCGAGATGGATCCCTCCATCGCAGCTACCACCTGGCTTCTGACCTCCAGGATTGATTCCCTCCCCTTGAAAAACATCTCTCCATCTGCAGCTACAGAGCATATCCCATTGGCCTTAGCCTGAGCTCGTGCCCATTCCATGTGAAGTTTAGTCATTTGGTGACCGCTTCCATTATCTGCTCTTGGGTGTCTGCTATCTTAGACCTATATTACTCAATGATCTCGGAGCAGTTCCAAGGAATTTATACATTTCGTTCATTTTCTCTTCAAGGCCTCAGACCTCCTACTCCTCCTTCATGAATTCCTCATTATTAAATTACTATTTATGGCACAATGAAATGATGGGGAATTGGATGATTCTTGTAGCTTCTCAGCCATGTAGTTTTGGATTGTTAGATATAGACAGTGAGCATTAACTCCTACAACACATAGAAAGTAAAACCATGTGAGGAGTGATCCAATATATTTTAGTCATTCTACCTAAGGCTGTCTAAGGAAAAACTTGATCAATTTCACCCCATGAGCCACTTCATATGGATCTTATCGGCTATGTTTGAATTAAAGTCATCTATCTATTCAGGGTATATAGGCAAATAGTCAAAAAAAAATTGCTATGAAATCATTGGATGGGTCTTTTTCTGGTACTCCTCCAAAGGCGTTAGGCTATTCAATATGTGGGAGACATTCTTCTCTGAAATCAGTCTCAACATATTCTTCTTCAACAAAATTAGGACCTTCCCCTACATTGATATCATCAGTGTCTATGACCCTTTTCTCACCAAGTGCCTAGGTTGGCTTGGTTTGAGAAGTGTGTCTTGATTGGTCCAGCTTATTGACCATCGAATCATTTGTGGATGGTCTATATTTGTTGCCCTGTTAAGACTCTAATGCGGGGATTACTACATAAACAATTAACACCTTGATTAGCTTGTCTCTCTAATGGAAAATGCAGGCATCTATGTGATAAAAAATACGAGAACACAGTGCACTGGCCTTCGGTGTCTTAGTTTCCCCAGGAGCTCTCACTGTGGAAGACCCTTCAGTGCTTGCCAGATAAATAATGGGTGTCATCTCTCCATCTATAGAGAGCTTCTTAGTCGATGCCAATATGAACCTGATTAGGAAAAAGAATAATCTGTTTGAAGATTACAAGCAACGAAAAATGGAAAAGGATGGATAAGGATTGAAAAGTACCTCAGGTAGCTAAGTTATGTCCACATTAGAGCCTTAAATCTCACAAATCTCCTGAAGAATCCCTAGGTATGTCATACCTTGAGAACCTCCACCTCCATGTTCTTATTCATCTTCACATACTTCCCCTCCTTCCCTTTATCCTTCACCCTATCCTTCTCCCACCTCCTATTTTGACTCACCACCCTTTGGCACCTCGGCACAGTTGTCATCCTCAAATGGAATTTTTTATGGATCATGCTCCTATCCACGAATTAAATTCACCAGGATAAGTGGTTTGTCATGATGATCCCGCTAGCATGCCTACATGTCCATGTTCATCAAATGTGGGTGCTGAATATGGAATTTCACCATTTCAGAAATCCTAAAGAGTCTATCCTCTAGAAGATGGATTCCATATCATATAATATTTTTCTAGAGGGATTTTGTACCCATTGGCTGCCCCAAGGTCAACCAGGATGACAATAATGCAGGACAGAATGATTCATCATAATGTTGAAGCATGTAAATTATCTGCTTCTCTGGAAGATCCTTGGATGCTCTACAATGTTTTCCGTGAGCCCCTCTACTCCCAGATGTTGAGGGCACAACCACACAATGTGACATTCCTTGTAAAGTAGTCTTGGCCTGCATTGGCCTAATTCCCTTACTTTATCGCATCCTTTACTCCTTAAGGGATCATTCTCTACACTCTCGCCACCCAGGTTCATAGCTATCCACATTGAGCATCCAGACTCACATATATAGGATCCCATTAAGGTATTCCACACCACTATGTTTGGCACATTTTATCTAAATTCCAGCATCAACTCTAATGAGGAGATAGGCAATGACTTTTCCAGATCCATGTGTTGTGAACTTTAGCCACATTTGACCAAGAATTAATGGATGTCTTTAATCCTAGAAATCTGTATAAACTTTCGTTGGAATCTGCTGGAGGCATCCAAACTACCTGGAAAATCCTGGTGGCACATAAGCCTCATAATTAATCTTCCTGTCAACCTAGGCCAGAAGCACCCCAGCTCTGTTGATTTGGATGTAGTCCCTTTAATCTAGTGAGACTTTCTCGTTGTCTATCATCTTGACAGCCTGGGTGGGTAATGCTGAAAAGGTAAAATTGCCATGATTTTCAATAATGATCCACATCCCCTCTTCATTTAGGGTCAACAATATGACCCTATAAAGGTTCAACAAGGAGGGCCAAAGACTGTTACCCAAGAGATGAATGGAGTTTAGAAAGGTGTATCTTCCATAGTGGGACAGGTTCCAGCCATGAAGGATTTGGAAAGGGCCACAGATCCTCCTCAGTGAACTCTCTCATGAAATACTTCCTAGGATGATGTATACACATACCAGCACAAGGACCCCCCATGTTAAACCTCTAATTAGTAGCCATAATACCATCCCTAACTAATATTGCTAGACGAACTCACATCATTATGTCCATCACTAGTAGGAGCCACCCACTCACAAAGGTTGCATGAAATCCGACATACCCTACATTCTGTTCTTAGCTTTCATTCATGCTAAAACCCCATTATTGATATTCCCCCACCTACATGAACCTATAGTATCATCCGCTCCTACTTCTTTTTGATGTGGTCAGACACCGTCTGTCTCGCCCCGACATCATGACATTAATATCTTTCTATAGAAACTAGATGAACCACATTGATTAGGCGATGTCCTTCAGAATGTTTTTGACCACCATCCTCTTCTTTTACATCTCTAGTGGATTATTTGTCAGGATGGGGGTTTGTGATCTGTCTCCCCAAATGTTCCTTGTCGTAAGAAATTCATCGTACTAGTTCCCATCCAAAGGGATTCCCCCAATACAATGAACACCCCAAAGACTGATACTGACCTTACAATGGTGGAGACTGAAGGTGTTGGTATCGGGGGTCTATTATTTGAACATCTCGGGCCCAAGGTCAAACTGGTGGTAGAAATAGAACTGCGACGTCCACACCGCCTCGAGTAACCTAATGTGCAGCAGTTCAACCCCAAACTGATCAAAAATTTGGCCTACCCAATAATCCCAGGCCCAGTCACTTGTGAAATTTCCTTCAGACCTCATGTCCATGTCCAGTATCTAGCCTCTATTATCGTCAATGATACTGTATCATAAGGTACTTGCATTAAGATCCTGAGAATCCTCGGTGTCCGACTCATTTCCCAAGATGGTCATGGTCCTGGGGTTCAGAAAATAAACATCAATGTACTTGGTTTCTTTATTATGATGGTCATCATTAGTGATGTTATATTAGGAGAGATAATCCTCATAGGTCACCCATGACCACAGTGTATCGACTTCAAATCATGGTATAGGTACCTCCTCTAAAATACTAATGTCCTGTATCGGTAATTTGTCAAATAGCACATAATCTTTCTAGGCTGGGGTCAACTTGTTCAAGAGAGTTTGGTGGTGGGATACAACCTTCTGCGCACCATAACCCTTAGGGTTCGCCACCATCTCAGCCTTTCGAGTGGCATATTTATCATCTCTCGCAGCATCAGCTTAATTAGAATCAATCATTATTTGGAATGGTCTTAATTATATCATGAGAAAATACATGCATGATGTGAAAAAAAATCAGAAATTGGCACAAAAAAAATGATTTAGTTAAATGAAAAATAAGATTATGCACGTAAACTCACGACTGAATTAAGGGAATTACGCACAACAAAAGTCAAGTTACATGCAATGCAAGGGATATTTTTCACGCATGAGAGCTCTTGACATATCATATGGGAAAATATTTATGTTCTTTGGGGACCCAAGGGTATTTATAGGCAAGGAGTGGGGTGTCTGCATGCACAAAAAGTGTTTTACTAGAAACTTCATGGTTTTACGTGCAACTGAAGTGTCTTTCATGCACTGACCTAAAGTGATTATACGTGTTGGAATTTCCCTAAAAACTCGACCTTTTCCTGCCCTCACAAATCTAATTCTAAGCGGGTATTTGTGGATTCCAAAATGTACTTAAGGCCTAAAGTGGGTATTTTCGGGTAAAACAAAGGCATATTTCGACTCGACGATCATTTCTGGGAGGAATGGATGTGACGCGTGAAATAACCAAAATGGGAATGAAAAAGCATCTCTCCCATGTGAAAAACAATTGGATGTGCAAAAGTATTATGCGCAGGTGTGGAGAATTTCACATCGCTGACACTGTTCATGGAATCTTTCGCACAACCGACACCAGGCATAGATACTTGTGTGTCGCCAACACAAGGCGCATAATATATCGTACCGCTAACACAAGGACAGTATTTTTTCACGTCGATCAACTTTTGTGTGGACCTAGTGACCTTGAGGGCCTATAAAAATAAGGTCACACCCTTCGATGCTAGAGTGGTGAAGAATCCAAACTGACTCCTCTATGTGAAATTCACCTCTCCCTCGCAAAAATTATGGCTTTCATGTATGGAATTTTCCGTGACATGACTCCCAGTGGTCCTCTTTAGCATGGGAACACTCTGGCTTAACCCTTTCCCATGTACCTAAAAGTTGAGTCCCATGAATGAAATCCCATACCCTTGCATGAAAAACCTCGGGCAGTACAGGCACCCATACCAGTCAACTTGCGTGCAAAACCTCAGCCACCCTTTTCATGGAAACATCCTCAACTGCACACACTCCTGAAATTTTACACACAATTGTTCCAATTGCATTCCAATTACATGAAACCTCTCCTATTGCATAGAATCCTTCAGGCCTGCTCACCCTGGCCATTTCAGCACAGCTTATCCATTTATGCACAGGACAACCTCCATGTGTGTATTCGTTCTCTTCGATGTCCCTCTTTCAAAAATAATCTTTGATCTCTTCTTACACCCAAAACATCTATGTTACAAAACCTTCCCTCGCACAGACATGTAATATCGTGAGAAGTAACATCAAAGTCCCTTGGTAAGTGCTTCCCATTGCGTTTCTTCGCATAGGAACGCTAAAAACTATTACTTTTTCTCATAACCATGATAATGTGGGCCACTCATTAGATCACTCCATGACTGCCCCTAACCACGATATTTCCTATTCCTTTTCTTTCACCATGGTTTAGAATGTACTAGATATGTAAGTACTAAGGGTGTAGAGAAAACCCACCTCATCCATGCTGCAAGACGTTAAAATTCCATGAGACATAATTCACTACACATGATGTTAAACTATGGCCACACCCCATGCAATATACATGGGGTGACCCACCTCAGACATTCTCTATGCATGCTCATCTCCATGGGAGTGAAATCATCCTCACTTGGATTTAGATCCTCTCTAATAGAGTGGTGCCTATTTGCGAGGAAGGGAAACCATCATGGTGTACACCCCTAGCGTTTCTTATGGGAGGCATAATCATTGCTCATCATCTCTTGTTTCCTACCAAATTCTGTGAGGGGAGGGTGATACATGGACCACCCACATCCAATACCTCTCCCTCTAGTCATGGTCAATCTAGGCCTCCATCCTGGAGTAAGTCCCAATATCTATCTGCACAGGCCATGAACCACACATAAGCCCTTTTTTCTGTTTTGGATTCTAACAACATGTAATCCCTACTCCACATCCTACTGATGAACTTTTCACAACATGATCGCCAAGTCTGTGATGCCTCTTGTTTCTCACACCAATCATGAAACACATAGTCTTAGAGTAAGCATCAATCATGACACCCTCTCTTGTCCACCTTAGTGTGTTAGCCCCACACCATTATGAACTACACAGACTTTTATCCTAGTCATGGAAGGGAATGTTGGAAGCCTCCATGAGGTTCAAGCCCAAAACCTACTTGATCTGACCCCCGTCACGTCGTTTCAAACCCATTATGAACAATGTGAAATTTGATCCTTTCCAAGGCAGGGTAGGTAGAAACCTCTCTAAGGGTGAATCCCAACACCCATCGGTTCAGACCATTTTCGCATTGGTTCCACACCATTATGACCTACGTGGACTTTGATACATGACAAGGTAGGGCACGTAGGAAGAATCCATAAGGATCAATCCCAACACCAATTGGTTACGACCATCTTTATGTCGGTTATACACCATCCAACATGAAGTTAAATTGTAAGCCCCGGTCAGTGGTAGGTCATTGTAACATAATCCACGATAAGTCATTGTGTCCCTCAAACAGTGGTAATAAACTTTGTATCATAACCAGCAGTATGCCATTGTGCTCTCCATTCAAAATTAAAGCCATTGTAGTCCCCTTTTTTGGGATCCACCTCTATGGTCCATCCTAGCGATGTTAGACCAATCCAGGCAACTATACAAGCGTATGCCCCTATATGTTATCGGGTTGTATTCTTATGCGTACACCCCAATTAAATGACATCACCTTGAACAATGTGTACTTTGATTCCCTACCACGGGGATATATAGAAAGACTCCCTGAGGATCAATCCCATTACTCATGTTCAATAACATCCGCGCGTCCATTCTCATGGGCCGCCTCCTCAAGTTTCCCATCGCCAAATCCAAATATGCAGTATTTGATTTACTACCATAAGGATACATAGGAAGTCTATTTGAGGCTCATGCCTGATAGTACTATCACTTTCACAATGGCCCCATCTCATTTCCAATCCACATCACTCAACCATCCATATTCATACTGATTCTTACTTAGACCGCCACATCCTAGTAAGATCATACCACCCACCCTATCGTAGCCCCTTGTAGCAATAGGGTGACTAATCATGAGTTACCCAAACATAGGTGTTCCCTCTGGGGATTACATCTATCTGATCCATTCCTGTCGGTGTTCTGATCATTTCGATCCATCTCCTCTAGATTTTAAACTCTCGGCATACCCCGTGTCAAACATAAGAAGCTGATGAAATCCTTAAAAACATTCCCATGGTGTATAATTCCCCGCACATGACATGGGATGCCTCGGGCTTCCGCACCCTCAAGAAGCCCTACCATAAGTGAAAGAGGATAGACACGCCAGTGTTGCAGCTTGAAAACACACTAGTGATGTCCAACAAGACTACTCCTTCGACCGAAGTTTGTTTTCCAGACTAGACCCTTTGAAATGACATGATAGAAGAATCCTAATTAACTAATGTCCCTAAAGACATGGAACTGGGAAGAGTTTCACAAACTACCTCATAATCTATAAGGGAGACCTGGACTAGGCGATGAGTTCTAATGAATAATCTACATAAGGAGGAACTAAAATCCCATCATCCCATTTTGATCAATGAGTAGAAATCCCTAAATAAGTGATAGATGTCGCCTGCATTTGTAATAAATGAATATGGGGAAACAGTCAGCACGTCCTCGTCCTCCTCAAATTGGTGGATGTGTGATCTAAAGATAATGTGTCAGAAACACTATCACCTCAATATAATTTATATTAAGGCTCTAGTGGTGATGTTCTTAAAAAAAAATGATCATACTGATCACGGTATATTTGAGAGTTTTATTTTAGGGAAAAAGATATGAGTTTATTTCAAAATTTATGATAGAATTGTAAGGAATAAAAAGATAGATATTTTTTATTCATAAATATGGAGACTATACCAAATTCACTATAACAGACTATCATTTTACATTGTTACCTTCATTTATTATTCTACTCTAATGTTCAAGGATTGCTTCTTAAAGAATTAACAAATTGTGTTTCATGCGTTTGTTCAGTGAAATGTTTTTCCCAGAATGAGTGTGAAAAAAATTTGAAAATTATCTAGTTAAAAAATAGTTTAGAATACACTAGGTAATAATTTTATTACATATTTAAAATGTAAGGAATATTGAATGAGATGATTCCTTTAAGAACTCCCAAAAAAATAGAGTATCCGAATGGATGAATCATACACTGATATATAATTTTTAGAGTATGAAAATTACCTATAGTATTATAAATGATATTGGGAAAGATGATAAAAATAAAACAATGTATTTATTTACTAAATATCGAGGGTTGTCTGTGAGATAGAATATTTCCTTGGATCTTTAGTTCGGTAAGAGACCATTGATGAATTATCTCAAAGAATTTGAAAGTGTATCATATCATTATATTGTTGCTAAATATAGAGATAAATTGGAGGGAAAATCAAATATTGTTTTATATAGAGATGAGAAAATTAACAATCACATGTGGGAATATGAAAAGAAACAATTCATTTAGAGAAAATATATTTTTCCAGTGATAAAATTCTATAGATATGTAATGATCCAGTATTTTATTAATGTAACGGACCCTATAATTATTTAACTATATTATATGAAATAATGTATTATTATATAATTTACATGAAAGATATGATAATAGTAATACTATTTTATTATAATTACTTCAAAAATACATTAAAAATATAATAATGTCCTTAATAATTGAAATATTAAAATGGAATAAAAAATAGAAAATAATATATCTAAAATAAAGAAATTTGGATATTCTCAATCAACTAGAATATCCACAAAAATAAAAAACAGTAGGAAATAAAAAAAATTATTAATACTTAATTATTTCTCTTAAATATTAATATATATATAAACATGTGATAAATAGAAGTGAATGAAGAATGAATTAAATATGAGTGATTTATATAATACATATAACCCATATATTTAATACCAATCAGTCTAATTTAATAGTAATTTGAACAATGGAATAGTAATTTTACAATTTGATGAGTAATCATACTGTTAGGAATACTTATCTAATTATTAGAAATGTATACAAACTTCTATAACTATAACATATTATTTTATTATCTTATAAAATAATGATATGATATATTTATTTCATAAAACAAGTGATATTTTTAAAAAGGATGGGGTTGAAGCCTCATTTATTATTAAATCAATGCAATGACCCCTTTAACTGGGTAGAGGGAGACCCATTACATAGCCCAAAGGCCCAGTGGGAAATAAGAACATTACATAGACCGTAGGACCAATTAGAAAGTCCAAGGACCATTATTTGAATAGTACTTCTATTGTACCCGCTTGCTATAGTACCACATAGTACCCGCCACCACTACAGTGCTCTGTCGCCGCAACAATAACCCGCCACCGCTATAGTGACCATCGTTGCTACATTTCCATCACCGCTATAATACCATAAACCCAATGAGTTTTGAAACCCCATTTTTAATGTAGTATTATAGGGTTCTTTCCACTAATCCAAACACCATCTACATAAAACAAGTAAATCGACGTTTTAGAATTGGTAAAATATGTGTTTTATTTTTTATTTAAGAGAAATGTTCTTTTGTTTAATAATATATATTTTTTAAAATAATATTTTATTTTCATAAAATGGGTTCAGAAATTAGCATTTGTTTTTATCATAATTAGAATAATATTTCATGACTAAATAATTTTTGAAATGACCATAAAATATATCATAATATTAAATTTTTTAATTTTCAAATAATTTAGGATTTTAATTAAAAAATAAATTTCTCCTATTTTTAAATTTATTTTCATTATATGGATTTTAAATTGATGAATTTAGTTTTTTTAAAAATTGATAAGGTGAATTTTTTATTTTTTGAAAATAGTGGAATTTTTTGGTGAATAATGAAGTATTTCAAAATATGAAATATGACATTGTTAGCTATATATATAAATTTTTATTTAATAAATTATTTAAGAACGAATTTGTTAGAAATTACATTAAAAATTTTCAATATAAATTCACATAAATGATCCATATTTTTAGTATTGAGTAAAATTCATAAAGTTCTGAATATAATATGCAAACACACTACTCACTCAGATTATATATACCACCCCTTTCCACTCTTTCTCCTCACACCTTGTATGACTATGATCTAGAAAAAATTATTCCAAATTATATTCCCAACCCCATCCATGTTTATTAGTTAATATTGTGTCTCCAAAATTTCAATTTCAAGTTAATTAAAGATCCTTTTTAAAGAGATGAATTTTAATAGTAAAAATCCTCAAACTACATCATTTTTATTCATTTATCCTTATACTTTATCCAAAAAATCCTCATCCAACATGAAATAATTACCAAAGAATCATATGTATTAAATAATTATATATAGATAATGGAATATTTACCACCATTCCTCTTATTTTGTCCACATATTTTAAAAATGAATCTATTGTCGATATTGTGTCATTTTGACACCTCTATGTATGATATTTTTTAGTTTTTCATTATTGTCTTCATGGTAGATATAAATTTACTTAAATTTGATTAAAATGAACTAAATATATATATATATTATATTATATTTCAAATTATTTAATGAATATATGGCCATAGTGTTAAATTAAATAAATAAGTTCAATATTGTATGTAAAATAACATAGATACACAAACCATATATCATTACTATTTATATAAATTATTAATCATTATGTCATAAAACATATGAATTGATGTGACAATTGAAATTTATATTAGTAAATTAATATGATTTCATATCACATATATTTATTTAGACCAATTTTAAAATAATTTTCATAATTATCCTTATAGACCCGACCATAGAACCATGCAAAGAAGGTCCTCAAAATAGTGAAATTAAACATTTTATCAAATTGGAATGGTTGTAAATAAAAAATATATAATTATAAAAAATATAATATATATGTAAAGGATTTTGAATTATCAAATTAATCAATCAAATATGATTATATAAAACATTAACTACAAAGGAAAAACGATTCTTGAACATATGATAAGGTATCTCTCTGAACCACCGTATTTTCCCTTGGTTATGACCATTCTATCACTAAATCTAATTATCATTCTATTTTATTTCATATAATGATACTAAAATATGTATATATTTATCTTAAATATATTACTAGAATATTCTCCCTTCTATTTATGGGGTAATGGAGTTATTTAGTTCACTTCAGAAATACAATTTTTAATATCAAACCAGATTAAGGGTAAATTTTCTATTCCACAATCTTCCTCTATAACAATCATCTAAATTAATTATTATAATATGTGATTTTATTAATTAAAGGAATGTTTTTGGGATAGCCATTATGGGTAACCTCTTACTTCCAAATAATCATTAATATTTATTCTTTATTAAAACGTCTTAAACTGATTCCATAAAACAATATTTTGAAATTTAATTTCTATTCATTGTTTAATCTAGACATTATCAATCTATTTTTGAAAACTAACATCGTATTTTTATCCTATGATCATGTATTGATATATTAGTTGACAAAATATTTAATTCATTATTCTCTTTATAATATTTATGAAATATACAATGATTGAGATATAAGATAAGATTATGAAACCAATTTCATTCCATGTGAAATTATTAAGTTTATTATTTAATTTTTATTTTTATTTATAGTAGATTTTATAGGTGATGGTTTCTAAACCTAGATAGAAATCAGATGAATTATAAAATTTTCATGTCTCATTAGATGATATGATGGGATTATGGAGAAAACCTAATATATTATAGTACACTATTCACTATATTAAGATGTCTTGGCTATTAGCCATGACTTATACATGTGTCAAAATTATTGTAATTTCCACATTACTATATTTTCATGAACTTATGATTCCATGTTATTTATGTTATAGTCCCATATTATTTTTCATGGGCCTTGTATTTAATGATATCATGTAAATTTTTATGAATTAGATGTTATGTTTTATTATCAGGTTTATTCACCTACTAATATTTATAGCTCACCCCTTTTTTATGCATTCCAAATGTTAACCTATGTAGTGTTATGATTTTAAAAGGACTTACTATCATTTAATGAAGATTAAAATAAAGAATTTTTTTTAGTTTCACGTTTTTTATATACCTTGTCCCCAATATTATCTTTTCCTATTAATAATTGGTTTGTATTTATTGAATACTTATGTTAAAAATAATTTAATTTTTTGTAAAGTCTTGAGTTTCTACAATTGTTATGTGAGTAATATATAGTAATTTCTGGAGATTTGGACAAGAATAATTTAATGGTAACACTGTAGATAAATCTAGATATTTGAGATTAACCTGAATAGTTTATGAATTAAAAATTTAGTGGCTTCTAAGCAATGACATATGTGTTTTAATAATACATGTCAATGTGGATATGTCATATAAATAAAAAGGTTTAATAACCCTAAAATAGAAGAATTATTTATTAACTCTATTGTGGAATACATTATGACAAAGAGACATTGCTATACACATTTTTCTAAACACTGATGGGATATTATTTGGTATATTTATGAATTATATGTGAACAATTATGTATGGAATGAATAAGATGATAGGTTTTAAAACCTTATAGAAAATTTATAGGGATAAAAATTTGGAAGCCTTGATATTAAAAAGTTATTATTTACAAGTCACTTATAAGTTAGTTATTTTATCTCTTTAGTGTATCTTTTTATAAGGTTATTATTTATATTATTCTCTTACAAAATTTAAATATATTTTTTTAGGTAATAACTGAAAATAGAAGGAACCAAGCCAATAACTAGTATAATAAGAAATGTGATGACTTCATAATAATATGACTAAACTAATGGGATAATGAGAAGATAGATATAGAGTTTTATTGTCTCAAATAATTCATGTTATTAATAATAACATGAATTAAGTATAACACCCTTCTTCTCCTATGAAATGAAAAGTTATGGTCGAGTCCTTTAGGTGATAATGGCCTCCATCCTATAGAGTGTATTATAATCCCCACATCATGGAGTAATGGATTTAATCTATTGAGAAGATATTATATTTTCTGTAATTATCATGAAAAAATGGATTTTATACTCTTTGTTTATTTCATGGAGTTTGAAACTTATCATTGGAGGACAGTAATAAAGAAAATGAATTCAATATAAGAAAGTGATTCACTATAATTGGAATGACTGAATACAAATGGATTTTTAGAAATATTTCCCAAAACACTACCTCATAAAATTTGGAGGAAGGTTCTCATATTGATCAAAAATGAAGATGAATAAATCATTGTGTATAAGGTGAACATTATAAGTATGTCACAATACACCTATGACTTTTCAGTAACCCCAAAATTAAGGCATACCACATCTTTAGAAGATAATATGTGAGTTTATAAAAATATTAAATGATTTGAGATATTGATAGCTATAAAGATATTTTTAGTTGGGGCCTTAATGATTATTTATATATTAGATTATCGTAGTTTATTGGAACAAATTTAGATAATAAGTATTAAATTGAGTTTAATTTAGGATGATCAATATATAAATCCCAATTTGTAATGAAAACTGATCTTCCAATGTGTCAAAAATGGGTGAAAAGATATCCTTAACTGATTATTTAGGGAACCATTAGATGATTAAAATGTGAAAAATAGGGACATGTTGATAAACATTTTTAAGATAGTTAAACAAACAAACTAATGTGATGGATGAAAATAATGTTCAGATCAACACTCGTCCTATGGTATAGTGTTTCAATGATATGTAACATCAGAATTATATAAGCATATTCCATAATCCATTGGGTTTTGGGGATTGTAAATGACAACAAACTCTAAGGCCTAGAGAGAAATGAAGATATATTTCTCTTGTGGGACATTCATGTTATGTGGTGATAAATACAATGTTTATTTTCTTCAAGGACAATGATATAATTTTTTATTCTCATTCAAAAAATTCTATAATATCATTCATGATTAGTGTAAATATTCGAAAAAATTTCAATCATTATGAGAACATAAAATAGAGATATTTATAAATCCCAAATATAAAACTCCTCCCTAGTAAATGATTTTTGCTTGAAAATAAAATTAAATATTTTCATAATTAATTTTAGTTGAATTTAGTTTTATATTAATCAAGTTTTTATAGTCCTTATATAAATATGACATCATTTTTTGGAGATGGATGTGAATCATCACATCATGAGTCATCCTCTAATCTTGTACACATGTAAGGAGGATAATCAATATCCATTGGAATATCCATCTCATGTACAAATATTAATGCCTTATGAGAAAGAATATCATGATAAAAGTAAGGATACAATGTACATAATTTTTGGTCAAGTAATTCCCATATTGAGGGCCTATAGTAATTGATTCCTTATAGTGTTTTTAGTATTTCTCTAGAATGAGAGGATAAGTTCTCAACTAAACTAATTCCATTATATCATCCCATATCCAAGACTCTAATTTTAATGGACATCAATGAGTTGTTATAACTAATGAAACAATTATAGATGAATATGTATAAGGGTTTTATATGCCAAATTGATTCACTGTGGATTGTGATGGTCCTCATAAATATGAAAAAGGTTGACTAATTGAGTATTTCCATTTATTATTAGGGATAAATTAAAATCATGAAAAAAATATACCCTACCATGTATTGATGGAATATCCGATTAACTTGGTAGGTTTCTATAGTTCTATAAGGTTTACCTTCTGTCTTTATATAAAAAATTAAATGTTGGGATAAAAGACATTCAAAACACTACCTTCGGAATAAGGTACGGAAACTATGAGTACATAGTTATTCCCATCAGAGTCACTAATTATCTAGAAATCATAATGAACATAATGAATATATTCAATAGTGTTTACCTTGAAAATTTTTTTGTGGTCTTTATAAATTATATTTTCATATACTCTAAAATCCATGTTCATGTGTTACAATAGAGTATTATGTTGGAGAAATTTAAATATGATAATCAATATGAAAATTATATTAAATATTCTTCATTTAATGAGGATGTATCCTTACGGGGTCATTTCATCACCCTTAATGGGATATTTTTGGACTATTATAAATCAATGGCCATTTTGGAGTGACACCAACCAACATATATAATGATGATCCATATTTTTCATGATTTATATTTTTGTTTGCAATTATTTTTAAAAAAAATATCATGATTTTGAGATAACTAACCAATTAGACTTTCATGGGTTAATGTTTATATGGACCAATAACTATGAAGAGAGCATCATGTAACTAAAAAGAGTATAACCTCTAGGCTAATACATTCATTGGAAAAATGTTATGAACTCTCGATGGGATGAAATAATGACTCATAGAGGGTCTTGAAATGTGTGTATATAGATAAGGATAAAATGATAGCCTATGTGTCAAGGTAGTTTACTATTTGTGAGTAAAACTATCAAACAAATAATTTATAGTTGGATCAGTTTTTCAATGAAATGATGATTTAGTGTAATTATCCATAAGAGAACAAGAATGAAATAAATATGGATAATAAGATACTCAAATATGTATTCAGCCAAATTTATATTAATATGTTCTAGTAAATATGGTTAGATATTATTAGAGACTATTTCTTCTCAATCCACTACCATCATGGGAAATAAAATAAATTTATAGATTCTTTATGTAGAAAAGAACCAATATCCTTATGAATAATAAAAATTGATAGGGATCTGATAATATTATCATGAAAATTATGGACATGAGAATCATAAAGGAAGGAATATCATTAATCATTTATCAAAAAATTCCTCAATTACCCAATTTAGAAAAGATAATTTATTCTCAATGACATGAAATGGAAATTAATAAAATATTTGAAGCTGTGAGAAAATTTAAATCTCAATAGTTTAAAATTGGTGATTAATGATATGTAAAATTTGAGTCATGAATATGTATACCGTAAAATTTATAAAAAAGGAGGGAGTTATTGAATAATTCACAATGATCATCCTTCTCCATCCACCAAGGGAGGAAGATAATATATCGATATCACTCAGAGAACTATGTGTGGAAAACATGAATAAGAAGATAAGAAAATATACATGAAAGTTGTTATTATGGTATAAGTTCAAGGATAAAAGAAAAAATTCCCAATGGCTGATGAAAATTATAACCATACCAACAAGTAAATAGAAAACACTATGGAATTTTCCAAAGATCATTCAATTGAACCCAAATGAAGTTATGAAATATTGGTTTTCATAGATCAAATTTTATTGAATACTCATTTTAGTTCAATTTGAGAGGACTTCTCAAATAATCAAATTATAGGGATATACAATAGAGAAATGATTAGGATAAATGGAACAACACGGTAAGTCTTATCCAATCGAGAACCATGATTTTACTATATATTCTCGAAGAGTCTCCATCAGTATATAAATAATAAGTTGAACTAAATTATGACTTTTCATCTCCATTTTATGGCCTATCTTAGAAAATTATCCTGACATGATACTAAATGTTGATAACATGCTCTATAGACTATATTGTAAGATGTGATCATCAACATCCTCTGACTGAGTTCTCATGAAGTATCATCATTCAATAAATAATAAAATTATGTCTATATGAAGCACTTTACTGGACGAGATACAAAAGACCTATATTCTATGTTGAAGTTGGAGAACTCAACTTTTTGGGACCTATAATTTTTTAGGAAATGGTATAAAAGGACAAGACAATTCAGTAACACATCAAGTATTCCCATAGTTGTTTAAAGATCAATGTGGATAATAATTTATGAGACCTATAGTAAAATGTTTGAGAAAAATTACTCCTCAAAATACTTCTAAATAAGTGATTCATGTGATTTGGAAAGAATGAAAAGATAATTGCGAAGTGCATCATCCCCCTTGAGACTCTAAATCTCATCAGAGTAGTTTTTTATCAGCTTGCACACCCACTAATACTCTAACGCACATGATGTATTTTATGTATCGATCTTGGGTAATACAAATTACACTGTCATTTTCATTAATAGTTTGGGATGTCTCTCATTTGACTGTTAATGTCTTGTTTAATCGGATGAATTATGCATTCAATATTTTCATCCTCATTGAGGTTTTAATTTTATTATTGTCACACCCCGACCCGACACTTCACATTTATTTTATATATTTTTTTGTTTCAATTAAATTTCATTGATTTTCTAGATTTTTTTAATATTAATAAATTGATTTATAATAACAACAAAATGAAACAATTACTAATATAACATCCACATTTGAGCATCGCTTCCCCTCCCCCCTTTCCTCATGACGTGGCCAACCCCCCTCCCCTTCTTCCTGCCACATGACGCTGACCCCCCTCCCAGACCAATAACCATGCTCCCTCCTCTGAGTAAACATCCGTCTCTATAACCTATCCCTCTGGCCACCTTCTCTCCATAGTGTAACCTCACCGACACCTCCTTCAACATGTACTTTTCTTCAATTTTTATCTCATCCAAACCCTAGTATAGGGGTTGACCATGTTTTTTTATTTTCATCCATTTTAGGGTGTGTGGTGGGTCTCCCAGGTTATCCTTGTGTGGATTTCATTTTCATCCACCAATGTCTAATGGATTAGGCCCATTCTAATTTATCCACCACCATTTCAGGTTGATTCCTTTTACCCACTTATTTGTTTATTTAATTTTAATGTTGTCTAAATTTTATTCCAGTAGTTCGAAGTGTGATTTGGATATGTTTTAACATTTTTATTGGATAGAAATGATTTTTTTCAAAAAAAAATGTTGTGTATTGTGCATATTTTAATGTAATGATTCATTAAAAGTGTTTTATGCAGTATTTTTATTTTGAGAATAATATTTCAAATGTAACATGAAGTGTGTATTTTTCCAAAATGCGTTTTTATAGATTAATGGAGTAGTCTTGGTATATAGGCCTTATTGTGTATTTTTACGTATGAGTTTTAGATTATTTGTTTATAAAAAGGTTATTTCAGGGGAATTAGTTAAAAAGGAGTTTTCTTATCTTGTTTTTGTCAAAGGATAATTTAAAAATTGTGTCAGTGATGGTAAAAGTAATTAAAATTGGTTTTTGGTGATAGTAAAATGGAAGGAATCAATTAGTATTCGCATGCAGGATATTTTGTGAACTTTGAGTATGAGTTGTGAGTTCTTTAAATAATGGGAATGTAGTTTCAAAAATGAACGTATTTAGCGTGTGGGTTCCCTATAGGTTAATTAAAAGGCTCAGTGTCTCCTCAAAGTGTTTTACACACATTCATTGGTATATATATATATAAATCCTCCTGGAAGATATTCCCTCCTAGCACGGGGTATATGTGTATTGGATTAAGGGGTCTATATATAAATGTTTATGTGTGTGTAGTTGTGTGGCGACGTTTGTCAAAGGTATAGGGTGAGGAATTTTTCGTCTTGGTCCACTCCCTTTTGATCTAGGTTTCCCTATGCATTTTCCATTAAATTAAAGAATTATTTATTTCTTGTTTTTTGAACTTATATTTAATTCTTGTTAGTAATTTAGGGATTTTAGAATAATTTATTATTGTGAAAAGAAGTAAGACCACATATATTTGGATTTCCTAAAGTTTTTTTATTAAATTTTCATACTATGTGTTCGATGAAATACTCCTTTGGCCCTTATAAATGTGCTTCATATATAAAGTGGTGAATAGTGTTCCATAAAAGGGTTTCCAAGTGTGTTTTTGGTTTTCATAGTAATGATGTGGGTTTCTTCTTCTAGAAACTAATTATTAATGAAAGATTTCTTGAGGCATGTTTTTTAATTTTTTTAAATTAATTATATTGAGAACCACCTTTGGAATGCACCTTTTTTCCCTTGTTTGATGTTTATGGGAACGTGTGGTCCTCAGATGGGACATCCATTGAGTGTTGGTGGTTGAAGGAAAGAGGGATAAAATCCCTTAGAGTGATTCTGGGGTAATTTTTTTGTGTTTGTGTTGATGGTGTATGATGAACATGCTTGTGTTGGACTACTTGGTATGTATTTGTTAACTCACACCCCCTTTTTATTCTGAACATGGGAACCTAGCATAGTGAGTGAAATTTTGATGAACGATTTCTTAACTAGTTGGGATTATTCTAGTGGCCCATAGTAGGGGAATATTTTCTTATTATTGTTATGGGATTGGGCCCCAAGATTAGACCTGGTAGGGAAATGATTGGGGCTTTGGGAATTCTGACATCATTACGTAAGGCATTCAATCAGAATGAGACACATGAATAGTTCCAGTACTACAAATATGGCTTTTACCAGTTCTTGAATAGTTGATTAACAATACAAAATAAGTATTGTTAATAGAGGAAAGGATAGGGGGTTCCTTTTTCAACACTCTAAAAAGCGCTGATAAAGGCCCCTTTTATTGGTGCTAAAAAAAGCGCTGATAAAACACCCCATTATTAGTTCTTTTTTTAGCGTGGAAAAAAGTCAAAAAAATTAAAAAAATTAGAAAATTATATAATGCAGTGTGGGGAGATTTTAACAGCGCTGGACCCCCCACCCCCCTTATCAGCACTAGGCAGACCCCCTCCCACTCTCCTACGCGCTACCCTTCCCGCACATCTCCACATGCACACACCCATATGATTCTATCTGAACTCGAACCTGTGACCTCCCTCCTTTCACGGCTGCACCTTTACCCCTAAGCCATTTCATTTTTTCTCTATCTAATGATATATATATACTTATATATATATATATATATATCTAATTATATATATATATATTAATATAGATTCAAATTAATATGAATATATTAATTCATATTTTAGTATATATATATTCATTCGTATATTAGTATATATTTATTTTTATATATATGTATATGTATTGTTATAATTTCTCATCAGTATATTTATCAGTATTTTAATATATACTTATAATATTAGTTTTAAATACATTTATCACAATTTTTTTTATCTGTGTTTATATATAAATAAATATATACATATATAAACATATACAACAGTCACACACACTCACAAAAACACACACAGACACATATATATTTACAAATAAATACATATATATGCGTACTTGAAAATCCATATATTGTTAAAACAACCATAACATATATTTTAAAATCTCGTTTCAACTCCACAACTAGTCAACACAAAGAAAATAAAGAAATATTTGATATTATATGTGGTACAGTCGTGAAAGACATCTGGATGAGAAGTAATATTTGTTTGGATGTTAATAAATTGGGGGTATCCTGACTAAAAACTCAGTTTTGGAGGCCTTCTGGGCATTTTTTACCTTGAAAAAATGTGACACGAATCAATGATAGGGAAACTATAATGTGGATCTCATCATAGGCTTCGATTTGATATACTGTAGAGCTCAAACAGACACACGAAACAAAAAGTTATGACCATTTGATGTTTGAGTTACTTTTTCAACTCATTTTAGATCTATTTTTAATTTATTGATTTTTTGGGTCTTCAAAATGTTATTAAATTATTTTTAATCAAAAATAATTATAAATTATTAATTAATAATATTTTCAAAATATTTTAAAGCTATTTTCACTAAGATCTTTATATATTAAACGTGATAGTCTATTTATACTCTTCTAAAACATATTTAAACAATATTATGTATATATATATATATCAATATAAATATAATTTTATAAAAATATTTTATTTTTCATGATTTTTTTTTGAAACATAATATTTATCACTAGTAGGAAAAAGCACTGATAAATCCCCCCTTTATCAGCACTACTAAAAGAATCCTTGATAAATGGGTCCCCTTTATTAGCGCTAAAAATGTTTTGATAAAGGGGGGCCTTTATAAGCGCTAAAAAACAGTGATAAAGGGTCACTTTTAGCAGCACATATTATTATCACTGATAAAGGACCCCATTTATTAGCTCTTTTTTTAGCTCTAATAAAAGGGTAGCGCTTCCCTTTCCCGTTTTTGTAGTAGTGTTTGTTCTAGACTATTCACGAGCTCCTAGGTTTCACCCTTGTCTACTAAATGATTGTTTTGATGCATTGTTGGTGATATACTCTTGTGTGTCACTTCCCGTTTCACTTATTTTATGTTTGTACAGCCTTCTTCTGGAATCATTTGGATTATCACTAAAAGGATATAGTTTTTCAAATTGTTATGGAAAATGTTTTTATAAATTTTTTATGCTCACCCTCTACTTTATAACCAAAATTTCACCTCTCAATTAAAATTTATGTGGTTTGTTCATGGGAAATAATTTTGTTTTGAATGGTAAGAAGGGAGTCAGACCATGATTTAATTTAGAGAAAAAATGTTTGAAAAACATACTTTTATATATTGTATTTCAAACATAAAATATCTGATTATTTTGAATAAAAGAAATGAATTTAAGAGTATACTACTTGGGTATGCCTACTAAGTTTTAATACTCAAGGCTATGAATAATTCTTGTTTTTAGTTTTAGGTATAGTATTTAGTATAATGTCATTAATCGTGGGTGATGTTGAGGCTTGGGATTAGAGAGTGACCTGTGGGGTCACACCATGTTTTATGTGCATCATGCCTGGTTAGTTTTTCTTTCCGTTTCTTTATCAGTTCAATTCAATTTATTTAGTTTTGGTCTATTCTATTATTATTACACTACTTATCATTATTTATATTGGGTGAAATAATTCCAATTGTCACTCTATTGGTGCCCTTGGCAATTGTTGCTATCCCGGGAGGATTGGTAATGACTCTCGTGCCTTGATGCGGGTTGAAATGGGTGACCGTTTAAGGGTCAACAGAGTTTGGTTTATGACTAAATAGTATCCAATCATAGGTTCTTTAGAGGACCTAGCATTCAGATTTCCCCTTGTTGTTTGGGTTGTCAAGGTAGTAGGAGTAGGACCAGTTGTATCAGTGAACATGAAGGTCCTAGTAAGACATGTGGAGCCCAGTACATTGCCCCGAATGACTCTCTCTAAGGATGGATTGATTTGAATATGGCCAACAACCATATGACAAAGTCATACATCGACACTTGTTTCCCCTAGTGAGTATTTTTGGGTCCTTTTTGGATTTTGGGAATTTGACCCATGGAGTGCTAAGCTACTTTTATTTGTACTATAGGTTGGATTGATATGGGTTTTAGGTTTTTTTGTTTATATTTAAATATTATATTTGGTTCGAAAAAAGGCTGATTGGATTATCAAAAATAAGATTTCCAAATCCAAAATATTCAATCTTTTTTAGATTGAAATGGGTTGTTTTGAAAATGGGATTTATTTTGGAGAATGTTTTGGAGGTTTATAAATGATTTTTTTGAAATTTAAAATTCGGAAAATCAATGTGTAAATTTAAAAAAATCATTGTCATTGATGTATGGTATTAAAATTGATTGATGTATTTTTAAAGAGGTTTTGAAAGTGATAATGATTCTTTAATTTGGCCATTGGTATCCCTATTAGTGCACACATATATGTATGTATATGTATATATATATAGAAACTGGATGGATATTGGTTTGTATGGTTGAGTTCTTAAGCTCTCCCAGGATTTTATATGTGTGAGGATAAATGAAATACCAATAGTGGGTTATTAGTTTATAAGTCTTGTTATGTTTTATGAAAATGTTCTTAAAAAAAGGATTCTTATGTTTTAAAAGGAGTGAGTGCGTGATTTTGAATTTTTTGGTGTTTTCCTTTTTGAAAAATGTTTTGATGTGTTGGGGTGTGATTGAAATGATGTTTTGAGTTTGGGTTATTTATTTAAAGATGAGGTGTAGAATATTAATTTATGATATGTCCTGGTTTTGTTTTGTGCTCCCTATTTTCATGTTACGTCCCCAATATGTTCTAAGGAATTTTGAGAAGAATATATGTGTGGATATTTTATCATGTGTCTTTGGGTTGATAAATTATATCTTTAGATATTTGATTTATCATTTTCTGATATAGATCCGGGTGGTTCTCAATATCAGGAGTTCATCTAGAGGTTCCAAGAGTCGAACCCTCCTCATTTACATGGGCAGCCAGAACGTGGGCAAGATAAGGAACAACTACAAAATATTGAGGAGATATTTCTTGGCATGAATATCTAGATCCTCTCAATATATATATGTCCACCTTCACATTGGAAGTCCAAGGTTGGGAATGGTGGAAATCCCTTCTTCAGGCCGAACCATAGAAGTATTTCTCATGAGAATGCTTTAAAACCATGTTCATCCAACTATACATTCCTGATGATATGAAGGTGCCAATGGGTTCAAGGTTGTATAGTATCAATAAATGTTATTCAATGATGTTGTAGTATGATAAAAGATTTTTCTAAGCTGGTTCCATATCTATCAAAACTCACTAGGGACGACTTTCTAAATGCTCGATTCATTATAGGGGTACCCAATTAGAATTCCATTCAATTTTACCTTCATTCCCTGATGATTATGAAAAAGTTGTGAGGTGGGCTATTCAAGTTGAATCTGGTTTAGTAGCATCTATCTAGTTGAGAAGATGTGCAAAACGGTCCTTGTTTTCTACCTCACCAAATTTATCCGAGATGAAGTGTTGGAGGTGTTTTCGGTGTGGGAAACAAGGGAATTAAAATATTTCATGTCATGAAGAACCTATGATCTATTGTATCTATATCTTTTTAGGTCATTAGAAAATACTTTTTGAGGATGGGGCCATGAAGTTCCAATATTCTAGATCTTCTCCCTTGGAGGACCTTTCAGCTCAATTGGATGAATGTAGCACTAGCGCAAGCTCAATTAGAATCTTAATTTGTTTTGAATTCTCTTATTGTTGTAATTAATGAAATCTTTGGTGTTTTATTCTTTTGGGTGTGATCAAAGATGTTATAGGTTTTTTTGGAACTTTTTTTTACAGGAAAGTAATTTATGTGTTTCTAATATATCTGATGAATATTGGTGGTGTTTTTTGTCCCATGTTTCGATTTGTTGGGTTTTTATAGCCTTCGTTGGGATTCATGATTTATTATGGCAAGAAAAATCAATTTTTTTTGTAATCCAAATATGATGGGGATACCAGTATGGGATGAAATCAAGATCAATCTGACTTCTAGGTGTTCTTTTCATAACAATTTTTTCTCTCTCCACCATACCCGGATTATAATTGTTGGTCGACATGAATGGTGGGTCATGTAACAGATGCTCGTAGAGATCCCAAATAGTCCATGACTAGTTTCTTCAATGGTTTTTTGTGTTAGGGGTCCGGGTATTATTTTATGGGTTTTATTTATAAAAGTGTGAGTTGACTTTGTTATCTCCTAATTGTTTTTTAAACTCTTTGGTCTTGAATAATTTCTTCCTTGGATGTGTTACTTATTATGAGGAAGGAATTGTAGTTTATTTTTTGGAATCTATAGTTCTTGTCCATTATTGAAAGTGATTGTTGGTTTTTGGTATTTGTGTTTTTATGTCTTTCCTTGATTTAAAATATTTTTTACATTGGTTTTGATCAATCAAATCTATTGGGACGTTCTAGGGGAAAAATGTGTTATGGTGGAGAGAATTGACACACCCCGACCTGACACTTCAGAGTTAATTTATTTATTATAGAGTTCCCATTAAATTTTATTCATTTTAGATCTTTTTTAATTTTAATCAGTAGAATTATAATAAAAATAAAAGGAAAACCCACCTAATCTACCCCCCATTTGTGTCGCTTCCCACTCCCCCTTCTTTGCCTCACGATGTAGCCGACCCCCATCCCCTTCTTCTTTTCACACGATGTCGACCACCCACCACCCAGACCTTCGACCACGCTCCCTCCTCCCAGAAAACCTCCCTCTCCATGACCTCTCCCTCTAGCGGCCTCCTCTCTCTTGCACGACCTCTCCAACAACTCCTTGAATAGGTATTTTTCTTCATTTTTTGACTCAGTCAAACCCTAGGTCTTGGGTTCACCATGTTTTCGTATTTTGTTCCCTTTGTAGTGTGTCTGGTGGGTCTCCCAGCTCTTCCACATGTTGGTTTCATCATCTACCACCAATATTGAAGCGCTTCTGTCTATTTTGGGTCATCCTCCACCATTTGAGGTTAATTTATAATACCCACATATTTTTTTGTTAATTTTAATTTGTTATAAATTTTATTTAGGTCGTGAAAAGTGTTCTTTGGTGATGTTTTAACATTCTAATGGGGTATAAATGTTTTTTTTTTCAAAATAAATGGCTATGTATTGTGCATATTGTATTGTAATGTTTTTGGAAAAGAGTTTTATGCCTTATTAACAAAGTATAAATTTAATTTTGAAATACACTTGAGGTGTGTATCTATTAGAAATGAGTTTTTTATTAAAGAATGGGGTTGTGTTGTAATATATGCATTTTCTTGTATTTTTTTATGTATGAATTTAATATTGTTTATTTATAAAAAAGTTATTTCTATGGAATTTGTTGAGAAAGTGTATTTTATCATGTGTTTGTCAGAGGGGAATTTATAAATTGTGTATGTGTTGGTAAAAGTATTTAAAATGGGTTTTTTATGTGAGTAAAATAGATGGAAATGATTAATATTGGAATGTAGGCGTTTTGGTTCACTTTTTGTTTGATGTGTGAATTATTTAATAATAGTAAGATATTTTTGGAAATGAACTTATTTTGTGCTTGAAGTTCTTTATTGTTTAATTAAATTTTTCGATTTATCCTCGAAGGGTTGTGCACACATGCATAGGTACGTGTATATATATATATATATATATCCTCCATGGAAATATTCCCTCATGGAGTAGAGAATATATGAATAGTATTACATGGGATATATATATATTAGTGTATTTAATCCTAGTTGTGGGAATGTCTTCATCAAAGGCATCAGCTGCCAAATTTTTCTTCTTGGTCCACTCCCTTTTGATGTAGGTTTCCCGATGCATTAGGCATTAAATTAAAGAATTGTTGATTTCTGGTTTTTACACTTTTATTTAATTCTTTTGAGTAATTTATCGATTTTAGAAGAATTACTTGTTTTGAAATAAATTAATACCATTTCAATTTTACTTGCATTATGTTGTTTAATTAAATATTCTTACTATGTGTTTAATGAAAAGCCTCTTTGGCCCTTATAAATGCACTTTAGATTTTATGTGATTAATTGAGTTTCTTAAATGGATTCCTAAATGAATTTACTTTTTTAAATGTAATGGGGTGTTTTTCTTCTTTTGGAAATGATTTAGTGTTAAATGATTCCTTGAGGACCAATTGGAGCATTTGTAAAATTAATTACTTTTAAAACCACCTTTGGGATGCACCTTTTGTCTTGTTCATGGTTGATGGGAATTGGTGGTCCTTTTATGGGACTTCATTAATGTGTTGATGGTTGAAGGAATGAGTGAAAATATCTCTCAAAGTGATTTAGGGGTGATTTTTTTGTGTGTGTTTTGATGGTTTCAAATGGAAATTCATGTGTTGGATTGCTTGGAGAGTATTTGCTAACTCACACCCCCTTTTTAGTCTGAAAATGGGAACCTAGCATAGCGAGAAAATATTCGATGAATGATTTATACACTAATTTATATTACACTAGTGTCCCATATTAGGGGATATTGTTTTATTATAGTTATGTTATTGGACCCCTTGTTCTGGAAAGGTAGGGAGACGATCAGGCATTTGGGCGTTATGATGTCATCGGGTAGCTCATGCCTTCATGATGAGTCACATGTATAGTATGTTCTAGACTATTCACGAGCATCTTGGTTTTAACCATGCCTACTGTAAGATATGTTTTGATTCTTTGTTGGATATAAAATGTTGTGTGTCATTTCTCATTTCCCTTCTATTATGATTATAGAGCTTGCTTCTGGAATAGTGTGGATTATAGCTAAAATGGAAAAGTGTTTTCAAATGATTATGGAAAATCATTTTAGAAATGTATTATACTCACTCTCTCTTTTATAACTGAAATATAATATATCTTTTAAAATGTATATAGTTCCTTCACGTAAAAATATATGGTTTTGAATTGTATCAATGGAAATGTACAGTGATTTTCTTTAAAGGAAAAAATGTGTGAAAAAATTACTTTTCTATATTATAGTTTAATCTAGAAATTGATGATTGTTTTGTTTACCGAAATATATTTCTGAGTAGACTACTTTTGTACAACTATTAATTTTTAATACCCATGACTATACTTTATTTTATTTTTTAATCTCACGTGCAAGTTTCAGATTAATCATGTTCTCTGAGGGCGATGTTGAGTCATGGGATCAGAGAGTAACCCACGGGGTCACCTGGAGTTTAGTGGTCATCAGGTCCGGTTTGATTTTCTTTTCATTACTTTCTTAGTTTTGATCAATTTAATTATTTTTTGGATTCTTTATTTTTATTCTGCTACATCATTTTACTTATATTGGGTGAAATCATTCCCATCATCACTCTATTGATGCCCTTGGAACCTGTTTCTATCCCGGTAGGATAGGTAATGCCTCACAGGACTTATTGTAGGCCAACTAGGTTGACCGATTCATGTTCATCGTAGTTTGGTTTGTGGCAATTTCAATGGGTCTTGTAACCCTCATTTATTAAAAAATTAACTTTTAGTCAGTCATAAGTTGTATTGTTGGAAGACATCATCTAATTTGAGGAGAAGGAGAAAAAGATATTTTTCTATAGAGATAATGTTTTACAAAATTGTATTACTTATATAGTCAATTTATTATGGGCAAACCATAATTTTTAGGTGGTGGAATGACATTTAAAAGAAGCCAGGAAGCATAAATACCCTCAACTACACCTCCGTTTTTTTAAAATTTAATTTCAAGGAAGAAATTCATAACTGGCGATGAATGTAAGGACGACATAATTAGTGATGTCATGTTTTATAAATAACAATGACATCATTATATAAGAAACCATATTTGATTAAAATTATATGATCAGTATATATAGAAAATAAACATGGACATATGAATTTGAAATATTACAATGGGTTAAAAAATTGAAAAAATGATAACTAAAATATGAAACCATGGTTCTACTTCATTACCTAGAATAACCACAGTAATGAAAAGAACTACATAAATGAAGTATAATATTAGCAATAAAATATTCATATTTAAATAATAACATATATTATAAAAGGATATTAATATTTGAATGAATAATGATTAAAATAGGAGCTATTAATAGAAACTATGAAACCCATATGACCCATAAATATTTGGCCATTAGAATATAAATACTATCACTAAAATAATAATCATACCATTATGAAATGTGACCAGATTATTGGGATAATATCCTTAATTATTATTGTGTAGGATAATGTTTTTATAATATTAATTGAAAATATAAATATTATTATCATGATAAAATGTAATAAATTTTTTAGTATTGATAAAATATGTCAATATATTTTTTTGAAACAAAAATATTTTATTTAAATTTTTATGTCATATACAAAATATTAAAATAGTTTTCATTTTAAAAAATGAGTTTATAAAATAATATTTTTTTGTATCATAAGGATAATGTAATTTGTTTATACTAAATGTAATTTTTCAAAGGGTTAAAAAATACATCATAATATCATCATTTTAAATTTTAAAATAAATAATAATTAAATTAAAAGTTTAATTTATCATATTAATGATATTATTGTCATAAATTGGATTTAATTTTTTGTATCGATAATTTTATAAATGGTTTTGGTAGCTATTTGTTAATTTTTCAAAATAGTATAATTTTTTTTGTGATTAGTGAAATTTGATAAAATATAAAATTTAACATTACATGCTAAATACATGAATGTTTTAGTCATTTATTATGTAAGAAACCATTAGTTCGTACGCTTATTCAAAATTTACCGTGTATAGTTACATGAATCAAAAATATTGATATAGTTTAGTTTAAATAATAAACTAATAAATATTTTATTCAAAAATACCCCTCTCATCACCTTATAAGTACCACCCCATTACCCCACACCATATTTTCCTTAGAGATTTCTAATAGTTTTCCCAGTTATCTTCCTAATACACTCCTAATTTTCTTAGTTATTAATTTCATACCAAAATGAATATTTTATGTCCCTTAGGAATTTTTTCAAGGACACAAACTTCATGATTTAATTTTTTCATACTACCTATTCTAAATCCTTTTCATATTCATCATTCTATATAGCCCCTCATAAAAAATTTCATAATATCTCAATTTCCATATATATAATTTTATTTTATATTTATAATATAATATATACCATACATCCACTTATCTTATCCTATTATTCTAAAAATTAAACCAGTTTCTATATTATGTTAGTTTACCGCCTCCATGGATGTGGAATTTACATTTTACATTATTGATTTCCCAAAAAATTCAATGCCACTTATAGAGGATTAAAATGACATAAATGTGAATACTTTATATTTTTTAACATTCTATAATGAATATGGCTATAATATTATACCAAACAAAACTGGTTCTGGATGGTCTGTAAAACTACTATAAAATATAACATCAGGGTCTAATTGATACATTATATGTCAGAAATCTTATAGATATTTGAGACCATTTAAATTAATATAAATACATTAATACCATTTCATTATAGTTATGGGTTTTTAGTTCTATTTGGTATGAATATCTATAATTATCCTAAAATTAACTTACCAGAAATCAATAAAATAAATTCCTTAAAAACAATGAAATTAAACCTTATCTTTCATTGAAAATAATGTAAATGAATAATATTTAAATATATTAATTCAAATATATATATAAATGATATTATTGAAATAATGGAAATAATTTTATTATTCATTTAGTTATGTGTAATCATAAAAATATTCTCAAACATAATCTAATGGATATCTCTCAACCAACCTATATTATTTAGGTTATAAAAATTCTTACTCTAACTCACATTATATACCTATTTGATTATATATTATTATTATAAACTTTGTATATATTTTTATTACATATATACAAAATTTATTCTCCCTTCCTTTTATGGGGGTAATATCGGCCTTAAATTTATTTCTCAACTGAATTATTAAAAATCAATGTTGATCAAGAGGAAAATTTCAATGCCTCAAGACTTCTATTCGAAACTATTTTAAAAAATTTAGTCCAATACACGATATTTGGAATTAAATTAGTTTTTTTATATAATCATTTTGGTTTAACTCTATTTTCTGATGAAAATTCCATATTTATTATTTTTTCTAATATCTGTAATTGATTCCTCTAAACACCCCTGTGAATGTTTAATCATATACACATATTATCTATAATTTCTAATGATATTTTTTTTCAAATAAACACTCGGTTTTGAGAACTATAAATATGTATTCAAATATAAACATCGAAAATATTTATTTCATTATTCATATTAAAATTTCTATGAAATCTCACTTGATTTTTTTTTGAAATAAGATTTTGGAAGCTATACCTTTCCATGAGTAACTATTAGTTTTATGGATTACGTTTAATTTCTATTACAAAAAATAGTCATATAAATTTAAGGATTTGTTCACCCATATTAAACTCTAATGAATTGGGTAATTTTAATGCCTCAATATATGATATTTATGGGATTATAGGGTATAACTAATCATTGACGAGTCTCCTTCGATCATGCGATATTTGTCTATGATGTTATCCTAAACTTATTATTATTAATTACTTCTTGTATTTTATAAATTCTTTTGTTTAAATTGCCTTATGATTCTATGTTTAATATGTTATGAACATATATAATTTTTTATAATCCATATATTTCATGTTATCTTTTTATGAATTTTTAATTATATTTTATGCTTCATTGTCATGTTTATTCCCTCACTGGGCATTCTAGATTACACTTTCTTTAGTATTAACTAGGTTATTCTAGGTAGTTATTGTATCTCAATGGTATTTAAGATAAAATTATGGAGACTAAAATAAGTATTTTTTATTTCGGTTTAAATAGTTGTTTAATTAAAATATTCAACCAAATATTGTAGACCTATTAATCCTTAGTTTTTATATATTGGATTTTTATGTTATAAATATTTTAATAATATTTCTAAAATGATTAGGTTATAATAGTTGGTATGAAAGGGAGATTTTGTTTTTTTGGGATTATGATTTTAATACCTTAGTGAGAATCCTTGGTGTAATTCTATGTATAGGATAATATCCTAAAATTTTAGTGAAGTATTGAGTGACTGGTTTCCATGAAATTAAATCCATGTCTGGATGATACCAGTGGATATGGATCTTACACAAATATAATTACAAGTAACTACCCACATAAGAAAATTTTGGGTATTAACTCAACAATTACATGTGCATCATAATGATAGTTTTCAGTACCGTTGGTTTGACACTGAGGTGATATTATTCAGAAAATCCAATATATAAAAACCACTATAAATGAAATTGGAGACATGTTTATATATTTATTTTTTTTCAAAATAAAAAATTCTAAAAAAGTCATTATGAACATAATGAATATATTCTTTATATATTCACATGGGAAAAAAATTTAGTAGTTATTTATGATAGTATGATATACATCAAATGAAAGGAGCACAAGGAATCCTTGAGTATAGTTATAAAAACATTAATAAAGGGAATGTTTTATGAATTGTATAGTAAATGTGAGTTATGTTTGGAGGAAGTATCATTCATTGGGATTTGTATCCCCAAAATATAGAATTTGGTGGACACTTCTATGATAATGGATATTTAGGAGTTACCTATACAAGAATATATAATGAAGATATATAGTTTCCATATTCTATCTTGGTGGTACTAATCATTTGTGAGAAATATATCATTATTGTAAAAAAAATAAAAATATAATCAAGAAGGGGGTAATGTTTTATAGAATAATTAATTTGAGGAGAGAATTATAAAATTGGAAAAGATATTCATAACTACACAAATACATAAACAACTAACTAGTGGGAAACTCTCCATGGTTTACAATAGTGAATAAAATAGGGGTTTGAGTTTTGTACTAATAAAAAATGATAAACATATAGCCTATTATTCAACAAAATTTAAATTTCATGAAATTAAATATCTGACACATGATCTGAATATATCTACCTTAATCATGACATTGAATATTTATTGACATTATCGATATTTTAAGAAATATGAAATATATATATATACAACTCTTGTATAAAATAAATATTCACATAGAAAGAGTTTAATACGTGTATATAAATATAGTTATAGGTGATCAAATACTATGACCTCTCAATCCACTCACATCTTAGAAATCAAAATAAAGTGGAATTTTATCTATACAGAAAGTATATTATAAATTTATCAATATTTTTAATTAGTAGGTATTTGATCACATTATACATGAAAAAGTGGGACAGAATAATTATAAAGGAAGTAATGCAATCATTACTTTCTATATATAGTACTAAAAAATCCAATATTGAGAATATAAATTATGCATAAAGGATTTATGTAGAGATTTTAAAGAAGGTAGAATATATAGAAAAAGGTAAATCCTTGGAGATTAATATTTATTATGAATAATATGTATGTTTCTGTGATGAATATGTGTTCTATCAAGTCTTGTGATAAAGGCTGATTTTTTAATAATTCACATTATTATAAATTTTCCATATAGATGGGGAGCGTGAAGATGTATTGATATATTTGAGAGAACTATTTGTGGGACACCACAACGAAATAGATTGTAAAATATAAAAAAAATTATTGGCATGTCAAAAAGTGTAGGATGGAAGGAATAATGTGTAGGTGGTTGATATAACTATAACCAAAAGCCATATATAAATGGGGGGAAATCATTATGGATTTATATAATAACTCTAAAGGAATCAGAAGTAAATAATTATATATTAGTTATGGTGGATCATCATATGAAGACATCTCACTTCATTAATATTTTTGTGGGCTTCTCACTGGATCAAATTTCCAGCATATAAATTAGATAATATGTGAGGATTCATGACACACGATATAAATCAAATCCAAATAGATATGAGATTTATATTCATGTTATATTATAGAATCAAATAATATATAAATATTGAGTTGAAAATTAATACAACGTATCACCCCCAAACTAGTGTCCAATCTGAGTAGACTATCCCCACACTAGAAGGAATGTTGGGAGAAAGCTCGATATTCATTAAAGGAGGAAGCAATTATCATCTTCCTTTGGATGAGGTATTATAAATTAATAATATACAACCAATAATACAAATGGATAAATATAAATTCTATTATATTAAGAGATATACAACACCCACATAATAGGATTATGTTGGATAACACAATCAACCGGGACCTAAAATGGTCTTGGAAATGGTAGAAAATATCAAGACAATTTACTATGACATTGTGGTTTCTCATAGTCAATATAAGAGTTATAATCATATTGGTCGATGAGAATTAGAGTTTTAAGGTGGAGAAAATGTGTTTCTCTTCATATCTCTATGGATAGAGTAATGATATTTGTGAATACGGGAAAACTAAATTCAATGTAAATCAACCACATAGGGATCATGGATCACATATATGTCATGGATTATCAAATAGCACTGAAAAAAACCTTATCTCATGTATATGAAAGATTCTACATAATTATCTAATGAATAATCCTAATCAATTCTTCAAATGTACTGAATTCAGTGTTGTTACATTTGGAATTTTATATCTCTTATGAGGATAATATTATGAATATCTTGGATGGTATAGATAAATTTATATGAAACAATAAAACACAAAAACTCTAATATATATGGAGAAACCATAATTTTGATTAGCTAATAAGGGAACTGGAGTAAGATATGAATGAAAAATTCCATCAATTATTTTCTTCCTAGTATATAAAATTAAATATTAGGGATAAAATTTCATAAGGGGGAAGAATTTAATGGCCTAGTATTTTATCATTGGAAAATTCCCACTGATTATATAATTATATCTTACTTACAAACAATATATTTTCTAAAGAATATATACAACAATATTGTACCAAAAAAATATTATTATAATTTGAAAATTAATTTTAGAAAAAAAATATGGCCATAATAATTTAAAATAATATAATGGGACTAGAAATATAACATATAATAACCAAAATATCAAAACATTGATTTAATTGTTAAACCGAAATAAAACAAGTAATGAACAATATATAAAAAATCTAGATGAGTATTATTATTACAATAATAATATTGAAAATGAATATATTTATTAAATTTAGTTAAAATTTAATTGATTTAAGGATGAAATAAATTATTTTATTTGTTCTATATAGGGAACCCATTTGACTATTACAAATCTTACAGTTTGAACAGTATTCTAGTCTTTGGAATAGTAATCTAACATTATGAATTGTAATTAGACTATTAAGAATAGTGACCTAATTTTTACAACATTACCTATCTTATTAAAGTGGTGGTTATTATTTTTTAATCATATAAAATTAAAATATCACATCCTTATATCATGATATAAGTAAAATTATATTTATAGTTATTAAAAAAATATTTTTTATTTATTTAAAATTTAAATATTTTATTTGTATGTTATATCCAATATAATTATTCAATGGAAATTTTACTTTCATAAATTAGGTTTTTAAATTAATATTATGTTTTATACTGATGATAATATATAAATTTATGATACCATTCCCATTTTATATGAGGGTCTATAAATTGATCATATTATTAAAATTGGTATTTTTCAAATAAATAATGAATTTAATTAAAAACTAAATTTCAAAAATTCATAGTTGTGAAATTATAATACAGAATTTATTATTGAATTATAAGTTAATAAAAATGGTTACACTATTCTTTATGTCATTTTTTATATAATTGAATTTTTTTTGAATAGTGAAATATAGAAAAATATGATATTTAAAATAATAAAATAATATTTGTGGTACATTTGATGTAAAAACCTAGTATATCAATATCTAATAATCCATTTACTATATATATATTATTATTCTACACTATTCTTATTCTAGTGAAGAAAACCATAAACAATTGAATATTATATTCAAAAAATATCAGACTCTAACCGTTTTAAATACAACCCTCACCACCATTCTCCTCACACATTCTAAACCATTTTTATTTCCAAATATCTATCTAATTTTCGTTCCAATAATCATCCACATTTTCTAATTCTTATAGTGTCTACAAAATTTCAATTACATGTTCATTAAAGAGTTATTATAAGGGGATGACATTAAAGAGGTAATATTATCAAATTTCATTTTTAATTCTTTTTTCTTCTCCCTTATCCTGACCTACCTAATAGAACATGGAATAAAAACTCTTGTATCACAATTAAACTATAATTTCATTTTAATAATGTAATATATATAATCCATCACTTTGTACTATCATATTATACAAACAACTAAACCATTTCCTTTATTATATTAGTCTATCACCTCCATTGATGATGATTTTTCATTTTCCATTACAACATTCAGGTTTGGTTTAAATTAAGTTATATTTTTTAAAAATGTGTTAAATATTTATATTATATTTTTAAACACTATAATTAAAATACTAAAAAATATTATGTTAAAAGATACTTATTAGTTGTGTTTAATATAACTTCCAAAATAAAATAACCATACAACAAAATAATTTTAATAATGTAATTCATACTTATATATAAACACTTATATTTATTTGGGGAAATTTAATTCCTTGAAAGGAAAATAATAGGATTTCATTTTAATTCTTGAGTTATATTCTCATTTACCAGGAATCTCTATATTTATCCTCAGTTGATATGGCCTTTGGACTAGGAAAAACAGCCTCTAAATAATGAAATTAATACTTATATATCATTGAAATGGTTGTAAATGAATAAATATAAATATAATAAATTAACTGTAGATGTAAAATCCTCAATATTACATAATTCATGATGTCAAATTGATTATTGAGAAAATTAAGTTGAAGTGAATAACAATGATGTAACATATGGTAAGGGATGCCTTTAAACCACAATATTATCATTAGGGTATAAAATTTCTCTCTCGAACTCACCTTTTATGTATCTATTGAATGTTTTAATGATTAATTTATTTTTTTATATGTCTCGTATATATATATTTCTATCTTTTTATCCCTTCTTTTTATTGGCTAATAAATTCCCTATATTCATTTGTCAAATGTTTTCTTTAAAATCAAACCCGATTAGGGGGATCTTTTCTATACCTTAATCATTTTATATAAAAATATTTTAAAATAAATAATCCAAAACATTATTTGATTAAATAAATGAATATTTTAATGATAATAATTCTTATTTACTTAAATTTACAAATAAATTTATTGTTTATTCTTTCTACAATAGTCTTTAACTTATTCCTTAAAACATTATTTTTAAGTTAATTTCAATTACAATTTTTCTCTACCCTTTATCTTGTTGTTTTTTAAAACAAACAAACAATTTTGTGATCTATTCATATTTAATTAGATATGAACATACCAGATAATAAATTTCTACTTCTCTATTGAATTTTTATTAAATATATATTGATTAAAAATTGAGAAAATATTATGAAACAACGATCATTTCATGGTTAATTATATCATTTATACCTTAAATTTGACTTCCACATTTAGAACACATGATAATGAACATGTAATTAAGGGTTTTCCTAGATAGGTCTCGTATACATTTGGTAATTTGTAATTCTTAGGAAGTGATATGTGTGGGGATTGGGAGTAAACCTAGACCATTATGGGACCATGTGTTGTTGTATTGGCTATTATACCTGACTTTTGGTTATTTCATGATTCATGTTTTCTCCACATTCATATTATTACATGATCTTATGATTCTATGTTATTTATATTATTCTTCCAAATAACAATTCATGAGCTTTTTTTACATGATTCATGTTATGACTTTTGACTCATATAATAAGCCTCTTTATAATATTTTTTCCTTTACTATAAATTAATGATCACCCCTTTTTTAAGTATCATATAGGTTTTATTATATATTTTTATTATATAAAATTGAAATATGAGCCTTTAGTGAGAGTAAAATAAATAATTTTTATTTTTAGTTCCATGTCATTATTTAAGGAATCTAGTTTCAAAAAGATGCCATGCCTCACAATAAATTCATTGTATTTATTGATTATTTATGTTAAAAATCATGTAATTATATTCTTATAAGAATTAAATCAAAATAGGAATTATATAATTTTTTCTTGAAATATGTTCTGAATATATAAACTACTGAGGCTTATGGTGAGTAGATAAAGGACACTAGATATGAACTTGATCTACAAACCTTAGTGAAAACTATTATTGATGATTACCTGATAGTCTCATTACTGGAAGAAGAATGTCAGATAGACTATTACCATGTAGATAATGATCAAGCATTCCACTTCTATGACAATAGTTATCAGATATACATCAACCTAAAATAGAAATTTTAGATGATTAACTACCAGAGAAATATGTTCAAATTACGGAACCTGATGTTATGTTGAATGTATTTAATTAAATCAATTAACAAGGTAAGGTATAAAGGATTATATAAACATTCTACTTCTGAAAATAAATTAAACTATTAAACTACCTGGAATCTTAGTTTAAATGAATAATAAATTTGATATAATTCTAAACATTAGAAACTGAGTTTTAAGACAATTGAGATATATTATAAAACTATCACTATTTATATGTGACCATTATAACATATTAGATTAATAATATTCAATAAATATTAGTAATAAAATTATATATTATATTTATAATGATCCAACATAATACAAATGTAATAATTAATTATTAGGAATTAGGTACTCAGTTTTATTAAAGTCAATTTATTCATTAATAATAATATTATTTTTTTATGTGTTTGGATACAATAATTAATTTAATATTATTTTATTTATGGAATTTTAAAAATTATAAATAATTTTTGAAATCCTAATATCACAATCAAATAATAATTATTATTTTTATTTTTCCAAAATTATTAAATTTTTTGTAAATAGTGAAAATTACTTTTTTTTCAAATACACTCATTTATTTTCATTATATAAAGTAACATTAAATTAATATTTTTTTAAATTGGGTTTCAATTTACATATTATTAATTTTATTTGTAAATATATTATTAATTCCAATTTATTATCAGATTTTCTGATTTTTATTAAAAATCAATGAAAGAACCTCAGGTTGTGTTAAAGAGATCCACTTATTTCAGGAAACAAATTTCAAGTAACATGTATGATAAGAAAATTGTAATTATAAAATAAAAATTATAACTATTTTACTACCTAGTGACATAGTTGAAATTAATAATAAATATTATATCGTTCTTAACCTGAAATACCGAGTTTTATGCAAATTGAGATATATAATAAAACTACAATGATTTATATGTAAAAATTATAACACAATAGTTAATTATCATGTATAAATATTCTAAATCACATTATGAAATATATTTATATTTTTCAAACATAATACAATTGTATTAATTAATTATTAGGAATTATATACTCGTTTTTAGTAATTGAATTTTATTCTTAAAAAATGATATTATTTAATTACGTGTGTGGATGTTATAATTAATGTATAATTAATTTAGGTACTAAATTTTATAATATAAAAATATTTTTTTTAAATCATTATATCAAATGTGACTAATAATATTTTTTATTTTATTGAAATGATTTATATTTTTGTGAATAGTGAAAAATATACTTTTTTTTCAAATATACTCTTTTCCTTTAATTAAATTATAAAATTTTAAATTGACATTATATTTTTAAATTTGGTTTAAATTTACATATGATCAATTTTATTTGTAAATATATTATTAAAAAAAATTTATTTTCAATATTCGTGATTTTTATGTATGTTTTTTAAACATAAAACAAATTTTTCTAAAAATTGTTTTTCATTGTCATTTTAAAATTTATATTAAAAATTATTTTGGAAATGTTATATAATTTATTATAGAAAAATTAACTTCATATTTATTATATTGTATTCAAAATTATAGTATAGTTAATTTTATTTAATTTTCTAATAAATTTGACATTTTGATGAGTAGTGAACATTCTACTTTTAATAAAAATTGATTTCACATTTATGAAATTTAATTTTTTTTAAATGATTTATAAATATTAGTAGATAAATTTTAAAATTAATAATAAAATTTAGTTTACTAAAATCATTTTAATGTTAACAGTTTATATACAAATGTTTTATATTTAAAGAAAACAATCTTTTGAAGGAATATTTTCATCACATTTTGTAGGTTTAATATTTTTTTTTCAAATTCTTCAACATCATCAAATAAAATATTATAAAATGGATTCCCTATTTATAATAATAATAATAAATATTTTTTAGTAATTATATATATATATTTTGTCATAATTAATAGTTAAAATAATGAAAATCTATTTCATGTGTTAAGGTTAAAAAGAGTTTTCGAGGGTGGTGATTAAATAGAGAGAAAAGCATAATTGTTCAAATTAATATTGACCAAAATTAATTACTATAAATTTGAAATACTTATCATATCTCACATTTTAATCTCATTTAATTTGGAAGTATTTTCTATGTGTACGACTTGGTAATATTTTAATATTTTAATAAATTTAATGTGTGTCCTCTCCCCCACTTATAAAATGTCACCAATCCTTTCTATTATTTATTAAAAATTATACAATATATATATATAAAAACAAAATTAAATTATACACATTCATACCCATCAATTTTTTGGTTCTTTCTTCATAAAAGAGCATTCTCGTAGTCCATAAACAAGGAACTAAAGGAGGCCTTCTGAATAAGTGGTAATATTCCTACCGAACTCGTTCATTTTATTTTGGTCTTACACATCCTCAAAATATACCGTATTAATCATTAAATAAAACTTTACTTTTTCTTACAATAACAACATATTATTATTATTTTGGAGCCTGCATTATTCATGGCCTTTTCCATCAAATGGGAAGTGAATATGTTTTTTGTTCATATATGTACGTAACATTAATTTTCATCACCCCATTCATGGATGGATACTTTTATGGGTCTAAATTTTATATACCATATTAATGAAATAATTCTTATTGTCAAATGTAATATCATATATACCTTATTACCTTCCAATCCATAGGAAAATAATGAAAATTCCCGTGTGTGTCTGTGGATTACCACCTCTATGATGTAATGTGATAAGTTTTTTATTTCCACTATATTATGATGTTAATAATTATATATTTAATTAAAAAATATTATATACTTATGATATAATAATGAATCTTGAAATGTGAATTAATATTTACCTCTATTTTAATTAGTTCTTTTGAACAGTGAAAACAATGCTCATCTGTAGTTACAACCTACAGTCTCCTTGAATGATGTATTCCATTTTTCTATCTCTACCGTTTAAATATGAATCTAAATTGAAATATAATTAATAGATATAATATATATATCATGATTAAAATTCTGTATATTAAAATACTATACTCAATGTATGTGGTTCTCAACTATCAAATCAAAATTCTCCTGAAAAACAAAACAATTAACAAATGGAAATGAGGATATTAAAAATAAATAATTAATAAATTATATTTAAAATTTTATAAGTGTAAAATAGATGATATAATTATTATATAATTTATTATTTAATAGAAATATAATAAAATAAATTGTAATATAAATGATATTAGATCACTTTCAAATAAATTTGAACATGAGTTAATGGGTTTTCATCTTTCCTTAATTTTTTTTGTCGCCTTCCCTATTCAGAACATGTTTATGTTATATTGTGTACATATTATGCATAAATGCATTTTATTATTATTTTAATATGAATTATGGTATATATATCCCCCTAATGTTTTTAATTTTTATTATTATTTATGGTTTATAAGAAAACAATGTGGTAAGGGATTTATGATACAACACCATGGAGCATTGTGAATATTTATGATTATGTTTTAGATGATGAAATTTTATAAACAATGTCTTATGGATCCCATGTTTTCTTCCCTTAAATTTATTTCTATAGATTACTTGTTTTACATTCATTTTTATCTTTTTAATAACTCATAATAATGAAGCATTATTTTTATGAAAAAATAGATTTGTTTTTATATTTATTCTAAAATCAAAATTTTCTCTATTTATATTCTATAATTTGTTTTCAAGAATGTTTTATCTAGTCTATAATAATTTTTTAATGTTTTTTACCCATGTTTTAATTTTTTAAAATGAATAAAATTTAATATTTATTTTCATTTTGGAACAAATTACTTTCGAATTTTTAAAAATAAAATGCTAAAGGAATCATTATTTTTATATACATGACATCAAAAAAATTTACCACTATAATAAACTTTCAATTGATTGAATATTCCTTTATAAAATTTCAATTTTTTAATTAAAATAATAATTTTCCCTTAAAATATGAGATATTATTACATTTTATACAAGCGACTCTAAATTTAATAAACTATTTTTCTATATAAATGTTATAGGGATGTTTTATAGCCATTTTACATATATTATATCATTTTTTGACATTACGTATTAATTACTAGGGATATAATCATAGGATACAATCATTATAATTTTTTGGTAAAATTAAATATTATGATGATTTTATATTTATGTAACACATTTATTTTCCATGGGTTATGATTTTAGGAAATGTTTAATTTTTTTTAAAACCTACTTCCTTTCCATGGTTATGTAATGTGAAGAATGGTTAATGATATTATGGAACACATATAAATAGGTTATTATTATTTGATGGCTGTGATCAAAATTATATATCCCCCAAATTCATTGTGTTAAGATGGATATCTCATGAGATAATAATAATTAAATTGGGTACATAAACTAGTTCAATAAAAGACTCTATAATCTATGGTTGTCATGGGAGTAAACCATTGGTAATGATATGATGAAATGGAGAGTGAACCCAACCCATTTTTATATTAAACTATGTTGTACCAAATCAAGAATTTATTTTCCATTCTTATGTTTATTCTAAAAACATGTTACATATTTCAATATTATTCTCTCATGGCTGATAATCTTCTATTCCATTGTGATTCAAATATTATAAATATAAAATTCATATTAATTTAATCAATATTATGACATTTTATATATAGGGTAGGTTTTTAAAATGTAAATTACATGTTATTATAACAATATCCTAATTTTATGTTTATGTGGTCATTGTTATATCCCTTTTTACCATTATAGACAATCTATGAATTCCCATTCCAATGTTTCCCTTCTATAGGCTATGATGAAATATTTTATTTATGATAAGTTTAAAAATGGTGATAGTTATAAATTAAATATTGGTAGATGATTTATGTCCCATATGAATTTTTTTTTCAAAATATTGAAATCCTATATCATTTGATAACAGATTAGAATTCTATGTAATTAATATTACTATATTATTATGTAACATATTTGTATCAAATATATGTGTATCTCTAGTTAGTATCATAGTAAGATTTAGTAACATTTGGAAATTGGGATGATAAATCTTCCCTAACGGCTCATAGCTTAATCCTACATAGTGTAGAATATCCTATTTTATTGTAATCGAAATAGCATGGTATTCCTATTAAAACAAACTTTTTATAGATAAAACAAGTGGATGTGGGTTTTATAGAGATTCATATTGGGGTTATAACCCCAAGACATGCTATTTGAGTATATCTCGTCCATTATTCTGATACCCAGTGATTTTTCCCTTATTGATAACCTAGGTTGACTTTCCAATGGTATATGATTTATTTAATTCACATATTATTTTACAACCATTATAAAGGATTTTAATAGTTGGTGACATGAATTACCTAGGTTAAATATACATATTTATAGATTACACATATTTTTTGATAGTTTATATAACATATAATTATTTATACATATTATACGATTTCTCTATATATTATTTTCACTTACACAATGTTTATTGGTTTTATTTGATGGGTGAAACACGGTGTAATTATGAAAATAATGTATGTGATAGATAATGGAATGATTGCACACATTATCAAATATGTGAAATGAGTGCTGGAATATGAAACATGTGATTATACCTAAGAATATATATCAATACTTTATTAAAAATTATAACTTCGGTGCATCTCCTAATATAAATAAGTGAAAATAAAGATTCATTTAGGCTATATAGGGAAGAAAATTTAACATCTAACATATCATGTATATACAGAAAATCTCTAATTTAAATATCGTAGAGGAGCTAGAAGTAGTTGTCTGTGTGGAAAATAAAATAACAAAGAAAGTAATTATGAAGGAAAAATAAAGATATTATTGGAGGAATATAGATTTTATTGTAATGTACCATTTTTATTCAATGTATTTTTAATGGGGAAGATTCCCATTATTAGTGTCAATTCCATAATACAAGGGTTAAATCCTATACAAAAAGGAACTATGTTATGTTAATCATTCAACTAGAAAGATTGAAGTTTTTATTTATTGAGATTTGATAAATAGGTTATACATGTGTTTTGTTAATGATATTGTTTGAATAAGAATCATGAAACATACAAGGATTTATATGTTGAATTATTTTCTGAATGTTTTTTAGGTATACGTTTAGTAGTACCAATAACATATAAATGAGATATATTTTCAATGTTATATTCTATTGAATAAACATGATTTATGGGGATTTCACCCTTAATCTATGTCTGTTGTTGGGATAATAATGTTTTTTTTAAATAAATAGAAGATTGATATTGATATTTTAAAGCAGATAGTATTGTTTACATTGGAAATGATTATTTTATTTCATGAAAAATATGTTTATTTTATCATTTATAAGGATTATAAATGTTTTTTATTTCTACAAATTATTAAATAATCTAGTATTTTGTTTCAAAAATATGGAGAGTGATTATTTTTTCAATAATTTTTTCTTTTGTTGAGGTTTTATATTGATTCCGAGTATTACCAATTTTTAGGAAAATATATTATCAAGGTATTCAAATATATAGTGTGTGACCTTAATCAATAAATTGTGTAATTAGAGAATTCTGGTTAAGTTTATTTTAGAAATTGAGTGACCTTTGTTTTTTGAAATTATAATTTTTTTAGACATATTTTGAATTATTTTTATGGTTATCTACATATAGAATAGTTTAAATTGAACATTAGGTGTTATTCTAAAAGTTTTCGGTATTAAAGATTATATATATTTGATAATGTGTTCAAATCATTTTCATGGTAACAGTCGATAGATCATATAAATTAATATTAATTAAATTTCTAAATATTATGATCCATTAAATATTAATTTTAGTGTTTCATTCATTAATATATAATCTACAATATACATTTATTGGTGTAAGAGATGACGTTGAAATTGAATAAATACTAACTAATGGATTAAATTTTTATTTTAAAATTCATAGTCATCATGTAATATTATTATCTCATTTTATGTTTCTAGATAATAAATTAATCACACAATTTTTGGAAAATTATTTTGAAAAAATATTATCCCTTATAGTATTATGTCATATGAGTTGATAGTATTTTAACTCATCATCAATTTACTATTTTTCTGAAATAATATTGTTCATAGAAATATTCTATATCACATTCCATTAGTCCTTGGACTCTGTTATTATACTCCCAGACTATAAATATCCCACCAATGGTCTCCATATTTTCAAAAATTATTATGTTTTATTTCATGTATGCTTTGTTTTTAGCACATTTCTTTTTAAAAGTAATATTTATTATCCATCTATACAATCTGTGTTTTCTTACAAGCATTTAAAAATATTGAAACTTCAATGACATTGTTAAATTTTTTAGTATTTAACTTATTTATTGGTGGTTTAATTTAAAACTATTATAATTTAGGTTTGAAGAATATTTATCGTAATATATTTCTTAACACACATCCTTTAGATTTAAGAAAATTGAGATATATTATAAAAATATTTTTATTTAGAATTGAACATTAAAACCTAGACATTGAATTTTCATGTATAAATATGAGTTATCAAATTCTTAAATATATGTATAATGTTCATACTCAATATAAATATGTGTATTAATTCAATAGAAATAAGCTCTTTGTTTTATTAAAGTAATTTTACAATTAATAAATAATTTATATTGGTGTTAGCATATAGAAGTTTTAATATATATTATGCACATTTTTAAATTTTTTATTATCGAATAATGATATTTTTTTAAATTATAAAAACAAAATTAACATTTTGTCACATTTTTTGTACTTTTAAACTAATTTATTTTATATTGAATTAGAAAAACTATTTTTTTCAAATACTATCATTTCATTTTTACTAAATAATGTATTTTAAAAGTCCGAAAATATTTTAAATTAGGTTATTAAGTTACCTATGTAATATTTTACATTGAATAATTTAATGAATTACATTTTAACTATAAATATTCATTATTTACATATAATTTATTTTATAGGATTAAAAAATCATTTTTCAATTATATATTTTTCATTGTGTTATAATCATTTATATTTAAATTACATTTTTCAAATTTTAAAAAATTTATTTTAAAAATAGAAATTATTTTTTATATTTTCATGATAAAATTAGGTCAAATTTAATTTTTTATAATTTTCAAAAGAGAATAGGTTTACAATGAATATTGAAAAAGATGATTTTTATCGAAAATAACTTTTTAATTTTACTTATTTAAAATGTTTCATTATTATTAAAATTGGAAAAAAATACAAAAATTTCATTTTTATTATTAATAACACAATTTATGTCATTAGAATAAATTTTATGTTAAATTTTTATATAAAATAATTTTACACATAAGAAATACTTTTCTTTGGAAAGCCTTATTTTGTCATATTTAGCTAGATTAATTTTAAATAAAATTCTAACACTTATATGAGTTAGATTTTTTAAAATAGATTTTATATTTTCAATTACAATGATTACTATTATATAATATGTTATAATAATGTTTTGTATAATGAAATTTAAAATTAGAAAAATTCCATATTGTGGTTAATGTTAAAACGATTTAACTATAGGGTTAATCAAAGAGAAATGTTTATGTTTGAAAATAAACCATATCAAAATCATATTTTATACCCATATATAGACATCATCATTTCCTATATTTGTATATATTATATTATGGAAGCATTTTATTTAGTATTATTTTATTAAATTTTACTCTTTTAAGAAATACCAAATATGTCGTCTCTACAATTTACAAAAGACACCCTTTTTGTCTAATTTGAACTAATTTGTGAAATATTTGAACTAAAGCCTTTCAATTTATCTTATCAAATTCCCTATCCAATATTTATTTCCGTTAATGTTTTTAATATATCATTACAAGGGTATTTAATAATCTATTTAAAGGAGGCCACCCAAGGAAGAGGCAATCCCCTAACCCGACCTCTTTCAATTTATTTCTTCTTCAAATTATTTTTAATATATGTTATTAATAACAAAACAATATATTTGTTTTCCAAAAAATATTTTTAAATGTAATTATGATTATTTAACTAAAATTACTCACCATATTTTCTATCAAATGGGATGTAATATTATCGCTTCAGTGTACGTGTGGACTCCCAACTCCATGTGGATATATATTTAATTTTACATCCATAGATTTAATGTATAGTTATTAATATGGTTTTAATGTTTATATTTAAAATTTATGAAATAATTATTCTTATATAATCATAATTTAATATATACCTTAGTAGCTTCTGATTTGGTGTAAATGATAAGTTCTCTCTTGTGTATATGTAGACTACCACCACCCTGAAGTGATACAATTCATTTTTCACTTATGATTTTCATGGATAGTAATAAAAATATATTTAAAAAATATATATTATTCATATTATAAAACAATTCTCCTTTAATGTTTAATTATGATTTACCTTTTTTTTCTTTTCATCCATAGAAAAGTGAAATTAATATTTAAGGACACATATAAAATACTATCTTTGTGTATGGTATACTGCAATTTTATATCTCTCAATTTTATGGATGAATATAAATATAACTATAATAAATATATATTGTATTTATATTGTTATTAAAATTCTGGAGCTCATGAAATAATGTACAATTTAAATGGAATGTAACTACAAATAAAAAATTGTTATGAAATATGAATTTGTTAACACCTGAAAATATTAATTTTAAGAAATAAATTAATAATAATTAGGTGATAAAATGTTATAATTGATCCATATTTGACATTGTAAGTATTTAAATTATTAGTTTACCTCATTATTATAAATAGAAATTTTTTTTATGTACTATTATTTGAATATTATACCATGTTGACCATCAAGTAAGAGACTTTGGTCTAGCTTTTATTTGTGAGTGATAGATTCCATATTCACCGGTTATTTATTTTATATTGTTAATAAAATACCAATGAATGAAAATCAATATGGTTATCATGAAGTTTATTGGATATAAATATCCTTATATGGTTCTTTATTTCACAGGGAATCTGTATAAGGCCCCATACTTAAAACTTACTTAATCTTGAGTTATTACAAGATTACACATTGAGGATATTTTCAGGTTTAGAGTTTTAGAGAATTAGATCATAAAACTTGCATTACATTCCTATTTACCCAAAGTGGTTACATAAAAGATAGCATTCATCTTTTCCATCAACAGAAACATATTTAAAAATAAATCATGGATTTTTTCTTGACACTTCCTTGACACTATCATCATATCATGTACCTTTCCCTTGACCTGTGAAAAACATTTCAAAAAAACATGGGATGAGCATAAAAAGCTCAGTAAGGGTTATAAAAATATGGAAACGAAACATGAGTTCATATATACATAAGAATGATATCATGATTTACACATAAAACATAGGAACATTAACATACCTCATCAAATCCTGAATAAATCATAGAAATCATAATACATAAAAGGTAACTTGAGGCATTCATAACATTCTTACGCAGGGAGTAACCCTCTTGGTTACGTTTGGAATACCCACCACAGTATATTCCCTAAATCTCTTCAAAGAAACCTTAACATTTCACTCCTTCGCGTTACCCAATGCATTGGAGAGCTATATCGGCCTCACCCGCCCTTAGTTTATCATGGAACCTCCCTTATTCATAACAATTCCCAAGAACCATAACATAATCTTATCATATAAAACATTCATAAAGGAGACATAACATTTACACCTTTCAATAAAAAGATATCAATACAACACATTGGTATAAAAACATGATGAAAAATATTTTCAATACCAAAATAAATGAAAAGTAAAACATGGTATTTATTTTTCTTTTTAAAATAGGGTATAGCTTGTAGAGGAAGCCGAAATTAAAATAATGGTCACGACGGAAGAGAAGTCGTTGTCGCCGTATACGTATTACAAAAACATTCCCTTGTGTCATTTAGTAAATCCTTCTTATAAAAAAGATTCCTTTTTAATAAATGTAAAAGTTAAAGGGGTTTATACACCATATAAAAGAAAGTTGTGTATAAAATAAAATATGACTCAATGAAAGGAGATTGAGACAAAGTCCAATACAAAGACGGTATCCTTGGATTAAGGATAAATCAGTCACATAATTATGTGTGATAAATGAATACATGAAATATAAGTGGGTATATGTGTATAACAATGAGAGAACATTCACACATAATCATATAACGACATATTCAAGGTGTACAAGTTTGTCCCAAAGATTCAAAATTGGGTTAAGATGTTCCCTTGCAAAAATTCCACAGCCTAACGGTGTCACATCAAAATTTAGAAAAATAGTTGATGAGAGATAAAAAGTGTATCTCATCAATTAGTCATAAAATTTACATCAATAAGGATATATAATAACCTATCCCAACACAATAGAATGTGAATTAAAAGACATAACAAAATAAGTCTTTTAAAAAGAGGAGGTTGAAATGTTCCCTTACTGACTTGGGTAACTTTCGAAACGTACACCCCATTGAAGAAGGGTCATACAATGAATATATAATTACCCATAAATGAAATTATATTACACAAAGAGTATAATAATGGTAATTACATACAACACTCAAAGGAAATAGTGGCAAATGTAGCAAAAATCTCAGGGGACTAAAAGTGAGATGAAAAATCCCTTATGAAAACTCGGCAGCCTAACAGCGCCACTTAAAACATAAAAAAATGGATTGATGAGATAAAATTGGTTCTCTCATAATTTTAACATAAATTTTACAGAAAGTGGAATAAAAAATAACATCCCCCAACATAAAAAAGAGGAGCGTAAAAGAAGTGGCATAAAGGACAGTGCTTAAAAAGAAAGAGAGGGGGTAGATCTTTCACAAAAAATCGGCAGCCTAACGGCGCCACTCCAAACTTAAAAAATGGATTGATGAGAGAGAATAGGGCCTCTCATCATATGAACTTAAAAATTACAGTAAGAGTAATATAAAAGAACATCCCAATAATAAGAAAGATGAGCTTAAAAGGAATGACATAAAAGAGTATACTTAAAACAAATGAGAGGGGTATGATCCCTTACCCCGGGTCCGACTTGACTCGATCGTTCTTTAATATCCTGAATAATAAACATGAGTTAATTTCTACTTCCATAAGAACCTTTTACAAGTTCATTATTCCTTTTATATCACTTATTACTATGTTATTATTTAAGATAATAACGGTCGTTTTAACGATCATTGGTACTTGAGTCAAGAATAGAATCTTTATAATTACAAGTTGTTCATGTGGTAAAATACTCATTATATACAGAAATTTATTCATGATGTAGATATCATATATATCATATATATCCAGTATATTCATGCATTTATAATATTACTTAACATTTAGAGTTAAGAAATGAAATGCACCATTCATGGAGACGGTAAGCCGTACGTACGCATGAACGCTACTTCCATTTCTATTTCATATTTAATGGAATTAAAACATAATGATACATAATAGTATTTTAATTCCAGTATGGGATCATATATAATATCATTAAATATATCCTTTATATGTACCACATATGGTATTAACGAATCAAATCACATTGAGGGGGCGATAGTCTGCACTTCCTAAAATGAAGATACACGTTTACCCATAATGGAAGCCTTAAAGGTATGCCATAAATGAAAAATACAGAAGATTAAAGAAAACATAAACATATTATTTATCATATATAAATTTAGTGACATCATAATGGCCACAATTAAATGTGTTAAAAGAATATTGAACAATCATCGTTTCGTGAGGCAGAAAATCGCCAACTAGAGAAATCATATATTCTTTAACCATTAGATGAAGGTGTGTATAATTATAGCTCAAATAATTCTTATAAAAACATAATAGTATATTGAAGATACTGGTTTCATTACAAAATAAATGAATAAAAATAGTTTTGGGGGTTGGAGAAGCAAAATAAAACCAAGGACTCAAGTGAAGACATTACCTTAAAATCGGGTAACTCCCTTTGGTTTGAGCTCAAAGTCTTCCTTGGGAAGACTTCTGACCAAAGTGATGCTTCTAAGAGTTATATAGGGATGTGGAGAGGAAACATGGGCAGGGGTTGGCGGAGCCAACGACTTTGGAATTGTGGGTAAGGAGGTATAGGTGGGGGCGTTTTATAAGAGGTGGGGAGGGGCACTCTTGGAAAGTAAGGAAATGTTACTTTATTTTAGAATGAGTATCGGATTTTAATGGTCCCGAATTTATTTGTTTCAAGGATAAGGTGATAGGGGTTCCAAATCCACCCATGCAATAGGATTTGGACATGTGTATGTCTTATATTTTACATTATCATTCCATTTTATTTAAATCGTTAAATAATGAGGTCATCGTTGCATCATCATGATGTCATAAATAATTTAATTTATTTAATGTCTAAAAATTATAAAAAAAACAATGATGTAGGAAATATTTTTAGATTTCTAATGTATATTTATAGTCAAATATATGACTTGTATAACCCCATGTAATTTTTTTTTAGTAAAACATCTCATGTTTGTCTCATTTTTACTTTAACATTACATAAAAAGTTATTTATGTCATTTCCCAACCAATGTGGCTCCATGGGGTCCCCAAGTTGACCCATGGATTGTCTTGGTCGGCCATGACACATCCAATGAGGGTAGGACATGTTTCAAGCTCATCTCACATTATTAAAACATTATTTTTACATTAAACTACACTAATTACCTCTAATCGCGATTAAAAACTTAATAAGTTACTATTCACCAAAAAAAATTATTTTAATCCCATTGAACCAAATTTTACTTCATAATGACAACCATGTATGTCGGATTTTTAAAATTCAAAACATGAAGGTGGAAAAATTTCATTTAAATGGAAAATCAGTTTTTATAAGTACCACTTAGTGGTTTCACTATTCATCAAAAATTGATGTTTTTCAGAAAATTACCAAAAATTCACCCTAAGACATATTTGATATTCCAAATTCAAAAATGATGTCTATTTTAAAAAATAAAAATCATATAAGTTGAATTAATAAATTTAATAATTAATTCCCACTGTCAAAACAAATAGCATGTTTTTATGGAATAAAATGTATCAAAAGATTGACACTAGTTTAAGTCCGATTTCAAAGTGAAATTAATTTCAACGACCACTATTGGATTAAAAGGTAAAAATATATTATAATTTCACTTTAAATCCAATTCATATGACAATATAATAATATAAATAAAATATATTAAAAGTGGTTTTGAATTAAAATACAACATTTTTCACTATTCATTAAAAAATGAACTTTATTGGAAAAATACCAAATATTTATACAAAGTAAATTTTGATGTCCCGATTCCAATGAAGAATTTTATTTTGTCAAATATAACACATAAAATTTTCAAAAAGTGGATTTAAAAGAGGTTATCCATCAAAAGGCGGTTAATCGACCCTTTAAATAATATTAGAATGTTTACGCTTAAAATTGGATTTATTCGCATTTTTAATCCTCTAATATTTATTGTAAAAACTAAAAATAATTGTCAAAAATATATAATCATTTTTTATTTAGTTATATTCATTCCCGCCATCACAACAGCTAGGCTTTAACTACCATTTAAAATAATATTATTTTATTATTAGAGTGCAACGTAAGATTCTCAAGAAACTCGTTGTTGCGTGTTGTGTATGCCATCGAGCATATTGTACCATTTACAGTAATATTAATATTTTATTCAAAAATATGGATAAATGTGAAAATTTCGTATTCTTTATTTACATGGGGTGTTACATCCTTCCCCCCTTTTGGGAATTGCGTCCTCGCAATTTTAAAATTGGGCATGGAAACTTCATTGAAAATCTCACATCGTAACAATAGTTAGTAAAACAATAACCTTAAAATAAAGAAAGAGAAGTACAAAGGTCACCCGAGTTAACCCATACGAGGATTCCATGTAAGAAAATATGGATATGAAGGAGAAAAAAAGGGTCATGTTCTGATGGAGAGTGATAGAAAAGATGTTTAGGAAAAAGTTATCCACAAGAAAATCACAAACTTGTGATGGGTTAAACAGTATTCAATTCCCCAGTATGAAAAGTTAATAGACAACATTTTTTGTTTTATGTTACTTTTTATTGACAAGTTTATTCATAAGGAAACATAATTACTAATCATGTTGACTTTCAACTTTTATTAGATTCCATAATCAAATTCATATTTTCTCCAAAAGACGAGTTTTTAGGAAGTTTTGTTTGCATTAAGAGTATTATAATCAACTTCTAGAGAATCACCTAATCCACAAAAGAGAACTATATACTTCCCATGTCTTTAGACTATAATGAAAACCAAAACCAAAAAGGTTATTACAAGATCATATAATCCGGAAAAGTATAATCCTTTATAAAAAGAGAACATATTCTTAATCTCTAAAATTTGTCCCCAAAAAACCCAAAGTTCAACGAAGACCATTCGATAAACAATTTGTCCATAAAATTCTTCAAAGTAAACCAATCTAAGATTGAAACCCAAATATTTGAAGGATTTAGTCACATAGCCTTCCATGTTAAATCGTAACATTTATCTCCAAACAACATCAGTTGCTCTTAATGTCTCGTATTGAAAAGTAATTAACCTAATCACATATCCTCCATGATAGGTTGATATATTTCAATAGATAACCTAAAATAAACTTACTCTTAATTCATAAAATCATCTAACTAAAAAGAATCAGTCAAACTAACCAAGGACTTCACGTAGTCCAGTGGTAGGCGATAAATACCAGTTGCACTTTGTTTGTTGATTCGATTCCCGCAGCTTTGTACGACGCGACAAGTTGTCACACGGTCTGCGTGTTGTCCTTTTTCCAAAACTATGTAATTCTCAAATCATTCCCCAAAAAGAGATAAAATCATCAAAAATAACCATAACATAATTTAACCTCAATTTTATCTCATGCCTTTCACTTCCATCAGAACATATAGTAACCCATAATTACCTCAAAAGTAAGGATCATATAATTCCAAATGGTTCTTTATAACTATGTCAACAAAAGAACAGATTACTATTCCTTGAATAAAATTTTCTTATATTAAACATCCAGGTTACGCATACTATAAAAAGTCTTCTAATGTAACCCCATCATCAAAAGAGACTTAATACTCTTATTAATTTGACCATAACTCTTGAAGCCCTTATATGTTGACTTCTTTCTCATTCAACATTCTTTATGATCCATTAATCATTCCATTAAAACTTATTCTAAAATACTTCTTTCCTATAAAAAAAATCATGAATCATATCCTAAGATTCGAAAATAGTAAAACAAAAGTTATGAAATAATCCATACCTTTGATTGGTCATTGTCAGTTTCTTCATCCTCAATCGGAATGGAATTAGGTATTGGTAAACGAATACTTGTATGATATTGGTGATACCTTTCACAATACTTCTTCATAGGACATGTGTTTTCACAATGACCATTCACACCACATTTAAAACATTCAATTGATCCCTCAAAAAGAAATTCTTTCCCTTTCCTCGAGTCAACTAGATGCTTCCTTTTTCCATGGTAGGTTCTTGCTTTATGACCTTCATTTCCACATCTATAGCATATTTATGTCCCTTTGAAACATTTTCCTCGGTGTTTCTTTCCACATCTTTGACACATAGGTTTTTGAACACACTTACCTTTATGATTATTACCCGTAGTTCCGTAGGGATTTTTTTCACGCATATATGATGCCTTATAGAAATCACCAAGGTCTAGGAGGTCAATCATGACTCCAGATAGTTGGTTGAGGATAAACACAAGAGTTCTCATTTTAGCTCCCATATCATTCAGTTGCTTGCTCAAAAAACTATCACAGTTTCCTTCACATCCATTGTTACTTTTGTGCCTGCTAGATCCATCCATTTACTAAAACCAAAAAGGTCAGTGTGAGTATATCAACAAAACCATCATGTACTAATGAGGAAGATAAACACTAAGATATACTTACTCATTCACTTTATCAAAAACAAGGACTCTTTATGGAATCCTTACCATTGTGCTAATGTCACTTATTCTATAAGAATACCCTAACATCTAAAGTTATCCAAACCGACATTTGATACCAACTATTTGGACCCAGCCTTAAACCTTGCTTAATCTTGAGTTATTACAAGATTACATATTGAGGATCTTTTTAGGTTTAGAGTTTTAGAGAATTAGATCATAAAACATGCATTACATTCCACATTTACACAAAGTGGTTACATAAAAGATAGTATTCATTTTTTCCATCAATAAAAATATATTTAAAAATAAAGCATGGATTCTTTCTTAACACTTACTTGACACTATCATCATATCATGTACCTTTCCCTTGACCTGTGAAAAACATTTCAAAAAAACTTGGGATGAGAATAAAAATCTCAGTAAGGGTTATAAAAATATGGAAAGGAAACATGAGTTCATATATACATAAGAATGAAATCATACTTTACCCATAAAACATAGGCACTTTAACATACCTCATCAAATTATGAATAAATCATTGAAATCATAAGACATAAAAGGTAACTTGAGGCATTCATAACATTCTTACGTAGGGAGTAACCCTCTTGGTTACGTTTGGAATACCCACCACAGTATATTCCCTAAATCTCTTCGGAGAAACCTTAACGTTTCACTTCTTCATGTTACCCAATGAATTGGAGAGCTATATCAGCCTCACCGGCCCTTAGCTTATCACGGAACCACCCATCTTCATAACAATTCCCAAGAACCATAACATAATCTTATCGCATAAAACACGCATAAAGGAAATATAACATTTCCACCTTTCAATAACAAGATATCAATACAACACATTGAATATAAAAACATTATGAAAACCATTTTAAATACCAAAATAAATTAAAATTAAAACATGGTATTTATTTTTCTTTTCAAACGAGGCTATGGCTTATAGAGGAAGCCAAAATTCAAATAATGGTCAAGGTAGTAGAGAAGTCGTTGTCACCGCATACGTATTAGAAAAACATTCCCTTTTGTCGTTTAATAAACGTTTCATATAAAAAATATTCCTATTGAATAAATGTAAAATTCAAAGGGTTTTATACACTTTATAAAAGAAATTTGTTTATAAAACAAAATATGCCTCAATTAAAGGAGATTGAGACAAAGTCCCACACAAAGACGGTATCCTTGGATTAAGGATAAATCAGTTACATAATTATGTGTGATAAATGAATACACGAAATATAAGTGGGTATTATGTTTATAAAACTCAGATAACATTCACACATAATAATAGAATTACATATTAAAGGTCTACAAGTTTATCCCAAAGAATCAAAATTGGGTTAAGATGTTCCCTTGAAAAAATTCGACAGCCTAATGGCGTCACTTCAAAATTCAGAAAATTAGTTGATGAGAGATAAAAAGGGTATTTCATCACTTGGTCATAAAATTTACATCAATAAAGATATATAATAACATATCCCAACAAAATTGTATGTGAATTAAAAGACATAACAAAATAATTCTTTTAAAAAGAGGAGGGTGAAAGGTTCCCTTACCGACTTGGGTAACATTCGAAACGTACACCCCATTGAAGAAGGGTCATACAATGAATATGTAAATACCCATAAATGAAATTATATTACACAAATAGTATAATAATGGGAATTACATACCCCACTCAAAATAAATGGTGGCAAATGTAGCATAAATCTCACGAGACTAAAAGTGAGATGAAAAATCCCTTACGAAAAATCGGCAGCCTAACGGCGCCACATAAAACATACAAAAATGGATTGATGAGATCAAATATGGTCTCTCATCATATTAACAAAATTTTTATAGAAATAGGTATATAAAATAACATCCCCCAACCTAAAAAATAGGAGTTTAAAAGAAGTGGCATAAAGGAGAGTACATAAAAAGAAAGAGAGGGGTCAGTTCTTTTAAAAAAATTCGGTAGCATAACGGCGCCACTCAAAACATCCAAATTAGATTGATGAGAATGAATAGGTTCTATTATCATATGAACATAAAAATTAAATTAAGAGTAATATAAAAGAACATCCCAATAATAAGAAATATGAGCTTAAAAGGAATGACATAAATGAATGTACTTAAAAAAGAAAGAGAGGGGTAGGATCCCTTACCTCGGGTCCGACATGACTCGATCGTTCTTTAATCTCCTGAATAATAAACTTGAGTTAATTTGTACTTCCTTAAGAACCTTTTTCAAGTTCATTATTCCTTTTATATCACTTATTACTACGTTATTATTTAAGTTAATAACGGTCGTTTTAACGATCATTGGTACTTGAGTCAAAAATAAACTCTTTATAATTACAAATTGTTCATGTGGTAAAATATTAATTATATCCAGAATTTTATTCATGATGTAGATATCATATATATCATATATATCCAGTATATTCATGAATTTATAATATTACATAACATTTAGAGTTATGAAATGAAATACACTGTTCATGGAGACGTTAAGCCGTACGTACGCATGAACGCTACGTCAATTTCTATTTCATATTTAATGGAATTAAAATATAATGATACATAATAGTATTTTAATTCCAGTATGGTATCATATATAATATCATTAAATATATCCTTTATACGTACCACATATGGTATTAACAAATCCAATCACTTTGAGGGGGCGGTAGTCCTCACTTCCTAAAATGAAGATATCACGTATACCCATAATGGAAAAAAAAGGTATGCCATAAATGAAAAATAAAGAGGATTAAGGAAAAAAATTAAAATATTATATATCATATATAAATGTAGTGACATCATAATGGCCACCATTAAAGATGTTAAAAAAATATTGAACAATTATCATTTCGTGAGGCAGAAAATCACCAACCACAGAAACAGTATGTTCTTTAACCATTAGATGAAGGTGTGTGTTATTGTAGCTCGAATACTTATTATAAAAAAATCCTATTATATTGAAGATACTGGAGTTGTTACAAAATAAATGAATAAAAATAGTTTAGGGGGTTGGAGAAGCGAAATAAAACAAAAGGACTCAAGTGAAGACATTACCTTAAAATCGTTTAACTCCCTTTGGTTTGAGCTCAAAGGAATCCTTGGGAACCCTTATGACCAAAGTGAGGCTTCTAAGAGTTATAGAGGGATGTTTAGAGGAAACATGGGCCAGGGTTGGCCGATCCAAAGGCTTTGGAAGTGTGGGTAAGGAGGTAGAGGTGGGGGCCTTTTATAAGAGGAGGGGAGGGGCACTCTTAGAAAGTAAGAAAATGTTACTTTATTTTAGAATGAGGTTGGGATTTTAATGGTCTGAAATAGATTTGTTTCGAGGATAAGGTGATAAGGGTTCGAAATCCACCCATCCAATTGGTTTTTGACATGTGTAAATCTTATATTTTACATTATCTTTTCATTTTATTTAAATCGTTAAATAATGAGGTCATTGCTGCATCGCCATGATGTCATAAATAATTTAATTTATTTAATGTATAAAAATTATAAAAAAATAATATGATGTAGGAAATATTTTTAGATTTATAATGAATATTTATAGTCAAAAATCTTACTTGTATAACCGCATTTCAAAATAGTTTGTGTCATTTTTTAGTAAAACATCTCATGTTTGTGTCATTTTTTACTCTAACATTAAATAAAAAGTCATTTTTGTCATTTCCCAAACAAAGTGGCTCCATGGGGTCCCCAAGTTTACCAATGGATTTTCTTAGTCGTCCATGACACATCCAATGATGGTAGGACATGTTTCAAGCTCATCTCATATTATTAAAACATTAATTTTACCTTAAACAACACTAATTACCTCTAATCGCGATTAAAAACTTAATAAATTACTATTCACCAAAAAATTATTTTAATCCCCTTGAACCACATTTATTTCTTAATGACAACCATGTATGTCGGATTTTTGAAATTCAAAACACAAAGGTGGAAAAATTTCATTTAAATGGAAAATTAGTTTTTATAAGTACCACTTAGTGGTTTCAGTATTCATCAAAAATTGATGTTTTCAGAAAATAACAAAAAATTCACCCTAAGCTAAATTTGATATTCCAAATTCAAAAATGATTTCTATTTTACAAATTTCAAAACATATAAGTTGAATTAATTAATTTAATAATTAATTCCCGCTTTCAAAACAAATAGCGTGTTTTTATGAAACAAAATGTATCAAAAGAATGACACCAGTTTAAGTCCGATTTCAAAGTGAAATTAATTCCAACGACCAATATTGGATTAAATTGTAAAAATATATTATAATTTCACTTTAAACCCAATTAAAATGGCAATATAATCATTTAATAAATTATATTAAAAGTGGTTTTGAATTAAAATACAACATTTTTCACAATTCATTAAAAATGAACTTTGTGGGAAAAACACAAAAAATTTACACAAAGTAAATTTTTATGTGACGATTCCAAAGAAGAATTTTATTTTGTCAAATATAATGAATAAAATTGTCAAAAAGTGGATTTAAAAGAGGTTCCCCATCAAAAGGTGTTTAATCGACCCTTTAAAGAATATTAGAATGTTTACGCTTAAAATTGGATTCATTCGCATTTTTAATCCTCTATCATTTATTGTAAAAAGTAAAAATATTGTACAAACATATATAATCATTTTTTAGTTAGTTATATTCATTCCCGCCATCACAACAGCTAGCCATTAACAACCATTTAAAATATTATTATTTTATTATTAGAGTGGAACCTAAGATTCCCAAAAACTTGTTGTTGTGTGTTGGGTATACCATCGAGCATAGCATCCCATTTAAAGTAATATTAATATTTTATTCAAAAATATGGATAAATGTGAAAATTTCATATTCTTTATTTACCTGGGGTATTACAATATGATTACAAATTTACATAAATTGTTAGGGATTTGTTTTAAAATGTCATTGTTTCTCAAGAGTGATTTTGATTATTTTTTTGATTATGAAATATTATAATGAATCTCAAAATGATCCCAAGAAATTTTTTATGTATTTATTTCATTATATTACATGTTTTAATTTCATTTTTATATCTTTATGAACTCAAGATAATGAAGTAATTGTTTTAATATAAAATTACATTATTTATAATTTTGATTGACCATACATTTACTTACATATCCACATTCAATAAAAAATTTTAGAAAATGATTTTTAATTATATCCAAATATTATTAAAGTTAATATTTACCAATGTCTATATTTTTATAAAATGGTTTTAATTTAATATCCTTTCAATTTTTCCAACACCTTACTTCAGACTTTTCATTCTAAATGTGAATAAATTTTTTGTTTTCACTTATAGTGCATGAATAAAATTTTCTGATATCATCATCACTCAGTTATTTGAATCATTATTTATGAGTTTATATTATTATTTTCAATTAAATAATTTTACTTTATATAAATGAATTATTTATATTTTTAATAAGTAATTTTAATGTTAAAGAGGTATTTTTTCTCATTAAATGATATATTCATATTTTAATGCATTTTTAAATTTTTTATAACAACCTTTTTAATTTCATATATGTTTATAGGAATAATATCCAAATATACCATCCTTATTCTTTTTATCATTATGGTTTATGATTATGATAATAATATTTTTATGAAACCTATTTATTATATATGGTTATTCTATGATGAAATATTGAAATGATTATGCATCTTTCTTCCTTTAAATGGGATATGATATATGATAATTGATTTATGATCTTATATCGCACATTTAAATGGGTTGTGATTATTTAATGGGTTTGCATGATGTTTTATATCTTCCCAATTAATTGGGTAAATATAGATATTTCATAAAATAATAAGGATTAGAAAAGGGAGTGAACTGAGTTTAGTAACAGATTATGTCTACTATAATAGTTATAAAGGGAACTATTACTATTTATATGATATATTGGATACTAAAATTAATGCACTATGCTAGAATTGTTATGGATGCTTGAATTGAGAAATCATTTTCCATAATTTGTTTTTGAAAAAAAAACATATGTTTGGTGTCAATGTTATTCTCTAATGTCTCATGTTCATTGATTTCATTTTGTTTCACAGCATTGGAAATGCCAATATTTATTTGGTGACTCAAGATTTTGATATTTGATATAAAGGGTAAGGTTTTCAAATTTTAATACCATGTTTTCATAACCATCAATACATTTTTTGATTATGTGATCATTGTAAACTTCATTTTTTCCCTAATTGATAATTTGAGCTCTCCCTTTATTATATTTCCTTTCTAAGTGGTATGAACAAATAATTTATGTTTTATAAGTCAATGAATGGTGCATGATATAAATAATGTAGTTATAGATAATGTAGATATCTTTCAAAAACAAATTCCATATATGTTTACAAAGTTATTAATCCTATATGATTCAATCATAAATCATAATGTTAGGTAATAAATATTCGACTATTAATATTTCATATTTATATATTAAAAGTATAGTTATCTATAAAATATAATGTATTGAATAAGAGAAACATAAAGGTTCTTGAAATATTTTTATTCATCAATGGAATAGAAAATAAATTTTTTAAAACACAAAAATAATTGGACGTTGATTGAAATACTTAAAGGAAATTGATCTATAGAAAAAATAAATAAAAATTATAAAGGAGATAGTAAAAGTAAAAATTAAAAAATGGTTGGTGGTGAAGGGTTTATATAAAAAAGAAGGTATTAAAGATGATTATATATTCCCACCATTGGTGAGGCAAAAAAATATTTTTATAGTGATCAATTTTTTTGTTAATGACGTTATAGACTAGGAATATATGGATTTAAAGATATATCTTTATTATATAGTTTTATAGGAAGTTGTTATTAATGTTCATCCTAAGTGAAATTAATCACTTTAGAAGAAGGAATATATTTTTTATGTTGAAATGAAGTATTTTTAACATAATGAATTATCCAATATAGTTGAATAAGAAGTCTAAAAATTTCATTCTAAATGAAAGTTGTAGTGATTTTGATATAAATAATTTTTGTTATTATATGAAATGATATGTTTTAATTCATTTAATAATATTGTTATATGTAAATGATTTATGAATTTGATGTCTATAATTTTATCATACTGAGAAACTAAAGTTATTTTTTTCAACAGTTTTTTAGATAAATTACCTTATAAAACCTTATAAGATCTTCTTAGATGAGAATCAAGAGTTGCATGAAAATGTACACATTAATTTTATCCTATAGAAAATAATCTAGAAATGTAATCAACTGATTTTGAATGACTGGTTGATAATCTATCTCAACCAACCTTTCTAGAAATGTTAATAATTTTTAATAATATTAGAAATCAATTCACAGAGAAGATGGTAACATAGGGATAGTGAATCATTATTTATATATTATATGTTTTTTGGAACAAGATTTACGAGATTCGGTTGGGGTGAATTAGGGTGAAATACTAACATGAATATTTCAATGTAGTATTCTTAATTTCATTCAAGATATATTTCTCAAGTTGGTATGGACAATACTAAACCTATCACCTTATTACTCATTCCTCTTGACCATATGGAGTGCTGATAATTATTGGGGAATGTAGAACATCATTATAACAACTGGGTTTTTACTTGGTTTATAAAAATAGACTAGTCAAAGGAAAATACCATAATATAGGGTTGATTGTACCAAAATATACTAACGTTTACTAGTTTTTTGGATAAAAATTGTTCAACAATGGTCACATTGTTCATGGAACACTTTACTATCATGATTCAGGGTTTTGACACTCATAAACCATGGAATGGTTCTTCTTTCTCAACTCTTCGTACTATTTTGATTATATTACTTCCAAATTTATTATATTAATAGGTATTAATAAATATATTGGAATAATAATAGATTTTTTAAATATGTTTGAATAATATTCTTAATTTTATTCAATATGAATAACTTATTTACATAAAATTAACATTCAATGTGTTCTATTTGTGAAACATATAATTTTGTGAAACCCCAATATATATTAAAGTCCCACATTATTAAGACTCATGTATTCTCAAAAATATTTTCATTAAAGTTTTAAATCAAAAAGCATTCTCAAGCAAATTATATTCTATAAGATAATTCAATAATCTTGAATATTTTTTATAAAAATAGTGTATTTATAGATATCAATTATTTAAAAGAAATATCAAGGAACTCAGTGGCCTATTGAACATGGTGGATCATGGAAATCATTCACATAACATTTGTCTTTAAGGAATGTAGAATTTTTCTTCTTAATAATCATCCTCAAATACATATTTACATCTTTCATCCCTTTTTCGTAAAGTGGTTAGGTTTTTAAAATCATACAATAACATTTCACATAACATGGAAACATTACTTTTACATACCTTTAGCTCAAAAAATATCCTCTATCATTATTCATTCCCAAAAAATTTCTTTACGAGACTCCTTATTTCAAAGAACCTTCGATTTACCAATATAAATATTTAAAATAAACTATAACATATCCCAAAACATTTCACATTGACTGAAATCTTTATACCTATTCATGAAACTGTATATTTCATTATTCATAAGTATTATCCAATATTTATTTTACATTTTTTATGTAAAATTATTATGAATCATTACAAAAAAAATTTCATATAAATCCATATTTCACAAAATAAATTCCATTGATGTGAAATTATTATCTATATTTCAACCCATGTTTCCTATAACCCCTGATCCCCTTCCATAATTTTTAAACCAATGTTTTTTAGAACACAGGGAAACAACATGACATCAATTTCATTGTGTATGCTCTAAAATTCATGCTTTTTTGCTTCTCTACTAGTATGTTCTATTATGTTTTTTTAACAAATATATATATATATATATATATATATATATGAAAACATATTCTTTATTGGGGTTAATTCCAGGTTTTATAAGAATGAAAATAGAATGAAAAAATTAATTACTCATAATGTATTGAGTGATTAAATTAACAACCTAACATTATCATCTCAGTAGGTTATAAAAAATTCAAAATAGACAACAAGATACATATTTATATTCATGAAGAACACATTGTTATAACTCAAATATATGTATTTAATATCTAAAATTTATTTCTCAACAATAAATTATTATATAATATGCTCAATATTTAGGTATTAAATATTTTCCATGTGTAATAAATTCTCATTATAATTTCAAAAACCCTATCATAATGTATAAAACCCAAATTTAAAAAAATTAAACATCAAAATAGGTTTTGGTATATCATTATCCCATATTGAATTTTTTTCCATATTATCCTATGTAAACCCTATTTTAGTTACACAAAAAATTATATGGAATTTGATTTATCATTTATCATTTTCATTATGAATGATATTTTTCTCCCCAATTGAAAAAAATGAAATGGGTCATATGAAACCATATTTATTATTCAGGTTATCTCTCATTAATATGGTTACAACTTCTTATTTGGCTATACCACACCTAAGATCCAAAATAATATGGAGGAAATTAACACAATTTTCTTTTATGTATCCTTCTACTGTCATCACAATGTCCATAGATAATTTTTACATCAAAAAAAAGTACACTCCCATAAACAATAATCTCAATTAAGAAGATCTCCAAACAAAATCATAATCAAATTGGACACTCCATTATCATCCAACATTAGTAGATCATTTATATAGTGTTTTTATACCCCCATTGAGCTCCTTCATTATCATTTGAAACTATTTATCATTTTATTCTTGATGATATTTCCATTCATACTACCTTTCAAACTCAGAGCCATTTTTATTATATCAGTACAATTTTGATATGTTTTTAGTGAGTGAAATTACGACACAAAATAGAGCAATAAAAAAAAAAATATTCAGTCTATTGTGATGGAAATACTTATATGAAACAATACATTAATCTTGTAAATACAAATTTCATCCATATAACTGACATACTTTAATACTTTCTAACAGTGTAAATTTTTTTTAATAACATCTTATGATCTCAATCACACTAATGGAAAAATTCCAATGAATTAGAAATTAAGAATATTTTTTTAATACATAAATCATATTAAACTATCTGACACAAATCTTCAAATATAACATCTTAGAAACACATGGAATGAATGATATTCAATTCATTACACTACAGCTTTCTTGGGAAATTTTAAATATCCTAGAGTGCTTATCACGATATATTCCTAAATATATTTATATATGGAATGATACAACAAATTAAAAACATTCATTGAGTTGATTCCGAATATTAAATTCTACTTTAGAATATAAATACCTATTATTGTAATATTATTTATTTTCCACCTACTACATAGTATCATAAAAATAATCCACTAATATCATATCCTTGTAAAAAACTGATAAACAATATATGAATTATTTTTCTAATTATTTTTAAATTTATTACTTCTTGGTGGTTAAATAAAACATGATCTATGGCCTAATACCAATGTTTGGTTATTAATTATATCTTGGAACCAATTAACCATTCAATTATATATTTGAAATCTCTCTAGATCTCATTCGATTTTTTATCATGTGATATTACATTTCTATAAAAGCTACGTTCATATAATTTTTTTAAAAAAGTTTTTGTTTAACACAACTATTTGAATCTAATAACATATAAAAATATCAATTATTCTAATTATTATTGTAATATTTTTTTCATATATTATACACACCTATACACTTATATTGAATACACCATCCATGGTTCATATCTCTACATTAATCTTTATTATGTTCAAAAAAATATTTAAAACAGTTAATTTCATGGGGAGAGGGATACCTATAGAATCTTTAAAAAGATTATTTTAGTCGATCTTGATGGAGAATACCTTTGTTATTTTATGTTAATATATTATAATCCTTCTGTGATTATTCTAATATCACATCTAACAAAAAAATTTCAATATTTATTATTAGTTATTCTTTACCCACATAGTCAATCTTATTTCGATATATAGGTGTAGCTGGTTTGATTATTTTCACAATTTGGTATTCAAAATACTCATATCAATTTAACTCTTTGATACACCACATATGTTCCATTTTTCATGATTCTAATATGGAATAATAAGAGTAAAATAATTCTTACTATAGAAATTCAATATTTATTTGGTTTCTTAAGCAGTACCTTTATGTTTGAGTGGAAACTAATGTGATAAAAATGATAGTTGATCCTTCCACATTCTAAAATGGTGAGATATTCTTTTGTAATTAATATCCTATTTTGAGAAATTGCGTGAATATTTACTATAACTCCCTTTTTTTCTTTAATATCCATGTAAGCCACATCACCCTTTTTAGTTTGAGGTGTTTCTTTTTTTAGGTGAAAATCCTCCTTAAAACTAGAGTGGTGTCCCCTTTTTTTAATATTTTCATCATTTATCTATAAGAGGGATATTGTATGATGACAATGATATGTTATTTCTATATCATACATTGATATTCATTTTTTTCCTCTAGTACAGTGTACTTATTTTCAATCGTAAAATGTCATTATCCAGTATATGATTCTCTTTCTATGCCACTGGATTAGTGGACCATGTTATGTCATATTATTTCTTCCACCCACATTTCAAGTTGTATATCCTTTTCATATGACTGGGTGAGTGCATATAAAATAATATTCAATGAACACATAATTTGTATCATAATATAAAAATTTTGATGTCGATGATACTGTTGTTCTTCATTTATTGATATTCAAGGTTCTTGACACACTCTCATTATGTTTCCCATTATTCCATAGTAGTATCATCTCGTCACATCCTTTTTCTTGAGGTTATTTATATTTTATATTTAGTAATATTTTTTATTTGATATGTGAATTTTATATTTTCATCCTTGAATACTCTACTAATAGATACTTCTCTTCAAGAAAACTCCAAATTATCATTTATTATAGATAAACTAATCTTTCCATCTAACTATTAGAACTTCTAATCATTTTACATAATTATAGCTTCCATCAATATTAATATGACAGTAATATTGTTTCTATATTTTCTTCTTTCTTAAATTTTTTGCGGGGGTTAAAAAATACTTTTACCTCATTTTCCAATAAAATTTTTATAACATATCATATTTGTTCATAAATATCATTTTGACCTTTTATCTTGGATCCCATAATATTTATTCCATAATTTTGGTTCCCATCCACAATTTTTATCCTCTTATTCTCAAATTAAAATTATTCTTTAATTACATATTCCACCTATTATATAGTCTCATACTTATAAAAATTATATTTTGAGGACAAGATCTCTTCTTTATCATCAATCAAACTCCCTCTTAATAATAACCATACATCAAAGTCTTTATTTAGTTTTCATGTGTCAAATTATATTTGAGTGGTTCATCATCACACCTAAATACAAAAAATATTTCATTCTCTTGTACATAAATTTAAAATGGATCCTTAATCTTTTTTATTTAAATAATTTCATTGTTAATAATCCCAATTATTATATTTTCTTTCATAGTATTAATCATTCATATTTTTAATATCATTGAAATTATATTCACCCTTTTTCATGAGAATCAGTAATTATTAATGATTTAAATGATTAAGTTAATTCTTTAATATTATGTCAATTTCTTGTTCATGTTCATTGTTATATTGTATATATAATTTCAATAGACCATCAGCAGTTCAATTTTAATTTCTTTGATTGTCTTTTTATTTAAAAACCCATATGGTTCTACCTGTAGGTCAACTACATCATCATATTATATCTTTTAAAATAAGAACTCTTCTATTCAATATAGAAAAAATACATTTAATAAAAGGGTCGAATAAGATGAAATAAATTCATTAAAATTATTCACATTATTTATGTATCCAGCCTCCCAATGGTCATATTCTTATTCTATTTGATCTTCATGACTTTTTCTAATATAGTCTTCATAGAGAATTTCAAAATATTATTTTGAGGAGGATATTACAACATTATTTTCCTTCATTTTTTCTCTCTATTTTGTTTATAGGGTCTTCCATATATAACAAATTAGTATCTCAATATATGTTTTTCTTAAAACATCAATAGTAAATGATTTACTCTACATCATCTCCTTCTTTTCATTTATTTATTGTTTAATGTTCTTTTCCAGGGTGTAATATCATCATTTATACTTCATAATTTATTTAACACAATACTAAAGTTACATTATCATTTCTATCTATGATCTATAAATTCATCTTTATCAAAAAGGTAGGATTCATCATTGAATCTATGTTCTTAAATCTAAGCACTAATTTTGTGGCTAAAATGGGTCTTAACTTCTTCACTATGATACCACTTATTAAACTAGATACAACCAAATAGGAGTAGTTTTATTTAATTGATAGGTAAATTTATAATTTTATCCATATTTAGTGATATTTCATTTGGGGTCTTTTTACCATGTCGGTAGGAACTACTTTCAATCATTCACATGATTGCACCGTCCTCTCGATCACATTGTGTGATAAAAAATATTTAGGAATTTGATCCATCGTAGGCACCCTATGATTCTAACATGGTTCACCAAAAAATGGTTTTATAAGGAGAATATATTGATATGGTATCCATCATAGTAAAATCTTATCAACTTCTATAATTTTTTGGATACCAATTATATTAAAATTTTAATTCTATTTAAGGGTAACTATCGTTACAATATTTAGTGTATGGACACTCCTCAACCAAGGAACACTTCCTCTTCCTCACCTATACAAACTACAACAATGGAGGTACATCAATAGTTTATATACATTCTTGTATTCATTAATATATTAATATGATATAGATTTTATATATTTTAGAGTGAGGATCTTATTGAATCATAATCCTGATTTGATAATCACCGAATTCATTTTTCAGTATAATTAGATATTCAATGACTTCTCTTCAAGGAACACTTGATTTTTTGAATCCCCTAATTTTATTTAAATATTACATTTTTAAACTAATAAAATTTGGAACTATGATGTCATATGTTATAAAACATGATCCTTTCATTTTATTTTTATTTTTTAATAGATAAATATCATTAAAATGCAAAAGATTCGATAAATATTGTGTTCATAGAACATATTGATTCACATATGTTTTCTCATAGAATATAGTGGATCATGTAAATCAATCATGTAACATTAGAAATTGGTAAATTCAGATCATTTATCTCTAATGGATATCCATATATGATGTATCTATATATTTTATACCTTTATCCTTCATGGAATATGTACATATAAGTAAATATTGACAATTCATGTAATATAGAACAATATCATTCATGTAACTTTAGTTTATGAATATTTACCTATAATTATTAATTCAGGAAACTTTTCCTCACCAAAGATCCATGTATTGTGTTTTATTTTATTCACTAATGTAAATCATTCACAGAGCTCTACCATGACAAAAAAATTCACCTTAGATTTCTCATTGAATTCCTATTAAAAAAACCCTAATAATTCATTATACCTATAGAATTTTAAATTTCTATTCCATTATCTTAACAAAATATTATATTTCGTCACTACCATGAATTCATACAAATATCCATCCATTAAAAGCCCATAAATTTTCTGTAAAATACTTTTCTTACTTTTAAACAATAAACTTCATGAAAAATTGATCTCCCTATAAAATTATTCACAAAAAGATTTGGTAAAAACCCAAATGATATAACTTCTTGTTTATTATATAAGATTATAAATTCATGTTTCATTCTTATTTGCTTGTTATTAATATTTTCTCTATAAAAAAATAAAAATGCAAGAATATTCTTGAGATACAGGTTATGTCCATGTATTCTATACAATAAAACACCAAATAAAGATTTATAATAATCTATGGATTGAGTGATAGAAAAAATACCTATTTAAAATATGTCTATTGAAAAATATGGCAAATATTTAACTGGATTCTTCTTCCTATTCAATAATAAATAAATATCATAACATTTGGATATATAATTAGTTTCTTCCTCGAATTTCTGTTTATTGCATTCTCCAAGAATGGTAAGTATCTAATCATCTTCACCATATTACAACTTATACAAAAACACATTATTATTACAATACATTAGAAATAATATATTTGACACTGTGATTGACAATGAATCCAAAAAACATATAATTTTTTATAAAATGTTTTTCTGTACACAATGGATTTTACTCTACCATACACTAATTTTACAATGATATTTGTCATTTTATCCATGTAAAAAAAATTAAAGAAGCATTGGGATTATGTGAAATAAATCATTTTATACTTTAAAGAGTCAATGGATGCATCATTATGTAATACTGATAATGATTTGTTTAGTGATTTTTAGATGAATATTTCTCTTAATACATAGGATCATGGAGGAGTCATATATGATTCCCATTTACTTTTTAATGAATAAATGTTATCCAAATTTTGTAGTCGTAGAATGTTTTTAATTTATATACAATGTAATAATATTATGTTAATATTTATTAATTAGGTAAAAAGTTTATATAGATTTTGCGTTTGTTTAATGAATATAAAAAATGTTCAAATATAGGAATTATATTCTATGATATTGAGATTTCTATTCAAAATTATTAATGTCTAGTGTTTCAACCAAGAATGAAAAACAATGACATAAAATATCACTATATATGAACTTTTTAGGTTGTTAAAGTGTTGGATATATAAATAACAATATGTTAGAAAAATCATGTGGATATTTTTACAATGGTGATAATCCAAGAATTATTTTGGAAACATTGTGCCTCTATTAACCTTGAATGATCATATTGAGTAATGGAATCTTTATGAATTATACTGAGTATAACTTTTGTAGAATAGTTAAATTATTCTCAAAACCTGATTTAATTTCCATGTCATAAATTTTAGGTCTTCTAGGAAACTAGTGATTCAACAAATATTGTTTTTCAGATAGAGATCATTGGATTGAAGAAAACAATGAAATATGATTTTATATATGATTTTTTATAGATATTTTTATAGTGGTATGATATAAAATATTTTCTAGAAACAAAACACGAATGGCCTGAAGGCCTTCTTTTTTATTTTGTTATGGATAATCCCCCTTTTAAGGGTTTATGGGTAACATGTACAAGACCCGTAGGCCCCAGGCATAAGGACCAAAAAACCCACAATACATGACCCGAAGGCCCAGAGGCATACCATGCCCAATACATGACCCGTAGGCGCAGCCCACTTGAACTGCCACTCCCCAGATTTCTGCGTCATTGATCACCTAGCTCCCATCTTGAATTGCTGATCATCTAGCATTTTCCCATACAAAGCAGCATGGTTCCTGGTACCAATGGCGGCTGCCATACCCTCCCATTGTTCAAATTCGGTTAGCTCTGCATCTGGTGGGTGCTACTCTTGTTGCTCTGATCCACTTCTGGGGAATATTTTGTGTGAACTAGGAAACTCCATGGTCTACATGACCCGAAGGCCATGTGGCTCGAAGGCCTTTCATGTTTCATTAGATAGATCCCATCATATAGTGTCATTGGACAATGTTCCCATATATATTGTTCACCAGGGGTGAAAACTCTAATAATTTTCCATGTGCATGGTGATTAAATATTGGAACTTTTATATATAACATAATATCTTTCTTAGTTGAATGATATATTTTCATGAATCTCAATAGTAAATGAAACCTGTATATACGATGAAGAAATCTATATACTAAGGTGGTTCCCATTTTTTGATATAATTCAATGATTCGTTTTCAATATGTTGAATAATGAGTGTTTCTAACATCCTTATTTGAGTCTCTTTAATGATGTAAAGTTAGATATGAGTTTTTTAATCTCCTATATCTCTAGTGATGAATATCTTTTCGGTGTCCTCCCATAGATTCTTGATTTTTTTCCAACCCACATAAATTGTGTTTGTTACTTTTCATTCTTTTTTGTATTTAAGTTTATTTATGTGTATTATGGGGTGATTAGGTGGGGTGTCAGCATAGTTACAATATAAAAATTGGGAGTATATTTTTGGAAGCACCAATTTACAACAAATTAGTGGAGAATTTTTGGTTGTGCAGACTCAAGGAATCATAAAACAATTAGTCTAGTGTATGTTGTTCTTGTTAGGTCCATCATGTGGAATAGATAATGTTATTACTATAAGGTTTATATGATTTTATACTTTTGATAAGGGTGATATGGAATACCAACACTTATAAAAAATTTTAAAATTGAGCACATGAGGGCCCTTTAGAGATGACATTATATGTTTATTAAAGTATTATGGCTAAAAATATTTAACAACATTGAAAAACATTATTCAACCTGTGGAATACAAAATTATTCTTTAAATTAGAGGTAAGGATATATTTTATGTACAATAAAATTGTTTTCTAAATGATGATTTACATGGTGAAATTTGATGTCTTCATGAATGTTTGTAAACATTAATGAAATTACACGACCATGGAGGTGGGATTACCAACATATTTATCACAATGTACATATTATGTTTGATTCTATAAATTGTCCTTTGTAAATGTACATTTGTTCAACCCAAAATGAAAGGGTCCCTTAATATGGTACATATTAATGGAATTTTATAATGATAAGGTTTTCATATTATATTATTATTTATATTTAAAAATATATTGTGTATGTAAATGTTTTTTATGATTATTCAATGGTCACATTTTATAGGACCCTAAATCCTTCTTTATCCAGTTGATATATCACTAGAATCCTATTTTTTGGGATAAGAAATATTTTTTAATTATTAAATTTGGCTATCCTCAATCATCTATCACGTGTATGATGTATTTAAATATAATAAAAAATAAATTACAAATTTTATCTACGAAAACTCAAATTTCTACAAACATATTCTAGGTATTTTCAATAATGTCTTGGATACATTTTTTCTTATTAGAATGAAAATACATAGAGTAATATGATGTTTTATATAGTAACTCTACCCAGATTAAAAAATGGGTTACAATAATTTTTTTTTTAAATCAGGTTAATGTTTTTATTTTTTCAGGAATCACGATATGGTTCAGAGGATGGTTTTCAAACAATGCCACCAAATCATGGTAAAATTATAAATTCAAGTATTTTTTATATTAATTTACCCTTTCCCCTAAATGTACTCTTATGAAACAAATATAAATGAATTTCCAAAACAATATTGTGCATTTAATGTTAATTAAAATATTTTATTGGATTATTAATGAATCTCATCATTATTGGGGATAAATATGTTGAAAATATACGAAAAACAATTTTATAAATAATCAATAAGATGGTGTATCTAGTTATATTTCCATTTATAATTCTAGTATTGATTTTTATAAAAAGCTACTTGGGGATCATTTGATTTAATTTATGATTGTATATTAGACTCATTATAATAATTTTTGGTAACAAAATAAAACTCAATATTTTTTAAATTCAAAAACAATAACATCATGGGTTGGTAGATTCTATGTCACCCATTTATGGTGGAGGATCCATTAATTTTCCATTGATGTGATTCATAATAATATATGTATTCAAATTTATATTCATTTATCAAATATTGTTTTATTGAATTATGATAAATCATGGAATAATTTTGTAATGATGTAAAATGGATTTTTATAATTATTTTTAAAATAGTAATATTTATAATTATATTACATTTTTTAAATTAGAAGGATATTTTTTATGAAACCATATTAAATTATTAGGTTTATTTAAATATATATATAAATATAAGTAATTTATTTGAAAAAAAATAATATGCCTTTTTTGGATTCTCAAATAGTATGAATTTCAGTATCTTGGATCCTACCAAAGGTTCTTGGATGAGATGTTAATGTTTTAATGTGATATATATTTAATGAGATATATTTTTTATAAAATTTACCAAATCAAAATGTTAATTATTTTTTTATGGTTTGATCAAAATTAAGTTAATTTATTTGGTGATAAACTTTGTCAGTAGTGTTTTATATCACTCGTGTGTGTTGATATTATATATTTTGTATTTTCTATGAATTTTAACAAGGTAATTTATTTATCATGGTATGATAGTTGTGAATAATTATATTTGTTCCAATATAATAGTAATATTAATTAATATAACATTGGTGAATTGGGTTTTTAAACATGTTATATTTCATAACAACTCATTAATCATTTTCACATATTTTGTTACAAGGAATAAATTAATTTATTTGAAGAAATATATATATCTAATATAATGAATTTGAAATTTAAATATTTGTTTAAAGTGGAGTTGAGTTTTATATATTAAATTTGGTCACTCATTCAAGAGTGTAGAATTGTTTTTGAAATATTATAGGGTATTTTTTGAAGACACCATGCTTGATTTCTTGATTATTTATATAGATATTATATATCAATATTCTAAAAATAGAAATATTTTTTTAACAATTGTTGGGATCTATATAAATGATGGGGAATGAGTGGTATGATGTCATTCAATCATATTCCATATTGATGTGTAAGATGGACCATTGTTGGTGGTTTTCATCTTGTTATTCCTTCATGATATATTTGTCCACCATGAGAAAATAATATATACAATGATTAGTTTACATCACATTAATTTATCTTATTGAATGATGAAAGGTTAATATAATTTTTATTTTAATAAATATTAAACTTCATTACATGTATTTTGGGATTTTATTTATGTGAAAAATTATGGTTAAGGGTTTCATTTTAATCCATCGACAATAGTTTCATAATATTTTTAATGGGGAGAAGTATATGGTACCTTTAACATTTCTACGTCAATTGTATGGTTAACATTATTGATTTAATCATTATATAATGAAATATTATATAATAAAATTCAATTATTAATGAAATTATCAATACCATAATCTAAATAAAATTACCATCAGATGAAGGATAATACATGTTTTAAGGACATGAATGAGTGAAGGCATTTAATGATGAGTAACAGTGGTTTTTAGAATGCATTGGTCAGACATTGATTGTAGTATTTACATAATTTTTTTTCATAATAGATTATATGTATAACACAAGATCGATCAAGAACATACGAACATATAATCAATGTTTATATATGATGTGATAAATTAAGGGATAATTCCATTATATATGAGAATACGGCTTTATCATTTAATTAAATATTATAAAGAGTGTAGTTAATTATCATGGAGTTAAAAATATATTATTTACTTTAATAAATACTATTTATCAACATAATTTATAATTTAATTGACATTCATCAAAAATAAATTTAAAAATAACATATTGATCGATATTTTCTCATGTTCATCATTGAATCATAATTTTACTTCCATTCAAATAAAGGAAAATAATTTCACAATCAATTACAACATTATAATTATATTCATATTCATATTTTAATGATTTTATATTAAATATTTTATTTTTTAAATATTAGTAAAATTATAATGTTTTAATGTAGGAATATTAAACTTTTAAGGAATTTTATTTTTTTTATTTTAATTATGATTGAATCATCCTGAATATTTTATAAAAATATTTTTCTATTTGAAAAGCATATTTTCTTTATTTATACAGTTAAGATATATCATGATAAAATTAAAAATAAATAACTATTTATTATCTTATAAGTTATAATATAATTTCAACAATGGTATGGGATATTAAAAATCAAGAAAATATTTATTAGGCGGAATAGTATTTTATAAAATAACATAAATGAAAAGGTGAACAAAAAATAATTAAGGTGGCCAGGATTTTTGAATGTAAACTATCATATAAATGAGACTGTTTCTAATTTCATCTCATAATTAATTATATTTTTGACACAATTATAGAATAAGGAGTGATATTTGGTGATTTTATATTTTCCAAAATTTTATATGGGACATTCTATAAAATATTTTTAATAAATTGACTCACCCTTTGAATTTGAGGACCTTTATAAATTTCCATTAAAATAATTTTACCATGGTATTATTACTTATAAGATGATTAAAAAAATTATCAAGATAAATATAAATGAATACGATTTGATTTAGTTGCATGAAAATAAAAAATAAATCAAATGGATAAAGAAATAATTCTATACCCTTGAAAGTGAAAATTAAAGAGTTGAGAAACTTAAATGTTATTTTAACATATTTAAATGAATTTTAGAATGAATAGGTTATATAATCACTAAAATTTTAAAAGAATATTTTCAACTATATTAAAATAGTTAAATTTTATATATTATTTTCCAATGATATATACAACGATTATTAATTATAAATAGAAAATATTTTGTATCTCAAATTTTATAATTAATTCAATTAACCTTTGAATACTTGTTATAGGAATATGCACCACTCTCATTAAATTAATTACACCTCCACTAATATACATTATATAAAGAAAAACATATATCATATGTGATTTTAAAGGGTCTAACATAATATGAGATTGTATATCTTTATTGTGATTGGAATTATAAAAGAAAAGTATAAATTAATTTATTAAAATAATTGAATTATAATGATTATTTATTATATTTCTTATATATAATTATTTTCTAGGTGGGGAATGTCATATCTTTTGAAACCATCATAATGAGAGGTAGAATAGTAACAAGCTATATCTTTTTAACTATGGAAGGAATATTTATGATATTTCTAAATATACATGAAATCACTTAAATTGAAAATAATTGTTTCATTTTGATGAAATCAATTGATTGGCTATGATTGAATTAAAATTTAACTATAATAAATTAATCTATTTTAATATGTGTAAAAAAATATACATATTTTGTTTTGTGATGTTTTGGGGAATATGAATGTTCAATTTGGTGGAAGGATAATTTTGAAAAATAGGATTCATATCATCAAACCATTAGTTTCAAAATCCTAAGATGATGTTTAGGGATATTTCATGAAGCCTGAGAGATTCTTCAGGTTCTTAGTCCAGCCACACAAGATTCGTGTTAAGTTTCAATAGTATTTAAATTTTTCTATCATGGGGGAAGAATATGGTGTATATAGATTAAGAAAATATATGTGGATCACAAAGAATAGAGATGTTTATGGTATATGTTTTGTAACTCAACATTTTCTTGATTACATAGAGTATGGTTTGGTGGAAACTAAAAAGATAACTTAACTGACCATGTGACTATTAGGGGACATGGGGAATTTTCCATGATTATAGATAAATTAGGGGATATTTTTTAGACTGAAGTAGTAAAAATTTCTATTTTTTATAAAACTATGTATCTTATATATACAAGAGAGGTTCAATAGGATAGTGAATAACACATGGTTCAACAACTATTTGAAAAACCATGTGGAATATGATGCATCTCATTATAATTGAATGTTTAGCTTTATTCCCATTTAAATTTTTAGAGGGGATACCCCTCCTTTCTATAATCCCCCTCATCTTTGATACATATAATTCACCTACTCATTCATACATTATTATTCTTCATATTTTAATTGGTTTAGGTTTTATTAATCAATGATTGAAATTACTTTCATCCAATTACTTCAAATTTTCTACCTTTCCATTTTTTTTCTAAATTTAGATGTATGGCTAGAGGTTTTCTATTCCAATTCAACCTAATCATGGAGTAGTAAACATAGAATGTAAGGGTTTCTCCTTAAATTTTGTAGAGGATGTCCTATAAACCATTTTTTCTAAAGAGCCAAACTACTCATACAATATAAATCACATCAAAATTAATAAATTTTCCTTTAATAATATAATTTAATATAATAAAATTATTTATGAATAATTTTACTATAGGAATTGATACATAAACAATTTGTTTATATGTGATATATATCATCTCCCACTTAGTTATTTATATATATAAACCTTCATAGAACTATCACACATAAAAAATTGATTTATAATATGGGTAAAAGAAACTTAATAATGGGTAATCTTTGAATCCCATTATTGGTTAGAAAGAGAGATAAAAATTATAAAATAAGAATAATATGGTAATAACTCTATGATAACATTAACATAAAATTTGAGAAACCACACCCTACATATCAAATATCAAAACCTCAATTCACTAGTTTAATATTGGTACTTTATAAGACATGAATAAAAAATGATTCAAATAATCAGATCCAAGAGAACATAAATAGGCATATTAAATGGATTATTAACATACACATAAGTATAGAAGAAAATTTCTATAGTATACAAGGCTCATTTTCAAGGTTATTATAGTTTAATGGTTTCACTCTCCAAACCAACATATATTAAATGTTCACTCCCAAGACAATCATAGTTGAAAAAGTCCCTTACTAAAGCAGGTTCACACCCGATGGTATGACTACATATATCATGAGAAATAAATATATACCTGTTGTATTTTAGGGAGATATAGATCTCACCTTTCACATAATGAATATCACACTTATGTTTTACAAAAGAATAAAAAGCATTCACCATATCATATCCCATGAAAATAAATGGGTTTCAAAAACATTTCAAAATGGAATAAACATTGGAAATAAAGGTTGCACAAAAATTTTGTCTTTTCGTCATAGTATAACCTATGGAAATTTCAAAATTTTCATATACATTTCAACTTTTCATCATTGCAAAACTTATGAAAACTAAATAGGCTTCTTAAAAATATTTCCATCATAATTCTAAACCATCTCGATAAATAATAATTATGATCTCATTAAATCATATCCTCTATAAATACTACGTAATATCACAAAAAATCATCCGAGATGAATTTTTTTAAAGATCACTTGGAACATTTTTGGAGAAAATTATCATTGCCACTATTAATACATTTACTTAAAATATAATAATTTTATAAAACCTAAAGTAAAAAAATTTCATTCACAAAAATGTTATCAAAATTTAAAGAAATCCTCAAATCAATGTGTTTTCATTATTGTGGAAAAAGTAGTTCGTATTGTACTCAAATAAAAAATATTCATTTCATGTTTTTGGAAAAAAGCGAAAACATCATTCTCTGTAAAATGAAAAGAATATTACTTATAAAACATGTTATAAAATGTAAATAAAATGTGTATAATATTAATTAAAAAATTATTAGACAATATTGAATATATTTTTATATGAATTCTCTGAAAATGTTGTCATAGAAGAGATGATTTTTGACAGAGTAGGGAAATATAATTAGTTTTTTCATAAAACATTATTTTGGATTAATGATTAGTTGAAGATAGTAAAATTAATGTAATACATTAAATTTCTATATATAACTAGAGTAGATGACATTTGACGAGTTTATTGATAAATAGATAATATTATTTCACCATCAAAATAATCATCATAAAAATCCGGATAAATAATGTTACTGTAACATAAAAACAAATCCCCTTTGGAACCTTTTAAATCTTAAACCCCGTAAAAGAGTAACATTAAATGAAATATAAAATATAGTGTGAATAAAGAAAACCATTATATAACATTTCAAATGTTCATCATAGAATAATCTAAAAATAAGATATGTTCACAATGTAACATATTCCCAAATAATGAAATTTGTGATAAAAATCACAAAATTGAATTCTAGAAATTATTTAATCACATTTCAACCTCTTTTATAATAAATATATTACTTTTATAAATTTATTCCACAACTATAATTTTATATAGAATACTATATATTATTTTATTATAGCTTTTTATAACCTATCAATAACTATTATTTTTTAAAATCACAGATTTGGGTAATAAATAAATTTTTTCATGTATGTTTTTGTTTGGTATTTCTTTTCCTAAAACGTTGATTATAGTTCTATAATCTCCAAAATATTAATCATGATTTAAATATCTTATATAATCATTATATATATTTTTGAACAAATCAATAAAATATAGAAATATTAATATGAATTACACCATTTATGGAGATGTTATGTCACTCATATGTATAAAGGAAACATCAATTTTCATGTGGGGTGGAAAGAAGGAAATGTGAATATTAATACAACTTTATAGAATCATTGATATGTCATTAATATCATATATATTTATTAAATATATCTTTCTTAAAATGAATTAAAAAATTAAATTAATATCTTATCACATTGCTTCATGAAGAGGTTATTTGAACATACACATGAGTGATATTATCGATTTCCATCTTATTAGAAGAGGAAATAAAAAAAATAATCTCAGCTTGTCATAACACCTCTTCTTTTGAAAACAGCCATTTGTTAGCACCAAAAACCATCTTATTAGGGTTTCCTAAAAAAACTAATGTCTCTTGGAAATGTAAATGGAATGATAGAATATATTTGTGTGGGGCATGGACAAACTAAAAATATTTTTAAGTGTGAAGAAGAGAATATAAGGGGATCAATTTTATAAGTGGGAGAGAGAGAGAAAAATTAGAATGTTTAAAAAGAAAATGTTATAAATAAGTTTCATACATGGGAAAAAGAATAAAAATGAACCATTCTTGAATCGTATATTATATAAGGTTAAAATATATTCATCCTATAGAATTGTGACAATTAATATGTTCATTTAAACCCTTGTCTTTATTTTAACCCTTGGTAAACTTGTTTTAACAATATCTACAATAATTATTCATTACTATATTTTACTTTTCATTATGAAAAAAAATTATATAGATTTTATGGAATCCAATTCTTGAAACACAATTAATATTATTATTATTATTTAGTTTTAAATTAAACCAACAGATGTGGTTAAAAAGTTGTTTTTGTATGAGATAATTTTTATTAGAACAAAAAAATAATATAAAAAATTATTTATTAAACTTATTAAAATAAACAAAATTAGATTATTTATAATATATTTTACTGAATTTTATTTTTAAAACACTTTAATATAAAATGGACATTGGTAAATTCTTTAAACATAATGGCAGTTTTTAATAAGAATCTTTATTTCTCATTATTCATTGAAAAATATATATTTTTAGAAAATTCATAAAAATTCACCGTTATATAATATTTACATGGTGATTTCAAAAAATATATATATATTCTAAATATTTTATCTAAAATTTTATATGACTAAATTTATTATTTGTTCACAACAACAAATAAAAATGTTCTATTAGGGAAAAATGTATTTTTCAATCATATAAACACATTACTATAAATTAAGGACATATTTAAAAATATATATTATTTATATCAAACCATTATACTTACTTTTGGAATTATTATTATTCAAATTAATATGTATATATTTAATGGATAGGTTTTAATGACCATTCATATATAATAATAATAATAGTATATCATAGTTCATTAAAAATAAATGTTTCATGTAACACAAGCTATCAGAGAAATTATTTTTATATTTATTTTTTTCATAAAATATATAGTTGAAAATTTCACCCCATTTCAATTAATTTCACCCCAATTATTTTGTCACATTGATATGAAAATTGTGAATACATCCACCTCATTTTATAATTAGTTTCACATGTGCCTTCCTGATGTGGTTGGTTTCACCATAAAACGCTGACTAGGATAATGTTATTGTTCGATAAAAAATTCCTTCTATGGTAAAAAATCCGCAATGTTTTTTCTTATTAGTAAATATTTGGATCCAGTGTTATGATATCTTTGTTCCTCACATGTGAATGATTAGATATGTAATATATTAGGTGATATACATGGAACACATCGTGGACTTATGAATTATTTAGTTGAAGTGACAAGTGATAAGCCTCAATCCCCTACCCAATAAGGATTATTCAAGGGAAAAATAAACCGAGGGATTCTCTTTCTTTTATTCCTAATTCACTTTAATATATTTCATGGGGAAATTTGTATAAATACATTCTCATAGATTTCAAACTCCTAATCACGTCAATGATTGTCACCATAATATTTATGTTGAAATTATACTTCTCGTATGTGTTTCTAAATCGATATTACCTTATGTACCATTTCTTTAGCCATATATTGTCAATTTATCGTTCTTTATTCAACATTATATGTGGTCATTGGATTTATAAACATTATTCCAAATATTGAATCATAAGGATCGATTTGAATTTTTGAGTGGAATATATTACTATAAAAAACTCAACTATAAGAAGTTGTTTGTCCCTTCAACATTTAAAATACAAAAAAATCATTTACAGATTAAAATGTCATCTAAGATAAACTTTATTAATAAAGTTCCTATTTAGTTCTAAAAATAAATTATGTATCTATATATAATTGATATATTATCCATAACTTCAAGGTAAAACTTAGATCCAGATTATATATAATATAATATGGTTCTCCATGAAACTTTACCACTTCCATACTTTATATCATGAGAAGCTAATCATGATATAAATTTTTTCTATTAGTAATGAGGTGTGGTTACATTGGAGTTGATCAAATACCACATTTTTTACCATTTTTCCAATATATTTTTTGTAGTATGATGAAAAAATCCATGGAAATGTTTTCCAATTTTCATTATGGTATTGGTAATGGTTGTAAAATCCCCTTAAACGTTTTTCTCTCAAACTAAACATATTGACTTACCATGAAATGATATAAAAACTATCAAATATCTCTATTCGTACCATCCCACTAGAAATAATATTTCAAGTATCTATGCATTATTATACTTCAATTATAAATAATGAATTCGGATCCATGATATTCCTATATTGTATCCTAATTCAAATTGAGCATGTGTCAGACTCATAATAGTTTACGTAACCTATTTATTCCATCCAAACCAATGTTTAACTTCAAAAAATTTATCAGTTTATTTAAGAGATATAAATCTTAAATCCACACCTCTTTATTCTTAACTTTGATATAAGGTTGAAAAATCATTTTACAAATATAGGATTTTCACATCTCCTTCATCATTTCTATATACATCTTTCTCAAATCCATAACTATTGGTTCTGTTGTGATCCACATCATAGATAATGTTACAAAATAATTCAAACACAAAGAGTACAACACCTGGTTCTCTTTCCCATGGTGTTAATGTATTGATTATTAATGATTTTTAATAATTTATAACCATCTTATCTAGTGCATAGCCCACTCCTTAATGTGAATATATACATAAATCTTTTATCAAAAGTCTATCTATTAGAATATTCTCATTAATAATATTTCCTTGATATCATTAATTAAATTATTACTAAAGATATTTCTAAATCATGAGTTGGGTAATTTTTATCATGAATAATAAATTTTCATATGGAATAACCTATCAAGAAAACAAAATTTATAAGGATGCATCCCAACCCCATATTTAATGAATCACTAGAGATTTAAAACCCTTACCCTTTATTGGGTAATGTAAACATAGGTACACTATTTAATCATCTCCTATGTTCCATGAAATTTATGATGCATTAATTTATCTATATAAAATTCACTCCCTTCAAATTTATCTTTTCGAGTGTATTCGAAATCCCTATGAAATTAATCAAACTCATCAATAATATCATGCTATACTGAGAAAGCACCGAAACTCAATCATATTGATTGGTCATGGTCAAATTTCAATAGCCTCTATTATTGATACATCTGATGATATTACATAACATAGTATTATATGACCCAACTTTTGAACAACTTATATCCAAAATTCAAAATTTTAAAATATTCATATAGTTTATCCTTTCTTATGGTATTCAACACAATTCTAATGCTATTTTTATTATCTTTCATTTTTTATAGAATAGATAATAATATCATCTACAAGTACTACTACAAATTGATCAAGTTAATTACTAAAGAATCAATTAACAAAATCCATTAATATAGAGATGGTGATACTTAGAAAAGTTGTAATCACTATTTAATTATGGTGAAAATACCTTTTATGGAATGATTACAAGTGTATATCTTCGATATTAACCCCAATTTATGATATCAACAACAAATTAAATATTGTATAATTATTAAGATTGATTTAGTTGTTAAATTTATCATCAATATGGTGTAGATGATACATGTTCTTGATTTTGTTCTTATCTTGTTCCCGATAATCAATGGAGAGGTGCATTAATCCATCATTATTATTAACAAAATGATAGGTGAACCCCCAGGTGAACCACTTGAAAAAATAAACCATTTTTCAAGATTATCATAATGTTTAATCTATAATTATTTTAACTCAATTGAGTGTATTCTTTTGGGAGTCATTTAAATAAGGATAATAATAAGTATGTGTTTTATTGATAACTCAACATCATGATTCAGTGAATGACCTGAAAATAGTTCTTGAAAGGAAATGACAAACACCCATACAATAGAATAAGCATCAATGTTGTTTTTATCTCAATCGATCTAAGATAATCACCCATTTTTATGATTAATCTAGATCTATTAAATGGATATAACGTCAATTAAATATTTATATTAATCATATAACTAAAATCTGATCATAGGTTAGTTCAAATTTTATAATGTGACTTCTACTCCTAGGAAATTAATATGGATTTACCTAGTTAAATATATTCCATGCATATGATAACATTACCTTCAACTATATGCATAATAATGAGATTTAAAAAATCACATTCTCATAATATTCAACTATAGATGAATCATATACTTGATATGTGATCATCATTCAATTAAATTGTTTCGCTGCTAATTCAGTATCAAATTGTTGGGGTAAAATTATGATTCCCATTGAAAATTATTTATATATAAAACAATGGTTTGATATAATGTCTAAGAAGACATTATAATTTGTTGAGAAATAATAGTTTTACCATTCACCATATAGTTATCATACTGTCATCATAAATACTAATCTAATGATATTTTAAATTTTTTAATGGCGTAATAGGTTGTTAAAAATTGTATTTATCATTAAACTTCTATTTAATGAGTTGTTTTCATAAGATCTATAATACATTCATTTGAAACACTAGCGTGTGGGTGGTTCATTCTATGGAGCTTTCACACTATTCACTTCTCTATCTATGTTGATCCCCCACTACGATACTCAATTGCATAATGGTCTTATTTAATATTCTTAAATCCTTTACCAAACCCTTCAAAAAATCTCTATAATGTTTCCTTACACAATTTTACTATAAAGTAAGGTGCATATTCTTCTCTAAATAGTTTTTATAATTATTTGTAAATTTCTATTTCTTTCACAACAAAACCATGATATTGATTGTTAACTTCAATATACATTTCCACATTGTGAGCACATAGAATGAATTCATTATTGATAGTATGTTACATTAGGGGAAAATTATTTCATTGAATTAGTTTTAATCCATTGATGAATCCATTAACCTTACTTCTAAGTTTTATGATAATACCAAGATCATACCTCACAATTCTTGTGAAAATTTCTATTTTGTTACTTATGTATTCATCATTCATCGTTTATAAGATCATGGGATTAATTCTCATTTTTTTATTAATAATATGTGGAAATTAATTAATGGGAAATGATATTTTAATCTCATCGCATTATAGAGAGAAATTTATTCTATTTTATTCATATACATGGAGAGAGTCCACAATTTATCTTCTTCTCCATCCAAATGATAGATAGAAAAAAATAATTTTTCATGTTCTGAACAATAGAAATAATAAAATATATTTTTAGTTGTTCTTATCCATTTATTAATACTTACTGGATCAAAAAACCCACAAAAATAAAGACAAAGGTTCTTTATGAAGGGTTTAACATAATATTGTTCCCTCGTTTTCTTATTTGGATGCTCAGTATAACTTATTGATTAAGAAATTTGTGTAAGCATAGAAATTAAATGCTCTATTCCATTTCCTATGACATTTTTCCTTATATGAGAATAATTGATTCCTTTTCCATCACAGTCAACATTTTCATGATTCCTTCAGGTATAATAAATTTACTGAAAGGAAAAAACATAGGTCGAGAAAAATAAATCATATCAATAAACCAAAAAATATTTTAAAAAAATTATAGGATGTATAATTCATGACACATTATTTTCAATATATGACACCTTATAAATATCCAATCTAATTCAGGATAATAATAAATTCATGTCCTTCATGATGGTTCATAATGTAATTGATAATTTCTAAAATATATCCTCTGAGAGTGTCAAAACACATTTCTAACCAGGATTGTTTTCATGGACTAAGTGATGATCATGTCAAAGGTGAGTTCACCCTTTTTAGTGTCATTAAACCTAAATAAAATTATGTTAAATCAACGACCACTAATAGTATCAAGATAGAGATGTAATTAGTATCAAAGCACTCATTATATCATTCACCAATATTATAATAGATTTTTCTAAACATTTTATTATTATTATACTCATCCTTAAACATATCTCTATATATCAAAAGAATGTTTTATCATTAGAGTTTCAAAAGGCTAACTAATCCTACATAAGATACCAATTATAAATACCTCAACATATCATATATTGATATCAAATATAAATAAATTAATATTAATTATGTAGAAAATCCATCCATGATAGAGTTGTTTACGTCTAGTGGCTTTGGAATATTGGACACATAGAAAACTTATTAAAAGGTGGAATACCTATTCTCCCACTTATTTATTTATAAATAGAACCCTTAACATGAAAATCATACAAAAACCCCTTCATTATACCCTGGGTAAATAAAACATAAGAAAGGGTGGTCTATAATACTCATTGAAGTTAAATAAGTGGGATATCATTTATTAAATATCAATAACATGTAAAAAAGGGTATGATAACATGATTATAACATTTGAAAACTATACCATGTATATCAATGAAAAAAATTTTGGGGTAGGGAATAATGATATTTCAATTGATAAGACAAGAATAATAATACAATCAAATAACATGATCCATGAAAGAATAACATGGAATAAGGAATGGATTTTTATAAAACACAAAATAATATAATATTATTTCCATAATAGTTCAGGAACATTTATAAGCCTATTTTAATTGATTAGGTACAATAACAAAATAATCTTATTATATAAGGTTCACTGATAAGACTATCAAGGTGGAAATTGTCCATTAATAAACTACGTTAACATTCCATTATAATTCCTTGTATCTCATAAGAAATAAAATAACAAAAGAATCATTACGGGGAGTTATTATCCCCACACATCATATAATTAAACTAATATATATGTACACCATTAGATCATATATCATTATTCATATCAGAACCCATGAAAATAAATGCGTCTCATAAACATTTCTGAATAGAATAAATTATGGAATGGAAACATGATTCATTAATATTTAATCTTTTCATCGTATAATAACCCTTTGAGAAGGAACATGTTTCATTAATATTTTATCTTTTAATCATAGCATGACCCATGGAAATGGAATGTGTTTCATCAAAGTCTTATCATCATAAAAATAAACCATCTAGAAAAATCATAATTATGGTATAATTTGATCATATCCTGATCAAAGCATACATATCATCAAAGGATTTCAACATAGATAGAAATTTTTTTTGAATGATCACATGGAATATTTATTTTGTAAATTATCATTTCATCATAAAAAAATACATAAAATTTTTAAAAATAAAAAATATATGTCGTTTTCTTCTAAAAAATTACCTTGTAAATTTATAAAAGAGTCTTTAAACCATTTAGTTGTCATGGTGGTTGAAAATAACATTTAGTCCATACACACAAAAACTAATATTCCTTTCAAAGTTTCGATAAAAAGTCCATAGAGCCTCCACCCTAAATTGATATGATTATTACATAAAAATATTACTAAAAAATATAAAAAACGGTAAATTGAATTGAAAAATTAATTAAATAACAATAAAAAATTAAAACATTATTATAAAACATGTACATGGAAAATATTGGTTTTTTGACCGAAGGGGGAAATAATATCATATTTTTCTTTAAAAATTATGATTGATTCATGAGTAAATAAAGAAATGAATAAAAAGAAAAAACATAATTTTTATTAAAAACAATTTGAGAATACGTATCATTATTTTATTGAGATATATATAATAATATTTCAATATCATAAGTTTAATCATAAATAATCCTGATGAGAATTGTATTGTAACATAAAATCATTACCTCATTGGTAACTTTAGAACCATAAGTCCCATGATAAAATAATTTAATTGAAAAATTAAATAACATGGGAATATATAAATTCATGATATAACATGTAAGAAATGATTTGTATACACCACATAAAATATGATATGCCTATACCTTTACATATGTCCTAAAAAATTAAATTTGTGACGCAAATCCCTTACAATAAGTCTCAACGATCATTGTACACATTTGAATCACCTTTATAATAAATATTGGTTTCATATACATTTATTTAGAAACCGTTATCATATATATAATACCATATATTAATTTTTTATACCCTTTTATCACTCATTCATAATCAATTCACTATTAAAATCATTATTTTGAGTAATAACTTCCTTTTCCATGTATGTTTTAGCTATATATTTTTGATTATTATACATTAATTATGGTTACGTAATCTAAATAATATTAATTATAATATAAATATCATATATACACATAATAAAATTGTTTACAATCATCCATAAAATAGACAGATTGGAAAATTATTTACATCATTCATATAGATACTAGACCATATGCAGGTAAGTTCATTAGTCCCATTTTCTCAGTGGATATAAATAAGTAAGGGTAATTATTAATTCTCTTTTCTATACTCATTTATATTCCATAGATAAAATATATATTACTTAAATATAATATATTTTCCATCAGTGTAGAAATAAAATAAAAAACATATCACATCACTTTATAGAGGCGGAAGTCCACATGTAGTTACGAGTAACATTATCATTTTCCAATAGATTAGTTGAGGAAATAAAATAAAAAATGATAAGTTAACAATAATTATAATTATTTATAAAAGATAAATTGGTTTACACTAAAATATTTTATAAGATGTTTTCTAAACTAAAATAAGGCCTTTTAGAAAATGGGATTAAATTAATGATCAGATATGGGTAGGTATTCACTATACCAAGTGGATTTGGATGTGTAAAGTGGAGAGGAGTGGGTGTGACATTTTATAAGTTGAAGAGATGAATCACATTGAACTTTGGGAAGGAGTATGTTATACCCAAATTTTCTATATGAATCAAGAAACAAAAATTGAACATTTACAATCCTTATATGGGTTATGATCTAGATATTTCCATAGTATTTCTGTCTTTTAAACCCAAATCATTTTATTATAAACCCAGGTAAACCTGCTTTAACCATGGCCAAAATAACTAATTTTTAATATTGTTACTATTCATTATGAAATTAATTTATGTTGTCTTTATTATATAATACTTTTTATCATGTTTTGAAATATAGAATATATTTCTCTAAATTCAATTTTCATAAGGAGATGAAATTATTTTATAATTAATCCAATAGATGGGATGGAAAGAAAATTTTTAGAAGATGAAATTTTCATAATAATAAAAAGTATTAATATCAAAAACAAATCTTAATAGAATATATTTACCTAAATTTGATGGAATTTAATATAATTGAATTAATTTGTCTTTTAATCCATTGTAAGTCAAAAATGGATCTTTGAAAATGATTTAAATGAATATTTAGTTTTTAATAATAATTAAAATTTCTTACTGATAATGGAATAAATAATATTATTAAAAAAATCTCAAATATTTACTCTCAATTAATTTTTCCAATAAATTTTATAAATATAGAAAAAAATATTACATGTTTACAAAAAAATATATATATTATTTTTTGAGAAAAAATTATTTTTGATTCATTTAATGACTTTAATAAATATTTATTATAATTAATTAATTTATTTACTATATCAAAAATCTATATAAGTAGTTTTTAAAATACAGTTAATACTACTCATATTCCCAAGTTTAACAGCAAGTTTATAAGTGTAATGTTTAAATAATAATAATAATAATAATAATAATATCTTGTGGTTAGATAAAATAGAATGTTGTGTGTAAAATATACATTCAAAAATTTTCTTATATTTGAATAAAATACATTTCAAAATATATTGGTTTGTTACAATATATACTTGTATCCTCATTAATATGATAGAGTAAGTATCTGTTATGAATTTTCATAGTTTATTTTTCTAAGTATATAATTAAATTGGTTATAATTATGTAGTCATATATCATCAATTTCAACTATGTAGGTTTTGGGGTGTACCCTAAACCCTTTAAGTTTCCTTTGTTTAATTTTGGATGTGATAAGGCCCATTGGTAAGTCTTTCATCACGTATTCTATTTTTTCAATTTTTTTATTAAAATTTATATTATTTAATAAATAATTTTTTGGTTATATATAATTAATGTGAATGTTTTTTCTTGAGATAGGTTCCTCGGAGTTTGAGGGATGGTCAATAATCCACAGACGACTATTAATGTGTCATGAAAGAAGTTATAATGTGAAAAATTAAAATTGTAAATTGATCACATAAGGAAGGTTTTCCTTCAAAATATCCATATGAATTTATATATTTTTTATAATGCATGGGATGGGAGGTCCCACGAACAATGGAATTAGACTATTTAATTTAAATTTTTAGACTATTAAATAATTTTCATATTTAAATTATTATTCCATGAATATTAAAAATATCCAAGGCCATGATACTATTTTTTCATTGGATTTATACCTTAGTCACCAATGATGGATGCATCATCTACTAACTATTGTATAATTTTTAAACCCCTTTATAGGTGTAAAATATAATTAATTAACATAATCCTTTTCAGAGGCCAAATTATTGGTCACCTTGTCCATCCATGTGGAGGAAGGCGATGATTTAAATCTTGGTGTCTGTAGTGGTTCATAGCATAACCATTGGTAGCTGAGTAACCAACCTATAGTGAAAATAGATCTTGATTAAGGATTATTCCACCTCTTTAGTGGGCTACCAATGAGGTATACCATGTTTAGCATATAAGGTAATTCCATGATTATAAATTGGCGAGGGATGTTTTACCGCACTATAATGTGTAGTATAAAATATGTACAGGTTCAAGAATTCTAATAAAACTATTTTATTGTTTATTTTTTTATATATATTATACTCCCTATGATAATTGTAGTGGTCTATGATAAAATTATAGTAAGAGTGATCTTTTATTTTTATATTGAAATCTCCCTCTTGGGGGTTTACTCACCTAGACAAGAAAAAGATTCCTAGTGGTTTTCTATGATACTTATGAGTTTATTCTCTGTAAGAGAAAACTAACATAAGGATAGAATTTGTCTCTAATTTGCGAGAAAATTTTTCTTGGGATGGTTTTTCGAACTTATCAATATAATTTAGGGAACCAAATCTATTATAGTGAGAGGCATGGCCATCAAGATGTGAATCGAGGTACCCAAACAATAGTTGAAATAGGTATGCATGATCAAGGTCATGGGTTTAAGGATCTATAATAGTGTGGTATGATGTACATGTGGGACATTGTACACCAGACATGATTAGTTAAATTCCAGTATAGGATAAACCATGTAATGTACATTGTATTTTATTTATTTTATTTAATAATTTATTTATTTTTTCCAAGCACATGATATGGATATGTTACTATATTTTATGTATAATGTGAAACCTATTTGGTGATTCATTATTTAGTTTTATACAAAATGTATAACTGATCCTCTGTTTCCCTTAGTTACCCAAGAACCCTCACTTGTCATAGGTTCAGGATGGAATGAGTCTTTGAATTTTCTAATAGAGCTATAGAAGGATATATGTGATTCAATAATATAGATGATATGAGGGTTACATGTCATTGTGGGGCATAATTTTTTTTGGTCTTTATTTGTTTTATGTTGTTTATTCTCTATATTTTATTTTCATTTTGGGTGATTAATCTTGTATGATTTTATGTTATTACATCAATTTCTATCACTTGTTTTTACAATTTAATTGTTATATGAATAATTAGATGTTTCTGGTTAATGTTTGAAACTTTTTTTTTATTGTGAACTCTGATATTTTCATCTATTCTTCCCATATTTTCTTTGTAGACACGTTCTACTAGTTGATAGCTTCTGTTGTTTGGGGAGGCATGCCTAAGGTACAATTGTGACGGTTATTCCAGCCACCGATTAGTGGTATATGGTAGTGTGTTGATACAATGGTATATAAGATTGTGTATTCACTTTTCTATATATTTTGTAATGTAGAACCATGAGATATATAAATGTGTTGGAGCCAATGATAGATATATGGATGATGCATTATAAAAACATGTTTTGGTAGGAATCCTATGCTTACATTGGATTTAAATTGATATAATTGTTATGTTATATAAATATTGATATGATTCTCACCTTCTATAATAAAAATTCTTATATTGTTTATTAATTTTGGGTTATTAATTCAGGGATCATGGCTCAATTGAAAAAACCCATTAAGTGGTTTTTGGATCTTTGTCGTAAATGCTACAGACATCTCATGTATCATGATTAGGCATGAATAATTCACACTATATATTGGGGATATACTAATATAATTTTTATCAATGATGATATATGACCGACTATTTAATATGTGTAATACCCCTCATATGATGTTTTGCAATATAATATTTTGGTAGCATTTTACCCATCTAAAAAAACATGTATAAATTTCCTTATGAAGGAAAGATGTAAAGATTTACAGAGGGATTATTTTTTATGATAATGATATAGTAACTTGGTGGAAGGGACATATGGTGACCCTATTAGGTCAATTTAGGAAGTGGTTTACTAATTATAATCTAATTACAGGTCATTGTTATTTAGTTTATGTTATATAAAGAGTCAATGACACCGAATATGATGATCCAATATAGCTTGTAATGAAATTCTACATAACCATTAAAAGGACTATTTTTAGGATAAAACTTTTCTCATATGATTCTATCGGACATGTGAATGGTGACCTATGGGTTAGTGATTATTGAGGGGGAATCCCTATGGGTGGATGTTTAGTGAAAATTGGTTCCTATTAGGATGAGCTTTTTAAAAAAATTGATGTATTGTTAGTGGGAGATATTGGACCACACTAGATGCCTTGTGATATGTGAACTTCAATGAAAATATAACAGTTAGCCTAGGGGATATACTATAGTGACCACACAATATAATTCATTATTTCATTATGTTTTTGATGAGTTTTTTTAAGAGATAAATCCATGAGTGTGGTTATACTATATATGTAATATCATACGATATAGAAATATCATGCATGTTATTATTTTTAGGGTGGACACATGGAAGGTGTTTTCAAGGATATATCTTTTATTGGTTATAAATGTGCCTTTTGAGGGATAAAGAAACTGGGATCCTTATAATTTTGGTATCCAAGGCAGTTTTAGAGGGAATGAATGGAAGATTACCTCACCAAATTGATTTTGTATTCAATTTATAAGTATGGATAAATATTTAGTAAATTATTTTGGTTTTATTATAGTTCATTATGGTATCATGGTGTGCATTTTGGTTTGGAAAAAAATGAGGTTCTTTTATTGAAGTGTAGTTCTAAGGGTGCTTTTAGTTATTTGAAACTAATATACTGTAAGATTGTTTTCAGTGTTTTTTGGTGGTGGTCCTCATGTAGTGTGATATTTCAAACCATTTTTTGATGAGATCATCTATGATGATTTCAATTGCATGAGACGGAAATACTGGGCTGTCATGTTAATAAAGTTTGATGATGTGTGATTTACAGGGCCATGAGTTTGGTATCAATGACCATGTGATTTAGGTCAGTACTCCTACTATGTTTATATGTAGTTAAAACAGGTATTTTATTGTTAAACATAGTTCGTATTGAGCTTTAAATCCATGAATGTATGAGGAGGATAAGGGATAATGGGTAATAGTGAATTGATTTTATGCCTAGTAGTCTTGGAAAATAATGAGAAATGATTTGGATAATAAACATGTGTATGCTGTGATATGACATATTATGTATAATTAAGAGGAGTGGCTTGAGGAATCCAAATGGTAGGTATTACACATCTTACTTTTGGATAGTGTTGGACCTTGATATAAATTAGAATTATGTGCTTGTGGAGGATGGAGTTCCTTTGAGTAGGGAACATGAATTTGATGATTTTTTGTGTTACCATTAAGGCATGATTGATTTGGCCATGTTTTGTCATTATTAATGATAACATATACAATATAAAATGTTTATATTTGTATAAAAGTTTATTAATATAATGAAAAGAAAAATCATATATTAGCTGGTGTCATATCGGTTGTGGGTGATACAACCACACATGAGTATGGTTGTGATTTCATGAGGATAGTTTTCAATGAAATTATAGAATTTTTAAACCAATTATAAAATGGATCTTAGGTTATCTGGATTCAATAGTGAATTAATGGTCTAAATTTTCAAATGATACCAGATGTGTTCAAATCATAATGTATGAGCTCTGGATCAATATACCTGACCCATGTGTGATCGATTCGAAGGTAGTTTGGGTGATGGTGTGATAGGGAATGATCAATAATTTTTTGATATTTAAGAATTCAACAACTGAGTTTCACCAAAATATGGTTTTATACTTTTTTGGGATTATTTGAATGACCATTTTAATGAAAATGATATGAAGGATTATTGATCTGGAAATTCTGATGTGCATTGGCAGTTAAGATAGATCTTCATTAGAAAGGTCAACCCATATAATGTTTCTTTCTGATCTCACATTTATTGGGATGAGGTGTGGTGGAAAAAATTAAAATTTTCATTCATAACATAATGAGATGTTTTTTGGGAGTTATCAGATGTTTTCATGTAAAAATAATAACATTTGGTGATAGTGTGTGGATGTTCCAGACTCGTCTATTTAGTCTTGAATTTATGAATGAGGTGTGGTATCAGTGTTTGACTAGGATTTCCATTTACATATGAGTATTGTCTTTGTAACTATGTTAGGTTAATCATTATAACATGAAAACCTTTACTCGAAAGGGATTATGTCATTAAGAAACATCATAGTTTCAAAACATCAATTATAATATGGGTTTTATGGAGGGAAGCACTATAAACCAGGTAGTGAATTATTTGAAGACATTGTAACACATTGTAATAAATTAATATGGTTAGGTGTCATATTTTATGTATATTCATGGTAGCAGGAGGTAATTTTACATTTTATGATTTGGGTTCTGTATGATTGTAGTAATATAAGGGGAGATCATTCACCATTAAATATTTTGTGCATGAAGACTTGATGGAGAACGACATATTGTGATATGTCAGAATGAGTTATTGGAAGATCACTAAGACTTATTAATGATGGAAATTATTGTGCTTGGAGTTTTTAAAACCATATACATGATATAGGGTGTAAAATATAGAATGGAATTTAAAATAATTTTTTTAGTGGTTGGTTCTTAATTGATAACTAGTTTTTAGATTGAGAATATAAGTTTTTTTGAATTGTGATATTTTTTGTCATATATTTAGAGGCTTGATTGGTGGTTTGGGTTACTAAGTGAGTCTTGAGATATTCTTTTTATGTCTCTAAGGTATTTTGAGGAATTATTCTATAAAACATGGTTTGGTGTTCATGGTTTATGGGAAAACATGTGGAAACAATATAATTAGGAGGATTACATTTTTTTATAAAGTAGGGTTTTTTGGAATGTGTAACACCCCAAGCTTCCTCGGTATGTTTCCTTTCGAATAATGCAATGACGTGCATTGTACGCAACTTCGAGATTTTAACACACCACAACCAATCAAACTAGCCGTTATGAATAGTAATACCTACTTTTTGAAATTATATATATTTTATATTTCAAAATGGACTTCATTTTTGGATTCGGAATATCGAAATTAGCCTAAGGTGAAATTTTGGTACTTTTCGGATAACTTTCATATTTTGATGAATAGTGAAAATTACTAAATTTTAATTAAAAACAACTTTTTTAATCAAAATAATTAATAGTGATAAATTGTGAATTTGAGTGGTTTTAAAGTATATTTAGAATATATTTTTACCATTTAATATAATGTTGGTCATTGAACATAATTTTACAATTAAACCAAACATAAACAAGTGTCAATCTTTTGATAGTTATTATCTCTTAAAAACACGCTTTTTGTTTTGACAGCGGGAATTAATTTTAAATTAATTTCTGCCACTTCTGTGTTTTGAATTTAGAAAAATGGATTCCATATTTGGAATCAGGATGTCCAAATTGTGTAAATAGGTAACTTTTATTTTTAGACATTTTGAATAATTACTGCGGTAAATATTTTATTTACCATGGTTAAGGGTAAATCCGGTAAATAAGGGTTGAAGAAATAATATTATAATAATACTAAATTACCCTAAAACGTGTCTTAACCCTATTGGTTGATACATGGTCGACCATGGGCATCTTTGGGTCTATTTTGGGACCCCATGGATCCACTTGTAAGTGATAATGACACATTATATTAATAAAGCTAAAATAAAAATAAAAATGGCATAAGCTTACATCTTTTAGAAGAACAATTTTTACATAGGGTTATACATGTAGGATTTTCGATTATAAATATTCATTAGAAAGCTAAAAGGATTTCCTACATAATGATATTTTATTTATAATTTTTAGACATTACATAATTTATTTTATTTATGACACAATGATGATGCAGTAATTACTATAATAGTGAAAAATTAAAATAAGTGATATCATAAATACCCAAATAAATATAATATGAAACTTTTAATGAATTAAACTAATTCTCTAGGATAATATGATATATTAGAATTGATTTAATTGACTTTGTTCGAAGTAATCAATCTGTTATGAGTTTCACAAAAATCAACTATTGAATAGTGTCAAAATTGACAAAAAAGAGTTCTTAAAACAAATATTATATTATTAATTGATATTAAATTCCTAAAAATCTAAGGTTCGGCCAAGAGACTTATATTATGATAGGTTAATCATTAATGGACCACTTGGGGGTCGCTTGGATGTATATAGTAAGTTTATTAACCATATTATATAAAAATACAAAGAGACATTGTAAAAGTGAAACTAATTAACTTAGAGTTAATACTTAAACATAAGGTTAATATAAGTACCCAAACCTGTCTAAATTCTATTGGATGAGTTTTTTTCGACCTATCCTCACCTCATACTTTGAATAGTCAACTTTGGAGCCTTTAGAAACCGAATATGAATTTATTATAAATTAATATTTCTAGCTTTTCCAAAGGTGCCCCTCACCCCTCTTATAAAAGGGCACTCCTCCTTCTCATTTACTCACACCTCTCAAGCCACTTGGCTCGTCCAAACTCTGCCCAAATAAGCTCCCCACATCCCTCTCCTCCTCCTGGAAGCTTCCCCTTAGGCAGAAAGCATTTCAACAAGTCCTTTGGTTCCAACCAAAGTGAGTTACCTAAATTAAAGGTAACGATTTCTCTTAAATTATTTTCATTTATTTTGCTTCTTCAACCCCCAAACTGATTTTATTTCCCTTATTTTGTAACAACACCAGTATCCTCAATATACTAGGATGTTGTTATAATAAGTATTCAAACTACACATACACACAACTCCATCTAATGGATGATGAACATAATGTTTCTGTGGATGGCAAACTAACGCCTCACGAAACGATGATTGTTCAAAAACATATTACCGCCACTCATGGTGGCCATTATGATGGAACTGTAATTAAATATGATATTAATGATGTATATTTTATATATAAGCTTCTGTAATTCCATTTTATTTCATACCATTATTTGTTTCATGTTGTATATACATACGATAATTTCATTTGAGGAAGTGCGGACTACCGCCCCCTTAAAATGATATGACTCGTTCATACCACACATGGAACGTATAAAGGATGGTGTTAATGAACTTAAGTAACATATATAAAATATTATATTATACTGGAATAGTAATATACCTATGTATCATTTGGATTCGATTCTTTTAAAATAAAAAATTAAATGGAAGTAGCGTTCGTGCGTACGTACGGACTACCGTCTCCACGAACGCGATGAGATTCATTCTCCATCGTATCCATTCAAGTATAATTATCATTTAATGATTTAAAAATTATGTTTAAGGACTTGATATCATTCTGGATAGGAATAAGATACAACAAAAATGACTTATGTAACAAAACATATAAAAGAAAATGAGTAAGTTAACACCCGAAACGGCGTTAATACTAAGATATTATTAACAAATCAATGTTAAAAGATCATATATGATATCATATTAAAGTAAATGATTCTTTTATTATTCAATAACAATTATTTCACCATTATACAGGAGGTAAACCTACCATCGACCAAGGAAAAAGTACAAAGTATGGGATTTTCTTATCTCACTTTTAATTCCGTGAGAATTCCATTGATCACCACTTAATTATTGCATGTGGTGTATGTGTAATGCCCATGATTGTATTCATTGTGTTATATAATTTTATTTATGGGTATTTACATCATCATGGTATGATCTTTCTTTCATGGGTTTTTGTTTCGTAAGTTACCCAATCGATAAGGGAATTTGAGATTTCAATTTCCACTCTTTTGGCTTTACGCATATTTCATTGATTATACTACCCCAAGATTATGTGTGGAACCACTATTCATTTGATTATGTCATAATTTCCACTCTCCTTCCTATGGATATAAGTTTGATACACATAATCACTCATTTGTAATTCTCAAGTCATTGATATTAATTTGATAAGAGTAATTTTAACTCATTCACCATTTGTTGAGTTAAACATCCAATTCGTTGGTGTTGTTTTTACAAGAATATGTGTGAATATCCTTTGATTGTTTTACACTGAATATCCAATCATATTTAGTGTATTTATATTTGTCACACATAATTATATCGTTGATTTATCCTTAACCTAAGGATACGGCCTTTATGAGAGATTTCATCTCAATTTACATTCCATTGAGACTTCTTTGTTGATAGAAACCAAATCACTTTTATGTGGTGTATATAATGTGCTTTGACACAGTATATCATGAATCCCTTTATTATCGTGATATTACAAAGTTTTGATTACCTAAATTATTTTGTATTCAAGTGTCTCTTTTGGTTATAATCTCTAACCAAAATACCATTTTTAAATGTTTTAAATACTTATTCTTCTAAATCTTGCTCATTAATGTCCATGTTTTAAAAATGGTTTTAAGGATTTATTTATATGGACATTAAAGTTTTAGAAATTAAAACTCCTTTTAAAAAGTTTCAAAGTGGTATGGGACACTTTGATTCAAAAATCTACTTTCAAATGGCTTCTTGACAAATAGTGTGACTTTTAAATGTTTTCAAGAAAAGGGGGATATTTCTCTCAAATAGTTTTGATGATTATTTTCATCTATGTCAACATCCTTCATTACTCATGATTGAGGTTAATGTGATACAATACAATCTTCCATATTGTACCGAATGAGTTATGTTTGACTGTGGATGTGCTATTTTTATACCATTCATGGTTTGTGGTAAAAGTATTGACATTTCGTATGCTAGTTTTTAATACGAATGTTTATATTATGTTTAAACCTATTCATATGAGGAATGCATTGGACTTAATAAGTGACGGGTGGAGCCCGCTATAGCTCCTCGATGCATCGGTAGGTCTCATGAGACAAACTAGTGTCTTGGCACAAGGCCTTGGCAAAATCTTATTTGTAGTCTTGGCACGAGGCCTTGGCTATGTGGTTATGATAGTCTGGAATTATGCATTCCATCATTATGAAAGTGGTTATTGATATTGCATGTGATCATTCGACTAGTAGAATATCCATGTGAGTAAGTAAATGGAATTATTTCATTTTACCTTCGCCATTTTATGCTGAGTTTAAATTTAAAAGGCTTTTGGTTTAGTTATAAATTGCCTTAAGTGTTTATGCTTATTTATGAAAGCTTCTGCTATAATGTTATCCTTACTGAGCATCCGAGCTCACCCCTTTCAATGTTTTATTTTTCCCAGGATTATGAAGAAGTAATTTATGAATGACTTGCAGGGATAGTATGAGGGGATATGAAGACAAGATGTTTTTTTTATGATGTAATGTAAATTTTTTTGGATGTATCTAGTTATTCCAAGGCTACTAAACTAATCGGTCTTTCGAGACTTGATCTTTCTCATAATCATGCCAATGTTATGTAATAATGAACCGACTCTAGGTAATTAGGGTCGGGGCGTTACAGTTGGTATCAGAGGAAGTTTAGTACAAACCTTGGTAGCTAGATTTAGATAAACTCGGATTAGAGCACGTAGACCTAAGATGAACATTGAGGACTAGTATAAAAGAACTTCCTAGAATTTTGGTATTGTAGAGATTTTGTGAGTTTTCCGAGCAATACATCCCTGTCTGGATACGAGCAGGTAGAGGCGGCTCTGGCACAGATGTACCTAGGGGTAAAACCCGAAAACACCGCTTTGAGCTCGACTCGAACGGGAACTGGTGCACGACAACGGGCCTTGCTGCACTCTTGGTTACGACACTCCCGGGGGATATGCTTAGGATAATTTACATTTTTTTTACAAACCAATTTAAGTAATATATATATAAGATGAGAGTAAATGACCTTGGTTAATCCTAATATGTTTCAAATTGAGAATATGGTGACATTTTAATCTCTAAATGATTTTACGACCACTATTACTCACACAATGCTTTATGGTTTTAGTCAATGGCTGGATTCCAAGGAAGTCATAGTGACTTTGAGAATGATGTACAAGATGGGAACGGTGGTGGAAATGAGCAACAAAATGGAATGTTGATAGGCGTAAAAGATATCGTCTTTATGCCAAATCAGTTTTCCAAAAATATGATCAACAACATATATATTAACCAACTCCCAGACTCAACAAGGAAGAGAAAGGTGATAAATGATAAGAGCTCCAGCAATGGAGACCATGGAGAAAAGAACCCTCAATTTTCATCATGCAGGAAATGTGGAAAGAGACACCCAGGAAAGTGTCTCAATGGGACAACGAAATGTTTTACGTGCGGGAAGGAAGGAAATAAAGTAAAGAATTTCCGAAGAAAAATGAAGAGTACTATGGAAGAAGATAAAAATGGTCCCAAGAGTCCATTTACAGTCATTTGCCGTAAATGTAGGGGACCTGGCCATTACCCGAGTGAATGTCCTATTCTATAGGATATTTTCTTGGTAAAAGAAGAAGCTATGTGGGAATAAATGGTTGGAGAAATGTTTAAAAAGTATTAGCACTCCTTGTTGATGGGTTTACTATGGAATAATTTTCTTGTATTTGTAACCCCACAGTTTTCCATGTGAGAATGATATTTGAGGAAGAATTGTCTCTTCTCTTGTGGAAATAGGTATAAATAACCATTTGGATTTATATGATCATTGGGGTTTGAGAGAATTATAAGTTATTCTAATTTGGGATGAAGATTCAAGGTATGATATAACATTTGTGGTTAAATTTATGATATAGTATTTTGAGGAATTTATCTCATTTTGGCAATATTATAAAATATAGTTTTTGAAAAAGGACAACACGTAGACCGTGTGACAACCCGTCGCGTCGGACAAAGCTATGGGAATCGAACCCACAACCAAAGTGCGATTGTGATTTATCGCCTACCACTGGACTACGTGAAGTCCCTGGTTAGTGTGACTTTTTTTAGTTAAATGATTTTATTGATCAATAATAAGTTGATTTGGGTTCTTATTTCATATCAAAAGAATACCCTTGGTATATGAAAATGATTTGGTGATTAAGAGATAAATGTTATTTTGGAAGATGTTCGCTTTGTTGGGAACACTATATGCCCAAGGAAAATAGAATACTATGGGGTTTCATTTGTGGAGTAATGATAGATTTTTATCTACGTTTTTATTGTGGATTTATAGTGATTTGGGTTATTTATGGAAATGATTAACCTATAATAGAGAATATGTGATTAGGTTAATTACTTTTGAGTATGTGACTTTAAGAGTATCTGATGTCATTTGGAGATACAATTTAACATGGGAGACTACATAATCAAATTCTTCTATGTTTTGGGTTTCAATATTAGTTTGGATTTTATTAAAGGATTTTAAGGACAATTGGTTATTGAATGGTATCTATTTAACTTTGGGGTATTGTTGGTTTAATTTTAGAAATTAAGATTAGTGCATATTTATCTCAATGAATATCCTTTTGGGGGATCATTAGATCATTCACTGACCATTTTGGTTTTGATTAATCTTCAAAGACAATGTAAATATATGGTTTATCCTTCATGGATCATGTGATTCTATAGAAGTTTATTCTATCTCTTCCAGTGTGACCAAGTCTTCTTGAATACTCATCGTTTAAAAAAAAGAGTTAGTGGTGGAAATTTATTAAAAAATGAAAATCTACTTAAAATGTAAGTATATCTCATAATGTTCTTAGTCAATATCATAAATGAATTCCTCTTCCTTATGTAATGTAACTTTAAAAAAAAATGTTGTCCGTTTACTTTCCTAACTAGGAGACTAATGGTCGTTTGTCCCAACACAAGTTTGTGGTTTTCTCATTGTTAACTTTCTCCTGATCATGATTTCTATCCCTCTCCATCAGAACTTGACACTTAGTTTATCATCCATATCCATGTTTTCTTACATGGAATCCTAGTATGGGTTATCTTGGATGACCCCTATACCTCTCTTTCTTTCTTTTAAAGTGATAGTTTTATTGACTCTTTTTCCGATGTGGGACTTTCCATTATATTCCCAAGAAAAATTTTAAAAATTGCGAGGACGCAATTTATTGAAGTAGGGGAGAATGTAACACCCCAAGCTTCCTCGGTATGTTTCCTTTCGAATAATGCAATGACGTGCATTGTACGCAACTTCGAGATTTTAACACACCACAACCAATCAAACTAGCTGTTATGAATAGTAATACCTACTTTTTGAAATTATATATATTTTATATTTCAAAATGGACTTCATTTTTGGATTCGGAATATCGAATTTAGCCTAAGGTGAAATTTTGGTACTTTTCGGATAACTTTCATATTTTGATGAATAGTGAAAATTACTAAATTTTAATTAAAAACAACTTTTTTAATCAAAATAATTAATAGTGATAAATTGTGAATTTGAGTGGTTTTAAAGTATATTTAGAATATATTTTTACCATTTAATATAATGTTGGTCATTGAACATAATTTTACAATTAAACCGAACATAAACAAATGTCAATCTTTTGATAGTTATTATCTCTTAAAAACACGCTTTTTGTTTTGACAGCGGGAATTAATTTTAAATTAATTTCTGCCACTTCTATGTTTTGAATTTAGAAAAATGGATTCCATATTTGGAATCAGGATGTCCAAATTGTGTAAATAGGTAACTTTTATTTTTAGACATTTTGAATAATTACTGCGGTAAATATTTTATTTACCATGGTTAAGGGTAAATCCGGTAAATAAGGGTTAAAGAAATAATATTATAATAATACGAAATTACCCTAAAACGTGTCTTAACCCTATTGGTTGATACATGGTCGACCATGGGCATCTTATGGTCTATTTTGGGACCCCATGGATCCACTTGTAAGTGATAATGACACATTATATTAATAAAGCTAAAATAAAAATAAAAATGGCATAAGCTTACATCTTTTAGAAGAACAATTTTTACATAGGGTTATACATGTAGGAGTTTCGATTATAAATATTCATTAGAAATCTAAAAAGATTTCCTACATAATGATATTTTATTTATAATTTTTAGACATTACATAATTTATTTTATTTATGACACAATGATGATGCAGTAATTACTATAATAGTGAAAAATTAAAATAAGTGATATCATAAATACCCAAATAAATATAATATGAAACTTTTAATGAATTAAAATAATTTTCTAGGATAATATGATATATTAGGATTGATTTAATTGACTTTGTTCGAAGTAATCAATCTGTTATGAGTTTCACAAAAATCAACTATTGAATAGTGTCAAAATTGACAAAAAAGAGTTCTTAAAACAAATATTATATTATTAATTGATATTAAATTCCTAAAAATCTAAGGTTCGGCCAAGAGACTTATATTATGATAGGTTAATCATTAATGGACCACTTGGGGGTCGATTGGATGTATATAGTATGTTTATTAACCATATTATATAAAAATACAAAGAGACATTGTAAAAGTGAAACTAATTAACTTAGAGTTAATACTTAAAGATAAGGTTAATATAAGTACCCAAACCTGTCTAAATTCTATTGGATGAGTTTTTTTCGACCTATCCTCACCTCATACTTTGAATAGTCAACTTTGGAGCCTTTTGAAACCGAATATGAATTTATTATAAATTAATATTTCTAGCTTTTCCAAAGGTGCCCCTCACCCCTCTTATAAAAGGGCACTCCTCCTTCTCATTTACTCACACCTCTCAAGCCACTTGGCTCGTCCAAACTCTGCCCAAATAAGCTCCCCACATCCCTCTCCTCCTCCTGGAAGCTTCCCCTTAGGCAGAAAGCATTTCAACAAGTCCTTTGGTTCCAACCAAAGTGAGTTACCTAAATTAAAGGTAACGATTTCTCTTAAATTATTTTCATTTATTTTGCTTCTTCAACCCCCAAACTGATTTTATTTCCCTTCTTTTGTAACAACACCAGTATCCTCAATATACTAGTATGTTGTTATAATAAGTATTCAAACTACACATACACACAACTCCATCTAATGGATGATGAACATAATGTTTCTGTGGATGGCAAACTAACGCCTCACGAAACGATGATTGTTCAAAAACATATTACCGCCACTCATGGTGGCCATTATGATGGTACTGTAATTAAATATGATATTAATGATGTATATTTTATATATAATCTTCTGTAATTCCATTTTATTTCATACCATTATTCGTTTCATGTTGTATATACATACGATAATTTCATTTGAGGAAGTGCGGACTACCGCCCCCTTAAAATGATATGACTCGTTCATACCACACATGGAACGTATAAAGGATGGTGTTAATGAACTTAAGTAACAGATATAAAATATTATATTATACTGGAATAGTAATATACCTATGTATCATTTGGATTCGATTCTTTTAAAATAAAAAATTAAATGGAAGTAGCGTCCGTGCGGACGTACGGACTACCATCTCCACAAACGCGATGAGATTCATTCTCCATCGTATCCATTCAAGTATAATTATCATTTAATGATTTAAAAATTATGTTTAAGGACTTGATATCATTCTGGATATGAATAAGATACAACAAACATGACTTATGTAACAAAACATATAAAAGAAAATGAGTAAGTTAACACCCGAAACGCCGTTAATACTAATATATTATTAACAAATCAATGTTAAAAGATCATATATGATATCATATTAAAGTAAATGATTCTTTTATTATTCAATAACAATTATTTCACCATTATACAGGAGGTAAACCTACTATCGACCAAGGAAAAAGTACAAAGTAAGGGATTTTCTTATCTCACTTTTAATTCCGTGAGAATTCCATTGATCACCACTTAATTATTGCATGTGGTGTATGTGTAATGCCCATGATTGTATTAATTGTGTTATATAATTTTATTTATGGGTATTTACATCATCATGGTATGATCTTTCTTTCATGGGTTTTTGTTTCGTAAGTTACCCAATCGATAAGGGAATTTGAGATTTCAATTTCCACTCTTTTGGCTTTACGCATATTTCATTGATTATACTACCCCAAGATTATGTGTGGAACCACTATTCATTTGATTATGTCATAATTTCCACTCCCCTTCCTGTGGATATAAGTTTGATACACATAATCACTCATTTGTAATTCTCAAGTCATTGATATTAATTTGATAAGAGTAATTTTAACTCATTCACCATTTGTTGAGTTAAACATCCAATTCGTTGGTGTTGTTTTTACAAGAATATGTGTGAATATCCTTTGATTGTTTTACACTGAATATCCAATCATATTTAGTGTATTTATATTTGTCACACATAATTATATCGTTGATTTATCCTTAACCTAAGGATACGGCCTTTATGAGAGATTTCATCTCAATTTACATTCCATTGAGACTTCTTTGTTGATAGAAACCAAATCACTTTTATGTGGTGTATATAATGTGCTTTGACACAGTATATCATGAATCCCTTTATTCTCATGATATTACAAAGTTTTGATTACCTAAATTATTTGTATTCAAGTGTCTCTTTTGGTTATAATCTCTAACCAAAATACCATTTTTAAATGCTTTAAATACTTATTCTTCTAAATCTTGCTCATTAATGTCCATGTTTTAAAAATGGTTTTAAGGATTTATTTATATGGACATTAAAGTTTTAGAAATTAAAACTCCTTTTAAAAAGTTTCAAAGTGGTATGGGACACTTTGATTCAAAAATCTACTTTTAAATGGCTTCTTGACAAATAGTGTGACTTTTAAATGTTTTCAAGAAAAGGGGGATATTTCTCTCAAATAGTTTTGATGATTATTTTCGTCTATGTCAACTTCCTTCATTACTCATGATTGAGGTTAATGTGATACAATACAATCTTCCATATTGTACCGAATGAGTTATGTTTGACTGTGGATGTGCTATTTTTATACCATTCATGGTTTGTGGTAAAAGTATTGACATTTCGTATGCTAGTTTTTAATACGAATGTTTATATTATGTTTAAACCTATTCATATGAGGAATGCATTGGACTTAATAAGTGACGGGTGGAGCCCGCTATAGCTCCTCGATGCATCGATAGGTCTCATGAGACAAACTAGTGTCTTGGCACAAGGCCTTGGCAAAATATTATTTGTAGTCTTGGCACAAGGCCTTGGCTATGTGGTTATGATAGTCTGGAATTATGCATTCCATCATTATGAAAGTGGTTATTGATATTGCATGTGATCATTCGACTAGTAGAATATCCATGTGAGTAAGTAAATGGCATTATTTCATTTTACCTTCTCCATTTTATGCTGAGTTTAAATTTAAAAGGCTTTTGGTTTAGTTATAAATTGCCTTAAGTGTTTATGCTTATTTATGAAAGCTTCTGCTATAATGTTATCCTTACTGAGCATCCGAGCTCACCCCTTTCAATGTTTTATTTTTCCCAGGATTATGAAGAAGTAATTTATGAATGACTTTCAGGGATAGTATGAGGGGATATGAAGACAAGATGTTTTTTTTATGATGTAATGTAAAAATTTATGGATGTATATAGTTATTCCAAGGCTACTAAACGAATCGGTCTTTCGAGACTTGATCTTTCTCATAATCATGCCAATGTTATGTAATAATGCACCGACTCTAGGTAATTAGGGTCGGGGCGTTACAGAATGGATTGACCTTGGATTATAGAAAAACATATAAATCTCAATGAAATTCATTTGAGTGTATTAGGACATAAATATTATCACTATGTTTTTTCATGGTTCTAGAAAAAACATGTGAAATTTTAAACATTGAGAGAATGATCATTCATAGGGTTAGTGCATGGTTCGCAAAACCATATAGATCAATTTTACGTAGGAGTGTACCGAGACAATGCCTACCAAATGGTTTGAACATGGTTTAAAAAACAATGTATCTAATTAAAATAGAGTTTTTTCAATTTCCCTTAATCATTTAAGATAGGAGATTTATTTTTCCCCTCTTATTCTATTTCTTGGAAACATATAATTTTCAACTTCCTTCCACCATCACTTTTCCACAATATTTTTGTGTTTTAGTTGTGAATATTTGGCCACTAATTTTATTTCCTTACTCTCATCCCCCCTTAATCTATCACATAGTTTTATTATAATTTCAAACATTTTTTTAGGGTTTTTGTTTTGATTCCACTATATCATAGTGTAATTTACCAATCATTGTTGGGATACTAGTCAACTGCATTAAATGACATACAATGATACTATATAAACCATAGTTTTTAACTAATTTAGATGGTATGTTCTTTTTAGGAAATATCAAAGGTTTCTCATATAAACACAATAAAATTAAATATAATTTTGCTTTGTAAGATAATAATTTTTCTGGTATAGGTATTGGGGTGTGGTATAGACCCATTGTGTTTAATTGGTTATGATTTGTATATGAAAAGGCCACATGGTAGGGGTTTCATCACTAATGATATGTTTTGAAATATTGGATTTGAAATACATGGGTTTTTATTAAATAATATTTCTGGGTCTGTTTAATTATCATGGATTTTGTAAATTGAGATTGGCTCCTAAATATTTGGTTTCATGATGGTTATACATGTATTACTATAGATGAGGCTTAGAATAAGCATTTTTTAAATGAAATAAAATTGGAAATATTTCTCTTAATATAGGTCATATTCCATACTAGCACTTTTTATTTTATGAATCTTATTGATGTTTTATGGGATGCGCAATGAAAAAATGATAATGTCATCTAATTTAATTTAAAATATCCAATGATAAATCAATTTTGTAAATTATATTTATATTTATTTATGAGAAAAATATACCAAGGCCATGTTGGTACTTGTGCATTACAATTATTCCTAAGTTTTTAATTGTTATGGACCCAAAATTTGATTACACTGGTATTTTTTGAATCATTGAGTGTTTGGATATTTAAAAAAATAAAATGAATCCTAGTATTGGGGACTCATTTTTGGTTTTCATGGACCATCCTTGCAGATGATGGAGGTGAGTTGGTACTTGTTGGCCATATTGGATCATATCATGACCATGTTTAGGAGCGTGACCTACCATGAGTGACTCTAGTTTTAATGATGGTATTATTACTCCCCATTATTAGGTTTACTATGAGGATTATCTGGGTTATCCTTTGAGTTCATGACTAGATTGTTACATTTTAGGGATGTTCTACCTATGGGTAATAAGAAGTGTATAGTGATGAAGGGTTTAGAAACTCATCAAACACTGGGCTGTCATTAATTTATTATGTTATATAATATATTATCTCTAGGATTTCTAGAGGTCTATGGGAAAATGAAAGTAGTGGTGGTGTTTTTTTATATATAGAAAACACCCTCTAAGTGGTTTATTCTATTTGTTGAGAATTCACTATTTGGGGTGGTCAGTGATAATTGTAGGATCATTAAGTATTTGAGAAAAATAATATAGTGTAGGAATATAGTTCTATTAAATGAGGTTGTGTGGGAGGTCGGTGATACTTATTTCTACACCAGGGAGACATTATTCTTTTACATTGGGATTAATAATCCTTGTGATGATATCAAATAAACCTCGATGATAGTTAAATAAGGTATTGTTGATTGGGGTCACATACCAAAGGAGAGTAAAAATATGGTTTGTGGTACATGGGTTGGCTTAATTTACTTGATGTGATATGAAATATTCTATAATAGGCCAAAGAAAATACTCTTTCATGTTTATTTTATATATTTTTAATGATAATTTATTCATTCTAAGTATTTCTGATTCACATATAGCTACATTGTTTATATAGTTTGGGACTATGTTGTGGGAGAAATATTGAGTTTTTTACTCATGCGTTACTCGGGCCATCATGCAACTTGGGGACCTTGGAATCCCACACTTTTTGGGGGTTCAGTTTGGATTGAGGCTGAGAATAACCTGATCAATATAATGTTATTCAGATTGGATTCATATTTTCGGATGACGTGATACTCAAGGGTTATAGTAGAGCCACTTGTATTTTAATTTTCCACATTATTTTTTTTCTATAAATTTCATCAACATGGTAGGTGATCTATCCTATTTTTTTATATTTTATTAATTCATTTAATTTTGCATGTATTTTTCTACCTTACTATTTTTTACAAACTATTATTCTATTATTTCAGATAGGAAAATTATTTTTAACAATTATGATTCCACACTATGATATTTAACGTATTGTCTCCCCAGAGTACCACCCTAGAACACCGATAATGGTCAAAATCCTTTTGTTTATGTGCAGGTACACTTATTGTATAGTATTAACATTCAATTGGTGTATTATTTAGTGGTATCAAAATTAGGATATTACAAACACATTGTCTAGGGTCATGGAAAATATTTGTTATGGTATTATTAAAATTCATGTATAAAGGTGATAAATAATTTAATGTCATTTATATAGGAATAAATAAATATATATTTCAATGATGTTTTGATAAAACCTATTTAGGGATTCGTAAAAATATATATGATTTGAATCAAAATAATTATAGATTTGGGTGATAGTTTAGTTCAATTTGATATGTATTTAAATCCATTATTGATAACTATAATTATATTTTAAATCCATGTAAGGTAAAATATCATGTAGTTTAATTTGTATAAGAATTCAATTATATTACATTAATTATTAATATGTATTATGGAGCATTATGTTTTCCTTTTTATGGTCATAGTGCGAGGAACATTAAAAACAATATATAGTAGTTAGTTCTCAAGAAACAGATGACTTTTTAGATTCTATTACTAAAATAATTATAAATTTATAATAACATAATGGTTATTTTTTGAAACATTAATTTGACAATTCCCATAAAATATTCATCACATCAATAAAATATATTTATTAAATATTATAATTAAAACTTGGAAATTATATGTAAATATTATTAAATAAGACCTGTGGTTTAGATACATCAATATAATGTGACATAAATAATGTATGAATATCAAGTGTTGAAAGCATACAAGATATTGATATTTATTCTAATTATTTTATTACATACTAACCTTTGAGATTTAGGTCATGAGGATGCACATGCATATAAGAATTCTATTTTTTTTATTTTTCATTGCATAGAAAAGAATACAATTATGTGTATCGGCACATAGACCTAATAATATTTTTAATGAATATAATGAATCATTTACATTGATATATGGAGATAAAATGTGATGATAGATATATAAGATGTTTTAATGTGTTTTGTTTGTAATGATGGGGCTAAAATTAGGTGAATAACTCAATAAAGCATTTTCCTCTTCCCTTGTAATCAGAGAATATATATCTTGAATATCAATTAAAATGGAAATAAATTATAAAATCACGGGCCATATAATTTTTTGAAATACATGATTATATAAATTAAAATAAATATAAATAGATTATTTATGTTCATGATAAGAATATATGTCATGTGTTATTAGATATTGATAGTTCAAGGGATTATATTTCACAATATAATTCATAAGAACAATGGTATAGTTTAAAAATTTACTTCTTTCTCTATGTGTTCCAAATTTTATTTCATGAAATTGATCATGGAATCTATGTGAGTTGTCCTAATTCTACTTAGAATGGTCCCTATATGGTCATATACATATGGTATCACAAATCAAATTAAAATCCATTTAATTTATTATTAATAATATGTACATTAATTATTTATGGAAAGTATACATTATTGTCATGTTAATCTTATGAATTTAATCCAAAGATATTCTAGTTTAGAGTATGTGGGATGAATTATATTTTTTTTGTTCTCACGGATATAAATAAATATATATTAATAAAATATTTTAATGAACGGGTTAAAATAAATATTTATTTAGTTGATCGAATATTAAAATATAAATTTATTCAGAATATTAATGAAATTATCTTTTTAATTGAACATATAGATTGATTTTAATGATTTATTGGAAACTTTTTATTATATTATTTATCATTTAAATTATTATTTACTTTTTTATCTATATAATGATATGTTATATATTTCATTTCATTAGATACATTAATATTATAATTATTTTTTAACAAGGGGAATAACATTGTTTAAATTATTAGATAAGGTCCGTAATGAAATTATTATTATTTAACTATATGAATATATTGCACATTATATCATTTTCTTGGATAGTTTTGTTATAGATAATAGAGACACCACATGAATTCTCTCAGTATCTAGTGGTAAAAATCTCCCATCCTTTAATAGTAGAACTAAGAGAGGATAAAAGCATTTTTTTCAATCAATAACGAATAACGAGAAGAACATTAAACATCTGTGCAACCACCAAATATTTCAAAGAACAATTTTTAGATATTTATGAAGAAAATGTGGGTAAATCTCAGGTATTATTCATTTTTATTCCCCACAAAATTTATAAACATTTAAAGTGAAATGGAAAAATCAATAAATTTGATTACAAAACATTATAAAATATTATATTAATTAATTATAAATAAAATGTTCCATATACACTCTACAAAATATGAATTTTAAATGATTATGTATATTTTATAATGATAAATTATAGTCAAATTGAAACTCCTCTTGAGTGATAACATAAATTATTGGTACAAGTACTTGGGAACTATAATACACAAAGATAAAAAGTTTTATGTGTTAGAGTAAAAATTCCTATTAATACTTTTCAAAATCTTTTTGAAAAAGATAAAAATGTATTTTTGAAACACATTGATTATTAATTGGATTTAAAATAACTGATGAGATCATTCATCATTAGAGATAATTAGAAGCTTCATGATGAAATGGACGAAAATTCCTTTTGGTCACAAATTTTTCATCTCTATGAGAAGAATAATATATTAGAGAGTTTTGAAATATCTTGTTAACACTCTGAAGTCAGTTTAGGAGATGATGTTAGATCTAAAAATCTTTTATTCAAGATGATGGACTATATTGATAATTTCAAAATTCTAGGATTCATGTTGCCCAAATCATATGGCACAAATCTCATCTCCTCCTCACTCACTTCAATCAACTCAAATTTTATTATGAATTTCATTATGATAAATATATATAAGTCACTTATATTTATATTTCATTGATTATCCTTGTGTTTAAAATCGTAAAGCGTGAAAAATCATATTATCTTAAGGTGAAAAAATCTAAATTCAACAAGAAATGATCTATGGCATGTTCAAATCCTTGGACAATTTTCATCACCCTTCATAGAAGTGAATCTTATAGAGGGACGAAAAATAGAAGGATATTGAATGAATATAAATTATTATTAAAAATCAAGAAGAATAACTATTAATTAGATAATAATAAAGGATATTCGTTAGGTATGTTTGTTATCAATTATAATTTCTCTTTTTCTACATATTGGAAACTAGGTATATCTTTTGGTTCTGATAGTTATATCCAAATATAAAAAAAATATTTTTTTAGAATATTAATAAAATTCATGTTGATATTTAAGATACTTATTGAGAAAAATATTTATGTGGGATATATAAGGCTAACTTATCTTATTGCAATCTGTAAAGGAATTAGATTTAACGAAATATTAGTATGTCCCCAATGCACCTAAAAACATTATTTTTGTGAAAATATTAATTTTTGATTGTTTTATTTCCTTATATATAACTAAAAGATGTTTCTTTTATAGATATATAATATCTGATGGTATGTCTAATATAAAAAAAATTATATTTATATACTATAATATCAAAATCAATTCATGGTAGTTTTTAATGAATCAAATTCACATGGATCAAATCTCACTTTATCATGGCATCTTCATCATTGAAAAGTAAAGTAGATGTGCATGAAAAAACTATATATTAATGGTATTTATACTATTCTAATATGAAAACTTTATATATATTCCATGTTTTATTATTCAAAAAATAAAAAAAATGATCCTTTTAGTGTAATGGGTGAGATATTATCAATGATTTTAGATTTATGTTTACAATATTCTGGGTAGACCGTATCTAGAATAATCTATAGGTACATAATCACAAATTATTGTATTTTCTAAAAATTAAACTCTATATATAAATAACTAAATGATTTTTTATAAGACTAATTCTTTATAGAATTTATGTATTATAAGAGTGATGTAGATAATCATTTTTGTAATAATAAACTAATATTCACTCAAATGGAGCGGGGAGTTTCATAACTAAGTTTATATTAACTATAAAAATTAATTTTGGATATTATCCAAAATATATCTTATTTATATACCACAATGGAATGGTTGAATTTGAATAAATAAATTTACCTTTTTTAAAAATGTAAACATTGATGATGACAATGATATATACAAATATTCAATTATTCTTTTTGGGGTTATGAATTACAGTCAACCATATAAAAACTAAACAGAGTTCCTACTGAAGTTAATGTGAATTAATATATGATATATAGCCTGAAAATTCATAAATTATCTCTGAAATATATTTATATGACTATGAATCGTTTTTAAATTCAAATTATTGATCTAATGTTTCACCATGAGGTGAAATGGATTTCTTTTTATGATATCCCTATAGTGACTAGGATTTTAACCAAGTGAGGATTAAATCAAATTTATGTTTAAATTATTTGGATATATGAATTGGTAAGATAAAAAATTGATCATATAATATGATGATAGAAAAGTAATATAATAATTCTGTTGAATATATGGTGTAGTGATTACCCTCAGTTGAGACGACGTACATTTTTGAGTGTGGTCAATCAACGATAAAATATATTAGTTATAAAAAAATATTCTTATCATGTTCATCAATATTTTTTATGAATTGATTATATCATATTATTTAATTATAATATTGTAAAATTGAGACAACATTTGAATTTGAAACACGGGGTTTACCCTAGTAACATTATAATTTTTTTCATATTATGCCCCGTTATGGTTTTCATTCACAGGAAGAATAAAAAATATATAAAAAATATATTAAATTATTCAATAAATGTATTACCTAATAATTGTTTATAAATAATTCTATTTCAGAATTTACTTATGGATAGATACATATCCCAATGATTTGTGAGAATACACTTGGGGAAGGGAGCATAGAGTTTTATTGAAAATATATGAGGGAGAAACCATGATGAAAAGTTGTGAAGGATTCATGGAATCAATGATGAATGCAACAAAATAAGTAAATAAATAATAATGATAACATTATTCACCATTTAAAAAAATACTTTCATTATAGGGAATTTTTACTTTTTTAATTTCTCTATTGCACTTTTATTTTCAAGGCAGAAATTAATTTCTTCTTCGAATACTAGAATCTATGTGAAGACCTATTGATTTATAGATTTCTTATGTTCCATGGACTAATTTTATGTCTACATTTTAATATGTTCTTTTATTTTTCACCCATATGTTAAATGGACTTTTTTTCAATTTCCATCAATGATATTCTATTTTTCTTATCCCATTATATTTTATTTATTTATTTTTATTTTATGGGTAGGAATAAAAATTGAGAATCTTGGATATATTTGAATCTGATCAAATCACCAGACCACATGTGATTTCTGGTTATTAATAGTAGTCTTTATTGAAAATATTGTGAATTTTGGATTATATAAGGACATAGAAGTTGGTATGTGTGGTATCTCTAAGAAAGGCAATGAATGATGATGGGTATCTAATACAGATGGTGGTGGATTTTATTCCCAGAAATTGAAGGGTGAAGGATGAAATATGTTGGTGTAACATCCATGGTCATGATTATAATATTTTAGAAAAAATAAATGATTATGGTCAACATATCATGGGTAGAAGATGAATTAGGTTTGAAAAAAATGACATCATATCATGTATTTTTGATACCCATATATTGTGAATCTCATGCATGTTGTGGCTAGGGTATTGAATGGACTTAAATATCACACACCATGTGAAATAACATATACTCAATATACAAATAGATAAAATATAAGGAGGTTATGGAGATTAACCACCTATGAATCCATTTTTACTTACACCCCATGGGGAGAGGGACCATATGTTTTACACCAAGATTCTAAACAACATGGGCGTTAGTGGTATACATTGTGTACCCCACCTGACCTGACACATAGTTTATAATATTATTTGAGATGCTTATGTGGGATTTCTATTACATATATTGTTCATGTACTCAACTATTTTTTTAGAGGAGAAACTATATATACCCCAAGGGAAACAATGGGTACTTCCCCAACAGTTCCTCACTTGTCGTGTCACCTTAGTTGCAGTTTGATTTGGAATTTCAATTTGATGAAACATGGTTTTATTGTATGAAGTTCCCAATATGGGAAATATCATTGATATTATAGATATGGTTCATGGTAGGTAAAATGGGAATCTCTCTAATTTATTATCCATTCAATTAATAGGTTCAATAATGACTTGTACTAGTGTTTTTAGGGATGGTATACATTCAATAGTAGAATATTATATTGATTCCGGAGTTCCAAAATTCATTTATTTAGACAGGGTTGGTACCCCCATACACACCTATTGTGTGGGTCATCTATTTGTTTCGTCAGTACCCCGTGTTTTTTTGTTCATGGAAGGTGTGGGTCCTCTATCAAGGGTAGTACACCATCAACCACTACAGACATATAATCGAGGCATGTGTCCCATAGATTAGATATAGATATGATATATAGTTTTCAACTCCCTGAAATTTTATATACATTTTTAGATTCATGCTATTTATATACCATAGAATTTGGTTCTCCCTTATCTGAATAACATCCTTCAAAGATGTTTGTCCTCCAATTCACATCTTTTCATTGTGGCATGATTTAAGACGTTTGAGAAATATAGAATTCTATTGGAATTGTATTCCTGAATAGATCAGGGGATGCATTCAAGATATGATATTATGACTAGAAATTAACTTTAGAGTTTTGGGATTTTTTCTGATATGAGAATCCTTATCTCCTCTTATAATATGGAATATGGGGATTGGAGATATGATTGTAGGGAATTCTCTTTGCCCATAATACTCCTAGTAAATGTGAGTATTTTTAAAATTACTTTATTTATATCATAAACTCTTTATTATAGATTTGTATTACATGATTTGTTTTTTTTTTGTTTCTTTTGTGTTTTAAGGAATCTAACCGAGTATGTCTATAGTCACTCCCAAGTGGGAATTTTTACCCAACATTTGTTTTCAATGAAGATGATGCACAACATCACATACAGGATTAGTGGAAATGTATATGATTTGGCTTGTTCATAATTAACAGAAAGTGATGTTTTCTAACAGTACAATTTGAGGTGATCTATGGTGGTTGGGGTTAATATTGTTGAATGAGAGTGATCTAGAATTACATGTGATGTTGAGGTGAATCATAGTAATTTTTATAAAAGATACTAAATGTGTTGATTTTTCCTTTTATATTTTCCTGATGATATGTTCTTATGCTTTTGGTCACACACATTCTTTGGTTTTAGGATATATCAATATAATTTATCATTTATATATTTTTCTATTATATTTTTTATCTTTCGTATTGGTGATATATATCTATTCAGCTGATGGTTGGATTGGGTTGGGACTCACAATTAATCATTGACTCGAGTGGAGAATTAGTCTATAAGATCACATCTAAGAGGCATCAAAGTGGTTTTATTATAGTTTTTTGATATTGATTTTGCAGTTAATTTTGGAATGATTCGGTAATTCATGTAATTTTATTAGGGTATTTTTGAATTGTGTTATCATATTAGAGAAACTTTCATAGGTACAATAGCCAACATATCCTTTCTATAAGACTCAGAAAACATGTTAGTGGGTGAAAATCTCTGAGATATCATTTATCTGATTTAAAAAAGTATTATAAGCACCATATAGTGGTCAGTTGTTATCTTTCATGTTTTTTATGTTCCATGACATCATTATAGACACTAATACTTGTGGGTTCAACCTATTTCTATATGGATGATTCACAATGGTATCCTTATTTTATGTAGAGGCATGGCCATTATCATCCAATGAATTTGTTATTTCCTCCCACAATCAATTAGTAAAAAATGATGTTTTTATGATTCTCTGCTAAGATATATAGTTGATGGATAACAAAATGTAGTTCCTCTACCCCACATATTTTTTGTGTATATATTTCAGTAATAGTTGATTATTGTTCCTACATAATTGGATAGGACTACCTAAGATCATATATATATATATATATATTATGGATGAGGATTCAGATTTCATGATGAAATCTTATCCATTAAGGGATACATGTTTTTTTATTCTTTAATGATCCTTTATTCATCTATTATATGATTTTAAAAATTCTTTTCTTTTATAAAACATTAAATTCACCTTTATTACAGTGTATGATGTTTTATATTTTTTTTGGAATAAACATTATCAAATGGAATTGAATATTTCACATGGTGGAATAACCATTTATGAGTATTATTTTGAAAACCACAAAACCAATGAATTTTTCATTGAATATATGTTGTGGTGAAATAATATTACATTACTTAGTAGATACCTTATACTAGTAGTTATCAAGATGTAGTTGTGTTTCCTAAGAAAAAAAAACTTTTGTCGATATCCCCTAAAGTGAAAAATGGCAGGTTCGATGTTTTTTATAGGATGTACCATGGCTATAGAGTTGGGTGGTGACTCTACTAATGAACCCCAATGGTGTCATGGATAGACCTTCATCAAGTGTGGTTTCCCTAAAATAGAATATCACATGGTCGAAATAAGTTTCCAAGTGGGGATTTTTTATTGAAAATTTTATTTTGGTTTGATATAATAGTGCTAATATAGTTGGTGATCAAAGATGTGTTGATCCACTCCCACGAAACCACCATATTCTAGTTACTTTCAATCATAGATTGTAGAAAACCCGAATTGTGGGATGACGTGTGTAATTAATTGTTTATATTTGAACATATATTTTTCAAGTTCAAGTAATGATACATGTTCACTCCATAAGGAACCTCATGCTTTTCAATGTTCCAATTACATAATCATGCTACACCATATATTTATGGATGTAGATACCCATAGAATCTCTAGATTAACTATAGTAAACTAGAGAGTTTCCGTTGATGAAAAAATTCATTAAATAACTTCTTTTAGTGAAGTGAGGTCATTGTTGGTGAAAAAATAGGACTATTCAAATAATCTATTATATATTAGGAGGTGGCGTTTTAACCACCTAAATAAAATATTTGTTATCTATTAATGATTTGAAAGGTTATGGAATTATGATTTATGAGGTGGAACCATTCTACATAAGTGAGTGAGATTCCCTTCAATGGTGGGGGATGAGATAATCAGCCAGTAGTTAAGTTGAAATACCATTTCTTTGGTTTCTGTGTATTGGTAAATTATGATCATGTATTATAATCCACATTCCATGCATATGGGGGATTTCCATTATACATAAAGATGTTAACCTTTAGTCGAACATTGTTGAATGTATGATGTATGCAAAGAGTTTCATTCAAAGGTTGATTTTCAAATATTGAATAGTAGTATTATGAGCACCTTGTTCTAGTATTAGAGTTGATTGATTGAATATTTTATTATATCATATCAATGAGGATATATTATGGTGATTAATGGATATTCCCTAGAATTTTACAATGTTTACCTATTTTGTAATAGGCTATCATGTGTAAGATATGTGATCTTGGGATAAATATGGTTTTTTTGGATATTATATCCATTGATGATGGTGATTTGAAAATATAAAATATGGGTAAACATTACTCAATGATTATTGTAAATGTATCTAAATCTAGGTATTAGAGGATTTACATGAGACACTATTCTTGATGATTGTTTGTTTAAGATGGAGAGGGAGATGTTTCTCACCTACAATCAAGGTTGATGGTCCCAAACACATATCTTCTGTGAGAGTGTCATGTGGTATAGATTTAGTCATATTATTATAGCGGTACCATATTTTCAATAGATAGAAACATGAATGGATTTCTTGATAGTGGTGATTATGATGACCACTTCCCCAAAAGAAACATGGATCTACCCTTTGTGTCTGTTCTTATTATCATGAGGAAAATCCAATGTGGATACCTCCATTTTAGAGCACGGGCCTCAAGGTGTAGTTTAGTTGATCTTTTGGTGAATACTTATCGCAAGAAAACTATATTTATATAGTGTATGATAATGATTTTCCCTAGATTTTATATATATTAGCCGCTCATTCTGAGTTATAACATGTTTTGTATCAAGTAGTGTATGTTAATTAGAGTGGTATATAATATATACCTTTTATTATAATGGACTAAGACACTATAATGGAACTTTAATAAAATTTTGTAGTTGATATTACTTTTTTATGATCATGATGTGATTTTCAATGGCCTTCATAAAAGAGATGACAACACAACTAGTCAATCATCTATAGTGTGAGAAAGATATTAGAAGATTATCGTCATGATGGGGGATTTTCATTGATGTTCAATTATATGTTTCAGAGGATGGTTTATATTTAAATTTTGGAACAATTTTTCAAAAAAATGGTTTCAATTTCTCTATACAGAGAAGATGATAGAGAAACTATGTAGAGTACATACTTTTGTTCTTCATATAAACCATTCCAATTTTAGTATAGAATTATTTGATGTCGTTGGTTATATCATATGATATAGGTGGATTCATCGCATGTGTTATCCATATTTAATTATCTCAAAATGTTATTATTATATTACTCTATCCAATGATGACTTTATTACAGCACCCTTTTAGGAATTGTTTTGATGGTCTGTGGTTTCATTTAACTGCATGTGGTGGGGAAACATTAATATGATTAGTGGATTTTGGTGTTGAGTCATTAAATGGTAGATAAATGAATCCTCATAAATATATATTATAAGTACCATGGGAATGGTATATTTATGATTGAAATATGATGTATCCTCTCTTTGTAGTTTTGTTCTTATGTCCAATTATAGTTGGGACCTACACTAATGAAAGAATTTAATGTAGTGGTAGGGAATCATCACATGAGTAGTATATGTGAGACTCATTACAGTAGATAATTTTTTGTATTCTTTCTTTAGGATAAATATTTTAATGTTTTGAGGATGTAGTGACCTGTGTTTTACTCAAGTGAGATGAATCTCAATTTTGAGTTTTCATGACTGAAGACCTCACAAGGGATAAAATAGTAAATTAAACATAGAAGGAAAAATAAGAGAAATTAATTAACGGTTTGTCTATTAATGGGTGTGGTTATAACTCATGGGATGAGGTAATATAAAATAATTAGAACATAAGGGACATGATAAAAATATATTAAGAAATCGAACATAACTTTTATCATTTACACAAATATTTTTCATGAAATGATTACTTATATTGAAAGAATCCTTGAATATGAAAATATACAAAGGATTTGAGTCTAGAATAATTAATTAACAAATGGAATATAATATTTCATAATTTTAGCGAGTCCCAATTTGGTTTTCATTCCAGGGTGTATTAAATAGGATAAATTAAATTATTATTTAAATTATTTAACTAAATTCTGACCAAAACCATCCTCTAAAAACACAATTTACATAAATCTCCTAGGATAGTCATATAAACCTTATATTCGAGAAGAAAATATCGCGATAGGGATCTAAAAGGATGATTTACGATATCCATGTCTAAATCCATTATCACCAGTCAAATAGAATTCTTATAATTGAAAACAAATAGGGGAATAACCAATGACATCACTGTTAATGTGTTCTTCAAAAATGGTTGAACCATTTAAATGTTATGTAAATCATATATTTGGAATTTTTCAATTCATATTTGATATTAAAATAATAGAATAATGTTTTATTATAATAATTTAATATAATAAATATATGAATTTAAAATTCAGAATGGATTGGTTTTTATCTGGCTTCTCATCGTTCTTCCCATTTTCATCTTCATTATATGGTATTTCTATGATTTGATGTTCACGATCTGATTTAAACATGATAAAATACATAAAATATTTTATATTGTTCATTTTTATTATAGTAAAAATGATATGTCAAGTTATTCTATGATTAAATATGAATACAAAGCCAATGAGTTGTGGTATATCGTTGTATGATAAAAATTGATGATTTGAATCTCATGAAAATGGTGGGGGATTTCATTCCTATATATTGACATTTTTGGGTGTTACATCAATTATTAGGGCCTTATAAATAGATTCATTCATGACTTGAGGTGAACATAGCGATTACATTTATGATTTTTTGAGATTAAGATAACTATTTTTTAACTAATAGAATACATGGAGTGTACCATGGAGGAAAACACAACATGTACCTCATGAGTATGGTAACTAGAGTTTTTTGATGTAGTTAGATATTAAACATTTTTATAACATAACCCACACTCCATGTACCCTTATCCAACCTACATGGTGTGTACATTGATTATATACCCAATATGTTGTTTGACCCCACACACTATGTGGACTTTGACCCCTATCACGTACCTTGATCCTACTTGATATGGGATGTGGTGTTGCACACCAAGTACCCCGCATTTCTTGAATGACCATGTAGTCTATTATACAGGGCATGTATATGGCCTTTCATGTAATTTAGTGTCCCAGTACAAGACCATAATTTATTTATGGGATACACATGATGTAATCTAAGGGGAATTCTATGTACTTTCTAAAGACTTGCCTTCTAACAATATGTCCTTATTCATAAATGTATGTGGAAATAAAAGTGGTCTATATAGAGAATTATATTTCTTAGTATATTATTGTGTCATTATCATTAATATTCAAAATGCTACATGATATTTTGATATTAATTTACTCACTTCCATATTAGACAGCTAATAATAGGGTTATAACATGAATTTATAGATCATTTCCTTTCTTAGTACCCACATGATTTAGGTTTTATTTAGTTATTTAGTGGTATTATATATCCTTTTATAGATATGTTCATTAACCCCATACAAACCTATTATAATGGGTATTTGATTTGTTGATTTGGTATCTATTTTATAAAATCATGGGCTATACATGGGTCCTCCATTAGTCTAAATACCACACCAACTATTGTGAACCCATCAACAATGCATGGATTCCTTACTATAGATGTAGAATGATTACATTGTTTATTTTTTATATTTTATTTTATATTTATTTAGTGATGTAATATTGATTAACTATATCATGAGGTGGTCTTTCATCTTAAAATCATGATTTAGTTATGAACCTAGATTCCTTAATAAATTAATATAGAAAAATTGTGGTTCATTTTATGAGTAGAATAGGTTTCTATATGAGCCCCAAGGGTGTTAGTCGAGTGGATCACTAGTTGGGCCATTTCCCTATCTGGGGGAACTGGCACAGGCTTGAGTCTCGCAAGGCTCGAACACTATTCATATTATGAACAAGGTTATCCAACGGAATTTCATTGCTGGGGAACGTGTATCTCCTTGGGATGGAGGACCCACCATACATGTAAAGAGGGGGACTTAATTGACAATCATGTTTTCATGTTCAGCATCCCCTTCATCCCTTAAAAGGGGGATTATCAACAATAAAATAAAAATAAGCCCTTCAGGCCGTTTGGGGTATATGACTTGTGATTCATCATCATCACAGGGGTTTACTTTAAGATAAGACATTAATAATGGTAATAAAATTTGGTATTTTTAGACTATATTATTAAACGAGATTCCATTTATGCTCTTATATTATATCATTCATTGACTGTGGAATAGTAGACTAATAATTCTCTATATCAATAAGGCTTCTAGTGATTGATCATATTTTCACTGTTATTTCTTTTCATTTTTTCCAACAATATTTAGTACCGAAACTATGACCTAACTTATAAATTTGAGTTTCCTTTTTTTAGGAGAGTAATTTGTGTATGTATATTTCCAACCATTAATGGGCCTTGTTTCCATGAAAATTTGTGTTATGCAATCAATTTCCAATTTTTTAAGATATTCTATATGGACAAAGGGTTGGTGTGATTTTTTTTAATTGTAATTTTCATGATGTTTTTTGATGAAGTATCGAGTTGGGTGATCCTTGATGGTAGTGGTGACCAAAATTGAAGGTGGGTAATATCAGAATACACATTTTATATTTTATTTTCTTAGTGCAATGTTTCTTAGATACTATTTGTGTTTGAGATAGATGAGAAAGCATGAACAACTAAAATGAGAGGTTGAATCAATGGTTACATTTTACACAAATCATTTAATATTAAGTTAACCTCGGTGAATATCTATTTTATCATTCTTCTAATTTAATAATCTAACTCTAAAAATATATGTCCCCATGAGGGAACCTACACCTTATTTCATTACGGGGTTTTAAGTGATATATTTTACACTATAATAAATTATCAGTTAAAATGGTTTGGGATGGTATTATGCTTTACGTAAAATTTAATTTCACACTTATTTTATCCATTATTATGATTTAAACAATTATCAACATTTTTAATAATAACTTCATTTCGGTAATTATGAAGAGTGAAAAAAATCATATGATCAAGACTCTTCAATATTAGGAACATAAAAATTATAGAAAATATAATTTTTTGAACATTATCTTCAAGAAACCTAAACTCTCATATTTAATTTCTCAACCCAGTATATCATCAAATGAATGTTATTTGATATCTCTATAATCCTATTCACTAAAAATTATCAGTGTTATCTATAATAGAAAAATGTTTCCAAAAGTATGTTAACCCATTATATAACCAAACATTCTCGAATAATGTGGGATCAAGTGTCCACTGACTTGAAACATTGACTAACAATAAGTATAGTGTTAATATCCTTTAATAATAGTCAAATATATTGTAGTTTTATTTCATGAAATATATTATACGTCTCACTATCAAAAGTCTTCAACAATGCCATAGATCGTTCCAATAATCATTAACATTTCCTCAAGAATATTAAAACATTGACCATCTATCAAAGCATTGTAAAAATTTTTGTTTCTTTATAATTGTTTTGTGAAGTCACTCAGAATGTTTATTGAATGTTTTCTTATAGATATCACTTGATCATATTATGGTTCTACCTATACTTTAAATCGACTTTCTATTCTATATACATGAGTAATTCAAATATTTCATACCTGATTCTTGCACTTCTTGTTGTTCTAAATCTATTTCACTTACACTACATTCAATTTTCAGGTCACAACAACTCTTCTTAATCAATTAATCCAGTAGTCAAATATTTATTATGTTTTAGTGGAAGTAAAAATCGTTTTTTCCTTCTTCCTATAAAGATTTTATATCAATAGTTTATCTAGTTGATGGATTATCTTTCCGTCAAATATAAAATAACTGTTGTTATTTAACTAATATTATTTTTAATATTTTTAGATAAAAATGCATGCATAACCTGACATAACATGTAAACCAACCTCCATACCATCTCAAACATTTCATTCCTTATTTAACATATAGTGATCTAATGAAAATTTAAATAATTAATTCTCCATATTTTTAAATAGTTATTGTCCAAAACGAAATGTTTTATTCCATCAAATTTGATAACAAATACAACACCTTCATAATCATAAGAAAAACTAAATTTTCCCCAAATAATTTTTTTTAGAATTATAAGTCTTTTAAATATTATACTCTTTTTACTTGACTACTAATCATATACCATTTATACAAAGTATAATCATTGACGAATCAGTGATATATAAAATAATGTTTTTGATATAATTTCAACTCTATCTAATAGTAAATTTTCAGCCAATCGATTTTAATGTACTCCTTCGCTAAATTCACATAAATTACATTATCTTCCATAGTATTATTTGAACATTAACTCAGATTAATTATATTATAAAATATTTTGTTCTCACAATTTTGAACGAAATTTTGTTAACCATCCCAATTTTATGACAAAATATAAGGTATATAAAAATATGACCCAATCGCTTTAATTAATTGAGGGAGGAATGGTGAACATTATATTTCTACCGTAATTACAAAACTATTTATCCTATAGTTTTTTAGTGAAGAAATAAATAATTTTATTTATTGTTGAAATATGATCCAATATTACTTCACTTGAAGCATCATTCTCCTTGATTAAATGAAACATATAGTAAATATATTTTGATCTAGAGTGTTAAAGAATGTTCAGTGAAATAAAAATATTACGATATCTTTCATTGATAATTTTCAATTGATTTTACGCATTAACTATAAATTTTTCATGCTAAAAATACATCCCCATTAATTGAGGGAAATACTTGGTCCCATCTAAATATTCACATTCCACATCACTTAGTTTAATTGAGTTTATCTTCTTTCAATTCTATGAAACACCTATTTCACCCAAAAAAAATGTTACTCTAGAATTAGATTAAAAGTACTCAATATCACCAGACCTGATAGACTCTATGAATATAAGTGAGTTAAACATACATGTTTTTTGTTAAATTAATACATTTATTGTTGTTCCTATGACATTCCTCAAAAATAGATTAACAGAAATCATGTTTCATTACCTTGGATCACATTGATATGTGACATAAAATCATTTCATATACAATATTTGATCGAGAAAAAGTTAGATTGGATAAATTTAATCAACTTCTTAATGTATCTTCTATTAACACATATACAAGATTCATTATCCCTCAATTTTAATCTAATGAAGATACATTAGAAACTAACTTTCAATTAAGCATGGGAAATATCCTCAACAACTCATTGGAATACATTTCCTATAAAAAGAATACAAAACATTCATTTAATAAAAACTATGACTAGAGTAATAATTTCACCTTATAATGTCTTATTATATCAAAGTACTATTTTATTTTCCCTAAGAGATCATTTTATACATGAATTATTTCCAAAATAATTGATTGTTTCATCAATAAAATTGATGAGAATAATATTTAAGGAACTTTCCTCCTTAATAATAATTTTTTATCAACATCATAGTTATACAAAATCAACACCATCAAGATACTATTAGGTTTAGAGTACAATGCATGAGGGGTACGCTTCAACACATATGAAGAATTATTGATTTTACAAAACATACGCCCATTCATATAAAGTATGAATCCTTATGGATTTTCAATATGAACTTATTATTAAACATCACCATTCAAATTTTACATCCATAAGATAATCCTCGTATATAAAACTATATTTTACATCCTAAATCATTTTAATGGTCTTGATATTAGTGAAATGATAAAAAGACTCTTCAAAATTAAATCCTCCCACCAAGGAATATCCCATGAAAACCAACCATTCATTGTTTAAGGAAACATCTCACTCTTTTTTATAATTATTTATAAAAAGACAACATAGTTTCTATAATATTCTTTCCATGTATTCCTAGAACAAATTAATAGGTTTCATTATTACAAATTTGATATAATTAATCACATATATATTACCCATTCTTTATTCTCAACTATTAATTTTAACTCTCTACCCTAATCCACTAAATAATTCATAGATATGGTTTTATCATGTATCCAGAATTGCACCTCCTTATATTCTATAGGCTTTTGTCTAGTCACGATGGCCTAATACACATTGTAGGAAAAAATGACACTAAATAATAGTTAGATAATAAAAAAAGAATAACCAATAGGAATTTCATAATAAAAATATGATGAAATCAATAATAAGTGTTCTGTATAAAATATCTCATGTAGATGAATACTAGAATATATACATAGATTGGATCCTGGGATAATCCCAATGAAAAAAATCAAACATAAAATGCATTCACAAAAGACCTAATTTCATCACTATACCTAAAATTCTTTTTCTATATAATGCATTGAGTTTCACCACCCTGATCCCCTACAAATCCCATAGAAAACATGAATGTAGACATAAGTATTCATCAAGCACCATGGATACAATTCAGGTTGTGTGAAACTAATCTCAGTAGGGTCCAACTAATATAATCTAGTATATTCCATAATATACTTTTATTCATTAGGAATAAAATAATCATGTCATACAAGTTCACTAGACATAATTTTCTAACTAGGACAGCATTTAAACCATTGGATCGAGTTACTGTGTTCTAAAAAAATCCACCATGACACTGTATCAAACTAAAAGCAACACCATATCGAACTATACATTGTTGAACCATAATATCATCAAACCATTTATCGAAATATACACATTGTCTTTCAGTATGTATTTTTTCTAAACCCTGACTGACTACAGACATACACTATACATGATCATATGTTAAAAAGTGACAACCCATCCACTCTTCATGAAGAGTGGTACATCGGTCTGGTATAGTGTATTCCATAAACCTTTCCAACATGGATTCACATTATCTAATACTCTCACAAAAACCTATAATCCAGGAATGATCACCCAGCCCACATCATGATTTTTTCTCGACCAGATACCCAAGCATGATGACATGGTTATACACCTATCCAATAAATAAACAATAATATAACAATAATCACATTTACCTATTTCATGAAAGGTAGTTTCCTCAACACAATACCCAAAGAAACTAGGAAATATCATCACATCGACCCATCCACTCAGACTCTGTAGAGGTCACCTCAACCCCATAGACCTAATTCTTCTGAAGGAATAGACTATTAGTCAACCAAAACAATCCTTCAATGATTGGTTTATCCAAAATCACAGTATCACTGATGGATGATTCACATCAAATAATCTCACCAGTTGATGCCATGGAACTAGTACCTTGGTACCTATCACCTCATCTCAAACATACCTCACCTCAATACTCAGGGTATCTATTTCATCACTTAGATCCATATCTGTCATGACCAAATGAAATCATCTCAAATTCATCCCTGAATAATGATGTTTTTGACCGTGGGTTTCTCTGATCAAGACTCTCAAGTTTGATGAATCCTCATTTATAACGCTCCTCACCCTTAGTCATGACATTTAATGACTATCTAAATCTTTCCCAATGTAGCCCCCCTTGAAAACTTCATTCCATGTATTTGAGGCATTCACATGTCCCATTTCCTAGTTCTATCACACATATCCCAAAAATAATTTCCTAAATAACACCAAAAGTCAATCCTCCCATTATTAGATCATGTAGTAATTATGGACTTTTCTTGTTCACATCACTCTCCAAGATTCCACTCCACCCTTAAGGGGTGTTTCCAATCTCACATGAGATGTGTCACTGTACCATTCATGATTATAAGACGTATGTCATTTAATCCAACCTGGCCTATGAAGCCCATGCAATTAAACTCATATCACATCACAAAACATGGGAAATTTTGAAGGAATCATGCTATTTTTACTCCTCTCTTTACCATTTCTATCACAATTTCTGGATGATCCCAATCATCTGATGTGCTAAACAGAACAAAAATCAGGCGTAGGAAGTTTAACGCCATCTCATATCTCATTCCCAAGGGACCATTTTCATTGGGACCTATAACCATGAAACATTAAAATAATAGAAAATCATCTATATAAGGAATATAAAAATGTATCAAAATGGAACATAAACATCAACCACAACATTACATCCCATTCCAAGCTCTACAAAACCCTCTCTATGGATTTGTATGCCTCTTCTAATCCTTCAAATTCCCATAATGGCTCATACTAAATCCTAGAAACCTATCTCATGTCATGAGAAATCAAAAAATCATTATAATAATTTATAATTAATTAATTAGCATGTAAAATAAGATAAAATCTATATAAAGCCTTACCAGGAATTGTAATCACCTGAGATCCTTGAACAACTACACTCAAAGGGTCCATAACAAGCCCCTTACACAAAGCCACATGATACCCCTATCAATTTACCACTATGCAAACAATTATTTAATAAAATTTCATAAAAAACCAAAACACTGTTAGGTTATAGACTTACCATTATTTAAATAGTGACTAATGGGTAAAATCTAGTGTCTCGGGAGATATTTTTATCATTCCACACAAACTACCCATCAGTGGACAATTATTTCACCATGTTATCAAGAAATTATCACCAATAACTAACCCAATATGGATTAAAATTAAATGAAGTGAATCGGTATGATAATAAATAATAATATAGGATATAATTACATAAAATCAGTTCTAATAAATACCCATATCAATTACATCACCATATACGATCAATAGAGTATGGGGTAAGGAGTAGGCCTGAAATGGACTCTACCATCATCACCCATATCAAAAACACATTGAACCATTATAAGAAAAATATGGGGATTCCCCCTATTAAATTTTACCTAAACCATCCCCATCATATAAATGGGGAGTTCTACCAGTTAATCGATTGTAACATTTGCTAGATGGTGCTTCTAGTAAGACTGATAGGCTTCTATTTACCACATGGGCATGTTAGTGCAGTTTCAAAAACCACAAAAACATTGGAACCTTCTCTTAATAACTCATATACACATAATAAACCTCATGATTCTCCACTAATGTTTAAAACCACCTATTATTGGTGTTCAAAACATCTTAATTCTATCGGGAGTCTGGTTTCTCAACGCTAGTTTTCCACTAACACAAAATTCAAACAATTCCAATTGAAATGAAATGAAAATCATTACAGAGATAAAACTATAATTATCCATAAATTTTATTGATTAATATAAAATATTTATTGATTAATATTTACTAAATTTATTAAAAACATGACTAAGTACTATAATAGATTAGTGTATTTAAGGACTAAAACAAAAAAGTATTATTTCCCTTCATGGATCAAGACTCAACTATATCCTATTTTGTATTAGGATTCAACTATTCCCATAGTGGATAATGTTCATTGACTTTTTTCCATTGATTATATGTTGATATTTAATGACTTACCCAATTAAATAGAGATATATATATGTATCACCCTTATTTGGTTATAATGTAACCATCGTCTTTTCTTCTTACGTAACCACCATCACTGTTTATAAATTACTAAGATTATGTAATGAAAATAATACATATGTGTGCCACTAGATTATAATTTTTTTTCATGTAATCACATTATAACCCATGTAATCAAAACAAGATTCATAAACATTTCATTAATTCATCATAACATAACCCATGAAAAAAAAGAGGGGTTTCAACAACATAAATAGTAACAATATAGAATAATAATAAGGAGGATATATTTCAATATTATCCAAAATAAATCAAAATTAATATCAAATGATTTCTTCTTAGATGAAAAATGATTTTAAAATGTCACATTAATCATTTCTTGAGTAAAATATCATTTTCACTATGAAAAGACATGTTAAAATTTAAAAAACAAAAAATATCATTTTAATGTTGAAATAAATTATAGAAAATAAAAAAAATTATAAAATATTATGGAAAAATGTTACTTTAATATAAATAGTATTTTCACCATTCAATTGAATGATCTTTGATGTGTAATTTTTAATTTAGAAACAGATTTTGATTATTATTTATAAATTTAAAATACTAAATTGTAAACATGAAATATAACAATAAAATATTGTTTCAGCACTAATAAAACACATTAAAATGTGATATTGGAGAGTAATATGAATATTGAGGATCTATATTAAACAAAACCAAATTTAAACAATTGTTTGCACTTACCATAAAAAATAAGTATAGTGTAGGAGAATAAAAATCATCTAATGTCATTTTGGAAGTAAGAGAATCCAAATTATGAATAGGTTTAGGTGCATCAAGATAGTGAAAATGTAGCAACATATTAACCTAGTAAAAAATTTGAAAAAATTAGTTGATAAAACATAATATGCTCTGACATATGCTTTGAGTTTTCTTAAATATTAAGATAATATAGATTATAAATTGTATAGATTAGTGAAATACATACAATTTATTTTCATTTTATATGATGTAATTATAGAACTAAGACAAATTTAATAGAAAAAAATTATGTCTTCATGAAACATATTTTTTTATTAATCTAATATATAAAAACATTTAATAAAATTAAATTTGTAAAATATTTAGTAGTTTGAGATACCTTATAAGTATTACAAATAATAAATATCATTGATTACTGAGTAAACTTGCATATGATTGTGTAAAAGAAATAATATTTAGAAATCATTTATCATTTAGCTTATTGAATAGAAATAAATAATGAAATCATAACAGCCAAAACATTTAATATTAGAAAAATATATAAAATGATATATCATAGTATGAAAATAGGAACAAATAAGGTAATAAATTCAAAAATAATTATTGCAATGCATATTCATGGTTCATTAACTAATAAATTTTCTCAATTAACAATCACTTGAATGAGAACATCAAAATAAAAGTAAATAAACAAAATATTAGTAAATAAACATACAATAAAAATTCTAAAATGACCAAACCATCTCGGTCTTCTATGAAAACCATACTACAAATCACTCATATAGGTTATGTGTTATAACCATTTCTAAATACCTTCATCATAATTTTCATAAAAATAGTCATTTTTTAACAATGTGACCACAAAATATTAATATCTAATTTCTTAAATTAATAAAAAATAATTTATATTATTGGTCATATTTTTGTTCAATAAACATATAGATTTGGGTAGGATCATTTTTATATAATATTCATAAGTCGAAAAAAATATAAAAACACATAGATAAAAACAATTTAATTAAGTATTATGTAGTTTAAAATATTTATTTATATAAGAAATTTAAAAAATAAATATGATTTTTCATTAAACATATGAATTGGTCATATATTACACAATGTATTTATAAAAACACAATTATAATATTGGTTCTGAATTATCTATATAGTTTACTCGTTAAATCGATCACTACTATGACCTAAAATTTCAACAAACATAAATTGAAAAACTACATTCAGTCAATGATGATAAATATAACATGGTGTTGTTATTCCATATATATTAAAAAAAATCACATTGCATTGAGACATGTAAGTAGTCCATCCTAATAATCACGAAGTGTTGGAATGCCTAATCTGTTAAAGTAAATTAAAGAACTATATCATTACCATGCATGCACACATTATACTTCCTTCATCACCATTGTCAACAAAAGCACACCCATGTGATGCACCTACAAATATGAACATCATAAAACCCAGACATTCAAAAAAAATATAATATGGGGAGGAAATTATTGTCTAAAATAACAAAACATAACAAATTACTTACCATATATAACTATAAATATAGAAAACATCCATTAAAATTTTCTAAAAGTATAACATTACTAATATGTGAAAAACAATTACCACAACTAACGGAAAGACAACAAATAATAAAAAAATTACAATTAAATAAAATATCGGTGTCTCTTTAAACACATATAGATAATCAAGACATATTATCTTAAACTACAAGCCAAAAAAATATAGGTTTTACAAAATTATAATTTTTTTGGAAGATTAGGAAAATGAGAAATATGTTTAAAATAATTAATTACAAAACATTTTAAAGTTAAATAATTGTTTTCAATTTATTTTTATAGAATAGATATAGTTCAAAAATCATTGAAATTTTTACAGAGTTGAAATACTTATATATTACAGAATAGGTGTAAAAATAAAATTATAATTATGTATTTAGATTATCCATATAGAAGACTTCTTAAATACATCACCATTTGGTCCTAATGTTTCACCATCCATAAAATAGAAAAAAAATTCAGTCAATGTTGATTAATATAACATGACTTTAGTAGTTCATAAAAATTAACACCCAAAAACACATTGTATTAAGGAACATATGAAAGCCTTCCTTGTTTTACTAATTTATTGTGAAACATAATATGTTAAATTCAATTAAAACAATACATAATTACCTTGTAAGGAAACATCATCCTTATATCATTTCCATGATCAATTGAAGCATTACCACATTATGCACCAACAATATAAAACATGTGCAATAAATTAAAATAAAAAATACTGAAAGAAAAAAACTACTACCCATTTGATCTATATGTCATTGAGAATAGAAAAAATATAAGTTTAAAAATTTAAGAAAGTATAACATGAAAAAATGTCTTAGAATGAATAAAAATACAAACAATATATAAATACCTATGGGTAATATTATTTTAATTATGCCATGTTTTATCATTCATCCAACCCAGAAGAAATAGTTAAATAAATATAGTATTTTTTTTGTAAGTGTAAATGAGTAAAAATAAAAATTTAAAGTACAATAACATTTTGAGGTAAAACAATAATGGAATGAATAATGGTCTATTGATATAAAAACCAAGTAATGCTTAAATACATGAAAACATGCAACATCAAGAATAATTAAGAAAATTAGAGTTAATATGTACCCCAACAGAAGAAATAGAAATGAGATTTGAGTAAATTGAATAATTTTCATCCAACCAAACCCTACCATATATGAATCATAAGTTGTGATTCATTGATCGCTGACCGAGCACCTAGAATATGCAAATACTCTAAAGAGGTGGAGTCATAGCTAGAAGGTGGAGGCTCAAGAGATCTTTAAGGTTGATATAGAGTCACAGGTTAGTAAATGGATGGCAGAGTCTGGTATACAGAAGGCAGAAAAAAAGATTTATAGGATGAGTAAATTTACACTGGGTGGATGGATGATAATGGGGATCTCAAGAACATGTAGTGAGAGATAAGGGTACTGGGGTAGATAGGGAAGGGGTCTAGGGTGGGAAGACAATGGAAAAGGGAGAGGGTGAGTGGGGAAGTAGGGATAGGATAAAAATGGGGTCATGGAGAGGGGGATGTGGCAGTCAGGGGAGCGGTGGGAAACATAACCATAGAGAGGGGAAGTAAAACATAGGAGGGGGAGATAGATATGGATGGAGAGTCACATGGAATGAAAGAGAATGAAATTATTATAGAAAACAGAATATGGAAATAAAATGTATTCTCAAAAAAATTATGTGGCAATAATGGTGGTAAATACTGTTCATGTCATACTTATTAAAAACAATGATTATTTTTGCATTTTCAATAAAATCAAAATGGTAATTTTTCTGAATGGAATATAATTTATACCTTCTAATATCCTGATAAAATTTCATACATGGTAATAAATTTATTTTAATAATCATAAGATAATATTAAAACAATGTTTAAAATCATTATAAATAATATTTTTTTCAAATAATATGGATTTTTGATAAAAGGGATAAGTAAAGTCAAGCATTATTAAAAATAATATCAATTATTTTACATAACCGTGAGTTTAAAAATGTTATTATTACATTGTAACATAAATAATAACCATTGAGTCATAAATTTATGATAATTTCTTAGAGATATAACATAAGATTTCAATATTGTAGACTAAATCATAAATAATCTGGATACACGATGAAATTGTAGCATAAATACATTTCCACATTAGTAAAATTTTATTGTATTACACATGAAATGTGGAAAATAAAATTTATAAATAATAACCACATTTTATATGATATTTATCAGAAAATTAATAAATTGGATGTATATACACTACATCCAAATATACATGGGGAACATGGAATGAATCTAACCAAAAATAAAATTGAGGCTAATATCGCTTAACTATTTAGTAATATTTAGTATAAAAAATCCATAAAAGAGAAAAAATTAATTAATAAATTAAATATCATTAAAATATGAAGCATTATGTAATGAAATTACAAATGGTCATTAAATTATCATCTTAAATGAAATGGGTCGTGAATTTGGGTATCACTCCAAGAAATATTTGAGAGATTAGAAATTCCATACCATTATTCGCAACATCCTTAATACATATAGAAAAATAAAGTATATTAAATATATTTTTATTATAAATATATTAAATATTCATATATATTATCCCATATATGTTTTTCTTTTTGAATTTTATTAATTTTTACTAATAATTCACTATTAAAATCACCTTTAGGGTAATAGGTGTATTGATTTCAATCAATGTTATCATTTAGTAAGTTTAGTCCTTTTAATTTTATCATGGTTTCATAATCTCTATAATTTCATCCATGTTATAAATATTCTATATATTAATTATATATTTATGTTGATTAATCAGAAAATCTATATATATATATAATTATATATAATGTTCTTGGAGATGGTAGACCATACATATGTATGAACACCATTTAAATTTTATCAAAGGATCGAACATAAGAAATATAAATAGTATATGATAATTTAATAATTATTATTATTTCATATATTTCACACATATTAATTAAATTTATCCTTACTTCCATCCAAATGAATTGCGAGTGAAAAGGAATCTCATCACATTGTGAGGCAGTAGTACAACATACACACGACAGACATTATCATATCACCCATGTAATGGAAAGTAAGAACATATATATGACATAATAATTCAATATGTATAGTAATTTCAAAATTATAATATATAAATATATATTAAATCCATTATTATTTAAATCCTTTAATGTTTGATATTGAAAAAAAACTACATAATTTTTCATGTTAGTTGTGTGGAATACCTATGAAATATTATTTCATTATCCATTTCATAGAAGTATATAAGAATATAAATTATTTCATCAAAAGAATTAAATATAAGTAAATTTTTTTTAATTTTTTTATTTTTTTATATGATTATAAATAATTTAAATTATAATAAGAAGAAAAAAAAAGAGAGAGTTTAGTGAAGATAATAATATTCTCTTTGATGCACCTCCTTTGGATTTCTTATTAAGAACCTCAGTTTCGGTATATTGAGAGTACCAAATGCTATATAACATGTCTAAGGATGTAAATTATTAATTTTAAAATGGTGTTGTCAAAAATATATGTCGTTATATGTGTGATTAGTTAAGGTTGGTGGTGGGATTTTATTATTGGGGGAAAGGAACCCTCTTATAAACTCAATGGAAATTTTAAAAAGTAATCCAATATAATAAATTTAATACTATGAAAAAAATATTAAAAAGGGCTATAAATTAAAAAAAATTGTATGAGACTATATATGGTCATAAAATATCATTTTTACAAGTTTTTTAATAATTTTTAACCGTTATCTTATAAGTTTAACCCCAAATAAACCCATTTTACATTAGTTATGATAATTCATTGTTAAAGTTCCCACTATTCAATTTTTTAAAAAAAAATTGTTGAAAATATTATATAATATAAATTATGATTAATAAAAATGTGGAATCTATTTTTCTAAACTAAATTCACTAAATTTGAATTTTTTCATTTAAATTTATTCCCAAAGATGTAGTGGAAAAAAGGTTTCTAAAGAGGCAATTATCATATGCATAAAAGGTTTTAATATCATAATTATATATGCAATTTATCTAAATGAATTAATTTTAAATCATCTCATTATATTTCAACTGTTATTACTTTTAAATTAATTCAAAATTTAATTTAATTTCATGATGAATTTAAATAAAAGGCAGCTTTCAATCAAAATTAGAATTTTTCACTAACAATCAAAAAATTTATATTTTTTAAAAAATCAAATAAATACTGAAAATATAATTTATACATTTAGATATAAAAATATTATGTAAATTTTATTAAATAAATTTTCTAATAGTGTCAAAAATTAATTTCATCATAAGTACACAAGAATCGATGAAACTATATTTTTTTAAAAATATACAGAAAAATATACTTGGTCTTTGAAATGATTATTTTTTTAAATTAAATATATATCCATTTATTTTATTTACACATGTTTAAACCATATAAATTTTATAATTTTGTTGTTAAAATTCATACCCTCTTTCTTAACGACTCTGTTATAATTTCCTTGTATAAATAATAATATTTTAATAGAATATTGCACTTCATTTAAACTCATCATTGCATGAAACCCAATATATCAAGTATATTTAATTTATATAAAAATTAATATATTGTATTTTATGGTGATGTTATTGTATCGTCCAAGACATAGTTGTAACTCGATAGTACCCCTCGCCCAGTTGGCTTCATTGCCTAAAGCACATCTTGTAGAATTCCAGTGGTCGGTGACTAGTAGTGAGGGTCTTGGGTGTGTCCTTGGGGAGATTATTACCTCATTAAGAGATTATAACATAGTTGAGTAGTAATAATTCTCAATAGAGGAAGAAACTACAAAAATTACCATATGGATAAAAAACAAGAAATTAATACATAACAGAACTAAAAGTGTCCCATATACAATGATGATGATGCACATCTCAAGAATGCATCCAAAGGGAGGTAAATTATTTTATAATATATTATATGTATCCAAAATAACAATAATAAAAAAAATTCAATCTCCAAATAACTTTATGATCCTTAGATCATTATCATTCTTTTATTCACTTATGCATGAAAAAAAATCTACTCTTAAACTATGGGTGCCTTCCCCTATCCCTACATGCACCCAAATTGTCTATTTGAGTCCCCAATGGAATAAAAAAAAGAGTAAGAAATTATCCACGTATGAAACCACCAATGGTTTATATAATCCTAAATGTGCAATATAACAACATATTTGTGTACCAGAAAAGGGTACAATTTAAATGAATCTAAGGATTCCCATGGAAAATATATAACTGAAAAGAAACCCAAAAAATATTAAAGACACTCCCATAAAAATATTATCATGATCCTACATGAGGAAACTAGAATTGATGAATGTAAAATCGATTTTTATGTCATACAACAATATAATCATACAAACAAGGACCTTTTTTGTACAACCTGTAGTTTTAGAAAAATCCAAGGCCATGATTTTAACCAATTATATCATATTTTTCATAGTCATGCTACATATCAATGTGTTATACTGTGAATAGCCCGATCTATGATGTTGAAAACAAATTCATCCTCTTCGAGTAACATGATAATATCGATGGAAACTCAGTACGGAACTTCATGAAGTCCTAAGAGAAAGTCAACCAAAAATGTTTTTCTATAAGACTAAGAAATATTGGTCCAATGGGTATCATATCCCAATGCAACCCACTAAATCAAGACCCAAGGCGAATACTCAATCTATAGTGTCCACTACCACATCAAGATCCATGGAAAAAAATACTTGGAATATAATAGATTAAATAATCTTTGTATACCAATATAGGAATCTAATACCAATTATAACACATATCAGTAAATTTTATAATAAATTCCATTACCATTTCATTCCAAGAGTATACCTCGGCATTTTCTACAATTTCCAAAACAACATATCAATAAATTTAAAAAAACAATTAGTATGCAAACCTATTTAACCAATTTCACATATTTCATTTAATGAATTAAAATATGGAATATCATGATAACATAAATCAGGTATAAAACCAATTTCCTAACAAAGAAATTCATTTATATTTAATAATTAATTAGGTTCCTTTATCGAGTAAATCCTGAAAAAAATCACAAGGATGGTTTAACAAATCATTTACCAGGTGATTACAAATGGAACACACCAAGGGTGGCCTTGGTTGGGGATAAAATCACCAATGCCTATCAAGGGTACCAAATGGATTCTCTATTATGTCCCAATTCAATTAATTAAATTTATTAATTCAATTACGTGTTCATGCAGAAATTTCCAAAAGGATGCATAATGATTAGTATCCAAATAAATCCCCAAAACCAAAGTAAAAAAGTATAGGCCACCAACTTATCTCGTAAGTGTAGTAGTCATCCATTATCAACTACTTATTACAATCAGATAAGGGGAAATATTAATATTAGACAAATAACCTAAAATAATGTAAAATTATCTTAGATCTAAATAGCATAATTGAAATTAAAAATAATAAAAAATTGGTAAAAAGGAATTGATTACTCCCCAATGAAGATCTTACAAGATGTTCAACCCTTGAGTCAAATATTAGATAGAGAAGAATCCTCAAATCCAAGGATGCCCTCCATTGATATCTCAAAAAGAGGATAGGTTCTATACGTGGAATAGAAATATTAAATTTGGTTTTATAAAGATTTAAGTTAATTAAAAATTATAATATTTTCAACAAAATTATGGCCTGAATGGTTTAGGAGAATGGTTAGAAATTTGTTTTCATAAACTATGAACTATTTTATATTGGAGGACACCCTCAATGTTACCTTGCATGGTTTGACTAACCATGTGGTAACCGTTCAATAAACTAGTTTCAAAATTATTGTGTTTTCCACATGTTCGTTAAGAATATTTTTTATAGAATCATAGAAATCGTATAGCATGAAGATCCCTTTTTTCCATTCTCACATAGTTTTCTCTAACTATGCACCCTGCTCTGCACTATTTCAACTAATTGTGCAAAACGCTATTTTAATCCCAAAACATAGGCCCTGAGCTACGAACAAGAACTAGACACCCCTGATAACTCAAAAATCAAAACATGGAATTCACATTAGGATATACTTAATCATTAAAACTACGAAATAATGGACTATCACCACATACAAGAACTCAGGTTCTTATAATATCCCCCCTTAATGAAATTCATACAATAATTTTCCTTGAAGGTGTGGAAAACACTTATTTGTGAACCAATGAGGCCACTGGGCACATACATCATCATACTGCTCCCAATTCTCATATTGTAAACAATTGTGTGTCTATTGCACCTATAACTGAGGATCTAACTGAACTCATAGAACCATAATTCTCTTATCATAAATCTGAATCAGATGATCCTCAATAGATTCATCTTATTGTACTTGAACATATATAGGCTAAAAATATAGTATGGGTTCTAATGGTAACAGCTCATATGAGATATGTGGAAGCTGTATGTGCATGACTCGATACCATGAGGTAACTATAACTGATATTCCACTAATGAAAAAAATCTTGATCTCAAATGGTCTAAAATATTGTGTTAAATGTGTACCCAATATTGATATTTGTATGAGTCCTATTCTCAGGGAAACATATATGAAAACTTGGTCCCCAACCTACAAATCTAAATATCATATATGATGATCGATGAAAGACTCCTATTGAGATTGTGTAGTTTCAATCATGTTTGGATTCAACTGGATCTTCTCATAAGTGTCTTGTATAATATGTGGTTCTAATAAATCTATCTCATCTTCCCTTAACAAAAACAAAAGTGATCAAAAATACATGCATTAAAAGACTCATAAGGTTCCATTTTTATCATCACCTCATTGCTATTATTATAGGATAAATCAACAAGAGGTATCTACTCCTCCCAAGAGACCCCATAATCTAAGAAATATTCTAGTATCATTTCCTCAATCACCTATATTGTATGGTCTAACTGGCCATCATTATGTGGGTGATATTCTATGATCAAAATCAACAGTTTTCATAATACCCTCTACAAAATCTATAATATACCATATGTAAAACATGAATCTCTATCTTAAATGATTATGTTTGGGATCCCTTTAGGTCTTAATATCTCATGGATATTAAAGCTCCCAATCTCACTAACAATGTTGTTTCCTTGATTGACATGAAATGATACAAATTCATGATTCTTTCTACAAAAACTCACACAAAATTTTTACCGTTTGATGACCTTAGTAAAACAATCATCAATTGTACCATTACTTCTTCCCATTTCCTCTAAGAAATAGTCAAAAAAATTAAAAGTATGTGTGGTCATTTATTTTTCACCTTCACCTACTAATATGTGGAACACATCATTACAAAACTAGATTCCTCATGTTTTATACTTCAGAACCATTACTAATGAGGTATGTTGTGGTCCATCTTGGTGATTCAAGTATGTACTTATCCAAATGAGGAATGAATATCATGTATCATATCCTCACATATGTCCAATGTTACCCAAATGAGACAATGGAATCATAGGATTTCATCCACCCCTATAGTCTAACATGGAGGTTGGTCCTCCCCTCCCACACCCTACCATGGTACTAGACCCTCTGAATATGATATCTATCTCATCCTCACCCCATTTAAAAGGGTATAGGTCACAGATAAAGATACAATATAATTATGTCTATAATTTTAATTCAACTCCAAGTTAATCTCAGTCAACAAATCCCAAATCTATGAATCACTATTAGCCTATTAAACTACATGTATCTAATTCTTCATTCTCAGCGCATCAGTCACTACATGGAATTTACCAATCCTATAAGAAAGATAAAATTAAAGACACTATAGGTACTACACCAACCTTCACAATCTCAAATTTAGATGAAACTATTTAAATATTTTGTTGAGGATTCTTTTGTTTCTTAAAAATAAAAAAATGATTTCCCATTTAATAGTGACTCCAAAAGTGCATAGCTTGAACGAATAAAACATTCTCAAGATCATGTGTCAAGTATTTCTTCTTGTGTGACAATATCTTCCAAGACCTGTATGCCTCAACTCTATCCCGATACATCATCCCTATACCATTATCAATACCTTATGCTTCATAATACACAATGTATCTTTGTCCCTACTCTGGTAGTTTGATAACCATCTCAAAAGTCAATCTCAATTTCTTCTCCCCAAAGGCCATATTGTAGGAATCTTCTCATATGAACACCATTCCATTCTTATTAAACCCCATCAATGGTGTTTCTAATCCTAATAAGTCTTGTTTTAAATGATTTTAATATCTTTATATACCCAATAAACTCTTTATGTGAAATATTCTCTTGGGATTATCTCAGGACACTACAACCCTCATCTTCTCTAGGTTTACAGATACTCCGATCTATGAGATGATGTGACCCAGATGTGAATTTTATCCACCCAAGCGATAATCTTGTTGATAATAGAAAATAAATTATTCTCTCTCAATGTATCCAATACGATATCAAGTTGTGTGTAATGGTTCTTTCGACTGTGATAATACACCAAGATATCATTTACAAAACCCACTACAAACAATTATAGTTAAGGACGGATGACCCAATTCATCATCACCATGAAATCTTATTGGATGTTCATGAGACAAAATGAAATAAAAATATACATATATTTATCATAACATCTACAAAAGTATGTATAAGATATGTCTACTGGTTTAACAAGTACATGGTGACATGTTGATCAAAAATCATTTTTTAAAAAACACCCAAGATCCTAGAAGTAGTTTAAATAGGATATCTATATGCTAAAAGAGATATTATTTATTAACTATGATCTTATTTATCTTCTTATAATATATTCATATACGGAGTTTAATATCTATATTTTTTGTTAAAAGGACTTGGAAATATCATGGAGAATAACTAGGTCGAATAAATGCCCTTTCCTGCAAATCCTCTAGGAGCCTCTTGATCTCTGAAAACTCAATTTTAACAATATGATACAATGAAATTCATACTGGTGAAGCTTCTCATAGTAGATCAATCGTGAATTCCACCACTAACTCTAGAGGTAAACCCAAAAATTTGCCAGGGAACACATCCATGAAATGATACACCACTAGATTAAAGACCTTATGACGCATTCCCTGATCATCCAGATCAAAATTATCGATATGGGCTATCCTCCCACCCTTCCCATGGTGCTCTATTCAATCATGGAACACCTGGAAATTCCAATCACCCTATATAAAATAAAATCCACCATCTATGGATGTGAAATTCAACCTATAGTTATAGTAGTAAATTTACGATTGATAAGCTACTTGCCATTACATCATGATTATGACGTCAAAACCATTCATCTCAAGGAACAGATGATTACAGACAATGTGATACCCACCAATCTCAAGGGGAAATTCCTTGAGCTGGCATACACCGTCAGTTATGATTCCCTATATAGTGTCTTTCATCATAAATCTCTCAAAAGATAGTATAATGATCCCAAGGATGTTTACTACTAGAAAAGATATAAAACTATGCAATGCACCAATATCAAAAAGTGAATATCAAATAGTAGAGGATACCAATACCATACCTATTAACATATATAGTATAATAACCTACTCTATAGGTGTAGGCTATAATGAAAGTATCAAGCCAAAACCATGACCTTATGATATAACCTAACTACCTGGAGTAGGCCCGCTCTGATGTATTTGTGTAATTGGTGTTTGGAGACCAAAACCATGTCCCAAACTACATAGAACTAAATGACTAACACTACTCCAATATCTTGATTAATGTGAAGATGAGAAACCATCTACTTAACTGGGTCATGGGATCACACATTCATCATGTGTTTCCATAATTCACACTAATGATAGAACCTTTATATAATTTTACTCACCAAAATGACTGGTACTCATCTCACATGATGATTCAAAATGGTGCTTCCCGCATTGATATGTTGAAACATTGTTTCAAGAAACTACCCAGCTCTTCATTAAGCCCCAATTTTCCCAATGGTTCCTCTCTGTAATGATCTCCTGATTAAAAAATTTAGTAATATATGTCAATCAAAACACACGGACCTATGATATGATAGAATATTATATACCATCTATGAAGTGTATGTCCCCAAATAAATCAATTCTAAGGTAAATATACATAAAATTTGGCAACTCTCTATAGCGTGTTGAGTACTTCATGATTGTCATAGTACACAGCTACATATACATGAATTCACTAGGCATCTCTTCCTATCGAGTCTCAGGATATAGATAATAGTTAAACCTAGTTTCTAAATCATCCCAAACCATATCTCGTAGACTTTCATTCTGGTTCAGAACAACCCACCGACTCTTTTCGTCTCCAAGAATCATGTATGGATCATGATAAACTCTCTTATTAGAGGGTGTCAATATATTTTTTAAAATAAAAAATGTCATCTATATCAATATCTTAATAGCCTATATACCATCATCCGCTGAGAATATGGAATGAGGATACTACTGGAACACACGCGTCAGCTCATCCATATACAAGGCATGCTTTGGGGCTCCCGGAAAAGACTTCATGAGGTGATTGAAAATATAATGAAACTATTCATCAGCCCCTATGTATAGAACAATAAATGGTGTTGTGGATAGGAGAAAGGAAGGATCCGCCGGTATCCCATGGACCATCACCTCTGGATAAAGATTGTTACCACCATCGTAGCGTAGGACTAGAGGTCATCGTGGCATCTTGACTCTACAATGCCAATCACGCCCATCAATAGGTAAAGACATCAAATATTATATATAAAAATCATATAATAGGTCCACAACCTCCTAACATGAGTCATACACATAGACTTTCTCTAATTACATGACTATAAAGAAAGAAAGCCAAAAAAATCCGCTAGAGATGACACGTCCTTCCCAATCACAGTCTTTTACAGTAATGTCACTATTTGCATGTTTAATTACCCATTTCAATTCATAATAATTTACATTTAATTTCCATAATTCATTTATTGAACATGTTTAAATAGTGGTTCATCAATTACCAACCCACAAGGTCCAATAACACCTCATGAACCAAAATTTGGTTGACATATAATCCAAACCATGTCAAATTAGCTTTTAATAAATTAATTAAAAGGTGATTCAATTTCAAATATATAAGGGACCATACTCTCTATGAACTGAAATATGGTGTAACTTTCTATATCCATTTCACAAAATCTATCACAACAACTATAAAATAACTATCATAAAACCTATAATTATAGGAGGCAATTGTAATGTATCCAATATGGTATGGAATAATGCATGACATGTGGGTTCTAACATGTGGCTATTGGAGGCATGAGATGGAATACCCTGATATACGTGGTTTACAGAAATCTATAATCCTCAATCAAATCAATATTAACATCATAGATCATGTGGATCACCAAATGGTGGAATCAAATAATCCATATCAGTAATAATTTGTTAAACTACATTTTAATTCTAGAGAATTTAGTTTTTTAATATATGTAGGTACATACTGAATGGAACACCTCATAAGAAACACCATTTATATTTTATCCATGTATATTTTCACCAAATAATAATCCATAAAAGAATGATCATCTGATACCACTTTGTAATATCCTGGACCTAGAGCCACCCAATCGTTATGCGATCCCAGTTGGATATATGGCCTCAACCACTTCTCCCAAAAAATTAGAGGATTCCAACTAAGAGTATGGTCCTAGGGGTTTCACAATGGGAGACCATGCCTTATTCTCATAGTGTAACATAGCGGAGTAGAAATAGAAACCAATAGTGGAAGAAGATACAACAAGAAAACAATAGATAACTATTCTAGACATGAATACATAACAGGACTATAACTGTCTCATTTACAATGATGAAGATCCATGTATTTATGAAACCAATAATAAATAGGAACATAATATTACAGTACATTACATTTATCCAAAATACCAAAAATACCAAAAGGTGTTATCTTCGAATATAATCATAATCTTCAGCTTAATCCCATTCTCACTTTTCCCCTAATCATGGCCCAAATTTTACCCTCAAACTATTGGATCATTCCCATATCTCCACCATTATCCAAATAGTCTATATGGGTAGAAAAGGGAACCCCAAATAAGGATTGATGAATAATCCTAGTCTATAAGCACCAAAGTACAATACAATATTGGCTATGAAATATAACAAGTTAAAATATTGTAGCTGGACTGTATGAAGTAAATGAAAGTAAAGGATCCCAAGGTATGTAATCAACTAACATGTACCCCATTAATATCCTCCATTGGATCCCTTAAAAAATAGAAAGGCTACGCACAATGAAACACTAAGTAATTAATGTGAACACCATGGCCTTCCTATAAAACCATAGAATCATATCAACAACGACCTTTTCTATGTAGCATGAAGTGTCACAATCATCCAAAATCAATCTGTTCAACCATGCATATCATATTTACAATGTTCGTTGCATATGTCAAAGTGTAAGACTACTAAGGGAAAGATTTAAGGTGTTGAAAACTAATTCAATCTCAACCATTTCAAGGATCATCTCAGTTGAATCTTGGTTATGAGATTGTTAGAGTCATATGATCATATCATCCTAACATTCCCTACATTGTCCAATCATTCCAGATCTAAGGGTTATAAAAGCCCATGGAATCCCATTGACACTATAAAGTATAATGTTTTTGAAATGGGTTAAAATAAAAAAATTTAAAAACTTTTTCATTTATTGTGTAGTTCATTTATTAAAACCGATCATTATAAAGAAGTTTTGTGAGTTGAAATCTATTAATGTGTTGAAAACAGTATTGGGTAAACTCTTGAGGAGTTTCACAGATAGAATAAAGGTTTTCGGAGAACCATACCAGGTAGTGATGTTCGCACGGGTTTCACACAGTTAGTTGAACCATGTAGATCAACCATGCATGAAAACATTTTTCCAGTAGAAGATGCACAATTTGAACATAGTTTGTCAAAATGTGTGATCCAAACCATGTGGTCTACCAAGATTTGAGTTTTAGGGTAAATTTAATTTAATTAAATATATTGTTGAAAGGAATATAATTAAATGAGTTTTTGTTGTATAATTTAATTAAATTAACGTTGATAGAATTTTATTACTTGAAGTTGATATATAAAAGTTATTTTATAAAATTGAGATGAAAATAATTAATTAATTTCATAAATGATGATGATTTTAAATATTTATTGAATTAAATTGATATGATAGAATGTTAATTAAATGACATGTAAATGAGGATTTTGGAGTTATCAAATGAGTTAATATTAAATGTTTATAATAAATAATGTGTAAATATGGAGTTTAGGTTTCATTTAATTAAATTCAAGTTAAAAATGTTTAATTAATTAATGAAAAATGGAGGTTTTATTAAAATAAACTCATGGTTAGGGGGAATTTAATTTGAAATTGTGAAATCAGTATTATAATATAATTAAATATTCCTAGAGTTAATTTAATTAAATAATTTTTAGGAGTTGGAGTATTTAAATTAATTAAATTGTTTTTAGATAATTTAATTAACTAACATGAAATAAAGAATTTATTTAATTAAATTTACTTTTATGAAATTTAATAAGAATATTATTAATGAGAAGTAGAGTTTTCATAGATTAAATTATATTGATAAAGATTAATTAAATAATTATGAGTTGGATATTTTTTTATTTGAATTATTTTGGAAAGAAATTCAATTAAATTATTTGATAAATGGGGAGTTCATGTTTTTTATAATAACATTCAAGGTTGAGATGAATTTAATAATTTGATAAAAAATGGGGGTTTATTTATTTAAATCTTTTTAAGATGTTTTAATTAAATAATGACATGTTGGAGAATTTATTTAATTAAATATGTTAGTTAAGAATATAATTAATTGATTCTTTAAATGTGGAGATGAATTTTTATCTAATTAAATTCAAGGTTAAGATGAATTTAATAATTTGATAAAAAATCAAGGTTTTATATAATTAAATTATATAGATATGGTTCAAATAAATAATGATGTGTGGGAGAATTTATATAATTAAATTCATTGGAGAAGAATTTAATTAAATAATGTGTTAAATATAGATTTGTGGTTTTTTCTTATTAAGTTCAAGGTTATGATGAATTTAATTATTTGATGAAAAATAAGGGTTTTATTTCATTAAAATACATCTGGGTAATTTAATAAAATAATGATGTATTAGAGAATTTATTTAATTATACTCATTAGAAAATAATTTTATTAAATTATGTGTAATTAGGGAGTTGGGGTTTATCAAGGATGTCTAATATTAATGGGTAGTAATAGTAAGATGGCGTTTATTATTATAATAATAATTATAATTATTATTATTATTATTATACTAATTATTATAATAAAATGATGAATTTAATTTATTCATATAGAAAAAAAAGAGGGATATGTGGACAAAAAAGGTGATGCATCAACCCTCCCCCTCTCGACTCTCTCATTGGTGGCACGTAACCCATTGATCCCAGCTCCCTCTCTGCATGTCGGTTTCTCTTGGTCTCTTCGTGAAAGATGGTTATCTCATCATGGTAAGTCATTTTGTACTTGTTTCTTTCTTCTCATTTTTTTTCTCGACTCTCCATGTCCTTGTCTCTACTAGGACAATACCCAACAATCTATGAATGTTTCAATTTATTCATTTATTTTGATTATATGTGGTGTAAATGATGTCTCAGGACCCATTGGTCCATATTATAATGACTTCCACTAAAGGAAAAGTGACTCGTCTTGATTTGGTTCACTACTGTCATATTCTATTGAGCTATATACCTAATAAATGGATTCTTACCCCTTGAATTAGGTTATTATTATGTAAATGGGTTGTGGTTTAAAATTTTTTGGGGTGCATTGGTCCCCACTGTACTAATTATGACTGCCGGTTTTTGTTGATATGTGTGTAAATCAATTCCAAGTGTGAGCACACATTAATGTGGAAGTGCATATGCCTAATGGTTCACGGTTTATGTTAGAAAGATTTGGCTTGAGCAAATTCATTGAGGTAGGTTTAAAAACATTTCTTAGTTAAAAAAATGTAGTTTTATTGATTTATTTCTTTGAATAATTTTAATTAAAATGTTGGATTAAATTGTTTATTGGTGGAATGATATGCTCAATTATGAATTAATTTTAAAATTTGAAGCTGTAAAAGTAATAATCAATCAGATGATAAAGTATGGGTAATTAATTTGACTATGATTATATAATTAATTATTAATTAATTATATGCTTTAATGTGATAATTAATCGAGGAATTAATTTGGGGATATTTATTTGGTTTAGATGAAATAATTAATTATGGATTAATTATGTGCTATGAGATGATAAATAATTGGGTGATTAAATATTATATATTAATTTAGTTATGATGAGATAATTAATTATGAATTAATTAAGTGCACTGAGACAATAATTATTATAGGATTAATTATGAGAAATGTTTTGTCTATGATGAGATTAATAATTATGAATTAATTACCTTTTTTGAGATGATAATTAATTGAAAAATTAATTATGAGATATTACTTTAGTTATTTAGAAATTATTAATTATGGATTAATTTTGTTATTTGAGATGATAATTAATAGGCGGTTTATTGTGATATATTAAATTGGTTTTGATGAGATAATTAATCATTTATTAATCATGTGCATTGAGATATTAATTATTAAGGGATTAATTATAATATATTAAATTTGTTAAGACGAGATAATTATATATGAATTAATTATGTGCTTTGATATAATAATTAATGGGGGATTAATTATGAGATGTTAAATTGGTTGTGTTGAGATAATTAATTATTAATTAATTGTGTGTTATAAGATTGTAATATAGATAATTAATCGCGGGATTATTTATGAGATTTTGATTTGTTTCTAAGATGAGATAATTATTTCGTGATTTAATTACATGATATAGAAATGATTTCATTGATATAATTAATTTATGAATTAAATATGTGTTACTGACATGGTAACCCTATGACTAGTTAATTGTTTAATTAACTATAGTAATATTTGGGATATGTTAATTGTTGAAATAACTAGAGTAATTATTGTGATAAGTTAATTGTTGGGTTAACTAAATGACATGTGGTATTTAACTAAAATTTGAATTTGTATTAATATTGATGATGATAATAACTTGATGAATTAATTATATAATTATGTGGAAAATGGTAGGATAGACATTCATGGGAGTGTTAGTGTCTAATGGTAACATAGAAATTAATCGGTGCATGAGTATGAAATGATAACATGAAAATTCATGGTGTGAGGGTATGGAATAAAAACATAGAAATTCATGGTTCCATAATTATGGAATGCTAACATGGCATTCATGGTGCGTGAGTATGGAATGGTAACACAAACATTCACAGGTGCGTGAGTATAGAAAGGTATCATGGACATTTTTTGTGCATGAGTATTAAATGGCAACATCGAAATTATTTGGTGTGTGATTATGGAATGGTAAAATGGACATTTGTGGGTGTGTTTGCATGGAATGATATCATGGTCATTCAAGTGTTTGTGAGTTATGGAATGACAACATCATTCAAATGGGGGAAATATAATAATGGTAACATGCTGATTCTTTTGTGTGGTTAAACAAATAATATTAAATAATGTTCTAAAAAGTTCATTTCACATTATTTATATATAGATATATATTATCCCCATTCAGACTCTTTTTCTGACTATAATCTGAATCAGGTATCTCTATTCGGTGACCCTTTGGGACCTAGATAGTTTGTTGGTTATTTATTCTATTCTATTATTGCATTTATATACATTCACATAGATTAATATTCTCATATATTCTAGATTGAGCTAGATACTTGTGGTCCCAAACAACTTATATTTATATATCACACCCTACTTGGGATGTGATTGCACTGGGCTACCCATGTTGACTCTACTTGTTTACAGGACATTGGATCATTATTATTGTTGTTTACTTGTAATTGGGAGTTAAGAACAAAGGACCGAGCGGTAGCTCGTGATGCTCGTGGAGAATACCCATGCGGATTTGAGTCATTCCTTATTTTTGTATTGAGATGTAAATAATTTTGTTTTTTTACATCTTTTAGATAGGAATCAACATAAAATGAAAAAATCGTATAAATTTTCATTGATCATTTTCATTATTCAGTTGATTATTTCCTTATATTTACTTTTGTTTTTGTTTAATTTTATTGTTTCATTTTGATGTGGAGAATAAATATGAGGGTATAGTCTCCCCACTAACAATCCATAGACCCTAACTACTAGTAGGTAGCCTCAGGTGTGTGGGGAGATGAGATTGAGGTCATATTGTAACTAGTCTGGCTACTAATTCTAGGGTATGATGGGTTGGGTGTTACAAAGTGGTATCAAAGGCTTCTGGTTTTAATTACATTATCCTTTTTCGTTCTGTTTTAGGATAGACGACAAGAGACTTGGAATGTGATGGTGCTTGGTTGATATTCATTCTGAGGAATGATCACCTGAGGTATGAGGAATGACCAAGTGTCCAGGGATGAGAATTGTTGTTTATAATATTCAAGGTTATAGTTGATTTGATTTCACCTTCAATGATTTCTCTTTTTTACCACTACTTATTGATTTTTAAAATTTTTCAAAATTAACATTGCATAGAATTCCAAGGAATTTTCATTACATTCATCATGTTAGGAACTTAGATTCATGTCATGCATAAAACATGACATGTATTTGCATTAGTAAGATGAATTCTAATTTTAAATGTATTATTTGGGAGGAATGCTATGTTTTTAATAGCTTAACCGTGTATAAATTTTATAAAATATAAATATTATTATATAAAAGACATCCTCTATGATTATTAGGGGTTTCTATTATGCCATTCTTCTATGTTATACCATAATTCCGTGTTACTACATATGATAACATGATATAAATTCATATATGTGTAAATGGATGCATTGGTGAAAAATGTATTGGTTTTTCTATGATGATAGTTAGTTTCAATTTTATAGTGTAAATGTTCCTTATAAATGTAAAAAGGAAAACCTTATATTTTAATTATTGAAAAATGTTTTTCTAATGTTAAAATGTTAAATGAACATTGATTGAGATAAATGGGATCAAAATTCTTATGGTTAGTGTAAGTGATCCTAATCAATTGGTAGATGTACACCGTTGTGTTTGAGCCTTGAATAACTATAGTGTGTTTATAAATGGATATAAAGTAAAAACTTTTGTGTTTTTATTGGATAAACTATTGTTGGTTACATTTTGAAGAACCTAGATTAGAATAAATGGGACCCTTGGAGGTTTTCTCTTTGTTAATATGGTATTTAGATTCTATTTTTCCTATTTAAAACTAAAATAATTAAAATGTTAAATGTTTAAATATTTAGTTTTATTTGTTTTACCAATGATCTTTTGATGTTGGGATCATATATTTTTCATTTTATCAATAATGTTGGTACCATTTGAATTAACATGAATACATTAGGAAAAATCGGAATCAGGTTTTGGTTGATGACTTATCAGAAGGTGAAGTCGATCTTTTCATAAAGTGTTGACTGGTTATATTCTGGTTGAACTTATGGGTGGCATGGGTTAACACATATTGTGATCATAAGATGGATATGATCATGTCCACTATCTTGATCTCATCCTGGATGCACTATTATAGTGTCAGTCTTATGGCGTGCAAAATTTTTAATAGTTGTTGTTCTTGATAAGTTGTTGTTATATATATTTTAAATGAGATACATAGATCTTTTGGTTATACCTTTGTTAATGCTATGAAAAATAGTTTTAATGTAGCCTTATGAATTCTTGTCTTGTAAATTTCACCAAAATATGTGTAGGGACATTTGTATATATGTGTTTGGTGTTGACATCATTTTAAAGGGAAAATGCAAGTTTATTGATGGGTTCGGGTTTCATTGGTTGGAAATTTATTTCAAGGAATGATTTAAGGCTTGGGGTTCAACTATGTTTAAAGCTGGTTTGGGGATTTTGTAATGCAATGGAATAATTTAAATGATGCGTCATGACCTTGGTGGGTTGGCTAGTGTTGTAGTAGTTCCTGATGGCTTCTCGGGGATGACAAGTTCTTAAGGTGGGTATATTATGATTTCCAATATTTTCAAACTAGGTTAAAATAAGATTTTTTTGAATTTTTCATTTACTATACGGTTTAGTATTTAAAACCAATCTTCATAAAGATGTTTGTGAGTTGATATCTTTTAATATGATTATAACGGGTTTGGGTAAAGGATCATGGAGTTTCCAAGATGACATGATGGGTTTTGTGAGAAACGAACCATGCATTTACATTCGCATGGGATGCAAACGATTAGTCAAACTAGGTGTGTCAGTCGTCATGAAAAAATAGGCATCTATTAGAGGATGCGTGGTCTGCAAACAATATTTCAGATCATGTGAGTCAAACCATGCAGTCTACACAATTTGGAGATTCGAGTAAAATTTAATTAGTTTAAATACATGGTTGAAATGAATTAAATTAAATGAGTTTTTGGGGTTTCATTTAATTAAATTAATGTCGAGAGAATTTAATTAAATCAATTTTATATAGAAATGTAATTTAATTAAATTGAGGTGAAAATAATCAATTTTTTTAAATGATGATGATTCTGAGTCTTTATTTAATTAAATTGATATGATATTAATTTAATTATTTGACATGTAAATAAGGAGTTTGGGGTTATAAAAGAATATGAATATTAAATGATGTGTAAATGATGAGTTGAAATTTAATTTCATTAAATTGAAGGCAAAGAAAAATTTAATTAATTAAAGTGAAATAGAAGATTACCTTAATTAAATTGAATGTTAAGAAGAATTTAATTAGTTATTTAAAAATGGGTGTTATTATTTAATTAAATTGAGGATGATAGAAATTAGTTATATATTCTTTATGAGTTATAGTTTTTAATTTAATTATATTTTGTTCGATCAATTTAATTAGATTTCGTGAATTAAGGAAATTATTTAACGAAAATTAGTTAAAACGAATTTAATTAATTTATTATTAATGAGGTTTTAGGGTTTTATTAATTAAATTTTGATGAGAGAATTTAATTAAATAATAATGAGTTAGAAAATTTCTTCAGTTAAAATTGGTTAAAATTAAATTTTATAAATTGATTTGTAAAATATGGAATTAGGGTTTTATATAATTTAATTCATGGTTAATATTAAAATAATTTTGTAATACAAAATGGGGGTTTTATTTAATTAAATTGCATTGATAGAATTTAGTTAAATAATGATGTGTGGGAGAATTTTTTTATTAAATTCCTTTGAAAAAATTTTTATTAAATGATATGATGAATTTGGAGTTATGGTTTTATCTAATTAAATTCAAGGTCAAGGTGAATTTAATTTTTTTATTAAAAAATAGTGGTTTTAATTAATCAAATTATGTCTAGATAATTTTGTTTAATAATGAAATGTTAGAGAATTTATTTACATAAATTCATTGGAGAAGAATATTACCAATTGATGTGTTAAATGTGGAGTTTAGGTTTTTTGTAATTAAATTCATGGTTAAGATGAATATAATTATTTTATTAAAAAATATGGGTTTTATTTAATTAAATCGTTTTGAGTTAATATAATTTTGTAATGATCTCTTGGAAAATACATTTAATTAATGAAATAACTAATGCAGTGGAAGGCAATTCTAATATCAACTCAAAAAATAAAATTTTCAATGCTAGTTTATATAATGTATTAAAGTCATGGCGGTAAATATATAAAAGTAGAAAACAAATGGGCATATTTTACATGTCAGCACAGAATAAATGAGAAGGCTAAAATCCCCAAAGGTGATCTCTATGAGCATAATGATTTCACGCTCGGTCCTTTTCTATAAACACCCATGTACAATCAAACAACAAGAAGTAATGTCCAATGTCTTGTAAACATGTAGTGCCTACATGGGTACCCCAGTGAAATTGAAGCTCGAATAGGGTGTGAGATACAAATATCCATAGGTAGAGACCACCAGATGTAACATAGGGACTTTTATATACATATGATTGGTTTTGAAATCATTTTAATGGATCTCTGTCGGTTTAAGGACGAGTATGGGTTTTATAGGTCGGTGATGTCTTTTAAGGAACGTTTTACGTCTTGGAGTTCTAAAATTTTTAAAGGGGTGTTGGGTGTTTAGGAACACAATATGAGTGTTCAAACAAGACTTATTTTCCTTGGTGGTTTGGTTTATGTTTTAGTAATTCATGATGGCTTCTCGAGGATGAGATGTTTTTAATTTTGGTATCTTATAGAGTCTTGTTTTTTTTGGACTGGGATAAAATAAGAATGGTTTCATTTATTTCTAGGATCTGTTTTAAAAACCAAGCATCAAAATGACGTTTTGTGAGTGATTTATTAAAGAGTTAATAACGCGCTTGGGTAAAGTTTTGATGGGTTTCCCAAATATTTGAATGAGGTTCGTGATAACAAGACTACGAGGTGATGTTCGCACAGGCTGTACATAGGTAGTCAAATCATATGGGTCTATCATGCACAATAAATCATGTTTCTAGTGGTGGATTCACAGTCTTCACATAGTCTATCAAACCATTCAAGTCAAACCATGGCGACTACCTAGTTTTGGGTTCCTGGTTAAATAAATTTAATTAAATTCACAGTAGAAAAGAATTTAATTAAATGAGCTATTGGGGGTTTCTTATAATTAAATTAAACATGTGAGAATTTATTTAAATGATGTTAAGAGGGATAAGTTATTTAGTTAAATTGGTATTATATGAATTTAATTAAATTACATGTAAATGTGTAGTTGGGGTTTCAACTAATTAATTTCAATTTAAATGGGAATTTTATTAATTAATGATAAATAAAGGTTTTATTAAATTAAATTCCAAGGAAATAGGAATTTAATTATTTATTGTGAAATGGGGGTTATTATTTAATTAAATTTGTTTTGAGAGAATTTAATTAAATAATATTTACAACATTGAAATTTTAATTTACATAAATTGTGTTCAATGAATTTAATTAAATAACTTGAATTTGGGAAATTATTAAATTAAATTATGATAGAACAAATTTAATTAAATAATGATTAATGAAGTTTCTAAGGTTTGTTAAATTAAATATGTTGATATAATATAATTAAATTATAATGAGTTGGAAATTTTATTTAATTAAATTTTGTTGGATATAAATTTAATTAAATGATGTCTTCAATGTAGAGTTTAGATTATATCTAATTATATTAAAGGTTAAGATGAATTTAATTATTTGATGAAAATGATGGTATTATTTAATTATATTTTGTTGAAATAATTTAATTAAACAATGATTTGTTGGGCAATTTATTTAATTCATTTTGTTAAAAAAGCGTAATTAGTTGATGTGTTAAATGTGGATTTTGGGTTTTATCTAAATAAATACATGATTAATATGAATTTAATTACTTGAAATAAATGAGGGTTTTATTTAATTAATTTTATTTTTGAGAGAATTTAATTAAATAATAATTCGTTGTAGAATTTATTTATTTAAATTCATTAGAGGGGAATTAAATTAAATGATATAATAAATGTGAAGTTTTTTGTTTATTGTAATTAAATTCAAGGATAAGATGAATTTATTTATTTGATTAAAAATATAGTATTTATTCAATTTAATTTTGTGATATATTTTAATTAAAAAAATAATGAGTCAGAAAATTTATTTAAATAAATTCTTTGAAAAGGAATTTAATTAAATGACGGGTAAATTAGAAGTAATTGGGGATTTTATGGTTTATCAAAGTATAACATTAATTAAATGATGATAATGATAATAATATCATATATTTATATTCTTATATAATGTGTTAAAATTATTAGAAGGGAAATAAATATGGAGAGGAACAAGGCCTGGGTGAGACATGACCCGCCGATAGGCTCTCCCATGGGTGGCGCACCACCCATCCTCCAGGATCTCTCCTTGTTCTCCATATCATGGTGGTATCTTCAAAGAATTTATCAATCCTAGGGAGGTGAGTCCTTCTCCATGTATTTCATTGTTTTCACCAGCTGTTTTGACTCTCTATCACCCGAGACGTACCCAGGGGTGCCGCAACACCCCTCCACTCGAATCCTCTTCACATGGCTATTTCTTTCTAGTTACTTCATGAACGTTGTTTGTCTTAGTTTGGTCAGTACTTATTCACTTGTTACATTCTTTGCATCAGTCGTCTGATCACTTCTTTTTCTGGTCTTTCTCAGGTCAAAACCCAAATGTATGGAATTCATTCGGTTTCATTGTTTCTTCTAATCCTAGGTGGTACAGATGATGTCTCAAAACCTGTTGGTCCGTATTCTAAATACCACCACCGAAGGCAAAGAGACTAATCATAATTTTTTCCATCATCTTCATTTTTGGGTATGGCTATATTCCAGATAAATGGCTTCTCACACTTTGAATTAGGTGATTATTGTTTATTTTGGTTTTGGTTTATTATTTCTGGTGTACATTGGCCCCCACTACACTAATTGTGAGAGCCAGTTTTTGTTATATTTAGATGTGCCAATCAATTCCAATTATGCATACACATTATTGTGGAAGTGAGTATGCATGACTAGGTCAGATTTGAGTTATAATGATTTTGTATCAACCAAATTAATTGAGTTGGGGTTATAAAAATTTCCCAATTAGTATAACTAAGTTTTATTGATTAATTGCTTTTGACAAAGATGACTGAAATGTTTGATTAAATTTTTTATTAGGGTAATGAGTTGATTAATTATGAAAAAAATTTATTCTTTGATGTTATAAAATAGATAAATAATCAGGATATCAATTATGGGTATTTAATTTGGTTAAGATGAGGTAATTAATTATAAATTAATTATGTGATTTGAGATAATAATTATCATTGTATTAATTATGAGAAATTAATTTGGTTAAGATGACATAATTTATTATTAATTAATTATGAGATTTGATATAATAATTATACGGGGATAAATTATGAGATATTAAATTGTTTAAGTTGAGATAATTAATTATAAATTAATTATATGGTATGAGATTGTAATATAGATAATTAATCATGGTAGTAGTTATGAGGTTTTGATTTGTGGCTAGGATGAGATAATTAGTTTATGAATTAACTGCATGATATATATTTGGTTATCAGAATATAATTAATTTATGAATTGATTATGTGGTATTGATATGGTCAACTTTTAACTGGATAATTATAGAATTAACTAGATTCATTATTGGGATAAGTTATTTTTTGAATTAACTAGATTAATGGTTGGGATAAGTTAATTGTTGAGTTAACTATATGATGTGTTTTGTTTTACAAATTTTTGAATTAGTAATGATACTGATAATACTAATTAATTAATTATATCATGAATTAGGGAATGGAAAATAAACTTTCATGGGTTTGTAAGTATGGAATGCTAACATGGACATTCATAGGTTCATGGGTATGGAATGCTAACATGGAGTTTCAAGGTTGCATGAATATGGAATAGTATCATGGACATTCATTATGCATGAATATGGAATGGTAACATGGATATTCAAGTGTGTGTGAGTATGGAATGGTAACAAGGACATTCATGGTGCATGAGTATTGAATGGTAACATGGTCATTCGTGGGTGTTTGAGTATGGAATGACAACATGGACATTTGTGGGTGCATGAGCATGGAATTGTAACATGGAAATTCAAGTCTTTGTGAGTTATGTAATAATAACATCATTAAAATGGATGAAATATAAGAATGGAAACATGTTCTTTTCTTTTTTGTGGTTAAAAAAGTATATTACATAATGTGATAAATAGTTCATTAAACATTATATATATATATATATCTTGTTTGGATTCTTATTCTGGATATGATCTGATGAAGGTATCACCATTAGGTTTTCCTTTGGAACCTGGATGCATTGTTGGTTATTTATTCAATTCTGTTATTACTTCGATATAAATAAATGTTGTTTAATTATATTTCATTGTCTAGATTAAGCTACACCCAGGTGGTCTGGGCCTTTTGAGATTTATATCTCACACCTTATTTGGGTTGCTTTTTCATTGGGGTACCTGAGTAGACTTCACATGTTTAAAGGAACCTGGGCATTAGTAATATTTGTTTTCTTATGCCTCTGTTTTTGGAACAAAGGACCGATGGGGGTCTCGGGATGCTCATGGAGATTGACCTTGAGGATATGGGATATTTCATTATTTCTGTATTCAGATGTAAAGAATTATAATATTCATACTCTATTTTTATATATACTACCATGAATTTCAGAAATTGTAAAAACTAGTGTTGGCCATTTACATTAATGATTAAATATTACAATTTACATCCTCTACATTAGTTTTTTCTTTATACTAATTCTTCCATTTTCATCTAATTATATATTTATATAGTTTCATGAAAACTCTCATATGAAGAAATAGTCTCCCCAATGAGTATCCTTACACCCTTGCTGCTAGTCGGCAGCCTCTGGTGTAGGTGGATGTGTGCCCGAGGTAACACGATGATTGTTCTAGCTATCAATTCGATTATAATCCAGTTCGAGATATTACAAAGATGTATAATAGGGGTAAATGTCGTGTAAATGGAGAGGGTGGGATATATCAAAAAATATATTTAATTAAATGACAATAATAATAATTTGGGTGTTATTATTATTATAATTATTATATTAATTATTAAAATTATTATAATGGAAATAAAGACGTATAGGCGTATAGCCTGGGTGAGACCCGACCCCCCCTCTTGGCTCTCCCATGGGCGACACACCACCTATCCTCTTGTATCCCTCTCCATACCCTAGATCATGGGGTTATCTTCCCAAAATAAGTCTGTCATGGTGAGGTGAGTCCTTATCCATGCATCTCGTTGTTCGCACTATCTATCTCGTCTCTCTATCGCCTGTGATGTTCCTATGGTACAACACTCATGGGTAGCGTGACACCCCTCCTCCTTACTTCTCTCTGCACGTCTATCTCCTTCTAGTACCTTCACAAAATTTGTTCTTCTCATTGAGGTGAGTTCCTCTCTATGTTTTTTTTCTCGCATCAATATTCTCGCATCTCCTTTGTCTGATCTATATTAGGCCAAAACCCAACGGTCTATGATTGATTCAGTTTTTTCATTTCTGCCAATTCATGGTGGTGCATATGATATCTCAATACACGTTGGTCCATATTACGATGACCATTGCCAAAGGAGAAGCTACTTGGAAGTATTTGGTTCACCGTCATCATATTTGGGTAAGAATATATACACAATATAGGGGTTTTCAACCCTTTAATTACGGGTTTTTGGTGAAATTTTGTTGTGGATGATTATTTTTTATGTATTATCGTCCTCTATATACTAATTTTAAGTACTATTTGTTGTTTTTAGGTATGGTTATAAATTTCAATTACACATGCTTATTAATCATGTAGTGTGTATACACGAGAAGGCTGAGTTTGAGTTAGGAAGCTTTGGATCATCCCAATTCATTGAAGTAGGGTTCTAGACATTACCTAATTAATAAAAAGTAGTTCTTTTATTAATTACTATTGAAGTGGACTGAATTGATTGATTAAATACTATTTTTGGATAATCAGGTGAATAATTATGAATACGTTTTATGCTTTGATGTTTTTACATAGACAATTAATTTGGTGATTAATTATGAGTAATTAAATTTGTTAAGATGAGATAACTAATTGTGATTTGGTTATCTTCTTTGATATAATAATTATCTGGGGATTAATTATATGATATTAAAATTTCCAAGATGAGATAATTAATTAAGAATTAATTATGTGCATTGATATAATAATTATAAGGTGATTAATTATGAGATATTTACTTGGTTATGTTGAGAAAATTAAATATGAAATAAATATGTGTTATTATATTGTTATATATAAGATTAATTAGGGGATTAATAAAGATATTTTGATTCTGGGACAAGATGAGATGTATAATTTTCTAATTAAATATGTGATATTTAGATGGTTTCCTAGATATAAATAATTTATAAATTTACTATGTGGTATTGACAGGGTTACCATGTCTCAAGTTAGTTGATGAATTAACTAGAGTAATTTTTATGATAAGTTAATTTATTAAGTAAACTATAGTTATTATTGTGATAAGATAATTTTTGAGTTAACTAAATATCTTGTACAATTTAAAAAATTGTTGAATTAGTAATAATATTGATAATGATAATTAATTGATGAATTTATAATATAATGATGTGGTGAATGGTAAAATGGGAATTCATGGGTCCTTGAGTATGGAATGATAATTTGGAAATTTAGGGGTGCATGAGTATGGAATGTTAACATTGGAATTTCTGGGTGTGTGAGTATGTAATGGTAACATGGAAATTTTTGGTTCATGAGTATGTAGTGGTAATATAGACATTCATGGGTGCATCAGTATGTAATGGTAACATGAACATTCATGGGTGAGTGACTATGTAATGGTAACATGGACATTCATGGTCCGTGAGTGTGGAATGGTTACATGGACATTCATGGGTGCATGAGTATGGAATGTTAACATGGACATTCATTGGTGCGAACTCATTGAATGATAACATAGAAATTCATGTGTGTGGGAGTTATAAAATGATAACTTCATTCAAATGGGTAAAATATAAGAATTGTAACATGTTCGTTTCACATTTTTGGTTAATCAATGAATATTAATTAATTTCATAAATAGTTCATTATACATTTCATACATATATATTATTTAATTTCAGACTCTTATTCCGGATACGAGGCATAGCAGGTATTGTCGTCAGGTGTCCCTTTGGAACCGTGATGGGTTGTTGTTTATTTATTAAATTCTGTTATTTCTTTGATATATTTACACACTATTTAATTTTATTGAATTGTGTAGATTGAGCTAGACATTGGTGGTCCCGGCCTAATGAGATTTATATCACACACCCTATTCAGCTCATCATTACACTAGGTATAATGATCCGGCCTTAAATATTATATAATATTCATTTATGTCAGGAATTCACATCGAGGATAATTTTAGGTTTATAGATTTAGATAATTCGTCCATAACTATTCAATAACAACATTAATATGAATTATAGACACTACTTCCCAGTATTTATTTTTTGTAAAATAAAAACTCTTGAAAAAAAATTCAAGTCTAGTTCCATGTTTTAGAAAGCATGAATTTTCCTTGATCTCATCTTTAACCCTATTAATCATTATATCCTGTGAAAAACATTACAAAACATGGGAAGAACATAAAACTCTTAATATGGATTATAAAATAATGAAAAGAAACATTATACCATCAATAAAAACATATCAATGAAACCATACTTTTCAATCATAACATACCACATGAAATCATAATATTTATGAATAACACCGATAAATCATAAATCATAAAGGTGACTTATGGAATTAATAACATACATACATTGTATGTATCAAAATTATATTGTGTGTCACAATTGGAATATCCATCATAGTATATTCCCTAAATATCTTAGGAGAAACATTAACCTTTACCACTATCATGTTACCCAATGCATTGGAGAGCTATCTCAGGCTCACCTGCCCTAGGTTTTTCACAAAACATTCCATATAAATAAACAATACCCAATAAACATAACATATTCATGACACATAACATATGTATAATTGAAATATAACATTTCCACATTCCAATCATAATATATCAAATCAAGAATTTGAAATAAACAATTCTTTATCAAATCATTTCCTAAACCATTAAAAACACATAACAAATAGATTTTTGAATCAAAGTGTCACATACTAATTTGAATCTTTTAAATGCATTATCATTTGAAAACATTAATATCCATATAAAAAATCCTAAAAACCATTTTTAAAACATGAAAATTAATGAGAAATATTTAAAAGATTAAATATTTAAAACATCTAAAATGATATTTTAATTAAAGAGTTTTTAACAAAATGAGAAATGATTGAATAAAAATAATTGAGGAATAACATTTAATCAGAACATTATAATAACATGAGAATAAAGGGATTCATGATATAATATGAAAAATGAAGGTATATACACCTCATAAAACCGAGTTGATGAATAACAACAATGAAGTCTCAGTGGAATGTAAGTTAAGATGAAATCCTTTATAAATACTATATCTTTACATTAAGGATAATTCAATTACATAATAATTTATAACAAATAAGAATACACTCAATATATGTCTATAGTAAGTGCGAAACAATCAATGGGTTTTCTCACGTATTCATAGAAGGCGCAATCAAGAAGTTGATGTTTAACCTGATGAATTTAAATTTGGTGAAGAAGATCCCTTACAGAAATTTGATAGCCTAACAACATCACAATAAGATTAAAAAAATGAAATGATCGGAGAGATAAGGGTGTCTCATCAAATGGACATAAAATTTATAGTAATAAGGATATAGAAGAAAATATCCCAACATAAGAAGATGTAAATTATAAAACATAACAAAAATAAGTCATTTAAAAATATGAGGGGGGACGGTTCCCTTACATATTTGGTAACATACGATACATAAACCCCATGAATGATGGATTATACAATGAAGATCTAAATTACCCTAAATTTAGGTATATTACACAATGATTGAAATCATAGGAAGTACATAAACCATACCAATGGAAAGAGTGGCAATATAACATAAATCTCACAGGAATAAAAAGTGAGATGAAAACCCCTTACCATGTTGTAATCAATTGAGTTGTTTGACCAAAAGTTAATAACCAACAAATGAATAACAAAAAAACAAGAATATAATGAGAATCATGATAATATATATAAAATTCATGTACACAATATACCACATGCAATAAATAAGAGGCCAATAATAGAAATATCACAGAATTAAAATTTAGATAAATAATCCCTTACCACTTGTCTGACTTGAATTGTTTATTCCTTTTTCTTCTTGAATAATAAACATATGTTGATTTATAGTTGATTAATATCTCTTTTTAAAATTTATTATTCCTTTTATATCTCTTATTACCATGTCATAAACTTTATGTAATCATTTATGTTAATAATGGTTGTTTTTTCGATATTTGGTACTACTGTAAAAAATAAACACCTTAAAATTACAAGTTGTCCATGTGGTCAAGTGTCCATTATCTAAAAAATTATATTAATGATTTAGATAGCATATATATATATCATATATAAAGTATATATATGTATTTATAACTATACATAAAATTTGGCGATATGAAATGAAATGCACTATTCATGGAGACGGTAAGCCGTACGTACGCATGAACGCTACTATAATTTAAATTTTTTTATTTTAAATGAATGAAAAATTAATGATGAGTTGTTATATTATAATTACAGTATAATATAATATATAATTTCAATAACTATATCTTTCATACATCACACATACGGTATTAACGAGTCATATCACTTTGAGTGGGCGGTAGCCCGCACATCCTCAAATGAAATTATCACATTTACTCATAATGGACAACATAATGGTATGATATAAATTAATAATATAGAGGAATAAAAAAAACATAAACATAATTTATATCATATATAAATATATTTCCATCATAATGGCCACCATAAGAGATGTTAGGAGATAATTGAACAATCATCGTTTTGTGAGGCGTTAGTTTTCCGATGAGAGAAACAGTATGTTCTTTACCCATTAGATGGAGGTGTGTGTATTTTTAGTTTGAATAATATTCATAAAAACATACTGGTAAATTGAGGATATTCATGTTGTTATAAAATAATGGAATAAAAAGATTTCAGGGGTTGGAGAAGTAGAATAAAAGAAAATAATTTTAGAGACACTGTTACCTTAAATTCTGGTAACTCCCATTGGATTGAACCAAAAAGACTTCTTGAAGTGCCTTCTGCCTAATTTAAGGCTTAAAAGATGAAGAGTGGGATATTGAGAGAATATTTTTGTAAGGTTTGTACAAGACAATGGTCTTTATAGGTGTGATTAATGGGTTAGAAGTGAGGGATTTTTATAATGGGGAGGAGGGTTTCTTTAGGAAAGTGTGAAAATATTATTTTATTATATAATGATTATGGATTTCTAAAGGTCCGAAACTCATTAAGGATGAGGATAAGATGAAATTTGGTCAGAATAAAATTATTTAATAATGTGTGGATATGTTTGGGATGTTATTTTAAAATTTATAATCTTATTTCGTTAAATCATTTATTAATGAGTTAAATACTACAACATATTTGTGTCATAAATAATTTAATTTATTTGATGTATAAAAATTATAAAAAATTACCATGATGTAGGAAATATTTTTTTATTTCAAATTAATATTTATAGTCTAAATTATTACTTATATAACCCCATGTAAAAATTAATTTACAAAAAGACATTTTGGTTGGGTCATTTGTGTCTTTACATTAAATTAATTAATCAAAAGTGCCATTATCACTCCCATGTGGCTCCATTGGGTCCAAAAATCTGCCCAAGGATGCCCATGGTTGTTCATGACTCATAAAATAAGGTTATAATAGGTTTTAATGTAATTGTTTGTTATTATAATATTCTTTTTACCTTGAATTACCCTATTTACCTTTAACCGCGGTAATTAAAAGTCAAAAGTAATAATTCACCAAAAATTTATTTTCATCTTACTGAAGCACATTTTACTTAATAATAATAACCACTTATGTCGTATTTTTTATATTCAATTCATTGAAGTGGTAAAATTTCATTTAAATGAAAAATTCAGTTTTTTAACTACAACTAAGTGGTCTCACTATTTATCAAAAATTGATGTTTTTCAAACAAATACCAAAAATTCATCCTAACCTATATTTGATATTCTGAATTCAAAAATAATTTATATTTTACAAAATTAAAAACATATATGTTTTATTAATTAATTTAAAATTAATTCACATTGTAAAAATAAATAGTGTGTATTTAAGAAACATTATCTATCAATAGAAAGACACTTGTTTATGCCCAATTTCCATGTGAAATTTCTCCCAATTACCAGAATTTGATTAAATGGAAAAAAATTATCTAATTACACTTTTAATCCATTTATTAAGATAATATAACCATATAAATAAGTTATATTAAAAGGCAGTTTGGAATTTAAATATAGTATTCTTTACTATTCATTAAAAATGAATTTTATCAGAAATATACCAAAAATTTTCCCAAATTAAATTTTGAAGTCCTCATTCTAAAGAATAATTTTATTTTGTAAAATATAACATATAAAAGTGACCAAAACTATATTTAATGAGGGTTCTCCATAAAAAGGCGGTAAATGGACCTTATAAAGAATTTTAGAGTAGTTATGCTTAAAATCTGATACATTTTTATTTAAGACTCTAAAATTTATTAGATAAATATAAAAACATTTAAAAAAAATGTATAATAATTTTTTAGTTAGTTATTTTCATTCCCACAATTAAAAATGACAGGCGTTAACTTCCCCTGATAATAATTATATAATTATATTATTTTTTCAGTACAACTCAACATTGTGTGCAACGTAAGATTTCAAAAAAACCTGTTGTTTTTTATCAATTATGTCATCGATTGTAGCATCAGATTTAATTTAAAATTAATATTTAATTCTTATATATTAATAATTGTGAAAACATGATATTCTTTATTTAACTGGGATGTTACACTGGGGTACCCAAGTAGACCGTACTTGTTTATAGGACCTTATATATTGCTTGTTTTTTTCTCGTACCTAATAGTTATAAGAAAAGGACGGAGGAGAAGAAAACGACTAAGCAGGAGCTCGGGATTCTCTTAGAGAGCTCCCTTGGGGATTTGGTACTTTTTATTATTTCCATATTAAGATGTAAAGCATGCTGATTTTTTCACTGATTCAAGATATCTACCACAATGACATGCATACATTGAATACACTATCATTCTCCATTTTCTTTATTGAGTTGATATTAAAATTGAATTCTGTTGCATTATTTATTTTTTTATACTACCTCTATTGTTTTCATATATTTATATATTGTTATAATGTTTTGAAAAAAAGATATGAGGGTTCAATTTCCCCACCAACAATCCTTACACCATCACTACTAGTCAGCTGCCTCTAAAATATGGGGAGGCACGCTTGATGTCATGTGGCGGTCGCTCTGGATGTCAATTCATTTGTAAGTCGGGTTGGGATGTTACAAGGTGGTATTCAATGCTTTTCCGTCGAACCGTGCAGTAAGAATTCATCAATATTGACTTAGTAAGAATGGCATGGCCATTTTTTGAGGTATGGTTCTCGACATTGACTAATTAAAAAAATTTTGTTTTTTTTTATTTACATATTTTGATAATGATGACGCAATGATTCAAAAAAAATTAATTTGTGGAATGAGATAATTAATTGTTAATTAATTAAATACTTTAAGGATGAAATTGAGATAATTAGTCAGGTGTTTAATAATGAGATATTAAATTGGTTAAGATGAGATAATTAATTATATTTATTGAGATGATAATTAATCTAAAGGATAATTTTGATACTTTAAATTTGTTAAGTTGAGATAATTATTTATGAATTAATTATTTTTAAAGAGATTTTATTATGGATAATTAATCTGGGGATTAATTATAAGATATTTAGTTTGGTATAAACTAAGATAATTAATTTATGAATTAATTTTGTGATATAGATATTATTGCATTGAGATAATTAATTTTTGAATTAATTATATTATATTGACATGATTCCCCGATGACTAGTTAATTACTGATTTAACTAGACTAATTGTTGTGATAATTTAATTGGTGACTTAATTGAATTGATTGTTGTGTATAACAATTTTTTTAATTTGTAATGAGATTGATGATGATAACTAATTGATGAATTAATTTTTTTTATGAAGTAGTGAATGGTTACAAGGAATTTCATCGGTGCGTGAGTATGGAGGGTAACATGGAAATTCATTAGTGTGTGAGTATGGAATGGTAAAATAGACATTTATGGGTGTGTGGGTATGGAATCGTAACACGGACATTCGTGGCATGTGAGTATGGAATAGTAACATCAATATTCCTTGGTTCGTGAGCATGGAATGATAACTTCGACATTGAAGTGTATGTGAGTTATGGAATGATAATGTGATTCAAATGGGTGAAATATAAGAATGGTAAAATGAACATTTAATTCATGTATTTAAACAAAGAATATTAAATAATGAGATAAAGAGTTCATTATACATTATTTACATATATATTCTTCCTCTTCAGACTCTGATTCTAGTTATGAGCCATAATAGGTATCGTTTTCTGGTGTCCCTTTGGAACATAGATGGGTTGTTGGTTATTTATTCAATTATGTTATTTCATGGATATAATTTCATGATGTTTAATTTTATTTAATTTTCTTGATTTATATAGACAACGATGGTCCCATCATACTAGGATTTATATCTCACACCCTATTTGGGATACCATTAAACTAGGGTACCCAAGAAGACTCTACTTTTTATAGGACCTTGATCATTTCATGTAGTTGTTTTTAGGTTCCTGTGAATTAAGAGCAAAGGACAGAGCGGTAGCTTAGGATGCTCATGTATATCACCCTTTGGGATTTCGGCCATTCAATTTTTTCTGTAGTAATTTTTAATTCATGCTTATTTCTTTACTGCATTCATATATGTACCCCCAGACATGCATACATTTTATACACTAGCATTGTCTATTTTCTATATTGAGTTTAAAATACAATTGACTTATGTTGCAGTAGTTATTGCTTGACAACACTCCTGTTGTGGCTTTCTATTAATATATTGTTATAATAATGTTATTACTCTGATAAAATGGTATAATCTCCCCACTAACTGTTCTTACACCCTCAATGATAGTTAACAGCCTCTGGCATATAGGGAGGCGTGGTTAAGGTCATGTGGCGACTCGTCTAGATACTTTACTACACAGTTAAGTTTTTAAAACCAATATTTGGAATGATGTTTCGCATGTTGGGGGCATTAAAGTGTTTATAGTAGGCTTAGTTAAAGGATTGAAGAGTTTCCCAGATTGTAGGATGTTTTTTAGAAGAATTTGACTAGGCAATGATGTTCGTACAGGCTACACAAGGTTAATCAAATTTTGTGGTTTATCCGTGCATGCTAAAACATGTGTGCACTAGTGGACACAAGGTATGCACATAGATTGATAGACCATGCGAGTCTAACCATTCCATCTACCCATTTCTTTGTTTCAGGTTATGTTTAGATTCATTAAAATATGGTATAAAGGAATTTATTTAAATGTGTTATTGGGTTTTCAATTATTAAAAATTAAAGATGAGATAATTTAATTAAATAATGGTTAGATTGAAAAGTTGTTTAATTAAATTGAGAAGAAAATAATTATTTTTTGAATGATGATTTGGTGTCTTTATATAAATCAATTGAGTATATAATAATTTAATTAAATTACATTTTAATGTGAAAATAGGGGATATCAAATATGGATAATATAAAATGGAAATATTAAATAATGTGTAATGGTGGAGTTAATGATTCATTAAAATAAATTCAAGGAAGATATGAATATAAATAATTAATGTGCAATTGGGGTTTATTTAATTAAATTCATGGTTATGAAGAATTTAATTAGTCATTACAAAATAGAAGTTATTATTTAATTAAATTGAGGTTGAAATAATTTAATTAAATAAATTTTAGGAGTTTTAGTATTTAATTTAATTAAATTTTGTTCATATAATTTAATTAAATTACATGGGTTGGAGAAATTATTAAATTAAATTATATTGGAACTAGTTTAATTAAATTTTGATTGATGATGTATTAGGATTTTTTTAAATAAATTATATTGAGGGAATTTAAATAACTAATAATTAGTTAGAAAATATATTTAATTAAATTTTGTTGGAAATAAAGTTAGTTAAATAATGTGTCAAATGTGTAGTTGGGGTTTTATCTAATTAAATTAATTGTTTAGGTGAATTTAATTAGTTGATAAAAAAGTGGGATTTATTTAATTAAATTGTGTTGACAAAATTTATTTAATTAATGATGTTTTTGAGAATTTATTTACATAAATTCATTAGAGAATAATTTAATATAATGATGTGATAAATAAGAATTATGGGTTTTATTTAATTAAATTCAATGTGAATATTAAATTAATTATTTGATGAAAATGGAGGTTTTATTAAAATTAAATTGGGTTGGGAGAATTTAAGTAAATAATGACATTTTGGAGACTTTATCTAAAAAATTCATTATATAAGAATATAATTAAATGATTTGTTAAATTTGGAGTTGAGATTTTTTCTCATTAAATTAAATTTTATGTTGAATTTAATTAGTTGATTAAAAATGGTTTTTTAATTTAATTCAATTGTGTTGTGAGAATTTAATTAAATAATAATGTGTTAGGGAATTTATTTAATTAAATTCATTAGTGAAAAAATTAATTAAATTATTTTTAGATAGGGAGTTGGTGTTTATAAATAATTTGTGATATTAATTAGTAACAATAAGATGATGATGGTTATTATTATAATTATCAATATTATATTAATTCTTATAATACTTTACAAAAATAAATTTATTTATAGAGGACACAAGGGATACAAGGATACACCACAAGAGAGGCATGACCCCCCTCCCCCTCTCTGCTCTCCCATGGGTGGGGCACTATCATTATATCATGGCTCACTCTCCACACATCTGTTTCATCGAGTCTATTCACAGATGTTTCATGTATCGTCCTGGAATGTCTTTATCCTCTTGTTTCATTATTCACATTGGTCATCTCAGCTCTCCAATGCCAGGTCTCGGTTACGCCGAAACCCAAATGTCCGTGATTGATTTATATTCTTCATTTATTCCAAATATAGGTGGTTCATTTGATGTCTTGGGACATGTTGTTCTGAATACTGAAGACCACCACTGAAGGTGTAGTGACTCTACTTGATTTTTTTCACCGTCCACTAGTGAAAAAATAGGATTTAACATTGGGTTTTTAATTTTTTATGTTGTTTTTCAACTGGCGTTTATATAGAGTGTGGAAAAAAATTATTTATCTCTCGGTTTTACAAAAACTAACGGCGAAAAACAGTTTCATTAAGGGTTTCGGCGTTGGTTTTTAAAAACCTGACGTAGGAAACCCCCCTCTCCCTAGCTATAGACATCAATTTATTAGATTACCAACACCGATAGACAGCAAATGGGGGGTTTTTGGAATCAGTTTCAGAAAAATAGATGATAAAAACCCCATCCAAATATGTTTCTACACTAGTAACTTTAAAAACCGATGCCAAAAACCAAATTTTTTATAAAAATTTCATCATCGATTTTTACAAATCTGACTTTGAAGGTTGAATTTTTTTCATAAAATTGAAAAAATAAAATTTATAAAATAATTGAAACACCTGTAATAAAACACAATATAAAACAATCAACAATATTTATCATTAACTAAAAATCTATAACGTACATGCTTTTATCAAGTTAATCAAAAAATTATCTTTACATTTGTATTATAATGTAGAATTAAAATATACGTACTAGAAATTTACAATGCACTCATTGTTGGTTATTATTAAGGCATTCATTTGATTATCATTATGTTCAAACACGTATTATATTGAAAGTGTTAGTCTTTTTATCACATATTTAATATTATTCATAAATATTTAAATATATATACTGCAAATCCTAGGAGAATATAAAAAATAGTTTTCAAAAATACATTATATTTGGGTAAGATCATGTTACGAAAATGACTGGAAATTATTGAATGACTACAATAACATTAAATGATATGCTATAAATAAAAGAATAAAATGGAAAAAAATCAATATAACTAATCTTATCAAACTTAGTAGTATCTCCAGTTGTGATTATCTCGTAGATGAATCATAGAATATAATAACCACATTCAACATGTATTTTTTGATGATGAAACTACAGTTATTAAAAATTAATATGATTATAAAATTCAATATATAACAAAAAATCAGAATAAAATATTATATAAAAACTAATTCCCTGTGCTTGCACATATTTTATTTTATTTAGTGTCTTTATCGACATGTATTCCTTGTTAAATGTTTTCCTTGAAAAACATTTCCATATATTTAACTAATAATACATTTCTAAACAATTAGAATTATACATAATGATCATAAAAAACATACTTGTATAATAAGGTGGAAAATCATTTAGAGACATTCCCTAATAAAGAGGAAATCCAATATAATGTGCATTTACTTGGGTAGAATATACCAAACATACAATACCGTGCAACAGTAAAACAAGTTCGCAATTAATAACATTATAATGATCATCAATTCATAATTATTTTTTTGTTCTTACTTATCAATAAATGGTAGAAACCAAAACAAAATCATCATATGTGATAATCTCTCATATATATATATATATAAGTGAAACTCTATCATGATTCATCACATGTTTCAATTCCATGGAAATGAAATTTGGATCTACAAAAACATAAATGCATGTACCTTCACTTTGTAGAAGAAGCATGTGTATATATCTAATTTAAAAACATATAGTTTGTCAATTTAACACCATCATTAATTGAAGAAATAAAAATTCAAATGTCAGTTTACATACATGGAAAGAAACTACACCACATTTAGGTAAAGGTCATCAAAATCAACTATATACGTGATATCTTCATTGATTAATCTTAATTGATATTCTCTTCCACATATACTGACCTTCATATGAAACTCTTATATATAATTTAATGAAGAAGAATCTTGAGAAAATCTTTTCCTCCCATAATATATATCTGAAGTATCTACAGTAGATTATTCATGAATATTTTGTTTTCATTTGTTAATATTAATTTTCATTTAGATGAACCTATATAAGTAAAATGTAATAAAACATTATAAGTAATTTTTATCATTTATATTTAATATTTTAAAAAATGCATACCTCATATGAAATATATCAAAGAAGACCATTTGGATAAAGTAAAAAATTACAAAGACAATCACCAACTCTGGTGATATCCTTAGAAAGAAATAGAAGTATATCATTAGGATCTATAATATAAAATAATGATAGTCTAACCGGACCCATATGCATAGGCTGCTGATGTACAAAATCCCCGAAAAATTTAACGATTCTTATAGAAACCATATGTATATGAGGATATATAGAAAAAAATTTACAATATATATGTTGGTCAAAGTTAGTTGGTGGAGGATCAAAGTAAATAGATAGGGAAGGGTTGTCCAGGTGAGTAGGTTGGGAAGGTTGAAAAATGTAAATTTTATATTATTGTTTGTAATTTATAAAATAGAAAAAATGATGACAAATAAGTAAAATACCTGGGAAGGCTACTCATACATGGCAGGGTCGGCAAATGGGGTAGGGTAGTATTGGTGACTAGGTTGGGTATAATGAAAAATAAAATAGTTATATAAGTTTTTATAATTTATGAAATATAATAATTTAATAAAACTAAATAATAAACCTGGTAAGGAAGCTCATAAATGGTCGATAGGTAGATCAAGCATTGTAGTCTGGGTGAGCAGGCTTGGAATGATGAAAAATGAAAAGTTATATTACTGTTTATAATTTATGAAATAAAAATATTTTTGACATGTAAATAATTTACATGGCAATGCTGCACAGACTGTAACTATCTTTCCAAGTGTTCTAACAAATCCTTCTGAACTGGTGATTTAATTTTATCACCCATATATCATTTCATATATTTTATCTCAACTTTTAAGGATTATATTTTTGTGTCCCTTTATAGCTTACTATGACCAAAATTCTTCCAAATACTAACACCTAATTGATATCTTATAACATGTATGGGGTGTTTTACCCTTCCCAAAGTAGTGTTTAGGATTTCTATCCTACCATTGGGGATAAATGATCCCTATGTCTCTTTATCTTTAATTACATCCTGAAATTAAAATGAAAATTTATATTATTGTTTAAAATTTATTAAATATAAAATTTGATGAAAAATAAATAATATTTACTTACAATTTCATCAGTTACTTTCTTAGATTCCTCAACAATACACTATTCATTTTCCCATCTTCTTTCTCATTTTCATTCTTCATGCCGAGTGGGAGGATATAGTGGACTATGTTAAACCTATTCCAAACCACTAATATATCTATCTCATAAGGCCTCAAATTTTTTCAATCATAATTTTCTCCAAATATTGACACCCTCCACCTGATAATGTCTGAGGGTATACATTTCTCAACTGAATCTCGTGTTGAGATCTCTGGGAAGTATATTATATAAAAATAATCATCTAGGTAATTAGAAAATATATAATAAATTTTACGATATAAAATAAATATCATACCTAATGTTTTTCTTTATGACGTTTATAAAAAAATCACTTCCTTGTATCATCATTAATAAACTGATACTTGAGGCATGGGTTTTCAAACTTTCTCTTTCGAAAAATCATAATTTTTTTCAGTTTTGTTTTAATATCAATCTATTGAACCCTCTCTGAAGAGATATGTATTTTTTTAAATCTTAGGATTTCTCAAAATGGAATGTAATCTATATTTATGTAAATTAAATATGTCATTTAAAATAATTAATATTCAAATTATGATATAAAAGAATTCAATTATGATATTTTACCATAAAAGCCTCCCAAATCTGTTGCTTCACCATCTTTTCCATTGACTTCCAAGCAGTATATAAAATAAAAATCCTAAAATGGATCAGTACTGATATATGAATGATAAACTAAACTACATTTAGTCCAATTGCATTATTACTATAATCAAAACAGATGTGAAATATTTCATCATCATCATAAAAAAGTGATAGTTTTGGTAAACATGTACTACAATGTTTACCAACGTTAGAATATTATATTTTATTAGTAAAAGGATAAGTCTCCTCTGCCGATAATGCATTGGTAGTAATGCAAAAAAATTATAAATTAACATTTCTCTTTTATTAAATAAGTAAATTACTGAATATTTAATAAAATGAAAATATAGTTATAACTTGGTAACTACTCCTATCAATTTGAATCTTACATTGCTACTGTAAACTGTAGTGAAATTTTGGGTACATGCATATCATTAGAAAAGTGAATATTTAGAAACAATAATGAATAAAATAAGTAAGTAAAAAATAGGGACGCATTTGTAAATTTCAAAAAAAAATTACCAAAAATATTAGGAGACTATTTAACTATTTTCCCACATTCATTCATCATGATCATTACATATTTCATGCACAATATTTTTCTTATACTCATTGTAATCATCTAGAAATTGCATAATAGGTGAATAAGTCTTTTGTAAATCAATAAAATCATCAGCATCATCCTTATCACCCAAATGATTTCTTCTTCCTTGATAATTGAAATAACATAGATCATTATATGGATCAATTACATGAAATACTTTTTTATCATGTGTCTCTATGATAAATTGTTCCTCATTGTAATTAAATATTTTCAAATCAACTAGTTTAATCTCATAATCATCATGTTTCACACCACCGTTACTATAAACCCAATTACACTTTAAAGCATTGACTCAAAATTAAATATAATCAGTTTCCCATATGTATTTAGGAACTCCAAAATATAGCGTTGATGTATAAATTGGGTATTTATCTTTGGAAGTCAAAAAATGAACTACTTCAGTGAAAAACCTCACACCACTATTCAGAACAGTACTCTTGTCATCCAGATTTTTTGTGTAAAATGATTAACCATTAATATCAAAACAAGACCATGTGATCATATTATGATATGGTCCCCCAACAAACCCCATCAATGTTTTAGATTCAGATTTATCTTTGGTGAATTTTTCTTTAAACCAGGAATCAAATATCTTCTTATCCTCAATAATCAAACACTTTTCATTTCTTTTTCTGATATCGTTGCTTTTTTCAGAAATTTGTGAGGATATATATAATTGAACCACATATGGGTTGTTCAAAATAAATAAATGTGCCCGCATCATTTCATCATGTAAAATGAACATTACCTTTAAGCTTATAACCCATCAACATTCACTATCATGTATAATTTATCGAGATATAGGGAGACCAACATGCTCCAACTCATACAAATAATCAGTATAAATCTCAATAACCACTTTCGATATTTTTTTTTTTAATAATATAGGCCTCTAGATGATAAGGATTTTTATTATATCCCTTAAAAATATTAATATATATTTTAAAAGGATATATCCATCGTAAATAAATAGGCCCACATATTCTTATCTCACAAACCAAACGATTGAGCAGATGAATCCCTGTATAAAAAATGTAGGTGGGAAATACATTTCTAGTTGACAATGAATACGAGTTGATTTATTCTCCAACATGTCTACCAAATTTGTATCAACAAAGTTGCTACAAATGGATATGAAAATATTACATAACCTGATGATAGACTTTATGATAACTGTCGGAAATATACCACACACTGATACCGGTAGGCGTTTTGGCATTAATACATGGAAATCATGATATTTCATACCTATTAATTTTCAATCCTTCAATGACACCAAATTATTCACATTTTAAGAAAACACACTTGATACTTTAATACAACAAAGAAAAATAAAAAAATTATCATTTCAATATTTCTTAATGTGTGAGAAGAATGTCATAAATATATATTTTTCTTTTCATAGTGGCATGTAACTCCAAAAATATTCTCATTAATATCAAGTACAATCTAGAATGAAATCCATCTTATGTATTTCCTTTTATGTATAACAATATTGTTGGTCGGAGTGGATACTCAAGAGGGGGGGTGAATTGAGTTCCAATTAAAATTTCTGTTAAAAACAATTTCTATTAAAATCCCCCAATTTCAAAAAAAATTAAACTGTAGTGAATTTATACAGATTATAAAGGTTCAATTAGTTTCTCAAAGATTGATTAGTTCTCAGTAAACGTAATCTTATGATTAAATAAACTTTTGAAACTAACTTACTAGTTTACAATAAATATAAACACTTGCGAGTTTAACTATCAAAGTAGCTTTTAAAATAAATTATATTTCAAAGTTATAGCAGCGGAATATGAAATAAATATATATAGTATGGATATAAACTTTAACTAAAAACATAGAGGAGGTAACCAAGAGGTTCAGTCTCAAGCCGAGACTTAGTCCTCTCAAAAGATTATAAAGATGATCCACACCCTGGATCGGGGTTCAACAGTTTACAACTGTCCAGGTCCAAGACCTCTGCCACTGTTATTCGTGGGAAACAAAACAACAGCAACCAGCTGTCCATGTCATACACGACCTCTACCACTATCCACAGTGGGCAATGAAGTATAAAAAGGGTTTGCTGAGGATTTACAAATCCTCCAGTTAGAGTACAAGAGTCAGTGTGTGTGTTTAAGACAGCAGATAACACACACTGCTCAAAGTGTAGAATAAATGAATCATAGAGCATAGAATTAGATTTTAGAAATGGATTTGGTGATTTCAGTGCAGCTCTGGACTCTTTTGGATTTGATCAGAAGTAATTCTGAGTCTTCTTCTAATTTTTGTTTGAGAAGCAGAGTGCTGTATGCTTCAGGTTCAAAGGCAGTGAGATGTAGTCGATGAAGTTCTTCAATGTTCTTTTGTATGCACATAACTCTTCCTGAGTAGGATTGATTCTGTATGAGGTTCTGTGTAATCTCTTGATATGTATCTTCTATTCTTCTTGGGTCTTCCTACTCTTTTTTTCTTTCTGTTTTCTTCTGTTTGCTTCTATATGCAGTAGCAGAATCTTCTTGTATTTATGTCACGTGCTTCGGAAGACAGAAAAGGTTTCCTTTTCGCAGGTACGAGGTACGGTTTCCTGAAATCTGACAACCAATATTTATTAATTGACAGAGCATTAAAATATACCTGATATGACCATTGGTAAGATTAAATAAAGATAAAGATAAAGAAATTGAAACAGTTGTTTATGACTATCGATGAGTTCAAGTGATCGGTAGGTCATCAGCATCAGTGGATAGACATCAGTGTGTCCTGACCGGTGACTCAGATGATTAGAATCAGTGTGTTATTTGATCGGTGAGTCAGATTGATCGGCATCAGTGACTCAGATTGATCGGCATCGGTGAGTCAGATTGATCGGCATCGGTGACTCAAATTGATCAGCAATGGTGAGTCATATTGATAGGCATAGGTGACTCAGATTGATCGGCATCGGTGAGTCAGATTGATCAGCATCGGTGACTCAGATTGATCAGCATTGGTGAGTCATATTGATCAGTGACTCATTTGCATCGGTGTGTCATTCGATCAGCATCGATGAGTCAGATTGATCAGCATCGGTGAGTCAGATTGATCGGCATTGGTGACTCAAATTGATCGGCCTCAGTGAGTCAGATTGATCGGCATCGGTGAGTCATATTGATCAGCATCGATGAATCAGATTGATCAGCATCGGTGAGTCATATTGATCAGCATTGGTGACTCAGATTGATCAGCATCGGTGACTCAGATTGATCAGCATCGGTGACTCAGATTGATCAGCATCGGTGAGTCATATTGATCAGCATCGGTGACTCAGATTGATCAGCATTGGTGAGTCATATTGATCAGCATCGGTGACTCAGATTGATCTGTATCAGTGACTCAGATTGATCGGCATCGGTGTGACCGTTGTCTGTTTGATATTGGATCGGTGCGACCATTGTCTGTTTGATATTGGATTGGTGTGACCGTTGTCTTGATATTGGATCAGTGCGACTGTTGTCTTGATATTGGATCGGTGCGACCGTTGTCTTGATATTGGATCAGTGCGACCGTTGTCTGTTTGATATTGGATCAGTGCGACCATTGTCTGTTTGATCTAGAAGACTTCCAAAAAACTTGTAAATCAATACACATAGATAAAAACATGATAGCAGACTCACTTAATAGATTGAGATTAAGTTTATGAGAAATCCAACCGGATTAAATAATAGCGATTTGTGATTATTAAAACAACAATCATAGGAATGAATTCAACAATCTTCCAAAGGGCTCAACAATCTCCCCCTTTTTGATAATCACAAATCTTTAAAAAAAATCAATAATAAAAACATAATGAGATATAAATCTCCCCCTGAAAATAAATCTCCCTCATAGATATTAAACTCCCCCTTAGAGATTGATCTCCCCCATTTATATACATCCTTCTCCCCCATATATATACATCCTTCTAACCCATATCCTTCATATCCTTCTCCCCCATATCCTTCATATCCTTCTCCCCCATATCCTTCTCTCCCTTTATGATAATCAAAAAGGAGGGAAAACAAACAAATAAGAGAGTAAAAAAGAAGGCAGCAGAGAGAATAGAGAGGGAAAAAAAGAGAAAAAAAATATTTTTTAAAGTATAGAAGATTATAACCAACACATAGTCCACCCGATCAAAAACAATACACAACTATTTCTTTGGGTACAAAGGGGATTTGGCTTTGTCTTTGGGATCAATAGAGGGTAAGTTGGAGGAATTGGAGGCAGGCTATTCTGGGCGAATCTGAAGAGGTGGGAGGACAACTCTTGCAGGTGTAGGAGAAGGTGCTACGGAGGGTTGTCGTTGAGTATCAGCAGTAGCTGGTTGAGAAGATGTCTGAGGAACTGGCCGTAGTTGAGAGAGTGCCTGAGCAACAGAGAGCTGATTTGGAGCTACATCAGAGGTAGGGAGAGGGTCAGCAGTAGGAAGCACAATGGAAGTGGCTTGGGCATTCAGATAAGGCTTCAAAAGATTTATGAAATTCTGAATAACATCTGCACCATACTTCATAGCCTTTTCGAAATCCTCTTTGTTCTCCATGAACTGTTCCAAAGTAGGAGCAAAGTCTTGCAACTGACGAACTTGAGCCTTGAAAGCTTGAGTGACTGGAGGTAGTTTTAGATTCTCTGCCAACAACTTGAAATTTGCAGCCATCTCATGCTTTGTATAAATCTTTGAAAAGTAATGATCAACCATTTCCTTGATCTCTTTCAGAGCCTGTTTGGCATCTGTTGAATATATGGTTTCCATTTCATGATTGTGATCATAGTGCTCCTTAATTTTCTTTAAAGAATCCAGATCAAGAACTTGTCTAACAGCTTCTAACTCATCATGTACAACCTCCCTTAGATCCTCTAGCTCATAGGTAGTGATTTTGGTTACTTTGGCAGTACTGGATTTGCTAACTATTTGAGTTATCTCAGCTTTCAATCTTCTCAAATCAGACTTGTTGAGATGTTCAATTAAATTACTCAACACTTCCATCATACCAGAGATGGTTAATCTAAATTCGCTTGATAAAGATACTAAGCCACTGTGGAGATCCTCCATAGTCTGGTTCATAGAGGCTATGTGACTGCCAATAAGCTCACCAGTATTGGCCAGGTCTGTCTTCACAGCATTCGACACTCTTAGTGAGAAAGCTTCCAGCGATGCTTCAGAAACTTGCAGAGACACTTGAGTAAGGGTATTGTAAATTTCTTCTCTGACTATATCTCTCACAGCAGCCAGCAATTCAGTCTTAAACATATCAAAATCAGCTTGAGAAATTGCAGAACCAGCCAGATGAACATCTGTAGAATCAACAACAGGAGCAGATCTTGCTTCACTTGGGAGGCTCTTCTTCATAACTGTAGTAGATTCTGACATTTCCTCTTCTTCTTCAGAATAGTCTAAGCCCAAAACAGCAAAACCAGGGTAGTCATCCCAAACAGCAGCACACAATGTATATTTTGGTTTCTCATAACTTGTTGTTCCACTGATTTCTGGTGATTCTCTCTTGCCAGTGGCATCTGTTCCTGGTACTGTTTGATGTGTTTCTGTTGGAGGTACAACGAGACCATCTACAGGTTGGTTAACACCATCATCACCATCACCAACACTTTGTTGTGGTTCTATTGAAGGTTCAGCCAGACCATCTACAGGTCAGTTAACACCATCATCATCATCACCATCATCATCACGATCATCATCATCATCATCATCATCACCACCTTGCTCATTATTACTCTTCTCAGAGTCTTCACTGGTAGAAACTTCAGTGTCAGTATCTTCTTCATCACCAAGAATTGGTTCAGATTCAGGTAAGGCCAAAGGTGGACTAGCAGGTCCAAAATCTATTCTTTTCTTTGGACTCACTGTATCAGGATCACTCCTATCATCAAGAAGAGACACACATCCATATTCTGTCTCAGCTTCTTCCATTCGTTGACCTTTGGTAGCTTCATTTCTTTCATCCTCTTCCTCATTATCAGAATAAACTGGTTCCTCATTTGCTTTCAAACCAGGGTCTCTCAAAACCTTAGGCCTCTTTCCATGATCTGTGGGATTGTAGGCTTCATACAGCTTGTCTTCATCAGCAACCCAACACTTCTTCCATGGATTCCAATTGATTTTCATCCTCTTGCAGATCTCTTTGTTGAGATAGAAAGGATGATCTGTTTCAGCTACTTCATCATCTTCATCAACACATTCTAGATTCTAGAGCATGGTAGAGATCATCTTGGGGTAAAATAAGGAAGTGGCTTTCTTGGATGGTTTTACCATTCAATCTATGTGCACCATCGCATATCTACACAAATTGATCTTCTCATGGGTTTTCAGAAGAAACAACAAGAAAACATCCTGGTACATTACAGCAGCAAAATCTCCTCTCCTAGGGAAAAGCTGGTGCTGAATAAACTTGAAAAGAAGTCTGCATTCACCATCCAACTCTGAGGATGTGATTCTCCTCGATTCTTTGTTTCCACTCAGAAGCTCTAGAGCTAATTCATAAGAGAAGTAAACAGTGATTGGAGGAATATTCCTAGCATAATCCTCATACCGACCCTCATGGGGTGCATTTAATCATTCTACCCACTGTTTAGATGAAAAGGATATTTTCTTTCATTTTACTTTAGACGACATCCGGGCAGCCTCCACACCATCTAGAGTGATTTTCAGATTCATATAAAACTCATGTACCAGCTTCGGGTAGTCTACTCGTGAGTTGTCTGAAAACCAGTCTGTCCATCCTCGCGATTCAAGAACTTGCAGCAACAGTGACTTACTTGATAAAAGCTAGGAGGAACTGACTTCTCTTTCTACAGCAAAAATCCGAGTTTCCAGGTTCAGATTTATTGATCGTTGAGAGGTACTACTCGACTCGCCTCGAGCACGCTTTGGAGGTATAGGACTGTCTGATCCTTTGCTCGGTCTCTTTTTCTTAGCCATTCGAAGATTTTGGGGAAAGCAGGAGTTCGAAGGTTCGAAGTAGAGGGGAAGAGAAGTTGAAGGGTTCAGCGGGAAATGAAAGGTCAAAGGTTTTGGGAAGAGAAATTGCCGCGTATCATTTATTTTATCATTTAGGATTCCCATAAAAAGGATAAAAGATATTAATTAATTAATTACGACATAATAAAAATTAATACAAAGAATCGGTTTGACAGACCGGTGTGATAGATGGGTTTCACTGATCGGTTTCACAGATCAGTTTCACAGATCAGTTTCACAGATCAGTTTCACAGATCAGTTTCACGGATCAGTTTCACAGATCAGTTTCACAGATTGATCATACACAACTCTTTTTTAATAAACTTTATTCTTTCAGAGCATAAAGGCTTTGTAAAGATATCAGCTAATTGATGTTCAGAGTTAATAAATTTTAGAGAGATATCGCCTTTGTGATAATGATCTCTTAGAAAATGATGTCTTACATCAATGTGCTTAGTCCTAGAGTGAGACACAGTGATCTTAGATATGTTAATAGCACTAGTATTGTCACAGTTAATTGAAACATGTTTAAAATCAAATCCATAGTCCCGTAAAGTGTGTTTCATCCACAGAATTTGTGCACAGCAACTACTAGCAGCGATATATTCTGCTTCAGTAGTAGATAATGCAACTGAGTTCGGTTTCTTATTACACCATGATACTAGCGATTTTCCAAGTAAGTGACATGTTCCAGATGTGCCTTTCCTATCTAACTTAAATCCAGCAAAGTCAGCATCTGAATAACTAGTTAGGTAAAAAGATTGTCCTTTTGGATAAAACAAACCTAAATTTACAGTATACTTAAGATATTTAAAAACCCTTTTAACAGCCAATAAGTTTGACTCTTTAGGATTAGCTTGAAATCTAGCACACACACACAAACTAAACATAATATCTGGTCGACTAGCAGTAAGATAAATTAATCTCCCAATCATACCTCTGTAATTGGTTTGATCAACTTGTTTCCCTGTTTCATCAACATCCAATTTGCCGGTAGTACTCATGGGTATATCACTTTCCTTAATACTATCCAAACCAAAACGTTTTAACAAATCCTTAGTATATTTACTTTGATTTAGAATAATTCCATCTTTAGTTTGAAAGATTTGAAATCCAAGAAAGTACTTATGCTCTCCCATTAAGCTCATTTCAAACTCATTTTGCATAACCTTTGAAAAATCAGTACATAAAGAATTTTTAGAAGATCCAAAAATAATATCATCAACATAGATTTGTACTATTAAGAAATCTTTTGAAAACCTTTTTATAAATAGAGTGGGATCAGCTATTCCTTTTGTAAATCCTTTTGAAATAAGAAAGTTTGAAAGTCTTTCATACCAAGCTCTTGGAGCTTGTTTTAAACCATATAAGGCTTTAGAATGTTTAAAAACATGATTATGAAAATGAGGATTTGTGAAACCAAGTGGTTGTTCTAGAAAAACATCTTCAACAATAAAACCATTTAAAAAAGCACTTTTCACATCCATTTGATATAACTTGAAATTCAGATGTGATGCATAAGCAAGTAAGATCCTAATTGCCTCTAATCTAGCTACAGGTGTAAAGGTTTCCTCATAGTCAATTCCTTATTCTTGATTGTATCCTTGTGCAACTAGCCTAGATTTGTTTCTAATGATGTTTCCAGATTCATCTACTTTGCTTCTAAACACCCATTTTGTGCCTATGATTATAGTGTCCTTAGGTCTTTCTACTAATTTCCAGACTTTGTTTCTTTCAAATTGATTTAGTTCGTCTTGCATATCTATTACCCAAAATTCATCATTGATGGCATCATTGATATTCATAGGTTCTAGCTGTGATAAGAAGGCTTGATGTTCAACCTGATTTCTATGAGAAGCTCTAGTCTGTGTCCCTCTATCAAGATCTCCTACAACAACATCTAAGGGATGATTTCTCAGAATCCTAGTTGATCTAGAAAAGGTAGAACTCGAGATTTCAGGTTCATCTACAGGTTGAGGTTCAACAGAAGCAGGGTCTAGAGAATTTCCAGATCTGTATGTTTTAACTTCAGGTCCACTGTTTTTATCATTAAGGTTTAAACCAGAGAGATCATCTTCAAGATTTTCAAGAGAGGTCTTAGATTCATGTGGATCAGTTTCATCAAATTTGATATGAAGAGATTCTTCCACACATTTGGTTCTTTTATTGAAAACTCTATAGGCTTTACTAGAAGTAGAGTAACCTAGGAAAATTCATTCTTCATTATTGGATGCAAACTTTTCAAGATTATCTTTAGTATTATGAATAAATACTTTGCAACCAAAAACTTTGAAGTAGTTAACTTTTGGTTTCCTATGGTTCCATAACTCATAAGGGGTCCTCTTAAGAACAGGTCTAATCAAGACTCTATTAATAACATAACAAGCGGTATTGACAGCTTCTGCCCAAAAATAAATAGTTAGGTCATACTTATTGAGCATTGTCCTAGCAATTTCTTGCAGGGTTCTATTCCTTCTTTCAACTACACCATTCTGTTGAGGTGTCCTAGGGGCAGAGAAATTGTGACTATAGCCACTGTGTGAGCAGTATGATTCAAACTCATGATTTTCAAATCGACGTCCATGATCACTTCTCAGGGTCTTAATCTTAGGTCCACTAAAGTTCTCTACAGACATGGAATATTTAACAAAGTAAGAACAAGCTTCACTTTTGTGAGCTAGAAAATATACCCAAGTATATCTAGAAAAGTCATCTACAAGAACATAGACATAGTGCTTCCCGTTTAAACTAGAAACTCTATAAGGTCCAAATAAATCCTTGTGAACCAACTCGAGAGGTTGAGAAGTTGACACTTCTTTCTTTGATTTGAAAGAAACTTTATGTTGCTTTCCCTTTTTACAGGGATTACATATTTTGTCTGATGGAAATTCATGTTTGGGTAGGTCTCTTACTAAGTTCTTCCTAGAATGTTTTCAAAGTGAATACACATTGCAGTGTCCTAATCTTCTATGCCAAATCCAGGACTCTTTTTGAAAAGCATTTAAACAAGTAATTTTTTGTTTAGCCAAGGAATTTAAGTCGACAACATAAACGTTTTCATTTCTTAAAGGAGAAAACACTAAAGCATTTTTATAATTAAAAACATTGCATGAGTCATTTTCAAATTTAACATAAAAACCATCATCACATAATTGAGAGACACTTAATAAATTGTATTTAAGGCCGTCAACAAATAAAACTTTAGAAATCAATACTGAGTTAGTGTTACCAATCTGGCCTAACCTGATGATTTTCCATTTAGAATTGTCACCAAAGGTAACAAAACCTTCATCAACTATGACTAAGCTTTTAAACCATGAAAAGCCTCCTGACATATGTCTTGAACATCCACTATCCAAGTACCAGGTCTTTCTACAGGAGCTCTTTAAGAAGGTTTCCTACAAAACAGATTTAAACAGGAAATGATTTTGGTACCCAGATTTTCTTGTGTCCAGACAGGTTAGCCAATAATACTTTAGGTAACCATATTTTTCTAATAGGTCTTATATAATTTGTAGAATAACCATACATTGAAAGATAAACCTTATTAGATCCATAACTATGAATATAACTGGATGATGCATATGAAGTTCCAGAGCTAGTTACATTCTGTCCAGATTTAGGAATAAATCTATTCTTGGTCAATTGTCTTTGTCCAGGTTTGTAACCTATTCCAGTAGTGTATTTTGGTGAAACTTGTTTTCCTAGCATTTGAGTTAGATTTTCCTTACCATTGGTAAATTTCTCTAAATCCTTTCTGAGTTTCTCATTAGATAATTTCAATTCAGTGTTCTCCTTTAACATTTGAGCAATTTTCTCTTTTTCAATAGTGAGTTCACTTTTAACTTTAGTGGTGGGAGAATGTTGTTTCTTTAATGATTTCTATTTATCCTAAAGTTCATTGCATGTCTCTTCTAACATATCACAATATTCAAACAATTCATATTTAGACATGTTATCACATTTAGAATCATCTCTAGAATAATATGAATTAGAAGCAGGAGTTTCTGAAGTTACCTCAGAAGTGTTTTTCATAAAACACATGTTTTCATTATTTCTGTGTTCTGTTTCAGAAACTTCAGATTCACTAGAACTGTCCTCAGAAGCACTCCAAGTAGCCTTAATGGCCTTTTTAAACAAATTGTCCTTGTATTCATACTTCTTCCTATATTTCAGCTTTGGACAATCATCTTTTATGTGTCCTTTCCTTTTACACTCATAACAGACAACTTCATCTGATTTGTCATATTTCTTCCAGTCCTTTTTCCAATTTTCCTTGTTACCATACTTACCTTTGTAGTTTGACTTTCTGATAAACTTATTCTTCCTATAAAACTTTTTTAAGTCTTCTGGAAATGTGAGCCATCTCAGCATCACTGTCAGAGTCACTCTCAATGTCTTCACAGCTTGATCTTTCCTTTATAGTTTGAAGTGATTCCTTATCCTTGTTCTTTGAGTTTGTAGTTTTGAAGGCAACGGCCTTTCTTCTATGTTCATCGTCTTATTCTTTATTCACCTTGAGTTCCTCTTCATACATCATCAGTTTTCCAATTAGTTCTTTGACTGGCAGTTCTCCAATGTCACACGATTCTCTAATGGAGACAGAGGTTCCTCTCCATCTTTCAGGTAGACATCTCAAAATTTTCATGATTTGTTCCTTTGCTGGAACATCCTTTCCCAGAGAGGTCATTGTGTTGACAATTTCATTGAACCTGAGATACATATCAGAAATGGTTTCATCAGGATTCATTTTAAAATTATCATACTTAATAGTATAGGTATTCAATCTCATCTCCTTAACATTTGTTGTTCCTTCATGAGAAACAGCTAAGGTATCCCAAATTTCATATACAGTTTTACAAGCAGAAATTCTATTGAATTATTCATCTCCTAGAGCATAGTACAGGGTATTCATAGCTTTACAATTATTATTGTAAGCAGTCTGTGTAGGTTCATCCCAAGTAGATCTAGCAGTAATGGTAATTTTATATTCAGATTCAATAGCAGTCCAAATATCAAAACCTATGCTTTCAAGATGAATTTTAATTTTGAGTTTCCACTGAGAATAGTTGTTTCCATTGAAAAAAGGTGGCCGGTTAGTAGCAGCCCTCAAGTCTATTATCCAAGATATCACAAAAATATTTTTAAAGAGAAAAAAATTTAGAAATAACAGAAATTTTAAGAACTTTAAAATACAACTAAAATCACAGTTGAAAAGCAGAGTATTATAGAAAATATTTTCTAACCTCTGATACCAAATGTTGGTCGGAGTGGATACTCAAGAGGGGGGTGAATTGATTTCCAATTAAAATTTCAGTTAAAAACAATTTCTATTAAAATCCCCCAATTTCAAAAACAAATTAAACTGTAGTGAATTTACACAGATTATAAAGGTTCAATTAGTTTCTCAAATATTGATTAGTTCTCAGTTAACGTAATCTTATGATTAAATTAACTTTTGAAACTAACTTACTAGTTTACAAGAAATATAAACACTTGCGAGTTTAGCTATGAAAGTAGCTTTGAAAATAAATTATATTTCAAAGTTATAGCAGCAGAATATGAAATAAATATATATAGTATGGATATAAACTTTAACTAAAAACACAGAGGAGGTAACCAAGAGGTTCCGTATCAAGCTGAGACTTAGTCCTCTCAAAAGTTTATAAAGATGATCCACACCCTGGATCGGGGTTCAACAGTTTACAACTGTCCAGGTCCAAGACCTCTACCACTTTTATTAGTGGGAAACAAAAAAACAGCAACCAGCTGTCCAGGTCACACACGACCTCTACCACTATCCATAGTGGGAAATGAAGTATAAAAAGCGTTTGCTGAGGATTTACAGATCCTCCAGTAAGATTACAGGAGTCAGTGTGTGTGTTTAATACAGCAGATAACACACACTTCTCAAAGTGTAGAATAAATGAATCATAGAGCAGAGAAGTAGAGTTTAGAAATGTCTCTGGTGATCTCAGTGCAGCTCTGGACTCTTTTGTATTTGATCAGAAGTAATTCTAAGTCCTCTTCTCGTTTTTGTTTGTGATGTAGAGTGTCGTATGCTTCATGTTCAAAGGCAGTGAGATGTAGTCGATGAAGTTCTTCAATGTTATTTTGTATGCACAGAACTCTTCATGAGTAGGCTTGATTCTGTATGAGGTTCTGTGTAATCTCTTGATATGTATCTTCTATTCTTCTTGGGTCTTCCTTCTCTTTTTTTCTTTCTGTTTTTTTCTGTTTGCTTCTATTTCTAGCAGCAGAAACTTCTTGTATTTATGTCACGTGCTTCGGAAGACATAAAAGGTTTCCTTTTGGTAGGTACGATGTACGGTTTCCTGACATCCGACAACCAATATTAATTAATTGACAGAGCATTAAAATATACCTGATATGACCGTTGGTTAGATTAAATAAAGATAAAGATAAATAAATTCAAACAGTTGTTTATGACTAGCGATGAGTTCAAGTGATCGGTTGGTCATCAGCATCGGTGGAAAGACATCGGTGTGTCCTGGCCGGTGACTCAGATGATTAGCATCAGTGTGTTATTGGATCGGTGAGTCAGATTGATCAGCATCGGTGACTCAGATTGATCGACATCGGTGAGTCAGATTGATCAACATCGGTGACTCAGATTGATCAGCATTAGTGAGTCATATTGATCGACATCATTGACTCAGATTGATCGGCATCAGTGAGTAAGATTGGTCAGCATCGGTGACTCAGATTGATCATCATTGGTGAGACATATTGATCAGTGACTCATTTGCATCGGTGTGTCATTCGATCAGCATCGGTGAGTCAGATTGATCAGCATAGGCGACTCAGATTGATCGGCATCGGTGACTCAGATTGATCGACATCAGTGAGTCAGATTGATCGGCATCGGTGAGTCATATTGATCAGCATCGGTGACTCAGATTGATCAGCATCGGTGAGTCATATTGATCACCATCGGTGACTCAGATTGATCACCATCGGTGACTCAGATTGATCAGCATCGGTGACTCAGATTTATCATCATCGGTGAGTCATATTGATTAGCATCGGTTACTCAGATTGATCAGCATTGGTGAGTCATATTGATCAGCATCGGTGACTCAGATTGATCGGCATCAGTGACTCAGATTGATCTGCATAGGTGCGACCGTTGTCTGTTTGATATTGGATCGGTGCGACCGTTGTCTGTTTGATATTGGATGGGTGCGACCGTTTTCTTGATATTGGATCAGTGCGACTGTTGTCTTGATATTGGATCGGTGCAACAGTTGTCTTGATATTGGATCGGTGCGACCGTTGTCTGTTTGATATTGGATCGGTGTGACCGATGTCTGTTTGATCCAGAAGGCTTCCACAAAACTTGTATATCAATACACATAGATAAAAACATGATAGCAGATTCACTTAATAGATTGAGATTATGTTTATGAGAAATCCAACCAGATTAAAAAATAGCGATTTGTGATTATTAAAACAACAATCATAAGAATGAATTCAACAATCTTCCATAGGGCTCAACAAATATTTCAGTCAAAATGTCACATATTTGTTTCTCAACATGCATACAATCAATGTTAAGTTTTATCTCTACAAATATACAATAAGGTAGTTCATATAAATAGACTGCTTCTTCCAGATATATTTTTGAATACAATAACATCTTTTCTTTGCAAATGATGAATTGGTTTTTTTAAACATGTCATGATATACTTTTGGTGAAAATACCCATGGGGGAAGTTTGTATTCTTGTAAACATTAAATGATTTTTTTCATTCTATGATATGGATGATCAATTCACAAAAATGATTGATTTCCCATGTACACTTTATTTATTTCATTCATCAATTCATAAAATGAAGTATGGTGTTCACAAATTGGATATTCTTTATGTCCCTTAGCACTATTTCCAAAAACTTTTTCATATATAGGAATCTCATTTATAGTGAACATTATCCTAGAATGCAAAATTAAATACTCTTTATTGTATGCATTTAAAACATTAACACCTTCCTTCCATAGATGTTTCAAATCATGAATCAATGTTAAAAGATACAAATCAATATCATTTACCAGTTTTTTGGTCTATAAATCCTCAACCACATCATAACATATTTTTTCTTCATACTTAGATGTGGGTAGAAGTTGTAAACTACCCAAAAAATAGTCTATGAACTATGTTGGCAATTGAGGCTCTAATATGGATTTCTTCCATCCGTACGCAATACCATTTATATATGTATAACTTCACTTCTAAAATAATAATTTTTTTTATCAAAACTCATCCACTATGGTGAATCAGAAAGGTGACATATGTTTCCATTGTAGATGAGCTCATATGTATTTCCTGTTAAACTTTCTTTGCCAATTTAATTATCAAGTGAGTGCTTAAAATGTGGAATTATTGGAAGGTATAAAATTTGTTAGAAAGAGTTTTGATTCTTTTAACTCAGAACGAATAACAGTTGAATTATTAGAATTGTATGCACAAAATATAGGATGATACTATTAGAAAGTACAAAATTGATTTTTCATGACATTAGATGATAGTACCTGAGAATGAACCTGAGTTGACTTACCCAAATATCATATAGAGTTATGTCACACATGAAGGAAAACATGATAAATATTCATATTCTTTCTTATACAGTGCACAGTCATTGGGGAAAGAATTTATCTTTTTATACCTTAATCCCATTGTGCATAATCTTTTCATTTGATCATAATTCATATATGAAAGCATGTTGCCTTTTTTAAGTATCTCTTTGAATGATCACATGGAGATACTTTTAACAGTCCACCAATTTTTTTATATTATGTTAACTAATCTCAAAATAGCTGATAACACTGTATATTTACTACAACATAGGAATAATGGATTCTCAAAATATCAATACAATAATTCCAACGTTTTAATTTTTTGATTGTTTCAACACCTAATCATGAATTAGTTCTTCAATAAGATCCTCTATCTCATTATTAATATTTTCATCAACATTGGATGGTGAATTTTTAGTTATTTTACCATGCTTGATCTAATGTGTACAATTAATGAAAAACCCATAACAGTTGTTATGATGCTTCACTTCCCTAGAGTTTTAATTTCTCATATTTAATCACTTTAAACATGAAAATAAAATCAAATTATTTTTTTAAAGATGTATTTTAGTACGTTCCATGAGTTAATCAACTCCTTTTTCATATTCAATAGTGGTTCTTCATAAATGTATGGAATTTCGATCCATTCAAAGCCTGATATGATAATATAATTGGCGAATATATTTCAATTTATACACCATTAAATACATATGAATATTTATATTTTTACAGATAAATAGTGAACATAAACATATTTAAAAAAAACTATTGATAATCAGATATAAAGCATCACATTGGAAAGAAATTTACAAATACTAAACTTTTTTTTATTTTATATACATGTGTTACATTTATATTATAATTCAATTATAATATCAATATTTTAAATTTTATTAGTTCATTTAACATAGTTGTTTAATTATTTTTATGTTTCATGTGTTAAATGTATTGAAAATGGAACTCATTTATCTATAAATAAATTACCTCTTATAAGAAAAATGAAATAATAACTATAGAAAATGTTCATATTATAAATGAAACAAATCATAATAATCCCAAAATTATGACATATGCAATAAAACAAAAAACTAAGTGGGTATATCTTACAAAACATTTGTTTAATTACTATTTGTTTTTTATTATATCTTAAATGTTTTATTATTATGATAAAAAAATAAGAAAGAGAACTTTTATACTAACTGAGTAAACCCAATAAAAACGTAAATTAAATTTTAAATAGATTGATATTAATAATAAATACATATCCTAATAAAATGCACCATAGAATCAAAATGTTTTGTATCATTGGATACTAAAGTACATATTTAATTCCATTATATTGATTCTAGTATTTTAGTTGACCCAACTGTGCATTTAAATTATATCAATGAATGATATCACAATTAATAAATAAAATAATACATGATGTCTAATAATAAATGCATAGAATACAACCATGTGTTACTAATTAGTCACCAAAATATGTAAATAACATAGTAACTATTAATAAATCTATAGGAATCAGGCAAACTGCCCTATGCATAGGTACATATTCCAGAGAATAACCTTTATAAAAATACGCATGGAAAGATACTACATAAGTAGGAAATGCTCTAGTATAAAATATATTCAAATCATGATAATTATATAATAGAAGCATGTGGTGAGAACAAGCATGCTTATCAAATACCCAAAAAGGATAATTTTATGTTATCTTATAAAAATATAATCATGGTATGATAAATGGATTTTTTTGAAACATACAAGGTATATTAGTAAATTTAAAATATCATAGTAATTCAACCTACATGGAATGTTATATGAAAAACATGTTAATATATATGTTCCTGTAAAGATGATTGTAATTATACATCCTTAATTTACCAAGCAATGTGTAAATACAAAAAATATCAGACATCAGTAAAAAGACAAATATACTCACTTCAGTCCAGGTGAAACCATTATAAACCATATAAAAAATCTTCATGAATAACTATCACATCCCTATCCACATGGACATTTCAATGTATATGGGATGATAACTTTATGGGATAACTATTAAAAATATTCCAAAAAATTTATAATAAACTATAAACTAATAATTGAAGAAATTCGAAAACATAATTATATAATAACTAATTTATATTCAAAATTAAAAAAATAAACACAAAAATCCGAGTTTAACATGAAAATAGATCCAAATACAAACATTTCTCTATGGAATGCTTTGAAAAATTAAACGCTTCTATATCTATAAAATATATTGAAAAATAGAAAATTAAATATGATCATAATAATTAAATCAAACAACAATTGAATGTCACTAAAAATATTCTTTGAAAAAAAGAATAATCTGTAGATGATTAAAAATGGTGGGGGTAATCAAGAACTCAGACCACATATCATGAAAATGGAAGATAACTGACAATAATGGTCATTCTAGATAAAAAAATACACCTTCGAAGTTGTCACAATTCAAGAGGAGTCACCGCGGTTTAGGATTTGAATATCCAAAAAAATGAGGGTTTCCAGGTCCAAACCATTTTTTTAATAATTTTGGCATTGGGTTTGGTAAATACTGATGCCCTAGTGTCTGAACAAATGTTTAATCATTAGTTTTTGGAAAAAAAATTCCAAAAAAATTTATATTAATATATAAAATCACTTTTCTTAAAATCAAAAACAAAAAATATTTTTTATAAATATGGTGTCAGTTTTTATAAAAACTAATGACGAAAATTGGGAGATTCTATTTAATAGTTTTGGTTTATTAACAAACCAACACCAATTTTTATTTATGGAGTTAGTATTTTGAAAAAATGCTACAATATATATAATATTTTGATGTTTTTTTTCATTTCTACTAAAAACATATGCCAAAAAAACTATTAACACATTTTGGTGTTGTTTTTTAGTAAATTTGATGCTAATAATTTCTCACGCATACTATTTTTATTTGTTTAAGAAAACCAACATTGTTACATAAACATTAAATAAAATATTTCTACTAGTGGTCAACATATTTTTAAAAGGGTATATACTAAATAAATGGTTTCGCAACCCTTGAATTTGGTCCTTATTGGGTAATTGGGAATCATTTGATTTAATTTTTTATGTGTGTTGGTCCCCATAAAAATAATTGTGAAGGTCAATTGTTGTTGTTGTTAGGAGTGGTGATCAATTCCAAGTATACGTATGAATTAATATCGAAGTGAGTTTAGGTGAATGGGATTCTGTTTCAGTTATGATACATTTACTTCTTCCAAATCCATTGAGGTAGGGTTAAAAACATTGCATAATTACTAACATGCAGTGTTTTTGATTTATTTATTTAGATATATTTGACTAAAATGTTGTATTAAATTTTATTTTGGCAGAATTATATAATTAATTATGAATTAATTTTGTTCATTAATGTTGTAAAATAGATAATTAAATGTGGAATTAGTTATGAGTAGTTAATTTTGGTAAGTTGAGATAATTAATCATGAACTAATTATGTTATTTGAGATAACAAGTAATAGAGCATTTAATTATAAGATATTAATTTGATTAAATGGAAATAAATAGTTGTGGATTAATTATGAGCACTTAGATGATAATAAATTGGGGAATTAATTATGAGATATTAATTTGTTTAATATGAGTTAATTAATTATGAGTTAATTGTGTGCTTGGAGATAATAATTATCATGGGATTAATTTTGAGTAATTAATTTGGTTAGGTTGAGATAATTAATTACGAATTAAATATATACATTGGGATAATAATTAATCGTGGAATTAATTATGTGAAATTAATTCATATCTGATGAAATAATTAATTATGGATTGATTATGTGTCTGAGATGATAATTAATTCTGGAATTAATTATGAGATATTAATTTCGTTAAGATGAGATAATTAATTATGAATTAATAATGTGTTTAGAGATATTAATTATCTTGGGATTAATTGTGAGATATTAAATTTGTTAAGATGATATAATTAATTATGATATAATTATTTTCTTTGAGATGAAAATTATCCAGGGATTAATTATGGGATATTAAATTGGTTAATTTGAGATAATTAATTATAAACTAATAATGTATTATGATATTGTATTATATATAATCAATTGGGGGCGTTATTTATGAGATTTTTATTTGAGGCCAGGCTGTGTTAATTAATTTATTAATTAATTACGTGATATAGAGATTGTTTCCTAGAGATAATTGCATTATGCATAAATTTTATCAAGCAGACATGGTTACTTTGTAACTAGTTAATTATTGAATAAACTAGATTAATTGTTCAAAAAATTAATTTCTGAATTAACAAGAGTAACTATTGTCAGAATTTAATTATTGATTTAACTAAATGACTTGTTTTGTTTAACTAATTTTTGAATTAGTGTTGTTATTGGTAATGATAATTAATTGCTGAATTAATTATATTATGAATTGGTAAATGTTAACATGGAAATTCTTGGGTGATTGAGTATTGAATGGTAACATGGAAATTCATGGCTGTGTGAGTATGGAATGGTAACATGGACATTCAATGTGCGTGAGTATGAAATGGTAACATGGACATTCATGGGTGCGTGAGTGTGGAATGGTGACATCGACATTCATGGTGCGTGAGTCTAGAATTGTAACATGGACATTCATGGGTTCATGAGAATGTAATGGTAACATGGACTTTCATGGTGCATGAGTATGGAACAGTAACATGGACATTCATGGGTGATTGATTATGGAAATGTAACATGGACATTTGTTGGTGTGTGAGCATGGAATGATAACATGGACATTCATGTGTGTGTGAGTTATGGAATGAAAATATCATTCAAGTAGGTGAAATATAAGAATAGTAACATGATCAATATTTTGTGTGGTTAAACAATGTATATATAAAACATGTGATAAATAGTTCATCATAAATTATCTATATATATATTGTTCTTGTTCAGACTCTTATTCCGGCTTTGACCCGAAGAAGGTATCATCGTCAGGTGTCCCTTTGGTACGTGGACGTGTTGTTGGTTATTTATTTAATTCTGTTATTGTTTTGATGTAGTTGCATGTTGTATAATTTTATCGAATTTTCTAGATTGATCTGGATACTGATGGACCTTGCCTACATAGATTTATATCTTACACCCTACTCGGACCACTATTACACATGGGTACCCAACTAGAATCTACTTATTTGTAGGACCTAGGATCTTTCTTGTTGTTTTTTTCTTATAGTTGAGTGTTAGAATCATTTGACTGAGTGAGAGATCAGGATACTCATGAAAAATTCCCTTCGGGCATTGAGTATTTCCTTATTTCTATACTGAGATTACTACATTCAGCTATGTATCACCCTAACATGAATGAATTGTATAAAGTGGTTCTGTCCATTTTCATTATTAGGTTAATTATTTCCTTATATTTGCTTATGTTGTTTTCTGAGTTTATTATATATTTCCACAGTTCACTCTGAATATGGGGGTAGAGTCTCCCCATCAACTATCCATATACACTCGATGCATGTCGGAAACCATGGGAATACATGGAGTTGCGCTTGAGGTCATGTGGAGATTGGTCTGGCTTTTGATTCAAGGGTAAGCCAGTCCCAGAAGTAACAAATAAATACCCAAATATTATACTCAACCCAAGGAATTCACTACTGTAACATGATCTAAGGAACAACATCCAAGTCATCTAATTGAATCAAGACCCTTATTATACCAACCCATGGGTCCACTACAATTTCAAATACATCTTTTTTTTCACCAATCAATTTCATTTCCATTTCATAGCCAGATTATACCAACACATTATCCATAATTTCCAACATAACAATTCCATAAATTTAAAAACAACTACTTAGTATACCGACTCATTTAACCAATTTCTCTTAGGTTTTTTAATTTATTCAATCATAGATTATGAAAATTACATAAATAAAGGAGGCCAATATATCTTAACTAATAAATTAAATTCCATTTAATTATGAATGATCTTCCTCTAACAAGGAATGCATGATAATAAATAATATGGATGCTTTAACAAGGCATTAACAAGGTGAATTCATATAGAACGCCCCATTTGTGGCCTTGTTTGGGGAAATAACCCCATATCCATCTCAAGGGTACCTCAGGGATTTCCTGGTATGTACAAATTCATTGAATTCAATTTATCATTTAAATTCAAGGGTCGCACCTAAAATTCCACCAAGCGGCACAACACTAGGGAGTGTGATAAAACACCAAAACTCAAGGTAAAAGGAATATACCACCTTCCATAGATCGGTAGTAGAGTGAACGAATAATATTTAATCCTTATTCCACTCATATCCAATTACATTTTATGAAATAACGATGAAACTGAAATTAAGAACAATCACCTTTCACTTAAATGACAACCCCAATATCCAAAATAATTAATAATGGATAGAATTGAATTATGTACTCAATGATGTAGATGCCATGATAAGTTAGGTTCTTGAATCACAGATTGGATAGAGATAAATCTTCATATCAAAGGATATACTCTTTTGAGATATTAAAAAGAGGTGATGTTTTGTGTGTGCAAAGAAAATGAGAATATACTTTTAATAAAGATTTAATTTAATTAAAAATTATTACAATTTCCAAAATATAAAGGGTTTGATGGGTTAGGAACATAGTTTTTAATACCCTATGAATAATTTCCATGGTTAGATATAGAGGAAGGCACCCCTAGGGTTACCTCACACAGTTCGACTAACCATGAAGAAACCATGTAAAACCCCACTATCAAAATTATAGAGGTTGCTTCACAGCCATGTATCCTGATTTGCATGGTTTAATTATAATTGTAAATCATATATCTCTCTTCATTCCATCCTCATATGTTTCTTTAAAACCATTTTATCTACACTTCAAGGCTTGATCTAACCATGTTTCATGTCATTTTCATCCCAAAACTCATGCTACGGGTTCTAAATAATCCTAAAAAACCCCTAATACCACCATAACATCAATGGAATTCAAATTTGGCCATAATTGAAAATTGTAACTATGATGTATGGTATCTATACCTCATAAATACACACATGTTCTTATAGATATATTATATTATAATATTAGAATTTTGGGTCACATTCACTATTGAACAAGATATTTCTATTTTAAAATATTTGGTAGTTACATTTTACCCCCTTAAAAAATATTTCCTCACAATTTAAAATTTATTTTGGAAATCTAGGATTTCAGTATTAAAATAGTTTTCCTGGAAACCCAAATTTATAAACAAGATTAATAAAATGTTATCATGTTATGTGAGAAATGGAATTACTAAATCCATCTATAATAACGCATTATTGGGTCTCTATATAGGATAACATATTAAGGAAATGAAAACATGTACATGGAATAGAATACTAACAGCCAATGGTTAATAGAGAGTGATCAAGATCATTGATCACTATAAATTTGTTGATCAGAAAAAGTCTAATTATAAGAAATCATAAATCATTGATGAGTAATGTGACCATTTGATTCAAAAGATATAAAGCTAATACGATAATATTTTAATTTCAAGATTATTATACAAGAGTGAAGGAATTCATTTACCGTTGTGATCGTCAACACCCAAAAATATACTTACAATTTCATCCCTTTGTTGCACATATATAAATTTTCTCTTTATTTTATTCTCAATTAAATTAATATCCAAGAATATTTTTTTATTTGCAATGCACTAAAATTCTATTTAAACTAATCATATGGTCTATAAATGAATAACTAGATATGTCTCATATCTTTAATAAAACCAAAATGATTACCACAATTTTTAAAATATAATAATTTAATATCTAAAACCAAAAGAGTTCCACTAAAAAATCAATATAATCTATTTCATAAATGGTTAAACTGAAGAGATGTCCAATTTATTTAAAAAAATTCACAGCCATTTTTTTGAATTAATTTCATTAAATCAACCTTATACTACCAAGACAATAAAATGTGGATCTTAATGTCATATTCATAATATAAGAGTACATTATCCATATATTTTCGTGAAACATGGTAATAACCAAAATTATCTTAAAACCATAAGGAAATCATTCATAAATCCTCATTCCCAGAATAAAACCACATATTATAGAATATATTTCATAAATAAAATAGTGCATCAAACTTATCCAATGATAACTTAAACCAAATTTTCAAGAAATCGTTAATCATTTCTAATTTCATCAATATGGTTGGTCAGAGAAGGGAACTAAAAAGGGGCTTGAATTATGTTCTTATAAAAATATTATATCTAAAAATTATTATTTAAAGATTATTTAATGTCCCCTAATTTGAAAATAAACAACCCAGTTAACAAAATTTATAGATTTTTAAATGTTTTGTTTGTTTAGAATATTTCTCAAAGATTGATTAGTTCTCAATTAAAACAATATTCTTTGTTTACTGAGCTTTTTAAAACTATTTACTAAAACAATTTATAATATAAAAACTATATAATATTACCTAACATAGTTAGAATAAGTTATATAAAATGTTTATATGAATATATAAAAAACTATAAATCACACCGTAGAAGTAAAAAAGTGGTTCAGTCTCATATCGAGACCTATTCATCTACACTTGGTGATCACCCGCCACCATGTAGTTTATATTAAATAAACATGATTCACACACTAGATAAGGGTGACAATAGTATAAAAACTATCCAAGTCACTACAACACTTCCCCATTTTTTATGGGAATGTTAATCAAACACAAATGCCTCACATGGACCTCTTCCACTATTATATAAGGGAATGTAAAGAGAATAAGATGATTTTGTGGAGATATATTTGTATCATATAGTATGGTACAAGAGTGAGCGTGTTTTCATTTAACAGTGATAACATACTTATCAAAATATAAATAATATTCACACATAGAGAAATTTAATTAGAACATGTTTTATAATGCTCTGTGTGATTTTCTACAAGGATCATGGAATTCATCAGGATTGCTGAAATGATATTGTAGTTTCCATATAGAGAATGACCAAAAAACAGAGAGTTGTGGTTTATTATGTATTCATTTCTCATCAAGGTAAAAGATTCCTTCCTCTGAGTGTTTATTTCATTCATATTATTACTGAAATGTTTTTTTGGCCTTTTTGGTTCACAAATATTTCCATTGTATAGTTGGTCGATAGATATGGTTTCACAGTTGGGTTTTTTTTCAACAACTTCTCTCTATCCTATTTTATTTAACCTAGAAGATTATTTATATCACTATAGGATCGATAAAGAGAACGATATTTATCATGTTCAGGTACCTCATATCTCATACTGGTCTCATACAATGTCTACAAAAGACATTCAAGGCCATTAATATAATAATAAATTTTAATTTTCATAACTATGACTGTTAGAACTAATTTTTAATTTAAAAAATATCATTAGAGTCTCATTCTATTAATAGGTTAGACTATATTCATCTCAGATTGATGGTAGGTTAGTCATCAAAAGGTCAAGTTTTTGTAGGTCATGGGTTGGTGGGTTAAACATTTGTAGGTTAGTCATCAGTAGATCAAGATGTGGGAGGCTAGATGTTAGTAGGTTAGGCACCGGTAGGTCAGGCATTAGTAGGCCAGGCCTTGGTAGTTTGGTCATTAGTAGTTTAGGTGTAGGTATGTCTTGTGTTATTAGGTACGGCGTGGGTAGTTTAGAATTATATAGGTTAAGAATCGTATATTAAGCATCATTAAGTTATGCATTTGTTGCTCATACTTAACCAAAATCCATAATGTTGTCTTATGATGTATGCACTAACATGAGAGGTTAATATTATAATTGAACATGATTAAACACAATGTGTCTTAAGAAATTATAATTACCATATATTATCATGGTTTTTGATAATTAAAACTAGAGGTTTCCAATATTCTCCCCCTTTTGATTATCATAAATAATGGAATTATATATAAAAACAATTGTTGTGGTGATTGATGATAATAGAAAAACTTTTCTTGACATATTAATGAGATTATTGAGATGATATATTTTGGAAAAACACAAGTACAGATTGAGATAAACTCAGGCTATTGGATAAATGAGGTCATGTTTACTCTTGAATTGCTAGTCTGATCTGACTCAGAGCCATGTAGGTGTCATGGTAATGGATATCAAAAGGGTAGAATTACACATTCTAGGCTAGATGAGAGTGCCAGCCGGATAAAAAATAGTTTTGAAATGATGGTGCAGGTATAGATTTCATAGATTAATGAAATCATTGACGACCTCACCATCATATTTTATATATTTTGCAATGTTATAATTTTTCCATGAATTTTTATAAAGTAAGATTAAACTCTTTTATCTTCTAAACATGTTCATTTAATGACTCATTCAATGGAGGAAGCCTCAAATTCATCACTAAATAATTGAAGTTACTGGTTAACTAATGCTTGTTATAAACTATCTTGAAATATAAATCTAACTTCTTGAAAGTTTCCTCTTGGTTAGTGGTTTCAACATTAGCGAAAATAAAAACCATGTCAGAAATATGATCAGAATTATTCTTTGTTTTAGAAATAATATCATGGTTAGTTCCACCCATCATGGTCTGTATCTCTTCTCTAATAATTTTTCAAAGTGTATGAACATATTGAGAGTGAGAAACATGAGTTTTAGAGATAGTTTCACCTTGAACTATATATTTATTTACTAGACTTAACTGTTTCACATCAATAAAAAATAAGTTATGCTAGAACAATGATAGGATCAGTTGTAACTTCATCTTTTACAATAGATTTCAAAATTATCAGATCAAGGGTTGGAGGGGGAGGTGAATCATCTTTATAATGTTAAAAATTGTTGTCTCCAGGAGATTTTAGAAGTAATTACAATGACTCTTTATATTAAATTGACAACTTGTTAGTGGAAGAGGCCAAAACAACTAATTCATTTCTCTTTTTCAAACTCTCTATGAAAATTGCATCAGCAACAATAATCAACCTAGGATTAGCCTAAGATACAACTCTCCTAGTAATCTTCTGAAAATCGCATTCACTAATTTCAGAAATTGGAGCAGGTGGCTATGAAGAGGCAAATCTAAATGCCTTCAATAGCTCATCTCTAAAATAATAAAAATCATCCTTCATTACAAAGTCAACTAGATCATATGTATCCATAGGTATAGGAGTTGGATAATCTCTCATATCCTCTTGATTAGGATTATAAGGCCCCAGCCTTAAGCATTACTTAATCTTGAGTTATTACAAGATTACACATTGGGGATCTTTTCAGGTTTAGAGACTTAGAGAATTAGATCATAAAACATTCATTACATTCCACATTTATACAAAGTGGTTACATAAATAATAGTATTCATTTTTCCCATCAATGGAAAAATATAAAAAATAAAACATGGATTCTTTCTTTACAATTCTTTGACACTATCATCATATCATGTACCATTCACTTGACCTGTGAAAAACATTTCAAAAACTTGGGATGAGCATAAAAAGATTAGTAAGGGTTATAAAAATATGGAAAGGAAACATGAATTCATATATACATAAGAATGAAATCATACATTACCCATAAAACATAAGCACTTTAACATACCTCATAAAATCATGAATAAATCATAGAAATCATAAGACATAAAGGTAACTTGAGGCATTCAAAAGATTATTACATAGGGAGTAACCCTCTTGGTTACGTTTAGATTACCCATCACAACATATTCCCTAAATCTCTTCAGAGAAACCTTAACATTTAACCCCTTTGCATTTCCCAATGCATTGGAGAGCTATATCGGGCTCACCCGCCCTTAGTTTATCACAGAACCACCCGTCTTCATATCAATGCCCAATAACCATAACATATTTGTATCACATAAAACATGCATAAAGGAAACATAACATTTCCACATTTCAATCACAATATATCAATACAACAAATTGATATAATAAAAACATTATTAAAACCATTTTCAATACCAAAATAAAAGAAAATTATAAAATGTTATTTGTTTTTTATTAAAAAAGGTTTGTCTTGTAGAGGAAGCCTAAACTCAAATAATGGTCATGGCGGTAGAGAAGTCATTTTCGCCGCATACGTACGACAAAAAAAATCCTTTTTTTCATTTAGTAAAAGGCTTCGTATAAAAAATATTCATCTTGAATAAATGTAAAAGTCCAAGGGGTTTATACACCATATAAAATAAATTTATGTATAAAACAAAATATGCCTCAATGAATGGAGATTGAGATGATGTCCCTTACCTCAGGTCCGAATTGACTCGATCGTTCTTTAATGTCCAAAATAATAAACTTGAGTTAATTTATACTTGATTAAGAACCTTTTTCAGGTTCATTATTCCTTTTATGTCACTTATTACCATGTTATGAACATTATGTAATCATTTATGTTAATAACGGTCGTCTTGTCGATATTTGGTACTCGAGTCAAAAGTGAACTTCTTATATTTACAAGTTGGTCACGTAGTAAAATATCCATTATCTCAAAAATTATATTCATGATGTAGATGCCATATATATCATATATATCCAGTATATACATGAATTTATAATATTACATAATCATTTAAAGGTATGAAATGAAATGCACCGTTCATGGAGACGATAAGTCGTACGTACGCATGAACGCTACTTCTATTTCTATTTCATATTTAATGGAATTAAAAAATAATGATACATAATAGTATTATAATCCTTGTATGTTATCATATATAATATCATTAAATATATCCTTTATATGTACCACATAAGGTATTAACTAATCAAATCACTTTGAGGGGGCAGTTGTCCGCACTTCCTAAAATGAAGATATCACGTTTACCCATAATGGAAACCATAAAGGTATTCCATAAATGAAAAATACATAAGCTTAAGGAAAACATAAACATATTATATAACATATATAAATATAGTGACATCTTAATGGCCACCTTTTAATGTGTTAGTAGAATATTGAACAATCATCATTCCGTGAGGCAGAAATTCACCATCCACAGAAACAGTAAGTTCATTAACCATTAGATGTAGGTGTGTGTAAGTGTAGCTCAAATCCTTCTTATAACAAAATCCTAGTATATATAAGATACTAGATTTGTTACAAAATAAATGAATAAAAAGTTTTTAGGGGGTTGGAGAAGCAAAATAAAACAAAATAACACAAGAGAAGACACTACCTTTAAATCGGGTAACTCTTTTTGATTTGAGCTCAAAGGCTTCCTTGAGAGAACTTATACCCAACGTGAGGCCTCTAGGAGTAATGGAGGGATGTGGAGTGAAAAAATGGGTAGTTTTTTCCGAGAAAAATGATTAAGAGGTGTGGGTAAGGTGGTATAGGTGGGGGCCTTTTATAAGAGGAGAGGAGGGGCACTCTTGGAAAGTAAGGAAAAGTTACTTTATTTGAGAATAAGTTTCGGATTTTAAAGGTCCCACATTGATTTATTTCGAGGATAATGTGATAAGGGTTCTAGATATAGTCATCCAATATGTTTTTGACATGTTTAGATCTTAGATTTTTCATTATCTTTTCATTTTATTTAAATCGCTAAATAATGAGGTAATCATTGAATCATCATGATGTCATAAATAATTTAATTTATTTAATGTAAAAAAATTATAAAATAATAATATGATGTAGAAAATCTTTTTATCTTTCCAATGAATATTTATAGTCAAATATCTTACTTGTATAACCCCATGTAAATATTATTTTAATAAAACAATACATGTTTGTGTCATTTTTACTTTTACTTTAAATAAAAGGCATTAATGACATTATCTTACCCAAGTGGATCCATGGGGTCCTAAAAATCGACCCATGGGTTGTCTCGGTCGGCCATGACTCATACAATAGGGTTAGGACAAGTTTAATGATATTTTTATTTTATTATAATATCATTTTTACCTTAAATCACACTAATTACCTTTAATAGTGATTAAAAAAACTTAAAAGTTAATTTTCATCAAAAATTATTTTTATACCATTAAAAATCATTTTACTTAATAATTAAAATAATTTATTTTTTATTTTTTAAATTCAAATCACAGAAGTGGTAATGTTCCATTTAAACAAAAAATTAGTTTTTATAACTACCACTTTATGGTTTCATTATTCATAAAAAATTAAGGTTTTTCCAAAAAAATACCAAAAATTAACCCTAAGCTATATTGTTATTCTGAATTCAAAAATGATGTCTATTTTAAAAAATTCATAACATAGAAGTTGCATTAGTTAATTTTATAATTAAATCCCACTGTCAAAACAAATAGCGTGTTTTTAAGAAACAATATCTATCAAAAGATTGACACTCGTTTATGTCCAATCTCAAAGAGATATTACTTCCAATGAAAACTATTGGATTAAATGGTAAATATATATTCTAATTTCACTTTAAAAACAATTAAAAAGATAATCCAACTATATAAATAAATTAGATTAAAATGAGGTTTTGAATTAAAATACAACACCTTTCACTATTCATTAAAAAATGAACATTATCAGAAAAATACCAGAAATTTATCCAAAGTAAATTCCAATGACCCAATCATAAAGAATATGTTTATTTTGAAAAATATAGCTTATAAAATTGTCAAAAGTAAGATTTAAAAATGGTTCTCCATCAAAAGGCTGTAAAACAATCTTTTAAAAAATATTCGTGTATTCCATGCTTAAGATTTGATTTATTCTCATTTTAAGCCTCTAAAACACTATCTAATTCATAAATAGACATAGATAAGAATATATATTATTCATTACATACTTGGTATGTTACATCCTTCCCCCCTTAAATAAATTGCATCCCCGCAATTTATTTACTTATCAAATAAGTGGGGGTATTTATCCCTCATTTAATTTTCAGATTCCCATGTTGCCTATTCACTCATGTGCTTATTCCACAAAACCATTACTTGATGAATCACCTTATTCCACAACACTGGATCTCTATTATCATGAATCTGAACTGGTTGTTCCTCATAAGATAGATTCTCTTCCAACTGAACTACCTCTAGACTCAAAACATGAGATGGATCTGGCATGTACTTCCTTAACATTGAAACATGAAAAACATTGTGTACCTGAGATAAACTCGGAGGTAAAGCCACTCGGTATGAAACTGATCCAACTCTCTCCAAAATTTCATATGGTCCAATGAACCTTGGACTTAACTTTCCTTTCTTACCAAATCGCATCACACATTTTCATGGTCAGACTTTGAAGAAGACATGATCACCTACCTCAAAAGAGAGATCCTTCCTCATGTTGTATGTATAACTCTTCTACCTGCTCTGAGCTGTTCTCATGTGTCTCTGTATCAGCTGAACTTTTTCTACCAACTCTGTAATGGTCTAGAATTACTTCCAGTGGACTATAGTTGATACCTATCAGGGCACTCCATGGACGGCTACACCCCCTGGGCGGGACACACCACCATCCCCAGTGGCAGCCATTTCCACATGAAGCCCTTGGGCGGAGAGCCATGCTTCGTCCAACGCTCACATGTGAGAGTTCCCAAGGATCAGATACATTCCTACTTCCTTTCCCTCTGATACCAACTGTAGAGACCCGTATCTTGACGTACATTGACATTACATTACTTTTTCGGAATACTTAGTACATTAAAAAAACACACACACAAGGACCGTAATAGTTTAGTGTCTTTGGAAACTCGTGCTATAATCTTCTAATCGTGGTGAAAGATCTTCAAAATCTCCCATAAAGATCTTCCTTTTTTTACCTAAAACCTTTCTTTATATCCTGGGGAAAAGAAAACATAAATGGGTGAGCTCAAATGCTCAGTAAGGGTAAACAAAATAAATATCAATCACATCATATTCATAAGAACATAACATTTTGGAAATCATAACCTGCAAAAGAGAGCATAATTTCATAATCATGGGATAAATCATTGCAGTGAAAAAGTAATCCCAATAATCATAACTTAAAACATGAAACTTTGTGGCATACACACATAATCATAGATAATCATTTCTTGTTAGTCAAGACTAATTGCCAAGACTATCTTAGTGGACAAAGTACCTTTCTGAATCGAGTAACCCTCGTTTCAGTCCTGTTTCACTGAACCGGTATAACCTACCGTTCCAGCCCTGTCTATCTCATGAGATATAAAATCTTTACCCAATGCATTGGAGGGAGATATAGGTCCCACCCATCTTATAATGAATCCTTTCTTATGTGTGCCACATAAATCATAAATCATACATCATCGCATAACACATGTAATAAAAATGGGATTCTTGAAACATCATGACATCATAAAACAAATCATATAAGGTAAATGACTTCATAAAAATAATTCACTTACAACATAATCAAATCAATGTAATAATAGGGATAAAAACAGAACCCTTTATTATCTTAGATGGAAAATAATTTTGATAAAACACTTGAACTCCATTCTTGAGGAAAATATCCTTTCTTCTTCAAAAACATTTTTCCTTTCATAACATGTCATATGACTTTAAAATAAAAGAATTTGATTAAAAATAAACTTGTAAACTTGTATAGGAATATTCTTGGAAATAATGTTTTAAAATCCATTCATGCCGTATAAGTTAAAAAAAACATTCTTCTCATACTTTTGTCGGAAAATTCAAAAAGTAACTCTTACGAAAAACGACAAAAGATTCCTTTAATATCTTTTACTAAAAACTCACCGAAGGGTAAAATTGGATTTGAAAAATTGTAGGTGGATGGAAATAATATTACATATTGAGGAAACATGGATGTGGATGATAAAATACAACCCAGTAAATACCAAAGTACAAACAATCTCGGATAAAAATGAGATTGTGATATTTCCCTTACCTTAGGTCCGATTTTCTTTGTACGTGTCCGAAGCTCCTGTATAATGGTTTAAATAATTTCATTGACTTATTAAAGAATCATATTAATTGTTATGATATCATATATGGTTCACTTATGACATTATATTACCCATTCTTTTGTAAATTCCATGTTAAAGAAGCGTTTTGGGTAAAATCGTTTCTTTTATCGTAGGTGTTTTGACTTGTTGTTATTGACATTATTATTACTTATATCATGATTTACTTACTTCCAGAATATAAAATATGATTTATATATCATATATATTCAGTATATATATATATATATAATAGATAGATAAATGAAATGAAAAACACCGTTCATGGAGACGGTAGTCCGTACGTACGCATGAACGTTGTTTTCCTTTCCCTATTGTCTTGAATGGAAGTAAGTAGATGACATACATATATATATATATACATAAATCCAGTAGATTTATAATGTCATATATTTCATTATTATTTCTTATATATACTTTATAATCATTCTTAAATGGTTAACATGGAGAATGAATCTCATCGCGTCGTGGAGACGGTAGTCCGTACGTACGCATGAGCGATGATATCATTTCCATAAATATAGAATTGAATTGGAGTGGATTATACAATATATCAGAATCAATATGATGTTTTAATAACTATGTATAGTTATTCTTTACACCATTATACCCATCCATGTAAGGTGGTGGTGGAAAATAGATTAAACCACGGCGTGGAGACGGTATTCCGTACGTACGCACGCGCGGTGATTTCTTTTTCCGTAGGATAGATAGATGGTGAAATAGGGTTGTTTCATACATATAATAACATATCAGTATATGAGTGATACTGATGTTATTACTTCATAATGAAACAACCTAATAAGAAGAAGTGGAAGAAGAAATAAAGATGAAAGAATTGGTAACGGTAATTACCTCTTCTTTGAAGCGCCTTTTGGAGACCACCTCTTAGGGAACTAAAATTGGTCTTTGATGAAGACCAGAACCTCTAGGATGTTGCTAGGGAAGTGGAGAAGAGATTTTGTCAGGGTTTGGCCGAGCTTGAGTGCTCAAATTGGTGTGAGGAGGAGGGGGAGGAGGTGCCCTTTTATAAGGGAGGAGAGGGGCACCTTAGGAATATCTCAAAATATTATTTTATATTAAAATAAAAATCGATTTATAATGGTTCCAAAGGGTCTTATTTCGAAGATAAAGTGGGGATGGGTCGAAATCCTATCAACCAATAGGATTTAGACAAGTTTAGGTTATTATTTTAACCTTATCAATTAGATTTAACTCTAAGTTAAATAATTTAACTTTTACCGTGTCTTTTTGTTTTATTTCACTATATGGTTAATAAACTTACTATAACATGCCAAACGAACCGCAAATTGTTTATTATTAATATATATATCCTTATCTAAGTCATTTGGCCGATCCTTATATTTTTAGGAATAAAATAACAATTAATAATATAATATTTGATTTAAAAACTATTTTGTGTCAATTTTGACACTATTTGATATATGATTTTTGTGAAAGTCATAACAGAATTATATGTTCGAACCAAGTTGATTAAATCAACACTAATATATCATAGTAACCTAGAAAATTAGTGGAATTCATAAAAAGTCTCAAATTACATTCATTTGAGTATTTATAACATCAATTATGTTAATATTTCCTTAAAAGGGTAATTACTGCATCATCGTTGTGTCATAAATAAATTAATTTATTTAAAGTCTAAAAATTATAAATAAAATATCATTATGTAGGAAATATTTGTATCTTTCTAATGAATATTTATAGTCGAATTTATCTTATTTATAAACCCATATTAAAAATGTTTTAGTGAATGAACTTTGATTTTAACTCTTTTAACTCTTCTTTGAATTAAATAATAATAAATGTCCTAATCTAATCCAAGTGGGTCTAAATGATAATATTTTACACTTAATGTTGTTTTTGGTCGAGATACACTTGTCCAATAGAATTATGACATGTGTTAGGGTAATATTAATATCATTCTTACCCTTAATTACCCTATTTACTTTTAACCGTGGTAAATAAAAGTAAAAAGTTACTATTCACCAAAAATTATTTTCATCTCATTGAACCACATTTTACTTACTGACATCAACCGTGTTTCTCGGATTTTTGAAATTCCATTCACAGAAGCGGTAAAATTAAGTTTTATGAAAAATTCAGTTTTTTAACTACCACTTAGTAGTTTCACTATTCATCAAAAAATGAAGGTTTTCAGAAAAATGCCAAAATTTCATCCTAAGCTATATTTCATATTCCGAATTCAAAAATGAAGTCTATTTTACCAAATTCATAACATAGAAGTTGCATTAATTAATTTTATAATTAAATCCCGCTGTTAAAACAAATAGCGTGTTTTTAAGAAACAATATCTATCAAAAGATTGACACTTGTTTATGTCTGGTTTAAATGTGCAATTACATCCAATGACCAACATTGTATTAAATTGTAAAAATATATTCTAAATATACTTTAAAACTACTCCAATTAATAATTTATCACTATTAATTATTTCGATTAAAAAAGTTGTTTTTTAGTAATTTTCACTATTCATCAGAATATGAAAGTTATCCGAAATGTACCAAAATTTCACCTTAGGCTAAATTCGATACTCCGAATCCAAAAATGAAGTTCATTTTGAAAAATAAGATTTACAGAATTTTAAAAAGTGGTTATTACTATTCATACCGGCTAGTTTTAATAATATTTTAATAGCATATCGTTGTTTAGTGAAACTCGGTATTGCGTATTACACACGCTATCGAGGAAGGTCGCGATTGCGTGTAATGGTAGGCAAGTCAAGGATGCGTGTTGTGCAAGCTCCTTTTGGTGTAGCGTACAACACAAGACATTAATAAAATTAAAAAGAATATTTTTTATAAAATCTTGGGCTGTTACATTCTACCCCCCTTAAAATGAATTTCGCCCTCGAAATTAATCGGGGTTATAAATGGTTTACTATTTGAAAGTTTCTTTAATAGAAACCCTCATCGTAAAAAGGAATATCAAAACCAATCTTTAAAAACAAAAGTATGAAACGTAACGGTTACCCAAATAAACTAATCATTGGGTTTCCACATAGGTGAAAATATGGATATGGAGGAAAAATTTAACCATCATGTTCTGATGGAGAGTGGTAGAGAACATGGCTATGGAAAAGCCAATAATCACAAATCCATAAATTTGTGATGATCTAAGGTACCATCTGATTCATCAGGTATAAGATCACTAGGACAACATTTTTGGTTTTCAAGATCATTTCCCTAAAGTTGAAAATTTGAATTGGAATAAATACTTTCTTTATTTTGGTACAATCTCACTATTGTTCGTGCCTAGAACAATTTCCACTTCATCTCTTAAATAAATGAAGTTGAATTTGTTATTCGTGAAGTGTTAGCAGATCATGTGATAGAATGACGGGTCATTCCATCTGTCTAAAACAAAAAGGTTAGCAAAAATTATATACATAAGTCGATCTATAGTGAGATTAATCATATATAGTTCCTAAAATGGTCTTATACTTCATATATCATACTGCTTAATATAATAAAACTAGTTTCTACTAAACAGGGACTTCCTGTAGGCCAGTGGTAGGCGATAAAGACCAGTCGCACTTCGGTTGTGGGTTCGATTCCCACAGCCTTGTCTGAAGCGATGGGCTGTCGCCCGTCCTGCAGGTTGTCCTTTTTCTAAAACTATATTACTATAACATCCCATAATATCGAAAAAACTTCTATCCTTAAACAATACTAACTTATGTCCAACATAATCCATTCCAATCTTTAGTCCTATCCATAATACTGCAGTCCATTCTCATAACATAGTGAAAACGATTACCAGAGATTTAATACCATCGTTGATCCCCATATATCATAAGATATATCTTGTTGGACACATTCCAAACATTCAAAGGCCTTAATCTTGTACTCTCTTGAATACCCATTGAACCTTAGTGAAAACTTGAATGCAGTTAAAAGTTAACACTTTCCACATACCAAAATCCTCAAAATTCTATATACTCAAACCATGATATCACTTAGTCCTTATATCAATCATGAGCTCATGAATACTGTTAAACATTTCATTTTCTCGTTTTCCCTTCATTATGCGCATAATATCTCAATCACTTTGAATACCACATTAGACCAATACATAAATATTCCAATATTCCATGATACAACATTATTTTGGAATCCCATTACATAAAAACATAATCATTCCACCACATCGTTGTCATATTCAACATTGCTAATAGTGATCGCATGTGACTTCCCTTTGCCCTTTGCCTTAAGCGGTTGCTCATGTCGATCATCACTAACCCTTGGATTAGGGAATTTATTGGCATAATGTCCCATCTCCTTGCACTTGAAGCATTGAAGTGTTGGTTGTGCGTTCTCTGCAGTGTTTGCTTTATTCACTTCATCAGAATCCATTTTTCCATTACTTCGACACTCAGCTGCTCGATGACCTTATTTTCCACACTTAAAACATTTTCTAGTCCCTTTAAGACAATCTCCACCATGCTTCTTTCCACACTTTGTGCATAAGGAAACATTCATTTTCTTTTCACCATTATTATGAGATTTCTCCTTGAACTCCATCTTTCGTTTCTTGTCAAAACCATGAGATGGATATGTAACACCAACTTCCATTTCTACCTTGATAGAACAACGCACAATTTCTTCATAGCTACTGAAGTCTCTTATAGCTAATGCCCTTCTAAGACTAGGTTTTAAGCCACTGAAAAATCGATCAACTTTACTTTCAGGTTGGATGATAATGCCAGATGCATACCTTGCAAGTCTTGTAAAATTCGCTTCGTATATACCAACAGATTCATCATCCTTTTGCTTTAGTTCAAGAAACTCCTCCTCCATCTTCGTTCGAAGAATACGAGGGAAGTACTTACTGAAAAACAAGTTCTTGAACTCGTCCCATTCCATGGAATCAATTTCATCTCTTTGCCTCGTATTCTTGATAAGATTCCACCATTGATCAGCTTCACCTTCCAAACGATATACTGCTAAGATGACTTTATCATGTTCAGAACATTGAAGAACTGAAAATATCTTTTCAGTTGTACTAATCCATTGTTCAGCAACTAATGGATCAGTAGACCCACTGAAATAAGGCGGACGCTGCCTCATGAAGGATTCAACAGAATGTTGCTCCTTCCTTTGCTCGTTTGGAAGTCCTGCGTGATTCATAGCTTGAGAAAGTTGTGTGAGCATGGCTACAAGATTTTGCATTCCAGCTCCCATATCGTTTGGTTGCTCAGGGGGACAATCATTGCATTGTCCATTGCATTGATCAACACGGTTCCTTCGGGTTCCAGCCATCGTCTAAAACCCCAAAAGAATAGTGTGAGAGGCAAAAATTATGCTAGGGAAAACAACATAATAAAGGGGTAGTACCCTCAATATCTAACATCTTAGGTTAAATTCTAAGATCGTTAGAGCAATTCTAGGACTATAACCTATACATATATTTAACCTTAGAGACATCCCTAGACATACCTTAAAAATATCTCTAGGGATCTCACTAACGTTTTCGCATCCTAGTTTCCAAAGGTTGACTAAAACTTTCCTCTGATACCAACTGTAACGGTCTAGAATTACTTCCAGTGGACTATAGTTGATACCTATCAGGGCACTCCATGGGCGGCTACACCCCCTGGGCGGGACACACCACCATCCCCAGTGGCAGCCATTTCCACATGAAGCCCTTGGGCGGAGAGCCATGCTTCGTCCAACGCTCACATGTGAGAGTTCCCAAGGATCGGATACATTCCTACCTCCTTTGCCTCTGATACCAACTGTAGAGACCCGTATCATGACGTACATTGACATTACATTACATTTTCGGAATACTTAGTACATTAAAAAAACACACACACAAGGACCGTAATAGTTTAGTGTCTTTGGAAACTCGGGCTATAATCTTCTAATCGTGGTGAAAGATCTTCAAAATCTCCCATAAAGATCTTCCTTTTTTTTACCTAAAACCTTTCTTTATATCCTGGGGAAAATAAAACATAAAAGGGTGATCTCAAATGCTCAGTAAGGGTAAACAAAATAAATATCAATCACATCATATTCATAAGAACATAACATTTTGGAAATCATAACCTGCAAAAGAGAGCATAATTTCATAATCATGGGATAAATCATGGCAGTGAAAAAGTAATCCCAATAATCATAACTTAAAACATGAAACTTTGTGGCATACACACATAATCATAGATAATCATTTCTTGTTAGTCAAGACTAATTGCCAAGACTATCTTAGTGGACAAAGTCCCTTTCTGAATCGAGTAACCCTCGTTTCAGTCCTGTTTCACTGAACCGGTATAACCTACCGTTCCAGCCCTGTCTATCTCATGAGATATAAAATCTTTACCCAATGAATTGGAGGGAGATATAGGTCCCACCCATCTTATAATGAATCCTTTCTTATGTGTGCCACATAAATCATAAATCATACATCATCGCATAACACATGTAATAAAAATGGGATTCTTGAAACATCATGACATCATAAAACAAATCATATAAGGTAAATGAATACATAAAAATAATTCACTTACAACATAATCAAATAAATGTAATAATAGGGATAAAAACAGAACCCTTTATTATCTTAGATGGAAAATAATTTTGATAAAACACTTGAACTCCATTCTTGAGGAAAATATCCTTTCTTCTTCAAAAACATTTTTCCTTTCATAACATGTCATATGACTTTAAAATAAAAGAATTTGATTAAAAATAAACTTGTAAACTTGTATAGGAATCTTCTTGGAAATAATGTTTTAAAAATCCATTCATGCCATATAAGTTAAAAAAACATTCTTCTCATACTTTTGTCGGAAAATTCAAAAAGTAACTCGTACGAAAAACGACAAAAGATTCCTTTAATATCTTTTACTAAAAACTCACCGAAGGGTAAAATTGGATTTAAACAATTTTAGGTGGATGGAAATAATATTACATATTGAGGAAACATGGATGTGGATGATAAAATACACCCCAGTAAATACCAAAGTATAAAAAATCTCGGATAAAAATGAGATTGTGATATTTCCCTTACCTTAGGTCCGATTTGCTTTGTACGTGTCCGAAGCTCCTGTATAATGGTTTAAATAATGTCATTGACTTATTAAAGAATCATATTAATTGTTATTATATCATATATGGTTCACTTATGACATTATATTACCCGTTCTTTTTTAAATTCCATGTTAAAGAAGCGTTTTGGGTAAAATCGTTTCTTTTATCGTAGGTGTTTTGACTTGTTGTTATTGACATTATTATTACTTATATCATGATTTAATTACTTCCAGAATATAAAATATGATTTATATATCATATATATTCATTATATATATATATACATAATAGATAGATAAATGAAATGAAAAACACCGTTCATGGAGACGGTAGTCCGTACGTACGCATGAACGCTGTTTTCCTTTCCCTATTGTCTTAAATGGAAGTAAGTAGATGACATACATATATATATATACATAAATCCAGTAGATTTATAATGTCATATATTTCATTATTATTTCTTATATATACTTTATAATCATTCTTAAATTGTTAACATGGAGAATGAATCTCATCGCATCGTGGAGACGGTAGTCCGTACGTACGCACGAGCGATGATATCATTTCCATAAATATTGAATTGAATTGGAGTGGATTATACAATATATCAGAATCAATATGATGTTTTAATAACTATGTATAGTTATTCTTTACACCATTATACCCATCCATGTAAGGTGGTGGTGGAAAATAGATTACACCACGGCGTGGAGACGGTATTCCGTACGTACGCACGCGCGGTGATTTCTTTTTCCGTAGGATAGATAGATGGTGAAATAGGGTTGTTTCATACATATAATAACATATCAGTATATGAGTGATACTGATGTAATTACTTCATAATGAAACAACCTAAGAAGAAGAAGTGGAAGAAGAAATAAAGATGAAAGAATTGGTAACGGTAATTACCTCTTATTTGAAGCGCCTTTTGGAGACCTCCTCTTAGGGAACTAAAATTGGTCTTTGAGGAAGACCAGAACCTCTAGGATGTTTCTAGGGAAGTGGAGAAGATATTTTGGCAGGGGTTGGCCGAGATTGAGAGCTCAAATTGGTGTGAGGAGTAGGGGGAGGAGGTGCCCTTTTATAAGGGAGGAGAGGGGCACCTTAGGAATATCTCAAAATATTATTTTATATTAAAATAAAAATCGATTTATAATGGTTCCAAAGGGTCTTATTTCGAAGATAAAGTGGGGATGGGTCGAAATCCTATCAACCAATAGGATTTAGACAAGTTTAGGTTATTATTTTAACCTTATCAATTAGATTTAACTCTAAGTTAAATAATTTAACTTTTACCATGTCTTTTAGTTTTCTTTCACTATATGGTTAATACACTTACTATAACATGCCAAACGAACCCCAAATTGGTTATTATTAATATATATATCCTTATATAAGTCATTTGGCCGAACCTTAGATTTTTAGGAATAAAATAACAATTAATAATATAATATTTGATTTAAAAACTATTTTGTGTCAATTTTGACACTATTTGATATATGATTTTTTTGAAAGTCATAACAGAATTATATGTTCGAAAAAAGTTAATTAAATCAACACTAATATATCATAGTAACCTATAAAATTAGTGGAATTCATAAAAAGTCTCAAATTACATTCATTTGAGTATTTATAACTTCAATTATGTTAATATTTCCTTAAAAGGGTAATTACTGCATCATCGTTGTGTCATAAATAAATTAATTTATTTAAAGTCTAAAAATTATAAATAAAATATAATTATGTAGGAAATATTTTTAGCTTTCTAATGAATATTTATAGTCGAATTTATCTTATGTATAACCCCGTATTAAAAATGTTTTAGTGAATAAACTTTGATTTTAACACTTTTAACTCTTCTTTGAATTAAATAATAATAAATGTCCTAATCTAATCCAAGTGGGCCTAAATGATAATATTTTACACTTAATGTTGTTTTTGGTCGAGATACACTTGTCCAATAGAATTATGACATGTTTTAGGGTAATATTAATATCATTCTTACCCTTAATTACCCTATTTACTTTTAACCGTGGTAAATAAAAGTAAAAAGTTACTATTCACCAAAAATTATTTTCATCTCATTGAACCACATTTTACTTACTGACATCAACCGTGTTTCTCGGATTTTTGAAATTCCATTCACAGAAGCGGTAAAATTAAGTTTTATGAAAAATTCAGTTTTTTAACTACCACTTAGTAGTTTCACTATTCATCAAAAAATGAAGGTTTTCAGAAAAATGCCAAAATTTCATCCTAAGCTATATTTCATATTCCGAATTCAAAAATGAAGTCTATTTTACCAAATTCATAACATAGAAGTTGCATTAATTAATTTTATAATTAAATCCCGCTGTTAAAACAAATAGCGTGTTTTTAAGAAACAATATCTATCAAAAGATTGACACTTGTTTATGTCTGGTTTAAATGTGCAATTACATACAATGACCAACATTGTATTAAATTGTAAAAATATATTCTAAATATACTTTAAAACTACTCCAATTAATAATTTATCACTATTAATTATTTCGATTAAAAAAGTTGTTTTTTAGTAATTTTCACTATTCATCAGAATATGAAAGTTATCCGAAATGTACCAAAATTTCACCTTAGGCTAAATTCGATACTCCGAATCCAAAAATGAAGTTCATTTTGAAAAATAAGATTTACAGAATTTTAAAAAGTGGTTATTACTATTCATACCGGCTAGTTTTAATAATATTTTAATAGCATATCGTTGTTTAGTGAAACTCGGTATTGCGTATTAGACACGCTATCGAGGAAGGTCGCGATTGCGTGTAATGCTAGGAAAGTCAAGGATGCGTGTTGTGCAAGCTCCTTTTGGTGTAGTGTACAACACATGACATTAATAAAATTAAAAAGAATATTTTTTATAAAATCTTGGGCTGTTACAAACTCTTCTACAAATTTTGGTCCCATCAGCTTCCTTTCACCCACACCATCTCAGAAAGCTGGAGTTCGACAGTGCTTCCCATATAACTCCAAAAATGGTGCCATCTGTATACTAGAATGAAAACTGTTTTTATATAAAAATTTAACCAAAGAAAGATGTTGATCCAAACTTCCATGATAAACCATCGAACAATCACGTAGAATATCTTTAAAAGTATAAATTGTTTGTTCGGACTGCCAATCTGACTGAGGATGAAAAGATGTACTAAAATTTAATTCAGTACCCAATGACTTCTGAAGGTCTTTCCAAAAGTTATAAGTATACCTGGGATCACGATCAGATACAATGGAGAGGGGAACTCCATGTAACCTGACTATCTCTTTTAGATACAAACAAGAAAGTTAATCTAGGGAAAAAGTATGTCGTATAGCAAGGAAATGATCATATTTAGTCAAGAGATCAATAATGACCCAGATTGCATTATTACCTCAAGGTGTATTTGGTAATCCCACAACAAAGTCCATGTATATATTCTCCCATTTCAACTCTGGTACTAAAGCATCCCTTTCGGTAACTTCTGCTCTGATTTAACCTGCTGACAAGTCAAACATTTCATAGTAAAATCAGCAAAATCTCTTTTCATTCCATCCCACCAGTAATACTCCCACAGATCTCTGTACATCTTAGTACTGCCAGGATGAACTGAAAACGGAGAACTATGAGCTTCACATAACAAATTTTCTTCAATTTTGAATCACAAGGGACACACAATATCTTCCCAAATCTAAAAACACAATCATTATCAATGTTGGATTTTGGAAACTTACCCTTCTGAACCACCTCTACCTTTTTCTACAACTCACTGTCTTGCTTCTGTGCTTGCTTGACTCTGTCTGATAGAGAAGATTTCACTGATACCTGAATCAAAACAGAAGGACGTTTTGCACAAACAAATTTTATTCAAAAGTTCATCAAATCCTTAACCAAAGGATCACGTTCCAAACGCAACATTGTTAATGAAGTATTACTTTTTCGACTCAAAGCATCAGACACATTATTTGATTTTCCCAGATGGTAATGAATTGAAAAATCATAATCATAGATTAATTATATCCATCTCCTTAGTCTCATGTTCAATTCATTCTGAGCGAATATATACATTAAACTATTGTGATCATTATATATTTCACACTTAACTCCATACAAATGATTTCTCCACATTTTTAAAGAAAAAACAACAAAAGCTAATTCCAAATCATGTGTAGGGTAATTTACCTCATGAGTTTTCAATAGACGTGAAGCATATGCAATTACCTGTTCATTCTACATTAGGACGCAACCAAGTCCTTTCAATGAAGCATCACTGTAGATAAAAAACTCCCCATTCCTAAAAGGTAGTTCCAAAACTAGAGCATTCACCAAGATTCTTTTCAGTTCCTAAAAACAATCATTACATTCTTTTGTCCAGATAAACTTAACACCCTTCCAAGTTATCTTATTCATTGGACTAGATAACCAGGATAAATTTCTAACAAACCTTCTGTAATAGCCTTCCAAACCAAGATATCTATGAATCTCAGTTACAATTGTGGGTCTTGGCCATTCTTCAACAACCTTTGTTTTTACAGGATCCATAGTTATTCCATATTTAGAAACAATGTGACCAAGGAAAGAAATTTGTTACAACCAGAACTCACACTTTCTGAATTTCCCATACAATTTATTTTCTTTTAAGGTTTGCAGAATAACCATTATTTGTCTTTCATGCTCCTCTTTACTTTTATAAAACACAAAAATATCATCAATGAAAACCACCACACACATATCCAAGAACTCATGGAAAATTATATTCATTAAGTCCATGAATACAGTAGGTGCATTGGTTAGCCCAAAAGGCATTACTTCAAATTCATAATGGCCATATCTTGTACGAAATGCAATCTTCAGAACATATGCTTCCTTTACCTTCAACTGATGGTACCCTGATCTTAGGTCAATCTTTGAAAAATACTGAGCTCCCTGGAGCTGATCAAACAAATCATCGATATGAGGCAAAGGATATTTGTTATTAACAGTGATGTTATATAAGGCTCTATAATCGATGCAAAGTCTCATAGAACCAACTTTCTTTTTAACAAATAAAACAAGAGCACCCCATAGTGATGTGCTAGGTCGAATGAAAACTTTCTCTAATAAATCATGCAATTCATCCTTCAACTCTAAAATTTCATTTTGATCCATTCGATAAGGGGGTTTTGAAATTGGCTTAGCATCAGGAACTAAGTCAATAGTAAATTCAACATCCCGATCTCTTATTATTCTAGAAAACTCGTCAGGAAAAACATCAGGATACTCATTTACCACTGGCACATCATTAATCTAAAAAGTTCCCTTGTTTTCAATGATATGTGAAAGGTAACATTCATTTTCATATTTTACAAGTTTATTGGCCTCTTGATAGGTTATAAACAATAAAGGTTCAATGTTGTACACAAACTGAAAGTCTCTCTGAAATGAAACTTTTTTATCTCTACAGTCAATCTTAGCATGGTAAATAGAGAGCCAATCCATACCCAGGATAACATCAAACTCTACTAGAGGTAAAACAATAAGGTTTTCAAGTAGTTTATATCCACGCATAAGGATAGGAAGATTCTTATAAATTCTTTATGCTTCAACATTTCCCCTAGGTGTTTTTACCACAAGTATAGGATTCATTTCTTGAGATGCTATTCCCATTTTACTAGAAAAGTTTTCAGAGATGAATGAATGTGTAGACCCCGAATCAAACAACACACTGGCATAATCTGAAAAAACAAACAAAGTACCTGATACAAGTTCATTTGATGGCCCGATATCTACTGAAGTAGTTGCAAAGGATTTCACCACCCCTTTCTTCTTGTAGTCTATCTGCTTACCATCACTCTAGCTCTTTGTCGGACACTCATTTGCATAGTGACCCATCTCATTGCCCTTAACACATTTCACTAACTGTAAATCAAATTTGGTCTTACCATCACCCTGATCTTTTTCAATGAAATCACGAGCCGTGTGCCCCATCATACCACATCTGTAGCATTTTCCAGAATTCAGAAGACATTCCCCAACATGCCTTTTACCAAATTTATCAGAAACTAGAAACATAGTTTTCTTACCTTCAGAAATTTTTGATGAATTCTTCCCTTTCTCTTGTCACCTCGGTCTCTTCTTCTATTGGTTGTTATAGAACACTTGATCATCGGAAAACTCCATTTCCACCTTCTCAGCACATCAAACAAGCTTTTCATAACATTTGAACTCACGAGAATTCAATGCCCTTTGATATTTTGGCTTTATTCCTGAGTAAAAACGATTGATTTTACTATGAAGGTCTCATATAAAATTTGGTGCATACCTTGACAATCGAGTGGACCTCTCTTTATAAGTAGCCACTGAGTCTTCCTCTTACCTCAATTCCAAGAATTGTTTTTCCATCCTAAGTCGAACATCCTTAAGAAAATACATCTCAAGAAACATACCTTTGAATTCATCCCATTTGATAGCATCAATCTCATCAGCGTACCTAATATTTTTAACCATCGACCACCACTGATCTGCTTCACCCCCCAAACGGTAAATTGAAAGACTAACCTTTTGATTGTCTGAAAACCCCATAACATTGAAAATCTTCTCCAGTTCTTTAATCCACCCTTCAAATAGCATAGGGTCAGATGATCCTCTAAATGAGGGGGGATGTTTCCTCATGAAATGTTACACTATAGACATGTTCCTCTGCGGTTGATCTGGCTGATCTCGTGCATGGATACCACCACCATTTATCGCTAGATTCAACTGCGCAATTACTACAAAAAACTATTCAGTTCCAATTCCGACACTCTCAGAAGGCTGATTCGGAAGGTTATTTTCTTCTGTATGCCTTCTTAACACTGCTTCCCTGTTTCCTCTGTGGAAAACCATTCTGAACAAACATGTCTTAGGTGAAGCAACATGGTAATCTGAAAATTCTATTTCATTTCAATTTCACCATAAAAAATATTTTTGGATAATTATTTAATAGAATTATAACTCCTAAAGTTATCTAAACCGACCTTTGATACCAACTATAAGGCCACAGCCTTAAGAATTACTTATTCTTGAGTTATTAAAAGATTACACATTGGGGATCTTTTTAGGTTTAGAGTTTTAGATAATTAGATCATAAAACTGGCATTACATTCCACATTTAAAAAAAGTGGTTACATAAAAGATAATATTCATTTTTCACATCAAAAAAAAATATTTTAAATAAAACATTGATTCATTCTTGACACTTCATTTAAACTATCGTCATATCATGAATCATTCCCTTGACTTGTGAAAAAAAAATTCAAAAACATGGGATGAGCATAAAAAGCTCACTAAGGGTTATAAAAATATGGAAAGGAAACATGAAATCATATATAAATAAGAATGGAATCATAATTTACCCATAAAACATAAGAACTTTAACATACCACATCAAATCATCAATAAATCATAGAAATCATAAGACATAAATGTAACTTGATGCATTGATAAGATTCTTATATAAAGAGTAACCCTCTTGGTTCCGTTTGGAATACCCATCACAGTATATTCCCTAAATATCTTCAGATAAACATTAACGTTTAACCACTTCACATTACCTAATTCATTGGAGAGCTATATTAGGGTCCCCTTCCTTTAGATTATCACGGAACCACCCATCTTTATGACAATTCCCAAGAACCATAACATTTTTGTATCACATAAAACATGCATAAAGGAAACATAACATTTCCACATTTCAATCACAAGATATCAATACAACACATTGATATAATAAAAACATTATGAAAACCATTTTCAATACCAAAATAATAGAAAAGTAAAACATGGTATTTATTTTTCATTAAAAAAAGCTTTGGCTTGTGGAGGAAGCTGAAACTCAAGTAATGGTCACGACGGCGGAGAAGTTGTTGTCGCCGCATACGTATGACAAAAACATTCCCTTTTTTCATTTAGTAAAACGCTACGTATAAAAAATATTTATTTTGGATAAACGTAAAAGTAAAAGGGGTATATACACCATATAAAATAATGTTGTGTATAAAACAAAATATGTCTCAATGAATGTTGATTGAGACGATGTCCCTTACCTCGGGTCTGACTTTACTCGATCGTTCTTTAATGCTGTGAATAATAAACTTGAGTTAATTTCTACTTGCTTAAGATCCTTTTTCAAGTTCATTATTCCTTTTATGTCACTTATTACCATGTTATGAAAAATATGTAAATATTTAAGTTAATAACGGTTGTTTTGTCGATATTTGGTACTCGAGTCAAAAGTGAACTTCTTATATTTACAATTAGTTCACATAGTCAAATATCCATTATCTCAAGAATGATGTTCATGATTTAGGTGCCATATATATCATATATATCCAGTATATACATTAATTTATAATATTACATGATCATTTAGAGTTAAGAAATGAAATGCACCGTTCATGGAGACGGTAAGCCGTACGTAAGCATGAACGCTACTTCCATTTCTATTTCATATTTAATGGAATTAAACCATAATGATACATAATAGTATTATAATTCTAATATGTTATCATATATAATATCATTAAATATATCCTTTATATGTACCACATATGATATTAATGAATCAAATCACTTTGAGGTGGCGGTAGTCCGCACTTTCTAAAATGAAGATATCGTGTTTACCCATAATGGAAACCATAAAGGTCTGGAATAAATGAAAAATACAGAAGCTTAAGGAAAACATAAATATAATATATATATATAATATATAAATATATTGACATCTTAATGGCCACCTTTGAAGGTGTTAGAACAATATTGAACAATCATCATTTCGTGAGGCAGAAATTCACCATCCACGGAAATTGTATGTTCTTTAACCATTAGATGTAGGTGTGTGTAAGTGTAGCTCAAATACTTCTTATAAAAACATCCAATTATATTGTAGATTCTGTATTTGTTACAAGATAAATTAATAAAAAGAGTTTAGGGGGTTGGAGAAGCAAAATAATACAAAATAACACAATAGAAGACACTACCTTTAAATCAGGTAACTCTTTTTGATTTGAGCTCAAAGGCTTCCTTGGGAAGACTTATGCCCAATGTGAGGACTCTAGGAGTAAGAGAGGGATTTGGAGAGACAAAAGGGGCAGGGTTTGGCCAAGAAAAATGCTTTATATGTGTGGGTAAGGTGGTAGAGTTGGGGGATTTTTATAATAGGAGAGGAGGGGCACTCTTGGAAAGTAAGGAAAAGTTACTTTATTTTAGAATGAGTTTTGGATTTTAAAGGTCCCAAATTGATTTATTTCGAGGATAATCTGATAAGGGTTCGAGATATACTCATACAATAGGTTTTTGACATGTGTAGGTCTTAGATATTACATTATCTTTTCATTTTATTTAAATTGCTAAATAATGAGGTAATCCATGCCTCATAATGATGTCATAAATAATTTAATTTATCTAATTCCTAATAGTTATAAAAAAATACTATGATGTAGGAAATATTTTTAGATTTCCAATTACTGTTTATAGTAAAAAATATGACTCGTATAACCCCATGTAAAAATTGTTTAAATAAAACAATACGTGTTTGTGTCATTTTTACTTTTACTTTAAATAAAAGGCATTAATGTCATTATCTTACCCAAGTGGCTCCATAGTGTCCCAAAAATCAACCCTTGGGTTGTCTTGGTCGTCCATTACTCATCCAATATGGTTAGGAAAAGTGTCAATATATTTTCATTTTATTATAATATCATTTTTACGTTAAATTACACTAATTAACTTTAATCGCGATTAATAAAACAAAAAAGTTACTTTTCATCAAAAAGTATTCTCATCCCATTAAACCACATTTTACATAATAAAGAAAAACATTTATATTGGATTTTTAAAATTCAAATCATAGAAGTGGTAAAGTTCCATTTAAATGAAAAATTAGTTTTTGAAACTACCACTTCGTGGTTTCACTATTCATCAAAAATTAAGGTATTTCCGAAAAATACCAAAACTTCACCCTAAGCTATATATGATATTCCGAATTCAAAAATGATGTCTATTTTAAAAAATTCATCACATAGAAGTTGAATTAATTAATTTTATAATTAAAACTCATTTCCAAAACAAATTGCTTGTTTTTAAGAAACAATATCTATCAAAAGATTGACACTCGTTTATGTCCAATCTCAAAGTGATATTAATTCCAATGACCACCAATGGATTAAATGGAAAAAATATATTCTAATTTCAATTTAAAACCAATTAAAAATATAATATAACTATATAAATAAATTAGATAAAAAAGTGGTTTTGAATTAAAATACAACACTTTAAACTATTCATTAAAAAATGAACATTATCAGAAAAATACTAGAAATTTATCCAAAGTAAATTCCAATGTCCCAATCATCAAGAATAAGTTTATTTTGAAAAATATATATTATAAAATTATAAAAAGTTATATTTACAATTGTTTCTCCATCAAAAGGCTGTAAAATAATCGTTTAAAAAATATTGGAGTATTCCATGCTTATGATTGGATTTATTCTCATTTTAAGCCTCTAAAACACTATCTAATTCATAAATAGACATAGATAAGAATATATATTATTCATTACTTACTTGGGATGTTACAATGATATCCTAGTCCAAGGGTTACATACCCTACAACTCTTATCCCATGAGGTACTAGCAGATAATCTAAATGTGTGAACACAACAACCTAGAATATTTTATCTAATCTCTCCCTTTCAGATGATGGCCTCTTAATAGAATACACTAGCTCCCCCACTAAAGTTATAGGTACATCAATTATAGATGAACCTTCTTATTCTTTTTGAATAAAAATAGGAGGAGCCCTTTCTTCTACAAAAAAACTACTTTGGAAATTTTATTAGGGGGAAGAGTATTTGGATCTATCTCTTATAGTAATGCTTTTTCAAAAGCCTAATGGGATTGAATAGATTGTTCAACATGAGCAAAAAAAGATACATATGTTGTGAAAAAAGGTTTAGGTTATAATAATGTTGTGAAAAATGGTTCTGTATTGTCACATTGACCATTATCTAGAATATATGATTCACTATCTGAACCTTCAGTCCCTTCATCTTCCATTTAACTATCATCTTCTATTCAACCTTAATCAGATTTGTTAGTATATTTTTCATCCTCAACATCATCCTTAGAATCCTCAAATTTTTCTATAGCTTCGTCAAGTTCTTCCTCTACATATTCCTCACTCATTCTTCCTTCTTCTTCTATATAATATTATTCACTATATTATCAAATTTATACTTACCATCCTCAGAAACATAAGTCTCTTCATTGTATTCTTCATATAAAAGTTTTTATTTGATAGGTAGAGGTTTTGGTGGATTGATAGATCCATATGTAACCCTTTATAGGATATTAGAAATTTCATTATCACCTCTATCATCTATTGGAGATTAATCTCTCTAAATTTTCTAATCCACCTCCTCGTCAGAATAGAAAGAAACCCCACCAGGTCCTAGACAAGGGTCTTTTATATCCCTTTGCCTCAAAGGATGTTCAACAGTAATATGTTTTTAATATATATTATCACTTTCCACAAACCAAATTTTCATTCATTGGTTCATCTTAATCCCCATTCTGTTATATATTACATTATTTAAAAAGAAACTATCACAAATTGAAATAGTTTCTTCACTTTCACTTACAAAGCCTTTGTCCTTCAACACGGTAGAGATAATCATTGGGTATAACAAGTAATATTTCTTATATTAAAGCTTGATAATCTCATTAATATGAACTATTAGATATTTTCACAAATATACATTATGAAATTTCTTCAACAGATATAATAGAAAGCCATTCTGAAACATAAGAGATGAAAAATCTTTTTTCATGGGACAAAAATAGTGTTGGATGAATTTAAGAAACAACTTTCCATCCCCATATAGGCTAGTTTCAATCAATATTATATTTTCTACATTATATATTAAATCAAATAGAGTATCCTCATAGCTAAAGAAATTGATAGTGGGTGGTGAAGTCCATTAATGTCTAACACATATACCTTCATGAGGTACATTTAGATAGTATTCATACTGAATATATTATTAAGACAGTGATTTTACAAATATTATTGAAATTATTTAGAACACTTCATCTCCTTCCAATAGAAACTCAATATTGAGGTATAATCCATGCACTATCCTTGGATAGTATGGTTTCTTATTTTTGCAGAAGAACTCCAAATAGACTTGGTCTTGCAACAAATTTAGAATAATGGACTTATATAAATATAATCATTCTAAATGTAGTTCATTATAATTTGTTATAATATGGTTCATGATTTTTGGATTAACATGTTTATAATTTGTCTTAGATCGACCAGATTATCCTCTTAAATTCTTGGATGTATGCGACTCATCCACAGATCCTTGAAGAACCTGCATGACATAAGGAATTAGAAGTTTTAAGAGATTGAATTGAGAGATAATGATATAATATCATGATAGAATTTATTGAGTGTAAGATATCGAGAGTTAGGGAGTGTGGAGAGTTAGAATACAAGTTAGGTCAACCAATAATTATATAATTTTGGGATTTGAAATTGATTTAAACTAAATATATTTAAAATGAAATAAAATAAAATCATTTAAAATCCCCAATAGAGAAATAAATGTAACTAATTAAGTGTTGTTTGGTGAGACACAACATAGAGTCTCATCAGTGAGACATTATCATTGATTCATGTCAATGATACATCATCATTGAGTGGTAAAGCTACTTCAAACTGTACTGAAAAAGAAAAGGAATCTAACGAACCTATCCTCCACTTGGAGAAGAAAGTGGTGGAAGAATTCCTTTATGTCAACATCCCACAGGAAGAGGCTGAGATGATAGGAAGACATATTAAATTAGAGGTAAACTGTGAGCAAGCTAATTGGACTGATAAACAAGATATTATCTTGATGAGTGGCATCAATTATGGGAAAATCGTCAAAGAGGAGTATATTCGAACGAGGGACAAAATGGCATCTCATTTTAAAGTTGTTACCGGCGAAGACCCTAATGCTAAGGTATGGATTATGAACTGGAATCCGTATAGAGAAGAAAGTACCAATATGTTGAGGCTTTGAATTGATATATTTTCCTTCTCCTATTAGTCTTTAACTTAGGATTTTTTGGGACCGGTTTCTCACTTTTCCATTAAAGTGACTTTATTAATAAAAAGTTAATTTTCAGTCATAGAAACTTGTTAATGATGATCTCTCAAAAATTCATTTCATGCATCAGTATGTCATGTTCTAGATTAAGAAATATGATTCTTAGAAATGTTTATATAATTAGCATTGTCATAGAATTTAAGGAATTGTCTAAATTATTATCCATAATCTAATAGAGAATGTTTCATTCATAAGATTTTGGCACAACAACTACCATTAGCTAAATATTCTGATTTTATAGTAGATAATTTAATAGAATTTTTCTTTTTTACTAAACCATTATACTATATACATTCCCAAAAAGTGAAATGATCTTTATGTTAATTTTTTATCTAACTTTCAACCAAAAAAATCAGCATTAGAATAACTATCTAAATTAAAACTGTTTCCATTGCTATCAAATAATAAAAAGTTGGTTGTATACATAAGGTATTTTAACATTAATTTAGAACTAGTAAAATGATATTAATTAAGTATTTCTTGAAATAGTGGAAACATAAAAACATTAAACATATTATTAATCCACCTAACAATCACGTAGAGAAGACAACTAATCATACCTCTATAATTGATTTGATCAACAGATTTTACATTTTCATCGTGATCCAATTTATATGTGGTACTCATTGGAGTGTCAATAAATTTTTTTCTATCCAAGTAAAAAAGATTAAAACTATCTTTAGAATACTACTTTTTTTAAAATAATACCATATTTATTTAGAAAAATTTTTAATCCAAGAAAAAATTTATTTTATCCAATTAAACTCATTTCAAATTCATTTTGAATTTTTTTTAAAAAATTAACACATAATTAATGTTTGATGATCCAAAGATAATATCATAAACATATATTTGAAAAACATAAAATGCATTAGAATTTTTTTTATTAAAAATTAGGATCATCTATACCTTTTGAAAAACTTTTTGAAATATGAAATGTATTGAGCCTATCATAAAAAACTCTTGTTGCCTATTTTTTTCCATACAAAGCCTTAGTTAATATGAAAAAAAAAATTTCAAAATGAGGGTTTATATTTCCAGGGGTTGTTTAGTAAAAAAAATTATCAACTATATATCTATTTAGGAATGAAATTTTTACACTTAATTTATATATTTGGTTATTGAGATGGGATGCATTAGCTATGATAATTCTATTGGTATTAAGTATAGCATCAAGTGAAAAAAAAAATCATAGTCAATTACATATTTTTGACTATATCCTTTTGAAACCGGTCTATATTTATTTCTTACTTTAATGCTATATTCATCTACATTATTCATAAACACCCACTTAGTGCTTATAGTAATGTTTTCTTTGAGTCTATCAATATATTTAAAAAAAAATTCTTTCAAACTGATTCAACTCTTATTGAATAGCCATTAACCAAACTTCATCAATGATAGAATCATTGATGTCATTAGGTTTATGTTGTCATAAAAAAGCTTGATGTTTAACCTCGTTTACGATAAAATCTTCAGTCGGTGTTCTTTAATCTAAGTCTCCAACAATAATATCTAAGGGATGGTTTGTAATAGTTCTAATCGATCAATAAAAAAAATTGTTATTTTATTACAGGTTATTTTATAGGATTGGGTTCATTATGAATAGAATATAGAGATTTTCAAAAAAATATTGATTTTTATACTTGATTAATAGACGTTTCATAAGGTTTATAATTTATTTTTAGATTAGACAGATCATCCCCAATAATTTTTTTGGAGGTTATAGGTTCATATAGATCTGTTTTATCAAATTAGAGATGTACAAATTCTTCCACATACATAGTTGTTTTATTGAAGACTCTATAGTCTAGTATAGAGATTCAATTACCCGGGAATAATCCTTCATCACATTTGGAGGAAAATATTACAATGTTATATTTTTATTATGGGTAAATACTTTTCATCCCAAAAATTTAGAGAAATTATCATTTGCATTCCTATAGTTAAATATATCATAGATTTTTTTTAGAATAATTGGTTTAATAAAAAATTTATTTAAAATATAACAGGTTGTATTCAGAGATTCTACAAAAAAGTGAATCGGTAAGTCATTTTCATTGATCGTATTTCAAGAAATTTATTTTATGGTTCAATTCATTCATTCAATAACGCCAGTCTACTGGGTTGTCCTAAGAGAAATTAAAGTATGAATATATGCATTTTTTGATAAAAAACGATTCCAAATTTTAATTCTCAAACTTGTGGACATGGTCACTTCTTAAGGATTAAATTCATTGACCACTAAGGTTCTCTAATGATCTAAACTAATTAGTGAAGTTGGAACAACCTTCAATATTGTGAGATAAATAGAAGTTCCATGTATATCTATAAAATTCATCTACTAGAACATAGATATAATGTTTCCCATTTAAAATATTAACTCAATGATTTCAAAAAAACAAATTGAACCAACTCAAGTGGTTTATATGTTGAATAAACTTTCTTTTTTTAATGTAATTTTTTGTGGTTTACATTTTTTGCCACTGACTGTAACCTTTTTCATTTAGAAACACCAGTTTAGGTAGATCCAATGATATAACTTTTTTAGTATTCATTCTAAGGGAGTGAATAATTTATTAGTCTAATCTTCTATTCTAGGGCTAAGAATAATTTTGGAAAGAAATCAAGAGAGAAACATTTTTAGAAACATAAGAATACATATTTACAGTACACACATTCTCATTTCTAAAACTAGTAAACAATAAATCATTTGTAGAATGAAAAAAATTACATGGAACATTTTCAAATTTCACATGAAATCCATAATTACATAATTATGAAATTATTATAAGGATATAATTAAGACAATATAAAATAAATTGTGAAATTAAAATTAAGTTACTATTACTAATTTGTCCAAGGCCAATTATTTCTCCTCTTTCATTTTAACCAAAGGTGAAAATCCCACCATAAATCTCGATAATGTTATTGATGCATGACTAGACCGTAGTAGTTTGTCATGAACATCCAAAATCCATGTAACATATGATTTTTCATGAGATCTTCTAGTAGGTATCCACCAAAATAATTTCACCAAGAAATGATTCTGGCACACAAACTTGTTTGGGTCTAGTAATTTTAGCGATTAATGCTTTGGGTACCCATATTTATTTCATGGCATTTCTATATGCTATTTCTAAAATGTAAAAAAAAATAAACTCGATTATGTATAGAAAAACAAGAATCATCAATGACATTTCTAGAGCATTAATATGAATCAATATTTCCAATTTTGTGGAAAAACCAAATTTTTCATATTTTGATAACAAATTTGTTTAACAAAACAAATTATAGGTTGATAACCAATACTAATAGTATATTTAATTGAAACCTATTATCCAATTCAGATTCTATATAAATTGTAAAACAATATCATTTCTTGATATATTTATACTTATCCTTCAATTAATTGCTTATGTCTTCAAGAATTTTACAATTTTCAAACATTTCATGATTTTTCATATTTTAAGAATTAGATTCATCTATAAAATTATAAAAATTTTAGGTAGGATATTATAGGTTTACCTTAGATGTGTTTTTCCTAAATCACATATTAGCTCTATCAGCTTTATTATCATGTGGAGATTTAGATTCATTAGATATATCCTCAGAAACACTCTAGGTGGCCTTTATTTTCCCCTTATACATTGTATATCTGTCTTCATATTTACCTGTAAAGTTTTATTTAGGACAATCATCCTTCACATGTTATATTCTCTTACTCTCATAGTAGACTATATCATTATCATTTTTAGTTTTCTTCCAGTATTTTTTTAAATTATCCTTATTTTCATACTTTACTTTGTAGCATGGTATTCTAACGAAATTTTTTCTTTTAAAGAATATATTGATTCATCTCGATAACAAATTCATTATATCATCACAATCACTTGGTGATTTTTAGTACTAAAGACTTCATTATGAACTTGTAATTTCTCTTATTTCATGGAGGTAGTGGTTTTGAAAGAAATTGTATTTATTTTGGGTTCATTGTCATTCTCTCTGTTAACCTTTAGTTCTTCTTTCTACTTCATTAGCTTACATATCAGATCCTTGACTAGAATGATAGATATATTATTCAATCATATAATTAACATTTAGGTTCCCCTCCAACTGTTTGTAGGAATTTAATTAGTCGAATGATTTTTAATTACCATATAATGGATTTATAGGAGATCTCATTGTATTGACAATCTCATTGAACCTGAGATAAATATCATAAATGGGATCATCAGGTTTCATTTTGAAATTATCATAGTTAATAGTCTATATATTAAGTCTCATTTCATTAAAATTATTTCTTCCTTCATGTTAAATAGCTACGGTATTGTATATTTAATTTTGAATAATGTTTATAAGACACACTATTGAATTCTTAGACACCTAAATAAAAAAACATGGCATTCATTGCTTTAAAATTACTATTGTAAGAATCTTTTGTTGCTTCACTCCAATTAGTTCATGGAGTTTATCATATATCACAATTGTATTCAATTACAATCCAAATATCAAACCCCATAATCTCTAAGTGTATTTTCATTTTTATTTTCCCAAAGGCATATTTAGTACCATTGAAATAGGGAGGACTATTGGCAGTGTCACCTTCCTGTCTATTTTCCACATTAAAGAATAAAATACCATTTTAAAGAACTAACAATTTATAAATGATAGTAATTTAGAGATATTTATAAGAAAAACTAAAATCATAGTTGGAAACATGATTTTGAAAAAACAACTTTTATACACTCTTTGATACCAAATGTTGTTCGGAGTAGGACACACAAGAAGGGTTCAAATGAGTTCTAATAAAAATTTCTATCTGATTATTCTAATTTCAAACATATTTTAATGTTTCCCAATTTAAAAAAATCACACTTAACCAAATTAGTAGATTTATAAATGTTTCTTTTTATTCAAACGATTTAGAAAATATAGATTAGTTCTTAGATAAAACCATATACATTATTCTATTATCATTTGAAAATTTTTTACATAAACAAATATTATTATAACACTATTTAAGATTAACTATACAAATAATGTTAATTTATATAAAATTATAATGAGAATATAGAAAGAAAAACATGAAATCACATAGCAGAAGTAAAAAAAGTGGTTCAGTATTTAGAAGAGACATAATTTTATCCACTTGGTGATCACCTACCACTATGTAGTTTATATTAAAAAACATGATCCAAACACTGTATCAAGGTAACAATATTATATAAATTGTAATTGTTACTAGAAATATTCCACGATTTTTGTGGGAGTGTAAAACAAATAGATATGCCATGCTAGGACATAATACACTATTATATGTGGGAATGTAATTAGAATAAGCCAATTTGGAGAATATATATTTCAATCCTCCAGTTTAGAAAAAGGCTTAGTGTGTGTTTATAATATATTGATACACACATTGATCAAAATTTAAATAATATTCATAGGATGAGAAATGTAATGACAATATTGCTTAAAATGATCTGTGTGATTTTATATGAGTCTCCTGGACTCCTTCAGCATGGTATAAATGAATCTAGATTCGTCTTATGGAAACATAAATATAAATAAGGTGTTTTTTTCTATTGTACTCGGTTCTTAGTGAGTCAAAATATTCATTCCTGGAAGTTTTCTTATAATTAATGTTGTTTCTATAGATTTTTTTGCCTATTGTTTCTTAGAAATTTTTGTTGTTATGCATAGTTAATTTATAGAGAATGTTTCATAGTCATGAGGGTTTTTTTCAACAAAATATATCTATCCTATTTTATTTCACCAAGGTGGATGCTTTTTCATAGTAAAATTGACATAGAGAATGATATCTATCAATAGCAGGTACCTCGTACCTGTTATTGGTCTATAATAATTTGTACAAATGAAACATTTGGTTATTAATAAAATAATTATTACTATGTTTCCAAAATATTACTATTAGAATTAATTTACAATTTAATACAGATATTCAGTGACTCGTCTTATCACCAGGTTAGACTATCGACATCTTAGAATTTCAATATGTCATACATCAGTAGGTCATGCATTTGTAGTTAAGGCATTGGTAGATAAGTCATCTGTAGGTCGGGAATCAGTAGGTTAGGCTACCAGAAGGTCGGGCTATGTTAGTTCAGGCTTTGGTATGTTAGGCATCGGTAGGTCAGGCTTTGGAATGTCGGGCGTCGATAGGTTAGGTTCTTGTTGATAAGGTGTACATAGTTCAGGCATCAGTAGGTTAGGCATCCTTAGATTAGATATCAGTAGTTCAAGATTCGGTAGGTCCGACATTAGTAGCTCTAGAATCAGTCGGACATGTCTTAGTAAATTTGGAATTGTTAGGAAATTCATTTCTATCTTATACTTAACCAGAATCGGTATTATTTTTTTATGATGTATACACTAACACTAGAGGTTATGATTATAATTGAACTTGATTAAACGCAATGTGTCTTAATAAATCATAACGATGATAGTTAAGCATGATTTATGGGAACTAAAACTAGAATATTATTATAAATACTATCTAATTTAATATTTTAATATATATCATATATTTATCCCAATGTAATTATCTCCAAATAATTAATTTTTAATCAGTTATCTTCCCCTAATCATGTGATTTTTTAAAATATCACATTTCCATTAAATCTCATGTATAGTTAATCATAACCCTTCAACAAATTCATTAATATACCTAATGAAATAACTATACTATAAAATCATTATATATTTAATGATTCATTTAACATATTTTTATAATTCTAATACAAAAACAATTTTATAATACCATTTCATTCTCGAAACACTAAATAGGATTCATTGTCTTATTTCATAATGCATATTACATATCATATGAAATATGAATAATGTTCTACAATTCATTAACATTAATTTAATCATAATCATTAACATTTAATATAAATAATACTATTTGAACCATCAATATCTTTTATATTTTATTATTAGTCTTTTATTATTAGCAATATAAGCATTACTCAAACAATTTTGTCAATTTTCTTCACAAGCAACTCCTCTAAGACATCAACTTACATAATTCCCATACATTATAGATTTAAAAAAATTCTCTATTGATATTGAAATAAAGAGACCAATAATCTAATCTATTATGTTAACTAAACTTTTACATTTTTATCAACAATTACATACTCTACATCCTTCTTATAATCACATGATACATTTTATCATTTTATTGATACATTCCTTAGGAAACTAAATCTTCTCTCATCTATCGTATCCACAAACAAGTGTATCAATGAACCCTATAATTATATTATTTTCTGAGTCATGAAGTTGGATATAGATCAAATTATTAATCATATATCATGATAACTGATTAGATATAATCATAATATCCCTTTTTATAGTCACTTTCGCATTGGGTTTTTCATCAACACTCTGTCTATCAAATTCAACGTTAGTATAATTTATTATACCTCTATCAATTTTACATAAACCAGAAACAATATCATGATATACCCTAATAATAATGGATGACCACATAATTATTAATTATAATTTAATCGATGAAGAAATTCCTACTCATTTTTATATCTATTACACATTACATTTTAATATGGTCATCCAAGATCATCATCTATTCAAATCCTTCATAATTGATCATATTGGAAATGTGGTTTAACCAAATCATATCCCTCAGGAGTGTCAAACTAGATGTGTATCAACGACTATTTTCATGCATGATGTAATGATATATTCTAGATTAATTCACCCTTTTGAGTTGTTAACCCTAGGTACCTCTATGCTAGAGACAGGTCCACTTTTAGTAACTATAAATGTATGTATTTCTAGAAAACCCATCAAATATATTACTTACCAAAACATTAAGGTATTTTCTTTTACATAGTCTGCTAACTATTTTTACACTAATGAATTTATAATCCTAATTACTAATGATTAATTAAACATTTATTCTGATGCCCAATTTAACAATCCATTATTTTCATACCTGAATATTAAATATTTTAATTTGAATATTATATATATTTCATAAACAAATTCTCAAGGACTATAAAATTTTAGTTTCAATGGATATAATAACAAAAAACACCTTATTTTATGGAAGGTTTTAAAAATCTCTCAAAACAGTCTTCTCTTATAGTACTCCTCTTAGGAATACCCTACCTAAACCATTCCTATTACACCGGGGATGAATACATAACAATGTGTAACCTAAGATACTCCATAAGGATTAACATAGGATATATAAGTCTATGACCAAACAAATTCTTAATATATGAATAAGTTTATGGTATCATGAAAATATCATACAATGTTCATTCTCATTTATTGAAAGATCTTAAACATGATTCACGACATAAATAATTATTGTTTTAGAATAAATTTAAAATAAGAGTGTCATATCATAATAAATTAATAAAGAACCATAAAATCAAGTAATAAAACTGTAGATCAACCATATATATATATAACAATTCCATATGATTGGTTAAATTAAATGACCGTAAACATTATAGTCCTGACTCATAACCAATTTCCCATTGTGTATCAAGATGTACCCATTTAACATTGTAGATCAGGACACACCTATTTCCAATAATGGATTAGGATACACCGGTTCCCTATAAGAGATCATTTCAATCTACTTGATTCTATTCATTATTTTATCAGATATAATGATTTACCCATTCAATTTTACAGAGATATAGGGCCAACCTATCATTAGTTATATCTTAATCATAGCTATTTATTATAATGTAATCAACAACGTTGTTTATGATATAAACAACTTCACATAATCAAAATAATACATTTCCCTCCACAACATAAAAAAATATTCTTAATATCATCACAAATTAGATTGTGCAAATAAAACTAGTTTCAAATAGATTTCATTAATTCATCAAATCATAACCACTGAAAAATTAATGGGTTTCATCATTAAATACATTTACAATAAAGTGAAATAATAATAATGCTATATTATATATTATTTATAGTATGTTATAAGTAACATCATAAAATTTCATCTTAGATATAAATTTAAATTTAAATATTACGGGGAAAGTTTCCCAAAGAAAATAGCCTTTCCTATTTAAAAACACTATTTAAAAATTATAACATTTTTAAAATCATTTTGAAATTCAAATAATTTATATCAAAATAAAATATTCTAAACATTAATTAAATTAATTTCTTTAAAAATAAAATTTTAAAAATATAAGTGAATTTGAAAATCATTGATTAATCATGAATGTTTCAAATATTATTCACATCAGTTGTGTTCAAAATATATATTCTTTTAGCATTTATGGTAAAATATAAATAGGAATTGTTTGGAAAGATACATGGAAATTAAATTTTAAGTATACCTTTAAAAATTAAAAAAAAATTAAAAATTTAATTTAAATATTATATTATATTTTTTAAAAAAATTATAGTATTTTTTGAAAACATGGTTTTGGAATAAAATGGATTTTTGAATGAAGAGAGAAATAAATTTTGATTTTAATAAAAAACACTATGGTTTTTTAAATATAGATGTGTGGTAAAATGGTAATATTTCTAGAATATTTCATGAGTAAATAGATTATAATAAAATTTATAATAATTCTTGGGACTATGATAATAATATTTCATCATTAGATATTTAACAATATACTATATGGATAAATGATGAGATTATAACATTAAACCATTACTACATTAGGAGCACTTGTATCATAATCCCCGTGAAATTGATTACACAAATGGATATTTAATACCAAAATTTTTAATTAAAAAATTATAAAATGAATTCATGGCCATTCTATACACCACATTAAAAAAATACACACTTATTATGGAAGGTTTCTCATAAAAAATAAAATTTAAATGAGAATCCATTAATTTTCTAGTAACATTTTTGATTCAGAGACACAATAATGCATAAAAACATTTTTAAAATTTAAATAACATTAAAATAATTTTATTCATGTTATAAATTTTAAAAAAATATTTATATACACCACCCAAAGAAAATGGGTGGTGAATTTTTATATGTCTCCCTTAAATAAAAGGGGGACTAGGAATCCTTTACCTTATGTTTCAAATACCTTCATAAACATTCAAAAATATAGATTAATTAATATAATTTTATTGTATATATATTATATAAATATAGATATAGATAAAATACCACATATAGTTTACTTATGACATTTTATTACCCATTTTCTACTACATTTTAAAATAAAAATTTTAGTAATTACTACTTTGATCTCTTGTATGTCTTGATTTTATATTTTTCATATTTTTAATTTCATCATAGTTACATATTATCAATAATTTTTAAAATGATATAAATATCATAAATATTGAATTTATATTAATTTATATAAGATTATAAAATCATGATATGTAAAATTATGTACTCTATTCCTGGAGACGGTAGACCATATATGCGCATGAATATTGTTTCCATTTTATTGATGAATGGAATAAAATAACTATAAATAGTATATAAAACTTCTAGAATAATTAGGATTAAATATATATCACATATATTAATATAATATATCCTTATTATGTTCCATTTAAATCGAAATTCAAAATAAATCACATCGCTTCTCAAAGAGGTAGTCCACCATACATAAGAGTAATATTATCATATACCCCACAGAAATAAAAGCAATAATTTATCTATGATTTAATAATTCTATAAGTATAATAATTTCATAAATATCATATAAATATGTTAAATCCTTCACTATATCAATCTTTTAAATTTCGTGACGAACAACACCACATCAGTTCACGATGTGTTAGTCCACAAAACACACTCTCAATGGTTTCGTCTTCCATTGGGTGATAGTGTAGACAAATATTGGTTATTAAATTAAAATAATAAAAACTAATTATATGTTATATACCAAAATTATTATATTATATGTTTTAGTACATAATTTATGGTAGAATATATATATATATATATAATAAGGATCTTAATGAATACAATTTCTTTCACTTAGAAGCAACTCCTTTGGATATCATATTAAAGACACTATTGTTTGTCATTTTGGGTAAATAAAAATCTAAATCACAAATATGTAATTTGGGGAGATATTTTAGAAATATTTGAATGAATTATATGGATTAATAGTTTTGAATAAGTTAAGTGTTTTGGCTTTCTTTTATAAGTGGGAGAAAGGAACCTTCATGAAAACTATTTCTAAATTTTTAGAAATAATCCAAATTAATTTAATCAATAACAATAAAAAAGATTTTTAATGAACATAAATTATAATTTTGCGTCAATAAGATCCAAATAAGTTCTTATGAACTAATTGTTACATATTGGTTTGTAATATTTAACCCTTAAATTCTAACAGTAACTCAAGGTAAACTAATTTTTACCTAAAACACATAAATTAATTGTTAAAATTTTAACTATTCATTTTGATGAAAATTTATGTTGAAATTATTAGATAATATAAACTTTTATATTTAAAAATATAAAATCAATTTTCCAAATTAAATTCATATAAGTATCAAAAAACAATTTTAAAATTATACCAGCATACATGAAGAAATATAGGGTTTCCAAAGGGAAAATTCTCATATGTTTATAAGGTTTTAATATAAAAATTAAATATAAAATTTATTCCACATATTTAATTTTAATTTATTATTACATAATTGGAATAATTTTTCTTTGAAAAAAACATAAAAAGCAATTTACCTTTAAAAATAATTTAAATGAAATGGATGTTATCAACAAACATCTATATTCATCACTATTGGTAAAAAAATTATTATTAAAATAATTTCAAAAAAAACCAAATTAAATTATAAACATGTACATATAATAAGATATTTTCATTTTATCAAATAATTTTCCTACATGTCCATAAAAATTCATAGGATAATAATGCAAGAACTGAAGAAATCGACTTCATTGAAAAACATAGTTTTTGAGAAAAAAATATATTCTACTTTCAAATGATTATAATTTAATTTCAAATTAATAGATATCAATTTAGTATGGAATATAATTTTTAAAATCATATAATATTAATAATTCATTTGGTATTCATACACTACATATTAACATATTGTTTATAGTGGTCCAGTAAAAATAATAATATTTTAATAGAGTATCCCCTTTTGTTTATACTATAAATTGTGGGGATGAAAAGATATCTACGAGAATAAAATTATTTAAAAATAAATATATATTAAAGTCCAAGGGGGTTATATTCCCTTATAATATAGGTTTTTAATTAAATATACTATATCAAACATGATGTTACTATTTTAAAATCTATGGGAGTTACACAAAATTTTAACTATAATTCATATTATCCTCCAGAATCTATGGTAATCCTTTAGCTACATCTAATAAACTATCATCTTCATCAATTCATTAATGATTAATTATATTCCATATCTATATGACTTTTTTTGTGTAAATACAATGACAAAACACTCTTCACATAATTCAAATCCACCAACTCAGTACCAACATGAACACCGACATGGAATTTTCATCACCCATGTATCTTAAAAAACCTCTGTATCCCCATCTAGTTCATCCCGAAGCATACATTTATTCCCTTTATAACATGTAATTTCAAAAAATGAATTATAGTTCTCTACACAATATTAATTTATTAGAAAAATTAATCATTTTATAGTCAACTAATCCACCAACTATGTTCCAAACAACACCATTAATGTGGTCCTCCTCCATCGACAGTTGATCTCGCATGAAAGAACTTGTATAACATCCTCATGACAACCTTCTAAAAATATATTTCCACAGTTACTATAAAATACTTATGGTGGATTCACAACCTTGATTAAATTCATGAGTAAGATAAATAAGACTATGATCAAATTTGGTACATGTTATCATGAATCATTGACATATGAAAAAATAAGAAAAGGATTGAATCTATTAATATTCTTTAACTATCATGTGTTCTGTCATTTTTAATGTGACCATTTAATAAAAAATGATAATTTATCTAAGTATGATGAGGGGGAATAACAATTTAATAAGTCATAGATAAAATATAGACTATGTGACTACGAGGGAAAGAAAATAAGTCATGTTCAGTGAAAAATACAAGAAATATGATGAATAGTGAAATTGATGTATATTCATCATTTTGTAGTATGAAATAAGATGAAATACATTTAAATCCTTAATAGTTCCAAACATTAAAATCAAAAAAATATAATTATCTTGAAATATTGTAAAATTTTAAGAGATTACTAAACTATAATGGTTTCTAAATAATATTCTATAAGTTACTACTGAGAATAATTTGAAACACATCGAGCAGAAATGAAAACAAGTAAAATGGAATGAAGAGTGTTTCCTGAAATAAGATTCAAATATTTATGAGATATGGGTTTATATAAATAATTCAATTGAACTTGAAAGGAAGATAAAATCATATCAAATTCATTCTAGAAAAGAAAAATTCAATAATAATGAATTTGATTTCATTAAAGTGATCAAAAAATAGGTTGATGATATTTATACATGAAATGATGGTTAATGATTTTGTAGATGTGTGGATGAATTATCTGTGACACCAATTGTGATACATTAATGTCACAATGATTTTATGATTATAGAATATTATTTTCCCAAAGAAGATGAGAATAAGGCTTGATCTTATCATGCTCTTGAAAAGATGGGTCCATTGAAAAATTATGATTATATATCTAATGAATATTATTGTACATTGTTTATTTTTAATACTATATAACTAGAAGAAATGAATGAATATGGATTTACTAAAAATGATAATTCATAATCCACAAATTAAGAGTTGAATATTCCTGCTAGAATAATTCCTCACAAGTAGAAAATATAATATTCTCTAAAAATATAGACACTAAAATATTTATAATTGAACTATTATTGGATTATAATATCACGAATCGAAGGATACATTTGTTGTAATGGGGTGTTTGTAGATAAATCGTAGTTTTTCTATTATAACATGGGACAACAAGAAAAGAGGCTTGAATCAAGGGGGTCTATTAAAAATAGATAATATTAGATTATTATAAAGAGAATCATTTGACCCGGACATCATATAAACTATCTAAAGATATATAAAATGAGTGATTTAATGAATCTTGTTGCTTAATTAGTTAAGAAGTTCAAAAAATGATAAAGTTATAGATAACATAGAGAGTTAGGTATATCACAATGTAAATTAAAAGTGAATTCAGAGTGTGAATATTGAAACAATCACTAACCCACTAACCATGGAAAAATAAGTTGATTGAGATCATAATATTTCCAAGAATAAAGGAAAGAATGTATTGATAACTGATGAAGATGAAGTTTTTATCAAGTCATCTAAATATATTTAATTCAAAATTATTTGTTTTAAAAAAATTTGACACACCACCAAATAATGTATGAAAATACCATCATTCCAATAAGAGATCGTGGTGAAGAGTTTGAATGAAAAAATTATATCTATTGATAATGAGGAGGAAAATAAATCCATATTATAAGTTTCAAATTATGAGGAAAAATAAATCAAAAATTATGAGAAATAATATTATAATATAAAATATAGTATTAGTGGAGACTCTCATATGAATCTGTATTCTAATATCTGTTGAAGATCCTCCATATTCTTGTATTCTTTTTTATATAAACTAGCATGATTTCAATTGAATGAGAGGAGTTATTCCTCTTAGAGGAAAACTATATACATTATGATTAATTAATTGTATACCTTTGGGGGAAGAAATAGTATAGTTGAGGCATTATTCTCATGCATGAATTTTTTTTTATTATGTTAAACAACTTATTAAAGGGGGTGATGGATCACGAGAAATATGAGATTCAGGGGGAGAAATATTTTATGTACTACAAACGGTTTGATGTGGTTTTTATGATTTTTTTATAAAAATTGATAGATTTTCTTTGATATCCTACTAAATTTAGAATAATTATGAGATTGAAAATTTCATCAAAGATAATTACTCTTTAGTGACATATTTGATGCTTTTGTAGCATACATTAATCATTTACACTATGTTATCCCATATGTTCTCACAGTTGAAAAACTAAATGATCATTTAATTAATGTAGAATGTGGCTCTATTCTTTATATAATAATTACATTTATATATAAAAAGTGATAAAATGAGCTGAAATTTCCTAAATAGATATTTATTTGTATTTTTTATTTTGGAGGAAGAAAAAGGAAGACATTTAACATGCATACTTTGTAAATTATTATGGGTATTAATAGAAAATCAAAGGTGGTAATTTTTTATACCTATTCACATAGACTCTATTTTCAATAAATATGGGTTAATATGTATTGATGACCATAAAAATAATAATGTGAATAATAATGTATAATTACAACTATCCTGATGAATTATGATTATTTTTTTACTGATCCTTTGTTCCCTGAAATGTGTTAATCATGCTATGTTTAACACATTTGAACATGGTAGAAGATGAAGAATAAAATGAAAAAATAGAAATATAATTTAGATATTTTTCATGATGACTGTGGATTTTTATTTTTTGGTGAGTTTTTCTAATGTTTGGTGGAATTGCAAGAAAATATGGCCAACCACACAACCTAGGTAGTCCATCTTGACCAAGACGTTGTGGGAGCTTAGATTATCCATGTGAAAGGGTTCTTGCCAGGCCAGACTTCATGGAAGAAAGATATTGGGATAAAATTATACCAACTAGGACACCGAGGTGAGAATAAGTGTTTATGGGACAGGTGTGAAGGTAGGACAGAGTAGGTGAGGTGAGGCCTTTGAGGTGGTGATGTGAAGTTTTTTTTGTGATGATCCATGTTGTCTGCTGAAAGTGCTAATGGCGCTAGATTTTTTATTAAGTTAACCTTTTTTGAATACAAATATAATGTTGTTGATGGTAATATATACTATAAATACACAACATTAAAATTTACACAATGAACATCCATTGTCCGATTATATTGATTTGATCTATCTAATTGGAATAAGATGTTGTCTTCATCCTCAAATTCCATTTGAGGCTTCTTGTATACCATAGTTCATGATGAAACTCTAATGGAATAAACAATGGTACTATGAACATTCCATGCTGATGATAATGATTTGTAATATTATTGACAGAATCAGTGTAATTTATATCATCCATCCTTAAAAATAATTAAAATATTGATCTTTGGATAAATGAAAATGATGTTGAAAAATGTTGTATGAGTGCCTCGATGTGTTTGAGATTTTAACATGTGATGAACCAAATAATATATATTGAATTCATGTGAGGATAACATATGAACCCATGTAATAAAAGACACCATATTTTTTGATGAGTGATTGTTTTAATAGTAATAAACAATTTAGGTGAATTAAAATCCATGACGCAACATATCTTTTGGAATCTCATATGTGACATAAATATATGATTCATGAGGTCGCGCAAGGAATAGAAGTATTACCTATAAATAATTTTCTCAATGTTCATGTGTACAATTTTTCTGAGTGTGATATTTCTTACATTCAATAATGAAAATAAGGAAACATGATGAATATTATTTAATTAAGATAAAAACAATTATGATCCTTGTTTTAATGGAGAAGAATCTTGAGATTTCGTTGGAATTCATCTTCTGCTTAACGGTCTCAAATTGATTCATAATGAACATGTTCTGTGAATTGATTCAGTATTGTGTGATACTCTAATATGTATTCTTCTTGGTTTCTATGAACCTCATTAATATAAAACATAGTTGTTGAGGTGAGTGAAATTTTGTTGTTTGAGATATAAAGTACATATTTATCAAATGAAGCTTAATCCCCATGAATATAGTTTTATGCATGAGGAATCATAGAACAACCTGAATACTAGTTCATTCATTTTTTTATATATAAATGAATGCACAAGAATTTGAGAACCCTAGATTGTCACCTCATACATAATATACTATTGAATAGTGAATCTTGAATAATTGATTAATATAATAACATTAATATGTGTTAGGGTTTATACATTGAAAATTCCATTCATGTTCTAATTCATTAATCAAGAGTACCTGAGGAAATTAAAGTAAAATTCTAAATACTTATCTTGCATAAAATAATCTTGAAGACATTTTTGTTGGTCACGTTCACACATTATGTGAGATCTGGACTTCAACAACAGAAGGAAAAATTTATTGAGATCTATTTCACTAAGGAAATTGATCAGACACAGGTGATCAAAATAAATTCTACAATACCAATTAATTTTAACAGTACATAATGATATACATAAGATATTCTAATTCAATAAGATTTTTCAAATAAGCTTAATAAATAATCCTATAATGGATCAAAAATTGTTGAATAAAAGAATATGAGATGTGTTATAAAGACCCACATCTATTGATTTGGGTTTATAAAGATAGGTGTATGATTGTAAGAGTATGTGATGTAGTATAGATATACTCAGTTTTTATTCAAGAGTGGGAATTCCACTATGAATTATAATTACTCTCTATGACGTATTCTAGACATAATCCATTAAATATCCAAGAGATATTATATAGTGATGTTTTGTATCAACCATTATAATTGAAAAATATATTTTAGATTATAATCATTGTTGGGAGGAATAAACATCACATGAAGGTGTATGTATTTTAGAATAACCTTGTAAATTATTATGGTTGGTTCCTTTTAATTATGGAATATTTTGACTTATTTATGAGAGACACAATAATAGAGTATTAATGAATTGACTGGTCGTAGAGGTTAAATTTATAATCAATAATCTGTAAAAATAAAAGGCACCTTTGATTCACTACCTCCCACTCTATATAACATAACTTACATCAAGGATATATATAAAACATAATTAAATTAATACAATAATTCTCTGAGAACAACAATCGTATGAATTAACCAAGCTAGTATTGGTTCGTTTACTTGTGATTATTTTTATTTCTGAATTTATTATTGATATTAAAAATGACAGTTTTTCATTGTAAATTATTCTAAAATTTTACGTCATAGTCGTTTTTACCATTAGACTACTTAAAGTAGTGTGAAAACCGATTCACTGGTTAATTTAGTCGGGTCTACTATGATACACATTTTTGTTGTTGAAGTAAAAATATTCCAAATAAAATATCAGGTAAACAGAGATTCATGTTGTTAATGTTGGAATTAAAGGTCATTATTATAAAAGGATTATATGGTAAGGATGATAGATCCAATATTCATTATTTAATAAATAGATACCTTTTGATGGGTTGAAAATATAGGATACTAAAAAATAGAGATATATATAAAAATCTATCATTTATTTTTGTTTAAAATTTAGGGTTTTTAATAATATCCTTAAAATGAGTATTTGGTTTTTTAATCAACACTCCATGTTTTGTTATTAAACATATAATTCATTCTTTCTTGAATTTATATTGACTTACTAATTGCTTTTTTTAATGATACTCTATGAAATTATCACTATGTTGACTATTTTATCAACATTTTACTGTAACAAAACTAGTTTTTCTAATTGCATTATTCATATTAAGTTTATCAATTAATATAAAATTACAGTAAATAAATATTTTTTAAATGATTATAATTTTATATTTTTTGTTTTTATCAGTTGATCTTAGTACTAACATATATATCATTTTAGTTGAAAGAACAAATTTTAGTTATCTTTAATTTATATCATCCCAAATATGGATGTGTAATTCCCATTCCTTTTATAGTCCCACAGTACCCAATTCAACCCTCTTTCATTACAAGAGTTACCTTCTACATAAATACCCCTTATATATCTATTTTATTTTTATTATTACATGTGATTTTGGTTGGATATAAAATATTATTCACTATTTTTTGTATTGAAATTGTATCTAATTATTTAATTTTGCAAGGTTTCTAATGTATATATTCACCTATCTAGATTTTGGTAAATAATCAGGTGCTTATTTCACATTATTTTGATGGTTAAATCATTCCCACTTAGTTATTTATGATTTCCAAACACTTGTTTCTTGATTGAATAAGTCAATCACTCTCTTTAGGTCTTATCATGGGTTGTCTCATCTTTTTTTTCATGTTAACAAAGGATAGTCAGTGTGAAAATAGTATCATAGAAAAATCTATTGTTTGGAAAATTCATATATATGGGAGATATTATTGCTGATAATAAATAGGATGGCCATAACTAGTTATCTAATCACCCCTATCGTGATGATACATGAGTTCCCATTGGTAATTAGGATTTAAATCATGATATTAACTTTATGTTTTAATTATATATTATATTTGTTTATTTTAATTTATGGTATTTAAGTATAAATTAAATTAATATGGGATATTTTATGGTATAAATATTATTCAACATAAAAAAAGGAATAAATAGAGATACATAGTTACGTTCCCCACCTAGGAAAATTGTGTGGAGGCCATGTATTGCGATCTACACTCTATACTGATTTATATCATGGTTGGAGCAATATATTCAAAATCAAGATAAACTCTGATCCCCACTAAATGTTTTGTTTTATATCCTTTTTCTTCTAAATATTTCTTAATGTATTTTTTTTTAATTTATAAAATATTAAAAAAAATATTATTTTAAGAGTGCATTATTGAATTTTTGATTGGGGTTGTGTTATGTTATTTGTCCCAGTTTATAAATGTTTTTATGGGATATGTTATTTTACAAAAAAAATTGAAAATATAAATTATCAGTGTGTTATATATCAATTTTCAATTGGTACAGATCAAGGATATTCTTAAACAAATTGCAATCCTTTTTTCTAAGTAATTAGTTATTGGAAATTAATATTATTTATTTATTTGAAAATGATTTCACAATGGTATTTTATCCTAGATGTTGTGTTTGATATTTTTGAGTTGAATTATTATTTAATTTTAACATGTTTCATTTTTAATTATTTTATGTTGTTAAAATTATGAGATGTATATATATGTGTTTTGTATTTTTAATTTAATGAATGTCCCCTAGAATGGATCTAGTGGAGTGTAAAAAATATTTTTGAGAGGTACATGCTAGTATGGTTAAAGATATAGTTTCTATATGAACACTCATATTATTAGCTGAACCCAATCATGAAATATAATAGTTGATACAAATCCATATATCACATAGTTTATTCATATATTTCATTATTAGGAACTCATTGTAGGACCAGATCACTAAACATATTTTATTTCCCCAAACATGATTTAGAAGTATTCTTATATCAATATTATATAGGTTAGTTCCATATTAAATATTCATTGAGGGATATTAATATCTTTTTGATGGGTTAGCTTTAGTCCTTGGAAAATTTGATTTTTAATTATTCTCCTTTAGTATTGTGATCTCATCTCTTTTACCATGTTATGTAAAAACTAAATATAGTTTGGATTCATATAGAAAGTATCACCCTTATTGTAAGGAAACTATTTAATTTTACATTATATGATATAGTATGAGTGTGAGACCATTAAAAATAGCTCCAACTAACCTTTTTGGGTAAATAGTATTTGTCCATTAATTAAATATATTTTTAAAATATTTCTCAAATTTTATTTAGAAAAAGGTAATTTTAATTATTTCTATTGTTTAATAGAGTTTAAATTTTGGAATTTATAATTTATTACCTTGACTGGTGACATGTATTTTAAGGATCAAATATATTTTTAAGGGATATTAATTAAATTGAAAACAATTAATAAACTTCTATATTTATTTCATAAGACCTATTTTGTTTTCTTTTAAAAGTCTATTTATCTTTCTTCTAAATTCATTAATGAGTTTATAGTGGTGTAATGTGTAATGGAGAGGTCAATGTTCACACCCTAAATATACTTTTAAGTATTTTTACTCGTCATATAATAACTCCACTTGAGTTTGAATAGTTTTTAGATTATAAAAAAGTTTTTAGGAAAATTTTATAGGGATCTCACTGAAACAATGGTATGGTAAACTATAAATGAAATATATACAGGTTTACAAATTCATTTATCCCATGATATTCATATGTATTTTTCATAGTTTTCTTAACGTTTTTGTAAATAATTTCACCTTATTGAGATATTTTATTTGTATTTTTTGGGTGATATTTAATAGATGAAATCTAATTTCCATCGATATTTGATAAGGATATCTAAATGTGATTATTGAGAAAGATAAAACTCTTCAATTGGTATATAGGGTGTGTTTATTTTAGATTCCCATGTAAAATATTCCATTCCATATTATTATCCCTTCCCTCTTCACTATTCTTTAATTTATTCTAAAATATTTTCTTCTACTGTTCATTAATTTTCCTTTCTTCTGATCCAATGGTCTTAGGTTTATCAAAACATAGTTATTTTAAAAAATATGGTTTGAAAATCTTCTATTGAGACCTTATCTAGTGGTTTTCATCTATAGAAAAGTTATTACATTGGATTTATGTATGTGGTTATTTGTATTTTTTTAGTAATTTTCATGTTATTGGATTTAAAACATCAAAATTCCTCTTTGAATTATAATCCATATATAATTTTAGTATTACTGATACTTCATTGTTATTCCTATGTTGGTTTTATTATTCTTGACATAAAATTAGCCTTTCCAATGGTTATAATGATTTAAACAGCTAGCAGGAATGTGATTACACTTTAGGTGTTTGACTAAATGAATAAGTGGACCGTTTAATAGAATTATACATTAAACTATGCTTTTAAACATTCCAATATTCTCAAAAATAATAAATTTTTAATTTTTCATAAGTTGAAATGAATGATTAAAAGTTATTAAGAGGGTATTTAATTGAAATTTGTTTTATTGATTATTGAATTTCTTTTATAGTTTTTCTAGTACTACATGTTTGTTTTGGATTATATTGAAGTTATTTTTATATAAACTAGATGATAGTTGATCCCTATTGTGAAATTTTTGGCCATGTTAATTTAGTGTTTAACTTCCACTTTAGATAATTGTAATTTTTAATAAAATATTGGTTATCATGGTTGGTTTTCCAAAATTATCCATCATTTTTTATTAAAACTAAAATATTGTTTGGAAATATGTAATGATGTTTACCATAACAAAAGAAAAATTCTTAGTTTAGGACCTATTTTTTGATTCCACATATTAGTTTGTGTATATAGTAGGATGAAATAATATATAGTAGAAATTTCTATAAGTATAATAGGTTTTTATACATTATGTTGTGGATATGTGAGGTGAGGTATTGATTTCATGATTTAATGTCTTGTTTTGTGTTACTTATTTATGGTTAACATGTAATAAAAATATTCCATCACCACCCTTTGTTAGTTGAAAACATTTCATATGAACTCTCGGTGCATGAGAAATATATCATAGAATGGACCAAGTACCCAAAACCATTAACTTGTTTCGCATTTCAAAATAATGTAATTTATGTTCCAACACTGCTATCACGTGATGTTACTTTATATTAATTCCAATAGTACTGATTTTCTTCTAAATAGTTACTTCATTTCATTAAGATACCAAGATAGATATTATATAGAGTGAATCCCACTATTATAGATTTATATGTTTATATAAATGGTTTTCCGTCATATTTAAATGGATATAATTTGGTTATTTACTACATGATTATAATTTCAATATTAAACAACTTTGGTTGTATTATTCTATTTAGAAATACATTCTCTTTGTTATAATCACTATCAATAGATTGCTTTAGTTTATCTGATATTGTTTCCATTAGTTTTGTTTCACAACTAATAATCCATCCTTATTTATGTGATTTTATTTTTTTATATTTATCTTCATTTATTATATTATCCTCTAGGGGTGTTATATGTACATTTTTTGAAATAAATTATTCTTGAATATGAAAAAAAAAATTATATTAATTATTAATTATTTTAGGTTTTAGATTAATAATTATTTTAATTTGGAAAATATAATTATAATAACCATTTTTTTAAACAAAACTATTATTTTCTCAAATCATTAATTTTTTTTCAACATTTCTACTATAAAATGTTTTCAAAAGAAATAGTATTTTTCATGTTTAAATTGTATAGTTTATTATGTTCTCGGATGTCATTAGATATCATATTTAGTGTCCCAATACATTATAATATTTTAATTTTATAACAAATTTTAATTTTTATATTTTTTTATATGGAACATCTTTTTAATCATATGATACAAAAATTACTTACTTTTCTTGGGTTATACGTAATAGATTTTTTATAACTTTTTAATGGATTGAATATTTTAAAAATAAATTTTCAGAATTTAATAAATTGAAATATTCAAAATTAACTTCATTTTTTAATGTGGAATGTAAAAATTACATAGGTGTCTATTTTTGGTATTTTTCTAAGAAATTATAATTTGGATGACTATTGACAAATAAATGGATTTTAGTTTAGAACTAAATTTTAATTTAAATAATTATTAATGTTAAATTATAATTTTTTTTCAAGTCAAAATTGATCAATAATATATTGATTAATCAAATTTAGGTCACTATAATAGTTTTTATATATAATTTAAATATAAAGACATATTTATGTTTTGATGTTTTTCATATTAAAAAACCGATTTCTCGCCACATATGTGGGATTATAGTTATTTATTTCACTTAATGAAATTTAATTTAAGAAAATATAAATAAATAATTATAATGAGTATAATAATTATAGTATAATAATATCAACATACTTTTTGACTAAAAATTATAAAATGTGATTAAAATTCATCACATTTATTAAGGTGAAATTAATCTTAACAACGAACTAATCCTTAAACGCAATGACCACAAATGACCTAGAAACATTCCAAAATCCATTAGCATCTAATAGTTTAAACATATCCAATATGTTTTTTAATTTTATGAGTTATTGGGAAACATGCTCATAAAATTTACCAATATAATATGGTATGTAAGGGAAAACACAAAAAATGAATGTTCAGTTCATATAAAATTTATAATGATTTCGTGTATTGAATAAGCTCTATAGTTTCAGTTAAAAAATTATTTTTAAAGGTAAATTTTCTTATCTCAATAATGCATTCTAAATTTTACATATGACAAAATTGGCTTAAATTCTTAATAAATGATAAAAAATATATTGTTTCGTTAATAATTAAATAAGACAAATGATGCTAAAAACAGTAGATGTAAAGAAAATTTAATAAATTAGTATGTTACTTTAATTTTTTTTTGATTAAATAATATTATATAGATGTTAAATTAATATATTTCAATTCCAATAATTATTTTATATGTTTAAGTTAAAATCAAATAAATAATTTTAAAAATGACATTAATGAAATTTTTCAATAAATTGTATTTTATTTATTTATTTAAAATTAAAAAAAAATATTATATTCAACCTAGTTAGTTATATGTTTTAATAAATATAATATATGGTAAATTCATGGACTAAATTATCTATTATAATTAGCATATTTTATGATATATAGTCAAATCATTAATAGTTCTTTTTAGGTTAAAGAATTGTTTTAGTATTTTATATGTGCATGTTTTAAATTTAAATTCCATCACACATGGAATTTATATATTGTAAATTAGTTATAATATTTTTAATTAATTATTTATATATTTCATATTAAATAACACTTTATTTTATTTTAATATTTAAATACATTGGAAATAAAAGTAATTACATTAATAAAAACTAAAATGAAAAAAATAAAATATCATAAAGAATAAGGTTCAAAATTTAAAAAAAATCGGTGTTATAAATGTGTCTAAACTATAAATACAATTTAATCCATTACTTCTACATTTTTTAGCACATGTGGTAATGGAGACCATGTAATAGTGTTCACCTTTTGGTATTTAGATTAATTCCACTCTTCCGCCATTATAAAAAACATTCGATAATCCCCTTAGACACACCTCTCAAACCACATTCGATCATCTGTTGTCTACCAAAATAAGATCCTAGCATCCCTATCCTAATTTTATACTTATCACTTTTGGAAAAAATCCAACCAAGGAATCCCTTTTCTACAAAAAAACAATTTAACTGAAAAGTGGTAATATTCATCAAATACATATTTCTGTTTTATTTCGTTCTCTACAAATTGAATTGTTATTATTAAATTAATATATAAAAACTTAAATATAACCCATGTGATGAATTTTTTTTATGGGGTATACCTACACCTATAAAGACATCCATCAAGTAGGTAACAAACAAACCATTCATGTTTAGTGAACTACCACCTAAATAAACGATGTCGTTCATTTATACATTACCACCTTTAATGGCTATGAATTATAATGGAAATTTTTTATATGTGATATATATGATATTTATTATGGCATTATGCTTTTGGAATTTTTATATAATATTCATCTGTATACCTTCCATTTAGTGTAAATATTATAAATTTGTTTTTGGATGTCTGGAATATTGCCTCCTCAAAGTGGCATGATATGTTCACACATTACATGGAATTTATTAAGGATCGTTTTAATTAAAAATATGTGACAAAAAAATTTTATATATATTAAATTCATAATGAACATTCTAGATATATAATAAATCATTTTATTTATTTCCCGTTCACGCACTAAAAAAAAGTAACAACATCGATCATAGATGCATACACTATTGCCTACTTGATTATAGAGTGATAAATGTTACTTAAATTCTTCCCCGAATAATCACTAATGAAATGGAACATTACTCATGCGTAAGTATAGCCTACCATCTCTAAGATAGTAAAATTGGTTCATTTTTCTTAAAAATTTCTCATTATTGGTTTTAAAGGTTTAATTAATGTATAAATATAATAATTAATTCATGATTGTTAATATGTATATGTTTTTATAATGACTTATTTTAGCATAGTAATCCTACCCTAGTCATTTTTAGAACATGAGCTGAATTTGGTCGAAACACCTTACGTAAACATAATTGTCTAAGTACTTGTATAAAATATTTTAATAAGTATAGTAAAATTAATAATAATACTTAAAATGTTACTAAATAGAGTAAAAAATAATAGGTGCTTATGTTTTAAAATGATTTAGACATACATGATATGATGGACTAATGGTAAGGGATTTATATCTATCTTTTTAAATATGTGATATAAAATTTCATATTCAACACTTAATTAATTTTTGTGGTATATCTAATGCCCATTTTTATACATTAAATAATAAAAAAAAATTTATTTACTATTTTTAAATGTATAATTTCATGACTATAATTTTTTGTGTTTAAATTTCAAATGTAACCAGAGTTTATTGTGATTTCATCTCAATTTACATTTCATTGAGATTAATATATTATTAATTAAACAATTCACTTCAATGTGGTGTATATTCTATTCATTTGACATATAATACCATGATTCATTCATTATTAATGGAATTTTATGTATCTTTTTTACTTATCTTATCCAAGGTGTTTGTTTTCAAAATTACCCATGTACTAAAATTCATTTTTGAAATATCACTTTTTTTGTTTGATAACATTATCTGTAGATAGTAAAATTATTGTAATAATTGTTTTTGAAATATAATTTCTCTTAAATATACATACCATTTATCAAGGGTATGATTATTTACTAAATTCTATTCCATTATTACAAATGGTGTACATTGTGATTGCATTTTAGGTAATTGGGAAGATGTTGATAAATCTATATCTTTTATTTAATACAGATATTTGATGATAAGAGGTATTGATTAATTAAATAGTTTATTTTACATGTGATGATTGAATTGGATTTAATATGTGATGGGAGGGGACCTCTATATCCCATCAAATCATTAATGGGGTTCATGAGACAAACAAGATTTGTTTTTTCCTGAGGCCTTACAGTTTTATTATATTCCATGCCTAAAGCCCTGAGAGTATATAATTCATGGAATGATTCCATGACAGTTATAGATTATTATAATGAATCATTAATGGAATGTTTTTTATATCATATATTATGAATTTCAAAATTATAAATTGATAAATTTTTATTCCATGTGATTATTCTATTAGTTATAATTTCATTGGTTAAGATTCATTGAAAGATTGTTTATTTAATACAATGTGTTTCCACTATCTACCATTCCATAATTATTATGCCTTATCTAGTTCTCTAAATGGAATGTCTGTCCTATTAATTTTATGTATCCATGTTTATTAGTATAATTTTTTCGTAATTACTTCAACCATACATAACCTTACTAAGTATTTAAGCTCAGCCATATTATGTTTCTTTTCCCAATATTATGATAATGATTTATATGAATGTGATTCAAGCATACTGATCTTTTACATTTTATACAATATATTTATCCCCAATGTAAATTGGATTTCATGTATACAATGTAATTTTACAAAACTACTATATTGATCAGTCCCTATGGATTTCATTTCCTGTAATATCGAAAATCTAAGAAATTAATGCATCAGAACTGAAATTTTGGGGTAATGGCACTATAGTTATTATCAAAAGAAGTTCATTAGTAACCAAGAAAAATAGATTCAAAAAACATATATTATTTAACATAACGATTATTTATACATGGTAGATAAGTATATAATAATATCCTAGTGAAAAATTATTTATCATTATAAGATTATATATGGATAAAAGTTTCAATTTATGTTAATCATCACAATAGTTTTGGGCTTATATATTATGTTTCACTATATTTGGTTCAAATATAATGTATGCCATTTTTTTGACATATAACCTACGATAAAAAAGGTATTAATAATCCTGGCCAATATAGAGATTAACCTACTGAGGAATTTGATATAGCTAGTATTGGAATTGATAAAGATATGGATATATTTAAACAACATAATCAAGTTGTGAAACAAAATCATTATTGGATGGAGTAACTTGTTCTTCAAAGATAGTATATTTTTGGATAGATTTGTGTAATATAGACACCAATATATTAGTGAGGTTATTGATCCAAATATAATTGATAAATGGAATAGTTATTTGGATAAAATATTTGAATCTATTGAATGTGGTGAAAAGTAAATGGTTACACTTTCTCTATATTGTCTCAAAAGAGATACTGACAAGCAGTGGTCATTGATCTAAAATGCATGGGAGGAAGATGATATTGATCTGCTATAATTGATATATTTTACATTGACATTATTTGATGAATAAATCCCTCCTGAGAAAAAAAATTAGATGAGGAGAAAGATACTTAGTTTAAATAAAACAGAGGAATAAATTGTTGTGAAATATGAACGTGCCTTTACAAGGTTAGAAAGATATTATAACAATTTCATATACAACATGGAATGAAATATTTACTATTTAATAAAAGTGATTAACGAAATTATCCTTAAGGAAATTGTGTATCAATATTTTACTTTATAAAATGAATTATTTTATGTGCTATCAAGATAGAGAAATAATTCTCTATAGCTTATGGTAATGAAGAGATATATGAAAAAAGTGGATAAATAGAAAAAAGTCAATAAAGGAAAATCATAAATAAATGATTTACAAACATTTTATAGTAATGGAAAGACACACCTTGGTACGTTCTTAAAATAGAATGATGTTTGCTCCATGTGTGGAAAAAAAGGCCACTATGATCAGGACATAAATTGTATGAAAGGACATTCTAATGTTCAATACATAAACTGTAGTGATATGGTGTACAAGTAAAATTAATTCCCAAGAGACAATAGAATTTAACCATAATAAACCTAATGGATCATCATTATGACAATATTATAGATAAAATCGAAGTGTAATGATTAATGTTCTTCTATATGGATTCAAAATTTATGTTATTTTTGTATTTTTTCAATAATTCCCCAATTAGAAGAATTATATAGCTTATAAGGATTGTAATGAATTATATTTAATTATGTATTTGAAATAATATACTAAATAATGCCAAGAAAAGTGATTCAGTATGAAGTTATGATTTTTTTATAACACATGGTTGATGTAAATATATCACTTAATACATTCCAAATGATGAGACAATGATCCTTTTAAAATGAGATTATTGATATGTATTTACTAAAATAAATACTTATGACAATGTTGGAATTAATTTTAATGTTTTGTGTCATAATACATAGAATTTTAACAAGGTTATCCATTTATAAAATAGATTATGTTAAGCATTAGAATTTTTTTTCTAGATTTATTTATTACTTCGCCCTAAGATGTAACATTTTCAATGAGTTGAAATAAAAATATTTTTACGCAAAAACAATTGATATATGAAAACTATTGAATTCGAAACATATCAAGTATATATCCTTATATTCTTATAAAGTTAAATAATTTTTAAACATTAGGGAAAAAGGGTCTGTAATTTTTTTCATTATCATCATCATTTTTATGATATCTATAAACATTTAATTAAAAATAGTTTATATATTAGTATTCATCAATATTACACTGAACATGTTGTCTATCACTCTCCATAAAAACATAGAAGTATGATTTTTCTTCCATGTTTATATTTTAACAATTTTTATTCTATTAGAAATTATATATATTAGATGATATTAAAAATTTAAATTACTTCATATTAAGAAGACATTTCATTAACCCAATTTACACTGTGGGTTTTGACAATCGTATTTTTAAATATCATGCCTTAGATTGCCAAAATAATTATTAAATTATGGGGAAAAATTTTAATTACTGTGGGAAGAATTTACCACCAAAATATTTATTAATATTTTCATCTTAGAAGAAAATATATTTTTTTCCTTCTTTAAATGAAACACCATGTTATGATTATGAGACACGTAACACTGGGTTAACTTCTGTTTAACACAAGACTGGGTTTTACATCTTTTTAATGGCACAACTATTTTAGAACTAAATTTTACAGTTTTATATATCTTATTTTTCAAAATAAACATTATTTTTTTATTTAGAATGTCAAAAATATCCTATGGTGATTTTTTATAGAGAATATTTATTTATTGATTGATAGTGAAAAATACTATATTTTAGTTAAATACATCCTTTTTTAATTATTAATTATTATTGTTAAAATATATTTTAAATAAATTTTAATGTCACAATAGATCATGTATTAATCTATTTGTCCAATTTTAGCCATTGAAATATTTTCAATATTTAATTTAGATATGAAAACATAATAAAATTATAAATATTTTCATATTAAAACCTCTCTTTCTGACCTCATCTTTGAGATTAGCTTTAAATTTATTTTTTCTACTTATGTGTATTGAATATTGAAAAATCTAAATAAATGATAGTAATATGTATAATATTTATAGTATAATAATATCTATATAATTTCTGACAAGTAATATTATTAAAATTATTTTAAAAGAACTATAACAATTGAGGTAAAATTAAGCATAAAAAGGGACAACAACTTAATCATAAAAGCCAAAATTGTCCATAAACTTTTAAAAAATACATTATATGCCAATTTATATACCATATCCCATTTTGTTTTTATATAATGAGTTATTGGGACACATTTCCATGAATGTGGATCATATAATATGTTTAGTAATGAATAAGACAAAAAAGATCCTTCATTACCTTTAACATTTATAAATATTTTTATAATGGAATTGGATACATAAATTCGATTATAAACATTATTTTTAGTTGTAAATTATTATTTTTATCTTAATAATATAACCTTAAATATTAGAGATGATATAATTACGTTAAACTGTTAATAAACTCTAAAATATGAATTTTTTAATTAATAATTAAATAAGAGAAATGTTGTTAAAATATTTAAAAGTAAGGAATATTTATTGAATTAGTGTGTTCCTTTGTTTTTTAGATGCATATATCATATTACACAGATATAAAATTTCATTATTTTAATTCAATTGATTTTTATATTTTGAAATTAAAATTAAATAACAAATGTGAAAATTGAAAATAATGATATTTAATAATAAATGATATTTTATTAAATGATTAAAATTATTAAAATTATAATATTATTAAAAGTGAATTAAATGTGCTAAAACATATCATATATGTTCCATTAAAGGATAAAATAACATTTTATTATTAAAAAATTGACCCATAGATTGTAAACTAAGTGTTAGCACATTTCATGTTAAATTAGTGTTTTGCACGTTATACACGCTTGATTTAAAATTAATTTACCAAATAAATGGGATTTATATTTTCTAAATTATATATAATATTTATAATGTATTTGTTATATATTTTATAAAAAATTCCACATAAATTTTATCATAATGGAACCAATACTCTATACATAAAACTAGTTTCTTTAATAAAAACTAAAATGTTAAAAAATTAATCTTAAATAATTGGAACAAAATGATACAAAATACTTTAATTTTGTTTATTTAGTGTATATCGACCATAAATCTCATTTAATTAATTATTTTTCAATTTTTTATGCACATGAGATAAGGTAGACCTCCCAATAGTGTCTAGCTTTTGGTGTTTACAGAGATGCCACTCCTCCTTCATTATATAAAGGTATCCACTCTTCCCCCTCCTCACACCTCTCAATAAATTTAGGATAATCTAAAATCCTCCTAAATAATCTCTTGAAATAACTACCCTAAACATAGTGTCCCAAATTTGGTAATAAGTCTAAACAGGTAATCTATTTGGTTAAAACCAAAGGAGTTACACAAAAATAGGTAACATTCTTCAAATGTGCAATATGTTTTATTTATTTATCCACTAATTAAATTATTTTTATTACACTATTATATAATAAAATTTATCTAATAAATAATTATAAATATTTTTATGTTATGGGTTTTACCTAAACCAACACACACATCAATCAAATGGGTAATAAGCTTATTGTTCATGTATTGTGAACTACCACCATACGAAACAATGTAATTTTTTCTTCCATTACCACATTTCATGATTGGAAATTATGATGGAATTTTTTTCTATATGATACATATAATATTTACCATTCCTTTATTGTTCGTTAATTCTAATATAACACATTCCCTTATACATTACATTTGGTTTAATTATGATAACTTCATTTGTGGATGTGGGTACTATCAACTATTCAAAGTTATGTGATACGTTCACACATTATATGTAATGTATTATCAATGGTTTTAATTAAACATGTGTAAAAAACATATATATGATATTCATAAAATAATTAACTTCTATATATATTATTTATCATTTTCAATATTACCCTCTAACGCACTTAAAATGTTACAATGTCATCTATGGGAGTGTGTACAATTGCCTCACCAAAATTATGTGATTCCTTTTACATCATTATAATTATGTATATATATATATATATAAGATTAAATAATATGGTCTTTATGATATATTGAACATTATTAAGAGATAAATTGTATTTACCTTTTTCTATAATGATCATTGTATAATAGTCACGTTACTCATGCATACATATAGCCTACTGTCTACTTGATAATAACACTAGTTCATTTTTCATAACATTATTTCCTTATTTATTTTAAAAAATTTAATTTATGTATAAATAATATAATTATATCATTATTATTATTCTTTATACGTTTATATAACGAACTGTTTGACTATTGGCATCCTACCAAAGTCATTTTTGATCCATGAACCGAATTTTGTCAAAACACCAAACTGTAAGTTAATTATGTATGTAGTTTTATAAAACATTGTCACAAGAAAATTAAAATAAATAATAAAAATGAATATGGTTCTAAATATTTAAAATAATTAACATATTTTTATTATTTAAGATGATAAATAAATATGTGAAAAGTAAGACTCAAGGTAATTGATTTTCATCCCACTTTTTACATCATGGAAATAAAATGTCATATTCAACAAAAATTTCTTATTTGTTGTGTATCTAGTTAACATATTGATATATTATATCGTTAATTAGTTTATATTATTTTTATTTAGAGGTGTAATTATATTAATACTATTTTTGGTGTTTCTAATTCAAATGTTACCATGGTTGTAAGGTGTTTTATCTAAATTTAATTTTGACTTTGAATTTTTTATTATTTATAAACTAATTCACTATTATGTGGTGTACATAATATACCTATTTCTTGTAATATCATTATTAATTAATTATTCAAGGTATTTTATGTTTCAATTTAAATTATTCAATAAAAGGTATTAGATTTAAAAATTATCCAAGTGGTAAAATTTTTCATTGAAATATCACAATATTTTGTCATTGTTGTCATTACATCGAAATAATAAATATATTATATTTATTTTTATGAAAATTAAATTTATATTTGATATTTAAATAATTTATAATGGGTATTATTTTTTCATAAATTATATTCTATTTTTATATATCGTGTACACGTTGACATTTAATTGAGTAATTAGAGAAATATTGATAAACTTGTATCTTATATACAATATGGATATTCGATGATCAAAGGTCTTGATTAATTAAATTGATTATTTCACATGGGTGGAATGAATTGGTTTCTGAATAGGTGGGTCCGGCTATATCTACTCGACGAATCGGTAGGTTTGAGGAGAAAAACTAGATATGATTTTGGCTGAGGTCATACCCATGTATTAGATTCATTGCATGGAGCCTTAAAAGTATTTGATACTTGTAATTATGACTTGAGAGTATTTTATTCTTAGAATGATTCCTCAATTGAATGTTATTGATATCCATTTCTATGCATTCCATCATTATGAATTTAGTAATTGTTTTTCCATATGATTATTCCATTATTTATGATATCCATGTTTATGTTTTGTTTTTTGACTATTGAGTAACTAGAATGTGTTTTAGTTATCTACCTCACGATATTGAATATTACATTGGAATTTGTCTAAATTAATAGTGTTTATATCATATTTTATATTTCAATATTAATTATCCTTAATGAGTCGTGATTACATCTGTTCTAATATCAATTACTCGGTATTTTATCTCACCATTATTATGTTTCATTTGCTAAGGATATAAAGTTTTATCTATTAAATGAGTTTCATGGATGGTGAAATTTTACTTTTTTCATGAAGTGTTTTCTATCCCCAATATAAAATGGGTCTGAAGTATGTAATCTAGATTTTCAAAACAACAAAAACATATAAGTCCTTATGGAATTTATTCTTTGCAATCATTCAAATGTAATAAAGAAATTCATAGGTTTCAGTCTTATGGGGTAATGTTGATACACATGAACATTAAAAATACCAACTTTCTATATATCTATTTCAAAATTGAATTTATAAACTATATTATAAAATTAATTCCATAAAATATTTTTCTTCTGTTAAACTACATTTAATTTTTAGATCACACCCAATGTACACACCCTAGTGTGTGTTGATCTAATGTATTTTGGTCGTTATACATATTTTTAAATTTGTTGGTAGCTTATAGATATATTTGAAACTTGTAGCTGACCATTGTACGCATAGATATGATCATGTTATGGATTAGTATTATAGTTTTTTGGTTATCAATTACATCAACCATCATTTTATACTACTTTTCACTTATATTATTACACTTAGTTTATATATATTTTATGTATATTTATAAATGTGAGTGGGGTTGGTTATACTATTTTATGATAATTTTTGTTTTTATTCATAATATAATTGATTATTTTGTTGTTTAAAGTCATCCAATGTATATACTCACTATGTTTTATTCATTGAAATTCTATTTTACTTGTTTATTGTATTTGAGAGGCTATAAATTTTCAATATTGGTTCTTTTTTGTGGAATTAAACTTGTTTCCTTCCACAAAAAACCAGAGACATTCTTCAAGACTTTTAATGTGTCAACTTGTGTAATGTATCATGTTGACCAAGGTGGGTTCCTGAAATATAATGATCAATTATTTATTGGCATCATTGATCACAATTATTTTTCTCTCTGTGTATTTGATACTGAGCTCCGATCAAGTCAACTAAATATCACACCATATCCTCATTAATCACTATAGGTCTTCCTCTAATGTGATTTTTATAGATTTTATGCAATATTGAATTTATTTAATGACCTGACTTATAGATATTTCTCCACTAAATTTCAAACTCTTAATGACTCAATGATTTTAGTGTGATCATAAAAAACATTCAGACTCGGTTCTTCACATTTAAAAACATTTTTATCTCAACATAGTAAAATAATTTCAAATCATGTTGACAAAAAATAAAATATATTCATAATACAAAGGGAACATTAGAGTAGGTTGTTTCTAGGGAATTTACCATATGATATAATTTTTTTCTAGTCTCATGTATAAAGTCTATTTATAATAAAAATTAGTTTAAAAATTGTGTATTTATTATTTATAGTGTACAGATAAAGGAAATTGTTTTATTCCTATTATCTAGTGGAACTCCCTTATAGAATGATGAAAATATTGTGAGTGGTAGATGGTTAGAAATTTTAAGAAATTTACTCTATGGAATATGGGAGTCTATCAGATTTGGTCCCTTAACTAACTGCCTTTTCACTTCCAATTATCCTAACATTAATAAATATCTTTTCATATAATATTTTTTATTCTATGTATAATTAATGTGATAATTACTACAGAATAATCATCACATTTAAGGGTTATATTAATTTCCTAATATAATTAGAACCCAAAATTTTATGAAATATTCTAAAATAAGTCATATGGTTAAGATACGTCAATATGATGGGAATAAATGATGTTTCAGTATACAATTTTAGAGTCTTACAAGACATTCATGTTTTTTCTCATGTAGATCACTTTTGGTTTTCTCCAAGAAGATAGTTCCTATGGATAAAACTTATAATAATAATTCAACATGTTTAATGTTTCATTAGATATTTCTACCTACCAAAATGTATATTAATCCTTTGAAATTAAAAAATTTGTAACATATATTTTCAATTATAATCTTTTCTATATGAATTAAATCCATGAAAACATATACTTGTGGGGATGTCGAATATGTTTTTTAAGTCATAAGTGATATGAAATTAATGGAATATGTCTTTAAAGGGTTCGTCCCTTAAATATTGTTTTGTGGAAGACACTTATATACATTTTATTTAAATGGAATGGTCTTATAAAATCAATTGAAAATGTATGTAAAGACCCAAAATATTTCAAGAATTTTTTTTTCTAAAATACTTTGGAATTTTTTGAGTCAACGATTTCTGATGGCACCTGAATCCGAGGCCCGGTGTACCTGTAATAAATTTCTGATGTTTTTCTCGGGTACGTTCTATAAACGTACATGCAGGTTTTTCTATCTTTTGACCCACTACATGGAATTGAAATCTGAGGGCACCGATGAACTCACAACACGAGTATTAAATTATGGTGACCTTTAATGCAGTTGCATTTTCTCGGGTGGAGGGGTTAATTTTTTGGGATTTATAAACAACATAAAAAAATTGGTGTACACAATTTTATTTATCTATGGTGTTTATTTCCTACAAGGGGAAGTTATAGGTGGGTACCACAAGCACATAACCTCCAATGAGTGGAAAGCGTGATGTGGGGCCCACAAGAGCCCCAAACCTTTCAACTTCCCTTAAACCTCCATTAACTCCCCTTTATTTATTTTTAAAACTCCTCTATTTTTGAATTTTAAACACTCCACCTTACCCTCATTATGTATGCCAACCCAATTAGTTAATGACTTCATATATTAATTTGGGGGTAAAAAAGTTTTTTCAATTGATTTTGATTTCATGGAAATTCTATTATATTGGTAGAATCCATTTTAAAATATTTTCTTGGAAAATATTTGGTGGTGGAGTCTTTGGAGAATTGGAGGAGAGCTTCATCCCTAAGCAATGAAGAACACGAGGAACGATATTCTCTCGACGACTGAGGCAAGAATGTGAGGCGATGATCATGAAGAATTCCTTCATCCTTTCTTCTTTCTCTGCTTCAATGGATAATACATTTCTCACATGAAGAATCACCTATGACAATGACTCCTCCTCCAACGTTGACGGGATGACACCCTTCTCCGCGACACCGTCTTCCACGATGCCCGACTTCCGTGACTCTCATCTTATGTGTCTTGACGATATGCGATGTCAATTATTTAGGTAGGGGGTTTGATATCATTTGAAGTTATTGAAATTATTTTCCTTCCTTGGTGAATGTTTGATTTTTCATCGGCCAAATGATACTGCCTAACGCAGAGGGCACGGGCCAAATGAACATGTCCCGATGACCCTCCGATGATACATGAATATTTTTTTAGGCAGGGGCAATCGAAGGCGATGGAGACTAGAGGAAGTAGCGGCCATGTTCCGACCACATATAGAAGAACAGCGGACCGAAACCGCAGGATGCTTGGCCAAAGAAGAACCAGCCATGCTGGTAGAACCACAACGCCCCACGGTGCCACGCTGCGGAGCACCGTGCGCCGTGCTTTGTGGGGCGCATCGGCAGGTGAACCGGCCGTCTTGTCAGCTGGATGGGTTGGAGGAGGCCACGACACCCACATGTTCCACGTGGGAGGATATTGGCCCACCCATTCAGGGCGTTCCTGCCATGAAGACCGGTCGGCTTCGGCCGGCCGGGTAAGAAGGCAATGCCGCTCGGCACCGCCGGTTCGAGAAGTCGGGGGGGGGGGGGGGGGGACTCCCATCCCCCCCTGAACCGCCTCGGAAAACTGGTCGAGCCATGCCCCGCCGGGCCAGGACGCCTTCCATTGGTGGGGCCATGCTCCATCGGGCTGGGCCACACATTATCAGGATGGGCCAACCCCTTAGCCGAGTTGGACCCGCCGAGTTAGAACTGGCTGACCCGCCAGCTCACTAGGTTTGACGGGCCGGGCCTGTTTGGCTTAAATAAGAATAACATTACGATCGTGCATCTGATCGACACACCGTCTATGGTACTAGGATTATCGTGAAAAGAAGGTCCTTTTGATATAATATATGGGAGTTTTGGATGACTTTGGAAAATGATCAGGAGTGGAACGAGTGTAATTCCAACTGTACCCCTGGAACGGAAAGGCCAATATCTCTCAGACCAGGCGTCTGATTGACGCACCGTCTATCGTGTTGGGATCCTCTCGATGAGACAAAACTTTAGGATACATCTTATCTGATCTTTGTGATATATGATGTATCAAACCATTGGATCTAGGTGTGGACCCTCCAAGAATCGATAGTACTGTGTGCGGGAAACCTAGAGCTGGTTGTGACTACAACAACTACCATACTAGAATCCCTTGTGGGTTTGACGTCGAGAACAACTGTATAGGAATCCTCCGTGGGTTCGACAGTGATGAATACTATACTTGTATCTTATGTGGGTCCGACAGTTAGACATTTGTACTAGTATCCTTAGTGGGTCTAACAGAGTAGCTGGTCTAGTATCCTATTTGGGTCTAAAATAATAACTGGTCTAGTATCCTACGTGGGTCCGACATCTTAGATGAATCAAGGAATACATCTGATCATCTCTATCGCTATAAGAAATATGTATACTTGTGTGAGCTACGTCTTGACATTCAATCATTATCATCGATGCGATTGACATACTTTCATGTGTAGACTGGGTTGTTCAAGGGCTAGAGAGTTGGACCCGAACTGAGATTGATAACTTAGTTATATGTATGGGAATATACCTAAGTTGAGTTGGTTGATACATTGTGATAGTATCATTCTTATGTGCTTTTTCCTACATGGATTTTGGGAGACCTGCGAGGGTCTCGGGGTCCCTACTGAGTATCGAATACTCACCCCTGCATTTGTTATTCCCACACTACTTTGTGTTGGATATAGATGACAGACATCACTACTCGAGGTTGATTGTTTTAGAGCTGGATGATACCTGGAGGTGGACCATTTTTCAAGACAGACAAGGAACAGACGGACGGACCCAAGGTGCTGAGGAGGCCATCTGTACCCACCTTTCAGGTGGGATTCCTAGAGGACGACTCGATGGTTGCTATTTTACTTTACTATAGTTGTACTAGATGTTCAGTTGTACTGTACTTACTGTTGTGATTGTATATCCATCCCATTTCCTTTCAACACTTACATATGTAATCAGTGTTGACTAATTCTTTCTTCTATAGCATACTGTTTCTGACGCTTTCGTCGGGGCACGCGCATCCGTCTGTGAGGACGCACGGCTGTTGCCCTGCATTCTCGCTTTCCAAAGGCGGGCGACATTCATTCCTTGTTCAGGTACGTCTGCTCCTAGATTGAAACGGGATGATGGGATGTCGGTTCTTCCTTCTATGGATTCCTCCTCAGAACTCATCACCTAGTCCGGGTCTCCCTCATAGATTTAATACGTTGTTCGTGAATCTCATTCCTGGTGCCATATCTTCATGGACGCCGGTTAATTACACTACTTCTGTCAGCACATTCCATAGGGTCTTGACATGGTAGCGACCTTCGGTCGGAGTAGACGGAAACATCAGGAATGTCTGGGCATCTCTGGGTGTGTGGACACAGGGGAACCTGTATTCTTCCTCATAAGAGGGCATCTCAAGGGTGCAGAACCCGAGGCGTACATCTGAGGTTTTCCTCAGCTTCCTGTTTTTAACACAGGGTATGTTGCAAGATTAACGTCTAGCAGAGACGGTTACACCAAAGGCGTTCCATCCGAGGTTTTCCTCATGCATCTCATGTTTATCACAAGGTAGGCCATGAGTTTAACGTCTTACGGAGACAGAATAAGGGTGATCACAACGTCCAATGAAGACAGATCCAAGGTGGTGCACTCCCTAGAGGGGAAAAGGGTGATGAATCGGGGTGTACACAGAGGACAATGACCCAGAGATATGATTGGTCTTACACGTGGAAAGAGGCCCATGGGCCGCTAGGAGCAGCGAGGAGGTGGATGGAATGATCCCACCGGGATGTGGCGGCCCGGGTGAGAATCAGGATGGGTGGTGGATGGAAGAATGAAGTGGAGGGGGAATGAAATGGGACCATCGCAGGGGGCGACAGTGAAGTTGGGCTTGAGCCTTGAAGATGATTCCTACGTATCCCCGTGGTAGGGAATCAAAGTCCGCGTAGTTCGGGATGGTGCCAGTAAACCGACGTGAAGTTGGACCTTGGCCCGATGAATGTCGTCAGCAAACCAACGTTAAGGTGGACCTTGGTCCGATGGGCATCGTCAGCGTACCGATGTGAAGGTGGACCTTGGTCCGATGGGCATCGTCAGCGTACCGACATGAAGGTGGACCTTGGTCCGATGGGCATCGTCAGCGTACCGACGTGAAGGTGGACCTTGGTCCGATGGGCATCCTCAGCGTACCGACGTGAAGGTGGACCTTGGTCCAATGGGCATCGTCATCGTACCGACGTGAAGGTGGACCTTGGTCCGATGGGCATCGTCAGCGTACCGACGTGAAGGTGGACCTTGGTCCGATGGGCATCGTCAGCGTACCGACGTGAAGGTGGGCGTTGGTCCGATGGGCATCGTCAGCGTACCGATGTGAAGGTGGACCTTGGTCCGATGGGCATCGTCAGCGTACCGACGTGAAGGTGGACCTTGGTCCAATGGGCATCGTCAGCGTGCCGACGTGAAGGTGGACCTTGGTCCGATGGGCATCGTCAGCGTACCGACCTGAAGGTGGACCTTGGTCCGATGGGCATCATCAGCGTACCGACGTGAAGGTGGACCTTGGTCCGATGAGAATCGTCAGTGTACCGACGTGAAATTAGACCCGTGGGTCCACTAATGGTGGGCTTGAACCGTGGGAAGGTTTCCTACGTACCATGCCTTGACATGGATCAAAGATCTCGTAGTTCAAAAGATGGGTGGGTCGCAATGGCTTACCATTGGACCGGAGTGTAGTTTAATGTCGTGCTGGACGGGGGTGAAACCCGACATGAAAGACGGGTGGGCTTGAACCTCATAGAGGCTTCCTACATACCATGCCTTGACATGGATCAAAGACCACGTAGTTCACTTGATGGTTTTATCGGTGAACCGACGTGAAAGTAGACCCGGGGGTCCACTATTGGTGGGCTTGAACCTCGTGAAGGCTTCCTACGTACCATGCCTTGACACGGATCAAAGTCCTCATAGTTCGGATTAGGGAATACAGTTTAACGTCGTGTGGGACGATAGTGAACCCTGACGTGAATAAACGACGAGCATTGGGTGTCGGTGAACCGACGTAAATGACGGACCTTGGTCCAATGGGAGATGGGGGCTTGGAACACCAACAAGGAGACGGTCTGGGCCAATGTTTGTTGGGCTTGAACCTCAGGGAGGCTTCCTACGTACCATGCCTTGACACGGATCAACGACCTCGTAGTTCGGGTTAGTCACAACGGCTTGTCGTCGGACTGGAATTGTAGTTTAACGTCATGCTGGACGTGGGTGAAAGTCGACGTGAATGAACGACCGAGCAATGTGTCTTGAACCTCGTGGAGGCTTCCTACGTACCATGCCTTGACATGGATCAAAGACCTCGTAGTTCAAATTGGATGGGTCGCAATGGCTTACCACTGGACCAGAATGGGAACCGACGTGAATGGACGACGGGTGGGCTTGAACCTTTTAGAGGCTTCCTACGTACCATGCCTTGACATGGATCAAAGACCTTGTAGTTCACTGAGATGGGTATTCGGGGTCGGGGTCGGTGCTCACTCTAAGCCCACGTGAGTCATGCTCGGTGTGAGAAACAAGAGGTTACAAGGACCTGACGATCACGTCGTGAAGGGTGCGTCCGTGAGAAGCGAAAAGGGGCTTACGCGTTGGGCGGCCCATGGTGTTGGGACTTACTCCAGGATGGAGGCCCAAAGAAAAGGATGATGATGATTTCAGGCTTGAGCCTTGAAGAGGATTCCTACGTACCATGCTTTGACATGGATCAAAGACCACGTAGTTCTTCTGATGACGGCTTACCGCCAATTGGTTGGTTCCAACGGCTTACCGCTGGATTGGGTGTGAACGGCATATCGCTAAATTGGGTCGCAACGGCTTACCACTGGATAGGGTTGTCAACGGCTTACCGCTGCATAGGGATGTCAATGGCTTACCGCTGAAAAGGAGTGGCAACGGTGAATGGGGCTTACGCTAGGAAGTTGCCCGGGTGCCGCTAAGGAGCGACACTGGTGAATGGGGCTTATGCACGAAGCTGCCCAGGTGCCGCTAAAGAGTGGCACTGATGAATGGGGCTTACTCAATGAAGCTTCCCGGGTGCCGCTATGGAGCGACACGGGTGAATGGGGCTTACGCAATGAAGCTGCCCGAGTGTCGCTAAGGAGGGGCGCTGGTGAATGGGGCTTATGCACGATGCTGTCCGGGTGCCGCTAAGGAGGGGCCCTGGTGAATGGGGATTACGCAAGGAAGTCGCCCGAGTGCCGCTAAGGAGGGGCACTGGTGAATGGGGCTTACGCAAGGAAGCCGCCCGAGTGCCGCAAAGGAGGGGCACTGGTGAATGGGGCTTACGCTAGAAATCTGCCCGGGTGCCGCTAAGGAGCGGCACTAGTGAATGGGGCTTACGCTAGGAAGCTACCCGGGTGCCTCTATGGAGCGGCCCTGGTGAATGGGGTTTACGCTAGGAAGTTTCCCATAATGTCTTCCTCATGTCTGGCCATGAGGGCATCTCAACTCACTGGTGGGTTGAGATATGTGCCTATGCGCAAGTGCACAAGCGGGATAACGCCAAGGGCATTGGAATTAGCCCAAACAAAGGGACAAGAAAAGTGTGAATCACATGCCCGACATTCGGAATGAGATAAGAGTGGCATGGCGATAGAGGATAACTACTGACCATGTTCGCAACACAGCATCCTATCGCGTTAGCCTAAAATGGGGACAAACAAATGAGGGGTCGACTGCTGACCGTATTCGAAACACAGGACCTCAAAGTGTCACCCGAAGCCTTTTGGGGCGTTGGCCCAGGACAGTAGGGGGACCATGGGTCTACCATCCATACTGTTATGGGGTCCCTTCAGACTTTGGAAATGGATGCAGATCCGAATGAAGTACACACAAAGCGTGGGGTGGAGTGCTGGAATGTTTGAACGGATTCCAACGCTCTTGAAACTATGCCACTGTAAACATGGCATTAGGAATCTTATGCTAGGAGCATAAGGCATCTCTTGTTTACGGCAAGAGGCATCCTATCATTTGTTAGATAGGGATAATGATACAGTTTAGAGTAACGTAGGTAGGACTATTGGCATCTCATGCTAGGAGCATAAGGCATCTCTCGTATAGGGCAAGAGGCATCCTATGTTTGGAACATAAGGATTACTACAGTTTATAGTCATGTAGATAGGACTATTAGCATCTCATGCTTGGAGCATAAGGCATCTCTCGTATAGGGAAAGAGGCATCCTATGTTTGGAACATAGGGAGAATACTACAGTTTATAGTCTTGTAGGTAGGACTATTGGCATCTCATGCTAGGAGCATGAGGCATCTCTCGTTATAAGCAAGAGGCATCCTATGTTTGGCACATAGGGATTACTACAGTTTAGAGTCATGTAGAAAGGACTACTAGGCATCTTATGCTTGGAGCATAAGGCATATCTTGTTTGGAGAAAGAGGCATCTTATGTTTGGAACATAGGGATTACTACAGTTTAGAGTCATGTAGAAAGGTCTATTAGGCAGAAGGTGCCTAGAAATGGTTGGTGTTGGGACTTACGCAAGGGCGGCCCTTTCTGGTTCAACCTGGCATAGGAGCCAAGTGATCGGGTTTGGAGGAGTTGCCTGAGGGATGGTTCGACTCGAGGTACTCGGGGAATTGATGATGAGAACCTCAACTCATGACATAGGAAACAAGCGGAGAGGAATACATCAACTCAAGTTGTTTCATGGTGTGTGGAGGAGTGTATCAAATCATGAAATTCCATAGGTTGAAGGTGGGAGTGCATAAGGGCGCAATGGAAAATCCCGGAATCCCGGCCCGAAAAGTTCGCGGTGCGACTCCCCATTTTTCATGGGGGTCTATGACGGTAGCGAAGGGACCAGCCCGGAGGGCGGGGACCGCAGCCCGGCACTGACCCCGAGCGGGGGTGCGGGGGTGTAGGCCCCGCGGTACGAACCGGTGGGTGCGAATGTAGGATCCTCGCGAAGGATAGGTCTTCGCGAAGTAGCTTCGCGAAGCATGGCCTCGCGGAGCAATAGTCTCTCGCGGAGCAAAGGGGTCCCGCGGAGCTTGGTCTCGCGGAGCAGAATCGCGGAGCATGGTCTCGCGGAGCAGCATCGCGGAGCAGCATCGTGGAGAAAGGCCTCACGGAGCAAAGGGCTCTCGCGGAGCTTGGTCTCGCGGAGCAGCATCACGGAGCATAGGCTCGCGGAGCATGGACTCCCGGAGTCTTGGCTCGCAGAGCAGCAATGCGAAGGAAGCTGCTCGCGGAGCATGGCTTCGCGGAGCCACAATGCGGAGCTCTGCTCGGCTGCCCAAGGGGCGAAGTGGTTGTGGCCGTCCCCTGGAGAAGGGTGGTGAGCTGGGTATTTATAGGCAGGGGCACCGCGAAGAAGAACTCCCACGCCACCTCTGGTGCTTCACGGCGGCTCGCGAATGTCAAATGCGTTCGCGGAGCATCACCGCCTCTGGTGCTTCGCGGTGGCTCGCGAACGTCAAATGCATTCGCGGAGTATCACCGCTTCTGGAGCTTCGCGAGGCCGCGATGGTCAGGGCGCTTCACGGTGGGGCTTCGCGGGACCGCGCTGCACGGGTGCTTCGCATCAGTGCTTCGCATTAGTGCTTCGCGAGGGGTCTTCGCGGCGCATCGCAAACGTCAAACGGGTTCGCGGAGCCTCTCACCTCATTACTTCGCGGCGGCGCTCCGCGATCACGGAGGGGGGCTTCGCGAATGGGCTTCGCGCACCAGATTTCCAGCCAATCTTCAAACGTCCATAACTCTTAATCCGTAGCTCCGTTCGGGCTCTACGACCTACCAAATCGAATCTTTCGAAATGGAATACGATTTTGGATCATGTATGGAAGCATTTGGAAAATTTTGGGGACGCGTTTTTCGGGGTCTACACATACTCTGTTGTGTTTGTTTACATTTATAAAGGCAATGCCTTCCCTTTTTATCGAGATTTACACCATTGATGCTAGTCGCCAGCCCCTGGACTATGAAAGGAGGGATTGGGGTAGTCATGGCATGGGCCCTAATGATGGGTAATGACAAAGTTTTATTAGAGGAGTCAGTTCCATTGTAAAAAATAGGACTCTGATCAGTCTTACTGTGAAGCAATAGTGTTAAGAGTATTGAGTGTGGTTTTCCATCCAGGGAGTCCAGTGTCGGTGAGGCGGTCGATGTATCCATACACTTGGACCCTGACCTCTAATTTCCGACATAGTGCACAAAAACACTGATTGCATGTGTGTTTCAAAAGGTTTCTTTGTGATTACTTTGTGTCAGCTCACCTTGTATACTGTTTTGATCGTGGTGAACTTGTTTCTTTACAGGATGTCCCCACGAAGGAAACCAGCTACGGTTCCAAGTTACATATGGGAATGTAACCCACCGAGCAATAAGGCCTCAGTGTCAGGACCCATCACAGTGGAGGCACTAGTGGTATGACTACCCGTTGGGCCACCAATACCTCCAGCCCCAACAATAGAGAGTGCACGTCGCATGAGTGTGTTGTATGAGTTCTAGTGACAGAGGACGCCCAGGTTTCACGGAGAGATGGACCCACAGGTAGCTATGGATTCGCTGGAGGTTGTTGTCAATGTTTTCATATTATTAAGGACACCATCCGCCCTTATAGTGATTCTTGTCGCGAGTCTGCAGCACGCAACTGCAGGTAGATGGTTGATCTTGATGCTCCAGGTGCATGAAGAGGCATCCTTACTCTGGATGGACTTCGAGAGTCTCTTCTACTCAGAGATTGTTCCAGCCATCCTCTGTGCAGTGATGATTCAGGAGTTACTTCATCTACAGCAGGGCTGTATGATAGTAGCTCAGTACTCAGCAAGGTTCATTGACAACTCACGCTACTCCACGGACATGGTGTGAGACCCATTCTTCTTGTCCTGGACTATTGAGCAATGACTTAGACATGATATCAAGAATTCGATGATCTCCCTGAGTATTCTGACGCAAGTGGGAGTACTGGAGTTATCCATTCTTGTGGGGACCTTTCTTGTTGAGCTGACAACAGCTGCGTGACCCACCACAGGATGACACATAGCGGAGTCTTCTACATCCAGCAGTAGACAGTTGATGGAGAGGTCCAAGTATATGAGGCCATCATGTGGGAGACATCAGGATACATGTTTGGTTGTGTGGGGAACACGAAACTGATCCACCTATATGAGGAGCAGGAAGTGCTATGCATGCGATGGGTAGGGTCACATGGCTTAGGACATCCAGAACCACCATGTAGATGAGAAGCGGACAGTAGAGGGACCTTCCATGAAGAGGAAGAGATTCGACCGTGGAAGTCCTATGGGAGTGGGCAGACGTGGAAGAGGAGCTAGCCGAGAAGAATGTGGTGGACGACATTTTGATACCCTACCACCACCACCACCCAGTGTTTCACCCCGACCACAGGGTGCTGGCAGACAGAGATTAGCTATGCTTCAGGCAGTCGATGCCAACAACCACGGTGCACCTGATATGATTCGAGGTACTATCTGTGTCTACCCCACCCATATTTCAGTACATATAGGCACATGTGTGAATCATTCTATTATTTTCACTTCTCTTTTTCGGAGCAAGGAGATTCTGAGGGAGCCGTTGGCTCAATACTTAAGGCTAGAGGCTCCTACGGGAGAAGACTCGATGATTACGCATTGGTGCCGGTTGTGTGAGCTTACTCTAGGATTCGAGATCATTGGTTGGGATCTTCTCGATGTGGCGTCAAGGCCTTACGACGTCATCTTGGGTATGGACTGGTTGTCTACAGACCATGCTCAGATCGACTACATTAGGAACCAAATGTGGTGTGTCCACATATATGGGACCAGGTTCACCTACAACGGTGAGAAGGGATCCTTTGCAGTATAGGATGGACTTTCGCAGAGGAGAGGCCAGCTGATCACATATCAGTTGGATAATCTCATCCTCGAAGCGGTTGATGTGAAGAGTACGAGTTTTCTTGTTGTGGTGGATCATTATGTGGATGTTTTTCTTGATGAAGTTCCAGGACTACCTCCTCATAGAGAGGTAGACTTCTTCATAGACCTGTAACCCGAGACAACACTGATAACTACTCCAGCATATCGGATGGCTCTCACTGAGCTTCATGAGATACAGGAACAGTTGGAGGACTTGCTAGGAAAATGATTTATCTGAACTACAGTTTCACCTTGGGCTTGTCCAATTTTGTTCAATAAGAAGGTGGATGGGAGCTTGCGACAGTGTGTCGACTACCGTCACCTGAATTAGGTGACCGTGCAGAACAAGTTCCCACTCCCGAGGATTGACGACCTCTTTGATCATCTCAAGGGAGCACGATGGTTCTCGAAGATAGACCTCGGGTCAGGCTATCACCAGCTCAGATTTTGAGATGAGGATGTGCATAAGACAACCATAAGGTGTCGGTATGGCCACTATGAGATCTTCATTATGCCCTTCGACATAACCAATGCACCAGCAGTGTTCATTAGTCTCATGAACATGATCTTCCAACCTTACCTCAATCAATTTGTCGTAGATTTCATTGATGATATACTGATTTACTTGACAACTGAAGAGGATCATGCCTACCACTATTGGGTTGTACAAGTTACACTCCGATAGCACCATCTTTATGGTAATCTCTCAAAGTGTTCGTACTAGATTCGAGAGGTTCATTTCAGGGGACACATCATCTCAAAGGATAGTGTTTCAGTGGATCCAGTGAAGATCGAGGTAGTACATTCTTGGGAGCCACCCATGAGCGTGATAGAGGTCCGAAGTTTCCTTGGTCAAGCTGGGTACTATCAGAGTTTTGTGCCAGATTTCCCTAAAGGTGCAGCACCACTTTCATCTTTGATGAAGAATGGGAAAAACATTGTGTGGTCAGATAGATGCCAGCAGGGCTTTCAAGAGCTGAGACATAGATTGACCAGGGCTCCCATCATAAGGATACTAGTGGAGGTCGTAGGGAATGTATTTTACTGTGACACATCAGGGACTAGACTCAGTTGTGTCCTAATGTAGGAGCGAGTAGTGATCACTTATGGTTCTCATCAGCTGAGACAACATAAGAAGAACTATTCTACCCATGACCTAGAGTTAGCAGCATTGGTTATCTCCTTGAAGATGTGGGGGTACTATCTGATGGGAAATCACTTTATAGTCTACTCTGACCACTAGAGTCTCAATTACATCTTCTCGTAGAAGGACCTGAACTAGAGATATCGGCGATGGATTGAGTTCCTCCAGGACTATGACATTGAGATATTCTATAATCCTGGTAAGGGGAACGTTGTAGCTAATGCTCTTAGAAGGAGATCAGAAATTTAGCTACTAGGAAAGGTGATAGAGAATCTAGCCACATTGTAGATATCCTTTGTGGATATAGATGGAGCTTCCTTTCTTTAGTCTCTCACAGTCACTCTTCCTCTTCCTTAGCGAGTCAGGGAGGCATAGTATGAGGGATGTTGACTGTGAGACGCGATGTGCTCAGATATCCACAGGACATGTGCCTGATGGATTTTCGGAAGGAGGGGAGCACGTCATCCTCTTTAGGGGACGTACTATGGTACTAGTTTCACTATAGGATGAAGTTTTGAGGGAGTTTCACACTTCCCCTCTAGTGATACATATAGGAGTGGTGATGATGTATCGGGACCTCAGACAACAGCACTGATGGCTAGGTGTGAAGAATCACATAGCATAGTTTGTTTTACGATGCCTCACTTGTCAGCAAGTGAAGGCAAAGCACCAAGTAACAGCTGGATTGGTACAACCCTTAGAGGTCCTAGAATGGATGTGGGATAGGATATCCATGGATATAATGACAGGGCTTCCATGTACATCAAGATGACACAGCTCTATCTGGGTGATCGTAGACCGACTCACCAAGTCGGCCCACTTCCTACCAATCAGATAGCAAGGCATAGTAGAGAAATTGGGATGCCTCTACATTCAGGAGATTGTACGGATTCATGGTGTTCCATCATCTATCATATTCAATTGAGATGCCTGATTCACTTCTCAGTTATGGAAGGGGCTACATGAGGCTTTTGTGACGTAGCTACGTCTGAGCACCGTCGTCCGTCCAAAGATGGACGACCAGATAGAGAGGACCATTTAGAATCTTGAGGACATGATTTTTGCATGTGTCATTGACTTTGGTCGCAGTTGGGAAGATCACATACCCTTGGTAGAGTTTGCATACAACAACAGTTACCACTCCACCATCGGGATGGCCCCTTACGAGGCATTGTAGGAACAACCTTGCAGATCATCTCTGTGCTGGACTGACCCAAGAGAGTAAGCACTTGTAAGACCAGAGATGGTTCAAGATATGAATGAAAAGGTGCATATCATTCAGGAGTGGATGAAGACTGCACAGAGCAGACAGAAGTCCTATGCTGATACGAGACATATACCTTTGGAGTTCGAGGATGGCGACCACGTCTTCCTACAGGTTTCAACTCGAGGAGGTCTGCAGAGTTATTTCTGAGGTGATAAGTTGTCTCCTCGATTCATCAGACCTTTCCAAGTCCTCAGTAGATTAGGAGAGGTGTATTACCACTTGGCCCTTCCAACACAGCTTCATAGGGTGCATGTCATCTTCCAGGTATCTTAGTTGAGGAGATACGTGAACAACCAGACCCACATCATCGATCACGGGGAGCTGGAAATCGATGACGGTGTGACACTCATGAAGGTCCCGGTGGAGATCAAGGATCTATAGGAGAAAGTCCAATGTGGATAGTTGATTCCTATGGTGTGCATTCATTGGCAGCACGAGAACCTTCAGGAGAGAACATGGGAGCGGGAAGCTTAGATGTGTGCTCAGTACCGACATTAATATCCCTAATGTATGTTGTATCTTTATGGGGATATAAATCCCTGAGGTGGGGGTAATGTAAAGACTCGTAAATTTTATGGAAATTTGTTTCTTAAATACTTTGGAATTTTATGAGTCTGTGGTTTCTGGCGGTGCCTGATTCTGAGGCCCGGTGTGCTCGAAATCAATTTCTGATTTTTTGTTCAGGTAAGTTTAGTAAACGTACGTGTGAGTTAGTCTATATTTTGAAACGGTGCTCGGAATATAAATCTGAGGGCACCAATGAACTAGCTGCACTTGTATTCTCTTAAGGGTACTTTTACCACAGTTTCATTTTCATGGGTGGAAAAGTTAGTTTTTAGTGATTTATAAAAAATAAAAAAAATGTTGTACACAATTTTATTTATCTTTGGTTGTTATTTCCTACAAGGGGAAGTTAGGAGTGGGTCCCACACCCACATACACTCCCATTAGAGGGTAATGTGAGGTGGGGCCCACAAAATCCCATAACTTTTCATCTTCCCTTAAACCCCCATTAACTCCCCTTAATTTATTTTGACAACTCCTCTCTTTTAAAATTTTAAACTCTCCACCTCCCTCTCATTAAGTATGCCAACAAAATTAATTAATAGTTTCATTAATTTATTTGTGGGTAAGAATTTCTTTTTATTTTTTTAGAATTGCATGGAAATTCTATTTTATTGGGGGAAGCCTTTCTAAAATATTTTCTTGGAAAATATTCGGGGGTGGAGCCTTTGGAGAATTAGAGTAGAGCTTCATCCCTCACCAACGAAAAATGCGAGAAACGATATACTCTCAAAGACTGAGGCAAGAACGTGAGGCGATGCTCGTGAGGAACACATTCATCCTTTATTCTTCGTCCATGTCAATGTAGAAGACCCCAGTCACCCGAAGCGTCATCTATGACAAAAACTATTCCTCCAACATCGACGGGATGACACCATTATCTGTGACGCCGTCTTCCATGACGCCTGACTACAGCGACTCTCATCTTCCATGGCTCGATGACATGCGACGTCAATTATTGAGGTAGGGGGTTTGATATAATTTGATGTGAATGATATTTTTTCATTCTTGGTGAATGTTTGATTTGTCTTTAGCCAAATGATATCACCTAACGTGGAGGGTGCGGGCCGAACGAACAATGCCCGATGACCATCCGATGATACTTTAATATTTTTTTAGGTGGCGGAAATCTTAGGCAATGGTGACCATAGGAAGCGGAAGCCGTGTCCCAGCCGCGTATAGAAGACCCGTGGCCCTCAATCGCGGGTTTCTCGACAAATGAAGAATCGGCCTGTCATATGAGAGCATGTTGGTGGAACTGTTGCGCCCCATGGTGCCGTGCAGCGGAGGGCCATGGTCCGCGCTATGCAGACCGCTTCGGCGTGCGAACCTGCCGGCTCGTCAGCCGGATGGTTTGGAGGAGGTCGCGACACTCGAAGGTGCCGCGTGGGAGTACATCGGCCCACCCATGCAGGTCGCTCGCATCAGTAAGACTGGTCTAATTCGGTCGGCTGGATAGGAGGGTGGTGCCGCCGGTTCCGGAAGTCACCCTCCACCCCCCCTCGCATCATCTCGGCCAGCTAGTCGAGCCGCACATAGCTAGGTTGGGAAATGAATTATCAGGCCGGGTCGGACCCGTCGAGTCAGAACGAGACGACCCGCCAGCTCACCGGGCTTGATGGGTCGGGCCCGTTTTTTCTTAAATGCGAATAACTTTTCAACTATGCATCTGATCGACTTTCCGTCTGTGACACTGGGATCTTCATGACAATAAAGTTCTTTTGCAATACTCTAAGTGAGCTTTGGAACACTTTGGAAAATGATCGGGTTTGGAACGAGCATAATATCAATCGGGACCCTGGAACGGAAAAACCAATATCTTTCAGACATGGCATCTAATTGAAGCACTATCTATTGCATTGGGTTCCTCTCGACGAGACGGAACATTGGGATACATATATTCAGAACTTCGTGATAGTTGATGTATTGACCCCTTGGCTTGAAGAGCGGACCGTCCCGAAATCGAGCGTGATGTGTGCGGGAACCCTAGAGATGGCTGCGACTGCGATGACTATCATAATGTAATCCTCTGTGGGTTCGACAACGACGAAAATTGTACTGGAATCCTTCGTGGCTTCGACAGCGATGACTACTCTACATGTATCCTAAATTGGTCCGACATTTTGACTTCTGTACTTGAATCCTGAGTGGGTCTGACAGATTAGCTGGTCTTGTATCTTTGGTGGGTCTGACAGCTTAGCTGGTCTAGTATCCTATGTGGGTCTGATAGCTTAGATGAATCAGAGAATACATCTGATCATCTCTATTTCTATATGAAATATTTGTACCCGTGTGTGATCAGTCTTGAATTTCAATCATTATCATCGATGTGATTGACTTTCTTTCCTGTGTGGACTAGGTTGTGCCTGGGCTCGATAGTGGGATCCGAACTGAATTGATAACTTAGGTATATGGATGGGATTATACCTATGTTAAGTTGGTTGATAGTTTGTGAATGTATAATTCTTATTTGGTTTGTCCTAGGTGGATTTGGGGAGACCTTCTAGGGTATCGGGGTCCCTAATGAGCATCTTACACTCACCCATGAACGGGCTATGCCCGCACTATATTGTGTTTGATGCAGACGAGGGACAACATAGATCGAGGTACAGTCTTGTAGAGCTAGACGGTACCTGTCGGTGGACCAATTGGAAAGACGTACACGTAGTATACTAATGGACCTGAGGTGTTGAGGAGGCCATCCCTACCCACCATTCAGGTGGGATTCCTGGAGGACGACTCGGTGGTTGCTGTTTTACTTTACTGTAGTTGTAATAGCTTTTCAGTTGTATTGTACTTACTGTTAGGAAAATATTTCCTACCGCTTTCCTTTCAGTACATACTTTTGTATTAAATATTACTTAGTGCTTTCTTCTATTGAGTACTCCATTATGTTTGTTTACTTTTATAAAGGCAATTACTTCCCTTTTTATCATGATTTACGCCTTTGGTGCTAGTCGCCAACCCCTGGCCTCTGGAAGGATGGCTTGGGGTAGTCACGACACGGGCCCTGAGGATGGGTCGTGACAATGTAGTTTATAAATAACATGTTTTCTGGATATCAAAGAATGATAAATAAAGCATATCAGGTGATGAAACAAGTATCCATCCATCATGAAAAGTGCCTGTAAAAATGTATTAAATTACACAATAGCATTCAAATGATGGTTTTGGTAGTTTCTATATTAACATGTTTTTCTATGGGTTCCAAAACATGACACTATATGATTAATTATATGTTTATATATTTCTACAATGACATGTTCCAATAGGTTCACAAGAAAAATCTCTCTAGAATGTCATTAGATTCATTTAAATTAGATATTAAGAATAAATTCATGACTAGATTTTAGAGTATTATTTATTCTAGTAATGTGGATCACATAAATTCAATCAGGAGATATTTGATCTTAGAATATGTGAGTGATATGTTTTCTCTTATTTTATTCACAAGGTAATAAAAAAATGACTATTTATTCACCAGTTTTGTGAGTAGATAAATATAAATATATATTTAGTTATGTGAATATTAAAATATGAATTTATTTATATGTTCATAGAATATAATAGTTTATTAGAGTATATTTATCATGGTTAATGATTTATTGGAAATGATGTATTTTAATTAATATAATTTATATAAATATTTATATGTTTAATTAATAAATAATCATATACCTATTTAATTACATATGATATAATAATAATAATAACACAAATATTTTAATTATTATTTGACATGGATAATAAATTACAATATATAATTATATTAGGTAAATTGTTTAATTATACTTATTTAACATAATGATTCAGTTATACATCATATCATTTTCTAGGATATATATGTTCTATACAATAGATAAACCTCTAGAATTCGTTCAATAGGTAGAAATAATTTTCTTCCCTCTCCCTTAGATATAATGTAAAGAGAACTACATTTATTATTTTAATCAAGTATTAAAAACATAATGCACTTAACTCTCCCGTTATACAACCCAGAGTTTTAACAATTAACATTCATATATTTATGTACTATGTGTGTATATATCTAGAAAAATATTTGATTTGATTCTCTACCACAACAAGAGATCTAGAGAAAATCGATTTAGAGGATATTCGTGGATGATTTTATTTTGATATAAATAAATTATAAATTAAATGTGTAAGATTTAAACCATTGATTATATGTAACTTTCTTTATGGTAATAAAATATTATCAATTGATATGGGGGAAACCTGAAATTGGTCATCCAATAGATTCTTCTACTGCACCCTAGAACCTAAACTATACATTAATTTAAAATAAAAAATACTTCTTAGTTATAATTAATATAAATATTGTGAGTGTAGTTAAAAAATGATTAACTATATTTAGAAAAATCACTAGAAATATATTGTTTTTAGTATTAAGAGTCTAACCGTGAATGGTTCCCAACAAAATGAATCCCTTAAAGGAGTCAGTGTTTGATCGGGGTGTAATCATAATGAATATAATAGGAAGGTAGATTTTGAATGAATTATTCTAGAAAAAAAGTAAACTAGAATACTGAGTAAGGTGATGTTCCATTATATGTTCATATGAAAGGGACCATATAATCAATATTTTATATGATTCAATATGTAGAATAAATTCCTAAACCATTGTATTTTGATGTATTTAAATTTTACTACTCTTAGGTTACATTCAAGAGGTTCTAATCGATGATAATATCTATCAAGGGCATTAGCTGGTTGTGTGGGATGATTTTCCCTTATGTAATAAACCTACATGAAAAAAATAAATCAATAATATGATTCAGTAAAAGAATATAGAATAACTGGAATGGGAAACCAAAAAATAATAATAGTGTCCAAATAATAAAAAAGTCAATCTAAAGACACAAAATAAAATTACTCAAGATAAAATGTCTGAGGGAACCAATGTGGAAAGACTCCAAATCATACAACTCAATAGAAAACCCAAGATAGAACCCTAGATAACCACAATCATAGTGTCACAAATCCCCATATGTAAATTATGAATCCTTCTCATTTTATATATGAGGATTAAAATCATCTTAATACACACCATGTTGCATACAATGGGTGTGAGTTTATAAACTAGCTTGAAAACTATGACACATAGCTGAACTGATACTAAAATAAAAAATTGGAATGTTCAAATTTTAAATAAAATAAAATAATTGAAGAATAATGAACACCAACAATAAATATATTTAATATAATGTCGTAAAATAACATACAAGAAACACATCAATGTAATGAACTGACAAATTAATGAAAAAAACAATGTAACCACATCTTTGATGATACTCATGAACAATCCAACATTCAAGAGGTTTGTATCCCACCAATACCACGTCATCACTTAGTGGTACAATCCAGTGAGCCATGAAATTTGAAATGAAACCATGTATATCAAACATTTTTTTCATTATGTATATTAGCACGCAAAAATAAAAAAAATTACATGCCATGTTCTTTCATTAAAAACCTTTATTTTGGAAACCGAACTCAATTTGTCATTTAATCCAACACCTTGTTGGATTAACCAATAATTATTCATTTTAAACCAACTATTCTCGTGGAATATCCAAACAGTATATCAAAAGATTTTTCCAATAAAATAATAATCATTTTTTTCATAACACAACTATCCTTCATATTCATTGACAATGTTGAAAAAGAAGACAATATTCTTACCTCGAATGATTTTGGTGCAAGAATCTATCCCATGATCTCAAATATGTGTAATATTTAATCTATTTATAAAATAAATTATAATGAATATTTATAAAAAATTTAGTTAACTAGTAGAACTGGGTAAGGTACACCCAATATAAGGTTTGTATTTAATGAAATGTAGGAGATCAAGGAGAGTGCTGAAGAAAAATTTTATTACACTTAATTTGATAGATATAATGCCCTATAATCCAATGAAATTGACTTGTGTAAGGAAGGGGATTACCTAAATCTCATTAAAGAGTTCTAGAAATTTATTGAAGGGTATATATAATTCAAAATGTTAGCTTTTAGGATGGTTTATTGTTTTTAATAAATTAATATTAAATTTTACATTCCGGAACGTTAGAATTCATAGTTCTAAAGCCTTGTACTAACCAAAAAAAATTAGTTATATCAATAATTTTTCAATTTCATTTACTTATCAAATGATTTTTCTAAATACTTAACTAAATTTACTCATTTTTAGAAGAACCCTACCTCTCATATAATTCATAGGAGATTACTGCATGGTTTCCCATGACTGTGATAAAACCATGTGATTGACTAAACCTATCAAAGACTCCATAAGATATTAAAAACCATATTTATCTATAACATAATCATTGTATAACTTCAATATAATATAAAATAGTGAAATATCATAAACTAGGTGTTTTACACTATACATACCATAGGGCATTCCATGCTTAGGATGTTGAATGATAGTTTTGTCTTTAAAGAGTTATTGCCACTTAATTAACTTAATATTAATTATTTACTTTCCCTATTCATAAATATTGGAAAAATTACTTAATATTAATAGAAAAAAAGATACATATCCCTCATAAAATCTTTCATTTCTTATGAATAATAAAAAAAATTGGGCATAGATAAGTATATTATATAGTGGAAGAGTAACATGGTATGAAAAAATTATATTAGTTCGATCAATTAAGTACATATTTAATTTAGACACAGAGATAACATTTTAAATATCACTTAATGTTGGTGGTAAGGGTATATAATATAAAACATCAACAATATGATCCCAAGTCATAATTTATCGGATGTACTGATGTCTAAATTTCAATTTATATCCCAAAAAGTAGTGAAAAAATGTTGGTGACACATTAAGAAATATTTTTTCACTAATGATAATCTATAAGAGTCATAAAATATTAGTTTCATTTTATTTTATTTAGATATTGGTTATTTTCATTTTTTAGTTGATCATTTATCTTTTTATAGTAGTCTTCTGAATAAAACATAGACTAACCCATGAATTTTTCAAAATTAATACTAAAAAAGATGATATTAACATGGATAGACATACATTTAATTAATGAGGTTATCTTTTATCATAACCTACTAACTTTTTTTATATTAAAAATCCACCAGTGGAAAATGGTTTTCCCAAGATTCATTCAAATCCATAACACAATAATTGATAATTTATTCTAATTGTTGTGTCATATATTTTTATCAGATATCCATTTTTGATTATATATAATCTCATGGTAAGCCAAGTTCCAAATTACTGATATATGGATCACCATAACCATTAAGTGAATAAAGGGTCACAATTAGAGATAATATATTCATATACTCCCAAGAATCTCACCACATCCATTATATAGTGTTTTTCTAACTCATACAACATATTTTATGCTGGAATTATAATGAAATTTTTTGATGTGGAGAGTCAATCCACAATCACTAAATCTTAATCAAGAATTAGAAGTATCATTGGGAGATCGATGAAAAAGACCGTATAAATCTATTCTAGATTCTACAAGTATATATACATCGACTATAATATGTATGATGATATCTAGTCTAACACCTTTACCTATTGGATGGTGAAACATCTTTTAACATATATAGAAAACATCTATTTCACACCTAAAAACTAAATAACATCTTCATTGCATTATATATTTTTTGAATACCCAAGAGAGCCTCTAATTTTAATGGTAAAATTCCTAATGAAGTTGTTATTGATAGGATGAAAGAAAAAAGATTCAAAATTAAAAGAATAAAAAATGTTAGAATCCACTGAAAACATTATATAGTCTCCTCGCCATTGAGTTCTAACTTCACGGGAAGGTAATGTAGTATTTATTTATCATCCCCAAAAATCATACATAATAAATCATTAATAGGATTAATGGGAATGAAAATAAATTATTATTTCATTACGTTCTATCCCAATTCTTGTCCATAATTACTCCTATAAGATGTCACCTTTCTAGAGCTTCTCTATTAAATTTTCTATATGATATTTTTCGTAAATACTCGAACACTGATTATCTTTTATATGGTGTATAAACAAATTCATATTATAAAATATACGGATATTTTATCAATAGGTAATTTCTTAGGTTTAAATTCAATAGTTAAAAGATGTGTTACAATAATTTATGATATATCATCATTGTTAACTTTTCACTAAATATGCAGTGGATCCATATTTTTTGTTCAGGGAAGGACACATCTAATTCAATATCATGTGATGGATAATTATTTTTATTTTTAGTTATTTGGAACACTCCCTAAGTAATCACATGGTATTCCTACAAGAGAAAAGAACTCAGTCATGATCCAAAAGAATCAAAATTTATCACATATCCTTTTCCAATATCTGAAAATATAATTAAAAGTGATTAATTGAGATAATAATTATGTTATTGAATGGATTTTTATAAATAATCTTTCTATTTGAATCAAGTGTCCTTTCTAGTCAAATTATTCCTAGAAGAATTGAGACATGAGTTTTCCCAAAAAATGAAATGATAAGAGAATGATAATATAAGAATAATTTATATATTAGAGATGTTTATTTGGTAGTTTCCAAGATACCACTACATTGACCCTTTCAGGATCGATAGATAATCCACATGAAAAAATTACATGACTAAGTAAACAATCTTGTTGTATTATGAATTAACATATAGAGAAATCAATATAAATTTAGTGATCCTATAATATGACTAATATAATATATATGTTCCTCTCATAGAAATTTATAGTGTGATATTAACTAAAAATATTTTCAAAAATATCATAAAAATATCATAAATGTACTTTTGGAAGATGTGATTAATTATGGACATAAAAATGTAATGGTTCATTATTATGTCCAAAGTAAATGGTGATGTATTCACAGTGACCATAATTACATTGAAATGTTATCTTTGAAATATCATCATTCATTATTGGAGTTAGGGATACCCATAATGTAAATAAATTTTTGGGAACTATATTTATCCCTTTAATTGATCAATGAGTCCATTAATTCAAATAAGTGGAGTCTAATTATTAATCATAACATAATTAAATTTATGATAGTCTAGAAATAAACTATGAAAATCTTCTACCTTATTCACAAAGACGAATTGAGTGAAACCATGTGATGTTATTAGTTTAATCTATTTCATTATAGTAAATCCATCTAGAAAAATAATTTTCATAATTTATATAATTTAATTTAATATAATAAAACTGAAATTGGTCTCATTCCTAGAAGTACTTCTATAAAAAATCGTTTTGGTGGTATTCTAGAAAGATCAGTTGAAAGTGCATAATTTTACCCATATAATATAAAAACTTATACTCCCATTATATTTAATAGAGAAAAACGTTTTCACTTCTTTCTATAAAGTTATATTTCCATAAACTAAAAACAAGGGGTCAACTCTACCAACATTGATATCCTACTCCCTTTTGAATAAGTGAATAGAAGCATCTGAGTTTGTGAAGGGTACTTATTGGGAATAACAGTCGATATGAGCTTTTAATTACCTTATCCAGTCCATCTAAAAGATAATATAAAATATAAATATTCCCAATATTATTCAATCCCACAATAGTACCCTTATTTAATGCTAATGGGAAAGTATATACATTTTAATTGGCATTATTCCGAATTCTCTATGGGTTTTTTGAAGCTCTGAACATGTAGAATTATATCAACATTAACCAATAATTAATTTACCAAATTTCAATTATGAAAAGGGTGAAATGAACCAGTATCAAACACTAGATTGTAGTGGAGAATAATTATACCATATAACATCAAGGGGACCAATTTTAGGGATTTTATATTCAACTTAACTGAATAAATTTTTAATTAAAATACCACTAAGTAGTCCATGATTCCTTTTATGATGGTATTATATAGATTAATGGTGTGTTCCCTAAATCATATTGGGTTTTTCTAATTTTATGGTGAGTAATATTTTAATTGGACCTCTCTAGATGACCATGAAAGATCTGGGACAGATTTGATCCATCTTCCTCAATTCCATTCTTATGTATTATACAATAATTTTGGAGATGTATTTTTTAAAAACAATTTTTAGAATCTTGGGGTGATATTTTAAAATCAAATTCCTATAGAATTAATTTTAACAATTGAAAAAAACTGGGTTCAATACTACAACGTGGTGGAAAATAGACATTAATGATGTTCTGATTCCTTCGATACCAACTTAAATTAGAGTAGGTTTCTCTACCCATCTTATTTCCAATGTGTGATTTTCCACACATTTCTATAATGAAAAAAGTTTCATTCTATCTAAATTCTTAACAATTTCCCTTTCTTAAAAAACATAACCTTTTGACCATGTCATTAAATTCATGGATTAAGAAAATTACCACCACAGAATGAATAAATATTCACAACATTACCCCAATGATACACACCATCAAGAGAATTCTAGCTAAAACCATAGGAGAAAAAATATTCTATTACTAAATAGGGATATATATTCAATTATAGAGATATTTCCATTCTTTCATGTAAATAAATCTATCATCTCGTATACTTTTAGGTTATATAGATTTTTTTAATAATTATTCTAATTTATCCTCAATAATTACTCTGTAATGATTAGATTGAAAAGATAGTCCCATTATTTTGATGTGATATCCTCTATTATATATACCACTACCATTAAATTTACATGATTAAATTTTCAAAGAAAAATGAATTATATATTGATCATATTCAACTTTAATGAAGCAGCACATATCAAAATGATAATCCACCTAAACCGGCTCATCATAATGTGGTGAGGTACAAAAATATAACAAAACTAATTATCATATATATAAAATAATTCAAAATAAATGTTTACTACATGTAAAAAGAGATAAAATATATAATAGACATACTATAGAATCCAAACATACTAAAATATAAAAAAAAATATTCCATGAAAGGAAAAAAAGTCTATATATTACCCACTATCACTTCCAAACTATCCCAATATAAGGGAAAATAAAAACAAAATGTCAAAATTCTATTCAATTCCATTCCCTTTACCTGAATCCTGAAAAACAACATCTATAGACACACATAGGAAAGTTATTGTGTGTGTAAAAATACTTGTAGGATTAACCACATAATATATAGTATGTATAATATCTAGATAGCATTAGTTCTATCTTTAAAAAAAATAAATCATTACAAATAATTTTCATACGTCAAAACAATTTATAATTATTTCTTTGGTTTTCATAAACTCCTTTCAAATTGATATGATAAATAATATGTAAAGTGCATGGAATAATAATGAAACAATAATCAATAGAATCCATTTTACACCAGAAGATGGAAAAGTATGTAATTAAACCAAATCAATCATATGAAAACATGTGGAAAAATTACCATAGCACAACCCATTTTATAATGATTCAATAATATATGATAAATCACAACATGTGGGATATAACCTAAATGTATACATATTAAACATTAAAAACCATGCTCCAATCCAAGAATATAGATCATGTCATCTATATAACCTATGAATGAATTATAAATAGTTAAGTAAAATAAAACCATCAATGGTGTTATAAAAGCTATGAGTGACATGACTATTCTAAACACACCCAAGGGTAACCATTGTTCTAGGTTTGTCTGATAAAATATAATAATCCCCGATAATAATTTATAAAACATGTTTAAATAAAAGTCATTCCATTTCGGTAATTGAACCACTATTAATAAACCAAAACCACTATTCATGAATTTTATCAAACACATTTTTTAAAATAATTTATTTTAATAAAAACTTCTTTAAAACCTAAATTAATTACAAAAAAAATCCAATATTATGAAAAATATATTAAATTCAATAAATAACTGAAAGGAAAAGAAGAAATACTATGTAATTAAATTATATAACCTTCTGTTTTGAGACACATAAATCATGATTAAATGTAGTATTATTCACCATCTAAAATGGTTATCAGTGAATAGATTGATGGGTCCTCACAAGCGCAGATCTATAATAAATAAATAAATTATATTTGGAACCCCATAGATCAAGAATTCATAGAACCCTTGTGTTCAAGAATATATTGAAGATTATATCTAGTGTGTATCATTAAATAAAAGTAAATATATGATAATAATATAGTATGCCTCGATGTGATCTAGGAATAATGAAGGGTATTGCAATAAATCCTTAATACACAAGTCTCTTCAGCACCTGTGAAATATTATTTCAATCCAAAATGAGGTATGTGGTGATTGTGAATGAAAAATAACAATGGTAAAAGGGTAAAAAAACTTCTTAATGGATTTGGGTGCCACACATGGCTATGATACACTCTCATATAAAAAATGTGGGCTAACCTTGTGTATCTATTGTCTCAATATAAATAGATATCTCAGATCAACCACACGGTTTTTTCAAATCAAGGAACCCCTTGGGAAAACTCCTAGAACCCACACGATATTCCCTGTTGAGCAATAAAGTTTTAATTACTGAGCTCAAAAAATGGGTAACACCACTATTAAATCACATATTAATCCCTCGTTGATACATAATATTATGTACTGACCATGCACACATCATACACTAAGACTAACCTCTCCAAAAATCTCCATCTTCAACCTACCTTCTATTAAATATCTAGAATCACACTAATGAAAAAAAATATTAAATTAATTTTTACATGAGATCTTGTGGGTATAATAATATTCTACATCATAAAATATTTATATTCCTAGAAAGTAATCATGATTCTAGACATATAAAAAGATAATGATATCGATGCCTCATAAATGACTCCAACTCGAATGTATCATGTTATCCAGTTTTCTCATCCTTAGTACTATGAATAGAGGTATTATTTTATTGTTAAATACCTGATCATAGAGATCAAAATATGAACTAGTTTCTTAACAATAATAGTAATGAGATAAATATTAATATCCTCACACTTTATCATATAAGATGAATCCATTTTATACCTTAGAATCTGTGAAACATGAACCATATCATTGATTGATGTAAACTTGTGAAGTAAGTCCAACCTATACAACACCTTTTCATTCTATCTATAATATCTATGGATCTTACAAACCTTGGTGATAACATACCCTGCTTACCAATTCGACGATCTCCCATGTTAGGTGAATCATTGACAAGAACATGATGTGAAAACAAAAACATTAGTGGTCGATGATTATGGGTTGCATTGGATTTTTGATTACTTTGTTATATTAAGAAACTGTTTCCGATCAGCTCAACCTTTTTGATCATCACATGAATTAGACTCATCGAAACTAAGGACATATTTCCCAACTCTACAGATCATAAGGGAGATCATTATGGCCACCGATTAAATTATTCAATGTTATTCATTTCTACTTAATCAAAATGAGTTGTTTATAGGAATATTTGACAAGATAAAAATAATTTTTTAAATATCCTCCAAAATCATGAAGGCATTCTCGTAGTATAGCCTCATAAACCTATAAATCAATCATGGTATTTCAATCTATTTGTAAATGATATGTCATCATAAACATCAAATGAGGACTATCACCTCTTGAAAAAGTTTCTATAATCTAGATACGAATGAGAGATTCCTACTAATAATAGTGATATAGGGAACCACATGAAGTCTCACAATCTCTTGGACAAAGAATTCTAAAAAAAATCACTTTATTCATATAATTTATATTTAAAATAATTAGCTATTTTTTTTAATTTGTTTAGTGATCACACAAATTGAATCAATACCACTAGTATTCTATGGAAGACAAGTAATAAAGTCTATTGAAATCACCTCCCACTTCCATACTAGAATGGGTAATGGTTGGAACAAACTAGCAGGTATCTGATTTTATACCTTCATTATATAAAAAGGGCGACATCATGATAAGAAATATGAAACTGAAAACAACTTCCTAGACTATCAATATTATCATATCAATTATTGATATATTTTAAAAGACCCACGCTACATGGACCAACTAGACTGTTGTCCATTTTTTATAAACTCCAACCTCAAATTAATTAGAATAACCAACCTATTACAGATGCACAATTCCCCACTGAAGACTGAGACCTCTTACCCAAGATTTAAAAACCATTAAATATTTTACTATAGCATTGGAACATGGTTTATGAATCCTTTTCATTATAAAATCACTCGTCAAATGATGATTCATATTTCATCAAATACAATTTCATTTTCTCAACATCCTATTTCACTTGGAGTCTCATCTATATGAAGACACTCATAATATAACATTCATTAACTAAATCATTGATGTGTTTGTTTAAAAAAAATTCACATTCCATTATGGAGAACATTTACTTTTCCATTAGTATATATTAAATCAAAATAAATGTTCTAAAGATTCTCAATGTAGTGTCATTGTCACATGTTCAAATCCTTAGATGAAAAAATATAGATAATGTTCTTATGATTAGAATAATCAGTAATTCTCTCCTCAACGTGATAGTGACACCATTTTTTGAGTGAATGAATAACCGATACAGACTCTAGATCATGGGTATGGTAGTTCTTCTCATTATGTAATAAATGATGTGATCCATAGGACAATACTTGTTTCCACTTCATCAAAACACTTCCCAATCCCATACCAGAAGAATTTGGAAGACATCATAACCTAATCCTAGTTTCGAAAGATAGAAAATTGTTTCTAAATTCATAATTATATTCATTTTATCAATTACCTCTAACATTTTTCATTCCACTCAGTCATTAAACCCTTATGGGTTACATATGTCATCAGAGATTTGATCATGGAAAAATACTAAACAAACCATCTGTAATAACTAGATAATAATAATAAGATAAAAATATCAAAAAAATCATGGGTGACCCAAAGACAGAACTACCAGTATCTTCTCTAGGTCAACTAATATTGACCTTTTATATATGACATTCCATAGAAATTTCACATCCCAAATCCAAAACTCGCAATTATGAATCTTTCAATACATATTTTGTTCCCTCACAAATCATAGAATGATTTCATAATAGTCCATTCTATCTTTCACGACATAGACTACACCAAAATATCATTCATAAACAAAACAATAATAGATTACAAGAACTGATCCAATCTCTAGTTCATTAATGAAATAAATAAAATAAAATCATTAGAATGACTGAATTACTTAATAAGAAACGTGAAATAATCATACCAATATGTAAATATTTTCTTCGGTATATACTCTTCTTGGAGTTCAAACTAGTAGGAAACTAACCTAAGCTCAATTTTTTTAAAAATATTGATCCTTTATAAGATGATCAATGAGATCATCAATAATAAGAAATGGATGTTTATTTATGGTGGTCACTTGATTGAACTCTTGATAATCCACTGTAGTGCATAATGATCTGTTCTTCCTTCATAGAAATTTGGACATGGGATGATCATTGTGACATGCACAGAGGAATAAATCACTTAGCCTACAGATATGAAAAATGTAATTTATATTCCATAACCATAGCCAGTTCTATATGATATGATGAAATAAAATGGGAAATCACAGTAGAGATAATATCAATGGTATAATAATCTATTCTCTATAAAGGGAAACCAAAATAATCATTTGAAATGTCTTAGGGGTACACGCACACCAATACATTATGTATAATTATCAATAAAGGGCCAAAGGGATCCTAAAAAATCTAAAAACAAACAAGATATTATGCCATCATAAGGAAAACATGCCAAAACCATCTCGATTAATAGTATCACTCACCCTAAAAAACATGAGTCACCCCATCAAAAGATAAACATATAACATGATGCTGATGATAACATAAGATATGGACTCAAAAAATGATTATCCTCAACATTCCATGTATCATGTTGAATATGTAATAATCATGAACTAAGAGGAGCCACACCTTATAAAAATAATATATCCTCGACCGACATTAAAGGAACTTATGACTTTTTTAGACCTATTTTCCAAATTCATGGAAATATATAATAAGTATCGAATAGTATTCAAACGTAATCCTAACATGTAAACTAACTTTGACGATATAAAATAATGAGTAGATTCAGTATCAATTCATGATAGATCTATATAACATGTAATTGAAACCTTACCTATAATAGTTTCTAGCCCTATTTTATATTCCTCTAATATACATTCTATAACATAAATTCCTCCCATTACATGTCCTCCCAGAGAATACAGAGACACCTAAATACCTCCATTCATCTCATGATAAAACAAAAAACCCTTAGAAAAATCTATATGAACATATAAAAACATGGTGAAATTTTATCCATCTTTACTTCACTATGATATCCATTTAATAAATGCATCATAAGGTCTATAAGTCAATAATGAATAAATGTAAAATTATTTTCTATATTGCTAGACTTTAGATGATCATTTCTTCTACCTTGGTAGCTGAAAACCTATATTTTTTCAAATTTAGCCCCTATAACTAGTCCTGTATGAAACTGACCACCATTGTGCATAATGTTCTAGAAATAAGACACGCCATTGCTAATGGTTTTATCAATTGATATTCAACTTAAATCAGTCCTTCCAACCGTGTTTGGGTATGCCAAAGTTTCTTTGTAAACTACCTCCATAAATGTCAAAAGTCACATGGGAATCAAAATCTATTAAATTTATTCCTTCAATCCTTTATGTAATCATTGGTCACTAGGTCTAGTTCATAATTTACCAACCTAGAAAAATGGGTTGAATAATTACGAATTATGTTATTCCCATTCTCCAAGGTTAGAAACTATCATATATCACAACACATAATGTATTAAGGTAAAACTATTTTATAAATATATCATTCAAATAATTATATTTATGACCCTCATGAAACATAGATTGCAAAATATAGTCCCACCTTCTCCTTCCTAGTCCCTTGAGAATGTATTTGGAAAAAACTAAAAAATAGTGTCCCTAAAAGAATTCAAGAAGTAAGAAACCCCTTAATATTCTCAAGAATCCCCTTGGACTCTTATGGTCCTTTTTCACCAAGGGAGATGTGTTGATGATAATTAGTGAATTCTAAGCCATAATCCACCAAACATCTTGAGTTCCCAACACCTACATAACAAAAAGTCAAAATTCTGTGGATTATATATTCAACCAATAGGGTCCACCATTTGATTCCATAGAAGAACATGTCCAGCAACACGCAAACATAGATTTATAAGATCTATTCTTATTGGAATCCTGAAATTATTAAAATAAAAATAAAAATAAACATTGGATTAAATTCCAAAATCATCATAATAACATCTTAATATCATAAAAATTCCTTAAAACATCGATAATTTAATGAAAATGAATTATACTAATGAATCGTAACACATTAAGATGTAATAGGTATATTTAACTAATGACCTCATACAATTCATTCAATTGACCAAAAACTCCAAGTCACAAACTTAGAAATGAAATTCTGACCACCCATGGTAACTTATGTTCAGACACTAATGTGTGATGGCTAGAAACCCCCTTCTTGTAGAACATAAATTCTAAAGGTCCTAAATCATGTCTAGAAAATAAATAATACCAAACCCATGAAGTTTTATCAAACATTAGGTGGGGTATTCTCTCTAATACCATTCAATAATAAAATTTCATAGGTTATCATGACAATCAACCTTAGAAGGTTCCCCATATTGATTTGAGGTGCAACAATATAATGAAAAATGTCTCACACAACATAATACAAGATAAACTACAAATTTAAAATAAATAATAACTGATCAAACATATACGATACGTACAATCCAATATAAACAACCTAATATGAAAAATAATATTTCATGTCGTGAATAAAAATTCTACATGTGACAAACTGTCAACTCCAAACCATCTCACCATGAAAGAGAAAAGACAACAAGAGAATGTGTCAGGCTACATGATTCCCATTACAATACGTATATCCTACAAAAAAGTATACAACCTCCCAAATGAAATATATAAGGGTGTTAGCCTAAATACCAGTAGGACTCCACCATAGAATCTATGATAATTCTAATATAATGATTGCATTACTTCTTTATTTAAATCAATTATTATTTTACGTAACATTTTTATATATCAAAAAAATGGGAAATTCATACTGGTACATTATAAAAGACATTAATATTAACATGGAAATGAGTATGAAAAATTAATGTGATAATAATGAATGAAAAATAAATATAATCAATGGGGTACACCATATGAAATGCAAGTAAAAAATACAACCAAGATATAATTAATCATGTGAAACCCTGTGAGAAAATAACTATGAAATAATCCATCATGTGATAATCCAAACATAATATTCAATGATCTTTTTTTGGGATTTAATCTAAGGGAATAGATATCATAAATAAAATATTAATATACAATATAGGCCTATATTGGAATTAACCAGTATGACCTCTAGTGTAATTTCCCACACCAAATTGAAAGAAAAGCTTATGTGACATTGCAAACACTATGAGAGACATGTCAATTACCAATTCACTAAAGGTTACCCAATGTTATAAGTTTTAACAAAAACTTTTGAAAAGACATGATATAAATTTATAAAGCATTTTATAAGAAAATAAATTTCCTTTCAGTGATTTAATATAAATATTTAATCCAAAACAACATTTGAAGTGTATTATCATCCACTTTGTTTGAAGAAAAAATTTTCAAAGAAAAACAATTTAAAACATTATTTATTTTAAAAAACCATTTTAATAAAAAATAAATTAAAATAAATGATTCAACATAATAAATTTCTAATAACAATAAGAAATTTATAGAATTATCCATTTATATTGAGACAACTAACTCAAGAACATAGGTAAAACTAATATTTTTTTAAAATAGAGATTGAGGGTGAGTAGATGGAGTCCTCACAATCCTAGATTAATATTATATAAATAAACAATCTATTGAAACCCTTATTTCTATAATAAACAACCCCCTTCAATTCTATATGATGATCAGAGAAGTTATCTAGTTAGGATATTTGAATAAAAGGAAGAACAGGATTAGGAACAAACAATTATTGGTTTTCATTTCATAATAATGATGGAAACTTTCCAATAATCCCAAAAAATAGATGTATCTAGAGCTATATGGAAGGATTATTTGAAGATGTAATAATATTAGGGACTGATAAGTTATAAAATGAAATGTTGAAAAAATTAAAAATTTACATTTAAAGTATTATAGTGTTGAAAAGGGATAGGTTGTACAGTTATAAAAAACATGAGTAATAGTGTGTGGATACCGTCTCGGCATTTAAGGATTACTAGGACCATCTCCATCATTTTGTAAAACCATTAAGATCTATTTCACACATGCTATGACCACATATATTATTTCCTGATGAGCTACACTATTGAAATAAATTTGTTCATCCCATGAAATATACATCTATTAAAACAAAGGGTTATACAATAAAGTTACAATACTGTTAGTACGAACCATGTGCCAACCATCCTCTGGGAATTACTTCTGTAAAAATATCCCTTTTTAACCCATGTTCCCCCCAAACAACTATAACTAATTTAAAAACATCCCATATTAAATTTATGAAAACCTAATATCTAAAGGGCATTACATGAACCATGTTTCATCCAAGTTAGATTCTAAATAACCCGAATAAATTAGTAGATTCTATTTCCAAAATTAAACTATATGAATAGTATATAATGGTCTCACAATATGATTCCCTTGATACACATCATAATATTATTTCACTATTATCTAAAAAGGTTCTTGGTATACCTATGGTTCAAACTCAACCACTTTCTATGTCACTATTTTGTTTTGGTTTCTAGGTCTTCTAACTACTTCTATTATTTTAAAACCATTGTAACGTTATATACTCATAAAAAAAGCATATATAATCTTCAGATATGGAATATATTATATAAAAATTAGAAACTATATAGTAGAAAACATTTAAAATAGTTTTATTTTGAAAGAAAATATGGATGATGGAATCCTTTTCGGGATTCTCATTACCAATGTTTGATAACATATTCCCATCTTCTAGAACCATGATAATGAGTTGATGACATTACATGTTGTATTATTAAAAAATTATTTTAACCACCAAGGTAATTTATTTTTAACATGATATAGTTATCTATATCATTTTAGGCTATACATTTCATGTTCTGATATTCCATATCTCCTTACTACCATCCTAAAAATTTACATTGTCAAAATAATCAGTAATATCTTAATCTGACCAATTTGGTTGGGAAGGACCAAAATTCCACCAATAATAGAAGAATTCTTGGAGTCCCCAAAGGATGACACTAAATTTATTTGGATTTACTATGTCTTATGGGATTATTTTTTCTTGATCAAAAACATGTATGTAGACTAAATTAAAGTGAAAATATGATACATAACAGAAAATAATAATATATTCATTATATAATAAATAATAATAAGATTAAGAATAATATAAAATATATAAAAATCCATGAAAAATAATACCCAATATTAAAAGTCTCAATATACCAAGATAGAACCACTCTTGGTCCCAAGACGCAACAACCTCTCCAACCTATAAATTTATACATCCAAAACCAAACAACCATAAAGATCAATTGAATAAATATGAATCCATCCCTGAGAAATTATCATGATAAATAGTATCTATATACACAACATTGTGAATATTCATGGGGATGGTATAAAATCTATTAGTTAATACCTAATCCATTTTCCAAATGACACTAAAATAAGAATCTGATTTACTCACCTTTCATTAAAAATAAAATACTGGATGAAGAATGGAAATAGTGAACATTATATATATAAAATATGTTATTTCAACAACTCACTCTAAAATTCACCCATACAATAAACCTCCACACACATTAAAATTAGAACTAATTAAATCACTCTTTTAAGGCCACTTATAAATAGTCTAGCATGGGAGATGTATCCTCCCACTCTATTCCCAAGGCCTCATTCAATGAAATAATAAAATGTGTCATTAAATTTTCACAATGAGATTTCCTAATACAGTTGAACAGTTCTATTTATATGAACATGCACACACAAAAATTTCATTCATATTATTCACATTCAAAAAAATTATCTTGAAAACTAGATTCATGTAGAAATTTATGTAATCCCCTTGTGAAATTCAACCATGATTAAATATTTTATGACCAACCAATAAAATATAATTTTCAACAGGTATTTGAAAATACATTTCCAAAAAAAATATTAATCAATTTTTAAAGAAATCAATTTTACTTTTCATTCTATGATAAATTGGAAATAAAAGATTAGTCACCTACCTATGATGCATTTAATATAAGGAATTCTCCACTAATAGTGATGATTAAATCTTCTTAATATATTAAATTATAGAACAATAAATAATAGTTTTCCAAACATTATAAGACCAATACATATAGGTGAGTAAATCCCAATCTAATGTTTCCCCATAGAGAATATAGGATGATCAATGATTGATAATAATAACAAGGATCTTACCTTCAATTTCCTAAATCCAACACCCTTCTCTCTCATTATAATCAAGCACTTGAAGGAATAAGATCATCGAAAACTATATGTTAGTGTTTTAATTATAGATCCAATTTTATAAGAGAATAAATGAGTGGTTTAAAGGTTATTAGGGTGTTTAATAATTTTTTTAATGTGACTAATATTGTTTCATGATTATGACGCATGATTTTGAAATTTTTTGATAAACTAGAAAATTGGTTCTATATATAAAAAAATGAAATGTCATGGTTATCACATAGTTTGGCCAAACCTTTTACCAAAACATTTCATACCTAGAAGAACCCACCCCAAATCTCATATAGTTACCTAGTAAATGCCACACTATTTCCTACAACCATGCTAAAACTATAATACTTTATGCATATCTCAAGGGAAACTGATAACATCCATAACCTTATAAATTCCTAACTATAATGAAGTTGGGGTTTTTAATTATACTTTTTTCTTTAATAAATTTGTGTTATATATTATATAAAATTATCTTAATTTATAATATATAAAAAAATTAACACATTAATAAATAATATCTCACTAGAAAACTATGATACCAATTAAAATTCCAAACATTATAACTGGACCAAAAATAAAAATAGATTTTTTAAAATCATAAATTATGGAACTCTCTCACGTGAGAGAATAATCTCTCCCACAACCATTACTATGTAAATGAAACATAATATTATCAAACCAATCAAAATATTATGAAATAAAAATATAACCTTTGGAGGATTTATAATGATATTTTAATGAATAAATAAAGTTGTAATTATAGTGTATAAAGTGAAATGTGACTATTGAGATCCGACAATATATGATCACTAGTAAAATATAGTCATTTTTGAAACGTAAACGTATGAAACTATACAATAGGGTGATAATTTTAACAATATAATTTATATTAATAAGTAGTAATTACAACTGATAATTGATGTAGAAATTATAAATAATGGCATCAATGCAACACCCTAAGAATCTAATATATAAACATTGTACATGTATGAAACGCAACACCATGAATGTAAGAGAATATAATATTTTATGACCTTATAGAAAAATAAATATTTTAAATATATTCAAAATATTATATATCTTTTAACGCAAATGATTCTGAGTTAGGATTCATCACACACAACAAACACTTTATTTAAAATCATGCATTACACTTATGTTCGAGTTTTACCGAACAACAATATATTACTATTATATTATTATTTAGTTGAACAACCATAAATATAGTCATTTAAAATTAATTAATAATGTTTAATAACTTATGAAATTATATTATTATTATAAAATTATATGAAATCATTGGATACCAATTAATTTGAAACCAAAATATAATCCAATAGAGTATAAAGGAAATATTTTATTTTTATAGTTGTTTTATAATAATAAATAAAATAAAATACAATTATTAAATGATTTTTATTAAAAACATATGTTATATATTCAATAAAATATTCTCTATATTAGTCCATTAGATTTTATAAGTATAAAGATAAGTATAAAATGTGTTTTATAGAATAAAATTTTATTTTTCTAATAATGCAATTTAAACGACTTTTAATAGAATATCTTCTTCAAATTAAATTTTTAGATCATTTGTAAAAAATATATGTCAAAATTAATATAATATTATAAATTTTAATATAAAAAATAAGTTGGGGTGAATTTTGTGTATTTTTCTATGATGTTTCATTTTTTGATAATGTTATAAATATTGAATTTTAACCCAGAATTTTGTTTTTGAATATTTTATTTATAAAAATAAATTATACTTTTAATTGGATTTGAATATTTATAAAATAATTTTTTATCATGTAATCCAATTATGGTCATTTTAATTAATTTCACATTTAAATTGAATATATAAACAAATAAATCTTTTGAAAGTTTTCCATTAAAACTCTACATTGTCATCCCGTCTATATGATTAAATTTAAACCAATTTCTAGCACTTATATAATTAGAATTTGGAAAATGGGATTCCATATTTTTAATAAAAATAATAATTAATGATTTTTAATAAGCTCCACATTCTTTATCACAAAAAATAATAGGTAATGTAATTAAAATTAATTGTAACGATTACAGAGAATGTAAGTTTAATAAGGGACTAAAACATAATCATCTGGGAGAAAATGAGATTGAAACTAGATAAAAAAACCTAGATGTACATATATGGACCTTTTAATCCCTTTTATATAATTATTATCATTATTGGATCCCCATGAAATGGAAAAAACATGGGTGGAATTCCATTTCCAAGAAATTAAAAGAGTTCTACTCCTCCTCCTCTATAAAAAGGAATTATATCATCCCACTTCATCACACATCTCAATCACTATTGGATCAACAAATATTTTACAAAATATCTTATAAATATCCCTATAAATATATTTTAGGAATTAACATTCTATAAATCCATCCATGGAGGCCCTTTGGTGGAATCCAAAATGAGTAACCCAAATAAGAGTTAACATCCTTCTCTAGTGTCTTTAGTTTTGTTTTCATCCTCCACCCCCTAAAATCTTATTATTAAATGATCATGTAATAATACATATTTAATAAATATAAAACTATTTTTTATTTTAAAGGTTTCACCTAAATTAACACAAAATTACACCTATTTTGTAATTAACTTATCTTTTATGTTTACGGAGAACTACCGCATAACGAAAAAGATGTTATACATTTTTTTCTTTTCCACTTTTCATGGTTTGAATTATGATTGGAATGATATTTATATATCAAATATGTGATATTTATATTTTATTTATACTGATTTTTTTATTTTATGACACGTTCATTTATACTCTCCATTTAGTTTAAATACGATAACATGGATTATGGATGTGTGGACTACCACCACTTCAAAGAGAAGTGATTCATTCATGCAATTCGTGGAATGCATTAAGGATGCTTCTGATTAACCTATGTAACACATATTATATATATATATGATTCTATATTTATAATATACATATATATCATTTACATATCATTATTTTAATATTAAAAGTAATGAAATTAGCATTCATGAGTACCTACGACAAACCGTCTCTATGTACAGGGCATTTCATTTCATATCTCCAAATATTATAGATTATTTGGTATACATATATACTATATATATTATATTTTAATAATTCTTGAAATTATGTATATCATGATAACATGATCTTATTTATAATAACAACATGTAAAAATTTTAAAACATGCTCAACAAACAAGGGAATTAACAATAAAAATAGTGAAAATAATGAATGATTACTAAAAATGGAAAGTAATATACTATGAGAAGAAAATATATGATATAAAAATTATTAATATGGTTTTGGTAAACGTAATTAACATGTTTAAACCCCTTATAAATTATATAAAAGTACTTTCCACCCAAAATTAAATTAATGGTTAATGGATAATCATCTCACTTTTTTAAATCTATGAGATAAATGTTCTATTCTCAACTTACATATTTGGTGAGGTGTGTTTTCTATCCCTTATGATATATTTTATCATAAATAAATTTATCTTAATGGTATTAAAAACATTCATAAAATGTTATTCCATTATGATCCTTGTGATTTAAAAGGCTTAAATGTTGTATAAGACACTTTGGAGTGTTAAAGATTATTTTCCTCATGAATAATTTTAATGATATTTCAAATATATTTCTATTCAAGAAAATTTTATGAACACTATTCAATAAACCCTTTCACTTCAATTTCCTATGGTTATTCATGGACTCATATATTATTATTCCATTTTTATTCTTTAGTACTCAAAATGTTTAATAAATTGTTTTTAAGAAACCCCAACTAAATTATCTCTTTCTATAGAGAACCTATTTTCATCTAAAACCCTAATTTTGGAATAGTTTTTAAAAACAATTCTTCTCATGATTCCCAAATTATTTATGAAATAAATTTTACCATTATAGTGTTTTACTAATTTTTTCAATGAAATCCTTTTTACACTTTCTGAACAAGGCATTTTGTCTAACCTCTTAACATTGAAAATGTAATATTCCTTTTACCACGTTCGATATGAACAGATTTACAAAATATCATTTCATTAATTTTTCCTTTTCATTTTTAGAAGGGTAATATTTTATAAAACTCTATCTAAATGATTATTTTAATTAAATGGTTTTTCAAATGTAGTGTAAAAAATGATATTTTCCAATAATGTTTTTTTAAAAAATAATTATATAATATTTCAATTAATAAAAAAACCATTTATTTTTACTTCACATTGGATAAGTTGTATTGATATCATTTTTATTATACCTTTATTTGGTTTATGATTCATTTTATAAAATGATGGTATTTATATTCACTTTCTTTATTCCTACTTGTCCCCTTAAAATGTTTAATTTCATATTCATTTTTACATTGTCTTTCCCTTAAATATACATATACTTTTCCATTTTTATGATTATTTATTAAAATACATACAATTTTAATATGGTGTGTTCTTAGAATGTTGTTTTATTATTTTTTAAAATATTGATGAGGTTGTATCCACTATTCAGTACTGATATTTGATAAGGAATATTTTTTATCTGATATGAAGAATGGTTAGGATTTGAAATATATTGGATATTAGCCCATTAAGGTAACATATATGGGTTGGAAAACAGTTAATGAATTCCCCTAGATTCATCGATAGTCTAATGAGAAGAATTCATTTTACGAAAATCCCTTCAGGTTTTTTTCCAAGAAGAATAGAAGAGTTTCTAAATGTAGAATTAAACTATCATAAGGCTAGATCTTGATGGTATAATGGTTCTGGTTCATGATAAAGAACATAAAATAACTAATAGTTTCTTTCTTTTTGATTTAGTTTTTATTTATCCTTGTTATTTTTCAACAACATATATATATATTTTTAAATCAATATCTATTTAGAAATTGAATAGAATATGTTTCTTGTTATTAACATGTAATATTCATTATGAACATCCTTATATGTTTTTTATTACATGTTTTGTGTGGTTAATTATTTACAATTCCATACTAACTATAATCATTTATTCATTATTTCTTCTGCTATAATTTTCACATTCTGAGAATTTGATCTCACCCTCATTTTTATCCATTCCACAATAATCAAAGAAGTGTAATGTGAAATATATTTAGATATATACTAGATGAAATAATTTTGTCTTCAAAATAGAAAAAATGTTATTTAATTAGTGTACTCATTTTCAATACAAGTCTCATGTATATATCAAGATTACCAACACTAATAAAATATTTAGTATTTCTGGATTTTACTATTTTTAGTCATGAAAATATAATGGTAGTAGACACCAGAACTGGGATTTTTAGTGTTATTTCACTAAAGTTGGTATCAAAGGAAGTTAATAGGATCTTTGGAAACAAGATTTAGGAAAACATTGATTGGAGATGATAAAACTATGAAATAATCTGTGATTATGTATATAACAACACCCTGAATTTTATGTTAGATCATGGTTATATATTTTTCCAATAAATAATCACTGTATGGAAACTACAAGTGGTATTGTGTCTGGAACAGATGTACTAAGGGGTAAAAACTATGAAAATGTGTATTGCTTTAGACTAGGCAAACATGGTACATGATAATGGGCCTTACTGCACACCTAGTTTGACACTCTATGGGTTATTCTTGGGATAATTCTTATTTTATTTATAAACCATTATGACAGATTTGAATAGATAATGGTGATGAATGACCTATATTAAATTCTAGACCAACGAATGACCAATATAGTAATTATTGGATGATGAATTAATGTACGGGGTTGTATTGAAACCCTTAGTTAAAAGTATATTTAGTGATTGACATTATTTCATGTCTTTCCATCATATTTTATATAAATAATATTAATATGGGTTTATAAAATGAAACACTACATGTCAGGTGGCAATAAATCAAATATCGAAAGGCCATGGGTCTTGAACCCATGATGATGATAAGTGTTTCACACCAACTACTGACCAATACAATGTCGTGGATAATATTACATTGTTTTCACTTAAAAATATTTTTGAATAACTATTAATAATAGACCCATTGTGTAAATTTATAAAATTAGAGATTATTTTCTTAACCATATTGGATTTTTATTGTTTTTAGAGAAATATTCATGTTCATTTCTCTCTTTAATGGGACATGCGGTATATTAAATGGTTATTTTAGTGATTTACGGATCAATTTTGGTTTTTTAATAACCATTTCACGAAGTAAGGGATGAATCTGAATTTCATCCAATCACAACAAAATAATGAAATTGATCATATGAAATTGAATCAAATCATGTGAGTTTATTTCATTATATTCTTCGATAGTAATATAACTCCTCAACATTAGTGAAAAGATAAAAAATGTTTTCAAAATACAATTTTCTTGAACTATGTCATTATAAATTGTTGAAGACTTACAGAAATGAGGTAGTCAACATTCTATTAATCTTTAATTTTTTTATTGATGTGATTATTCACTTCCTATAAATATTTATATTTTTCATCCGAGTAAGTATCTCAACATCCCACTACTGATATCATATATAGGGACCAAGCTATATATTAGTCCATATGAACTTTGAACTCCCCATTATATCGTTTGTAAAGAATTTATTATAAACCATTTCAAGATGTGATATAAAACAATATGAAATATCAAACAATCTAACACCAAAATAGAGTTTAAATTGAAAAAAAAATCAATTTAATTAAGTTAAGGATAATGTAACACCCAAAAAATCTAAAGTAAGAACATTGCATTAAATATTGTGTATGAAACATAACACCTAGAGAATAAGAGAATATAGTATCCCCTAGAAATAAAATATAATTATTATTTTAATTAAATTCAATATATGATATATCATTAAATTAATGAGATGTTGAGATAGTGTTCATCAGAAAAAACAAAGACATTCTTCGATAGCTTATGTTACAACCAAGACCATGTTTTACCCAAAAAAAATTGTATTCATGATATTGTATTATTATTTAATATAAAAATATATAATCGAGAAATTAAATTAGTGTTTAATAATATTATTAACTAACTTAGGAAAATATTCTATTTAAAAAAATATAAGGTTAATTCATTGCATACCAATCAATTAGACAAGAAATATGAACCAATTTAATATAAAGGAATTATTTCATTTTTAGTTGTTTTATCATAATAATATAAGATTAATAAAAATGGTGAAAGATATTGATGAAATATATATTATATATAATCAATATATCATTCGTTATTTTCATTCAATATATCTGATAATTATAGGTTAATAATAATTTGATTTTTCTCTTTGAAAAGGAATTATTTTAAAAATGAACTTTAATACCATTATAAGGGAGAACCTATTATAAATGAAAATTTTGGAACTTTTAGAAGTATTATATGTGAAAAAATTTTTATTATTTTTAAGTGGGTAATTAAAATTATTTTAGGGAGAATGTTTTGTATTTTTATATGAACTATTATTTTTTTATGAATAGTAAAAAATACTGAATTTTAACTCAAACTACTTTTTCTTATAATTTATTTATAATGGTAAATTATATTTTTATTGGTTTTAAAGAATAAATAAGTCATTATTTTATCAATTATAACAATTTAATTCAATTTTATCAATTTTACTATGAAATTAAAGATAAAAACATAGAAAACATTTGAATGTTTTTACTTTAAAACCCCACATTAGCATCCCATCAACGAGATTAATTTTAAATTAATATCTAAAAATATGTGATTATTATTTTTAAAAATTGATTAAGTATTTGTTATAATAATAAATTAAATTTATAATATGGTCATCATAGTTTTTGACAAAAATTATTTGTGAATGTAATTAAAATTAATTACAATGATAGTGGTTGAATTATTTTTCACAAGGGACAAAACCTTAAATATAAGAGACAAAATGACCCTTAAGCATGTACAAAATCCATTTAATTTCCATATTTAGATCCAATAATACCTTTTAGATAAATGTTTTTATTATTGGATCCGTATAACATGGGGAAAATGTGGTTAAAATTCAATTTCACAAAATATACAAGAGTTCCACTCCTCCTCCAATATAGAAATGCATCCTCACCTCCCACTTCCTCACACATCTCAAGACACAATGGCTTGACCAATATCTTCCAACATAGATCCCCAAAAATACCTACCATAATATTATATAACTCATATTTTTTATAAAACCATCCATGTAAGCCCTTTAATTCAAACCAAAATGAGTTCTCCAAATAAGAGGTAACACCCTTCCTTAAGATATTTAGTTTTATTATAATTCTCCACCCCTAAATTATTGTGTTTACATAAATAATTTATTTAAAAAGTCTCTTAAATATATTTAATGTTTTCTATACAATTATGTTTACATAAACACATTCACACATCTATCTAATGGGTAATAAACATCTCATTTATGTATATAATGTACTACTTCCTTACGAAAATGTTGTCATTCAATTTTAATTTATCACCACTCATGGATGGTATTCATGATGGGAAGAATATTTTCATATGATATTTATGATATTTATAATTTATTTATACTTATTTTATTATTTTATAATAGATACCTTTATACTTCCTATTTTTTGACAATATGATGGCGTCGTTTGTGGAAGTATGGACTATCACCTTTACAATGATATGTGATTCGTTCATGTAATACATGTAATGTATAAAGGATGGATCTAATAAAAATATGTATCATATATGGAATAGATGTTATAATGGAATTATAATATACAAATATATCATTTACATTTTTCTTTTTTAATATGACAAAAAAAATTTATAGTGTTCATGTGTACCTACGACCTACCACCATCATGAACGATGCAATTCATATATTATCTCCTAATAGTTTGGTTTATTCATAATATATATATTCTGAATATATATTATTTTTAAATCGTGCTTTAAATTGTTATATGATTAAACAATGATCTACTTAATAATAACAACAAGTAACAAGTAAAAAAATACACCAAAAACTAGGAATTTAACACATGAAATAGTAAAAATAATAAAGGATTACTAAAAAGGTAATAAGATATTATAAAAAGATAATATATGACATAAAAAATATTAATATGGTTCTATTATACGTAATTAACATCTTTATAACACTTATAATTTAGTTTAAAAGATGTTCACCCAAAAGGAAACACAATGTAATGGATTTTTATAACACATTTTACATCCATGAGATAAATGTCACATTTACCACTTCCATAATTTTTTGTGGTGTAACTAATTCTATGTGGATATTTTTTATCATTAATCCATTTTTCATAATTCAATTTAAAACAATCATTTAATTGTATTCCTATTTGATACTAATGATTTAAAATGTTTTAATGTGGTATGGGATAGTTTGGAATATTTAATGATTTTGTTCCTTAAGAATAGTCTTAATGAGATTTGAAATATATTTCCATTTGAGTAAATTATATGAACATTTTTCAAAAAAAATATTTTATTTTCTTATCCTCCAGTTATTCATCACCTTTTTAATGTATTGATACAAATTTTCACACTTTGGTGCCCAAATGCTTTAGAAAATGTTTTTATGAAAACCCGACTTCATTTTCTCTTTAGTTTGAGAATCTATTTTTTCTAAAAACCATGTTTTCATAAAATATTTTCAAAAAATATTATCAACATTTTAAAAATTATTTTTTAAATACATTTTTACCCTTTTCTCCTATTAATATTTTTTTCAATGGAATCTTATTGTTGCTTTCCGAAAAAACATTTTTAAACATTTTTTCGAAGATAAAGAATGTAATTTCTACCCCATATGGCATATATGGATTTACCCAAAATCATTTATGTAATTATTATATTGAATTTATCAATGGTAAATTTTTAAATAAAATTTCAAAAAAAAATTATTTTCAATTAATGGTTTCTAAAATGGTTTTTTTAAAATAATTTCTTTCTAAAGAATGTTTTCCAGAATTTTTTTATATTAATCAAATAAAAAACTCTTTATTTTTACTCTAAATAGGATATTATTTATTGATCCCATCCTTAATATTCCAATGGATGGTTTTTTATTTTTTATGAGGATATTATTTACATTCACTTTTTTGATCCCTTTTAGACCCCTCAAATTATTCAATTTCCAATAATCATTTGACACTGCATTTACCCTAAATATCCATATTACATTTCATGGATATAATTATTTCCAAAACCATATATCATGTTTTAAATGTGGTTTAATTTATATTTTATTTTATTATCTTGGAAAATATTGATAAATGTGTATCCATTTTTTTAATACGGATATTTAATGAGGAATATTGTTTATTTGATATGTTAAACGATTGGGATATAAAAGTGAATGACCTCAGGAAACCCTGAGAGGGAAGGGGTGAATTAGGGTGACAACTTTTTCTTTTAATGTGATGGATCATGTTCCCACATTGGTAGGAACTAGTTGAACCTGTATGATGAATAGGATCAGAAAGTAAACATTCACATGCACAGAGAAGACATAACAATTTTTACTTGGTTCACCACTAAGGGCTACGCCCAAGGAGCATACGCCAACTAGTTGTTGGTCATAAAAAATTATATTAAACATCATTATCTGTGGATTACAAATGTTCAGGCATAGTCACTCTGTCCCAGGCTCGCTGCCTTTACAAATGTTCAGGGATAGCCCACTTCTTCCCTCAGGTCACTCCCATTGACTCCCCCTGGCTCACCGCCCTTGGTGAAGTCACACTTAGTTTATGGACGTGAAGGTCTCTTCATAATTACATAAGAATGCATCCTCTATTGAATGTAGATGCTCTATTGAAGTCCAATTCTCACTAGAAGATAAATATAACTTTATTTTGAGGGTACCAGGCGATCTTCCAGCTTTTGTGCAGCTTCAAGAGGACAACTTTAACAACCATGGAGCACTTCTCCAAGCCCAGCGCGCACGTTTCAATCCCGGCGTGCAATTCACATGCGTGGTACAATATTCATCACACAGGTGACACCAAACCACTTGCGCGACACTGCCTCTTTCAACTCCGAACGTGCACGACGTTGCGCCTTTAACTCCCCAACTGTCTTGGTCGTGCAACCAACAATCGGCACGCAGCCTCTACTTGTGCACCCCAACAAACACATGCGCGACTCAACTACTTAAGCGATGAGAGCTCGAAAAATTTCTAATTCTTGAACTCCATTACAAATGAGGAGGGGGGGTCCTCCATTTATAGGCAAACTGGACCCCCTGTGCGGTGGCGCGCAAGTCTTCCCTCAGCGTGCAGGTTCCGATGCGTAGCTCATCCTCCCTAGCCCCTGTCGCGCTACTCACTTGTGAGACCACACAAATACTATCATAAACATCTTTTCATTGCTATATTTTGATGTTATAACATTGAAAAACAATAGATGCACAAGATTCCAATCCTCCTAGGCATTGGCGTGCAAGTCTCTTCACACCACGCAGAGCACCTGCGCGACCAACCCAAAACTTGTGCGGCCCTTATCCCTTTGCCATTTTCCGATATTCTGATCTTAAAAAAACATATTGTGTGCATGTTTCCTATCCTTCAAGTACACGGCATGCAAGTCTCTTTTCCAAAAACACTTTTCTCCATTTGTCGATTTTCTGGCCAAAAAATTTGGCAAACATTGGGAAACAGTGCCACCTTCAATACTGTTGTCTCCTTGAACTGTATGATCTCATTGATGGTACACATTCTGAACATTCACTAAGGATTGACAAAAAACACAAAACATATGCCAAATATTTCTTAGAAGACCATGGTTCCAACAATCTACCCCTTTGGGTTTGTTGGAAATCAAAAAATAAATTCAATAGATCTCCATATATGTGGAATCCAAAAACACCTGAATCCACTCAGCCAACACTCTAAGTCTACGTGAGCAATGGTTAGTGTTGAAAACAAGATAGGAAGTTTGAATTGGGTTCCAGTGTTTTGGAATTCTCCATGGAACCCGATGTTTTACTTCTCATACTTCTCATCACAGAAGCATTACTTTCCTTGAATTTATTCCTTTCTCCCCCATTGACAATAAAACGAAAGGCCGATATGTTGTTCAATGTTCAGCTCAAACCATACACCCCTGGGATATTATCTCCCCCATAATCCTGCATCACAGCCATAAATAGAGAAAAAAAGTAATAAAAAATGGAGAGGGGGTTTTCCGTAGACTCCTTATCCACTGGGAGGTGTCTGAACAACGAGGTTCAACTGATTCTTCTCAAACACAACTGCTGAAAGTGGCTTGGTCAGGATATCAGCCACTTGCTCATCAGTTACAACATGGTCCATTCTAATCGCGCCGTGCTCAACCTTTTATTTTATAAAATGATACAAAATTTCAATATGTTTTGTATGAAAATGATGAACCGTATTATTCGTAAGATCAATTGCACTTTTGTTATCATAGTAAATCACCATTGGTTGCTGCACCTTATCACCAATATCTGTTAGTTGTTGCTTCATCTAAAGTAGTTGAGTGCATGCCTTTGTGGCAGAGATATACTCAGCATCAGTAGTACTAAGAGAAGTACATTCTTTTTTCTTGCTCAACCAGCCAACACATTTCTTCCCAATATAGAATGCTCCACCACTGGTGGACTTTCTATCTATAACATCACCAGCCTAGTCAGCATCAAAAAATGCTGATAATTCATTGTCCCTACTAGAAGGATAAAATAACCCAAAGTTATGTGTACCTTGAATGTACCTCATGATTATTTTTACTACTGCCATATGTTCCTCCTTTGGATTACTCTGAAAGCGGGCCGCAAGACATGTGGAAAAACAATATCTGACCGTGTCGCTGTCAGGTACATTAGGCTCCCAATGATCCTTCTATACAAGGTTGGATCTACAAAGGTCCCATCCTCATTCTTTCCATGTTTAGTTCCAACGGCAATCGGAGTTGACATTGGTTTAGAGTCATGTATATTAAACTTTTTCAACATCTCTCTGGCATACTTTTCCAACGAAATGAATGTATATTCCTTCTTTTGAATCACATTCATCCCCAAGAAATATGTGAGCTCCCCAATCATAGATATTTCAAATTCTAATTTCATGGGATTGGAAAATTCATCCACCGATTTCTGTCTACTGCCACCATATATTATATCATCAACATAGACTAGAACCATGAATTTATCTTTTGGAAAATTCTTCACATAGATATTGTGATCTACTCCTCCTCTTTTTAATTCCACCTTCTTAAGATACAAATCCAGCCGCGAGTACCACACCCATGGTGCCTACTTCTAACCATATAGAGATTTCCTCACTTTGCAGACCTTTGTTTCATTATTACCTATAACAAAACCCACTGGTTGTTCAATATAGACTTCTTCTTCAAGTACTCCATTTAAGAATGTTTTCTTGACATCCATTTGATGAACATTATATCCTCTTTGGAGTGCCACAATAAGGAAAATCCTTATTGACTCCAGTCTAGCAACTAGAGCATAGGTTTCATCAACATCAATTCCTTCAATCTAGGTGTATCCTTTACATACCAGTCATGCCTTCTTTCAGATGACACTTCCATGCTCATCAAACTTATTTTTAAAGTTCTATTTGGTACCAATCACATTGTGACCTTCGGGTCTCTGGAAAAGATCCCATGTCTGATTCTTGTCAATCTGATCTAATTCATCCTTCATGGATTTCACCCAAGATTCATAATTTTCTGATTCTTCAAATGATGATGGCTTTACAACTGACAGAAATGTAGATTTCGTGTTATTCCTCATCCTTCTTGTTTGAGTGGGTGAACTACAATCCCCAATTATGTCAGATGGATCAATCTCAGCTCTTTGATTTATCCTGTGAGGTTCAGTTGCATTCTCTTCAGCCAGTGTTTCTTCTTCAGATTCATCTTCTGAGTCAACATCATGATGTGACTACTGAGTGTTTTGTACAACGTCCTCTTTTTCTTCATCTTTATTTCCTTCACGGTCACTTTCTTCTTGACTTTCTATCACATCAGCATATGACATCCTTGATGAATTTTTTGTTTTCTTTTCAATTATCTTTACATAACTACTTTCCACAATCCTTTCTAAATGCTTGTTGAAACATTTGTAGGCTTTTCTGTTCATTGAGTAACCGAGGAAAATTCCTTCATCTACATTGTCGCCATACTTCCCTTGATTTCCTTTATTGTTCCTGATGAATCATTTACATCCAAAGATACAAAATTATTTTAAGGAGGGCTTTCATACATGCCACAATTCATAAGGTGTATTTGTCTCACCCATATAAAGTCTTGTTCGATTTTGAATGTACACTGTAGCTTGAACAGCCTCGTTCCACTAATGTTGTGGAATACGACTCTCAATTAGAATAGTTCGTGCCATGTTGTTCACCTATCGATTCCTACATTCAACAACTCCATTTTGTTATAGATTTATCATAGCATCTACCTCATGATGTATCCCATGATTATCCAGAAAATTTTCAAATTCAATGGATTTGTATTCTCCTCCATTGTCAAATCACAATACTTTGATTGTTCATCCCGTATCATTCTCAGCGATTTGTCGATATGTTTTCATTCAGTCAAGGACTTGTCGTTTCCTGTTAATGACCATCACACATGTCATTCTACTTTAATCATCTATGAAAAGCACAAAGTACCTTTCTCCATGAGTTCCAACAACATTAATCAGCCCACAAACATCTGTATGAATCAGATCAAGAAGGTGAGATGCCCTTTTCATCATTGGCCGATATGAACTGCAAACCAACTTCCCACGAATGAAAGCATCACAAGTTTTTTCATGCTCATGCTTCAGGTTGGGAATGTCTATAACAATTCTCAATTTTTGATATTTTCTCTATGTCTTTTTGATTGATGTGTCCCAGTCTCTAATGCCACAAATTATTTTCTTCTTCATCAGTCGTGTAATAGACATTTTCTTCACTATCAACAAGATAGAAGTTGCCTTCTGTTCTGCATCCCTTCATAAGTGAATTGCCTGTCTTTCCCTTGATAGTGTAGCCATTCTGGTTAAAAAGTACCTATAGGTCCTAAGTCACAATGTTGACTCACACTGAGGAGATTATGATGTAGTCCATCTACGTAAAGGACTTCAGTCTTCTTTAGATCTCCTTTTTCTAATTCGGTACTTCCACTCCCTTTGATTTTTAGAGCTCCATCATTACCAAATCGTAATGTACCATCAAACTTTCTTTTGATATCCATTAACAGGCTGGAATTACCGGTCATATGAGATGAACAACTACTATCCAGAATCCACATACTGTTGTTCTTCATATCTTTGAGGTCCACCGCTGTAAGGTAGGATTTCTCAATCTTCTTCCTTTCCTTACAAGAGACATTGTATTGAGTATATAGTACTGATGGCATTTCAATTATATCTTCCGCATAACCAGGTTCTTTATAGTCGAAATCTTATTTGAGAGGAGAAAACCTGTTTGAAAGAGAAAAATTGTCTTTCTAATGAGACTTGAATTGTCTTGAACTTCAGTATGATGTGTCCATGTCCCTTCTCTACCTACAATTTTCAGCTTTATGACCAAAGTTAGAACAATGAAAACAATATCCATAGAAATTGTTTCTTCTATAAGAATTAGGATATGAATTTGTTCTCCATTGTCGAACTTCTATATCTTCTCCATTCAGATAGCTTCATGTCTCTTTGCAATAATACATGGTATGGCCCAAATAGCCACAGAACTAATAATCCAAGGGAGGAAATGTCTTCTCACTTGAATTTCTCCTCATTCCATCTTCCTTGGGATAATATTTATACTGTCTCTCATTTCTAAATGTTTGAGGATAATTTTCAATTCTCCTTATAGTTTGGATTGAGGATTACATTTTCAGCACTTTAGGAAATGATTCAACATGTTCAACTTTCATCTTGTCTTTATTTTGGATCTTTTCACATCTAGCAGTTTATATCTCAGCTTCACAGCCAATTCCACTCTTTCCCATGCAATCAGGTCTTTGATCACTCAAGATTTTTCCAACCCCATCTGAACCACACTTGGCTCTTGCTAGTAATTCTGCATCTGAGAATCTTCCTAACTGTATTTTCTTCCTCGATTATTTTGAAATTGATTCAGTCTCAAGATTACTCCTTAGAGTAACAACATCCTCCTCAAGACCCCAATCAGTCTTGGATTTTTCTTCTAGTCTGGAGGTGAGGTTATTGATGACCTTTTCCTGCTATTCAATTCTCAGCTTCAGATCCACTACATCATCATTTCTTTCGATTATTTTTCACTGTACCTTCAAAATTCTTCTAGTCATTCGATTTCAGCCTCAATTTGATCTACATATTCAGTTGATTCGTCTACATTTGATTTCCACTTATTGCAACTCTTTCATTTAGTCTTAAGCTTACTAACCACATCCTTAAGCTGCATCTCAGGATCTACAGAAGTTCTTAGTTGTTTTTCTCCACTAGTATCTTCTGACTTTTCAATAATGGCCATCATGGAAGCATGATTCCCAGTTTTGAATTCTTGTTCTTCTTCATCACAGAATTTGTCATCAACTTCTTCTTCTTTGTAGACAAAACTCTTCCTTTTCATTTTCTTTCCAGATTTGAAGTATCCCATTTTGAATAACCTTCTACGAGGCTTCTCGAAGCTTTCATCCTCACTATCTTCATCATTGATCTTTCTTAAGCACTGAGAGGCAATGTTCTCAAAATTTCTGTAATGAAAGCATGTGAGAGGTAACTTCACTATGAATTTCCCTTTCCTCTTATAGAACTTCTTTGAGATGAGAGAAAGAATTTTGTTTTCTTCATCATCTTAACCACTACTATCTATTGAAAGTTTTAGTTTATCCATGGCCTTAAATGCCATTTCCTTGATCACATGATTCGTAGCATATTCTGGTTTGATTCTCATTTCGTATGCTACCAAGCTTCTTAGAAAGTCATCCAGAGAATTTTTTGAAAGATCTCATTCCTCAAGGGATGAAACCATTGCGTTGTACAGGGGTGGTAGTCTTCTCAATATTTTCTTCAGAATGTCAACATCTTTTATTTATTCTCCTAGACCCCTAATTTCTCCAACTACTTCAGTGATTTGATTATAGAAGGAGTCTGCATTCTCATTATGATGCATCTTCAAGTCATCGAACCTATTGTGCAACACTTGTCGTTTTCCCTCCTTCACATTTCTATATCCTTCATAAATATTGTCGTGTTTATCCCACATGGATTTTTTAGAGGTGAAACTCATCACCTTTAAGTAGATTCGATCAGAAAGGGATGCAGTGAGTGAATTTTGTGCTTTAGAATCTGCATCAAGACTTTTCCTATTTGTTTCAGTCATAGCTATGCATGTTGGATCAATGACTTGTATTCCTTGCATAGTAGAAAATAGAACTTCCATTCCAAGATATCTTAGATGAGATCTCATTATGTTCTTCTAGATCTGGATATTACTTCCATCGAAGTGAGGAACTCCCCTGACATTGACTGTATTCTCCATGATGAAAAAGGATAGATTCAACACCAGCAACCTGGCTCTGATACCACTTGATGGACCATGGGTCACCCTGAGAGTAGAGGGGTGAATCAGGGTGACAAATTTTTCTTTTAATGTGATGGATCTTGTTCCCATTTTGGTAGGAACTAGTTGAACATGTATGATGAATATCATCAGAAAGAAAACATTCACATGCACAGAGAATTCACATCACTTTTTACTTGGTTCAACAATAAGGGCTACGTCCAAGGAGCATACGCCGACAAGTTGTCGGTAATACCAAATGTCACTAAAATTCACTATCCATGGATTACAAAGGATCAGGCATAGTCACACTATACAAGGCTCACTCCCTTTACAAAGGTTCAGGGATAGCCCATTGCTTCCCTCGGGTCACTCCCATTGACTCCCCCTAGCTCAGCACCCTTGCTGAAGTCACACTCAGTTTATGGATGTGATGGTCTCTTCATCACTGCATAAGAATGAATCCTCGGTTGTATGTAGATGCTATATTGAAGTCCAATTCTCACCAGAAGATGGATCTCACTTTATACATAGGGTACCAGGCGATCTTCCTGCTTTTGTGCAGCTTCAAGAGGACAGATGTAATTTAACAACCCTGGTGCGCTTCCCCAAGCCCAGGGCGCAAGTTTCAATCCCAGCGCACAAGTCACTTGTGTGGTAAAAATTCGGCACGCAGGTGACACCAAACAAATTGCACGATACTGCCTCTTGTAACTCCGAACTTGCGCGATGTTGAGCCTTTAACTCTCCAACCACCTTGGTTGTGCAACCAAAAATCGGCGCGTAGTATCTACTTGTGTGCCCCCAAAACCACTTGCGTGACTCAACTACTTGCGCAACGAGATCTCAAAAAATCTATAATTCTTGAACTCCATTACCAAAGAGGGGGGTCCTCTATTTATATTCAAACTGGACCCCCTGCGCGGTGGCGCGTAAGTCTTCCCTCAGCGCGTAGGTTCCAACGCACTGCCCATCCTCCCTAGCCTCTGTCGCGCTACTCACTTTCACGACCACAAAAATACTAGCGTGAACTTCTTTCCGTTTCCATATTTTGAAGTTAAAATCATGAAAAAAATAGATGCGCAAGTTTCTAATCCTTCTAGGCATCGGCGCGCAAGTCTCTTCATGGCGCATAGGTCACTTGCGCGACCAGCCCAAAACTTGTGCGGCCCTTATCCATTTTCCATTTCCCCATGTTCTGATCTTAAAAAAAACATGTGGTGCGCAATTTTTCTCTCTTTCAAGTACACGACACGCAAGTCTCTTTTCCAAAAACACTTTTCTCCATTTGTCGATTTTCTATCCCAAAAATTTGGAAAACACTGGGAAACGCCGCCACCTTCAATACTGTTGTCTGCTTGAACTGTATGATCTCTTTGCTGGTACACCTTATGAACTTCCATAGAGGATTGACAAAAAAACACAAACCATACGCCAAATCATGTTTAGAAGACCATGGTTCTAATAGAAATACATGGGTTAGAGACTATATAAGGAGATAAATATGGAATGCGGACTGGAAAATGAAATCCCCTCGATGCATTGGAAGTCTCATTAGATGAAATTAGTTTTTTTGAAAACTCTTAGAGTCTGTTTCCAGGAAGAATAGAAAGGTTTTTTCAATAGACATAAACTGCCTTGGGGATAGATCTTGATGGTATATTTGTTCTTGTGCCAGATACATGTCGTCTAATAATTAATAATTTCCATAATTTTGACTCATTAATAAGCTATCCATTATATTTTCCATCAATATATCTATGGGTTAAAATTGTTATAATTTTATTAATTTAATGGCATGTGTTTCTAGTTATTACCTTTTTATATTTTTTATTCACTTCTTTATCAGTTTGATGGTGACCTGTTATGTGTGTTATGTTATTTACTATAAAATTAATTATTATTCTAATTGATTCATTATTTATTCTATTATAATTTACCCTTATTTATCTTTTGATCTCATGATTATTTTTTTTCAATTCCCTAAGAATCGAATATGTGTACTATGATAGATATATAGTGATATACTAGATGGAATAAAGTTATCCACAAATGGAAAACTATATATTATTATTAGTTTATTCATTTGTAATATGTGACTCAGTTATATATCTAGTTTTCCATTACTACAAAACACTTTGGTTCATTAGGATATGATTCATTATAATCATTTTAGATTAATCGTAGTAGACATTGGCTCTATGAATTCTAGGGTCCATTCACTACAATCAACAAGTTTATCATAACATTGGATTCCCATTTGGAATAATATGGGTGGGAGGAAACATCATTGGGGTTTTCCATTTAACATGTCGAAGATGATCTTCAATAATTCAATCTTGAATGAATTCTCCTACGAGAGAAGTTGAAGTTAGTGGGGATTACCACTCAATCGATGTTACCTGAGAAACCCCATGAAACTACCACCATCAAAGACATTACCCATAGGGAGTAATATATTAGGTTTATCCCTTCATAGGTATTAATTTATTATCCACATTTAATTAATGAAATGATTTATTATAATCTATGAAGAATAAATTAAATAATATATATGAAATGAATTCACTAATAGCACTCCACCACATTGTGTAAAGAATTTTATATATAGATAAGACATGTTTTACTATACCGTTATAAATAACCATGGAAATTATTATTTATGACACATTGGTTATAATCATTTGTGAAGTGATTATTAATGTCATATTAAAATTTTGTTAAACACATTTTTATGTTATGCTTCATGATCTCATTATTTTGATATACCACATGTTCATGCCATATCATTAAAAATAATTTTCTTATTGAAAGGTCTCATGATAACTTTTTATATGTATCCCTCTCTTAATCCCTTAATGTGATTCATGATCACTCATTTCCTTTGATGTATATAATGAATATATGATATGTAGTAAATCAAACCTAGGGATAACCCATGAAGTCCTCATTCTAGTAGAATTAAAAGACTATTTTATGTGTTTATGTGTTATATTTGTAATTTCCATGAAAAAAACATTAAATTATCCGATGTATTTCTCCATGTAATGAAATGTTAGTGTATAAAAAAATTAGGGTTCTATAGTTTATATCAGAGAATGGTTTAGTTATTTTTGGAAACTAGGACTTGAAAACAATATGATCAGCCGTAGAGATAATTCAAAATATGAGAAAAAATCCATGTATTTTGGTGAGGATCAAATAAGTGGATTAAAATAAAATACATCCCTATCTGTATTATACAAGTGAATTTGTCTCTAGAAAAGTTGTACATAGTTGAAACACCCAAAAAAATTACATTCATCTAGAATCAATCAAGCCATGGACTATGGAAACTAGACTCTCTATAAACCTAGTTTGACACTCCATATGGATTTGTTAGGTTAATAAAATAATTTTGATGAACCAATATAATGGAAATATATATAAAATTTAATTAGAGGATATGAGGTACTAACATATTTTAGAATTGTGTTTTTATACTTAAACCCACATTAGAATTAAAATATTACTAAAAGTAACCCATTTCTCTCTAGGGATTTCTTATTTTAAACAAATTTTGTGAAATAGGAGGAACTGAATGACTGATGAGTGAAACAGAAGAAGTAAAAAATGAAATTCTTTTGTACATTTGAAAATAAAACACAATATCGAAGATGAATCAACAAATTGAGGTTATGAATAACATCTAGAATCATTTTGAGAGACCAAGTTTAACATTAAGGGACCAACTATCCATTGATTCCTTATTATGTCAACAAAAAACTTATTTTTATGGATCTACCTGACCATTTATTTTATAAAAATGGAATACTGATGTAGAAAATATCTTTTTTATGATCAAATATTCAAAGCTAGTAAAATTCACCATAGTACTATACCACTTATAAGGGGAATATGACAACTTGTTTTCAATAATTAAAAACATGAATTCAATAAGGGAGATTGATGTTATGGATTTGGAGGAGTTCAGTGGAGTCTATTTCAATAAATATATTCCCCATTCATTATAAAAAAATGATTAATCACTTCATTGTGTAGAAATACAATGAAAATGATTTAGTGGGAATCCATTAAATGACCATTATAGTAAATTCTCGATAAACCACTAGAATTTTTATGGATCCTAAGGTAAATATTGATTGATTTTTTCTTGGAGTGCAAACCTATATAGGGAAGAATTTAGAAAATATATAGTATTATATCTAGGTGAGATAGTTTTGAGTTATATGAATATTAAATCGGAGTTCTTAGAGATAGATTTGATACATAAGTCGAATTAAATATAGAGATAAATGGTGCTAAAACGAAAGAATAACATCAATCATGGAAAATGTTTAAATAAAGTGAAACATCACACATGAAATAAATATTAGAAGACTAATTTGGACAGTTTCATTATTTATAGTGTAATGTAATATAGCTATCAAAGATATGGGAATATATTTCAAAACTATTTTAGTGGGGTGAATTCTCAAATTATCAATACTTATGATAAAGGTAAAATAATGTAGGCCAGAACTAATTTTCAATGCTTCATGAGTGGGAAGATAGGGTAATTTGAAAATAAAAATAAAAATAAAAATAAAATGTATGGAAACAACCATCAACATCATCATAGGCTAAGAGATAATGTTCATGAATTTTATATCATGATGGCTAAATTAGAGGCTCAAAATGATGTGGTGGAATGTACACTCATTATGCTCTCAAATATAGAACGTGCATGTCTCTTATAAGGATCTAAGCATTCATTTGTTTCAGAAAAGATTGAAAATACTAAAGATTCAACCAATGAATATATATATGTAGAGATATAATTTAATAAATATTGATGGATTATCCTAACATCAACAATTTATAAAAACTCTAGTAATAAATTTTTTGAGTACAACCTCATCACTAAACTAGAATTCATTCCCGCTGTGGAATCTGATAATATACATGGAATGGAATGGACCTCAAGGTATATTGAAGAGATGAACTGCGGAATAAATGAAATTTCAGTAGTATTAAATGGAAAACACAATGTTATATTCAATGATAGATATATTGGCCAGATATTTATCTAGAATATCATGTTGCATCCTTATTAATCTAGATGATTAGATAAGTGGGATAGGGGAATGAATGTATATAGATAGAAATTGTCCAAATTATTCTACAGTAAATTAAAATATTCCATAATTATTTACCAAGACCTTCCCGAGAAATGTAGGTAGAGTCCTACCTTACACTCATTCATGGCTATAAGTTGGTATCGAGGACACTGTATAAGATAGAAAATGTGATGTTATATGAAATAAATAAAAAAAACTAAATATATTTTAGAGAATTAATTTATGATACCAAGTTTGTATCAATGGAGAGAAACAATTCTCTTTATATATAATATGGATGGATCAATTCAGATATGAATTGATTAATGATAACTCAATGAGACCACAATGAAGAAAAACTACCATCTCCAAAGAATTGCTAGTTTATTTGACCATATTTATGGTGATCAATTATTCTCCAAGATTTAACTCCAATATGGGTATCATACATTTGGGGTGATTATATTATATTTTTTTATGAATAAATCCAAGAAAAGATATCATAATTTTGTGTTTATTGTTATTTTGTTCAACTAGAATAAAATTCCTACTATATTTATAGATTTGACTAATATTGTCACCAATTACTACCTTGATAAAATCATTGTAGTTTTTACTTATGACATCATGATATATTCTAAATGTAGTGAAGATAATTAAGATCATATTACAGTTATATTAATAACTCTTTGAATGTGTATGATATATGTAAAATTTGAAAAACATAAATTATGATTACAATAAGTTTCAAGCTTGTGTCACATTCTAACCAATGAAGGAATATTAGTTGACCTAGCTAATAAAAATGTTTTATTAGAGTGGCATGATCAATCAATAATAACTAATATTCATAGTTTTCTTGATATAAAAGGATATTAAAAGAGGTTTTTGAAAAAATCCTAACATAATAAACCTCTAACCAAGTTAACTTTAAAATGGGAAAATTTTATCTAGACAATAGAGTGTGATGTAATTTTCCCGGAACTAAAGAAGGGACCATTGATTGCACCTATCCTAACTCCTTCCTCAATTAGAGATTATTTTTTAATGATAGTTTTATATCTCTGAAGGGTCATGGATAAATACGCATTATAAATGATGAGGTTTTCACTTTTTTACCATGATAGTTGAAGCCTCATGTGAAGAAATATAAAATTAAGAACCAATATATATCTGAAGGTATGTTGCCTATAAAAATATCGAGACACAATAATTATGGGGAGAAGTGTGATATATATAGAGACAAAGAATGATTGATCTATATATTCATGGTAAATTAATTTAAAAAGAGACAAAGGATATTGTTGGAACATATTAAAGACTATGACCATTATATTCATTAATACCATATAAAGTTGAATGAAATCAATGATACATGATGTAGGAAAAAACTTATTAAGATAGAAATTATAAAGATTCAAGGATATCGATTATTCAGAGACGTAGTGTGGTTTGAAATTGGAATAATAAGGAAAGTGGAATATTTATAAATTTCCCCAAAGATTTAGCAACTATCATTTCTAGAGAAGATCAAGAGAGCTCAATGATATATTTCTTTGATACAAATGGTGGTAGTATTTGTGAATAATGGGATTTTTATTCAGCACAATATTGATCAATACGTAGTAATGATTTTTTATAAAAAGCTATTTTTACTCTTTATATTCTGGATAAAGAATATGATGATGGATAATGATCAAATCTCTAAATTATCTACATATCATGGAAGAACTAAAATGTATAGGGACCTTTATGATTACAATTCTTGGAATAATATGAAATGGGAGATTTATGAATTCATTGAAATGTTCTTTGTGAGTCAGTAAGTTAAGGTAGAGTTTAATATTTCAAAAGGGGTATGGAAACTGCTACCCATACTAACATGAATGTGGTATAATATCTCTATATACATTCTTAGGGTTCTTCCAATAACATCAAATGGAAAAAATGATATGAGTTATAGTAGATAATCTCACAATGAATACCCATTTCATTTTATTCAATAATATTTATATCATTATAGACATTCCATGATATACGTAACAGAATTGGTGAGGATACATAGGAAATCACACTCTATATTTGTAATCACAATCATAGGTTAACATATAACTATTGAGAAGTCTTAGACTTTATCTAAATGATGATTTTATTTTTAGCACACTGTATCATCTACAAACGGATGACCAATTTGAAATTATTATTCAGGCACTCGAGGACATACACAATGGAATTTATAGGTGTTTAGGATCAACATATACCAATAGTTGTGTTCTAATACCACAACATCTTCCACTAAAGTATTAAAATAGGTATTTATGAAACTATATATTTGAAACATTGTATAACACATAATTAATGGGATGAAATTGGTTAGAGGAAGCTATTAGGGCCTACTCTAATGTAAGAGTAGACATTAAATATTTATACCATCCAAGAATATATTAAGCATTATTAGAGTTAGATTATGAGTTATGTAGACAACCATCAAAGGGGATTGGAGTTTGATATTAGAGGCAAATATTTTCCTTCAAATATAACCAAATAAGATATTCATGTCATTTGTAGGGAAAGGGAACATTAACCTTTGTACATTTTCCCTAATAAATCATTGATTTAATTGGAACAATGGCATATCATCTAGAAAAACAACATAATCGAGTTAAATTTTCATTATTTTTCCCACATATTTGTCTTGTCTAAGTATGTACATGATCCCTAACATGTACTAAATCTGAATGTGGTACATTTGGAAATGAGCTCTCTTATGTAGAGATGATTGTGGTGATCTTATAATATATAGAAAAAATCTTATTCAACAAGAACACACTCCTGTCAAATTGTTACAGAGAAATAATAAATTTAAAAAACGATGTGGGAGCTAGAGGATCCAATAAGTTATATGCATTTTTACCTTTTATCAACTGATTAAATGAGCTGAAATTTCAATGATAAACTTTTTTATGGGGGGAGAATATTGTGACAACACTTGATTTTTTACTGATATTTTTTATCTAATAAGGATTTATGATATATATTATATAATGTTATAAATTTATAGAATATTGAGAAACCAAAACAATATATCTCATTAATAAATATCATTACATTAGTCTGCAATAAAACAAATTAAAATGCACAATATTTCAATTGGTCAAAAAATATAATATTTAATTTGTAATATGGTAAAATAGGGATGTCCTTAATATTCTAGAATCATTTCCCCCCAAGTAAAACACTATATAAATAAATAAAAATATTAGCTAACCAAAAACTCATAAGAAATTAATATATAACAATCGGAGGATTTGTTCTAATTTTTTAATTAATGAATAAAGTGTTATTTATAGGGTAAAAATAGAAATATTACCATTATAATATGGCCATTATATGGTTATTGGTACATTAGATCATTGGAAATTATACCCATGGGTGATATTTTTACCATTATAATTAGGGATTATATGTTTTAATGGAAAATGATTTATAATATAGAATATTTAAAAAAAAATTAACCAGTGGAGTTAGGTCATTTAAAGTACATTTATCAGAACTTGGAAGGGAGGTGGTGTCATTAGGGTTCTTTATTATCCAATCTGAAGATGAGCTTCAAAATGTGAATCTCAAATGAAATCTCATATGACAGAAATAAAGTCAGTAGAGATTATAACTCACTCAATTTTTTTAGACACTACACAAAACTACCACCATCCCACATCTTACATATAAGTAGTTCATGGGTCTAATAAGGGGTTATATAATGAATAATTCCTTTTTATAATTAAATTTTTAATTTTATAAATTATAATTTTTAGATTAGTTATTCTTAATAAAATATATGTTTATTTGAGATGGATTAAAAATATTTATTTTTGGAGGAAAATAAAATAGAGTTGTCCTCTTTCAAAGAAAGATATACATGTTTAAAATTATTTCATGTATTTAGAATAATATTTATTTTATTTTAATATACTATAAAACAAATATCTATTAAATTGAAATTTTAAAGTAATTTTATAACATCTGATGAAATTTTTAAAATCGTATTATATTTGATAGTTAAGTAAAACTGATATTTTCAAATAAAAAAATAATTTGTTGTATTTAAAATTTATATGTCTCATATTTAGAGAATTATTATGATAATGGAAACATACTTTCTGAAATTAGAAAATCCAAACTAGGTTAGGGTGAACTGACGATCATTTTCTAAAATACTTTATTTCTTCATGAATAATAAATAAATTGTTTCTTGTTTCCAATTCATTTTATGACATCATATTTATTTTATAATTATTTAATAACTAATTAATATGAATACATGAAAAAATAATTATTAATTAATATTATTTATTTTCATATATTTTAATTAATTAACAACCTCATAATTTAAATTCCAATGTCTAAAATGGAAATACTTATTTTAAAAACATTATATTATGAATATTTTAATATTAAAATTCAAATTAATTTTTAAAAAATTCAGTTCAATAATGGTGGATTAATAGATCATAAATTTGACTATAATGTCAAAAAATAAGAAAAACATGAGTAAGGTAGTGGTTTTTCATTATCCACAACCTAGATTTCCATGACATATATTAAGAAATTTTTAATGAATTACTCCACATTTTCTATAAATGTCCATAAATTTCACTATTACTCTTCACTCACAATCCATCCTCTACGATAATCTTTTGATTACTCATAAAATGGAGTCCCACATGGATTCCTTAATTCCCTATAGTCTTAATCATCAATATTTATGATTAAATATTTAATGAAATTAAACTCTCACCCTTTTTATTTCTATTCAAGAAATTATTATTTTTTGAACATCACTCTGAATGTTGTGTTACATTATTTTCTTATTTTTTGTGTTATGCACTTACTGTAAGAATTTTTTTTCAATATAAGACGATATTTCTTCCTTCTTTTACCATTTTCTAAAATCATTTGTATACCCATAATGCTGCCAAATTTACTTCTCAAATTTATCTTTTTGTACTTGATTGATTGTAATTTATTTTATTTTTATGAATACATAACCCTCCTATTCTTCCATCAGTATTCATGTAGATATGAAAATTATATATTTGTTTTGGGATTTAAACATTTGGAGTGTATATTCCATTTTTATTAGTTAATAATAACATAATTATCATGTCCTTAAGCACTATTTTACTCAAAGGTTTCAATAAGATACCCATTATTTATTCTCCATAGGAAATTAAATTAATGAGTATTTATGATCTCTGTGGATCACATTAATTAATAAATATAATTGGTTCTTTATGATAGTGCTCCAATGCATTGGGTAGGAAATTTAATAGCTAGTAATGAAATATTTTATGGTATATTGGTGATTAAATAAGATAATTTTAATCTATGAAACCTTGGGGATAAACCATGTTGATCTGATACTGAGTGTCTCATTTAAAATTTTTCTAATATTTCCATGTTGTGATTCATGTCCTCATAATTATGAAATGCATCTTGTTCAAGACATATCCTTATGAATCATATTCTCATTTTTGTGTCTCATGGTCACCTACTGTATGTCTCCCTGGTTAATTCCTTACTATGAATTATGCACCCCCATTAATTTTACATGAATCTCTAAGATATGATAAGCAGTAAATGTAATAGATTTTAAGCCCATGAGGACATCATTTTTTCTGATTTAGAAAACATTTTAATGTGTTTATGTATTTTGTTTCTAATTTCACATAAATTAATCATTAAATGTTAATGTGATTTATTTTATGTAATGAATAAATTTTATAATTAAATGATGGGATACCAAAGTTGTCATCAGAAAAGGATTTAGTTATTTAAGGAAATTTGGACATGAAATCATTAGGGATAAACCTATGGAAAAGTATAAATATAGTAAATCATCTTAGTATTTTGTAAAGTATTAATTATTTGAATTCAAAGAAAATTCATACCTATATTGATACTATAAATTGATGTAGCTCTTTAATATATGTACCTAAGGGTAATAGTTGAAAACACCGCATTGAGATACACTATATTGGGTCATGGTGTATGAAAATTGGCCTTGTTGAACACCTTATTTGTCACACCATAGGGGTATCTTTGCTTAATCACAACTTTTTTAGGAACCATTATTAAGGATATATATATATAATTTAATTATAAGATATTAAATAATAAAATATTAACTGAAGATGTTTTGTGAATTAAAAACCAGTTATAATGATATGATTCCTAAATGTAACATCATTCATACAATGTTTTTTTTAGAAAAGTATGCCGAAATAGGAATAATCATGTAATTTATGAGTGAAAAAGATAATGAATTTAAAGAATTCATATGGATTATGAAACATAAAACTTTATGAGGTATATTAATCATCTTACTCGACTTATGAATAATAACATAAATATTGTTTAAATACCTGATTCACCTCAAAGGAACAAAAATTACCGATGAGTCCTTCATGAGTCAACAAAAACATTACATTAGTGGATCTAGTGACCAATTTATTTCTAAAATATGGAATATAACTATAGAAATAATATTTTTTGTACTATGAGTTTAAGAGATATATAAATTAACCTTGGAAGTATGCCACTTTGAATGAGAAGCAGATCAGTGGTGGAAATATATTAAAAACATTAATGAAAGGATGGACATTAATGTTATAGACATGGAGGAGTTCAAGGGAGTATTTTCTAATAAATATATGCCTGGATAGATATGAACAAAAATAGAGAAGAAATTCATAGCACTAAAGTAGACAGAATATGAATAATTTGGATGCTATGAAAGGGAAATTTATAAGACTTTCTTGATACACCGTGAATATTGTTTTGGGTCCTATGGGAAAGGATTCTATATTATTCATTAGTTTAAGACCCTATATGCGGTGGAATTTATAATATAAAGAATATGAGAGCTATAGAGAGATAGGGTGAAGTGATATAAAAGATGAATTTCTTTTTGGATAGATGTATCTGTTACATATGTTGAATGAAAATAAGAGATCAATGGAGTGGAACTCATGGAAAAATTTGATCACAATAGGGGAAGAAAAAAAGTGAAACATCACATGTGCATCAAATTTAGGGAGATGAATTTGAGGAACTACATAATTTGGAGGGAAATTTATTACAAGTGAGGATTTTATATAATTATAGCTTGGAACTATTATTTTGATCTGATTCCTCAACTTCTAAACACTACAACAAAGGAATGATGGTATAGGACCAACCTAAATTCCAATGCTTTAAGTGTCAGAGGATGGTTCAAATTACCTATAAATTTTCATATCATAAGATAATGGAGGTTACCCACCATAAACCCCACCATATTCCATGGAAGAATAGTCATGGATTTTATATCATAATGGATAAAGTATATTCTCAAAATTATGTTTTGGAAGTTACACTTTTTGTTCTTTCAAATCATGGAATTAATTTTATTTCTTTGGGTTCTATGTATTTCTTTATTTTGTCCATGTTTTCATTGAATATAGATTCAATACCTAAACATTTATAAGTAGATTTATCATTATATTCATGGAGGGATTATTCTATCATCAAAATTTTATAAAACACTTGTATTAACTTTTGCAAGTACAATCTCATCGTAAATAAAGTATTCATTCACATGGAGAAATTTGATACTATACCAGCATAGGACTGGCTCTAAAGGTATAATTTGGAAATCAACTATAGATGAAATGAAATTTTAATAGTTTGGAATGGAAAATCCTAGTTATTTAAAAATAAGAGATATCCTGACCTGATATTTTTATGAATCGCACCCATAAAATTATTTCGGGTGATGATTAGTGAATAGGTACATGGAAATGAATGTGTAACGTTATAAAATGCCCACATTGTTCTCAAACACAATGACGTATTTCATAAAGAGTAACCCTGAACCCCCAACACACACTAGAAAGAGTGGTAGTATTCTCCATTTTCCTCATACATGGATCCAACACAATACCAAAGACCTTGTATAGGATAGAAAATGTTGAGTTATGGAAACTAGGAAAAGTACTTCAAGAACTTTTGTAGAAGGGATTTATCTGAGTATGTGTCTCTACTTAGGGGGGAACCTATTATACTTATAAAGAATAAATATTGATCAATGCATGTGAGAGTATATTATATAGAACTAAATTATATCATAGTGAATAACAGTACCCTCTCCCATGGAATATAGATTTTTCTCACCATATTTTTTTCTAGAACCGTCTTATTTTGTGAATTTTTTTTATAAACTAATATAATATTCTTGAAAAGTTTCACTTCAAACAACAATGAATATAGATTTATTTTATTATTTATAATCACTAATCATGGATTAAATTATAAACAATACCATTTTATTCTTGCGCTACACACAACACTAACGTGGGTTGTATTACACACAACACTATGTCTTTGTGAATAAACACTTTATTAATATTATTATTTAAAAAAAGAAACATATAAAAAAGATATTAAAAATAGTTATATGAATATTTATTAATAATTAATGAATTTTATTTATAAATTTTTCACATAAATAAAAAATATTTAAAATTATATCTATAACTTTTTGTACTCTTTTTATATGTTTAAAACTATTATTTTATCAAATAAAGTAATTTTCATGTCATTATTTGAAAAACAATTTAATTAATTTTACAGACATGTATATATATAATTTGATAATGTAAAATTTATTTTTGATTTCATAATTTCAAAATTATATTAGGGTTATGTTATGGTATTTTTCTGAGAAATTTCATATTTCCTAGAATAGTGAAAAATACTACAGTATAGTTAAAAACTGGGTTTTTCATTTAAATACATTTTATACATAAAATGTATTTTTTATATCAAAATAGATAAAATTTAAATATATCAATCCAATAAAAGTAATTTTAATAATTTTTATATTAATATTAACTATAAATACTAATTGTACTTTGAACATACTTTTTTCCAACCTTCTTGCCATGTCTATGAGATTAGCATTTAATATAATTTTTCTACTTTTTTGAATTGATTTTAAAAAAAGTACTTATATTTTTGTAATCAATATGATATTTATATTCAAATAAGATCAACTAATTTTGGTTATTATTATGAATATTATCATTTGTAAATGTTTATTTTCCAAGGATAAGGTTAAATCGAAAAATTAAAGGTAAAAAATAGTTTAATATTATAAAATAACACTCAAAATGTTAATGATTTCCTTTAATGAGTGGTTTTGGACAAAATCCAACCATAAGAATATATTATAACCTTTTTATGCCAAATGGTGGAGAATATGACATTTGTATTATTTTAGTTAATGATAAGTTAAAAACGTCATGATTATATTTTTAATATAATGTTATACAGAATATAAATTCAACTATAAATATTAATATTAAATATAAATAGATTATATTATTCATAGTAATTTATATGTACTATATTTTAACAAAAATACATATATTAAAGTCTTAAAAAATAATTTGGTCGTAATTGTTTAATTAATCAAAATATCAAAAAAAGATATTACAAGCTTTAAAATAAATATAATATGCCATAATTAATGATATACCGTACTTTTATTGTTAAATTGTGTATTTTAGTGATATAATATAATTTTTTTTTCTAATATATCATATTTTTATTATATTTTTAAAATGAAAAATAATTTATATTGTCAAAATTGTCATAAATGATACTATAAATTAAACATTATTTTATTAAATGATAAAAAACTCAAAAAAATATAAAATTCTTCCAACATACTAAAATAAGATTTAAAATGTCATCAATGATCCATTTGGGGTTCTTTTTTCATTTAACAGTAATTATATTAGACATTAATATAAAAATTACATGATATCACTATAAGAGTTATTGGGGTTAAATATGGGTTAAAACAAAAAGTTAAGGATTAATAACATAATAAAAACATGTCCAGAAAGTATTAGATGAACACAATTATATCCTTATCACCGTATTATGTTATTGTAGTTTTTTAATGGAGACATGTCCCGGAAAATAGCTTATATATTATTTAGAGACAATGATATATAAAAAATATCACTCCCTTATTTTATATGTACACAAAGTGATAAAACAAAGATATAAATGAATGAAAATAACTATTTTATTCATAAAAAATATTTATTTTGATATAGAATTTTATTTTTTTGTTTTATAAATTATATAATTACTTTAAATTATTATTCAATTTTAAAACAATATTTATTTAATTAAAATAAAAATATAATATTTCATTTTTCAAATATTTACATTAATATATTTTGGATGAGTTGAAGTGTATAATTAAATTTATAGATTAATATGAAATATTATAGGTGTTCTATATATTTATATTCTAATTCCCACTTGGTATTGAAGTATTTTAATTTAAATTTGATGAATAGTATCAAATTTGACAATAATGATGTTTTATTGAATTAATATATAAATAAATTATTTAAAATCACTAAAATAAAAAATAATCATAGTGGTTAAAAATATATGTTTAAAAATGTCTTAACTAATTCATATATATTTCCTCTCTATGTGTTTCTATCTAGAGTAGACTTATTATATTTTAATATATTGATTATTTCTAAAACTACCACTCAAATAAATTATAAAATGGCCCCTCTCCATTACTTAATCACACAACTTTGATCCTTATAGAATGACTATACCTTACCTATTTCTCCTCCCAAAATCCATATCCATCTTGTATAGGTCCTGGTATTACAAAAATACTACTTCTGGACCCCTTGAGAAGAGATGTAATGGAATTCAACTGAAGAAGAGGTAATTGTTTTACCATCTCATTCATGTTCTTTTCTTCTTTGACTCCATATTTATATATTTCTTCTATACTATTTTCATATATCCAATATAATATATATTATGATATTTTTATATGGTTATATAATAACCATATTCGACCTTTAATCTCTTCTATTCAAAATGAAATCACAACATGTTCCAACAAATGAAATATTTTATCTATGTCGTTGTGTAATCTATTTTTGATAACTATATTTTTTGTGTTAGAATTGTGATGGGTATAATTTTCATATATTATATTAATTATAAAATTATAATTCTTGAAAAATAATATAATGTCTACTTTATTACCATCTTTCATTTTGGGAAAATGAAAATGACGCTAAATTGTATGTGTGTCTTACCAACTCCACAATGTGATGAGATTCATAACTTACTGATATTTCACATTGATGGTAATATGAATTAAATTTATAAATATATTTTATATTTAATATATTAAAATTAATCTTTAATGATAATATATCATATATATTCTACTCTTTAAACCTGACAAGAAAATGAAAATGATGTTCATGTGTACGTACGACTTGTCACATCCATGAATGATGTATTTTATTTATCACGAAATATTATTATAAATACATATATACTGAATATATAAGATATTTATATCATGCTATAGATTTTTTAAATAATTAAATCATGATATATGTAATATAATTAATAATGACATGTCAAATCACATACGATTTACAAGGCGGTTGTCCCTTGAAACGTAACTTTAACGTGCAATTAACAATAAATAGGTATTTTAATGACCTATTTAAATCATATATGTAATTAAATATTTTAATATGGTTCTATGATCGATTTATAATAAACTATTATTTATTATACATTAGTTTTGAATTAGTGATAAGAGATTAATGACATAAAGTAAGGGAGTTATGTCTCACTTTTATTTCGGTGGTACACATGTCATATACAATACTTTTCATTTATATGTGTTGTATATATGGAACTTGAATGTATTTATTGACTCTTATCTATTAGATTGAAATATATTTGTGTCCTTATAATTTTATTTTGTTCCTGGGGTATGCAATTCTATTTGTTATAATGTGATGAGTATTTATTAAACAGTCTCTACAATATTTTGGATTGATTCATTTTATGTTTCCATTGTGGAATATTTATCATTCATGACCATATTTCATAAAATTTATTTATTTAATGTTTTAATACTAACGTATTTTAACAACCCATGTACTTATAAAATATTTTTTGTATTTTGGATTTAAGTGGGCAAATTCATTATATATGTATAATGAAATTAATTTTTTTTAATTTAGGGAATTTTTCTTAATTGAATATTATTTTGAACATATAAATATTAATCTATAAAATATAATATTTACCTCAACTAATAAATTATAAATAAAATTTATCCAACCTATAATTGAAAATATGATATATTTATATAACTGAAAAAGTGAATATTTTTTTGAAAAATATAAATTAAGTGTTGGAGTATTTGTAAGTAATAAATATTAAATTACAATTTTAGAATTAATATAAATGATTAGAAAAAAAATATATTTTAATAAAATTCATTAATAACAATTTTATTATTTTTTATGATAGTAAATTTATTTAATGCGAATTTAGTTTATTTATCAATGTGTTATTAAATCATTTATAGTTTAAAAGTTATTATTTTTCAATTAAATTTTGATTGTAATTAAAACAAAAAATAATCATAATTAGATATATATTTTTTATTAAATAGAGATCTCTTTTTAATTTTACATGTCAAAAAATGGTTAGGGTGAATTTTTTTGATTTTTCAGAAATACATGAATTTTTATTAGTAGTGAAAAATGATAATTTATGGTATATGCTAAATACATGAGTTATTGAGTCATAAATGATGTAAGGATTAATAAAAAGAAAAATATCAATATCTAATTCTATATTTAAATATAATTAATGATAATTATCAAACTATTTATAGCCTTGTGCCCTAATAATAAACCAATGAATAAAATAATCAAAAACTCAACCTCTTATCCACTATAAATACCTCCCCTCACCACCTCTTATAATCACAAATAAAATCCATATATATTTATTAATTTCTATCCAAATACCATTCAATTCCTCGTCCCCATATTCAAGACATATTGGTCTCCCCAAAAAGCCAAAACCAAAGGCCTAAAAGAGGTTCTCAGGGAGGATACTTCAAGAAGTAAAAATCCTCTTTCATTTTCATTTATATCATTTTAAATTATTTTACTTCTCTTATTCTCTATTAACTGACCCTCATATAAGAGAAATATTAAATAAGTTATGTTTTATATATTTAATGTTATCTTTTCTATGTAAAATTCATTACCATACCTCTTCTCCTCTCCCTATTATTCTAAAAATAAAAACACCATCATTGATATGTCGATTTACCGACATCGTGGAAGATGTGTCTTCAATTTCCATTATCGCCTTCATGGAATGTTGTAAGACCATTTAAATGGCCAAAAAATATTGTAATGTTTATGATATAACCTATTTTATGTTCTTTAATTAAAATATATAAATAATTTTAAATTATATAAAGAAAATAGTTCATGATTGTCAAAGAACCAATGAAATGATCTAAATGAAAATCAATAATGGTTTATATAATGATTGATCATAATATCTTAAAATAAAATGATTTATGGTATCATTTAATAATTTGAAAACATATTAATACCATTTAATTTCCCTTCTGGTGTCTCTCTTCCATTCAAAAAGGAAATCAATTATGAACCAACCATTTAAAATGTGTAAATAACACACTCAAATCAATGGAAATAAGAAAATATTATTAATAAATATGTTGAATGATGTTATAAAATTTTCATATAATGTGTTATATTAATGAACGTTCTTATTTAAATTATTAATATCATTCTTTATCCACTATACATGAGCTTTAAACACATTTTATATATGATGAACCAGAGTTAAGTGAATTCTTCACCCAATTTCAATTCTTTGGGTTAATCTTCTACTTTATTGATTATGTGGTACTAAGATTATTTGTGAAATTAAATTATTATTATATCTTGTTTTATTTTTTGTGTTCATATTTTATACACATATTCCATTCATTTTAGTAATTCTCAATTTAAATATATGATATTTTGAGGGACTTTCCTTTAAATATCCCATTTTTATTTCAGTTCTTTTATAAAGGAAATGATTTATATGTTGTGATTATTCTTTTATTATGATTATTTTTTTGTTCTTGGTAATTTTTTATGATTAATGGTGGTATCAATATATCCTTACAATATATTGGGTATGTTTATGTTGGAGGTTAGTCATACAGTCACTCCATGTGTAACAAATATTTTTACACTATAAGGTATTCCTGAGGTTTACTTTGTAATGTGGCTATAAGGGTTACACATTATAAGTTAGTTGTGAGGGTTACAATATTATATATGTAATTTCCCAAATAACCTATCAGGTATATTTATATTTTCTATGTTTTATAGAAAACACATGTACTTATAAAGTAACTATACTATACTTATTTGGTGGGAATTGTGTTTTCGTCAAACTGATTTCAAATATTTATAATTTTTCATATTCTAATGGTTTCATTTTTAATACCCCTTTATAAGATTTTTGTGCTCAGAACATATTTTAAAATGTTTTTTCATAGCTTTTAATGATGGTTAAGAGAAAAGAAGATTCCACGATGAATGCTGTAAAGACTTATCACGAATAGATTTCTTGTTTTTAATAAAAATATTATATTATAAAAATGGACATTATTTTAGTAGTATAAAATTTGATTAATTTTGTGTTTATATTTATGAAATATGTCCTAAATTTATAAAGCACTAAACCAGAATGATCTCAGGGATTGTAATAAGTTAATTCAAAATAAATTTTCATAATTATGTAATATATAAGGTTAAGTCATCATAGATGGTAACATAATATTGATTATATAATTTTGGGGGTTAGGATGATGTAAATATAATAACATAAGATATTTTTATCTTATATTAATATTAAAATGAAATAAAATTTGAATATTTCTATACTAATTCATCTATGATATATCTATTCAAAATGGTATTCTGTAAAAGAAATAGAGAAGCTAAAGTTATATGACACAGAGATGCTTAAATCTTTCTAAATCAGCTACCTAGAATGGTAGGGATTTGAATTTATTAGATTTTGATAGTAATAGAAGTCTATGATAAGGAAATAAAAAGAGGTTTCATCCATAAAATATGTAAACTAGAACTATCTCAAAGTAAAATGATGATAGTGAAACATTTTATGAGAAACACCCTCATGATTTAAGTGGATCTTATGACCAAGTGGTGGATGAAGGGTGGACTAAATCCATTTATTATATATATTATGTCATGGGGTGTTCAAATAATCAACACATTGGTCTTGAATTTTATCATTATGATGGGGAATCTTACTAGTGGTTGTCAAAGATTAAGAATACCATGGATAATAATGGAATTGATTCAATAGAATGTAATGAATATAAAGATCTATTCTATGAAAAATATTATCATATGGTCATTAGAAGTTTGATGGAAATGAAATTACATTAATTGAAATAGAGGGATGAAGATTTAGTTGTTGTGTATGTAGATAACATCATGTGATTTTAAAGGTATATTCCAAAAAGTTTCAATATCATGATAGTAAAATCAATCAATTTTCATTAGGATTAAATCCAAATATATAAGGGAATTTACTCCGGAGAATTTAAATATTTTAATAAACTTGTATGATGTTCTAAAAGGGTAGAAATATAATTTTTTATTATCACGTGCACTCTAACTATAATTTTATGAAAAGGTAAATATGGAATGAAATGGATAATAATCAACCAACCAAATCTGAAAATAAGAATGTACAGTAACTGGTTTGTGGTATGTGTGGTAAAAAGAACCATTGGGAATACCTTCCCAAATCGGTGAAACTTTGTCAATGTCATATGTTTGGAAATATGGCCCGAGACTACAATGAAAATGAGCTTAATATTAATTCTGATAAGAAAACTATAAAGTGTTTCAAATGTTTAGAGATGGTTTATTATAAAAATACTTACCCAAAAAAGATAAAAAATGATATAAAAGAGCGAAATTATATGAAAAAGTTATAGTGAGAACCTTTGAGTCTATCTCAGCAGATGTCAGGCCATTCAATAAAGCTATATTATGTAACATGTTTGTTTACTCATAATTGTTTAAGTTCTGGTTTGATTAGGGGTCTACGGATTCCTTTATTTTGGAGAATGTATCTTTTAAATAAGAAATTTCTTCTTAATAAATGAGACTGCAACTTATGGTTAAATCGCCAGTATGAAATATTATAGAAAAATGTATTATAAGAATATTATTTTTTAGTCCATTGAAATTTATTACCTAAAATCCATATTTTTTTCCCTTAGTAGAGTTTGAATTTATTCTAGGTATGGATTTTCTTTCTGTTTATCATGATTTGATTGATTATAGAGCTAATGATGTTGTTTTCTTGAAAGATTTTTTGTTTTTAAAAAATAATGAAACCATACAATAGATAACATATTAAGAAGTTGAGATAAATATTAAATGATTGAAATTACTGTTATCTTTCTCATATTATTAAAAATAAGGGAACTGTTCATATTAATGATGTTCTAGTGGTAAATGTTTAATTGGATGATTTTCATGATGAGATTCAATGTGTTATATTTTATTGGCCAGTTGAATTTACCGTTTACTTATTTCATAATGATAATCCAATTTTAGAACAAACTTATCGAATGGATATAGTAGAACTTCATGAATTAAGAATTCAGTCAATGGATTTTATTTCTATAAAGGCTTCATTCAACCTATCACTTCACCATGGTTGATCATGCATTGTTTTATAAAAATAATTATGGTTTAATGTGGATTTTCATTGATTATAGAGCATTGAATAACATTACTATTAAGAATATGTATCGTAATCATTATATTGATTATTATTTGATTAGCTCTCATGAACATAGTATTTTTCCATGATTTACATGAGATTCGAGAACCATTAGCTGACAGTGTAGAATGATAACATTATAAAAATACTTTTTCCTATTAGATATGGGTATTATGAGTTTGTTTATAAGACCATTGGTTTGACAAATCACCTTAATATATTAACGGATATTATGAATAGAAATATTCTATGTTTATTTGGATGTATTTTTTGTTGTTTTTGTTTATGAAATTTTATTCATTTAAAAAATTTATGAGGATCAGGAAAATTATTTAAGGATTGTGTTGGAAACTCCTAAAGAGATGATGTTATAAGGAAAATTTAGAAAATGTGATTTTTGGTTACACCATATTTCTTTTCTTAGGAATATTTTCAATATGGATGGTATAACAGTTGATCCCACCAAAACCAAAGTAATTGATGAATGGACAATTCCTACATCTGTTATAATGATTCATAGTTTCCATGTATTATTATGTTATTACTGATGGGTTGTTAAAAACATTTTATGGTTATCTAGCTCGCTAACTATGTTAATACGAAAAGTGGTTAAGTTTTTTTCTGGATAGAAGAATGTGATGTTTGTTTTCAAGAACTGATGAATTTATTGGTTATTGCTTTAATTTTGGTCCTCCCTTATGGAAATGGTGAATTTTTTATCTACTCTGATGATTCATTGAAGGGAATTGGTTGTTTTATGGTGAAGAATGACTAGCTAATTGTTTATGCTTAATGGAAATTAAAACCTCATGAGATATAATATCCCACACATGATTTGGAATTCTCCTATATAGTTTTTTTCTTTGAAAATTTTGATGCATCATATATACGAAACCAAATGTGAAATATATATGGACCATAAAAGTTTTAAGTATATATTCACGTAAAATGAATTACACATTAGGGGGATAATATTGATTAAACTATAAAAGAATATTTTTGCACAATCAATTACCATCAAGAAAATGTAAACAAATTAGAAGATGCTTTGATATGAAAACATAATGCTACATTAACCATTTCACATTTGGAATGTGATCCCTTAATTGTTGATTAGATTAATTTTTGCCTAGAAATTGTCAGTGTAGGAAATTCCACTATTTTGTTTTATGTGTGAGTGCAGTTATCTCTCTCAAATAGAATTAAGAATGCATATAAGGAAGACTGTGTGTTATAGAAAATTTTAGAATTGTAGAAAATGGTAGGTTTCCAAAATTTAATATTGATAAAGATTGTGCCTTGATATTTAGTATGAGATTCTATGTTCATTCTGTTTTATAATTGAATAAATAAGTGTTAAATGAAGCACATTGTTATATATTTTTAGTTCATCATATTAGTATTAAGATGTACAAATTCCCCTGTTGTAATTACTAGTGGGATGGAATGAAAATAGATATTGTATATTTTACCATGATTTGTTTGACATGTCAATGGGTTAAAGTATATAAATAATACCAAGGGGGGTTCTTTATACATTTCTAGTGCTATAGTGGAAATGTGAAAAATTATCCATGGATGTTAGGGTGCGACTAACCAATGCATCTCTATGTAACAATGATATTTGGGTTATTGTTGATCGGATGACTAAATCTGAATATTTCCTTCAAATATGAGGTATTATGTCTCTTTATAATCTTTCTCAAATGTACCTCAATGATATTGGAAGGTGTATGAACCCAGATTGTTTTGGTATTATTTTCACTTATTTGATGTTTTTATGAGAACGAGGAGCTTGTAGAAATTTTTTAAGTAAACATTGTGTACATAAAAATACACATCGTGTACTCTTTTGTTGAACATAGCCGTGTGATGGATGTGTAATAGCCGGGCACACAACCATGTGTGGTGTCCTAGAAATCACCGTATGCAGGGGTCGAATAAGGTGAGTACACAATATATATATCAAAAGTACACACGGTGTACTTTCTTTTTTCAATTAATGTATCGATGTCTCATCTAATGGATAGAACACGCTTCTTCTTTTCCTTCTTCATCTGAGAGCGTCCATATGGCCATGATCTTTCCGTGAGCTCCTAATCAAGCATCCCTTCTCTGATTCGATTGTTGTCGATTTCATTGGGATTGCCACAATAAGCTCTTCCTTCTTCTTGAACCATATTTCTTGATTTACCCTCTTTCTCAACTTATACTCGGTTGAATTTTGTAGACATGTTTGTAGATCTATCATGTTCTAGGTTGATACAAGGGCTGAATCCAGAGTATATTGATCTCAAAACCCCAAGGTAGCTTGTTTTTTCCTTTCGGTAGATGGTATTTGAGTTATATGTGAAAAAGTGCACAATACCCTTGATTAGGTTATTGCGTGTCTATGGATTTAACCGCGTTGTTTTCTGCTATGTTTTATATGCCTGACTAGAAGTCAATTGAATGTGAATAGGGTCAATTGTTATGATATGAATGACTTCCCAAGCATGTGTTCTTTATGACATTTTTTTCTTGTTTATCCTTTTAGGCTGCTTTCTTTCCATTTCAAGTGTTGATAGGATGTAGTGTTATTGTTTATCTAAAATGGTTTTATGTTATATAATGTTTATCTAAGTAGATATGAAGGTATAAATTTGTCGTTATGTGTCTCTTTCTTTAATAGACTTACATAGGGCCATGAGAAACTGGTGTAGTAGACCATAGGGAGAATGTACATTGAGGGCTTCTCTAGAGTGTCTGTTTTCTATTACAATGCGAGACCATAGAGGGGATAGACGTAAGTGCTTCCTCAGAATGTCTGTAGTTCCTATATGTGTGCCACATGGTGAATTTTAAAATGAGTGCTTCCCTAGAGTACCTTTTAGTTACCTATACAAGGTTATATGGGGAATTTACAGGGAGTGCTTCCCCATAGAGTCTGTGAAAAAGCTAAACGATATGGGTTAGACTATGTGTACATCCCAAAGGGCTTCTTGTGTTGTTAGGATTGGACCAAAGGGGTTAGGTTTTGAGTACTTCTCATAGGGTTCCCTACTTATGATTAACTGATTACGGGGTATCTGATAATTGAATTCTTTTGAAACTATAGGATTGTTTTCTTTTGAGTACTTCTTTATTTACTGCTTTATTTTTATTATAGTGAACTATATATATTCGATGACTGTTAGGAACAGATCATTGGTTGGTTTCATACTAGGATTTAGTCTCACACCCTATTTGGGTAATGATATTGGGCCCAAATAGATTAGAATGTTGTAGGTATAGATAAGGGTAAGCGCCCTTCTACATAAGGTACATGATTGCTGTGGAGCCGGGGAGCATGGGACCAAGATGAGGCTTGTGATGTTGTAGATCATTTTATCTGTTTTCTATTGTAATTTGTTTTAGTAATATATTCAAGCATTATGACTTGTTTTGGCTTCTTTCCTAGACACATGTATCATGCATGATATATATGTTTGTGTGTGTGCTCTAGTTTTTTATTACATTCGATGTTGCTTATTTCATTTTTTAATGCTCCTGTGATTCCTATATGTTTTACTTCTGATATGTTACTCTTCCAATAAGGTAATAGTTTCCCCACTATCACACCCAAGGCCCTTGCTACTAGTCGGTAGCCTTTAGAATTTAAGTAAATGTGCTTGCAGCCATATGGCCAACCGGGTACGGGGCACCTCTTGGTGGCTTCCAGAACCGGGATGTAACAAAGTTGTATCAGAAGAGTTATTCTATTCTTGATTTACTATTTCAAGATAATATCCATTGATAGGAAAGAATAGGTTCTTAGTAATAAGCAATTCCTGGGAGTAGCTAACTCGTGTTTAGGAAAAATACAATTTACCTCGTTATTCAAATTTTTTTGGTTTATTAATTTAACAGTTGATTTGATTTCATCATTGGGTGATTCACATGTTTTGTGTGGTTATTGTTGATATTATTGTGGTTCTATTTCTGTTTCAACCCGATGAGATGAGGGTTTTCCATCTCATGAATCATATATGCACTTGCTAAAAATCACATGTCATGCATTCTTGCCATGTCATTTAGCGTGAATTAGTGCTTTCATGTTATGGTGATAGATGTTGTGTTAGATATGCATGTTGTTGTGATAGATGACTTGATTGAATATCTTCTTTTTTATAAAGAATTGGTTGTTTAATTTTTTGTTTGAATGAACGCCAAAATTTGGTTCTTGAGGTGTTATAGGCCCTTATGGAAAAAAATTTGGGGGATCATTATACTGTAATGCTTTTTTATGACATGTATGGGATGCCAAACATTGATTCGTGTGGAGTATGGGCCCTCAGAGATCAGAATTTGGCAGTTTAATGTTTTTTTCCCGTGTTTTCATGGATTTGTTGGGTAGTTTTAGAGGATTACTATCCGGAGGAACCTAGAATACACAGCGTGTAATGATGAATACATGTCATGTGTCTTTCAGTTCGGGAAGGAACTGTTTTTCTTGAGTATAGGTTGTGTACATTATATACACCCCATGTAATCTTTAACTGTGTCACTGATTGTGTGGGCAGAGACATGGGGTTGAGAAATATTTTGGGGAACATGATGTATACCAGTTGTACACACCATATTGTGTAGACCTTATGTCAACCCATGTGACTAACAACACAGATGGATGAAAGATTCAATTATATACTTTGTGTCATGTTTGAACACATTGTGTAGGGTAAACCAGGTATCTGGTCATTTAGAGAACAAAACTGGTCAATGAAACATTTCTATTACAAACTGTTTCTATCATAAACACACTGTGTAGATTTAGCCGTGTAACTGGCCATGTGATAAACAACATGGGTTTGAGAAGTTCATCTAGTAAACAGTGTGTCTATCACTAACACGCCATGTAGTATTGTTATAAGTGAATCATGTGTCTTAACCATGTAGAAGAACTCGAGAAGGGAAAGAAGATTCATGTATCCGCCGTATATAAGGAAAACACACTATGTGTATGGGATGTTACAAGACCTGGGTTAGAATAAGTACACACCCATGTGAAGGCTTAAGGGAACATGTAGTGTAGTCATTATGCACATCGTGTATCCATGTTTTAAAAAACATGAATTCTTTATTTCTCATGTTCCCTTTTCACACTTATATGTTTCTGCCTATGTGAATCTTGATCTATGGTGTGCACTTAACCTTTAATCATGCCACCGAGATGTCCTCCAAGTGTCATCCAGTTTCAGGGTAGTGATTAGACACCGGATATGGCTCATCAAGGAATACCATTGGATCCTCCAATTGGGCCAGTCTTGACACCAATCATTATTCTGGATACAATCACCAATACACTATTCAGATAGGGCTTTATTAGGTTCATGTCGACGTTTTGAGGAGTACCGCATCCTGCCCCTTCGATGGCAGAGTCGACGCGGGTTCTTCAACTGCAGCAACCTCCCACCTTCACAGGGGAAGCAAGACCTCAGGTTTCATAGTCATGGTTATAAACCATTCTATCTATCTTCTAGAATATTGAGACACCTCTAGAGAGGATGGTGAATCTTGCTATGTATATGCTTCATGACTCAGCCAAGAGATGGTGGGATGTGATCTCACAGGCAGGACGCTAGCAGGTTATGGCATGGGATGAGTTCCAGTATAACATTTTTGACTACTTATACCTAGATACCTTGAGGGATGATCGAGCTTGATAGTTCATGAGTCAGGAACATGGTACTCTTTCAGTTATGGAATATTATTCTTACTTCACATAGCTGTAGCGATTTTTGCCTTTTCCATGAGGTGTTGTGTTATTTTTGTCAAGTAAGTTCGAAGATGGTCTCAAGAATGACATATGATCTCAAGTGAACATCTTCAGGTTGACTTCCATCACATATATAGTAAATAGGCACTGATCATGGAGTGTAATATATAGGATTTTTGATTTTTGAGCTAGGGTATCTCGTCATCTAGATTTGGTATCCCAACTACGAACAGTAGGAACTGCCACAGGGAGTAAGTGCATGTGGATCTGAGGAGGCGGGATACTTTTTCTGGTAGCCAGGCTATGTGCTACCAGTGCGGGATAAGTGGGAATACGAGGCCACATTGATCAAGAGACCCAATGTAGTGCCTATCATGTGCCAAGATGGGTCATCTTCATTGATTCTGTCAGATCTTCCCACCAGCAGCTGGTGATAGAGTTTCTTCTATGACTCCTCGTTTGTGAGGAACACCACCAGTTTCTCATCAGTCTTGGAATTAGAGTTCTTTTGGCCACTCAGGCAGAGGTGGAGGTCATGGTCGTGGTAGCCAGTCACCAAGATTTCAGCGACAATAGGGTGAATCTTCTCAGGGTGGTCAGGTAGGGTCATAGGGTCATGGAGCAAGCCAGATTTTGTAGTGGAGTACACCTAGTAGGAGAAGGATCCCATACCATCTTCCTTTCGAGGTACAAATCTAGTAGCCTTAGTTTTATCTTTTTCTCTTTTCGATACCGGATATTCTCATAGCTTTATATATATTATTGTTGTGGAGAGCCTTGGGCTCTGTATTCATTCTTATGCTATTATCCTGACGTTAGAGACTTTATTGTGGATGAAATTGGATAGTGTATGACAATGCAAGGATTTCCCACTAGATGTTGGTGGGTATCACTTCTTATGGAACCTTTATATACTAGAGATGATAGGCTATTATTTCATTCATAGAATGTACTGGTTATTTCCCTTCCAAGCAGTTGTTGATTGCTGTCATCGTAGGGTGAGATTCACATCACTGGAGGGCGGGTCGTTTCATCATAAGGGAGAATCGGATGTCAAGGTGAGTAGAACAGGACCAAAGAAACATGGCTTGGGAGGAGTTACGACCAATATTGCTAGATTGAATCTATGTGACCATGGGACTTTACATTTGGACATTACTATAGTGATGGATCATTTCAGGGATGATATTTTAGAGGACTTTTCTGGTTTTCCTCCAGAGAGAGAGGTGGAATTTTCTATTAATCATGTACTGGGAGTAGCACTGGTGTCCATTCCTTCCTATAGGATAGCTACAGTAGAGTTATAGTATCTCAAGAGGTAGTTGGAGGATTTGCAGGCAAAGGGTTTCATCCAACCTAATATTCTTCTTTGGGGTTTTCCGAACCTTTTTGCAAGAAGGTGGATGGTACCCTCAGACTTTGTGTGGATTATCGGAAGTTGAACCATTTGACCATCAAGAACCAATATCCCTTTCCAAGGATTGATGATCTCTTTGATCAAATTTGAGGAGCCCAGGTGTTTTCAAAGATTTACTTAAGATTCGGTTTCCATTAGTTGTGTGTTAGACCATTAGATGTACCATATATATCCTTTCAGAGTAGGTATGGTCTATATGTGTATGTGGTTATATCGTTCTGTCTCATAAACATGGATATATGTTTCATGGCACTGATGAACCGAGTGTTCCATCCATACTTGGATTTGTTTGTGGTAGTCTTCGTGGAAGATATCTTGGTGTACTCTCACACTCAACACGACCATGCCACACATCATGATATCTTTTTGAGTACACTAAGAGAGCATCAATTATATGATATGATCTCAAAATGACACTTTTGGATGGATCAGATTCACTTCTTGGGTCATGTTATCTCAGAGAGAGGATTATTACTAGACCCAATGAAAGTGAGAGCAGCAGTTTCTTGGGAGCATCCAAAGAATGCCTTTGTGGTACGAAGTGTTTTAGGGTTGGATTGTTATTATAGATATTTCATATAGTAATTTTAATGCATAGTAGCACCACTGATGGTCCTGAATAAGAAGGGTGAAAGGTTTTATTGGTCAGATTCTTGCTTGTTAGATTTTCAGGAGTTGAAAGGGAGGTTAACTTCATCACCGATACTGGTATTTCCAGAGCCGCGCAAGAGCTATGCTATTTACTATGATGCATCAGGAATTGGGCTGGGAGCAGTACATATGAAAGGGGATGGGATTGTTTCGTACGGAACTCATTATTTGAGACCACATGAGAGGAACTACCCGACGCATGATCTCGAGCTGTCAACAGTGATTCATGCTTTACGTTGTTGAAGACATTGTCTTCTTGGAGCGCATTTTGCGGTTTTCACCGACCATAAGAGTCTCATGTATATATTCACTCATCGCGATCTAAATTTGAGAAAATGGATGTGGTTTGAGTACCTTCAGTCCTGTTACACACCAAGATTTCATGATATGTTTCCCTTAAAATAATGTTGTAGCTTGCGTTGTACGCAACATAGTGTTTTAACACACCACGACCAATCAAATTAGCCGTTATAAATAGTAATAACCACTTTTTAAAATTTCATAAATATTATTTTTAAAAATGGACTTCATATTTGAATTCAAAATATCAAAATTATCTTCGGTTGAATATGTTGTACTTTTCTAAAAACTTTAAATTTTTAACGAATAGTGAAAAATACTAAATTTTAATTAAGAACAAATTTTTTAAGCAAAATAATTTACAGTGTTAAATTATAAATTTGAGGGGTTTTAAAGAATAATTAGATTAAATTTTTTTCATTTAATATAATTTAGTTCATTGAATGTAATTTCACAATTAAAATTGGCATAAACAAGTGTCAATCTTTTGATAGTTATTATTTCTTAAAAACACGCCTTTTGTTTTCACATACGGAAATTAATTTTAAATTAATTTATTCCACTTCTGTGTTTTGAATTTGAAAAAATGGATTCCATTTTTGGAATCAAGATGTCTAAATTGTGTAAATTGGTAACTTTTATATTTAGATTATAAATAAATAATTCGGTTAATATTTTATTTCCCATTGATAAAGGGTAAATCCATTAAATAAGGGTAAAATATAACATTATAACAATATTAAATTTTACTAACATATGACCTATTCCTATTGGTTGATACATGTCCAACCATGGGAATATATGGGTCGATTTTGGGATCCCATGGAGCCACATGAGAGTGACAGTGACACTTTATATTAGTTACTTTAATGTAATTAGAAAAATGACATAAACATATATATTTTAGTAAAAAAATTATTAAATTGGGTTATATAAGTTATCTTTTCAACTATAAATACTCATTAGATAGATAAAGTAATTTACAACTTAATTTAATTTTATTTATAATTTGTGGTCATTAAATAATTAAATTTACTTATGACACAATGGTGATGCAGCAATTACCTTATTAAAGAAAGATTCAAATAAATTGTATTATAAATATTAAAATAAATATAATTTCAATTTTTTTATGAAATCCATGAATTATCATTGTGAATATGAAATTTTTGTGTTAATACAATATATTTGGTTTCAAGTAATGAAATCTTCATGTCTTTTAAAAAAACCAATTACTAAATAGTGTCAAAATTGACATAAAATATTTTTTAAAACAAATATTATATTATTAAATTATATAACAGTCTTAAAAATCTATGTATCTGCCAAAGAACATATATAATTATAGGTATATCATTAATAAACTACTTGAGGTTCACTTGGAATTTTATAGTATGTTAATTTTCAATTATTATAATAATACAAGAATACAAGGTAAAACATAAACTATTTAACTAAGAGTTTAATCTAAAATATAAGGTTAATATGTTGAGAAAAACCTATCTAACACCTATTGGTTGGGAGGTTTTAGACCCATACCCACCTTAGCCTCAAAATAAATCATTTTGGAGGAATTATAAACTGAAAAAAAAATTATTATAAAAGAATATTTTATTAGTTTCCTAAGGTGCCCCTCACCTCTCTTATAAAATGGAACTTCCCCTTATCTCAAAATCACAACTCCAAAGCCATTTTCCTCAGCCAACCCCAGCCCAAATATTCTCCCAATTTATCTCACTTCAACCTAGAGACCATATTTTGATCGGAAAGAGAACCTAATGAGCCCTTTTGATCAACTCAAAAGGAAACACTCGAAAAAGAGGTAATAATTTCACCACCCTCTTACAAGGTCATTTCTTCTTCCACTTCTTTTTTCTAGGTTGTTTCCATTATAAAACAAAAACTCCAATATCTTCTAAATATTGTTATGTTAGTATAAAAATGGTACAACCATATTCATTATTTTATCCACCATATTAATGAAAAAGTCACCATATGTGTATATGTACTGCTTACAGTCTCCACGACGTGGTGTAGTTTGTTATTCAAACACTTCATTATTTGGATTGGTATAATAATGAGTATAACTGATTTAAATAATAATCAAATCATATTAATGATTCTATATATATGACATACCATCCAATTACATACAATTTCACCATCAATATAGTGATATTTTCTCTCGTGCATATGTATAGATTACCATCTCCACGAACGCGATGAGATTCATTCCCCATTGTAATCATTCAAAAATAATATTCATTTTATGATTAAAAAAACGATTAATAACTTATTATCAGAAAGAATATGAATAAAATACATCCTATAAATAACAAACATGGACTTCATAACTGAGAATATAAAGGACTACAGATCAGTTAACACCTGAAACGATGATACTGCTGAAATATTATTAACAACGCAATATTAGAGGATCATATATGATATCATATTTATGTATATAATTATTATATAATTTAAAAACAATGATTTAACTATTATACAGGAGGTTAACATACCATCGACCATGGAAAAGTACAAGGTAAGGGTTAATTTCACATTCTCTTTATTATTTGAGCTCTTAAATAAAAATTGCTTTTTACGATGGGCTATTTGTGACAGGAATTATTCACATCGCAAATACACCGTCCAAGAGATTATTTGCGATGGGATTTGAGGTCTCGTCGCAATATGTTTATCGCGGTTTTCCCGGAAAACCCAGGAAGTTTATTTGTGACTAGGGGATTCCCCCAATGCAAATAGTGCTTTGGTCGTAGGGTATTTGCGACGGGACTCATCCCAAATACGTAGCGGCAGTAAAATGGTTTTTGCTATGGAATTTTCTCCCGTCGCAAAAAAGTGTGTCAGTGGGTATCTTTTGCGACGGGTCTCGTCACAAATATTCTTTTAACCACCGACTGTAATTAATTCGGGTGAAGGTTTTTGCGATGAGCTTTGTCGTAACTAATCTAAACTATATATACTCCCATTTATTTTTGCATATCTTTCTCCCAATTCTCACTCTTTCTCTCTCTGAACTCTATTTTCAGAGTGAAAGTTAGTGTGACTTAGTTTTTTTTTCATGAAAAAGTTGTGAAGCCATCAACATCAAAAGGAGATAAATTTTAAAGGTACTCATATTTCATTAAATTTAGTATTTATTTCATTATTTATGTTAATTTCAATTATTTTTTATTTGGTGTAATTAAATTAGATTTAAATTGTATCGTTATGAGTATTTATTTGTAATAATAAACTAAAATTATTAGTACTAATTCTTAATAATTAATAATAAAAAATTTCCTTAATAAATAAGAATAATTAGTAATAAATAGTAATAAATAGGAATAATTTGTAATTAATAGGAATAATTATTTACAATAAGGAATAATTTGTAATAAATGGGTATTATTAATAATAAATATGAATAGTTATGAATAATTAGGAATAATTAGTAAAAATTAGGAATACTTATGAATAATTGGGAATAAATAGGAATAACTAGGAGTAATTAGCAATAATAAGTAATAATTATGAATAATTAGTAAAATTAACAATAATTAGTAACAATTAGCAATAATTAGTAATAATTAGCAATAATTATTAATAATTAGCAATAATTAGTAATAATTAGCAATAATTAGTAATAATTCGCGATAATTTTAAATATTTTGCAATAATTAGTAATAATTAGCAATAATTAGTAACAAATAGCAATAATTAGTAATAAATAGCAAAAATTCATAATTAATTGTAATAAATATTAATAATTAGTGATAATTACAAATAAATAGAAATAATTCCTAAAAAATAGTAATAAATAATAATAAATAGTAATAAATAGGAATAAGTAGTAATAATTAGGAATAATTAGTAATAATTAGTAATAATTAGCAATAAATCGGATTAATTAGCAATAAATAGAAATAATTAGTTATAAATATGAATAATTAGCATTAATTAGAAATAATTAGAAATAATTAGGAAAAAATTGTAATAATTAAAAATAAATATGATTAATTAGAAATAAATATGAATAATTTGAAATAAATAAGAATAAATAGAAATATATAAAAATAAATACAAATAAATAGTAATAAATAGCAATAAGTAGGAATAATTAGTAATAATTATTAATAATTAGTAATAATTAAGAATAATTAGTAATAATTAGTAGTAAATAGTAATAATTAGCAATAAATAGTAATAATTAGCAATAAATAGTAATAATTACCAATAAATAGGAATAAATTGGAATAAAAAAGATTAAATAACAATAAATAGTAATAAATAGCAATAATTACGAATAAATAGAAATAATTATGAATAATTGGAAATAATTACGAATATTAAGAAAAATTTACGAATAATTTTCCATTGTTATGAATAATTTGTAATAATTAGTAATAAATAGGAATAATTCCTAATAAATAAGAATAATTAGTTATAAATAGTAATAATTATTAATAAATAGGAATCATTAGTAATAAATAATAATAATTAGTAATAAATAGGAATAAGTACTAATAATTAGTAATAAATCGTAATAAATAAGAATAATTAGCAATAAATAGTACAAATTATCAATAAATAGCAATAAATATGAATAAATAACAATAATTAGAAATAAATAGTAATAAATATTAATAAATAAGAATAATTAGTAATAAATAATAATAAATAAGAATAATTAGTAATAAATATAAATAATTAGTAATAAATATGAAATATTAGTAATAAATAAGATTAATTATGAATAATGAAGAATAATTAGAAATAATTAGAATAATTAGGAATAAATAGCAATAAATAGGAATAACTGTGAATAATTAGGAATAATAAGGAATAATTATGAATAATTAGTAATAATTTGCAATAATTAGTAAGAATTAGAAATAATTAGTAATAATTAGCAATAATTAGTAAAAAATAGAAATAATTAGTAATAATTAGAAATAATTTGCAATAATTTGAAATAATTCGCAATAATTAGTAATAACTAGCAATAGTTAGTAACCAATAGCAATAATTAGTAATAAATATCAATAATTCCTAATTAATTGTAATAATTACTATTAAATAGTAATAAATAGAAATAATTTCTAATAAATCAAAATAAATAGTAATAAATTGTAATAAATAGGAATAATTAGTAATAAATAGGAATAATTAGTAATAATTAGTAATAATTATCAATAAATAGGATTAATTAATAATAATTAGAAATAATTAGTAAAAAAATATGAATAATTAGGAATAATTAAAAATAATTAGCAATAATTTAGAATAAATAGTAATAATTAGAAATAAATATGAATAATTAGAAATAAATTTGAATAATTAGAAATAAATAGGAATAAATTGAAATATATAAAAATAAATAGGAATAAATAGTAATAAATATTAATAAATAGGATTAATTAGTAATAATTAGTAATAATTATTAATAATTAAGAATAATTAGTAATAATTAGTAATAATTATTAATAATTAGCAATAAATAGTAATAATTAGCAATAAATAGTAATAATAACCAATAAATAAGAATAAATTTGAATAAATAAAATTAAATGACAATAAATAGTAATAAATAGCAATTATTATGAATAAATAGTAATAAATATGAATAATTAGAAATAATTACAAATAATTAGCAAAATTTACGAATAGTTGGACATATTTACAAATAATTACTAATAATTAGTAATAATTAGTAATAATTACTAATAATCAGAAATGATTAGCAATAATTTATAATGATTAGAAATAATTGACAATAATTATCAATAATTAGCAATAATTACAAAAAATTAGCAAAAATTAGCAAAAATTAGGAATAATTATCAATAATTATCAATAATTACCAATAATTAGAAATAATTAGCAATATTTAGCAATAATTAGCAATTATTAGAAATAATTATGAATAATTAAAAATAATTAGAAATAAATAGGAATAACTAGGAATAATTAGGAGTATTTAGGAATATGTTGAAATAAATAGCAATAAATAGGAATAAATAGGAATAAATAAAAAAATAAGAATAAATAGTAACAAATAGTAATATATAGGAATAAATATGAATAATTAGGAATAATTAGGAATAATTAGGAATAATTAAAAATAATTAGGAATAATTCAGAATAATTAGGAATAATAAGAACCAATTAGAAATAATTAGTAATAATTATCAATAATTAGAAGTAATTAGCAATAATTAGAAATAATTTTCAATAATTAGCAATAATTTGAAATAATTATCAATAATTAGAAATAATAAAGAATAATTATAAATAATTAGAAATAATCAGAAATAATTTTGGAATAAATATCAACAATTAGGAATAAATACGAATAAATAAAAATAAATTGGAATAATTAGGGATAATTATGAATAAATATGAATAAATAAAAATAAATATGAATAATTACAGATAATTTGGATTAAATAAGAATAAATAGAAAAATATAGAAAAAAATAGGAATAAATATTAATAAATAAGAATGATAGGGAATAAATAAGAATAAATAGTAATAAATAGTAATAAATACGAATAATTAGGAATAATTAGGAATAATTAGGAATAATTAGTAATAATTAGTAATAATTAGAATAATTAGTAATAGTTAGGAATAATTAGGAATAATAAGTAATCATTAGTAATCATTAGTAATAATTAGTAATAATTATTAATAATTAGAAATATTTAGAAATAATTAGTAATAATTAGTAATAAAACCAATTGTAATAAATTGTAATAACATATACTAACTTGGAATAATATCCAGTGGATTGACGACAAACTTTTTTCGTGATGACTCTTCTTCATTCAATATTCACCGACTCAAAACAAAATGAAAAGTATGCTTCTACGTATCTAGATCAAATCTTGGATGCATTAGTTTGAATATGCATTCTTAGAACTAGATGTATCATCGTGTTTTATATTGGTGATTGTTACAGGAAGACGATTCATCAACAAAAGGGGGCTCTTTTTTCCAACAGCTGGTTTAAATGCTTCTTTCCCACACTAAAATCACAATGAAGAACCATCTCAGAGGCACTCTTATAAATTTTCATATGAATGAGAATTAATTTGCGTACCTCCATGAATATTCTTGATTGTGATTTCAATGAGATAAGTTTTCATGTAAATGGGCAGTCAGACAAAAAAGTAGTCATCAATCCACTGGAAATTGTGTCGCCCAAAATTAATGGTAATTATTATGTTGTTGTAATTCTTTGATATTACTATTATATTTTTATAATTTTTTTTATTTTACTAATAATAATAATAATATTTTATGAGTTTTATTATATTTTTTTGATAATATTGAAAATTTTAATATTTTTTTATTGTTTTAATAATATTAATATTATTTTTTTCGTTGATCATTATTTTATTAAATATATTTTTTTTGTTTTTTATTTTATAATGTTGATTTAATTTACTAATAATAATAATAATAATATTTTATGAAATTTTTATATATTTTTGAGAATATTGAGAATTTTAATTTTTTTATTAGTTTAATAAAATTAGTATTATTTTTTCATTAATTATAATTTTATTAATTTTTTTTATTTTTGTTATAATTAGCGATGGGACCTTTTGCAATAGGATCCCATCTTAAATAGTTTAAATATATATTTTTAAATACTATTTCTGACGGTACCAAGGGAATGTCGCAAATACTATTTGCGATGGGACCAATCGTAAAAAGTTAATTTATATATAATCTATATAATCGAAGAGTTTTTTATGATGGGGAAAATTCCCATCGCAAAAAAAAAATTTCCAATGGGCCTATCGCAAAAAATGGTTTTTGCGACGTCGTTTTCTGCAACGGGAAATTTGTGACATGACCTCATCGCTAAAGCTTATATTCGATGGGATCTCGTCGCAAATAGACCATTGAAAATTGCACAAAATCTAGTAGTGGATTTTGTTTTTACGTATGTAACTACTAGGGCCACTTTATCTTCCATGTTCGTGTTTTCTTAAAAATGTAATTCAAAATATTTATACTATTTTCAATACTATGGGTTAAAGTCATAAATACCATTATTTGACCATATATGTTTTCAATGGAATATTTCCGTCATTTTCCAAACAACTTACTTTATGATCTTTTCGACAGAATTAAGGTATGAATGTCTTTTTTTATCTTATATGGCGGGTGTAGTTATTTTCTGCCATTATATCATCATTGAAGCATCCCAATCAAGCTTATAAAATTATTTTCATAATATATGATTTATTTTATAATTATGTGACATCTAAATGATTTCGAAATAGAAAGAGATATTCATCTAATAAAATTATTTCATTTATATGAACATCCTCTGATATATTTTAAGCTTGTTTGAAGTTGATTTACTATGTTACAAAAATTCCATATTTTATTGATGTTTTTGTGATATGTTTCATTGTGGATGTGTTATTTTTACACCATTTATGGTTTGTGGATAAAGTATTGACATTTCATATGCTATTTTTAATATTAATGTTTATGTCATGTTTAAACCTTTTCATATGAGGAATGCATTGGACTTAGTAAGTGATGAGTGGAGCCCACAATACATCTTCGATGCATTGGTCGGACTCATGAGACACTCTATTATCTTGGATCAAGGCCTTGACAAAATCCTATTTGTAGTCTTGGAACAGGGCCTTGACTATGTGGTTATGAAGTCCAGCATTATACATCCCATCATTATGAAAGAGTCTATTGATATTTCATGTGATTATTCGACTTGTAGTATATCCATGTGATTATGTAAATGGAATTATTTTATTCTATCATTACCATATTATGCTGGTTTTTAAATTTAAAATGATTTTGTTTTAGTCTTATACATTTCCTTAAATTTTTATGCTTATTTATGAATGTTAATCCTTTATTGTTATTCTTACTGAGAATTAGAACTCAACCCTTTCTGTGTTTTATTTTTCCTAGTATTTCAAGAAGAATTGTATGGTTGACCGGTGAGGATTGGATAAGGATATAAGTGTGTTCAAAAAGGAAAAAATGTGGTTGATGTTTTTATAGCATGATACAATGTAAAACTTATGAATGTAACTAGTACTTTAAAGGTTAGTAAATTGATCGGTGTTTTGGGACATGATTTCTTGTATCATGCCAATGTTATGTAATAATTCACTGACTATTGGTAACTTGGGATGAGGAATTATAGTTGGTATCCTGAGATGTTTATTACAGACCTTTGATAATATGTTTAGAAAAAAATATGATTAGAGAACATTACCCTATTATTGACTTTGAGAATTAGAATAGAAGAACTTCCTAGAATTTTGGTAATGTTGAGATTTTGTGATTTTTCCATGAAATACATCCATGTATGGATACGAGCAGGTAAAGGAGGATCTGGCACGGATGTTCCTAGGTGTAAGACCCAAAAACACCGCTTTGAGCTAGATTCGAATGGGAACTGGTTCATGACAACAGGCATTGCTGCACTCCGATTTATGACACTCCCAAGGGATACGCATAGGATAATTATCATTTTATTTACAAAACATTATAAAGGATTCATGAGTATATACCTCTCAAAGAAATCATTTTTATTAATGTGGATTATATCCATAAACTGTTCAATTTATGTTAACCGTTTTACAAGTATAGAATTATGTATTGCGATTCATAAACTAATCTAGTGTTTGATGTTGTTTATAAATGGCTCATAGTGTAAGGAATGGAAAATGTATCAACCCACATAATCCTTGTAGGATTTCCCTTTTAATCAATATAATTATATTGAATTTGGTGATACAACTGGTGCTGAATAGATTATCACCATACCGGGACAACTCACTCAGGTTATGAATAATTACCTTACCCGTATGGAGAACCTTGATCCACAACACGGAAGATCAATGATAAACCACTTCATGATGGAACAACCACCAAAATTCATTGTGAGTACAAGTACAATATTATTTGAGCAATGTATAAGTTCCATATTGAAAATATTTCATTCTTTTGGGGGTAGTGAAAGGGAAAATGTTTTCATAGTAGTTTATAGCCTCACGAGAGATGTAGATCAATGTGGTCATTAATCCAAAACACAAAGGATGATAAAGAAGTATCAAACATGGAATGTAAGGTGTTTAAAAAAAATTCTTAGAAAAAAACTTTCCTCGTGAAAATTGAGCGGATATGGAAATACAATTTTTGATTCTGAGGAAAATGGAGGATGATAATATTGAAAAGTACGAGGTTAAAATTACAAGGTTAGAGATGCATGCAACATATTATAAACATAACCCAAGGAGTATTATTGATTTATTATTTTATGGGTTAAAATAATTTCTCTGTCAAGCATTAGTCTCAAAATACTTCTCTTCATATAAAGATATTTTCTCATGCACTATAACGATTGAAAAATAATTCTCTAATTCTTACAACTTCAAAGAAAAGAAAGAGAAGAAGATATTTGTTGAACACTCTGGAAATGGAAATAAAGGAAACAATGGAAATGTTTAATATTTGTCTTGTAGTAAATGTAGGAAGAAACACCACAGTACTTGCCAGAATGGAATGGGATTCTGTTATAAGTGTGGGGAAAACGACCACCAAGCTCGTGATTGCAAGGGGAAAAAGAGGCTATCAATTTTTAATGATATAATTATATAGAAAAGGGGAATTATTCAAATGAATGTCCTATGTTCCAAGGAAAATTACTCTAAAATGGCCAAGGTATAAAATCCTTGATTATGTGATCACTACTGCTGATGTTGAAGCTCTGGAAGATGTGGTGGTAGGTAATTTAATGGTCTTATCAAATTTATACAATACATTATTTGATTCTATATCATTGAATTATTTTATATCATCCTAATATTCTATGAAAATTAGATATTTTCCAAATTACTTTACAAGGGAGTTGTCATTCAAATCACCTAAGGGTAGTATCATCGCAATAATGTTTTGTGAATCAGTTCCCATTATGGCATATAAAAGTTCTTTATCTGTGGATCACATCATCATACCCATGATTGAATTTGATATAATACTTAGTATAGATTGGATTTTGCACTATGATTCTAAAATTTATTCCAAGAGGATGGAGGTTACAAATTTAGATGATGATAAGGAATACCTTATATTTAGAGAAGAAATGTCACCACCCGATTCTTATCTAGATCCACCCCAGTAGCTCTACTAAATTCAATTATTAGTGAGTAAGAGAATGAATTAACTATGGGTGTGGAAAAAGAATGTTTAAATTGAGTACGTACCTATTGTGAAAGAATATGTTGATGAGTTTCTAAAGGATTTACCTGGACATCCTCCAGAGAAAGAAATTGAGTTTTCAATTGATTTAATTCATGATTCAAAGACCATAGTGAAGGCCCCTTATAGAATGGCCACTGTTGAATTAGTAGAACTAAAAAAACAACTAGAGGCCTTTAGTAATAAGGTATTTATTCACCCTATTGTTTCTTCATGGGGAGACCCTTCTCTTTTTATTAAGAATAATGATGGATCTATGAGTTTTTGAATTAAATACAGGGAGATCAATGCTATAACAATAAAGAAAAAGTATCCCCTACCTCAAATTGATGATTTATTCTACAAACATCATGTAGCTCAATATTTTTTAAAGATTAACCTTTGATCTGGATATCATCAGTTGTGTGTGAAGAAGGAATACATTCCAAAAATATCATTTCGAACTAGGTACGGGCATTACGAGTTTACAGTAATGCCTTTTTGATTGACTAATGCACCCTTTGTCTTAATGGATCTAATGAATAGTGTTTTCAAGTAATATATTGATGGTTTTGTAAAGGTATTTATTTTTGATATTATGTTATTCTCAAAATTCGATTAAGATCATGAAAATCACTTGGGCGTTATCCTCAGTACTCTTAGATGAAATGAATTATATGAGAAATTTAGCAAGTGTGATTTCTGGCTTTAGGAGATTTCTTTTCTTGGCCATATTGTATCTACGGATGGAATCTATGTTGGTCCTTTAAAGAACATGACAATACATGAATGTCCAGCACCGAAAAGTATAACTGAGGTGTGCAGTTCTATTGGTTTAGCATGTTATTATTGGCATTTTGTCAATAATTTTTCCCGATTGGCTAACCCATTAACCTAGCTCACTCGTATAGGAGATAAATTTGTTTGGAAAAAAGAGTGTGATGATTGTTTTGAAGAACTGAAGAGATGATTAGTTAATGCACTTATTATGACTCTACAATTGGGGAATAATGGGTTTGTTATTTATAGTGATGCTTCAATGAAATGACTTGGCTTGGTCCTTATGTAAAATGATAGAGTTATAGTATATGAATCAGGACAGAAAGAAATTCATGAGAAAAACTATAATACTCATGATATTGAATAAACATTTGTAATATTTTCTTTGAATATATGAAGACACTATCTCTATGGTTAAAAATGTGAGATTTATACTGATCATGAGAGTCTGAAGTATATTTTCTCATAATAGAAGTCAACATGAGGAAAATATGATGGCTTGAACTACTAAATAATTATGATTACACTATACACTACCACCCGAGGAAAGAAAATAATGTGGTAGATTCTTTGAGTCGAAAGGATCATGGAGTTTTGAATAAGATGAGAGTTGAAGGGAATACTATTTTCATGGTTCTAGTAAATTTAGATATGGGAATAACCATGGAAGGTGAAACATCTATACATTTTCAACTGGTTGCCAAAACATCAATACTATAAAGGATAAAGAGTTTTCAGACTGATGCCGAGGAGTTTCAAAATAATATTAAAGATCATAATGATAGGAGATTGAGTGACATCATATATGAATATGGAATTTTGAAATTTGGGAAGAGGCTTTGTGTTACTAACATACAAGATCTAAAAAGGGAATTGTTAGATGATTCTCATCAATCCACTTTCTCTATACACCCTAGAAGCACTATGATGTATTGATATTTGAATGAAAATTTTTGGTGGGACAACATGAATATGGAGATTACTAATTTTGTGTCAAGATTTATGGTTTTTCAACAAGTGAAATCTGGAAGTCAATGTCGTGGAGGAGTCATGCAACCTCTTCCCACACATGATTGGAAATGGGATAATATTATGATGGACTTCGTTATGGTGCTAACAAAGACTCTAAGAATGAATGATGAAATATAGGTCTTGTTAGATCTTCATACCATGTTAGCACATTTTCATGCAATAAGATAATATTTACCACTTGAACATATCGCATGACTATATATTAATGAAGTTGTAAGACATCATGTAGTACTCATATCGATTGTTTCTGATCATTATCCCCATTTTACATTATGATTCTGGGAAAGTCTTCAAAAATCCCTGGATATTGAACATCATTTGAGCACTGCCAACCACCCTCAAACCGATGGACAATTAGAATGTACTACTCATACCTTAGAACACATGTTGAGATCCTTCTCACTAGACATTCATGGTTTTTGGGATCAATATTTACTTTTGGTAGAATTTTCGTATAACAATAGCTTTTATTCAAGTATTTTGATGGCACCATATAAAGAATAATTTGGAAAGAAATGCCTCACACCAAAAAATTGGGATTATGTTGGTGAAAGAAAACTAGTAGGTCCATAACTTGTTGAGGAAATAATGGAAAAGGTGATGATTTTCCAAAACCCACAGCAAAGAACTTCACTGATGGAAAAAGTTCTATACCGATAATCGAAGGAAGGATTTAGAATTTCAAGTATGAGGTTATTTTTTATTGAATGTATCTCCATGGAAGGCTATTATAAAATTCATTAAGAATGGTAAATTGAGTCCCTGGTACATCAGAACCTTGGAAATTATAGAACAAATTGGAGTTTTAGCTTATCATTTGGAAATGCGTCCAAGTCTCTCTAATGTTCATGATGTGTTCCACGAATCCGTATTGAGAAAATACATTCCTGACCCAACACATGTACTCACCTATGAGGAAATTTAACTAGTACATGATCTTTCTTATTGTGAAAATCCTGTAAAAATTCTTCATACCAGAGAACATGTTCTAAGAAACTGAACGACTCGTCTGGTAAAACTTCTATAGAGAAATTATAAGATGGAAGAGCCAATGTGGGATACTGAGGAACATATGAGTAAGAACCACCAAAATCTTTTATGCATTAATATTATATAAATTTTTAGAATGAAATTATTTTAAAGAGGGAGGAATGTAACACCCCATGATTCAACTGTACATTTCCCTTTGACTAAAGTAGTAGCTTGTGTTGTACGTACCATTGAGTTTTAACACACCACAACCAATCAAACTAGTCGTTATAAATAGTAATAAACACCTTTTAAAATTTAATAAATTTTATTCTCCAAAATGGACTTCATTTTTGAATTCATAATCTCGAAATTAGCTTAGGGTGAATTTTTTGCAGTTTTCGGAATACTTTCTATTTTTGATAAATAGCTAAAAATACTTTATTTTAATTAAAAAAACTTTTTTAATAAAATTAATTAACAGTGTTGAATTAAATATTTCAGTGGTTTAAATGTATCATTAGATTATATTTTTATTATTTTATATAATTTACTCCATTATATGTAATTCTACATTTTAACTGGACATAAACAATTTTCAATCATTTAATGATTCTTGTTTCTTAAAAACACACTTTTTGTTTTGAAAACAAGAATTATTTTTAATTTAATATCTTCCACTTCTGTGTTTTGAATTTATAAAAATGGATTCCATATTTGGAATCATGATGTCCAAATTGTGAAAATTGTTAATGTTTATTTGTAGACAATATGAATAATAACATTAGTAAATATTTTATTTACCATGGTTAAAGGGTAAATCCAGTAAATAAGGGTAAAAAATAATATTAAAATAATATTAAATTATCCTAACATGTGTCATATTCGTATTTGTTGATATGTGTCTGACAATGGTCATTCATGGGTCAATTTTAGTACCCCATGGATTAACATGAAAGTGATAATGACACTATATATTAATTAATTTAAAGTTAAGGAAAAATTGACATAAACATATATCTTTTAGTAAAAAAACAATTAAATGGGGTTATATAAGTTATCTTTTTTACTATAAATACTAATTAAATATATAACACAATTTCATAGTTAATTTAATTTTATTTATAATATTTATACATTAAATTATTAAATTTATTTATGACACAATGGTGATGTAGTAATTACCTTATTAATGAATAAATCAAATAAATTGTATTATAAAAATTACAATAAATATAATTTGAAAGTTTTTATGACATACAAGAATATTATAGGTTTATATGACATGTTAGTGTCATTTAAATGTATTTGGTTTGAAATAATCATGTTTTTATAACTTTCACAAATAAAAAATACTAAATATTGTCAAAATTGACGTAAATGAGTTTTTAAAACAAATATTATATGATTAAAATATAAAATAGTCCAAAAAATACGACTTATGCTAATAAACATATATAATTATAGTTATATAATTAATGAACCACTTAAGGTTCTCTTGGAATTTTACAGTAATTTTATTAACCAATGATTATAATAATACAAAAATACATGGTAAAAGTTAAACTATTTAACTAACAGTAAAATCAAAGAGATAATGTTAATATGGTGACCCAAACAATTATAAAACCTATGTTTTTGAGATTTTTGTGACTTATTACAACATTCTCATAGAAATAAATCATGTTTGATCCATTATAAAACTAATGTTTTTTTATTACAAAATAATATTTCAATCTTTTCCTAATGTTCCCCTCACCTCTCTTTTAAAAGGGAACTTCCCTTCTCTCAAAATCACACCTCCAATGCCATTTGTCTTGGCCAAAACCTACCGAAATATCCACCCAATTATCTTCTATTCAACCTAAATGAATTAGTTTGAACATAAAACCAACCTATAATGACTGTTTCATCAACTCAATAGAAAACACCTGAAGAAGAGGTAATAATTTCACCACCCTATTTTATGTTTTTTTCTTCTTCCACTTCCATTTTAACTGTTTACTTTATAAAACAATAAATTTAGTATATTCTAAATAAATTCATGTTATTATAAAAATGGTACAACCATATTCATTATTCTATCCATCAAATGAATGAAAAAGTCACCATACATGTGTACGTACGACTTACTGTCTCCACGATGAGGTGTAGTTTGTTATTCAAACACTTTATTATTTAGATGGGTATAATATTGAGTTTAACTGATGTAAATAATAAATAAATCATTTTAATTATTCTGTATATATGATATACCATTTAATTACATATGATTTCACCGTCAATATAATGATATTGTCACTCATGTGTACGTACAGATTACCGTCTCCATGAACGTGATGAGATTCATTCCCCATTTTAATCATTCAAGAATAATTTTCACTTTATGATTAAAATTAATGTTTAAGAACTATACATCATTTTGGATATGAGTAAAGTATATCATATTCATAACAAACATGGATTACGTAACTGAGCATATAAAAGATAACATATCAATTAACACCTGAAATGATGATAATACTGAAATATTATTAACAATGCAATATTAGAGGATCGTATATAATATCATATTTATTTATATACTTATTGAATAATTTAATAAAAAATTTTAACTATTATAAAGGAGGTTGACATTCCATTTACTAAGGATAAGTACAAGGTAAGGGTTAATTTTACAATCTCTTTATTATCTGAGACTGGTTTTACGTAAGCATCTACTGGAAAAAAATTATCATCCACATCCGTGTTTTCTTAAAAATTTAATTAATTTTTTTACTATTTACTATACTGTATCTTAAATTCATTTATATCCTTATTTTACCATATATGTTTTGACAGGAATATTTTCGTCATTTTCCAAACAATGTACTTTATGACCTTTTCGAAAAAATTAATGTAAGAATGTCTTTTTTTTATCTTATACAGCAGGTGTGGCTATTTTCCGCCATTATATCATTGTCAAAGCTTCCAATTAAATCTTATAAGAATTTTTTCAAAATAAATGATTTCTTTTATAAATATGGATTTTAAATTATTTCAAAATACAAAGAGATATTCCTCTAAAAAGGTTTCTGTTTCATCTATATAAACATCCTTTAATGGATTTTAAGATTGTTTGAAGTTGATTTATTATGATAAAAAACATCCATATTGTATTTAAGGTTTTGTGATATATTTGACTATGGATATTTTATTTTTACACTGTTCATGGTTTATGGATAATGTATTTACATTTCATATGGTAGTTTTAATAAAAAAATTTATGTTATGTTTAAACCTTTTCATATAAAGAATGCATTGTACACAGTAAGTGATGGGTGGAGCCCGCTATACCTCCTCGATACATCGGTAGGTCTAATGAGACAAAATAGTTTCTTGGCACAATTACTCAACAATATATTATTTATAGTCTTGGAACAAGGGCTTCACTATGTTGTTATGAATTCTGGAATTATGCATTCCATCATTATGAAAGTGGCTATTGATATTGCCTGTGATTATTCAACTATTATAATATCCATTTAATTATGTAAACAAAATTATTTGACTTTATCATTTCTATATTATGATAAAGTTTATGTTTAAAATTATTTTGTTTTAGTCTAACACATTGCCATAAATGATTATGCTTAATTATTAATGTTTCCGCAATATTGTTATCCTTACTGAGCATCTAATCTCAACCCTTTATTTGTTAAGATTTTCCAAGGATGTGAAGAATTATTTTATGGTTGACCCACAAGGATAGGATAAGGATATATGTGTGTTCAAAATGGTAAAAATTTTGTTGATGTTTTTATTTCTAGATGTAATGTAAAACTTATGAATTTATCTAGTACTTCAAAGGTTACTACACTAATCTGTATTTTAGGACATTATTCCTTGTATCTAGAAATTTTTTGTAATAATGCACCGAATCATGTTAACTATGGTCAGGGCATTACATGTCCTTTGACATTGATCTTGCCTATATTCCATGGAAGGGCAATGTTGGGGCTGATGCGTTGACCAGGAGGACTCAATTTCAGGAGGCCAAAAGTGAGTTGAAGCTTATGGCCATGTTCTCTAAGATACATCTGGTGGTGCACAACAGGCAGGGGTATACATTAATTTCTTCTATGGCTGTTACCTTGAGTCTACATTATCAAGTAATATTGAGGTAGCTACCAGATTTATAAGTACTTATCCTATGGGAATGTGTGTTAGGAGAGGACCATATTTTTGGATGGATAGTAGGTGAGGATGAGATCATGAATTTTCATGGATGTGTGTGGGTACCTGTAGACATACATGAAGAGCTTATCTGAAACTTTCATTCCTTGGTTTGGGAAGTTCTTCCAGGTTTCACCAAGATGTATCGAGATCTACACCATCAGTATTGGTGTCCAGGTAGGAATAGAGATGCTGCATGTTTTGTCATGAGGGGTTCAACCAATCAGCAGGTGAAGGCGGAGCATCAGCGACCAGTAGTTCATTTTCATCAGTTACCAATTTCTTAGTGTAAGTGTAATTATGTCACAATGGATTTAGTGATAGGTTTATCGTGGTCTCCATGAGGGAACAATGCAGTGAGGGTTGTCATTGAAAAACTCATGAAGGATGCTCACTTCTTGCCAATCTGGGAGACCTTTAGTGTTGATGATCTATAAAGGTTGTACATTCAAGAGATTGTACATTTACATGGAGTTCCACACTCCATTATTACTGACAAAGATGCATGTTTTACTTTTCAGGTCTAGCATGGATTATAGAAGGCCTTGGGTATACTGGTACATCATAGTATGATGTACCATCCCCAGACAGAAGGAAAATCCGGCCATACAATTCAGGTGCTTGAGGACATGCTTTGAGCATGCATCCTAGATTTTGGAGGTTCGTTGGAGAAGCACATAACTCTTGTAGAGTTTTCATACAATAATAGTTTCAACAAACTATTCAGATAGAACCATATGAGGATTTCTACGTTAAGCCTTTCTGATAACCCAGATGTTAGCTAGAGGTAGGAGAGGCAGCTATGCTAGGGCGTCATCATGCCCAAGAGACCACAATGAAGATAGAGTTAATTCAACTAAGGATGGATACTGGGAAGTCTCGATATAAGTCTTATGTTGATCGATGAAGATGACGTCTGGAGTTTGAGGTAGAGGATCATGTTTTCCTATGTGTCACACTGGGGTAGGTATATGAGAGGATTAGGATATAGGTTAAGCTTTAACCATTCTACGTCAGGCTGTTTCAGGTGTTGGAGAGAGTCAGGTAGGTTTCCTATAGATTACATTAACCTAAGCGGTATCAAGTAATGCATGAAATCTTCCACATTTCTCAGCTTCGACATTACTTCTCATACACATCCCATTTTTTCATCCCAAGGAGGTTGAGTTATAGGTAGACACCTCGTTTGAGAAGCATTCTATCCGGATTTTTTATTTATGTACAAAAATTCTCCATGGCCGGTCTGTTCCTCTAGTTTGAGTTTTGTGAAAGCACGGGTGAGTAAAGGACAAGAACATGAAGAGGGAGGTTGATATATGATCATAGTATCCAGAACATTTTTTTGGATTCTTCTTCTATTCCACCTTTCTATGGAAATTCAGAGATGAATTTCATTAAGGGATGATGTTTTTTAGAACACAGATCTTTTTTTTTCGGTATGTTTTTCTCTTCTATAGTATTTTTGATAAAAAGTGGAGTTTCTAGAAATTTTGTATGTACGCGACGTGTACTCTCTGGCCGCATATAGCCAAGTGATGGTTGTGTAACGTCCAAGCACACAACCGTGTGTGGTGACATGGATACCGCCTTATGTGGGGGCCGAATAAGGTGAGTACATGCCGTGTAGATCAAAATTACAAGTTGTGTGCTTTATTTTTTTCATTAAATGTATCAGGGTAGTGTTTGATTGAAAGAACATGCTTCTTCTTCACCTTCTTCATCCAAGAGAATCTCTATGACTACAATCTTTTTCTTGAGCCCCTGATCGAGCATCTGTTCTCTGATTCGACCGTCATTGATTGCATTGGTATTGCCACGATAATCCCTTCCCTCTTTTTGAACATCATTTTTTGATTTCTCTTATTTATCAAGTTATCCTCAAATTAACTTTATAGATGTTTTTTTAGATCTACCACATTATAGGTTTATCTAAGGGTCGATGTCATAGTATATTTATCTCGTGACACTAAGGTAGGTGGTTTGTGCCTTTTTGTAGGTATTTATTGAGTTATGTGTGCAAAAGTGCCCAATACCCCTGATCAGGGTAATGTGTGTTTATGGTTTTAACCATTTTTTGCCTATTCTATTTTATATGCTTTATTAGAGGTCAATTGAATGTGAATATGCTCAATTGTTATTCTATAGATGTCTTTCTCAAGCGTGTGTTGTTTTTGGCTGTTTGTCTTGCATATCCTGTTAGACAGCTTTCTTTCCATTTCTAGTGTTGATAAGATGGAGCAGTATTGTTTATTTGACATGTTGTTATTCTATAGACTATTTAGCCGAGTATTTATGGAGTTATACTTTTTATTTTATGTATCGATGTGTTCGATTGACTTACACAGGTCTTTGAGAACATGGTGTAGTAGACCATTGGGATAATGGACATTGAGGGCTTCTTGAGAGTGTATGTTTAGTATTACGATGCAAGACCATAAGGGTAATGAACCTAAGTACTTCATCATAGTGTCTATAGTTCCTGGATGTAGGATACATGTTGAATTGGATATTTAGTGATTCCCTAGTGCACCTTATAGTTACTAATATGAGATTATAGGTGGAATTGATGGTGAGTTCTTCCACATAGAGTCTATCTAAAAGATTGAAACTGAGCCATTAGACTATGTGTACATCACAAAGGGTTGAATGTGTTGTTATGGTTGAATGAGAGGTGTTATGCTGTGAGGACTTCCCAAAGGGTTCCCTACTTATGATTAACTACTTACTTGGTATCTGATAATTGAATGCTTTTGAAACTATAGGATTGTTTACTTCTTAGTACTTCCTTGTTTACTGCTTCATTTTGATTATAGCATGTTATATATTCATTAACTGTTAGCCGCATGTCGTTGGGTGGTTTCCTTCTGGGATTTAGTCTCACACCCTATTTTGGTCATGCTTTTGGTCCAAAAATAATATATTTCTATTGTAATAGATATTGGAAAGGTCCATTATTCTTCAGGTACTTGATTGTTGTGGAGCCAGCGAGCATGGAAGTAAGCTAAGGCTTGCGATGTTGTATAGCATTTTATCTATTTTATATTGTACTTTTTTTATCAATGTATTCCAGTATTTTAAATTGTTTGGATGCTTTCTTATACATATGTATCATGCATCTTATATATGTGTGTGTGTGTGCTCTGGTTTTTTATTACTTCTGTTGTTACTTATTACATGTTTTAATGCTTCTACTATTGTTATATCTTAGAATTCTATTATGTTACTCTTCCAATGAGGCCATAGTTTACCCACTATCACACCCAAGGACCTCACTACTAGTCAGCAACCACTGGAATTCAGGGAAATACGCTTGAGACCTTGTGACCAACTGGGTATAGGGCCTCTCTGTGCGGCTTCTGGAACTGGGATGTTACAACAGGTTACATGGAGTTCCTCTTACAGTTGTATCGGCAGATGAACCCATGTTCACTTATAAATTTAGTAATATGCTTATAATGTTATTGGGAACATTATAAAATATCAGCACTACTTTTCATCCTTATTCTGATGGAAAGACTGAGTGAACAATTCAAACATTGGAGGATATGCTTAGATCTTGTTCAATGGTTTATAAGGGATGTTTCCATCAAAATAATTCATTATATGATTTTTCATATAATAATAGTTTCTTTTCTATTATATAGATGGAAAAATTTGAGGTATTATATAAAAATCATTTTCCAAATATATCATTTTTGGGAAATATTGTGGAATGGTTATTTTTTGGTCCCAAATTAGTAGAGGATGTGGCTGAGAAATTAATGATAATTCAGAAACACATGAGGAAAACTCAAAGTAGGAAGAAATGTTATGCTTGTAACAAGGGGATATTATATTATTTTTAATAAGGTGATAATTATTTTCATATAATCCCACCATGGAAAATTATTAAATGTTTTGGTAAGAATATAAATCTATGTTCAATTTTTCTTGGACCTTATGAAATCCTAGATATTTTTGGAACATTTTATTTCCGAGAAGCTTTTCCTCAATTTTTATCTCATGTACAGAATGTTTTTTATGTTTTGATGTCGAGAAATTATTTTCTAGATCGACATCATGTTTTTAGCATTTAATTTCTTCAATTACAATAGAAAATTTCTTATAAAGAAAAAACTATTTAGAATCCTGATCATTGAGAGAAAGTATTGAGGAATAAGGTAATACACCAAGTTATAGAGTTGTCGTGAAACCACATGGCTGAATAAGTGACATGTTAATCTATGAATGCTATGAGGAAAAGATACATCTCACTTATTTAATAAGTAAATAAAAATTTTGAGGATGAAATTTCCAAAAGTAGGGGACAATGTAACAACCCAGGTACTTATAAAATAATTTCTTTTCATTTTATAATTAAATTGTCAAATTCATTACAAATGTATAATGAAATAAGATGTATTTATAGAAATTATGGAATATATACTCATGGAATAGTAACATGACCTTAAAAATAGTAATATAAAAAATAGAATAATAACCTAAACTATTATATTAAAAATAAAATTTTGTGATGCTATATGTGAAAATAAAATAGGTTTATATCATTAAACTAGTAAATACTTCTTTAGAAAATTACAAATTACGTGTTGGAATTTTTGTAAGAAATAAATATTTAATTTCAATTTAATTATTAATATAATTATTCAAAAAAATATGACTCTATAAAATAGATTTTTAATTTTTTTTGTTTACTTATGATTATAAGAAAATTTTATAAGAATTTAATTAATTTTTTAAAGTGTTATAAAATCTTCTATAATTTCAAAAAAATGTTTCCAATAATTTATTATTTTATTTGAAAATTAAATTTCTCATTTCCATAAATTTATTTTGATAAAATTGTGGTCATTTTTTAATTATATACTTCTATAAATAGTAGTGGTGAGTTTTTTTAATTTTTTTAAAATACATGAATTTTGATGAATAGAGAAATATTGTAATTTAGCATATAATCTAAATACATGTTTAATGGAGTGATAGGTGATGTAAGGATAATGTATGCCAAAAAACTCTACTTCAATATTTTGATATATTTTATGATAATTTTCAAGTTATTCATAATTCTGGACAAAAAACTAAACATATAAATATTATAATAAAAAACCCCTCCACACCTCCACTATAAATACTTCCCCTCACCACCTATTGTAAAGAACACAACTGAATCAATGGATATAACCGAATAATATTGAAAAATCGGTGAAATATTGTTATAAAATTATCATATATGGGGTTATGAAATTAAATATATATCATTTTAATATTATTAACCTTATTTTAAATAGTTTATATGAGGTTTAAAAACATTTTATGTGAATCTATCCTAAGTTATAATATTCTTAACCAAATTTAAATTTACTGGGTGAAATTTATAATTTTATAATATGATTTACTAGTATTATAGGTGAACGTAAATTTTGATTTTATTATGTTTTATTATGTGTATTTATAGTTTACACACTTATTCCATTCATTTTATTAATTATCACTTCAAATATATTATATTTTTAATGGACCTTACTTTAAGAATCCTCTTTTCATTTCATTTGTTTTATTAAAATGATTGAATGTTGTGATGTACGTATTCATGTTTTATGATTTTGTTCTATCAATTTGGCATTATTTATGAAGAAGTGTTTTACTTATACCTCCATGAAATACATTTTGAATGTTTATGTGGGTGGTCAGTAGTATAGTTACTCCAAATGTAATTGTGATGGTTACACCATAAGGTAGTCATGAGGGTAACATTGTACAGTACCTGCAAGGGTTATAAATCAAATCATATCCAAGAGGGTTAAAATATTAAATCTGTAATATCCCAAGTATCATATATGGTTTATTTATGATTTCTATTTTTTTGGAAATCTCATGTTCTCAAAAAGTACCTATACGATATTTGTTGGGTGATAAGTATGTCTTTGTAAAAATGGATTCATATGCAAGTAAGTATTCATGTATTAGTGGTTAATTTATTTTTTTATCCCATATTGATATTTTTTTACCATCCTATGTTTTAAAAAAATCATATGGTTTATTTATGGGTAATAGAAAAGGAGATGATATGATGATTGTTGTGAGAGTTATCAGGAATATATTTAATTGTTTTTATTAAAAATAGTTTTTATTATGCAAATCTATATGTTTTTTAGTCGTATCAATTGTGTTTTCTTATGTGTTGATATGTAAAAAATATTTCCAAACATTTTAAAAATTAATACATAAACGTTATATGGGGATGTAATAATTGAATTTTAAATTATTTAACAAGATTATGTAATGTTTAAAGCCAGGTCCTTATACCTGTAATGTTATAAAGTCATTTTTACCCATTGTTGACTTTTAAAAACATAGTTTGAATATAATATTATTTTTTTAAACGTAAATTTTAACATTTCTTGAAAAAATTATGATAAGAATGTTTTATATTAACTTATATATCATAAATAGAATTACCCAACACCATGATGCTTCAATTCTTTGAAACTTCATTTACAAGCCATAAGTTTATTTTCAATGAAATTTTTTTCTTTTAAAATAGGATCGAATTATAAGAAAAGAAAATGATTTAAATGAAGATTGTATATTTTATTCAAGAATTTTATTCATGTGATATTTCAAAATTATTTACCATATAAGATGACTTTTTGATGTTAATGATTATTTTCATGGAAATGATCCAAGACACTATTCACATTATTTATCCAAATGGTTTATGTTTATGATAGAACTATAATTTTGAAACACATTTGTTTTTCATGGGTTATGTTATGATTGAATGATTGTTGTGAAACTAATTTCATTCAATGGGTTCTTATGTGATTCATAATTTATCATCTTATAGAACACATATGTATAGTTTCCATTATGTGATAGGATGGGCCTATATCTCCCTCCAGTTCATTGGGAAAATATTAATATCTCATGAAATATACTACGATGGTCTTGTGAGTTAACCTAGACTACTAAGTTGTCCATGAGAGTTAACAATGCTTACAAAGATAATATGGGGTGTGATCTCATACTACTAAGATCACCATAGGAGTGAACCATGTCTACCATAATGGTATAGGGAGTGAACCAATACTACTAATAAGGCCTTATAATAGATTCATTGAATAATATAGAAATCATATAATATTCTTATGTGTCTGCAAAAAAATCTATGTCTCATTTCTATGTTATGATTTTATGGGTTATGTTTCTTATTTCCTTAAGATTAATGTATTATGAATTCCCAATATCATTATTCTATGTCTCATTATTATTATATTTTATATTCATGTTATGAACATTTATTTCTAAATCATATTTTCATTCCAATATGGTCATATTGTTTATATTTATCTCTTTTGTTCAACCTTATAGAGCATTCTAGCTCAGCCATTTCTTGTGTTTCCTTTCCACTGGTTATGAAGAATGGTTTTATGTAGAAGAACTAAAGGGAGATATATTTATGGGAAACATTGAGTATATTTTAAGAAGATAGAATATATTGGTCCAGGTTTCTAAAGGCACTAAAATATTATAGTCCTTGGTAATGTATTTGTTGTAATGTACTTAATATTCATAAAAATGATGAAATATACATGTATGTTAGGTTTAGGTAAATATTGTTTGGATCAAAATAAATGATTAACCAGAATTTAAAATCCAGAATAAGAAAATATTAGTTGGATCCCTTGGTATATTTTAATGGATATTTCTAGTAGTGTATCTATTTATAAGTTTAACGATGGGTTAATATTTTTGAAAAATACCTAGAATTTTGGTAAAGGATAGAGTGAGTGGTTTTCTAGAATTACACCTCAACCTAGATACAATAAGTGGATGTGGCTCCCAAATAGATATACCTTGGGTAAAAAACTCTAATAAGGTGATCCAAGACAGACTCGAGCTAAACCTGCTACACAACATTTAGCTTTACTGCACAATTGATTTTTCACACCTAAGGGGAATGATTTAAAAATTCACAAACAATTTATGTACCGTCATGCTGTTTTTAAATGGAACATGCACAATAATAAATTTGGATAAACCTATGTTGTCATTGGTAAAATATTTATCCTCAATTTAGGCATCATATAATTGGGTTTTCATGATTATGAGGTTTCTAACTATGATAATTGTTTATTAATAAATTATTTATTGATTTAGTCAATGGAGGGAACTAGATGGAACTGGGTTAGTGTTGAATATGACATTCAAATTTATGATGATAAGTAAAATGTTTTGGTCACTAGAGTAATGGATGTTATGATTATTGAAATATTTTCTATTGGAATAAGATTAACAATGTGTAACTTAACCAACTCACTAACTCAAAAAGGAAGAGAATGAATATAATCCTTAAGAGTTCAGGTAATGTAGACCATGGAAAAAAGAATATTTTGTTTCCTTTGTTTCAATAATATGGAAAGATACACCCAAGTTAATGTTTCAAAGAAACAATATTATGTTTAGACTATGGAAAATGAAGACACAAATCATATAATTGAAAAAATAAGGGTTCATTAATGAAATATATGGTAATATTGGAGACCCTAATACATTTTCAATGTTTAAATTATTTGTGTGTGGAAGGAATGGTCATTACACAAATCGATGTCCCAAGTGGAATGATCAGGAAGAGAATCAACAATGTGATACAAGTAATGGTAATAGTTTCATTGATGATGAGACTATATAATTAATGTGAATGGAAATAGTTATTATGTAATAGGATGAATTATGTTTTCTATAGAATAAAGATGAGTGGAATAATAAATGTTTTCTATATTTTTTTCTGAAATAATATTATATGAATACTGAAATAATCACTGATTTTTCAATTTTTTTTTGCTCAGGAGTTTGAATATTTATTATGTCCAATGTTTCTAATGAACATGAAAAGTGATTTAATGGAAATGTGACTTTTCAAATGTGGGAAGAAAACCCTTAATATGTTCCTTATGGTTAGATAGTGATGTTTGTGAAATTATATAATGGATATTATTAATTGGATGATACTAGTAACCTTGGAACTAATTAATGATTTGTTAACGAGGTAGTTATGTTGTCATGGACGATGTTTACATATTTTTAGACTTCATAAATATATTCAAAAAACATTGGAACGAGTAAACATTCATGTTTTTTATATGGACATATGTTAATTAATGTTATTAACATGTTTCAAAATAAAAAAATATGATGGTATTCACAAGTTTAGAATGTTAAAACCATGATATTTAAATTGATTTATATGATGAAAATGTTAAAGTGATAATTTTTTTTATGTTTTTGATTTTTAGACTTAAAAGGATTGTATTGTTATCCAATTATAGAAATTTTAAATAAAACCTTGATTGAATTTTTTGATATTACCTTTTTTTCTCTCTATATGTGGAATTACGCATATTTTGTAGTGAGTGTTATCCATGTTTTAGTGATAAAGACATATGGAATGAACTACCATTCTAATTATAGATCTCATTATCTTATAACAATTCATAAATGAAAAATTGAACAGCATTTCATATATTATGTGATGATGTTAAAAATGATCAAGGAATGAAAAGGGGTGATATTGTGTTAGAATCAAGTAAGTATGTCTTCTTATAAAAATATTTCATCTTTAGAAAAAATATCATGATTTAAAAAGGATTTGGTATTATCATCATTATTGATGTTATCAATGTACTCTTTTACATTTCATTAGTTTATTGTTTTTTGATGGATAACATTATATGGATCACCCACATTCTTGTGATCATTTATAATTATAAATCATTTTGATAAATTTTTATTTTCTTTTATGCGCAAATATTCACCAATGTTTTGATACATAGAAATGTAGATATGATTTACATTGGGTAACCATTATTTTCTATATTTTAATTATTAAAAAGATGTTTTTGAATTTATTTTTATGATGTGGGTTTCAAGGAAATAAATTATTAAGTATTTAACCTTTGATAACATAGCTGAATTTCAAGGGGGAAATTATTTTTATTTGGAGTAGAATGTAATACCCCTTGATTTATTTAATTATTATTTTCCCGAAATAATTTAATCTTTTTGACAATTTTCCATTCATGGAATAAAAAAGATATATTTTTTATTATATAAAAGTGATAAGTTTATATTTTTTATTATCAACACCATGATATTCTTCCTCAACATCAAACACCAACATGTATTACTTTCCACACAACAATTATTTTAGGTAAAACACCATGTTATTATTATACTTATTTATTACTAGTTAATTATATCCTATCCATTAAAATGGTATTGTGAATATTAATTTAAAATTTTTCAGTGTTAATTATAATTTTCTATATATAAGAAAAAATATTTGAAATGAAATGAATAATTTATTGTAAAGTATATATATGTTTAAAAATACTATATTTTTCAAATGAACTCTTTATCGGCTGTTTCTATGAAAAAAATGAAATTAAATTTAAACACTTTTATAAATTAAATTTTCTATAACAAACTACATTTTAATTAAAAATAAAACATTTATATTAGGATAAATTTTTAGTACTTTTTGGATAAGTTACATTTTTTGACGAATAGTCATAAATACCCCCTTTTATTTTAAAACTATGTTTTAGTTTAAATAATTAATATATATTAAATTAATTTTAAAACTGAAAGTACATCAATTATAAATATATTAATCCATGATAGGTCATTGGAATCATTTTTATATTTAAATTAGATATAAAAACCAATTAAACTTTGAACATACTTTTTGCCCCCTTTTGGCCACATCTACAGGATTGATATTAAACTTAACTTTTCTACTTCTCTAAATAGAATTTAGAAACATAATCAAAAAAGGTTGTATTCAGTGTGATATTTTTAATCTAATTTGATAAAATTATTTTTATTAGATATTATAAACTGTATATTTAGTATATTATATTTACCATGGTTATAGGTAAATCAAGTAATTAAATGAAAGAACAATATTAAAATATTATAAAATAACCCTAACAAATTTTCCAAATTTCATTAGATGAGTGGAATTCAACCAAAATCAACATCAGGTATAAGTAATAACCTTTTTAAGCCACATCGGTGAGAATAAAGCATTTTTTTTTATTTGACTCAAATATTTGTTAAAAATAACAGATTCATAGTTTCAATAAATATATTATTTTTAATATTAGATCACACATAATATAAATTATTCCATAAATATTTATTTGGAAGATAACATTATTATATTCATCATGGTAATTAATTTTCTATTTTTAGGAAATATATAACTATTATAAATCCTTAAAATATGATGATACGGTAATTATTTAATTAAAAGAAATATCAAATAAATAATATTCAAAATATAAAAAAAATTATTTTACATATTTAATAATATCCAAAAAAATTATAGTAAAATTTGAAAAATTATTAATAGAATAGAAGTTTTTTGTTTGAATATATATTGTTTTTTAACATTTTAAAAAAGAAAAATAATGATTTTAATGAAAATTGACAAAAATGATTATTTAAAATGATTATTTTTTAAAATATATAAAATTTAATAAAATATAAAAGTTGGGAAAATGACTAGAATAAGGTTAAAATTTCATCAAGTATCCATTTAGGATTCATTTATAATCTTATATTAATTATATTAACACCTAATTTAAAAATTACAAGATATCATGGTAAGAGTTAAAAGAGTAAATAAGGATTAAATCAAAATTACTAGGATTAAAAACATAATAGAAAATTATCCAAAAATTATTCTATTAGTAGGATTCAAACCATTCACCATAATATAGAATTTATGTTGATTGATGGGCACATTTATTTGAAAATAAGTTATATATTATTTAATGTCCAAGATATTTACAAATTATCACTCGCTTTTATTTAATATAGTTTATCTGTCCACATAGGAAAAATAATAAGCTATGATTGAATCTAAATAAATATTTTCAAAAAAATGAAATTAGATTAATTATATAATTTTGTTTTAAATATTTAAAATTTATATATTTACTTTAATGTATTATTCAAAGTTAAAACATTATTTGTTAAGTTAATAGAAATATAAAATTTTGGATTTGAATACTATTAGTTTTGAAATATATTGGATTCATTAAAGTGTATAAAAATTTTTATAGAAATATGGGTTATATTATAGATCTATTAAATCATTATATTCAACTTTTCACTTTGTCTTTATGTATTTAAAAATCAAATTAATTGAATGGTATCAAATTTGACAATAAATATATTTTAATGAATTAATATATTATTAAATTATTTTAATAATATAATAAAAAATAATATCAAGGGGATACGATATTGTCAAAAATGACTTCCCAAATTAATTTATATCTCATTTAAGTGTTTTGTGGATTTATAATAGACTTATTATATTTTAATATTTTCGGGATTTCCAAATGTGTCCCTCACCACAATTATAAATGGAAACCTCTTCCCTCACATCTTCACACTATATCCATATTTATAGATTGACCAAAACCTAAAAATATCATTTAAAATAGTTATTCATGTCATGGATGTCCTGTTTTTAATATCATACCAACTCTAAATCCCTTGAGTAGAGATATAAAGGAAGTCCACTGAAAAAGAGGTAATTGTTTTACTAACTCTTTAGAGTTCTTTTCTTATTCTACTTTTTATACATAATTTTTTCCATAAAAAAGTAATAACTCTAGTATTTTATATATTCTAAGACATTATTATTATTATGGAACAACCATACTCATCATTTGACCCATTCTATGAAAAATTAAATCATTACACGTGTGTACGTATGGCCTAACCTTTCCATGTCATAGTTTAACCTTTTCTCATCACTGTATTTTTTTAGTGAGAATTATAATTTTTTTAATGTTTATATATTATATTAATAATATTATTACTCTTGTGTTATAATAATATCATAAGTACATTTTTTCATCTAATAATTTTCGGGAAAATTATAATGTCGCTCGTGCGTACGTATGTGTTACCATCTCCATGATGGGATATGTTTCTTTATTCAAATATATTTAACATTTATCATAACCAAGATGAATTCTATAAATATATATGATATATATGACATTAATATGATAATATATCATATAATTTTTTTCTTTTAACCCGGCAGGAAAATGAAAGTAGTGTTCATGCGTACGTATAACCAACCATCTCCAAGAATAGTGTATTTTTTTTATCTTTGAAGATTATTATAAATAATTATATAGATAATATATAGGATATATATATTTCATGATTTACATTCATTATATTTTGAAATCATTATATATGTAAGATAATGATGAACATGAAGTGAAATCACATACTATTAACAAGGCTGTTATCACTGGAAATGTCACTTTAACATAAAGAAAATAATTAATGGGTAATATGAAGTATTAATTTATTAATATATGGTATTACATATATGAATATGGTGCATTGATATAAGTATAATAATATTTTATTTTGTGTACAATATGTTTGATCAAGTGAGACGATAGTCAAAACATAACGTAAGGGAGTTATGTCTCACATATATTTATGTGGGACACATGGCTTGTACCCTACATGTCTTTTATTCATGGTGTATATACTACCTATGAAATTCTTGTATAAGTCTTATACACATTATTATAGAATTTTAATATCTTTATAATTTTATATCTTTCACATGGTATACAATTTTATTTAGTTCAATTTCATAAGTATCTATTTAATAATCTATTACAAATTTGGTATTGTTTCTTTTAAAGTATCCGTTGGGGAATATTAATCATCCATGACCATGTTTTATAAAAATGATTTTAATAATATTTTACTATTCTCTTATAAAATTTCAAATTCAATTTTTAAACATTTTTTACTTTTCATTACATGTTTTGAAAGGAATCTATTTTTCAATTACAAACATGTTACAGTGTGACTTTTCTGAAAAAATTACAAGAAGAATTATTTCATTTAACTTTTAAGACATGAAATAAATACCACTATTATGAAGAATTAATGGTTTTAATATTCCATTACAAGCCTGAAATTTTTTTCAAAACATAAATTCTTTTAAAATTTCATTTAATTTTAGGAAAATAATATTTTTTTAAAGAGGAATGTTTATTTTACTGAAGAATAGTTTTCAAGTGATATTTAAAAATTATATCCTATTTATGATGACATTAATTGGTGTAAATAATGATTTTATATGATATTATCAAAGTTTACATTCATATTATATATCCTAATGGTTTATGTTTATGATTAGATGATATTTAATAAATCCATTTCTTTTACATGTGTTATGATTGAATGATTTTTCTGAAAACGATTTCATTACATGGATTCTGATAGGATGAATGATTTATGAATTTGCAAAACACATATATATGGTTTTCATTATGTGATAGTTAGGGCCTAAATCTCCCTCCAATACATTGGTTAATGAATTATATTTAATTATATAAACATAGATGGTATTTAGAACGAAACATGACAACTAATATGGCCTTGAGAGTGAACCATGACTAACATTATGTTATGGGGAGTGAAATCATATTACTAAGATATATATGGGAGTAAAACATGATTTCATTGATGGTATAAAGTGTGAACCCATACTAATAAGATGACTATTTTTTATATGCCTTGTATACTATGGAAATCTGATTATATTCTTTTGAGTGTTTCACAAATTATATGTCTTATTCCTATGATATGATTTTATGGATTATTTTATTTGTTCACTTATGATCAATGTCTTGTGAACTAGAAATATATTTGTGTCGTGCCCCATGATTATTAATATTGATATGTAGGTTATAATCTTTTATTGTTATGATAATATTGACATACCCTTATGCTCATGTTTTTTTAGTATCAATTTGGTTTACCTAACTTTTAATTTGTTCTCACCCCAACCTTTTGATTCCCTTACTTGGGTTATGAAGAATAATTTTATGTAAATTAGTAAAAGGGGATATCTTTATGAGAAACATTGAATAAATTTCACCAATTTAGAATATATTTTCCCATGTTCTCAAATGCACAAAAATATTATTGTCCTCAGGAATGTATTTTTTGTAATATGATGAATATTTATAAAAAATGTAATATCCATGTATTTCATGGCAATGTTTCTATATTTTTGGGTCTTAATTATTATCCATGATTGACCTTCGGTCTAGGAATCAGCAATTTAGGGTGATGAAATAATATATTTTAAATATTTTCCTCTAGAAAAGATATAATAATTATGAGTTTGTTATTATTTCCTTTAGAATAAATAATTATTTTACTATATTTATAGATTTTATGAATATATACATTAAGGACTACCTTGAAAAATTCTGGTAGTTTTTGTTGATGATATTCTGATATATTCCAAATTTTTCATGGAACAAGTGGATCATCTAATGGTTATATTGAAAAAAATGAGGAAGGATAAGATATATGGAAAATTTAGAAAATATGAATTATGGTTAAAACATGATGCATTATTTTGGATCATTTAAACTAATGAATAAATCTTAGTTGGTGATTCTATGAAACATTTTGTAGAGGAGTGATCTCATCCAAAAATAGTATCTAAGATTCATAATTTTTTTCTTAATATTCGAAGAGGTTTGTGAAAAAAATTCCTGAAATTATAATCACCAAACCATACTAACTAAAAGAGAATAAAATTTAATTAGGGAAGATTTATATGGAGATAGTTTCCAACAACTGAAGAAGATATTGGTGACTGAACTTGTGTTGATGCTACACTATATCATATAATTTTTTATTTATAGTGATGCATTTCTAAAAGTTAATCGATTCTTCCCCAGGAAAAATGACAAGGTGACTGATTACGCATCACAAAATTAAATCCTCATTATCAGAAATAACTTACATATGAACTGGTGATTGATGCAGTTATTTTTTCTCTCGAAATATAGAGGCACCATCTTTATGGGAAGAATGGTTATATATAAATAGTCCAAAAAATAATTACTTATATATTCATAAAATGTAATCTAACATGAAAAAAATAATATTTTGGTAATATATTATAGATTATGACTATTCAATTCACTATCACCTTAGATGTGAAAAAAAGGCACAAATTCATTATATAGAAAAGACACTATTATGATAGAAATGATAATGATTCAAGTATAACCATTGATCATAGACCTAATTTGATTATAAATGGTAATAATAAATTATGTAACATCATAGATCCTCTCCCAAATGATTTATTAACCATCATTACTATAAAAGATAAAGAGTGACCGAATAGAAAATCATTTTATAGAAAATAAGATAGATCATTTAATAAGAAATATTATTATTACATTTGTAATGACCATGAAGATTAACTAAATGCTCATAAAAGGCTCTGTATCTCATTAATCCTAGTGATAATCAAGGAAAAGATGGATCAAGCTCAAATATTCACATTCTCCATACATATTGTAAGCATGAAACTTTAGATGGAAAATTGTGATCCTAATTGGTGGGATAATATAAAAAAGTATATTGTCAACTACAAATCAAGGTGAACATTGTGTCAGCATGTGAAGGTAGATTGACAAATTCACAAAAGGGTTATTACAACCACTACCTATAATATCATGTATTTGGGATAAAATCTATATGGACTTTCACACATGCCACCCTAGAATATTCAATGGAAACAATGTGATGTGGGTTATAGTGGATATAATCCCGATGATTAACCATTTCATTATTATTTTGGAAGAGTTATCTCTGGAAAATATTTCAAAGATATATGTAAAGGAAGAGGTGATGCTACTTGGGGATCCAATTTATATCATTTATGACCACGATCCAAGGATAAAATTTATCTTTGGAATAAGTCTTAAACATAATTTAAATACTGAATAGAATTTTATTAAATACATTCATCCCCAAAATGATATCCCAACTAAAAGGTCTATTCAGACACTTTATAAAATATTGAGTACGTGGTTATTGGAATTTAATAGTGGATGGGACCAACACCTCTTATTAGTTGAGTTCTTATACAACAACAACATCCACTCAAGTATTCAAATTAAACATTAAAAAGTAATATATGATAATTCATGTAGAAATTTTACTTTTTGGGATGAAATGGGTGATAGGTAGCTACTAAAGTTGAATATTTTTCAATGGATTTTAAAAAAATTTCATTACATCAAACAAATTAAAAATTATTCTCAAAGTCTGAAGAAGAGATATTCTACTAACCATCGATGGGACTTGGAGTCTGATATTAAGGATGAAGATATTATTTAGGCATCAACATGAATGAGATTCATGTGTTTGGATATAAAGGGAATATTATCCATAGTTACATTGGAACCATCGAAATTCAGGATTACATAGGATCAGTTTCATATCATCTAGAACATACACAAAATATTTCCCATTCTCAAAATGTATTCCATATATATATATAGAGTAATTACATACCAAATATATTACATGTATGAAATCCCAAGTAGGTAAAACTAGAACATGACCTATCTTCTGATTTGTAGCTGATGGTGATCATAAAATATAGATACAATTTTCTACAAAATAAGACTACACACCTTGTCAACGTGTTGTGAAGGAACCATACGTATGAAATTTTTACATGGGAAATGGTGTAGTTAAGGATAATGAATTACTGACATCTTTTCTCATCCGATATAATGATTTGAATTTTCAAGGATGAAATTTATTAAGGGAGGAAGACTGTTATGTCCTAGTATTTATTTCAAATGAAATTTGTTTCCCAAATAAGTGGGTGTTATATATTTAATAATCTTATAAAAATACATAATATATATTAACCATGAAATTTTTGTCTCACAAAGAAATATCACTACATTATTAATATATAAAAAGAACTAAAACTCATAACATTGCAACTGAAAAAAAATAGAATCGCAAAAATTGGAAAACATAAATCACCACAATATACTAGAATCATCACCCAAAATCCAACACTATAGATATTTAATTAAATATTTATAATCAAATAATCTTCTTATGAAATGAAAATATTACATTATGATGAATTTTAATGAGTATTGAGTGATTAAATGAAGTTTTGTTTACATGGTATAACGGTAAATGTGACAGTTTGGAATCAACTAATATATTAAAAATTCATCAAATATGGTGGTTGGACAAATTTTTTGGTTGAAAACTATACCCATGGGTGATAATTTTACCATTATAATTAGTGTTTATAATTTTTAATGGTAACATAAAATAGATGTAGAATGGATAAATGATGTCCTCAAATAGTAAATTCATGAAATTTGAATACCATTTTTCAGAATGTGGTAGGGAGGTAACATCACTGGGGTTCGATCAGTACCACAACCACAATTAACATCAATAAGTGGATAAAAAAAGAAATCACCTGTAGAAAAAGTTTATTTTTTAGAGATTACCACTCGCTCAATATTATATAAGTCTCCCCATTAAACAATCGCCATCGCACACATAAACCTTAATGTATATACAAGTATAATATTGTGTTGAATTTCCTTGACATAGATACATAAATTATAATTAATTTTTATAAATAAAATTTGTATTCCTTCAATTCAATTTTATTTTACTTTTTCTTTATAAAATATATGTTTAATTGAGATGAATTTAATAAATTTAATTTTTGATGAAAATAAATTATAATATTTTTGATAGAAAATATTTACAATTTATAATAATCTCATGTAATCTGAATAATATTTTTTTAATTAAATATTATTTTAAAACACTTTGAATTAATTATACATTTTACAATAATTTTATAATGTCTTGGTAAATTTTTATAAGTTTCAAAATTTTGATGATGCCAGAAAAGATTCTATATTCTCTAAATAAGGATATTTTATTTTTAAGACAAAAATAATCATATTTGGAAATATATTATAATTAAAAAATATATTTAAAATTACAATATCGATATTATATTAGGGTGAACTTATGATATTTTTCTAAAATAAATTATTTTTCTATGAATATTAAAAATATTGTTTTTGTTTTTTATATGTTTTTGGACTTCATATTTACGTCACAATGCGGTAGTCTTTAATTAAACACAATCCAGGATGAAAATATTTTATTTTATTAATATTAAGTATTTAAATGTATTCTAATCATTTTTCAAACCTATAAGTGACTTTCCAAATTTTAAAATGGAAAATTTATTTCGGAAAAAATTACTTTTTTGATATATTACTTTTATATTTATATTTTATTATTAAAAAAAATGATTTTTAATATTTAGGATTCAAATATCGTAATATTTAACTCAAATTTCAGAAAAAACTGAGAAACACCCATGGGTAAGTTGATTTTTTTTCCATCTCCCACATCCTATACTTCCAGAAACTATACATAAAAATTATCAAACAATAATGCTAATTTTTATACAAATACCCACCAATTTCTATATTCCACTTCACACCAAATCAATCATCCATGTTTCATTGTTGATTTTCCTCCTACGATGTCTCCAAATGTGTCCTAAACCCCCCCACAGTTTTAATGATCAATATTTTGGTGTAACTTTTCAAGGTATAAGGAAATTTTATCCTCATCTTTTACATTCAAGAATATATTTTTCTGTACATGTTTCAAAATTGTATTTGAAATTATATTCATATGGTTTGTCTCATTCCATTACTAATTAAATACTTTTTTATCAGTTGAAAACATTTTTTTCTCCCTCATTTTAGGATTTTCTAAAACAACATATTATTCTCATCTTGCTTTTGAATTTACTTCTCAAATTTCTATGATTTACTTTATAAATTATCTTTTATTTAATAACCAATCCTTCTAGTTTTCATTGGGTATTCAAATAGATATTAAAATTTTATTTATTCAGATATTTACATATATAAAACCCATATTCTCTTTTCGTGGGATATGAATTATGTAATTGTCATGTTCATAATTACTTTCATATTCCATGGTTTTGATAAGGAAATGATTCTTTACTCTCTATATTTTTATTAAGAAAATGTATTCTAATGATTTATATGGATCATATTAGCTAAGACATATGAAGGTTTTACCTTAATAACACACAAATTCATTGCGTAAATATTTTAATCTCTGTAGATGGCATGTTTTAAAATACCTTGGTAAATATCCTTGGAATTTTTCATTTATGAAACATTGATCATAAACCATGGTGATATTTATATTAATGTATCATTTTAATGTTTTATCCACGTTTAAATGTTATGATTATTGTTTTAATTATTATTATATTCTTATTTTTCCTTCGTTATCATTATGAATCATGTTCTTATTGATATATATCTTTATCACTTACAATATCCCTTACTTTAGTATTCCATTACCATGCTTCATGCTCATCCCATTACTTTGATTTTTTCCCCTATGATATGATATGAAATAAATGTATCCTCGAATGAACCGATAAATATATATATGTATATATATATATCAAGATGAATTAGCAGAATTTTTTATGTGTTTATGTATTATGTTTTTTAACTTCCAACAAACAATTCATTAAATGACCTAGTGTTTTGGTATATGTAATTAAAATATTATATAATAAAAATAAGGGATTCCATACCAACCCAAAAAAAAATTAACTTAAAATATATACTAAAAATGGAAAATACATTAACCTAGGGGTGTTACAGACCATTCTTTAAGAACGTATGGTAGGAGGAGGAGCATCATAGGAGGGACAATTTATTAGATGAAAAATACCTATTATACATGGGAATTTGAATTTTATAATCCATGAAAACATAATTTTTTTAATTATGTCAGTGTAATTATAATAATATTGAATGATTAGTGAAATACGTTCTTAGGGTAAAGAGATTGGTGAAATAAGGTTGTTATGTATAGTTGAGATACCTATTAAAATTAATATAAATTAATTATGGATGGGGAACATAAAAAATAATTATACATTGTTGAATCATAAGAGTTGGGAAAAATATCATTAATTCAAATTGATATAGAAATAAATTCCATTATACAAAAAATAATAAAATATTACATAATGGAGAACATTTATAAAGTGATATATTTGGGTCATTGGTTATTTGTTCTCTCATGAATATATTATTCATGAAACATTTATATAACTTATATTCATATATCTTCTCCCTTTTACCTCATGTTTTGGTACTTAAATTACTACTCTTATTTCATGAGGTCTTAGATAGGACATGTAATACTATTCTTATGACATAGATCCTTTGTTAAAATCTTTATTTTTATATTTACTTTCATTTATCTAATGGGGTATTAAAATAGTTTATTTATAAAAATAACTTAATGGATTTAACATGAGATTGCAATGCGTTGATCCTAAAAAAGGATGCATGATACGATTGGTTCATGGCATACTCTAGTATTTCGTAATGGATCATGTTAGTAAATATCATTGGTACATAAAGTGCCTTTACCGTGAAATGTGATGTTACACAAGAATTTTGTTGCATCATTTATTAAAATACAACATAAAATTAAAATAAATTTTGACATAGTTATAGTATTTTAAATTCATGAAAATTAAAGTCAATAATATAATAAAAACAAAAACATAGAAAAAATATGTATACAATAAAGAAATTATTCTCAAAAGTGGTCTAGAAGGCCATCATAAAGTAATCTAAATTTTAAATAATTCTATGAAACATTAATTTATTTTTAACACTACCATTCTTCCTTAGATTATATAGATACCACAGATTCAATGGACACTTTCCCTCCCCCTAAATTATGCGGGGGTTTCCCATCATCCTCTCACCCAAAATCTCCCCCACTCACAAAATTTAATTACCTCTTATATATTCCTTTCATCTCAGGGAGGACTAAATTCCGCACACATGACTCATGGATTTAAAAAAGCACTCTCCCATAACCCTATCTCTCTTGGATTTGTCTAAGCATCCTTCGTACCTCAATACCTCTCTATCTCTTCCCTTTATCCAAATATTATCTTTTGTGGATACATTCTACAGGTTCATTATCATTACCTTTATCTTTGAAGAGTGTGGTTATGTTGGCCATCTAGACTCTAAACACCTACTAATATAATTTACAAGAAAATAGGAACATTATTTTTGTTGGTTCATGGGATATCATATAGTCAATAGATCATACTTATCTATACTCTATTGGTCATATGATTTTCTTATGTATAATGACTCGTCATAAAGAGAAATATACTAAAGCTTCCCAAAACATCCCCCTTCCCTATAAAATCAATCAATTATATGAATTCATTGAAACATGGTATATTATTTCTTGTTCATTTATAGTACATTCCATTCTATTTATTATCCCATTTCCCAAATAAATTTTCATTTATGTGGATACCTTGAATCCTATAGTTCATTTTTTCAGATTTTAGATGAAGAAGAGGATCACTATTTCAAATGGTTATATTCTAAATGGTGTAATGAATATTACTCATGTTCCTACTAGCTAGAGAATATACATTAATCCATTTTTTAGTAACTAAGAAATAAAATAATGGATGTAGTGTTTTTGAGTTATCTAATGATGTGTATTAGGACCATGGCCTTTCAAACAATCCCATTATTGGTGAGGTAAATCCATCATTGATGGGGTGTAAAATCATGGGTGGATGAATTCTCCCCATGAGCATTATGGTTAAATTTTCATATAAAAATAACTCTGATCAGGTCCACCACGTTAGATGACTTTATAGTTTTTATCAAAGGTTCCATGTCAAGATATAAATAGGCTCGTGGAAATGATGTAAATTCATATAAAAATCTTTTTATTTTTGGGATTGTAGAATATAACTATGGTTGGATATTGATATCCTTGGACTAAGATAGATACTAGATATTCTAACTATTTAACTTCTTTACACTTTGGAATAATTTGGTGGAAATACTTGATGAGTTCAAGGGATGTTTAGTAATTAACAGATGGGTGAAGAAGCAGAACAATGCTAATTGATCTAGAAAGGGGACTGAAAAAACTTCTAAAAGGGGACCCAAAAGATCCAATGAATATTAATAGATAGGATTATACCAATTATATATCGTTCATTATTTTTGGTTAGGGTGTGTATTTATTGTAATTCATTATTGGTAATAATAATCAAGGTATTATTGACACACATAGATATCCATTAATAAAGGAAACAAATTATGAATTGTAAAAATTAATATAAACTATGGATACCAATGGAAATTTTTTTAGTGGGAAAGGAAATTGGTGAAATTATCTAAGGGAGTAAAAACATAAAAGGGAAATCTATCCTAGTATACTCAAGTAGTGTAGAGTATGTAAAGAGAGAAATCAAAGATGAAACAAAACATTCTGATATAAATCCCCATGAAATTATTGGAGTTGATCTAGGATGGATTATGGAGGAAAATGTAGACATCCAACATCTATATGATTCAGTTCTCGTGAAAAAATAATTGGTCAATAAGCCATGGGGATTTCAATAAAATGGTCTATTTGAGATCAATACAAGTAAGGTTGAAACATGTAGGGTAATTGGTAGATAACTAATGAAATTTTATAGTGAAAATATGTTTTTAATAATAATTTAATAAATATTAGCAGAAAAATCACATATAATAGAAGATTAGGTGTCAGTAAGACCATGTTTTACCTACTAATAATCTATACAGGGAAAATGGTTGAAAATTAAATCCCATTTAATGCCACAATTCGTGATTATGACATGATATATGATATATATATTTTTAATTACTCTATTTAAGAATAAGATGAATATATTAACACATATAAATATATTATTTTATATATTTATAATGTGGGTAATATTAAGATGAAATATACCCATCTAATTTTGGATAAGATGGTTGCATTATTTGGGGATTCTAACATTGATTTTCTAGATTCTAGTAAATTTACTATCATTTGGAACTTGCATAAGAAACATGGATATTATACTTTAAAAATTTAAAGGAATGTTTTATTTAATATAATTTAATCTAATATCTAAATTATTTAGGTTCTTACTGAACCATGAAAAGGTAATTTATTTTAAAAATCATTAAAAATGAAATCTTGAAGAAACTATTTTGAAAAGAAGTTTCTGACCACCATATCATAGTGTTGAGAAGTCATTAAATTCATTGGTGTTTGATAAAAAAATTCTAGTGATAATCATTTCATGTTCCTATTTTATTATATAGTGATTTAATCCTTTTGGTTAAACATTATCTATGCCATTTTATTATGGATCGTACAATGGTTATTTTGGAATTTTATGTTAAAATTATTTTTAGAACCTACAAACGACTCCATAATAGTTTTTTTCATTTCAAAAAACAATAATGGTGATGGAAATTAAAAAAAATTGGAACATTATATGTAATTTAGGTTTTTTAAAAAGGAAATTTTTTTATTTATCAACATATTAATGATTTTGATCACCTGTTTAAAGATATGATCTCATAATATTAATACCAATGAAAACTAATATATGAGAGGGTATGAGATATTAAACTCTTTAGTGTTCCAATATAATTATAATAGTGATAATATGTTTAATATTAATGATATTTTAATCAATATAAATATGTGAAATGTTGATTTTTTTAAAAAATATTTCAATTTATTTAGTTAGTAGAAAATAATAGGAGATTGATTATCTTGTATATATTATCTCATTGATGGGTAAAGATAATATAAATTTTGGGTATATTTTATCACTATAAAATAATATTATAATCTTATATAAAAGTAAAATACTTTATTTTATTTAGGATTTCTGAATTATTAGGGGTATATGAAGTTCATATAATATTTGCATTCATCATCAGTGTACATCTTTGTTAATTTCCAAATTAATTTCATGTGATAAACAAAAATTTGTTTTAGTTCAATTTTTTAACAATTTTATAATTATATAGTCAATCATACTAGAACCGTATATGGTTTTGAAATTATTTTTAAAATTATAATTTATCCATAAAAATTTTTCTAATATATAAAGGGAGATTCTTAGAATCAAATGACATGAAATTTTCTAAGCATTCCCTTGTTAGATTTTTTATCATAATAAAAATTTCTATATTATTTCAAATAGAATTTATATATGATAATTTGGGCTATTTTTTTGAATATTATAGGGATTAATTATACTTTAAATAGCTTTCATTACGTTTAAGGTCATATTACTCATAAATTAGTTGTTTTTTGAAGTTCATGTCCATTGATCATAGACCAAAATGGGTGTATAAAGATTAATTTCACACTTCTTGGACAAAATATTCCAAACAAATTATACACATATGATTGGGATTGTGGTAGGGAATATTCAATTGGAGAACAAAAAGATAAACTAATTTTAATTAGAAATAATTCCTATATAAATTACATGTGAGAGTTGAATGGTATCAAATAATCCTTGTAGTAAATAAACAAACAATAACAAAATATCAACAATGATTAAATGTCAAATTGTTTTTACAACATGAATAATATATAAAATAATAAAATCTAGATACATTTCTATTATTTATTATCATTATAATGAAACTAAGAAAAATTAAGACGCAAAATCATTAAATTATATATGATAAAATAATAAATGATATGTCAGGATAAAGAGTTTCTCTGAATTAATAAAGGGTCAATTATTGTACAGTTATATGGGTATTGTTAATAAAACAATTTAATAAATTATAATGATTGGATCAATTGTACTTATTTTATTATAATATACAATTATAAGGCCTTTTCCATTGAAAACAATATTCTCTTTGACACGTATTATAAACCATATTATGGATGCATTTACCTTAACTATTTGAAGTATTTCATAACCAATAAATGAGGTTCATTGTTTGATTTATCTATATCTTCAACTATGATTTTCATTTGATTCATATCATTTGGTATAATTCAGTTATCTCATTAATGTAATATGAATTCTTTTACTATATGGTATGAAAATTTAGATGGCTTATAATATGTGACATCAGGTGAATGAATGATGATTTGTAATCCAAATGGATTTCCATTGAAATGTTTATATTAATATAGATTAATAATTTATTAATAAATGATATGTGATATTTAATGTGTTAAAGTGATCATATATACAAATGAAAATATGTTTTGTATCACATGGAAAGTGTTATACATTAGCAGTTGATGCTCAAACTACAAAATTGATTGAGGGATAATTATAAAAGGGTATGTCCCATCCCATTTTATTGTAGATATTTTATCAAGATAATATTAATCTCTCTGCTAATACGTTGTCTCTTTTTATTTATGGGGAAGTAGTTAGCTTACCTTCCCTATTTGAGGGATCCGGTAAAAGCATATGAGGGTTCTTGTGGTTTGTATACAACTTATGAGGGAAATAGTTTATTGGTTATCTACTAGTGGTTTACATCAATTAAAATTCACTAAGAATAATTAGTTAAGTTAGGTACTAGACTTTATTAATTCCATGTTTTATTATTTTCTTCTTTTGATGACAATTCGATGACAATATATCAATCATTTTATTGAATTTACTCCATTATTACGAGAAATATATGTTTCTAAAAAACCCATCAATGGTATTGGAGCTACCTTCATCATCGATTCTACATAAATTTATTTTGATTTTATAAAGAACATGTTTATAATTATGTGTTGAAGGAAATAACATAAATTATAATTAGTCATTATAAATTTTGATACATTATATAGCCCAACCGTTATTAAAAATATTTTGTATGTTAATATCTGATTTGGTGTATTGCATAATCTTTGGGGATAAACTAGTTAATCATATAATATAATTCATAAAAAACATGTTTTTATATTATTTCATCAGCTACAATAATAACTATCAGAGTCTATGACTATAGTTACACATTTTGATTTATAGATGATTATAGAGTAAAAGAGATATAAAATATATGATAGAAAAAAATAAACCCATGATAGTTCTTATAATAAAAATTTATTGAACCTTAATTTATGATATATAATATATCTCTCTATTATAAAACATTATATAGGTTAAAAATAATGAAATAATAATTTTTTGTAAAATTTATTATGATTCATAATATTTTTATAAATGATTCAAATTATTCATTATAAATGAAATACTTTAATTCCAAAATTAAATATGAAATGTTCACATTAATATATCATATTTTGAAAATAATATAAATGTTTATATATATTTATATGTATATATAATTTTATGTGTACATTCTAATAAAAATTTTATATAGTGTCAAAATAATGTATCCTTAAATTTATGTGACAAATTGGTTATAAAATTTTCATTCAATTCATTACATTTTACATATGAAAATATAATATTTAGTTTTCTATTACAATAAATTAAATATGACATTAAATTATTACCATGAATTTATAGGTTGAATATCATTTATATGTATTAGGTGTTAAATTTATGAATGAAATAAAATATATCTTATGTGAAGTACATATTGTTAGAGGGAAGTTGGTTTATAATATAGAATATCCTGGAGGATTATACATTGTAAAAAAAAGTTATGGATGGATATATATTACTATATTATAAAGATTTTTTTAATCACATATAATTATATTTCGTTACAAAAATGTGTCTCTTGGACCTCATTCATATGATTCATTTGGATAATTGAAAATATTTTCTAGATTCTATATTAAGTGAGAACTAGAAAGGATTATTATTATTAGATGTTACACAGAAATATGTGATGGAACCTTGGAAACTCTAAAAGGGGATGGGTGAATTAGAGTGTCAAATGTTTATTTTGAAAAAAGGATCTTTCCCCTAAATTTGTAGGAAAATGTTAAACCAATTATATTGTATGCCACATAAACTAAAAAAAGATATAAAATGAATTAAATAAGATACAAATAAATATTCATTGGTTCTCTATAATGGGATATGTATAAGGAGAAATGGCCTATGATGTGTTATTCATACCCTAATCAATAAAACCACACTATTATTTATGCATTATAATTGTTAATCAATGGAAATTTTATTGAACGAACATTATTCCTCAATTTAATAACATAAAGCTTATATTATCTATGCTAAATTATTGATTCATGTTTCATGTCATTTTCAATACAATGTGATTCTAGAATTTCTTCCTCATCCATTTGAATATCATTAAAACCCATCTCTTTATGAGTTCATACAAATTTTACCTAAGTTAATTGTTCATTAGATATCCATTGAATATAACCTAATCACATAACCCCTTGAAAAAATCATGGAGAATTTATCCCATTTATGAGAACAACTAGAGCATAACTTGTGGTCGCACAAACCCATGAAAAAGACCATTAGGTGAGTCTCTATGGTCTGATGATCCTTAATGTGATTCCTTGGAACATAACGCCTTCATGAGACTGGATGGTGTGTAATATTGGTTGTAACAACTCATGCATGAGACCCCAAAATGTAACACGTCATTGATTTTGTGATCACTTAACTTCCCCACAATAATTCATTTTAAATCCCTAATCATGAAATACAATAACTAAATAGTCTTCTAATATATATTACTCCTGATTTCCCATTAATTATTTATTAGTTATTAAGATATCTATTATAGGAATTAACATAGAAACAATCATATAGAAACCTATCATAACACATATAATGTAATCCATGAAAATTGATCACGTATTTGACTGATATAACCTTATAATCATTCCCAAACCAAAATATATATATCTAATCAACAAAATCAATCATGTGACTAACATATTGAGACCTCCATATAAATACATATATTTGATGACACTAACCATCTTTATTAGTCACCTGATCCCTTTTCCTTTGAAATATTTTCATTCCAAACATTAGTTGGTTGAATCCCATCACATTACATCTATAACATAATACCTTATTTATTATGTGAAACACCTGTGGTGATAAGAAAATGTGCACAACCAAATATCCTAATCTGATTTAATGATCTTTAATATAATAAATACCCTTCAATCATTTCCAGAATAACTTTTTCTATGTGAATTACACGATTACATAATGAGATATCTTTAAGCATGTTTTCTCATCATTTATAACTTATCCCCATCATAAAATCTATTAGAAGATTTGTTTGAACATAACAGATTGTGTGGTCCATTTGAGCTTATATGATTGTATGATTCATATGATATTATAAGATATCATGATTTGTAAAGTCTTATACGATTGAAAAACACACAAAATCATGTTTTTATCATAGTCTCAATCGGGGTTATTCTTCAAAAAAAATTAAGTACCTAAACAATGAACCAATAAGATCATACAGAACTATGATAAAAAAAATAGAGCTTCATCATTTCAACATTGATGACATTGGTTACATCATTATACTCTTTTTGTATCATTGAAAATCCAAAGTAAAATTAACATTTTTAAATCCATCACATAATCATAGAATATATATTCCATCATTCTATATATATATATAATAAATGATCAGTATAGAAAATAAAGGATCAAAATAGAAATACATTTCATAATACATAGCATAACCCCCCACTATCATCATCTATTTAAATTCACACATACCATTCACAGACATCACATCCCCATAAACCATATCTCCGATAACTTCAACACCATAATCTAAACATAAATAAATACTTGATTGAATCTAAATAACCACCAATTTATAGAATAATAATAACTAATTTTTGACTTCAATAGAATATGTATCCCCCTTTGACATTAAATCCAAATTGTTTGAGCCTACTGGTAATGAAAAATTAGTTAGAGAAAAAAATATACAAACATAGATGGGATCATCTCAACATCCTTTATATGAGGGAGGTGTTTGGACATGAAGGGTTGTCACACCCATACTTTTCACTACGTCATGTTTCGAATTTTTATTTTATTTTATTTTCATCTGAGAATTTTTATCTCCTTTTGATTATTATTCTTCTTTTGATATGAAATACGGGTCGGGCCCGATTGTGTTTCTACTCTGATAAGTGAGCATTTTGGCCTCGACAATTTTTTAGCGCGCCACTGTCGAAGACATGTGACCTTGCCTAGGTCACCACGCGGCCTCACTAGGTTCACTGCTTTTCTGACAGATGTGCAAATAATTAAATGAAAAGAATTTATAATAAATCAATAAAATTAAGTGAGTTTTTTGGGGCTTGTCATCATGCGACGCACGGGCGAAGCATAATTGCAAAGCCGAGCGGCTTCTCCAGGGCCGTCGTATAACCCTGCTCGTTGGTCAACTAATAAAATAAAATAAATTAGTAATAAAGAAATAAAATTTAATTATTGTTAAAATAAAATTAGAATAAAATAAGAAGTGACAAAAAAAATTAATAAATTTATTACTATTACTATTATTATTATTATTAGAAATATTATTGTTAATATTATTATTACTAACTAGTATTATTATTATATTTATGTGGATCAGATATATATATATATATATATATATTATTTTTATTAATTTTTCTTCGGGTCCTTATTCTTTTCTTTTTATTTCTTAATTTCTCTTATCTCCTTTTATTTTATCATGTTTTTTCTCCCTCTTCCTCAATTGCTCTCCAGCCGGTTGGACACTATTTTTCCCTCTTCCTTAATCCCACCGTGTTGTAATTCCCCCTCTAACCCTAATACCCTGCTGGCCGGCTTCGAGGCCTCCCCCATGAACTCCAAGTTGTGCTGTTGTCTCTCCCCAGCCGGCCACCCCACGTCACGCCCCCTCCCTTGCTCCTTCGACCTCTCATCATGCACCCAGCCCCTCGGATTCCCCTGTCCTATCCGCTGAAGGCTACCACCCCCACTCCCAGGTGCACCGCTCCCATGATCGCCGCCCTGCCTCAGCTCTTTCGGCAGTATCCTGACCTTCGGCTGCCGAACCCCTTAGCAGCAGACCGCGCTCGCCCTCCGTCGACCTCCCATTTCGGTTTCACGACCCTGCCACAAGCGGACCTCACTCCTTCCTTCCTTCCAGCATTTCTCGTTTGCGCAACCCCAATAAATACCATCGCCTCGATCATCTCCTTCACCGCGCCTCCTGACCGGCCTGCTGGTATCACCCACATCCTGTTGGAGAGAAACCCCGATAAACCACCAGCACACTGCCCTGAATGCACCCCCACGTCCAGCCAGCCGGCCTGCCCTCCATGTCGTCACCCCTCCCGGCCAACTACTCCTCGACCCTTTGTTTCGTTGTCCAGTGATATCCCAAAGTTGGCACGCCTCTATTCCCTGTGCGTGAACACTCCTCGGTGGGCTGCTCCCCTTGGCCGAGCGCATCCTTGGCACGATGCTCTTCCTTGCGGTATCAACCCCTCCGGTTATGCCTCTTCTCTTTAGTTATTTTTTCTATATTTGAGTTTTTCATTTTACAGTGAGTTATGAGTCTAGTTTTTTGGGTTAATTGATTGTTTTGGGGTTTTAATTTGAGTTTTTTGGGTTCAAATTCATGTGTTTGAGTTTGCGCTAGGTGCCTTATGGTGCAAATGGCACACGATTGAGGGTTCAAGCTAGAATTTGAAGATTCCACATCAATTTTCAGGGTTTGACGTCATAGTAGGTGGTTCCATGTTTAATCATTATTTGATAAATTAATTTGCATGTTTAATTTGTTTACCATGTTATTTAATTAATTGTTGTTGTGTGAAGTGAGTTTTCATTAGAAATTGATTTGCATTGAAAATTGTTTGTAGCCTGTTAATGTACATGTGTGTTTTTTACTGTGAACTTTTATTTAGTTGTTAGTAATTTTTTTTATTATGCGGTTGGCTTATTAACTTGTGAAAGTTGTGAAAATAGTATCCTTTACATGACGTCATGTGCGTTTCGTCATAAAAGAGGGGTTTGTGTTGGTTTAGTGGTTAATGCCAAGCGATTTCTTTCAAAAAAAATTTACGCTTTTATTTTTGGCTTGTTAAATTATGTGGTTTATGAATTTGTGTTTTTAATAGTGTAAGGTTTTTCCATTAAACTACTCGAGTGGTTAATGTCAAACTTTAAAATTTTATTTGAGTGTGTGCGACGTGTGAATGCGTTTGAACTTATCAATGGTTACTTTAGTTTTTGAAAATACATGTGAAACCTTTTTTTCTATTGCTTTATAATTTCTTCTATGGTTTACTTAATTATGAAAATGGTGTTAAACATGATTGAAAAATGATTTAGTGTGTGCACTATTTCAAAATAGTGTCTACATGTGTAAGGGGTGGTTTGTTTAGCGATGAGTGTCTTTTAAATTGTGCAGATGATTTAATTGTGTATGTAACCAATGAAAATATTGTTTTGAAAAGATTTTGGTGTGTGTATGGTTTTAAAAGTGAATTTGGGTGTAAAAATTGTGTTTTGCGTGCGTAAGTACCATGTTTGACTTTTATGCATTATAGTGACATGTTACATGAACTTGAAACTTGTTTGAGCACAAACCGGGAAACCCGGGTAGCTAAGAGGGTGGACTAGACTAGTGAGCTAGTGTTCCGGAAGAGACTCGACCCGGTTTCACCAGCCAGACGGACAATTGCAACACTAACGAAATATATGGTTTTCTGAGGGTCGTGGCCTTCTCATCCACATTTTCTGAGGATCGTGGCCTTCTAAGCCACGTTTTCTGAGGTTCGTGGCCTTCTATTCCACGTTTCACCGAAACACGAAGATCTAGGGACCCAAGCTAGCTAATACCCATGCGGCCCCTCCCATATTAGTGTTCATTGGTCACCATACGCTCATCAGTGTGACAAACTGGTTATTTTAAAAAGTGAGTGTGTGTGTTTTAATTTATGTTGTTCCATTTGAAACTTTTTTTCTTTAATCCCATTTTCTTCTAAACTATTCAGGCATTCATTTTCTTTTATTTATTTAATATTTCAAATGTATTTGTCATTTAATGTGTATACATGGAACCTTTTTGTTGGGTGACGTCCTACTGGGCTCTTGGCTCACACCCTACATACACCTTTGGGTGTATGTAGACCATGTTTCTTATTTATTCCAGGTTGTGACATCATGCTCAGAGATGGTGGTTGGTCGTTGGTGGTCTTCTCGTGCAGGTTAACGTTTGTGACGTGTGGATGTCGCACCTCTCCTGTTGCTTGGAGGTTTCAGTTTGAGTTGAGTTTCTTTTGTTGTCATTTTCTTTTAGATGTTGGTTCGTGTTGTAATCCTTTAAAGTTTATTTTAGTTTAAGGGTATGTTTGGTGGTCAGTTCATAGTTTTATTTTATTCAACTTATCAGAGGTTTTGTGTTTTTTATTTCGGTTAAATCGTTCCCACGTGCTAGTTTGGATACCCGGGCACTTTTGCCAGCCCGTGGGGATCGGGAACGCCCTTCGGGCCTTACCGCGGACCGGGTTGGGCGCCGGGTCAGATGGCGACCCAGCCTGGTTCGTGAGAAAATGGTATCAGAGGGCGAGGGTTTCTCTCTTGAGTTGTGATCTTTTGGGATAGAGTCACGGTAGACATGAGTTAAGGAATCTCGGGACTCGACATATTGGCTATGAGTAAGGTGCCTGGACAGCACACCTCATGGCGGGACTCAAGTTACCAATTTATGTTGAGGTTTGTCTGAGTTTTTGGTCCTTGCAGATAATCTTGTCTAATGGAAATGAAAAAGTAGTAAGGTCAGTGGTCCTAGTGAGCTCACAGGGTCTGTCAAGCCTTGTGGAGCCGGGGACGCTGTCCTGGAATATCATCCGTGGCAGTAGTGTGATTGGCGTATGGCTGCCAACCATATGTTCCTGTTACCCGCTGACACAATATTTTCCTTACGTTATTTCTTGTCTCTTTGTTTTGGATTCGTGGAAATTTGGTTTTTTATGTAAAAATGTTTTGGTCTTGGAAAATGTTTTCAAATGAAGCGCGTTAAGGATGAAATGGTGTGTGAGGTTTGTGAAGTGTGGGTTGGATATTTTGGTTTTGAAAAATGTGATGGTTTGGTTTTGATCCTTGGCGCTCTCATGAGAAACAACATTCATGAGTGTATGCGAAAAGGGAAATGGTCAATGACACGAGAAGATGAGTGCTTGGATGGACACGAGGTGCATTCCGGTGCAGCTTTTGACCATGCATGTGCGAGGCTCATGGTACACCATTGGTGTTTGTACAACCCACTGGGTTTGCTTATATTTTATCAAAATGTTATTTTAAAGTAGAATTTTTTTGGTGTTTTAGTAAAAGGTGATTGTGTGGAAAGTCCTTGTGTTTTGACATGTCAGATGTGAGAAGTTTTGAGTCGAGGATCCTTTTTGAATGATTTGTGTTCCATGTGTAAATTCTTATTTATAGTTTGGTAAGCAAGCATGTGGTAAATGACCTCTTATGAAAAGTGTTGTGAGAAGCCATTGTAGTGGTTCCCCCTACACGTTTGGCATTTGCTTGTGATATTTCTTGGTCATTGGACCAGTTTTATTGGGTCTGTGGTTTCCTTTAATGACAGGTGCATGCCCCCCCCCATAAATAGTTAACATGTAATTGATGTGCGGCCACAGGTAGTTCACCATTGGCCAACCCTCCAGTTGATTTAAATAAGGACTCTCTCTTTTGAGCGATAATGATAAGTTGTCACTTGTCCTTTCCATTTAAGCGGATCCTCTCATAGTGGGATGGCTGATGCGAGAGGCGTTGAAGGGGACTTTGGTCTCTTTGTTTTGTATTAGTGGTTAGGTATGAAGTTTGACATCGTTACGTCTAAAGGTTTCCACTGGAAATGGCGAATGGAAATCCAGCGGGGAAGGGTGAAGGCTATTCAGAATTTTCAGTGTTGACTAGTGACTTAAAGGGATTTGTAGTATTCTCATTTGTTGCAAGGGTCATGTTCGGCGATGTCTTGTAGTGTATGTCCTATTTGATTGTCAAGGGTGAAGTTTGACCTCATTAATTTGAATGTTATGTTTGGAAATGGTGAAGGAGATTCCAGTGGGGAGTGGTGGAAGCATCCTAGAGTGGTCGGTGCAGGACACTATTCTAAATGACCTTTGGTCCTCTGTTGGTTTCATTTAAGAAAGGGGTCTACGTTAGGACACTAGTGTGGCACACCCAGTCACATGGGGATGCTACGGTCAGCTGCAGAAATCACATGTTGTTAAGACTCAGTTTGAAGTCCCTCTCCGTATAATGTTCCCTTCAATAGAAATGATCGTGTTTAGGTGACGATTCGTGGTGTCGTGTCCTCATCCAGTGTGACAAAGGGTGATGCGCATTCACCATTAAAGATCTTGTGTTGGTGAATGTTTAGTGTACGATCAGTTGGATGTCGTAATGTGTTGTGGTTGCTAGTGAATCCTTGGTTGTAGTGTGGTTGCATGTGACACCAAAAAGGAGAAGCTCTGTTCTGGAGTCTTCAATTCCTAACTGTGAGGCAGGAGATGCATTAAACATCAGGGCTCCGGCCATAGGCCTCAGAGAGAAGCTGGCACGTAGTCAGGAACCCCTGGATTGTATAAAACCCCGATTTCATTTCTTTCATTGGTGTTGAATGTAAAGCATCTTTAATTTTTTTCTATGGTTGTTCTGTTCTAATGAGCCATCTGGTTGCATAAGGTTTTCGTGACCACGTGGAGGGGTCTTCGTCTCGTGCATTAAAGTCTTGGGGGTCGCGTTCCACTAGATGTAATTGCTTTAGTGGCCTTATGAGGTTTGTTGATACAATCTGTCTCAAATATGAATAATTCTCATTCAGGAATGTGGGAATGCTGGTTTGTCTTGGGTCATGCTTTTTACACCCCGGTAGTTGGGCCCCTGCCTCCACGCCCCTTGTGGTGGGGTGTTTGATCACCATCGGGAATATTTTTTTTCTAAAGTTTTGTACCTGCTGTTAGTTCTAATGGCGGGGAGACCCACATCGGATCTCGTACAAATATCTCAAGAACGAATCGATGTTGGGCTCTTCTTTAATGGTGGGGAGTCCGTTAGGACCTCTCGATGTCGATTTCCTAGACCCATCATGGGCGATAGTTGGTTCTTAATGATGGGGAGTCCGCCCGGGCCTCCTCGTGTCGATTTTCTAGTCTCGTCTCGGGCGTCGAAAAGTTTTTAATAGTGGAGAGCCCCATAGGGGTTTCCCGGGGTGGGCCATTCAGTTTTGTTCCTAGAGATGGTTTAGTGGTAGGTTATTGAAGTATTATTTGGATGTAGGTTGGTCTTGTTTCTTCGTTCCAGTAAAACAGTGTGATTTTTTATCAGTGAAGCTTGAGGTGTTTCAGTTTGTGAAGTTGGTTTCTGTGGGTGCAAGATTTTTTTTACTTAAGAAATCAACTGGTGGTGTTCTAGCGCTCAGGGGTGGGTGATACTTAGCAAAAATTGTTTTATGGAATCCTTGAGGTTGTCATTTGAGTCACTATCTCTGAGCATGGTGTGTTTGTCTCTTTTCACTTGCTTTTCATGGGGATACCTTCTGAACCCCAAGGGGGTGTCGTTTCCTACTCTGGATTTTAGTTCTAGTTGTGGCTTTCTGAGGACGGAAAGCTTTATAGTGGGGAGAATTGTCACAACCGGACTTTTCACTACGTCATGTTTCGAATTTTTATTTTATTTTATTTTCATCTGATAATTTTTATCTCCTTTTTATTATTATTCTTCTTTTGATATGAAATACGGGCCGCTCAGATAAGTGAGCATTTTGTCCTCGACAACGTTTCAGTGTGCTGCTGTCGAAGACATATGACCTCGCCTAGGTCACCGCGCGACCTCGCTCGGTTCCCTATTTTCCTAATAGATGTGAAACTAATTAAATAAAAGGAATTAATAATAAATCAATAAAATTAAGTGAGTTTTTCGGGGCTTGTCATCATGCGACGCACGGGCGAAGCATAATTGCAAAGCCGAGAGACTTCTCCAGGGCCATCGTATAACCCTGCTCGTTGGTCAACTTATTAAATAAAATAAATTAGTAATAAAGAAATAAAATTTAATTATTGTTAAAATAAAAATAGAATAAAAGAATAAGTGACAAAGAATTTAATAAATTTATTACTATTACTATTAGTATTATTATTATTAGCAATATTATTGTTTATATTATTCATACTAACTACTATTATTGTTATATTTATGTGGATTAGATATATATATATATATATATTATTTTTATTAATTTTTCTTTGGGTCCTTATTCTTTTCTTTTTTATTTCTTAATTTCTCTTATCTTCTTTTATTTTATCTTGTTTTTTTTCTCTCCCTCTTCCTCACTTTCTCTCTAGCCGGTTGCACCCTATTTTTTCCCTCTTCCTTAATCCCGCCGCGCCGCAATTCCCCCTCTAACCCTAATACACTGCTGGCTGGCTTCGACGCCTCCCCCATGAACCCCTAGTTGTGCCGCTGTCTCTCCCCAGCCGGCCACCCCACATCGCGCCCCCTCCCTTGCTCCCTCGGCCTCTCGTCGTGCACCCATCCCCTCGGATTCCCCTATCCTATCCACTGAAGGCCGCCACCCCCGCTCCCAGGCGTGCCGCTCCCGTGATCGCCGCCCTGCCTCAGCTCTTTCGGCAATATCCTAACCTTCGGCTGCCAAACCCCCTAGCAGCAGCCCGCGATCGCCCTCCGTCGACCTCCCATTTCGGTTTCATGACCCCTCCATAAGCGGACCTCACGCCTTCCTTCCGGCCAGCATTTCCCGTTTGGGCCACCCCATTAAATACCATCTCATCGATCATCTCCTTCGTCGCGCCTCCTGACCGGCCTGCTAGTATCGCCCACATCCTCTTGGAGAGCAGCCCCGAAGAAACACCTGCGCAACGCCCCAGATGCACCCCCACGTCCAGCCAACCGTCCTTCCCTCCATGTCGACACCCCTCCCAGCCAGCTACTCCTCGACCCTTTTTTTCCCCATCCAGTGATATCCCAAAGCCGGCGAGCCTCTGTTCCCTGTGCGTGAACACTCTTCGGTGCGCTTCTCCCCTTGGCCGAGTGCATCCTTGGCGTGATGCTCCTCTTTGTAGTTGTAACCCCTCTGGTTATGCCTCTTCTCTTTAGTTTTTTTTCTATATTTGAGTTTTTGGTTTTACAGTGAGTTATGAGTCTGGTTTTGTGGGTTAATTGATTGTTTTGGGGTTTTAATTTGAGTTTTTTGGGTTCAAATTCATGTGTTTGAGTTCACGCTAGGTGCCTTATGGTGCAAACGGCACGGGATTGAGGGTTCGAGCTGGAATTTGAAGATTCCACATTAATTTCCATGGTTTGACGTCAAGGTATGTGGATCCCTGTTTAACCATTATTTGATAAATTAATTTGAAAGTTTAATTTGTTTAGCATGTTATTTAATTAATTGTTCTAGCATGAAGTGATTTTTCATTAGAGTTTGATTTTCATTGAAAATTGTTAGTAGCCTATTTATGTACTTGTGTGTTTTCTACTGTAAACTATAATTTAGTTGTTAGTAATTTTTTTTATTATGAGGTTGGCTTATTAACTTGTGCAAGTGGTGAAAATAGTATCCTTGACATGACTTCGTGTGCGTTTCGTCATAAAAGAGGGGTTTGTGTTGGTTTAGTGGTTAATGCCATGAGATTTCTTTCAAAAAAAATTTAAGCATTTATTTTTGGATTGTTAAATTATGTGATTTATTAATTTGTGTTTTTAATGGTGTATGGTTTTTCTATTAAACTAATCAGGTGGTTCATGTCACACTTTAAAATTTCAATTGAGTGTGTGCGACGTGTGAATGCGTTTGAACTTATGAATGGTTACTTTAGTTTTTGAAAAGACATGTGACACCTTTTTTTCTATTTCTTTATAATTTATTCTATGGATTACATAATTATGAAAATGGTGCTAAACATGTTTGAAAAATGATTTAGTGTGTGCTCTATTTCAAAATAGTGTCTACGTGTGTAAGTGGTGGTTTGTTTAGTGATGAGTGTCTTTTAACATGTGTAGATGATTTAATTGTGTATGTAACCAATGAAAATATTGTTTTGAAAAGATTTTGGTGTCCGTACGGTTTTAAAAGTGGATTTGGGTGTAAAAATTGTGTTTTGCATGTGTAAGTACCATGTTTGACATTTATGCATTATAGTGACATGTTACATGAACTTGAAACTTGTTTGAGCACAAACCAGGAAGCCCGGGTAGCTAGGAGGGTGGACTAGTCTGGTGAGCTAATGTTCTGGACGTGACTCGACCCGGTTTCACCGGCAGGACGGACGATTGCAACACTAACTAAATATATGGTTTTCTGAGGGTCATGGCCTTCTAAGCCACGTTTTCTGAGGGTCGTGGCCTTCTAAGCCACGTTTCACCAAGACACAAAGATCTAGGTACCCAAGCTAGCTAACTCCCATGCGACCCCTCTCGTATTAGTGCTCATTGGTCACCTTACGCTCATCAATGTGACAAACTGGTTATTTTAAAAAGTGAGTGTGTGTGTTTTAATTTAAGTTGTTCCATTTGGAACTTTTTTTTCTTTAATCCCGTTTTCTTCTAAACTGTTCAAGCATTCATTTTCTTTTCTTTAATTAATATTGCAAATGTATTTGTCATTTAATGTGTATACATGGATCCTTTTTGTTGGGTGACGTCCTACTGGGCTCTTGGCTCACACCCTACATACCCCTTTGGGTGTTTGTAGACCATGTTTCTTGTTTATTCCAGGTTGTGACATTGTACTCAGTGATGGTGGTTGGTCATTGGTGGTCTTCTCGTGCAGGTTAACGTTTGTGATGTGTGGATGTCGCACCTCTCCTGTTTCTTGGAGGTTTGAGTTTGAGTTGAGTTTCTTTTGTTGTCGTTTTCTTTTGGATGTTGGTTCATGTTGTAATCCATTAATGTTGATTTTAGTTTATGGGTATGTTTGGTGGTCAGTTCATAGTTTTATTTTATTCAAATTATCAGAGGTTTTGTGTTTATTATTTCGGGTAAATCGTTCCCACGTGCTAGTTTGGATACTCGGGCACTTGTGCCAGCCCGTGTGGATCGGGAATGCCCTTCGGGCCTTGCCACGGACCGGTTCGGGCGCCGAGTCGGATGGCGACCCAGCCTGGTTCGTGACAAGGGTCATATGATACTTCTCAAATACTGTAGTGGTTATGGGTTTTTTCATTATATTATCCATATACCTTTCATCTAACATTATCTAATAAAATATTTTATTATTAAATTGTTTTCTAAAAAATCATAAAATATCCAAAAAAAATTATGTTATTATTGTACAAGATTCTTTATGAGATCAATACCTCTCTTAATATCATAGATAATCATTCACGGTTGTTTGACTACTTCATCAACAACTTATAATTGTTTCTCCACCAATAGAAGCTGAATATAAGACTTGTTTATGGATATATATTTCTCTTATATGGTACTCAGGGAAGTGTTTTCTGGCTTTTATGTAGACTTCCAACAAATTTATTACACATAAATAGAGAAATACAACATCTTAATTTATTTTCAACAACTTTTACATCCAAATCCACGTCAAAAAATTAATATAATTCTTAATCCTCTCCTTTATGAAATAATACTACATGATTAAGAACAGAATGGATGTATCTCTTAATATGATTAACTGTGATGATATTCTCTTCATTCAGAATACTTTCAATATTATCAATTAAATATATTTCAATTACAATATATTTTCATTTAAAAATTAAGCATAATTTAATTACAATTATATTCTATTACAATGAGGTATCGATATATATCCCCTCAAAATGATTCGATTGTTTGGACCTAATAAAAATCAGAGTCAAAATTGTATAGGATCCACACATGTTGACATTTTTTAAGAGACCTCTTACATTACATTCCTATGATAAAAATTTATGTTTCCATTTCAGAATCACAAATAGACTAAGATAATATGTAAATTTGAAAATCATAGAAATTTCAAATTTCTTCTTAAATAGTCAGAAAAATTCTTCCATTGAATTTTGTTTACTTCCACTAAATATGATATAATAAACATTGACAATCTCTAAGATATATTCTTCCTAGGATGATTACATATAAAAATTGAGATATACATTACCTATTTTGCATCCCAATAATCTCACATATGAGATAGGTCAATAATACCACTCAAGTTCTTCCATCTTTATAGAATAATTTTTTTCTAATAATCAGACTTTTATTCCATCATTAGCAATTATGAAACCTACAATTTTTCTTCTATAAACCTTCATTAGAATTATACTATCCATTAATGTTGTTTTTACATTAATTTGATATACCCTGAAGCCTTTCAAAACAGAAAATTCTATTAAGATCATGATGGAGTAATGTTAATAAAAAAGAGAAATTGTTTCATTAACATAAAGAAATTCATATTTTTTATAGTATTTTCATACAATAAATTCTCCATTTGATATCACATTCCAATTATCATCATAGTTGTTCTTAATGATCCATTTTCCCCATCATATTATGATTTTCATGCATCATAAAAAATTCACTTTTCTAGTTTTTTTTCAATGTAATCCTGTTATTCATTAATGTATTTAATATATAAACCATCTTTTGGTACTTATTAAATTTTTATTGGCTCTATAGTGGATAGTAGAGAAGCATTATCTACACTCTTCATCCATCTTATCTAAGTTAGGGAATATTTGTCACCAATATTTTATCTCATATTTATGGTAAAACATGATTTTGTTTAATAAAATATTCCTCCTCCAATTTATCCTCTAAATCATCATAATTTTTTTATTCTTGAATATTTTTTTAATCCCCCACAATATCAGTATCTAAGAATAACCAATTTCTGTTTTCATACTATTATTCACTAAACACATACAAAATTTTATCCCTTGTCTTTTACATTGAATTTTATTCAATTATCATAACACCATTTTATCTAAAATTTCCCATGACCATTTTTTTAGAATTTTGATGCCTTATTTTAATTATGTGTCCAATAAATAAACATTGATTTTATACATCTCCATATTTCTGTGATTTCATTCTTTTTTTTAGATATAGCATGGGATTCCAAAAAAATTTATTACATGAAGTATTCATCTTGTTCAATTTTATTGGAAGTTCTATCTTCTTGTAAAATCAAGTATTTTAGTTTTGAGTGTACACAAAAACATGAATATACTATTTCAAATAGCATTGAGAAACTTCACTATCAAGAAATTTAGTTTTGGATATATTATTCACCTATTGATTTATTCATTAAACAACCCAATTCATTAACGGGGTATGAAAAAAATAAAACGCATGTTTATTTCGATGATTATCAAGATAGTTATAATACTCAATGGATGTATAATCTATTCCATTTTCAAATAAAAGATTTTTAATTGTATGCATGATCTCATTGGAAACACTTCTAAAATATATCATCATGCATTTATTAACATCTCAAATGATTTTCATTATCATGACACATTACATTATAATTTAATAATAAAATTAATAGAATGAATTGTCTTTCAAAATATGCCCTATATATGTTTAATAGACCACACACATTAGTGTGATTCATATCAAGTAGACTTTATGATTTTTTTTCTTTGGCCGATATGAATTTTGTATAATTTTCCCTACATTCATGAATCATGTGTTCTTTTTCAATACAATTAGTGCTTTTTTATTTTTATGGAATATTTTTTACTTGTTTATTTTATCAATGCATTATTTTAGAATGTTTATATTCCTCCGATTTCACCATTTATTTTCCTCTTTAGTTTTTTTGATGATTCTTTTTCAATTTACTATCAACCTGGAACGCATTACTAGTGGTCCTCCAATGCTTCTTGATATAATTCCATGTTTTTACATTCATAATACATCCCATTGGATTGAATGAAACTTATAGTCTTGATTCCCAAAACTGAATCAAACACAAATGATTATTTCAAAATCCCTCTAAATAGAGAAATCAAGTTTCATTTTAAACATCTCCATCCAACCATGTACGTCCTCTGGATTTGATAAACAAGGCATCATCACTATAAAAATACACTATTCTATTAACTCCCATATAAACATTGTTTATTATATTATTTTTACCAATCATATGGGATGAGAACAAACTATCAACAACCTCGGGGGTGGTATTATTTGTTACTTTGAGATTAATGTTTTGTATGATTTGAAATTTCAATATTTATATTTTCATTCCAATATGTTTTATGTTTATTTGGATCTTAAGAAAGATTTTACTTCAATTATTATTCATTATATATGTATTCAAACTAACATCATCTTTTAATGGTCATTATATATCATTATTATCAAAAAACTTTAGTTTAAATTAGTGACCCAACCCTAGAAATTGTGCTGCTTGTGATGACCCAGACCCCCCTTGGTCCCTTCCTTTTCCAAAATCCGGATCCTTAAGGGGTGCCGATTGGTGCGACCGATCGGTGAGACCGATCGGTGTGACCGATCGGCGGAACCGGCCGACGTCACCTGGCCTTGCCAAGTTGTTCCAGTAACGCTCCTTTTTCGCAAATAGGGTTTTAAACCCTATTCTGCCTCATTTAAAAGAAACGAAAATGTATTAAAGACCCGAAACGCGCACAAAAGTTTTAATTAGATACTGAATCGACTCATGAGTCGGTTTAAACCACCCAGCACCTTTAATGATGAGTTAAGCCGCGTGGTCAACCCATGACTTCCACGTCTTACGCGGTTTCACGTTTTCACCTCAACCGTCCCCCGCTCTTATAAATTAAGGGTTAGGTCGTGGTTTCCCCCTTCTTCGATCGTGGCTCTTCAGGTGCGTCGGGACCGCCACATCGTTATCCGTAAAGTTCCGCGCCCCCGGCCTAAACGTCGATCATCTATCAACATGTAGGGAATTTCTCTCGTCTCTCACCTTTGTGTATCATGCGGGGTGGGCGTTAGTTTTGTTCCTATGGAATTGGTTGAACCGAACTTTAATGAAGATAATAAACGAAGTTCTAAAGGAAGAAGGGGAAGGGGTTGTGATCGTTGTTATGCTTTATCTTGTGATCATCCTTTTTAGTTGTGCTGGTTTATGTTTTCTGAAAATTGAGGCCGTTGGTGGTCGTTGTATGTGCACTGATGAATCCCCTCGTGATGTTTTGAATGGGTTGCTGAAATTGTGAACTCCTATTGTGAAATTGGTTAATCACGTATGCCCGGCTGAATAAGTTGAAATTACCAGGATCAACACTTCTGTGATAACTCCCTGTTAGAACACACGGAATTTGAAATCCAGGAGTGTGTTAAGTCGTTTAAACCTGAAAATCCTTGTTCTTTTATACTCTCGGTGGTTGTGTGAATTTGGGGGATGGGATCTTCTGTTGGTGTGGATTCGGTGGTTGTGAGTTTTAAATCCGAGTGGTTACTCGTTCATATCACAAATTGGGGAGAGATCCTCTGTTGACAGAATCGGGTGTGAGTGTTTTGGTTGATCCATACTTTTGACGCTTTCCTTGGATATGCTTGTGGTAGTTGCCCAGTAGTGCTTACAATCAATTGAACATTTTTAACTGAACGTGAAACAAGAATGGGACAAATGGTTTTTGTGGGCAAGGGTTGTGAACTGTGACTCGGACGCAGTGGTGTTGTGTTCTGTAGGTTGGCTAGGAAAACCTAAGTTTTGGGTGAGTTTTTGTTACCTATATCTATACTTGTAGCTTTGTGTTTCTTATTCGCGCCCAACCCAAGTTGAGCACTCAGTGCCAAACACCCCCATTTAAGGGGGAAGGGTGTTTTTCCCAACACTATCCTTAGTGGATGGTTATTAGCTCCTTTTCTGCTCCCTTTCCTGAATAGCCCAAGTACCTTAGGGCAGGCTGTGTTGGCCTGAAGTCCATTATTAGCCCAAGAACCATCGGGCGGGGTGTTGTGGTGGTTGGCCAGGTGTGTGCGGAAGGTGGTTTCCCAAGTGTCTTCGGGATAAGGCCCAGGTGTCTTCGGGCGTGGCAATAGATCCTTTAGCCCAGGTGTCTTCGGGCGTGGCGGTGGTTGTTCTGGCCGAGGTGTTTGCAGGCATGGTTACATGTGACAGTTGTGGCCTAGGTGTGTGCAGGCGGGATTTCAGTAGTGGGACTGCGTGTGGTTGAGGCCCAGGTGTGTGCGGGCGGGATTCAGCAGTGGGACTACGTGTGGATGTGGCCCAGGTGTGTGCGGGCGGGTGTGGCAGTGGGACTGCGGTGAGAATGGCGGGATTGGTCCGATGCGTAGGATGTCTCAATAACCTGTGGGAAAGTGGTGCGGGGTACCCAAACATTGATGTTCTCTTATTATATATATTACATGACTTGCGTTATTTGGGGAGTGATCCTTGGTGAGGCCTGGGATGGATAGTCTGCCTTGTTAGGTGTTTGGTTTAACTTTTTTCTCACGGGGCTTTAGTACATTCCCCTACTTGTGCACGAGAGTCTTGGTTTTCCCTACTGAGTGTACTTGTATACTCACCCTACGTATATAAAACTGCTTTCAGGTTTCCAGGAGGACTTCGGGGATCACGCAGGACCTTACTAGCTCGGACTTTTGGAGCAGTTGCAGTTGTTTTCTTTTCCTTTTTGGTGCTTACCTTGTAGTCACCTTTTTGCACTTTGTGGCTTTCACTTTTGAAACATGCATGTGGGAATGGTTTACCTTTGGCATTACTTTTCTTTCTACCTTGGTTTTGTTGGGTTTTCTTCTCCTTATCTTTCGATCCTATAAAATAAAAAGGGTAATGCCTTCCATTTGCGAGAATTTTCTATACCCTTGGTGCTAGTCGCCACTCCGGGACCTATTGAAGGCGGGTTTCGGGGGTCATTATCTCTCCTTCAACTTAAAGAAGTAAGGGCCTGGAAATCTGCTGACCCTTCCCTCCTTTTGGTGAAGGCGGGTCCTGACAGAATGGTATCAGAGCTGATAGTTGAGAGATAGGACGGAGTCTAGAGTTAGGCACATTGAGGATTGCATGGGATGCTAAGGCAATGGTGTTGGGTGACCTTGGAGCGTGAATTAGGCCAGGGAAGACCGGCTAGGACACGGGATTTTAGGGCCCCCCGTGATCCGATGCAAGGACTCTGGACCTACCGAACGACCAAGTGAGGCCACACTGATTGCAGGGTAGAGACCCTAGGAAAGGTACATGCATCATAATGACTTGTGTTATTGTGTTTCTGGGATGTCTTGGGAATTTATAATAAATTAAATCTTAAGAGGATTTAAGAACGATATTCTCCACTACTTGGGCTTAGGCATTCCTTGTTTACCTTGCAGCTATGGCACCTGGAAGGAGACCACGTGTGGTACAGGCGATCGAGGCCCCTGAGACTACTTTGGCCAGTTGGCAGAGAGCTGATCGAGAGGAAGTGGACGACCAGTGGAAGAAGACTTTTCGAGCCTTCCAGCGATAGGCCCTCGAGAAGTATGAGGGTAGCACCTCCGATATGAAGACGGAAGGCTGGCTAGAGGAGCTAGTTATAGCCTTCGGCCTGATTCGGGCCCCGATCGAGTACTGGGTTCCTCTGGCTGTTAGCCAGATGCGAGGAGCGGCACGTCAGTGGTGGATGCTTCACCTGGGGAATAGGAAAGAGTCTTAGGTTGCTTGGGCGGATTTCGAGAAGGAGTTCCGGGCGGAGTTCCTCTCCTCGACGATGAAGGCGGAGAAGAGGCAGGAGCTACTCTCCCTCCAGCAGGGGAGCATGTCCGTGAGGGAACTTGGAATCAAGTTCAAGGACATCCTACGTTTTGCTCCGGACCTCTTTCCCGATGAGGAGTCTCGGGCAAGACGTTTGGAGGAGGCGCTCCGACCCTCCCTCCATTATGCTGTTACCCCCTTTACCCTTCCGACATACTTAGAGGTCCAGAAGAAGGACGAAGTGGTGGAAAGGATGCATGATCTGGGCGGAGTGTCACGAGAAGGGATCCAGCTGGGACCATCAAGGGGAAGGCCGTCAGCACCAGGCCTCCAGCATCGGGACCCTCCAGGTTCCGACCCACAGGGGGAAGACCGCAGCAGTTTCAGTTTCGATCCCCTGGCCCACGTTCTTTCCCTTCAGGCTCGGGACCACGGTACTTCATCTGCGGGAACCCTGGAAATCTCTGTAATCAGTGCCCCGATCGGGTGCAGTACAGTAGTGGCAGTCATCCCCAGCATCCGCCGCAGCAGTAGTTTCCAGCCAGACCCTTCCGGCAGCAGCAACAGGGACAGCGAGCTCCCGCTCCTCCGCAGGAAGACATAGGAGGAGGAGGCCGACCTCAGGGCGCTCCCCAGGGACCTCGACTAGGGCGTGGCCGGGGAGGTGGCCGACACCCGTGGGGAAGGGGAGCTGGGCGCGGACAGTTACACGCTGCCGAGGCAACAGTTCCAGCAGGGCCAGAGGTTGTTCGAGGTACGATCAATGTGTTTAGCACTCTTGCTTATGCTTTGTTCGATACCGAAGCTTCGCACTCCTTCGTTGCACCCAGTCTAGTCCGTGCCTTGGGTCTAGATGCCGAGAGACTTCCAGTGCCCCTAGTGTTGAGCACACCAGTTGGAGGTCAGACCGACTTGCTGTTCGTTTGTCGGGGATGTATACTGATGTTAGGGCCACATCGGTCGATTAGGGATCTCCTTATGCTACAGATTCAGCCGTACGATGTCATCCTAGGCATCGACTGGCTATTTTCTGTGTGCGCCGTCATCGACTGTTTCCAAAGATGGGTGGTGTTCTCAGGTTTGGACGGCCAGCGTGTTACCTTCACCGGCGAGCGGAACTTTCCGAAGGGAAAGAGGAGGAAAGAACCTCTCCTCTCCTTGTTGACCGAGCAGACGGTAGAATCAGCAGATGCGGAAATGGTGGAAGTGCCAGAGATCGTCCGTGAGTTTATGGACATCTTTCCTGAGGAGGTAACGACTCTACCCCCTCGACGTGATATCGAGTTCGGGATAGACCTGCAGCCCGGCTCTCGTCCAATCTCGATGTCTCCTTACCGGATGGCACCTTCGGAGCTACGGGAGTTGCGGATACAGATTGACGATCTGATGAAGAGGGGTTATGTTCGTCCAAGTGGGTCACCGTGGGGTGCTCCGGTCTTGTTCGCAAAGAAGGCAGATGGAGGTCTTAGGCTGTGCATAGACTACAGGAGGTTGAATCAGGTAACGATCAAGAACCTCTGCCCTCTCCCAAGGATAGATGATCTTTTTGACCAGCTGAAAGGGGCAGGATGGTTCTCGAAGATCGACCTGCAGTCCGGATACCACCAGCTGAGGATGAAGGATAGCGACGTCCCGAAGACGGCGTTCAGGTGCAGGTATGGGCAGTTCGAGTTCGTGGTCATGCCCTTTGGTGTTACGAACGCCCCAGCCGTGTTCATGGGGCTTATGAACTCCATCTTTCGGGAGTACCTGGATCGGTTTGTGGTGGTATTCATCGACGATATCTAGATCTATTCAAGGTCAGAAGAGGACCATGCAGAGCACCTGAGGACAGTTTTGGAAGTCCTCCGACAGCACCAGCTCTACGGGAAGTTGTCAAAGTGCAAGTTCTGGGCACGAGAAGTGCACTTCCATGGGCACATAGTGTCTGAGTAGGGGGTAGCAGTCGACCCATCAAAGGTTGAGGCAGTTGTTTCTTGGGCAGCACCCAAGAATGTGGCGGAAGTCCGGAGTTTCCTCGGACTGGCAGGTTACTACCGGAGATCTGTACCCAACTTCTCCCGAGTAGCAGCCCCTTTGACGGCTTTGACTAAGAAGGACCAGGTTTTTGTGTGGAGCGAGAAATGCGAGTCATCCTTCAGCTACCTAAAAGAAAAGGTGGTTAGTGCCCCAGTGTTGAGATTACTAGAAGAAGGGATGGCCTATGAGGTATTTTGTGATGCTTCAGGACAGGGCCTGGGATGCGTGTTGATGAAGCAACAAGTGGTGATCTCTTACGGGTCGAGGCAGCTACGCCCCCATGAGCGTAACTACGCCACCCATGACCTGGAGCTTGCAGCAGTCATTTTTGCGCTAAAGTTATGGCGGCACTACCTCATCGGGGAATGCTTTGTGGTCTTCACAGATCACAAAAGCTTAAAGTATATCTTCTCCCAGCGGGACTTGAACTTGCGACAACGGAGATGGGTGGAGTTCCTCCAGGACTACGACTTTGAAATCTATTATACTGAGGGAAAGGGCAATGTGGTGGCCGGTGCCTTGAGCAGGAGGACGCAGAAGGATGCGGTCCGAGAGTCGGAAAATGCCTGGAAGGTAATGGAGGAGTTGGCTGCCTTACACCTGGATGCGAAGATGGATAGTGGCAGAGGCTGCCTATATCAAATGATAGTGCAGTCATCTCTGTTTCGACAAGTGGAGGAGTCTCAGTGGGGAGACCCCAAGTGCGAAGTGATGCGTGATCGGGTTGACCAGGGCGATGCTCCAAGAGAATGGACAGAGGACGGTCAGCACCGGATGCTTTTCAAGAAAAGGTTGTTTGTTCCAAGAGTGATGTGTGGCAAGGTTCTCAGTGATTTCCACAACTCACCCCTAGCGGTGCACCCAGGAGTTACCAAGATGTACCAGGGGATGAAAAGGCAGTTCTGGTGGCCCAGAGTTAAGTGAGCGGTGGCAGAATTTGTGGCTAAATGCTTAGTATGTCAGCAAGTGAAGGCTGAACACCGGGTTCTAGGCGGCCTACTGCAGCCTTTTGCTGTTCCCGAGTGGAAGTGGGACGACATCTCAATGGATTTCGTCACGGGACTACCCAAGGTCCAAGGAGGGTGCGACGCCATCTGGGTGGTGGTGGACCGGTTGACGAAATCGGCTCACTTTCTGGCAATCAGGGAGTCAAGTACTGTGGATGCTTTGGAACGAAAGTACGTGAATGAGGTGGTGCGGTTTCATGGATTTCTGAGGTCTATAGTCTCGGATAGGGATGAACGGTTTACCTCGCGAATCTGGAGAGGATTTCAGCATGCGTTTGTCACCCAGTTATGCCTTAGCACTGCTTTCCATCCCCAGACAGACGGACAAACGGAGCGAACCATCCAGACCTTGGAGGATATTCTACGGGCATGTGTTCTTGACTCAGGAGAGTCATGGGTGCGATACTTGCCTCTAGTAGAGTTTTCCTACAATAATAGCTACCACTCTACCATCGGTATGGCCCCGTTTGAGGCTTTGTACAGGAGGCCATGCCGTTCACCTGTGTGTTGGACCGAAGTAGGAGAGGCAGGCATCCTTGGCCCGGAGGTGGTGCAGAACACGACAGAGAAGATTCAGCTCATACGGGAAAGGATGAAGGCGGCCCAGGACCGACAGAAGTCGTATGCTGATACCAGGAGAAGTCCCTTGGAGTTTGAGGTTGGGGACCACGTGTTCTTGAAGGTCTCCCCACAGCGTGGGCAACGGAGTTTCGGCAAGGGGTGTGAGCTTTCCCCCAGATTCGTCGGACCCTTCGAAGTGTTGCGGCGGGTCGGCGATGTGGCTTATCAGCTAGCATTACCTCTGCCTTTGCTAAGGATACATGATGTCTTTCATGTATCCCAGCTCCGTTGTTATATGCACGATGATTCACACATCCTTGATTGGGGTGAACTGGACATCGAGGACGACGTAACCTTTGTGGAAAAACCAGTGATGATCGAGGATCGGAAGGAGAAGGTGCTTCGTGGGCGAGCCATTCCCTTGGTTCGTGTGTTGTGGATACATGGCGGGCTCGATGAGAGTACATGGGAGAGGGAAGCACAGATGCGTTCCCAATACCCCGGGTTGTTTTGATCTTTGTTCCTTTTTGTACCTATTGTGGTAGAACGTTTGACATTTGGCTATGAAATGTACTGGTTTATTTCCCTCTGTTGTGTGTGAAAAGCCCCGGCTAAAGGGAAGAGGGAACCCAACCCCTAATCAAGACGCATTAAGGTGGATGCGATTAAACCCGTGCGGGCGAGTCAGTGCCGCCCAAAGCGGATAATATCTTGACATGGGGGAGGGAAACTCCCCAAACCCACATGACCGGGCGGTTTGGCGTGGTATGTTGCTTGGTTCTTGGCAGGGGAGTGTTTTTAGTTAGCAGTGGTTCACTCCTAAGAGGTATCTTTAGAAGATGGTTGTTCGGACCCTCTCTTTCCTCCTGGTTTGTTGTGATTCTCAAGGACGAGAATCGTTTAAGAGGTATCTGATGTGATGACCCATACCCCCCTTGGTCCCTTCCTTTTCCAAAATCCAGATCCTTAAGGGGTGCCGATCGGTGCGACCGATCGGTGAGAACGATCGGTGAGACCGATCGGTGTGACCGATCGGTGCGACGGATCGGTGTGACCGATCGGTGAGACCGATCGGTGTGACCGATCGGTGAGACCGATCGGTGTGACCGATCGGTGAGACCGATCGGTGTGACCGATCGGTGCGACGGATCGGTGAGACCGATCGGTGTGACCGATCGGCGGAACCGGCCGACGTCACCCGGCCTTGCCAAGTTGTTCCAGTAACGCTCCTTTTTCGCAAATAGGGTTTTAAACCCTATTCTGCATCGTTTAGAAGAAAAGAAAATGTCTTAAAGACCCGAAACGTGCATGAAAGTTTTAATTAGATACTGAATCGACTCATGAGTCGGTTTAAACCACCCAACACCTTTAATGATGAGTCAATCCGCGTGGTCAACCCACGACTTCCACGTCTTACGCGGTTTCGCGTTTTCACCTCAACCATCCCCCGCTCTTATAAATTAAGGGTTAGGCCGTGGTTTCCCCCTTCTTCGATCGTGGCTCTTCTGGTGCGTCGGGACCGCCGCATCGTTATCCGTATAGTTCTGCGCCCCCGGCCTAAACGTCAATCATCTATCAACAAGTAGGGAATTTCTCTCGTCTCTCACTTTTGTGTATCATGCGGGGTGGGCTTTATTTTTGTTCCTATGGAATTGGTTGAACCGAACCTTAATACAGATAATAAACGAAGTTCTAAAGGAAGAAGGGGAAGGGGTTGTGATCGTTGTTATGCTTTATCTTGTGATCATCCTTTTTAGTTGTGCTGGTTTATGTTTTCTGAAAATTGAGGCCGTTGGTGGTCATTGTATGTGCACTGATGAATCCCATCGTGATGTTTTGAATGGGTTTCTGAAATTGTGAACTCCTGCTGTGAAATTGGTTAATCACGTATGCCCGGCTGAATAAGTTGAAAGTACCAGGATCAACCCTTCTGTGATAACTCCCTGTTAGAACACACGGAATTTGAAATCCTGGAGTGTGTTAAGTCGTTTAAACCTGAAAATCCCTGTTCTTTTATACTCTCGGTGGTTGTGTGAATTTGGGGGATGGGATCTCCTATTGGTGTGGATTCGGTGGTTGTGAGTTTTAAATCCGAGTGGTTACTCGTTCATATCACAAATTGGGGAGAGATCCTCTGTTGACAGAATCGGGTGTGAGTGTTTTGGTTGATCCATACTTTTGACGCTTTCCTTGGTTATGCTTGTGGTAGTTGCCCAGTAGTGCTTACAATCAATTGAACATTTTTAACTGAACGTGAAACAAGAATGGGACAAATGGTTTTTGTGGGCAAGGGTTGTGAACTGTGACTCGGACGCAGTGGTGTTGTGTTCTGTAGGTTGGCTAGGAAAACCTAAGTTTTGGCTGAGTGTTTGTTACCTATATCTGTACTTGTAGCTTTGTGTTTCTTATTCGCGCCCCACCCAAGTTGAGCACTCAGTGCCTAACACCCCCATTTATGGGGGAAGGGTGTTTTTCCCAAAACTATCCTTAGTGGCTGGTTATTAGCTCCTTTTATGCTCCCTTTCCCGGATAGCCCAAGTACCTTCGGGCAGGCTGTGATGGCCTGAAGTCCATTATTAGCCCAAGAACCATCGGGCGGGGTGTTGTGGTGGTTGGCCAGGTGTGTGCGGCAGGTGGTTTCCCAAGTGTCTTCGGGATGAGGCCCAGGTGTCTTCGGGCGTGGCAGTGGATCCTTTAGCCCAGGTGTCTTCGGGCGTGGCGGTGGTTGTTCTGGCCTAGGTGTTTTCAGGCATGGTTACATGTGACAGTTGTGGCCCAGGTGTGTGCGGGCGGGATTTCAGCAGTGGGACTGCGTGCGGTTGAGGCCCAGGTGTGTGTGGGCGGGATTCAGCAGTGGGACTGTGTGTGGTTGTGGCCCAGGTGTGTGTGGGCGGGTGTGGCAGTGGGACTGCGGTGAGAATGGCGGGATTGGTCCGATGCGTAGGATGTCTCAATAACCAGTGGGAAAGTGGCGCGGGGTACCCAAACATCGATGTGATCTTATTATATATATTAATTGAATTGCGTTATTTGGGGAGTGAGCCTTGGTGAGGCCTGGTATGGATAGTTTGCCTTGTTAGGTGTTTGGTTTACATTTTTTCTCAAGGGACTTTAGTACGTTCCCCCACTTGTGCACGAGAGTCTTGGTATTCCCTACTGAGTGTACTTGTATACTCACCCTACGTATATAAAACTGCTTTGAGGTTTCCAGGAGGACTTCGGGGATCACGTAGGACCTTACTACCTCGGACTTTTGGAGCAGTTGCAGTTGTTTTCTTTTCCTTTTTGGTGCTTACCTTGTAGTCACCTTTTTGCACTTTGTGGCTTTCACCTTTTGAAACATGCATGTGGGAATGGTTTACCTTTGGCTTTACTTTTCTTTCTACCTTGGTGTTGTTGGGTTTTCTTCTCCTTATCTTTCGATCCTATAAAATAAAAAGTGTAATGCCTTCCATTTGCGAGAATTTTCTATACCCTTGGTGCTAGTCGCCACTCTGGGACCTATTGAAGGTGGGTTTCGGGGGTCATTATCTCTCCTTCAACTTAAAGAAGAAAGGGCCTGGAAATCTGCTGACCCTTCCCTCCTTTTGGTGAAGGCAGGTCGTGACACTGCTGGTATCTAATATAAATAAAATTGGAAAGATTATAAGAATCAAATTCCAAAAAAATGAATACTTTTTAGTATTGGAAAGGAATATATATATATGATAATTTTATTATAAAATAATACAATTATTATAACATTAATCTAATCATAATAATAAATTCATTGATAATAACTTTATTCATAGTTAGAGTATACTTGCATTTGATTCTATGTATAATTTTCGGATTTTTTGAGAAAGGAATCTTAAATAAGTCTGAGATCAAATACTCAATAATGAAAAATAGTAGTGGAATCAATAAAGAATCAATGAGAATAATAAATATAGAAATGTAAAATACAGAGAACACGTGACATGTAATCAATAACAGAGAAGAAACTGAGTAAATAGTAAGAAAACGTAAATAAATAAAAACACATTCAATTAAAATTATTTGTTAAAGTAAAATCAATTTGGTATGGAAAGATTATAAAACACATTCCATTTATTCAGTGAAATAAATATCAAAAGTATCCATAGATTTTATGATGCAAGATATCATGGAGTAATAATAACTGAAACATAATATGGTAAATTTTTAATTAATAGATGTCATGTTTCCTCACTACATGGGACCATCATCATCAATAGAGTTTAGAATTAATTTCATTATATTAGGTAGAAACCCATGTAATTTTGAAAACCTATTCATCTCATGAGACTATAAATACATTTATGGGCCTTCATTAACCAATCAGAAACCCGTATGGATTACCTTAAATGGTCCCCAAAATATTTCTTACCAATCCAATGGCATCCTCATATAGAATAAATAATATTCCTTATAAAATATCCATATTAAATAAGAATATGTAATTATCAAAATTTATCCAAATAATCAAATAATTATAAACGTATACACCATATTTAAAATGGTATACGATTTAGGAAATAGTAATATACCTGATAAATGAAATGATTAATTATGGGATGTTCAATGTTCAAAGATCGTAGGAGATTAAATATATAAATAGGAATAAAAAATGATTCAAGAATGTGAATTTCAATATCATCCATAGAAAAATCAACAATAAAACATCCATGTGAAAAATAAGGATGGTAAAAGTATATAAAATCACATACGAATTCACAATATAAGGGTTTGGTTTTTGTTGTATAGAAATACTATAAAAATACATTATAAAATATTTCTTGAGGAAATTATACTTTTGTTCTATAAAACCTTTGGAAAAACCATTTCTTGAAAATATATTTTGAAAAAAGTTTCTTTAAAAATAATAATTTTTGATATGAAATGGAATATTAAAACAAATGACTATGAGTAAAACTATAATTGTTGAATGAGGTAAAATAACATTCCTTTTTCACAATAAATGTTTTTGAAAAATTCCTTGTTGTGATGGCGACAAGAATATTACCATGAAAACATTGGTTAAAGAAAAAAAATTTAACATTTCTTTAACAAATATTTTTAAATTAATTTTTAAAATCATTTTTATAGAACATGGCTTTTAGAAGATATTAGGTTCTTCTACTAAAGAGAGAAACAATGTCTGGTTTTCATAATAATAATTTCTACAACATTTTGATTACCAAATACTGTCAAAATGGAACTAATACTTGAAAATAGCCATGAATAACTATAAGAGAGGAAAATAAATATTTTATTGAACAATGTTCATATAATTTACTCTAATAAAAATAAAATTGAAATATAATTAATGTTAAGGTAGAGAAAAATAGTATTTAAACATTCCAAAGTGTCTCATTCCACTTTGAATCATTTTAAATCATAAAACTCATAATGCAATAATATTAATAGGAATATCAAAATACCATGAAGATAAAATTATTAATGATATAATATATCAATAGGGGAAATATATACACCACACAAAAGAAGTAAGTGGTTAACATGACATTTATCTCACAGATGTGAAAAGTGAGATGAGTATCCCTTAACTTACATTTCTTTTTTGGTAAATGTATTTTAATGTCCTATATAATAATATAATGATAATTTTATAATTCCTTCAGAACATTTTAAATTTTTATCATTTATTTTAGTTCACTTATGAACATATTTTATGCAAATACTTAATCAGCTCTGTTTACATCGAGTGTTTTGACCACTTTCAATTTATGTCTCGTAAAACTATGGTATGTCAACTATGGTCAAATGGGTCATTATATTAAATCTCTATAATAATAATAATGAAAAAATTATTCTATTTTTAGATCAATTATACTTTAAAAATCATTAAATATGGTTATGAAAATGAATCAATGTTATGATCATGGAGACAATAGACTGTATGTGCACATGAGTAACATTCTCATTTTTTCAAGTATCGTTATAGAAAGATGTTAAGTAAAATTATATATTTCTGTAATGATACATATATCATAAATATAATATTATTTATAATTATATATTTATATAGATAATTCTTGTGATGAAAAATTAGTACCATTAGGATGAGTTGGTCATAGTCCACACGTCCACAAATGACGTTATAAATTTTTATGTTTGTGAATGGGTAATAAGGAAAATGATAAATATATATATATATTTAATTTCAAGAAAATAAATTATGATACTAATATCATATATATATATATATATATGTATTTATATCACATATGTTCAATTAAAACCATTATGTATACATTCCATGACTCTTATGAATTAATCAAATCACTTTGTGGGGGTAGTAGTCTATACTTTTTTAGACGTTATTATCATACTTCCATAAGATGGACTGTATATAGATATGTGTTGTAAAATAATTAATGATTATTAAAAAAATAAATAAACATCGTATATAAAATATATATGAATATATATTTCATCATAATCACCACATTCATAGGCAAAATTGGAATAGTGAACAATCATTTCCTCGTGAGGTGGTAGTACTTTGTTCCCAAAAACAATATGTTTGTTAACCATTATATTTTTGTGTATGTGTGTAAATAACTATATGTAGAACCCATATAATAACAATAGCCTAGTATATTCATGATACTGTTGTTATTATGTGAAAATGGAATCAAAATATTTTATGTAGTGGAGAAGTAATTTAATGAAAAGTTATCATTGGAAACCATTACCGTAAAAATTGAGAAACTCTATTTGAATTATAATAAAGGGATTACTTTAAAGGGTTTATACCCAATAAAATGATTGACGGTATAGTATTGGTATTTTGGTAATCTATTTTGGCCATGATTTTCTGATCTTAATTGGATTGAGATGTGTTAAGGATTAGGATAAGTAGTGACCTCCTATAGTGAGGGAGGAGTGGCACTCTTTTAAAATTTTGAAAAATAAAATATTCCCAGATTTTTTATGTTTCATTTGGATCCATTAATGGAAAAAATTCTACATTAGGGAGTATAAGGTCTCAATATGGACATGAAATAGATTTTTAACAAGTTTATAGGTCGTTTTGGGCCTTATGTTTATGGTTGGATCCCTTATTAAACTTAATTCATCATCAGTCATTGTAATTTATTATAATTACATTCACCAATATTTTTGGTAAAATATGTTATTATTGTTAGATATTATTATTAATTATTATTCCAAATAGATAATCCATTTTTCCTAATTCCAATAAAATAATTGGATGAAAATAATTTAACATTATTCCAACAAGCATAACGATAATTTGTGTTTTTAGAGTAAAAATGTCTAAAGGATTTTCATTTTTTAATAAAAAACAAGAATGTAATATTGAATACATCAAGATAAATTGTATCAATTCATAAAAATATTATCTAATTAATCTTTAAAAGAAATTTAAATTGTAATTTAACTTTTTATATAAATATGATGAGATATATTTTTGAAGTAAAATTCAGTAATTTAAAAATTCATTAAAAATGAAATATTTTAGAAAAATATAAAAATTTTCCATAAACTAATTATTACGATTCAATTTCAATTATTATGTTTATTTTGAAATATTAAATCAATTAATATAAAAAAATAAAATTTAAAATTCGTTCTCCATTAAAATATGTAAAACTACAATTATAAAATTTTTGGTTTTATGTGTAATGTAGAGTTTGATCGTATCTTAAGCCTATCAAACCAAATGGATGAATATCAAAAATATTTGATTGAATATATAAAATATATATTTTAATAAATAAATAATTAATTGTAATTAATTATGATCATTAAGATAAAACCCCATTGAAATCATAAAAATAATAATATTTCATTTTATATCCAATTGGCTATTATTTTCATTTCCCATTAATTGGTAACTAATAAATTAATTTTAATCTTATTGAAGCCATGAATTTTTATAAGACATATACTGCTATTCATAACCTCTAATATATTTTCTGTTCTATATCATATTATATTAATAATAATATTTCAATAATACGTTGTTATTTTGTGAAACATAATCTATAATGTAAAGAAATATATTCAGAAAGACGACTCTTGCTTGTAATGAAATGTAACTCAGTTTTTATTTCATTAAATGATATATCATGTAGGTAATTTATTTAAAATATCAAATATATTATAGAGTCTAAATATATTATATTCTCTTGAATTCTTTGTGATATGTGTTATAGACACTATAAAATACAATGTTTCGCTTTATAATTTCTCGGTGTTAAATTCTCCCCACCTTAATTAAATTTTTCACCCATAATTTAAACTCAATCTTGATAATATATTGTTTGATATATCTTATATTTAAATATCACATCATGAGAAGGGTTTGTAAAAGATCCTCTATAAAAGAGATAAATGAAATTACAAATGTCACATGGACTACCATGTAACTAAATCCCTAAGAAAGAGAACATTATAGTGAAAATTGAAAATACATACTCAGAGGGAAATCATAAATATTTATAATTAGGGATTTAGTCCATTAATCACAAACAAGTGAATAGAAATAATATAAAAATTTATTTTAATATAATTCATTTAATGCATTGTTTAATCAAAAACTAGTGAATAGAAATATTGTAATGGCCTTTTGTTTTTGTTGAATAACAATACTATAAAAATATATTTTAAAATATCTCTTAGGGAAATTATCCTTTTGTTTTGTAAAAAATTTTGAAACATAATTATTCAATTAACTGTTGAAAACAATTTATATAAAAATAAACCTTTTATACAGGCAGAGGAAGCATCAAAAAACTTATTGTGATTAAATATATACTTGTCATATGGGGTAAAAGAACATTCTTTTTCCATGGTAAAAGGCCTCTAAATGGATTACCAGGAAAGTGAAAAGTAAATTTTGTTGAATTTATTAAGTAAAAAAGGGAAAAAAGTGTCTAAAAAATTATTTTTAAGTTAAAATTTTAAAATATTTTATTAACAAATGGTTTTTTAAGAAAAAATGTTCTCCAACTAAAGAGAGAAACAAACATTGGTTATACTAGAAGAAAATTCAAAAAACTTATTACTACCAAAGCATTGAAAAATTGTACTAATATGTGAAAATGGTACTGAATCACTAGAGGACATTAAAATGAAATGTCTTTTTGAAAAATTTAAATATAATTTCCCCATATGGAAATACCATTAAAATATCATTAAACTTATAATTGATTAAAATAATCTTTAGACTTTGAAAAGTGTCCCATACCACATTGAAACATTTTAAATAATAATCCTCATAATGGAAAATTTATAAATATAAGATTAAATTAACATTATGAAAGAAATAACTAGTGATATAATATAAAAATGGGGTAGTAGATACATCACAGAATGTTATATGTGGTGAACAAGACATTTATCACACATATGTAAAATATGAGATGATAATATCTTTATTTTCATTTCGATTATAGGGAAATTCATTTAACCACATATATAAAAAATTAAATAAATTTTAAACTTTATTTATGACCATTTTTATGTTTCATTAATTTTATTTCACTTATATCCATGTTGTGTAAAACTATTTAAGCAATTATGTTTCCGTTTGGTGTTTTGAAAAAAATCAATCTATGTGTCAAAAAAAGTGGTTTGTCTGCTATGGTCAAAGTTGGTCATTATATATCATCTCTATATTAATAATAATAAAATAATTATCATATTTATACACCAATTATACTTTTAAAAAATAATTTTGTATGGTTATAAAAAATGTATCACATTTTGATCATGGAGATGGTATGTTGTACATACACTTAAGTAACATTCTTAATTTTTCTATGATAGTTATGGGATGAATATATGGAGAATTATATCATTACATAATGATAATTATATCATAAATAACCCATAATATTTAATTATGTATACTAATATATATATATATATATTGATGAAAAATGAATCACATCATGTCGAGTACATAGTTTTCCACACGTCCATGAATGACATAATAATGTTTTACCTGTGTGAAAGGGTAATAAAGAAAATGATATATATATAATATTTCTAGAAAGTTAATTATTAATTAATAATATATATATATATATATAATTATACAGATTTTTAATTAAAACAAAATGTTATACTTTCCATTTATCAGGTGACTGAATGACATTGCTTTTGGGCGTGGTAGTCCACACTTCCTCAAACGATGTCATCGTATTCCCACAAAGTAAAAAAAATATAAAGATATGAGTTGTAATATATTTAGTAATGATTTAAGAAACTATAAGTATCACATAATAAATATTTAAATAGGGTCTTAATCATAATTACAACCATGGGAGATGTTAAATGAGTAACAAACCATAATCTTTTCCTGATGGAGTAAATTTTCATTAACATAAAAATTATGTTAGTTACCCTTTAGATTGACATGTGTGTATGTTTAGGTCAAACCCTTAAGATAAAAAACATATTATATTGATTATATTGCTGTTATTATATTAAGAAAGAGTAATTATATTTGAGGTGGTGGATAACTAATTGAAATAAAGGTTATTGTTGGAAAGAATTCCCTTATAAATCTGGTATCTCCTTTGGTTTATACCAAAGGGATTCCATGGAATGATTTATTCCCAAATTTAGGATTAAAGGTTATGTGTATATATTATTGGAATAATTTTGGAATGATATTGCCAGATACTAATTGGTTTGAGATGTGTGTGTAACATGGATAAATGGTGGCATTTTATAGTGATGTAGGAGTGGCACTCTAGTAATATTTTTACAAAAGAATTATTTCAACATTTTTCTTATTGCATGTGGATCCAATAATTTACCCAATTAAGTAAAGGGGAGGATAACGTCAAAATATAGGTATCCAATTTTTTTTGGAAAAGTGTAAAGGATTATTAGTTCATATTTATATGGTTTATTCCATTATTAAGCTTAATTTTACCATATTCATTATAATTAATTTTAATTACATTTTCTAATATTATTTTTCAAAAATAAAGTTGTTATTTTTAGAGTTTATAAATTATTTTGATGCCAAATATGGAATCCATTTTTCAAAATCCCAATCATATAAGTTGACGAAACTAATTAAAAATTCATCCTTTATGCAGGATGACAATTATGTTTTATAAATTAGTAATGTCAGTATGTTAGCTGTGTTTTTATAATCAATTTCAAATTATAACTAATTATAATTGAATAGATTTTATTTATTGATAATAATATTATATAATTATTAATTTAAATACATAAAATGTATAAGTTATTTTAATAAATTAATTTGGTGAAAATGATGTTTTTAACTAAAATTTAGTATTTGCAACTATTCATTAAAAAGGAAACATTTCAAGAAAATATAATGAATTCACCCTAACACAATTATTATTAAAATATTTTGAAATATGAAGTTTTTAAAAAAATATGAAATCAACTAGTGTTTCAAAATTAATATTTAAAATTGGTTCTCCATTTAATAGTGGTAAAATATTCATTTATAAAAATATAGGGTTTTATGTGTAAAATATAGTTTGTTCTTATCTTATTCTTATCAAACCTAATGGATGAATATCAAAACTATTTTATTGAATATATAAAAATTATATTTTATAAAAACCATTCAGTAATTATTAATATTTATGTTTATTAAGATAAATGTAACATCCCTATTCTGGAAGCCACCTAGAGGTTCCCGTACCAGGTTAGTCACATCGCCTCAAGCGCATTTCCCCAAACACTAGAGGCTTCTAACTAGCAGCGAGGGCCTTGGGTGTGATAATGGGGTAACTATTCCCTCATTGGTAGAGTACACTATGGAAAAGAGAAATAATAAAAAATAGGGGAAGCAGTAAATAATCTATACACAAGTAAATAGCAGAAGACTAAAACAATAAACAATTGGAGCACATATATAAATGAAATAATGTGCGATACATATGTCTAAGAAAGCAACAAAACAAGAAAAAATTCTTAATATTATACTAGATCAAAGTAAAAAAGAAAAATAGATAAGCATCTCCTCAACATCGCAAGCCTCAGCTTGTTCACATGCTCTCCTTCTCCAATGTATTTCATGTACCTAAAGTATAAGGGCACTTGCCTTTGTCTATACCTGCAACCATATAATCTATTTGGTCCCAAAATCATGACTCAAACAGGGTGTGAGACAAATCCCTGTAGGAAACCACCTGAATATCTGTGCTAAACATTCAGTGAGTATATGGAAGGTAAAATACATTAGACAGTAATCTGTAAGAAGAAACCAGTAATACACAACAGTAATCAATCCACAAAATCAACAAGAACCGGTGAAGAAAACAGTTAACCACAATAGGAAACCCTCTGGTAAGTACTCACAGCTATCCCTTATAGTCAAATATAAAATATACAAACAACCCTCTATGTAGTAAACTCATCCTAACCCTTCTGCTTTGGTTATATGAAATTATAAGACTCTCGGAGGAAGCACGCTTAGTCAATTCCCCTTATAGACTAAGGTAGTCAGAGACTCTCTGAGGAAGATCACGTAGTCTAATCCACTTATAACCTCAAGTACTACAGACACTCTAAGGAAGTGCACTCAGTCAATTCCTCCTATAGCCTTAGGTCTATCACAGACTCTCTGAGGAAGCTCACATGGTCAATTCCTCTTATATCCTGGAATGGTTTAAGGAATTCAACAAAACAAACAATGACCCTCCGAGGAAGATTACTCAGTCTACCCTCATGTGGTCTATAATATCCAAGAATCTATGGGAAGATCACTTAGTCTATCCCTTGTAGTCTATAAGCACAATACATTTTGAGGAAGCTCACTCAGTATACCCTCCTGTAGTCTATAACATCCAAGACTCTCTAGGAAATTCACTCGGTATATCCCTTATAGTCTATAATATCTAAGACTCTCTAGGAAGCTCCCTCGGTCTATCCCGTATAGTCTAAAGCACCAAGTTCCCATAACCTCATGCCAATTAGTTCATAATAATGCTATATGTCCAGAGTAAACCTACAGAGCTACTAGGATAACTAGTCTAAATCTTAACAAGCATGTCATGAAAAAAAGACTCCATCCTACGGTCAGAAGGCATGGAAATTAGGTACAACAGCCAAAGGCAAAACAAGACCAAAGGTCATAAATATGACAAGAATGGAAAAAACATCCAATTATAGAAATTATCCTCATATATAACCAAAATTTACCTCTACACAGTATAAAAGCAAGCCAGGAACACAATAGTGGTAAAAAAGTAATCACACAATACCTCGTTTATGGGTATTGGAGGAAATTGCACATAAACTAAAATAAATCAATTGGAATGGCACAAACCACCTACCTTGATGGTAGGAAATATATATACTTGAACCACGATGATTGATTCTCCTTATAATGTCGATGATCTGAGAAAATGTCCAAAACGCTCAACCCATGATATCTTGAGGAAGAAGGAAAACAAGGAATGAATCTAAAGAATAAGGAAGAGCTCACTGCTGCGGTTCCAATGCAATAAATAGAGGTTGATTCGGAGAAAAGATGGAGGCTCTAGGGCTTGAAGGATGTTCGTGGTCGTACATGATGATCTCGGTCGAAGAAGCTCGAGAAGAAGACAATTCTGTCAATTAGACATGACCCTAGCCCGTTTAATGAAAAACAAATAATACGCGGAGTGTACTTTTGAATTACACGACGTGTACATGGATTTTCCATACTCCGCTTTAAGCAGCCTCCACATCGCCCTTAGACACCGTGTGTGTGGCCCAGACACGACCTGTACACGGCCTCACAGGGCGTCAAAGTACACGACGTGGATTTTGAAAATTCCCAGATTCTTCTCATTTTCTCAAAACTCCAAAAAAGGAAAAACATACATAATAAGAAGGTCCAGGTTCTTAGAAACTTCTCACTTTAAAGAAATTCAACTCCTAATTTTCCTAGAGTGGCGTAGAAGAAGAAACCCTGAACAAATCCGGCCATTGCAATCATACATCGGCCCCCCTTTTCCACATCTCGTCCTGTACTCGCCCGTACTGCCATAACACCCCTACCAGAGGAACATACCAGCCATAGGGAACCTTCACACTGGGATAGACAATCAGGATAGGATGCTCCTCGAACGATGCATCCTCTTTGAGTTAATCCTCTTCTGGTTGAAAGTCATGAGACGAGTCTCAAAATTAATGTCGGAGCTGAGAAACATGGAAGACGTCGTGCATAGCACGATACCTCTGAGGTAATTGCAACTGATAGGAAACATGCCCAAATCTTTCCATCACCTCAAATGGACTAACCTACCTTGGTGAAATCTTACCACGTATCTAAATCCTCTTGTGTCGTAGCCTCGATGTGACACACAGGAAAACCTAATCCCTAACCTCGAACTCAAGAGGTCATCTCCGCTGATCATCATAAGACTTACGTGGAGACTGTGATGTATCCATACTCTTCTGAATCAACTATATCTGCTATGAGGTCTCCTAAACAAGACGAGGTCCCAGAAAAGGTTCATATTCTACCTCCAACCAGCCTAATGGTGATCAGCATGGCCAACCGTATATGGCTTCATAAGGTGCCATCTAAATAGTCGCCTAAAAACTGTTGTTGTTGGCGAAATCCACAAGAGGTATATTCTTCTCCCAAGAACCTCCAAAGTCTAGAATACAAGCTCTGAGCATATAATATAGCTCCTAAATTGTGTTCTCATATTGGCCATATGTCTAGGGATCGTTTGTTGTACTTAAAAGTTACTGTGTACCCAAAGCCTTATGAATTCCCTTCCAGAACCGAGATATAAAATGTGTATCCCTGTTTGAATCAATGGACTATGGAACTCCATGTAGACGTACAATCTCACGAATGTACAACCATCTCAGATCATCAACAATGAAGGTCTCCAATGATCATAAATAAGTCAGAAACCTTCATAAGTCTGTCAATGACTATCCAAACAAAATCATTCCCATGAGGTGACCACGGTAACCCAATCACGAATTCCATCGCGACGTTGTTCCATTTCCAATCGAGAATGGGTAACTAATGTAAAAGACATGTTGGTCGCTGATTTTTCGCCTTTACGTGTTGACAAGTAAAACATCTCATAATGAAACCAGAAACATCCCTCTTCATACCTGGCCACCAATACTGATTGTGTATATCACGATACATCATAGTGACAGCAGGATGAACTGCCCAAACTGAGGAATGAAAATCTTGCATTAGCTTCTCCTGTATATCTACAAGTAACTATACACGTCCTTGGAAATTCAAGATCTCATCCTCACCCACTATCCTTCCTGTAATAGTATTCTCTCCTGACACACTCTCTCATAGGAATAGGCCTTCTAAGTCTGAAAGATGCCTCATCCATACTCGATCAAGAAGTATAGAGGTGATAGGTACAAAAGATATAAAAGTCTGTCCATGTCTATTGTGCACCTCCAAATGCATCTCAGAGAACAGAGCCATAAGCTACCACTCACTGCTGGCCTCCTGAACAGCCTATATCTGAGTCCTCCTACTCAGCCCATCTGCAACTGTGTTGCCCTTCCTAGGCATATAGGCATGCTCGAAAATAAAGGAATGCAATTACTCAACCCAACAACGTTGTCTCAGATTCAGGTACCACTGAGTGAAAATATACTTGAGACTTTTGTTGTCGGTGAAAACCACAAAATGATCCCCCATAAGGTAATGTCTCCAACATCGTAAGGCATGAATAAAGGCTACCAGCTAGAGATCTTGCATCGGGTAGTTCTTCTCATGTGGCCTCAAATGCCAGGACCCATATGCAATGACTCCATCCCCCTGCATAAGAAAATCACCCAGCCCAATACCCAAATCATCACAGTAAAGAGTATTTCTCTTGCCCAGCTCTGGCCAGACTAGTATCGGTGCAGACATGAACCACCCTTTCAGCTCCTGAATGGATGACTCACAAGAATATAACCGTTAAAACTTTTCCCCTTTCTTGGTCAGACCTCTCAAAGGTGCTACTAGGCATGCAAATTCCCAAATAAAGCGCATGTATTATTCAACCCGCCCTAGAAAACTTCTCACCTCAAAGACATTCTTTGGATGCTCCCAGGAAACTATAACTCTCACTTTCTCTGGGTCTACTAATACTCCTGCCTCTGATATGACATGACCCAATAAGTTAATCTGATCAATCCAAAAGAGGAACTTCAAGAGTTTAACATAAATCAGATGATATCTCAGTGTACTCAAAATGATCTCAAGATGGTTATCATGGTCGTGTAAAGTGTGAGAGTACATCAAGTTATCTTCCTCGAAGACCGTGATGAAGGAATCCATGTATGGATGAAAAACTCTGTTCAACAGTGCCATGAAAACTGCTTGCACGTTCGTGAGACCGAATGGAATAACCATATACTCGTATAGACCATACCTACTTATGAATGTTGTAAGAGTTATATCTGATGGTGTAATGCGCAACTAATGATATCCAGATCTCAAGTAGATATTCGAGAACACATGGGCTCCTCGAAGCTGATCAAAGAGGTAATCGATCCTCAAAAAGGGATATTGGTTCTTGGTGGTCAATTGGTTCAACATCCGATAATACACACAAAGCCAAATGGTATCGTATGCGTTATTCGCAAAAAGGACCGAGAAACCCCAAAGAGAAGTATTGGGTCGAATGAAACCCTTTGCCTGAAACTCCTACAACTATTTCTTGAGCTCCTGCAAATCTTGTGTAGCCATCCTATAAGGAGGAACGGACACCGGTGCTTCTCTAGGAATGAGCTCAATCGAGATTTCAACCTCACGCTCCAGAGGAAAACCTGAAAAGTCCTCAAGAAAGACCTCTCTAAAATGATCCAACACCAGAGGAAATTCTAACTATGAATTCCCCTAGTCATCTGGATAAAGACTAGCAATCTAGGTTGTGGCTCCTCCTATCCCATGATGATCGGGTCCAGCCCGACATGCATGGACATCCCAATCACCTCTATAAAGGAATGATTCCCCCTCTGGTGATACAAAACTCACTCTACAGTGATAGTAGTTGAAGACTACCTGAAAGGGATCTAATAACTCCATCACAAGAATGACATCATAGATCGTCATCTCTTGGACATAGAGGTCCCATAAGAAGTGACACCCCGCAACCCCAAGTGGACACTCTCTGCACTGACGTATGCCAATCTCTCTAGTCCTGAATGGTGTGTCCAGAGTAAAAGTACCAGCATAGGAAAAGATACAGAGCCCAAGGCTCTCTACAACAGAAACAAAGATAATGATATGTGTAGCACCAATATCAATAAGAGAGGAACATAAAATATAGGATACTATGATCATACCTTGAATTGTAGAAGGTTTTGGATCCTTCTCATGATGGTTCTGCTCCACAAAGATTGTCTGGCATGTACTACAACCATGTGACCCCGACTGACTACCCTGAGCTAATCCACTCTTCTGTCACTAGTAACCTGGAGACTGACCACCATGGCCACGACCTCCACCTCTGCCCGAACGCCCTGAGGAACTCTAGTTCCCAGACTGGTGAGAAACTGGTGGTGCATCTTTTGATCGCAGGGTCATAGAAGAACCCCTACCACCAGTTTTTGTTGAGCTGATCAGACAAAAATGTTGTAGATGACCCATATTGCTGTAGGATCGTCACTCAATCGGGTCTCCCTGGCACTAAGTCCTTGTATTCCCACTCCTCCATCACTGGTAGCATACTACCTGGCTACCAGAAGATACACTCTGCTGACTTTGATCTCCTCAAGAAATCTCCCTATAGTGCTTCCTGCTATTAGAAGGAGGAACACTAGCTCTAGAGGCCAAACCGCCCTGGATCACTTCCCCATAATCCATCAAATTGTTCTTTATGATCAGCACCCATTTGAAGATAGATGATATCAATGTCAACTTAAAGACGTTCACCACTGAGCAGATGTCATGCCTTAGATCATCCTCGATCTTCCACACAAGGAACAACTCATCACCTCCTAAGATAGACCAAAAACGCTTTAGCTCAGTAATGTGAGACGAATACTCCATAACAAAAAGAGTACCCTGCTCTAGGCTCATAAACTCCAGGGCTCGATCGGCCCTCAAGGTCCTCGGGTAGAAGCAATCATAGAATATACACTGAAACTCTTCCCAAGTCACACTCTACTGGCATCATGACTGTGAGATCCCCACCCACCCCCTCTTGGCGGAGTCTTAGAGCATATAGATCATGAGCTTCACCCTATTCTCTGGAGGTATCTCCAGATTCTCGAAGATAATCGTTGTGGCTTCGAGCCATAACTTTGTAGCCTTAGGTCCCCCATCCATTGAGAACGTAGGAGGATGCTTCTCTTGGAAAATCCATGTCAACTCAGTCATCGACAGGGCATGAGACGGTGCTCTCTGGAAGGTCTGCATCATCATAAAAAAACCCTCCATGAACTATGCATCGGTGCCTGTGACTGGTATAACTACTGGTGCCATGGCTGGAACCACAGGAGGATCTATAGGATGTACCTGATCAGCAATATCTGGTGTCTGATCACCATCTGGTAGCTGATGTACAACCGGAGGACATCTCGGAGGCATAACTCTGAAAGGTCAAAAGAATGCCTTAGATCAGGATTATCAAGGATTGAAAACATATGTTTAGAGGAGGGTAAATAGAAGGAAAAAATTCATGTTTTTACAAAACATGACTACAAGGCATGTATACAAACCACACGACATATTGTTGTAAGCCGTTCACATGGGTGTGTACTTCTGCTACAACTAGTCATGTAACCCCACAACTATACAACATTTTTCCCCACAGAGTGTGTACATAAATTCTATTCCCCTGCTCGACTCTCCTTATATGGCTAACCCACATAGTCCTCTTAAACTAAGACTACACGATATGTTATCTAATTACACAGCGTGTACTAGATGAGTTTTCTACATCCTGTGTTGTTTGTTACATGGCCGGCTACACGGCTGGCTCTATAGAGCATGTTCTGAACAAACACAGCATGTATAGGAGAATACAACACAATCCCATGTTGTTTCTCACACGGCCGGTTTCGTCGAACAAGACTACATGGCGTGTTCATACCGAACACAGTGTTTTCTAAACGAGCTTCATCGACCCGTGTTTTTAGTGACACATCCGGGTATACGGCTCACTACTACAAGACATGGACTTACCGTACACAATGTTTTCATGAAGATTTTTCACAACCGCATGTTTATGCACACACATTCAGTAACATGGTTTAAGAAAATTACGGCCTGTATTAATAAAGTACACACTATGTATTCTGGGTTATTTTGGGTTGTAGTTCAGAAACTGCTCTGAATCCTAGAAAACATAGAAAAAAAGAGTTAAGGTTCCAAATTTTGATCCGTGAGGGCCCATACTCCCCAGAAATCAAAGCTTGGCATCTTTACATATCATATACCTGAGAAAAAAAGTCAATGATCCACCATGTTATGATTCCTGATGGCCTATAACACATCATGAATCAAAATTCAGAGTTCATTCCAGTAAATCTCTATATAAAAAATTTCTATCAAACAGCAGAGACTCTACCAAAACATCTATCACAACAGCATGAATAATCTACACAACATCTATCACAATAACATGCAATCGGTAATTCATCCTAGATGACATGGCATGAATGCATGGAATGTGATTTATAACAAGTACCTATATGATGCATGAGATGAAATACCATTATCTCATCAGGTTACAACAGAAATAGAACCACAACAATAACAAAGGTAATAGCCCAAAGCATGATAATAACTCTATGTGAAATCAAATCAAATGTAACATAGAAAAACTAGAAAATTTAAATAACCAAGGTAGATTGGCTTTTCCCTGTACACGAGTTATCTACTCTTGGGCACAGCTTATTACCAAGTACCAAATCTATCCTATCCTAGGATAAAGGCTCCAGACAGTATGTCATGAGAAAAGAACTCCTCTGATACCACTTTGTAACGTCCCGGTTCTACAAGACACCCAGTGGTGCCCGTTCCTGGATGGTCTCATGGCCTCAAGTGCATTTCCTCAAATGCTAGGGGATGCTGACTAGCAGGGAGGGCCTTCAGTGTGATAATGGGAAACTATTTCCTCATTGGCACAGTACACAGCGGGAAAGAGAAATAATAAACAATAGCAGAAGTAGTAAACAATCCATACACTAGTGAACAATAGAAGACAAAAACAATAAACAACAAGGGCACATATATAAATGAAATAATTCATGATACATATGTATAGGAAAGCAGCCAAACAAGTCACAATGCTGAATACAGTACTAGACCAAAGTACAAAAGAAAAACAGATAAACAACCCCTTAGTAATGCAAGCCTCATCTTGGTCCCATTCTCTCCTGGTCCAATGTAAGTCATGTACCTGAAGTAGGAGGGTGATTTCCCTTGTCTATACCTGCAACAATATAATCTGTTTGGGCCAAAAATCATGACCCAAACAGGGTGTGAGACTAATCCTAGTAGGAAACCACCCGAATATCTGTGCCTAACATTCGGTGATTATATGGAAGGTAAATCACAGTAGACAGTAAACATCTCTCAGTAACCAGCAATACACAGCAGTAAACAATCCCCAAAATCAATAAGAATTGGAGAAGCAAATAGCTAACCACAATAGGAAACCCTTTTGGAAGTACTCACATCCATCCCCTCTGGTCCTATCCAAAAACTAACGACAACCCTCTGGGCAGTACACTCAGCCTAATCCCTCTGGTTTGGTCATACAAAATTATAAGACTCTCTGAGGAAGCACACTCAGTAAATTCCCTTTATAATCTAAGGTATTCAAGGAATCGCTGAGAAAGATCACGCGGTCTAATCACATTATATCCCCAAGGTCTAGAGACTCTCTAAGGAAGAGCACTCAGTCAATTCCTCCTATAGGCTCAGGTCTATCATAGACTCTCCAAGGAAGCTCACTCGGTCAATTCCTCCTATAGCTAGGAATGGTTTAAGGAATTCAACAAAACAAACAAAGGCCCTCTAGGGAAGATCACTCGTTCTACCCTCATGTGGTCTATAATATCCAAGACACTCTGGAAAGCTCACTTGGTCTATCCTATGTACTCTATAAGCTCAATAAAATCTGAGGAAGCTCACTCGGTCCACCCTCCTGTAGTCTATAACATCCAAGATGATCTGGGAAGCTCAATTTGTCTATCCCTTATAGTCTATAAAATCCAAGACTCTCTGGGAAGCTCCCTCAGTCTATCCCGTATAGTCTAAACCACCATGTTCCCACAAACCTATTCCAATTAGTGTATAATAATGATATATGGCCAAAGAAAACTTACAGATATACTTGGATAACCCTTCTATAGGTTAACAAGCATGTCAGGAAAACAAGGATCCATCCTACGGTCACAAGGCATGGAATATAGGTACAACATCCAAAGGCAGAACAAGACCAAAGATCGTAAACAGAACAATCATGGGAAAAATATCCAAGCAGAACAATTATTCTCATATATAACCAATGTTTAACTCTACACTGTCTTACAATAATTGAAGGAACACACCAGGGGTAAACCAGTAATCAAACATTACCCCGTTCACGGGTATTGGTGAAAATTGCACATAATACTCAAAGACATCAAATAGAAATTAAAAAATCACCTACCCGAATTCTAGGAGATCTATATACTTGAACCACGATGATTTATTCTCATTAAAACATCTATGATCTGAGAAAACATCCAAAACCCTCACCCCACTATATCTTGAGAAAGAGGGAAAAAATGGAATGAAAATCAAGAAGAAGGACGAGCTCACCGCTACGGTTCCAACGCAATCGACAAAGGTCGATTCAGAGAACGGACGAAGGCCCTAGGGCTCGGAGGTTGTTCACGGCCGTAAGGGATGCTCTCGGTCGAAGTAGCTGGAAAAGAAGACAATTGTGTCGATTAGACACGACCCCGATCCGTTTAATGAAAAAAAAAAAAAAAAATACACGGCGTGTACTAGTATTTTCTTTACTCCACTTTAATCATCCTCCACATCACCCATACACACTGTGTGTGTGGCCCGAACATGGACATCATACGGCCTCACGCGGCATCAAAGTACATGGCGTGTACTTGTAAAGTACAGGACGTGTATTTGGAAAATTTATAGATTCTCCTCTTTGTATCAAAACTCCAGAAAAGGAAAAAAATACCTGATAAGAAAGTCTGGATTCTTACAATAAAACCCTTTTGGAAACATAAATATAATAATATATCATTTTTATACCCAATTGGATCTTATATTAGTTTATCAATAATTAGTAACCTATGAATTAATTTTATATTTATATAAACCATTAGTTATCATAAGATGGGTAATATTTTTAAAAACCTCTAACGTAATATCTAGATTATATCATATTATATTAAATAATACTATTTTAAAAATACATTCTTATGTGGTGAAACTCAGTCATATGTGTAACGCAAGATATCGAGGAATGTCTCTCTTTCAATTAATGAAAGCTAACTCATTTTTGTGTGAATTATAGGATATATGAGGTATTAAATTTATTGAAAATTGAAAATATATAGTAAAATATAATACAATTATATCCCCTTACATATTTAGTGATCTCTATCTTACATGATATCAAATACATAGTTTCACTTTAATATTTCATTCTGTTACATTGAATTGATCTAATTTGTCTTTAACTTATATAAAATTAATCACCACGTTTCATTTCCCTATAATTAATAGCAGTATTCCAAATATTATTATATGTAAAAAATATCCATAAAATGAATTACCTCTTTGGTATAGTGGATATAGTGCCATTCTCTTTTGTTTTCATGTAGGTGATTCCCCATTCAAATAGATTATCACTTCATCGCTAGTAGGCATGGTGTTAAAAGATAGACAAAAAACTAATATTTCAATAAAGGAAATAAATATTCCTTAATATTACTCCCAATGTAACTAGGTTTTGTATCACTATTTAATTGTTGGTGAATCATTTAAATATTAGTTTCTTTAATATGGGTAACCTTGGTACATATAACTGTTATATTTGTGTTGAAAACATGCTCAACAACATTCTATTTTACATTGTCCTATTTTATCATAGTTGTATCATATAATTTCTCAGAATCATATAAAATATCACATTTACATTCATGTGTGGGTATTTGGAAATTCATAATGTTCCTAACACCTTTTGATCATATATTGACTTTTTTATCATCTCACTATCTGTAATCCACTTGAAATAATGTATCTTCTATAGATAACATGAAATCATTTTTTATCAAATTTGTTTATTATAAAGCTAATATCATTTTACATTTATTCCATCTTATTTATTTTCTCTTTTATATAATAATTAAGTCCATAAATCACTTTAGATAGTTCATCTATCAACATATTAATTTTTTAAATTCATTTAAACTTCCTTGATTGGAAAACTAATTAGCTAATACTTTTTATACTTATCAATTCCTTTTTCATGATTTTACAAATATTAATAAAAAATTTATTATCATTATGTTCTTTGTTCACAATGATTTTTATTTTAAAATTCATTAGAGATGAAAAAATTGTTCTAAATGGAGAAATTATTCATGGATTATATAAAATATATTTTTTCATTATTAACCATCAAATATCCATGTAAATACTGAATAAAAAGTGCCATGTTTTTTTGCAATGGAATCAAGAAATAGGTGTCTTACCATTGAAACATCATTTTTATCTTTATGATTTTTCACTCTACTATTGATAGATGTTTTACTTCCTCATCATATCTATATTCATTTTCATTTAAATTCAAATTTTCAATGTCATTGAATTACTATTATTCGATGGTATGGGATAAATTTTCCTCTCGTTCAATTCTCATTTCATAAGCAACAATACTACACATATGGTAATCTATGGAAATTTTACAAAGAACGCATTCATTGATATCTAAAAATATAGTATTATATTAGGTTTTAGGATTTGGTAATATCATTTAAATTTTTTATTTGTATTTAAATTATTTTAAAATCCACTAGATAGCTCTAAAAACCTCTATATTTTAATTAAATAAATGGAAATAATTTATAGCTTCTTACATTTTGAGATCATTAAATCTATTATAAAGAACTTTGAACATTACTTTATTAATATTTCTATCCTAATAATATATATATATATATATATATTTAATTTAAATAAATATAATTCACCATATGTTTCATTGATATTTATTTGATATGACAAAGCTCCCATTAAAGAAATTTAATCCCTAGTATCTACATAAACATGTTTTCTATCTGTTTTTTGTTATATAGATTCATGTAATATCACTAACATGATCCTAATATTATTTAACAAATCGAACATCCATTCTAATAGATTAGGGATGTGAATTCATCTAATTTTTTCAAATCGGATAGTTTTCTCCATCATTGAGTGTAATTCCTTAAACATGAATAATTTTATATTTAATATAAAATTTCTTAGGGTTTGTAAAACACTCAGAACATAGATGTAATGGCACATCTTAGACCATAGGACACCATGAGAAGGGAGATATGAATTAGTGTGTAATTTTTTTATTAATAGATACTTCCCCTAAATTGTTATGAATATTTTTACCTATATTATTATATCCCATATACACTAAACATATATGTTTATAGATATAAAGTTGGACATAGTGAAATATACATGGTTAACAAGAAAGGGTTATGTCCAAGGGTTATACACCATTGATATGTGTTTCCGATGCTTTCGTCGGGGCACGCGCGCATCCATCCGTCCCCAGAGGAGGATGCGTGACTTTGTTGCCCCGCATTCTCGCTTTCCAAAGGCGGGCAGCATTCGTTCCTTGTTCAGGTACTTCTTCTCCTTGATCGAAACGGGATGATGGGATGTCGGTTCTTCCCTCCGTGGATTCCTCCTCGGAGCTCATTACCTAGTCCGGGTCTCCCTCATAGATTTAATACGTAGTTCGTGAAACTCTTCCCAGTGACATGTTTCCATGGATGCTGGTTAATTATACTGCTTCTGTCGATACATTCCAAAGGGTCCTGTCAGGGAAGCAACCTTCATTCGGGGGAGTAGTCACATTGAGGCATCAGTAGCGTGTCTGGATGCAGGGGAACCTGGCATGTCTATATGTTGTCCCTGGTCACAGGGCTTCTCGAGGGCGTGGAAGCCCGAGGCATCCCACATATCTGAGGTTTTCCTTAGCTTCCTGTGTTTAACACAGGGTACGCCGCGAGTTTAACGTCCAGCGGGGACGGATCAGCCCGATCAGAGCATTAGCTAAGATAGATCGGATTGAGGGATTTCTCTTGAAGGGATGCCGATATCGGGGCCAGCCCATGGGCGACTGTGAAGAGTGTACCGACATGGTCTCACCAGGATATGACGGTCCGGGTGAGGATCAGGGTGGATGGTGGATGAATGGAGTGGAGGGGAGTGAAATGGGACCATCGTAGGGGCGACAGTGGAGTTGGGCTTGAGCCTTGAATAGGCTTCCTACGTATCCCCGTGGCAGGGAATCAAAGTCCGCGTAGTTTGAGACAGTGTCGGTAAACCAGCATGAGGGTGGACCTTGGTCCAATGGGAATTGTCAGCGAACCGATGTGAATGTGGACCTTGGTCCGATGGGCATCGTTAGCGTACTGACGTGAAGGTGGACCTTGGTCCGATGAGAGATGGGCTTGAACCTTGGGGAGGCTTCCTACGTACCATGCCTTGACATGGATCAAAGACCACGTAGTTCAGAGGGGTTTCATCGATGAACCGATGTGAAAGTAGACCCGTGGGTCCATTAGTGATGGGCTTGAACCTCAGGAAGGTTTCCTACGTACCATGCCTTGACATGGATCAAAGACCTCGTAGTTAAGGTTGGGTGAAATACAGTTCAACGTCATGCGAGATGGTAGTGAACCTTGACGTGAATAAATGACGGGTAGTGGGTGTCTGTGGACCGACGTGGATGAGGGACCTTGGTCCGATAGGAGATGGGCTAGAACCTATGGGAGGATTCCTACGTACCATGCCTTGACATGGATCAAAGTCCTCGTAGTTCGAATGAAAATGGGGGGCTTGGCACACTGACAATGAGACGGTTTGGGCCAATGATTGTTGGTTTTGATCCTCGGGGAGGCTTCCTACGTACCACGCCTTGACATGGATCAAAGACCTCGTAGTTTAGGTTGGTCACAACGGCTTGCCGTCGGACTACAATTACAGTTTAACGTTGTGCTGGACACAGGTACAACTCTATGTGAATTGATAAGGGGTGGGCTTCAACCTCGTGGAGGCTTCCTACATACCATGCCTTGACATGGATCAAAGACCTCGTAGTTCAAATGGGGCTTTGTCGGAGAACCGATGTGAAGGTGGAACTTGGTCCACTTGTGGTGGGCTTGAACCTCAGGAAGGTTTCCTACATACCATGCCTTAAAATGGATCAAAGACCACGTAGTTCACTATGGAATTGGTGTGCAGTTTAATGTCATGCGGGACAAGGGGGTGTGCAGTTTAATGTCATGCTGGACGAGGGGCGAAACTCGACGTGAATGAACGACCGAGTAATGTGGCTTGTGGATTGAACCTCATGGAGTCTTCCTACTTACCATGCCTTCACATGGATCAAAGACCTCGTATTTTATATGGTATGGGTCACAACGACTTGCCGTCAGACCGGAATGTGAGTTACAACGGCTCGCCGTTGGACCAGAATGCAGTTTAACGTCATGCTGGACGCGGGTGTGACCCGACGTTAATAAATGACGGGTGGGATTGACCCTCAGGGAGGCTTCCTACGTACCATGCCTTGACATGGATCAAAGTCCTCATAGTTCTCTATGGATGGGGGTCAGGGTCGGTGCTCACTCTAAGCCCACGTGAGTCATGCTCGGTGTGAGAAACAAGAGGTTGCAAGGACCTGATGATCACGTCATGAAGGATTCGTCCGTGAGAAGCGACGAGGGGCTTACGCGTTAGGCGGCCCGTGGTGCTGGGACTTACTCCATGGTGGAGGCCCAGTGTCGGTTCACAGTTTAACGTCATGTGTTGAGGACGTGGTGCTTGGTTGTTTAACGTCCTGCAGCTCGGACGACGCGGGTCCACCCCGCACCCCTAGGACTTACATAACTGGTACCCTCTGGTCCATGGGGAAGGGAAGGTACCATCAAGGCCATGCTCAAGGGGGTTGTGGGACGAACCATCAAGGGGTCCACGTTAGCGTGGATATGTGAAGAATCAATAGCTGTTAGCGTGCCTATGAGAAGAAGCATTAGGCGAAGCAACGCTACAAGTGATATTGTCCATGGGACTCTGAAATCACATCGTGCAAACCCGGAGGGTCACACGGGAAGAGGAATTGCTAAGAAAAGGAGTGTTCTTCGTGAAGTTGTGTTCCTTGGCCTTAGCACGGGGTATGGGTGTGAGTGGAAGGTGCTTCATGAAGTGGAACAGTGTTCGCAGAGCACTGCCTCGCGAAGAAGGGGTGCCTCGCGAAGCAGGGTCCTGCAAAGCAGTGTGCTTCGTGATGTGTAGCGATCCTGCCTTAGCATAGGGATCACTAGTATGGGTTGGGTTTTTCTCGAAGCATAAGTGCTCTGCAGCTGCCCGAGTTCCCTTGGGAATCCCCTTCCTTTGCGAATACCCTTGAGCTTCGCGAAGGGCATCCCTCTCAGAAGAGGGGCTCCAAACGAGACAAAGCAAAGGCATCTCGCGAAGTTGGAATACCTCGCGGAGCTCATGATTCCCGGGGCAAAGAGTGCTTCGTGATTCGGGAGAGGAGAAGCCGAAAGGTCGGATTGATCATCCATGGGACTCAGGGGGAGTTTAGTATTTATAGGGAAGGGGCACCGCGAAGCAGAACTCGCACGCCGCCTCCGGTGCTTCGCACCGCGCTCGCAAATGTCAACGGTGCCCGTGGAGAGCACCACCTCTGGAGATTCGCGACGGCTCGCGAACGTCAAACGCGTTCGTGGAGAATTTCCGCCTCTGGAGCTTCGCGGCGGCTCGCGAACGTCAAACGCGTTCATAGAGATTTACCGCCTCTGGAGCTTTGTGGCGGCTCGCGAACGTCAAACAATTTCGCGGAGATTTACCGCCTCTGGTGCTTCGCGAGGCTGCGATGGTCGGGGCGCTTCGCAGCGGGGCTTCGCGTGGGTGCTTCGCGTTGGAGCTTCGTGAGCCAGCGCGCCTGCCTTCCTTTTTGCTCCTTTCTTTCGGGCCATATTTTGGCGCCAACAAATGCCCCCCCCCCCTCAGACATGGAGCCGCGGAGGGAGAAGGGTCGAAGTCTGAGGGAAAATCGCCAAAATTGTCGGAGGTTCGCGATGCCGCTCCGTGAAGGGGGGCCCGCGATGCTGACTGGGGCCGCAGATACGGACACGTCGTGATGCTCCGCGCGGGGGAGGTGCGCCGTGATGCTCCGGGGTCGCCGCCTATAAATAGGGAAGTCGACCTCTTTTGTCTTCACGTACCTTCCTTGTCCTTTTGTGCTCTCGACTTCGCGATGCTCTGCGTACTCCGCGACAGCCCTCCGCGAATCGAGCTTCGCGGCGAACCGAGGGTCTCCTGCTCCACGTCCACGCCAAGCGAACTTCTGCTAGTTGGCCTTGGCCAGACTTTGCAGCTTGGTCTCGCGACCGATCTTCGCGATCCGACTTCGCGATTCAGCTTCGCGGTCGAGCTTCACGATCCATCTGAAACAATTATTTTCTGAGGGCCAGAGTTAAAATGGCTCATCAAGAGGCTGTATTGGGGGTGCTTGCAGATGCTGCTCATCGGGATGAGATGGCCAACTGTCCAGGCCTAGGGGAGATGGTCCGAAGCCACTCAGACCACACTTCGTTGATAGATCTTCTATCGGAGGGTCAGAGGATTATCTGAAATGCAATAAACTGCCACTGTACGGCTTAAGGCTGAGGGATGACGTCTTTATCCCTGAGGCGAGTAGGAATGAACCAGCTTTCTAGTTCAGGAGCATACCATGCCAGCACCAATGGTTCAGGGCGGCTGATGGTCACGCACAACAGAACTTTACACCCATCACCGCTGACTGTCTCTACAAACATGTGAATGATATTGACGGGAGGACACTGCAACCAGAGACGTCCCCTCCTCTCTATCGTACCATGCTGAAGGCGGCTTTGCAGGATTCGAAGAAAGGATGGTCTGATGAGTGGGACCTGCACCAGGGCGGCAACTTTACTGATGACTGGGCCTGGGCCTACTGGGTAGGCGCCTCATGCGTGGAGTTCGGGGCCGAGATGAGGAGAGTGGGGTTTTATGAGGCGGCGTGGGCCTCCCAAGTCCACATTTACCAACCAAAGCAACTGATGCCAGAACTAATGAGCAGATGGTCATCTAGGACCAATACCTTTCACCTGCATCACGGGGAGGTGGGCATCAGCCTCTGAAATGTCCACCAGATTTCTGGGGTCCAGATCTTGGGGGCCATGTATGATGAGTTCCTCCCCGTCATCAGTGTGTGGGAGGATACGGAGCAAATGCCGCGACTGGCGTCAGCGCTGATGGCACTTGTCCCGGGAGAGGACAAGGAGGCAGTGAGGGACGTCCACTTTAGGAGATGGTTCAAATGCTTCCTGAATTTCCCAGAGAATCGGGAGTTCCCTCTGAGGCCTCTAACTTGTCCGAGAGCGGCCCAATGGGGCAAGGGTCACTCGTACTGGAGGGTCTTGGAGGACAGCCAATGGAAGACTTGGGGTTTCAGTGTCAGTACTGAACAACAGCCGATAGTCAGGCTGGCGGCATTCATCGCGGCTCTCATCTGTGGTTGGATCATACCGGTGAGAGATACAAGCATGGGGGTACGGCCCAGCTCGTTTATCATTGCGTCGATGTTGGTCATGGGGCAGCGGATTAATCTGGGCATTTCGATGCTCACCAAACTGTACAGAATGCTGCGACACGTTAGCGAGGGCAAGAAGCCACCAAGGATATGCGGGGCCTTCCACCTCCTGTATTTGTGGATCGCAGTGCATGTCAGGGGGATTTATGAGTATCCAAACCCCATTTCACCACCGGGATCGAACTTCTGCCCCTCCATCCTGAACGCAGTCGGGAGCTTCCCGTTCAAACTGGCTGTTCCGATGGTCCTGAATCGGGTGTGTAGGGTGGACGAGTTTAATTTTCACCCCTTCCCCTTGCTGACGGGGATACATACTGATGACGGTCAGGGAACGGAAGAACATCGGGCCTACCTCCTGGACTTTCGAGGTGAGTTTTTGGTGGCACAGATAGATCGTGAGCCACTCTGCAAACCGTACACCCCGCATCGGTTTGCGAGGCACTTCTGGTGCCTCCAACGGCTGACCCCGCAGGTCTACTGGGAGGTGCGTCACGAGGAGAACCTGTGTGTGATTAGGCAGTTGTGGCTCATGTTCGCACGAAAAGATGGGAAGATGCGGATTGCATTGCCTCCATCCACCGCCGCTTTCGGATTGGTGAAGGAGTACACCATCAGTTGGGAGGCTGCTTACCCAGGGGAGATGCTGAAGCAACCAACTATCCGGGTCAGTGACGGTGGGAATCCTCTATCTCGAGGTCGGGGTGGGAGGGAAGCTAGGGCCGCTCGCGGTAGCAGGGCTTCCATGGAGGCGAGACCCGCACCGGCGGAGGGTATGGCAGCAGCGGTGGATTTGGTGATCTCGGAAGAGCAGGGTCATCCAGAGGGGCGGCCATCGAGGGGATTTCGTAGGATATCCACTCAGGCTCCGGGGAAGCGTCTACGTCATATTGACATGGCAGAGGATGTCGTTTTCCCAGAAGCTTGGGACATTTGGGATGTCAAACGGTAATTCCTCAGCCCACCTGAGATATGGCCCCACCTGAATCGCCTCGGGATGGAATTACTAGGCATAGGCCCAGTTCGGGCGGGATTCATGGCGTCTCCGGCGGAGGCAGAACAATACCTGACCGAGCTGGAGGATTACGTCCACTCCAGTGTTGTCCCTCTCCCGATGACAGACCGGGTGAGGTTATTGTTGAATCAAACGGTCCCCCCACAGTTATCGGCTGCCGATCTGAGGGAGAGCTTCCCCTTGCCGGAGGAATCAGAGGACTCCTCTCGGGAGGATGAGGCTGGAGGAGGGAGCCCGTTGGAGGAGGGCAAGGTCGGAGACTGAGGCTAAGAATCCAATGACTTCGCGGAGGCTCTTGAGGTAGAATTCCGAACTTCTCTCCTTACGATCTGTTCTTGGGTCACTATGGAATTCTCACCAATGCTTGATCCATGTAGGAGGAACTTGTTCGCAGGCCTCGTTCTCGCTCCTTGGCGGGTGATGATGCGGGACATTCAGAACCCGCACCTATGGATGCGTCCAGTTCCGCGTCTGGTGGGACCAGGGCGCCCGAGGTGGCTCCTCCGGAATTTTCAGACCTTCCAACAGTATAAGGAGGGCCTCTTCCCGGGGTCCCATCAGCACCAGCTCAAGAGCAGTGCTAGGAGGTCGATCTTCGTAAGTCTCCTCTACAGGTCTCCTCGTTGTCACATGTACGCCATGCCAACTAACGTTTATGTCCCTCTCTATCGTACAGTTCTTCGACTGGTGTGGGATACTGCAGAAAGATTGGTTAGGATGCCTGGTGGCGCCCCTCCTAGGGGAATCCCAGTGATGGTGGTGATAGTCCCCCCATTTCCTCAAGCTACGACACACACCATCACTGGCGGGACCATCAGCAGGGCCGTACCCAAAGTCATTGAGGTGGAATCCGAGGAAGAGGATCAACCGGTCGGTCCCAGTCCTGTCGCGCCTGCTTCAGCGTCAGGTGTTCTACCCGATTCAACACCAGATGTAGATCCTGCCGAGGATTTCTTGCGGGCGTATACCGCGTACGAGCCTGCCAATCGCGCGGACTTGGACGAAACGGCCTCCGACGAGGAATACATCAGCATAGTCCGCCGCCGGCCATGGAATATGATCACACGCTTTCTCAAGGACACCCCCCAAGTGCAATGGCTGGCCGAAATGGATAGACTCCACTCGTGGTTGCACGAACTGTGTGCTGGGGGAGTGGATGCCCAACGTCCTTACGCACTCATCCGAGATCTTATGGCTGAGAAGATCCGGGAACATGAACGTGGGCTCAGCGTGGGCTGGCAACGGAGGAAGGCGACCAGCATCAAGAAGCTCCAGGAGGATGAAGGTGAGGTCCAACAAATGCAGACCCGGGCAGACGAGCTTTCAGCCACTCTTAATGCACAATCTGAGCTGGTCTCACGGTTGAAGGCCCAGCTGGAAGAGGCAGAAGATGAGATGAGGCAGACCTCTGGAAAGATGGATGTCGTTCAAGCTGGCATAGAGAGGGCCAAATACAGGACTGACAAACTGCGCCCTGCCGCTGCTGAGGAGGAGCGGGAGCTGATTCAGCGGTAGCAAGCCTTGGATGCCCAAGTCAACGGGTGGCAGAGCTGCAACACTCTTTTGATAGGGTCAACCCGTCCATGGGGGGAGTCAACCCGCGAGTATTGTAACAAACCCAAAACCCTTTTATTGGTACTTTCGTGCTTCAATTTTTTCCTTTCTTTATTTTGAACGCTGTAGCGCGCACGATTTCCACTGTTTGAATTGCCTTGTTACATCCCTACAATGTTTGCGGGACGTTCGGTGACAATTCCCAAAGCCCACGCGGGTCGAGCCCGATGTGAGAAACAGGAGATAGTTTCCCTCTAATCCCACCTTACATGGGAGTGGGGATCATTTTCCGGGCATCTGTGATTCGGATTACCAGTCAGGATTTCTGAAAGACAGGAGAAGCTTGATCGAAGAAGGAACTTTCAGGATAGCCGAATTACCGTTTCTTCAGCGTGTTCCTATGCATGAACGGGGCAATGCCAGGGGCGCTGAAAATGGTCCAAACAGATGAAAATGGGATGTGTGAATCACGATACCCAAGATTCGGAACACTATGGGGATGGCTTGACAATAAGGGAGAACCGTTATCATTGGAGGAGAAGAGGTATCCTTACTACGTTATCCTGTAATGGGGACAAAAAATGAGGGTCGACCACTGACCGTGTTCGAAACATGAGACCATGTCAGAAATTTTTTTGATCAATCCTTCGGGATGTTGGCCCATGACAGTTGGTGGACCATAGGTCAGACATCCATACTGTTAGGGGGTCCTTCCAGACATGACCCGTCTTCCCGAACGTTGGCCCAGGACGGTAGGTGAGCCGATGCGGCATGAGGCCAGGCCGTTAGGGGGTTCCTTCAGACATGAAAGGGGACGAGGGTCCAAATAAGGGGTACGCAAAGTGTGGAATATGGAGTGATGGTTTGTACGAACAGAAGCCAACACTCAGGTAGTTACACCATCGTGGTGGGAGCACACCAGATGGGCATATCAGCCTGATCATGGATCATTCCTTCTTTGGGACAGGGCCTCTCTGGCGAGGGGATCTGTCACTTCCCAGTGGGATCTTGGGGCATCCTGAACTTGTTCAGGGTAGAACTGCAGTTTAGTGTCATGCGTTGAGGACACACAGACTCATTCAGTTTAATGTCATACGGTAGGACGTGGAGCAAAAGGAAAGATCCCAGGGAGCGTGTGGAACGGTAGATATGAAACCGACATGAATGAGGACTTGGAGTCCAAATAAAACCACATACCCCTGGAGGAAACTCTTCAGGTCGAGGGACCAAGAGTGAGGATTGGGCTGGGCCCAAAGCAGAGTGGTCGGGCGTTCCTACGTACCCCATGAGGATGGGAATCAAGCCATACGTAGTTCTGGAAGTGCATTTTAACATCATGAGGGACGATGAGATGCTTGGCCACGTTGGTACACATCCTGCCAAAACTACTAAGCCCATGTGAGTCGTGCTCGGTGTGGAAAACAAGCAGTAGTGGTGGGAACTTCTCGACACAAAAAGGGGCAGGTTAGGGCAAATGGATGCTCGGTGAATACCGGCCCAATGACACTATCACGATCATTTAGCGCACCTAGATGCACGAAGAGAAAGAGTCGAGTATGATGGAATTCCACTTGAACATGAGGAAGTGGAAATGTGTGAATCATAGCGCTCGTGATTCAGATCATGATGATGGCGGCGTGACGATGGAGGATAACTGCTGACCATGTTCGCAACATAGAATCCTGTTGCGTTAGCCTATAATGGGGACAGACAAATGAGGATTGACCATTGACCATGTTCGAAACACGGGACCATGTCACAAATGTTGTCAGATACCCGTAGGGACGTTGGCCCGAAACGATTGGAGGGCCCTTAGGTCCAGCATTCTTGGAGAGACCTTAAGCCTAGTTTCCATGTCGTCCGAGGGTCCTTTGGGATGTGGAAGAGGATGAGGATCCAAATAGAGAGCTCACGAAGCTTGGTCATGGGATGACGGGAATGTCCCTATGAAAATCCCACACTTCGGGCTCTTTTTCGAAACACATCTGAATACGGCAACGAGACGTATTAGATAGGGGGAGCAGATTCCTTTCCGATAGGGAGATATTAGTTTAGGGTCATAGAATTCGAACCATGGATGGGTAAGGGGAACAAGGGATACATGGAAAGTTGGTTACAAAACTTGACGTGAATGAGTACCTAAGCCCTACTTACCATGCATTCTCTGGGGAAATTCTCGAGTCGAGGGACCGAACACGAAGGCTAGGCTGGGCTCGCGGGGAAGTTCTCGGGCGCTCCTACGTATCTCATGAAGATGACAATCAAGCCATATGTAGTTCTGAATGGTGGCACGGTAAGATACCAGCGCCAGGGGAAAAGGGGAGTGCGACCGTGGCCCTTGCACTAAAAGAAGCGGAATTTGATAAGTCCTGTTTGATCTTTAAGGCGTGTGGGGTTTTTTTTTGTGAAGCGACATGCCTAGAGTAGTAAGCTGTGATGTCGCCACAAGGATCAAGCCGTGATGGGCGTTGAAAAATGGCATGGCACGTGACCAATACCCAACATGATGTCCTCTACAACGAGGTCACCACAATGCGGTGCCGTTTTTCTTCGTGCAGCCAGGACGATAATGTCACAGTTTAGGGTCATATGATAGGACCAAGCATGAATTTTATCGTCATGCAGCGCAGACGTAGCGGAGACGATGCTAGGCGGGGAATGTGTATGGTGTCGTGCGACATAAACGATGTGGATGGGAACATGATCCCTCATCACACCGTACACAGTCTTGAGAGAGGAACCTCAGGATGAGGGGCCCACATAGAGGTGAGAGGTGAAGGGGGAGAGATTAGCCCCCAAATGAGCTGAACCCGAAGACAAGGCATCTGGGCGGTCCTACGTATCCCATGAGGATGGGAATCAAGCTGAACGTAGTTCTAGATAGATCTTAGTTTATGGCCTTAGAGCTCGGACCATGGGAGCCCCGGACGGCGCCGTATTACAGCCTTGTCCCCCTGACATGCAAAGGTGCACTGAGTGATAGTGCCAAAAGTGTCAAGATTCCACCTGGACATGATGAGGTGGAAAATGATGTGAATCATGCAACCAACATTCGAGGACTGAAGGGGCTGGTGTGACGACAGAGGATTACTGCTGATCATGTTCACAACATAGCATCATGTCGCGTTAGCCTAAAATGGGGGCAAACAAATGAGCATCGACTGCTGACCGTATTCGCAATGCGGGATTTTATCGATTTGTTGTCCAAAACCCTCGAGGGAATTGGCCTTTAATAGTAGGAGAGACCTTGGGCGTAGTATCCAGGCCGTTATTGGGGGTCCCTCTGGGTGTGAATGGTGATGAAAGCTCGAATGAAGGGGAACACGAAGCTTGGCAAGTGGAAGGAACTTGATCAAGTTGAATCTGACACTCTTGGTCCTAGACCAGATTACTCTTAACACATGGGTTGGTAGCTGTATGGAGTCGAGGGACTCGACTTGAGGGTGATCGAGAGATGGCGGATTCTCAGTAGAAGGGGGCATGGTGCCCAAAGCCTTGTATCATACCTACATATCCCCCTCATGGAGAGGGATAGACCAAATGGCCTAGGTGACCGGGAGATCGGGAGATCTCTAAGAGGTGGGGCTGGGCCCGAAGCCTAGACATTCATGTGGTCCTACGTATCCCATGAGGATGGGAATCAAGCCACACATAGTTCTTGCAGGGTGCCTTTTAATGTCATGATGGACAATGAATTGGAGGGCTAAACCTCAGAATGGGGTTGCGCGTGGTGCAGCCATTGCAAACCCGACGTGAATGAGGACATAATCCCGCACCACGCTACGCGGTCCCGTATTCGGGGTCCTGGAGGCAGGACCAGAGAGGTGAATTTGCTAAACTCAAGCTGGGCCTAGAGACAAGGGTTCTGGGCATTCCTACGTATCCTATCAAGATAGGAATCAAGTTGAACGTAGTTCCGGATGGGAATCTTAGTTTATTGTCTTAGAGCTCGGACCATGGATGGTGACCACTTCCCGAGTAATCACAGATGTCAACCCGATCCCTAAGCCCACGTGAGCTAAACTCGGTGTGGGAAACAAGGGGGTATCTTCATCGCAATACTTGGGGTGAGTCAAACGGGAGTTGGTAGAGAGCCCCGAAGGACATCTTCGACACGGCTTGTTCACCCAGCGCACAGTCGTGCATGGAGGAAATGTACCAAAGGTTCCGAGAATCCACTTGGACAAGGTGAAGTGATGAAGGGCATGAATTGTGCACCCGACATTTTGGGCCGAATGGGATGGCGTAGAGAGAGAGGAAAACTATTAACCATGGTGGAAACACAGCATCCATCGCATTAGCCTAAGGTGGGAACAACAAACGAGCATCGACCGCTGACCATATTCGCAATGCGGGATTTTATCGATTTGCTGTCCAAAACCCTCGGGGGTGTTGGCCCGTAACGGTAGGAGAGCCCTTGGGCATTGTATCAAAGCCGCTCTTGGGGGTCCCTCTGGGTGTGAAAGATGATGGAAGCCTTGATGCAGGGATACACAAAGCCTGGAAAGCGGGTGCGGGCATGTCCGAGTAAAGCTTGACATTCCCGGTAATAAACCAGAGTACTCTTAGGCACATTGGTGAACCGCCGAAAAGGGATCGATGAAAAAAATTAGTAGGGAGAGTTACATGGAGTGGTCATTACGAGACCGACGTGAATGAGGACATAATCCCACGCCACACCATATAATCCTCTCATGAAGAAAGGGTAAGCCAAGGGGCCATGATGGGATGAAGATTCCCGAGGGATGGGGTTGGACCCGAATCCTAGACGTTCAGGTGGTCCTACGTATCCCATTAGGATGGTAATCAAGCCACACGCAGTTCTCCAAATGTAGTTTAACGACATACGGGACGAGGGGGGAGTAATATACCCCTAAACATGGGAGGTGTACGGTATGGAGAAGAAGCCGATGTGAATGATTACGTAGTCCTATACCACACCATACAATCCTATAAGGGAGGACCTGGGTCATGGCCCGGAAAGGCCAAGGGGCCTGATGGTTAGGCACTAGTCAGGAAGGCCTGACCTGCTTGCAGTTTAATGTCTTGGAATGAGGGTGAGGGTCGGGGACCCGAGGAAGCCAAGGGGCCTGAGGATGGGCCTCGTAAGGGAGGGCGTACGACATGGTACATGATCTCGATGTGAATGAGGACATAGTCCCACACCACATCATACACCATGGGTGAAAGATTGGGCGGAGGGGCCCAAGAAGGCCAAGGGGCCTATGGTCAGGCATCAGTCAGGAAGGCCAGACTGGATTGCAGTTTAACGTCTTATAGTAAGGACGGGGGGCCATGGGCCCGAGGAGGCCAAGGGGCCTGAGGCTGGGCCTCGTAAGGTAGGGCGTACGGCGTGGTACATAATCCCGATGTGAATGAGGACGTAGTCCTACACCACACCCTACACCCTTATGGGGAATCAGGGTCGTGGGCCTGATCGCTAGCACCGCCCCGGGGGAAGTTTTTCACCTCAGGATGGGGCAGAATGAATCACTGCACTCGATGTCTGGGACATCTCAGGGAGGACCCGAAGATCCGGGACACTGTTGAACATGTTCGAAACACAGTGTTCCTATGGAGACCTGATATGGGAGAAATTAATGAGCGTCGACCGCTGACCAAATTCGCAATGCGGGACTTGTATCGGCTTGTTGCTTGAAAACCCTCGGGGCGTTGGCCTGTAATGGTAGGAGAGCCCTTAGAAGCTGTATCTAGGCCGTTCTTGGGGGTCCCTCTGGGTGTGAAAGATGATGGAATCCCAGTCAAGGAGTGGATGAAGCATAGTTCTATCCATCCACGAAAGAGGAAAACACCTCCAGGGGGGATGTGTAGCCAAGTCGAGGCTTGCTCGATGAGAGTTGGGGAAAAAGTATGTACCCTGCCATATCTTGACCGGAGGGGAAGATCTTGGCTTTTGGGCCGGGCCAACAGACGAAATTTCTGGGCATTCCTACGTATCTCATGAGGATGAGAATCAAGCCATACGTAGTTCTTGAAGTTCGTGCAGTTTAGCGTCGTGCGGTGAGGACGTGGTAGGATAGAAGAACAGGGGTGGGCACATGGTGTGACCCTTACAATCCTTGTGCAAGCGGGGTCATATGAGCGGGGATAAGAAAGCCTACTCCCTGCTGCACAAAGATCCTCCATGGAAACTACCCCCAGGGGGAATAGTGGAAGAGAAATGCTTGGGGCTGGGCTCAAGACGAGTCGTCCGAGAGTTCCTACGTATCGCATGAAGATGGGAATGAAGACACACGTAGTTCTTGACATGCAGTTTAACGTTATGCGGGACGAGGGGCATCTCATTTGGGGATATGTATGGTACGGCAAGTAATCCGACATGAATGAGGATGTAGTCCCACACCATACCGTACAATCCCGTAAGAGGGTAAGTCGGGGAAAAAACGAGGGGGCCTGGGGCCAGACCGCGGTCAGGGAGACCTGACCAGCTTGCGGTTTAATGTCTCGCAGTGAAGACGGGGGACATGGGCCAAAGGAGGCCAAGGGGCCTGAGGCTGAGCCTCGGTTAGGAAGGACTGAGTGGCTTGCAATTTAACGTCTTGCAGTAAGGATGGGGATGCAGTTTAAGGTCGTGTGGGACCAAGGAGGCCAAGGGGCCTGAGACTGAGCCTCGGTCAGGAAGGCCTGACCGGCTTGCAGTTTAACGTCTTTTAGTAAGGACCGGGATGTAGTTTAAGGTCGTGCGGGACCAAGGAGGCCAAGGGGCCTGAGGCTGAGCCTCGGTCTGGAAGGCCTGACTAGATTGCAGTTTAACATCTTGCAGTGAGGACGGGGGCCAGGGGCCCAATGAGGCCAAGGGGCATGAGGCTGAGCCTCAGTCAGGAAGGCCTGAATGGCTTGCAGTTTAACGTCTTGCAGTAAGGACGAGGCCAGGGGCCCAAGGAGGCCAAGGGGCCTGAGGCTGAGCCTCGGTTAGGAAGGCTGGACTAGCTTGTAGTTTAACATCTTGCAGTAAGGACGGGGATGCAGTTTAAGGTCGTACGGGACAAAGGAGGCCAAGGGGCCTGAGGCTGATCCTCGGTCAAGAAGGCCTAACTGGATTGCAGTTTAACGTCTTACAGTGAGGACGGGGATACAGTTTAAGGTCGTGCGGGACCAAGGAGGCCAAGGGGCCTGAGGCTGAGCCTCGGTCAGGAAGGCCTGACTGGATTTTCGTTTAACGTCTTGCAGTGAAAACATGGATGCAGTTTAAGGTCGTGCGGGACCATCTCGCAGTTTAGGGTCGTGCAGGACCCTTTTTCCCTAGGCAAAGTATTGCTTGAGGAATTTGGAATTGGTGGGAGGGGTTATACGCTCTCCATCTGTGGTCACCAAGGAGTATGATCCATTGGGGTAAACCTTATGGATGATATAAGGCCCTTCCCATTTGGGTTCTAATTTGGGCGGTTTCCTACCGGGAATCATTGTTGCTCGAAGGGCCAGTACCAGGTCACCCTGTAGAAAAGAGCGGAGACAGACCTTCTTGTCGAAGGCCCTCGCTATCTTATCCTGGTGCCTTTCTAGATTATGCAGGGCACGGAGCCGGTTCTCGTCCAGTGCTTCCAGTTCTGCTAGACGGATCTTAGCTACCTCATCTGATTTCTGGTGATCATAAACTGCAGTGCGTAAAGATGGCTGCTGGATCTCAATGGGTAGGACAGCCTCAGCTCCATACACCAGGGAGTATGGGGTCACCTGCGTAGAGTTGCGAGTCGTCGTCCGGTAAGCCCAGAGGGCGTTGGGGAGCTTGTTCGGACAGCTTTTCTTGTTCTGACCAACCATCTTCTGCAGAATGTTAGAGAGGGTCTTGTTGAACGCCTCGATCTGTCTATTCGCCTGCACGTGGTAGCGGGAGGTATTGTTCGACCGGATGTTGTACTTGGCGTACAATTTCTTTAATTCAGCCGCTCAGAAGTTTGTGCCGTTATCGGTTCGGATGGCGTGAGGTACCCCAAACCGGTAGATAATATTGGAGCTCACAAAGTCAACGATGGAACAGGCCTTGACCTCTTTACGCGGAACTGCCTCTGCCCACTTGGAGAAGAAATCTGTAGTAGTCAGGATGATCCTACACTGGGGGGCTGTTGCCAGTGGATACAGTCCCACTACATCAAGCCCCCATACCGCAAATGGCTAAGAGTACTTGGTGGGGTGGAGGGGCTCCGGTGGCCGATGCAGGAAGTTGGCATGAACTTGGCACGCATGGCATCTCTTGGCATACCCAATACAATCATGGATCATAGAGGGCCAAAAGTACCCTTACCTCCGGATTTGATGGGACAGCTTCATCCCAGCTTGATTGGCGGAATAGGAACCGGCGTGAACCTCTTGCATAACTTGAGGTATCTCTACTCCTTGGATGCAACAGTGGAGGACACCATCAAAACTCCACTTATAAAGGATCTGTTCAAGACTGGGGCCGCTCTGGAGGGTAAATTGCAGCGCGCGGCATCGGATCCGCTCGCGCTCGGCCCGGTCGTCCGGGAGGAGACCATTTTGGAGATACTCGACAAAAGGTGACCTCCAGTTGGGAGTGGCTTCAACAACTATGTTTGACGAACCTAGGACCCCTGATGTGGAGGGTCCTGTATTGAGGTGACCTACCCGCAGGCCATCATTGTCTTCTTGGGTGACGGGAGCAATGATTATCCGGTGTGCCACATGTATGATCAAATCATCTTGCTCGGGTTCTGCGAGCGATGTGGCCAAGCCAGCCAAGGCGTCTGCTTGGCCGTTCTGCGACCGTGGGACATGTGTAACCTCTGGTCGAGAAGAGAATTGGGCCATTAGGTGAAGGGTGTACTCCAACAACGGTTCAAGCTCCGGATTCCTGAAGACTTTGCCGCCATTAACCTGTTTGATTACCAGCTCAGAATCTCCCTTCACATGTAGATGGGGCTCAAGGACCAACTCGAGGCCAGTGATGAGAGCCTGGTCCTCTGCCTCGTTGTTCGTACAACGTTTTGACAACAGGAACGAGTATGGTAGGACGGCATGCGCCGGGGTAATGAAGACAATACCCAGGCCCACTCTGTTGAGCTTGGGATCGTTGAGCCTCCATCCAGTGGGACTCCGGGAGGCGCCGTCGAAATGAATTTGCCAACACGGGACAACATGATCGACCGAGAGGATCGTCTCATCAGGGAAATCCAGGTCCAGGGATTGATTCGCGGAGGTTGGATGGGCAGCTAAAAAGTCTGCCAACGTCTGTCCCTTAATGGACTTCTGAGGTACGAAGCTGATATCAAACTGCTGGAGAATCACCGCCCACCGTGCTAGTCGGCTAGTCAGCATAGGGCAGTTTAGGATATACTTCAGTGGGTCTACCCGGGAGTCCAATTACACCTCACGGTGATGCAGGTAATGTCACAACTTCTTCACGAAGAATATGAGTGCAAGGCAGCTCTATACGATAGGGGAGTATCTTACCTCCGTATCGAGAAGCATGCGGCTGAGATAGTAGAGACTGTTCTCAGTACCCTCGTTATTCTTCTGGGCGAGCATCGCACCAAGGGATTTCTCCAGGGCGGTTACATAAAGGACCAGCGGCTTTCTGGAGACGGGTGGCATCAAGACCGGAGGTTGGAGCAGATACTGCTGAATTTCCTCGAAGGCGGTCCGATACTCCTCATCCCATTCGTAGGCGGTGACCTTCTTCATGAGCCGGGAAAAGGGCTTACACTAGCCGGCCAGATTCGCGATGAATCGGCGTATATAGGCTAAGTGGCCTTGAAGGCCTCCAAGATCCCGAATGTTGATCGGGGGAGGCATTTGGCCGATGGCCTTGATCTTCTCTAGGTCAATCTCAATACCTCGGTATCTGACAAAAAATCCCAGAAACTTCCCGAAGGTGACCCCGAAGGCACACTTCAACGGGTTCATCTTCAGGTGACAGGAACGGAGAAAACTGAACACTTTCTCGAGGTCTTTGAGATGGTCCTGGCGCTGACATGATTTGACTATGAGGTCGTCCACGTAGCATTCCACCAATGTCCCAAGGATCGGTTTGAATATGCGATGCATTGCCCTCTGGTAAATGGCACCTGCATTCTTCAAACCGAATGGCATAACCTAGTATCAAAAGGTACCTTGGGGAGCCCTGAAGGCAGTGGACTCCTCGTATTCAGGGGCCATCTGGATCTGGTTGTACCCGAAGTATCCATCCATGAAAGAGAGGGCTTGGAACCCGGCTGTGGCATCAATCAATAACTCTATCACCGGGAGTGGGAAGTCATCCTTTGGGCAATGGCGATTAAGATTGCGGAAGTCGATGCAGACTCTGATCTACCCATTCTTCTTCCTGACTGGCACAATGTTGTCAAGCCACTTGTGGTACTGAACCTCCTTAATGAAGTTGGCTTTGACAAGCTTATCAACTTCGGCCTCAACCATAGCACCATGAGAAGGGTGCATTTTCCTGGGGGGACACTTAAACCCACGGTGTTTTTCCGGGAGCCCCAGACGGTGAACGGCTACCTGGGGATCTAGTCTTGGCATCTCGTTGTAACTCCAGGCAAACACATCACGGTGTTGTTTGAGGAAGTTTACGTACTGCTGGAGCTCCTCGATGGACATGGCTGCACTGATCAATGTGGGTTTCGGATCTGCCTTGCTACCAAGGTTCACCTATACCAGTTCATCAACCGTGGTAGAGACGCCTTCTTCAAAGGTAGGGGGAGCATCCTCCAGGTCTTCCTCCCCACCCAGGGGGGGGGGGGAACTTCCCGTGACTGGAGATACTTCTGGGCTATCATGATCCGCGGGGCAGCTGGTGCCGGCTCGGGCAGCAGCAGACATCACATCGGGAGACTCATTTTCCATCGAGACCGTAGCAATGAAGGCATTCGATCCTATCCCATCTGGACTTCGGCCTAAGGGGCCACGTTTGATAATATCAAAGCAGTGGTGACGTGTCGGCCTGAGTCGGTGGATTCCTGCCCGGTGGAATAGACACGTATGGCATACCGTTGTTGTCATAAGCATGACGTCCCGGTACCGTACAGGGGTAGGAGGATCCGGGATGACCTGAGCCTAGTTGATGTAGGAGTACGAGGTGATTTTCTGCTATCGCTTGGACACGGGAACTTGCCTTCCTTGCGTACTCGAAACAAAAAAACATTGCCCCATGTCGGGGTTCGTGGCCTCCAACCGGTGGATTGGAAGGATGTAGGCATCATCCATGCTTTCCCAGGGATCACTTGTGAGCGGGGTGGGTCCATCCTCACTTACTAGGATTTGTTTACCCTTACTTTTGTAATAACCCGCATCCAGATAGCGGGCCTCACAAGAAGCGAAAGGGGACACATCTCCTTGGAGCACGCATACTCGACCGTTGGGGGAGTATTTGAGGCACTGGTGATACGACGAAGGGAACACTGCATGCAGATGGAGCCATGGCCTACCCATCAACGCGTTGCAGGCGGTGCCCTGAGAGACGACCATGAACTCGGTGCTGGAAATTAAGCCACCGAACTGACTCTTCAGGCGGATCTTGCCGACTGGGGTTTGCTCGGTCCACTCGTACCCCTGGATCCTGAGGTTAGATGGAGTCAAATCACCTTTAGACAGACCCAGCTTTCGCAACGTCCGGGTCGGAATTAGATTGATTTTGGAACTCGTGTCAACGAGGATGCGGCGTATTTCCACGCCATTGAAGTGGCCAGTGATGTACAATGGGTGAATGTGCCCCTGTATAGGAGGGTCCTCATCTTCACCGGAGAACGAGATAATCTCCTGACACTCGGCGTTTTAAATCGCCTCGGTATGGAAGGCTTCTGCAGCTGCTACCTCCGTATCAAACTGGAGGGGGCTCCTTAGGGCCTCAGAAAGTGCCTCGGGCATTTCGGATGACAGGCGAAGGGCCTCAAGGATGGAGAGCCTCGCCGGAATTCCAGACAGGTGCTTCAGGACATCATACTTTCGTGCCAAACACGAACCTCTGCTTACAGGAGGTCGCTCGGTAATTGGAGGCATAGCGGGTCCTGCTGGTTGAACCGGCGATCAGCTAGTACTGGGTACATCCTGCTGCCTACTAGTAGAAGCCATGAGAGTAGTCGCCGGACTAGGATTGGACAACAGAGGCTGGCCTGTAGCCAGGCAAGACTGACTGTGATATGAACGAGGCAGCTCTCCCTGATCCAGTAGCATGAACGGCGGTGGAGGTAGAGTCGAGGGAGTTAGATGGGGTTGCGCGTGCTGAGATCTGCACTGAGCCTGCTGCCTGGTCTCAGTAGCATGCACGGCTTGACTGAAGGTGCCTGCTGACGTACATCGATGGCTGGCACAGTTGCGATTCCGCTGACGTTGACATCGGCTGGGAACGTTGGGGAGGTCTGCCTGGCGTTCCCCCTCATCGGGGGTCATATAGGGCTTTACCAGCTCCATGGTGTTAACCGAAGCATACCCCTGGCTGTCGCTCGAGGAGTCATCCACCGCTGGGCGGATTCTGGGAGGAATCACCATTTCAGGGGGTATAAAATCGCCGAGAGTGCGGGATGACGATGGCACCGGCGGTGCGCGTTGCTTCTTCTTGCGTCGCCGCTACTTGCCCTTTTGGGAAGAGGTCGACTGTGAAGATGATGCGGAGGCACCGACTACTTCTTCTGAAGGCTCCGACTGCTTCAGGCGCGCCCAGATGATACCATGGGCATGGACGAACGTTTTTCGAGCCATTCAGTCGTCGTATTTCCAGGATCCGCGGCTGAGGACCTGCTGCCACTCGCTTTCGCTGTCACTGCAGATCTCTGATCCTACAAAGACACCCGCCACTTGTGCTGGTGTCGGGCCCAACTTGACTATGTTGTTGTTGACCTGGTCTTGAAGCCAGTATTTAAACACATATCATCGCTTGAGGGTGTTCCCCAAAATCCGATGATAAGGGCAGTAGTTGGGGTGATTGGTGAGATTTGCCTCTGCCGGCCTTCTACACTCGGGCAGGCGCACGATCCCTTGCTCTAGAGCACTTCGGAAATAGCCAGGGACCTGATTTTCATTAAATGAATAACTCTAGTGCCTTCTTTCCGGATAGGGGGCCCTGGGGCCCTGGCCCTGACGAGGGGCCGGAGGGGCCTGCCGAGGAGGCGGTGCCTGATTGTCTCACCTAGGTGGCGGTGGCGCATTGTGCTGGGGAACAAGTCGATTCTGAGGCAGTCGCTGCTGGGCAGGAGCATGTGCTTGAGGTGGAGGACCTCTGCGGGGTTGCGGGGGTGGTGTTGTCGGCAGTAACTCCAGCTGCCTCGGGGCTTCTATTTGGGCCACCGCGGCGGGTTCAACCCTGGCGGTCCTCCTAGTCGGGATCATGGAGAGCAAAAAATGTGCCTGACTAGCTTGTTGCAGGGATTCCTCGAGGCGCTGAGCCTTATCTGAGAAATCTTTGAACCCTCTAGGTTAGTTCTAGGTGATCAGGGAGGGTACCCACTCTTTCTTGATGTTCCCCACACAGATCGTCATTAATTGCTCCTGAGTCAGTGGCATATCGAGGGAATACGTAGGTCCCTTCCACCGGGCGATGAAATATGTGACTCGCTCATCAGGCCTCTGCTTGCACTTGAAGAGGTCCGCAATGATGGTCTTCCGCGTGGAGGAGATGAACTGGTACATGAACTGCCAGCGGAGATCCTCCCAACCGGTCACCAATCCGATAGAGAGCTGGCTGTACCAAACGAATGTCGGACCTTCCAATGTCTGTACAAAACATCGGAGTTTGGCGGATTCTTGCTGAGCCGGGGTCCCCAGCATGGGGCCACACCTGGAAGAGAAATGAGCCAAGTGATGGGGCGGGTCCCCTGTCCCTTTGAAGGGCGAGAATGTGGGGTTTCCAAAACCCGGAGGTGCGGGCATATCATCCACCCACGCGGGATACGGCTTGCCATCCGGTGGGACCGCCACCTGCCGCGTTTCCAACGCTTCAAGGCGGGCTGTGAGTGCCGCAATAAGATCATCCGGGCGGGGGTCCCTGTCTTGACAGGGATCCCTAACCACAAGTGCATTGTCGGGTTCTTCAACATGGTAGACGGCTTCGGCCGCTCGTGGGTCAACTGGCTGGACGACCTACGGGGCGACTGGGGGAACCCAGACTGGATTCTTCAGATTTACCCATTGCTCGGGGGGATTTGGTGAGACATATCGCGCCCTCTTGCCATACGTTCTGGCTTCCGCCCTATCTGTGGTAGTAGCATAATCAGGGTTTCCTGGAGGCATCTCACCGGGGGGAATTGTTCCTGCCCCTACTGCCCCGGCCTGGGATCACTATAGTCGGGTCGCCGCTCTGCAGCGCACTCAGCCAAGAGTTCTTCAACCAGCCTCTTCTGCTCGGCAAGCTGCTGGCGTAACGTGGCCTTCTTGGAAACTTCGTCTGTTTTCTACACAGAGGCGGACAGGTCGGAGTACTTGATAGTTCCAACGTGCTCCATACCCTTGCCGGTGTTTCGACCGAGTGCCAGCGACTCGGTGGGTATGGGGAGGCCCAGCAGGTTCCTCTGCTGACGGGTAACTCTCCCTGATGGGTCCAACAGTGGCGGTACACCCTCAGGGGGTAAGTCTCCATCAAGGAGTTCGAGCTCGTCTTCTATGTCCACAATGTCAGCTATGTGGACCGCAACGCCTCTCGAGGGCATGTCCTCAATGTCGCATAGCGAATCAGGCTGTCATCGGATAAGGTCGAAGAGGAGAGCAGCATAGTGTCCCCAACCACGGACTTGCACATGGGGGGTGGCTTACCTGAGGATTCTGCGGAGTGCTTTAAAACTCTGAATGCATTTCTGTTGAAGGGCACTCTGGCGGCCTGGCGACTAAGGGTGTTGGGCCACAAGGAGTGTGGCTGCATCGATCAGGCGGCACTGCTCACCGATTTTTTCCAAGTGCTCCCGACTTCTGGGGTACACCACCCGTTCTTAATGGAGGCGGAAGTGTATCACCCATAGGGTTTGACAGAAACACCCCACTTCTTCAGGGGTAAGAGACTCTTGTACGCGAAAATTCAGTGCTGCTGTCATCCAGAACTTCTCCAGGAAGTAATCTGCTGCAAGAATAATCCAGAAGCTCCTGGGCTCGACTCGGGGTCTAGACCTGTGTTGCCCCACTCGTCAACAGGGGGCGGCTGAGGGACTGGTAGCGGTACCGAGGTGGACCTCTGGGATAGTAGACTTGGCGGTGGAGAATACGTCGAACGAGCTGACTGTCCGCCGAACTCCGGGCCATCCTCCGAAGAGCAAGGTGACCTGGCCACGATGTCACGGTACGATGGGCTGATAGCCACAGCTTCTGGCATAGGAGTTGCGACTACCGATGACTGGTCATGTCGTCGTTCTACCATCTTCGGCCCCCAAAACAGCTCTCCTTTATCTCTAGTAGAGGCAGAGGGAGCTTTCGGTGATGATGGTGGAGATTGCGTAGTCGAGACCTGCAGAATTCCCAGATTCTCTTCCTCCTGTATATACCTGCGGAGAGAGATGGGAATCCGGTGGACCTCATGTTCTGGGAGAATGAGGCTAACACGTCTGGTTCCTGCCCCAGTCCGTGATACAGAGGAGCGGGGAGAAGGTTCCATGGCTGAGTCGCATTATGCCTCAGAGTCGGAGAAGCGGGCAGGTTTGAGCTCCACCCGGGCTTTCCCAGGACTCTTCTTGAGGCTGCGACGACCTGCTCTCCTACCCCGGGGTGGCTCTTCGGGACATGGTTGATCCCTATCATGGAGTCCTAGGGCGGCGCTGGCGCCGTGGCGGAGAGGGCCCCCACTCGAGATGGCCGAGGTGCGGGGGGCACCGTGGAAAATGTCGAAGGGTACATGCGGAGGACCTCCATGAACAGCACCCGTGTAGGCGGGGCCCCTGTTGGAATTGGCAGGAGCATGGGGAGGACCTCCATGGTCGCTGCGGGCGGAGAGAGGCTGACCTTCACTCCTCGAGTTTCTGGGGTGAGGAGGACCTTCGCCGGTTTCAGAGAGGACGTAGGGAGGGCCCCCACGTTGGAGAAGGACTGGAGGGACGACTCCTTCAGATCGGCGGTCAGGGGCAGGAGGATGGGCTCCATACCCTGTATAGTGGGCGTGGGAACGATTTCCGCGCTGAGCGTCACTGCCGTGGGGAAGGTCTTCTTTCGGGATGGGGATAGCATGAGGCATGCCTCCATGACAGACTTCGGAGCGGGGAAGGCCCACACTCTGTGGAGTAGTGGTACGGGGAGGACCTCCGTACGGGGTGACATCACCGCGGGTTAGCTCGCGGCGATCACCACTTGGGCCTGCAACCTGGAGAGTCAACCCAGCCTGCCCGTGGGGTGGTTGGGGTCTCGATCCTGGTTGGGTAAAAGAGTGCCCCTGCTCAGTGTATGTGGGGGCTTCATGATGCACATCAGTGGTGGATCGGGACACTATAGCTGTCGACGTCGACGCGCCTGGGCGAGCATCCTCAGCCCGGGCCCGATGCTGACTTCGGGTTAGGTGGGCTGATGCAGGTGGTGTAGGGGCATGGCCTGCCTGCTCTTCCTGCAGAGTCGGACGGCGGCGTTGACGCGACCGGGCGGGAGCTCTCACCTGGAGCCCTTGGGTCGGGACCCTGAGCGGGCTGAGCCGGACGGTGCCTGCCTCTTCAGCGTAAGGTGATGAGTCATCAAGGCGTTCTAGGGACAGGCTCCTGAAACGGTTGAACATTGGGGTGGGGAGCAGGGGCTCCCTGCACGGCCTCTTAGGGAAGCGTTGATGGCGAGGCCTGGACGCCTCCAGGTCCTGGCGGGCCATATCCCTAGTTGGGATGACCCCTTCCTCCTCGTACCTGTGCACGAGGTTGTTGATCACCCTTCGCTGGATGACCTCTGATGGGGAAAGGGGACGTGGGCGCCCCGTATTCCGCGATGTGGCGGCCGTCGTAGCAGTAGCGGCACCATGTGGGGTGGCCGTGGCGATGTTTCCCATGCCCCTACGTAGGCTAGCGGGTGGTGATCTCGTCCCTGTAACAGCAACTTGGTTCCTGAGAAAAGAAGGGATCAACTCTTCAGCACTGAGAGGAAAAGGATTGACAGCCAGTGCCCCAACGTCCTTCCATTCTCCACATCTGTCAGAAGGATCCACGCCAACACGCTGCAGAATGGAGTGTCCCACGTTCTACTACCCCGACATCCGGTGAGTTTCACGACATGCCTGCTATTTGCATGGCGGGACCAGGCGCCGGATATCTGGATCTGGTGACACGTCAATCTACTGGTTTCTCGAATGCTACTAATCTCCATATTGAGGTGAATAAATTCACGTCGGGTTCACCATTTCTGTTTCCGACACTTTCGTCGGGGCGCGCGCGCATCCGTCCGTCCGCGGAGGAGGACATGCGACTTTGTTGCGCCTCATTTCCGTTTCTAAAGGCGGGCTGCATTCATTCCTTGTTCAGGTATGTCTGCTCCTTAATCGAAACGGGATGATGGGATGTCGGTTCTTTCCTCCGTGGATTCCTCCTCGGAGCTCAGTACCTAGTACGGGTCTCCCTCATAGTTTTAATACGTAGTTCGTGAAACTCTTCCCAGTGCCATGTTTGCATGGACGCCGGTTAATTACACTGCTTCTGTCGGGACATTCCAAAGGGTCTAGTCAGGGGCAGCAACCATCAGTCGGGGGAGTAGTCACGTTGAGGCATCAGTAGCGTTTCTGGATGCTGGGGAACCTGGCATGTCTGTCTGTTGTCCCTAGTCACAGGGCTTCTCGAGGGCATAGAAGCCTGAGGCATCCCACATCAAACATAGGGAATTATATGCCATAGACACATATCTGAGGTTTTCCTCAGCTTCCTGTGTTTAATACAGGGTACGCCGCGATTTTAACGTCCATCGGGGACAGATCTGCCCGATCAGATCATTAGCTAAGATAGATCATATTGAGGGATTTCTCTTGAAGGGATGCTGATACTAGGGCCAGCCCATGGGCGGGTGTGAAGAGTGTACCGACATGGTCTCACTGGGATATTATGGTCCGAGCAAGGATCAAGGTGGATGGTGGATGAATGGAGTGGAGGGGAGTGAAATGGGACCATTGCATGGGTGACAGTGGAGTTGGGATTGAGCCTTGAATAGGCTTCCTACGTATCCCCGTGGCAGGGAATCAAAGTCCGCGTAGTTCAAGACGGTGCCGGTAAACCGGCATGAGGGTGGACCTTGGTCCAATGGTAATTGTTAGCGAACCGATGTGAATGTGGACCTTGGTCCGATGAGCATCGTCAGCATACCGACGTGAAGGAGGACCTTGGTCCGATGAGTGATGGGGTCGAACCTTGGGGAGGCTTCCTACGTACCATGCCTTGACATGGATCAAAGACCACTTAGTTCGGAGGGGTTTCATCGGTGAACCGATGTGAAAGTAGACCCGTGGGTCCATAAGTGATGGGCGTGAACCTCAGGAAGGTTTCCTACGTACTATGCCTTGACATGGATCAAATACCTCGTAGTTCAGGTTGGGTGAAATACAGTTCAATATCATACGGGACGGTAGTGAACCTTGACGTGAATAAATGACGGGTGGTGGGTGTCGGTGGACCAACGTGGATGAGGGACCTTGGTCCGATAGGAGATGGGATTGAACCTCTGGGAGGATTCCTACGTACCATGCCTTGACATGGATCAAAGTCCTCGTAGTTCGAATGAAAATGGGGGGCTTGGCACACCGACAAGGAGACGGTTTGGGGAAATGATTGTGGGGCTTGAACCTCGGGGAAGCTTCCTACGTACCACACCTTGACATCGATCAAAGACCTCGTAGTTCAGGTTGGTCACAACGGCTTGCCGTCGGATTGGAATTGCAATTTAACGTCGTGGTAGATGCAGGTAGAACTCGACGTGAATTGATAGGGGTTGGGATTGAACCTCGTGGAGGCTTCCTACGTACCATGGCTTGACATGGATCAAAGACCTCGTAGTTCAAATGGGGCTTTGTCGGCGAACCGATGTGAAGGTGGACCTTGGTCCACTTGTGGTTGGCTTGAACCTTGGGAAGGTTTCCTACGTAAGATGCCTTGACATGGATCAAAGACCACGTAGTTCGCTATGGAATGGGTGTGCAGTTTAATGTCATGCAGGACAAGGGGGTGTGCATTTTAACGTCATGCTAGACGGGGGGCGAAACTCGATGTGAATGAACGACCGAGTAATGTGGATTGTGGCTTGAACCTCATGGAGGATTCCTACGTACCATGCCTTGACATGGATGAAAGTCCTCGTAGTTAATATGGGATGGGTCGCAACGGATTTCCGTCGGACCGGAATGTGAGTCACAACGTCTCGCCGTCGGACCAGAATGCAGTTTAACGTCATGATGGACGCGGGTCTGACCCGACGTGAATAAATGAAGGGTGGGCTTGAACCTCAGGGAGGATTCCTACGTACCATGCCTTTACATGTATCAAATTCCTCGCAGTTCGCTATGGATGGGGGTCAGGGTCGGTGCTCACTCTAAGCCCACGTGAGTCATGCTCGGTGTGAGAAACAAGAGGTTGGAAGGACCTGACGATCACGTCGCGAAGGATGTGTCCGTGAGAAGCGACGAGGGGCTTACGTGTTAGGCGGCCTGTGGTGCTGGTACATACTCCAGGGTGGAGGCCCAGGGTCGGTTCATAGTTTAACGTCATGTGATGAGGACGTGGTGCTTGGCAGTTTAACGTTCTGCTGCTCGGACGAGGCGGGTCCACCCCGCACCCCTAGGACTTACATAACCGGTACCGTCTAGTCCTTGGGGAAGGGAAGGTACCAGCAAGGCCATGGTCAAGGGGGGTTGTGGGATAAACCATCAAGGGGTCCACGTTATCATGGATATTCGAAGAAGCAATAGCCGTTACTATGCCTATGCGAAGAAGCATTAGGCGAAGCAACGCTACAAGTGGTATTGTCCATGGGACTCTGAAATCACATCGTGCAAACCTAGAGGGTCGCACGAGAAGAGGAATTTCTAAGAAAAGGAGTGTTCTTCATGAAGTGGTTTGCCTTGGCCTTAGCACGGGGCATGGGTGTGAGTGGAAGGTGCTTCGCGAAGTGGAAGAGTGTTCGCGGAGCACTGCCTTGCGAAGAAGGGGTGCCTCGCGAAGCAGGGTCCTGCAAAGCAGTGTGCTTCATGATGTGTAGCGATCCTGCCTTAGCATAGGGATCACTAGTATGGGTTGGGTTTTTCGCGAAGCATAAGTGCTCCACGGCTACCCGGGTTCCCTTGGGAATCCCCTTCCTTCGCGAATGCCCTTGAGCTTCGTGAACGGCATCCCTCTCGGAAGAGGGGCTCAAAACGAGACAAAGAAATGGCGTCTTGCGAAGTAGGAATACCTCGCGGAGCTCATGATTCCTAGGGAAATGAGTGCTTCGCGATTCGGGAGAGGAGAAGCCGAAAGGTCGGTTTGTCCGTTCGTAAGACTCAGGGGAGTTCACTATTTATAGGGATTAGGGTGCCACGAAGCAGAACTCGCGCGCCGCCTCCGGTGCTTTGCGGAGCGCTCGCGAACGTCAACGGCGCCCGCAGAGAGCACCGCCTCTGGAGCTTCGCGGTGGCTCGCGAACGTCAAACGCATTCGCGGAGAATTACCGCCTCTGGAGCTTCGCGGCGGCTCACAAACATCAAACGCGTTTGCGGAGATTTACCGCCTCTGGATCTTCGTGGCGGCTCACGAACGTCAAACGTGTTCGTGGAGATTTACAGCCTCTGGAGCTTCACGAGGCGGCGATGGTTGGGGCGCTTCGCGGTGGTTCTTCGCATGGATGCTTCGCGTCGGGGCTTCGTGAGGCAGCGTGCCTGCCTTCGTTTTTGCTCCTTTCTTTCAGGCCATATTTTGGCGCAAAAAATATGTCAGTTTTAACTGAATCCAAAACACATAACATGTATTTATGGAATACAGTTGTTAAATCAAGGAAACTATATACCAGGTAAAATATCATTAATATGTATTCAAATATAGTTAACCACCTCCCTCATATTATCTCTATTGACTCCACCCTAGTCACTGCTCTTGATACAGTCTTCCACGATTTAACATCCTAAATTCCATGTTCTCCTTTTAACATGATTGTTGAATATTTTAAATCATTAACACAAAAATATTATACTTCCATATGTTTATAATTATTTATAATAATATTATAATCCACAACTATATGAGTTTAAACAATTTTCTCTTGAAAAATGTTGTTCTTCTGATATCTTTATAGAATATAATGATAAAAAATCCCTATTTGAAGTGCCTAAAGTATATATCATCTTTGTGATAGTAGCATGTGTATAATGCATAGTCACATGATCCTATGAAATGAATCATGTACATGTCACCCTTATTATAGTATCCCAAGTTATAATCTTCAGTGTGTAACACCTTCATAATATTAGATGGTGTGCAACCCCAGTCGTAAGAACATGAGTTTGTTACCACGGTTTATAACACCTCACATATAATATGATAATGTAACCAGGCCACATTAATTTCTATGTAAACCCTAATCACATGAAAATGTAGTCGAATAACCTTCAAAACTATGCAGTTCTTTATTTCTCTTTAATCCCTCATTTTTTCTAAATACATTTACTATAGGTTTTTATATAGTCTTAATCCTCCAACCAACATAATAACCAAATTTAAACCAATCCACAATAGTCAGTTGCATATTGAACTATATGAAACCTCAGAACATTACCAATCCTTCCCACATAAATCATATCAACACATTTGATCACCTATCTTAATTGATGATACTGTAATGAAAATACATCCATATGAATATAACCACTATCATACATGGTCTCCAAATCTTTTCATATTTGATAACATATCATTTCTAACAAAAGCCTCATGATTCCCACTATTTTTCATCCATCACATGATCCCTTATCTATTATATGATACACTTATTTTTAAAAGAAAATATGAACCTCCAAATATCCTTATACGATCGTATGATTTTGGTATTACACAATATCCTTATGTTATTTTCATCATCACATCCTTTATACACTTCTTGTGATAATATCACAATATCTCATTGAGCCTATGTTTTCTTCGATTCTCACTTCTCTATATCAAAACACTTCATTGAAGTATTATTATCAACATAAGAGGTCACATGATCCGTTTTAGATTAAGTAATCATTACATGTAGATGATATTATTATATATGATTTCCCATTAAAGAATTACCATATTTACATACTTTCATCATAATTTTAGGGATAAAAATTTAGAAAACAATTAAAAAGGATTCTCTTTACTCCAATGTGCATCATGATATCAAATTTCATTGTTATTTATAATCATAAACTAATATATGTATCAACCAACAAGAACATTCTTAAATAAGACCAAAAATAAACAAAATATTGTCTTTTTATTATAGATCACCGTAGTTCCAATAATATTATCGTAATATATTAATTTTGATAATAGAAAAGGAATTTCAAAAACAGAATCATTGGAATAACACATTCATAATGGAATAAAATACGAGATAATAAATATTTCATGTCACGAAATAATGATGAATTTAACTTGAATGGGATGTATATTAAAATAGAAAACATTAAAATAAATCCCATAGGATATTATATTTGAGTCTCTATTCAATGAAAAATATTGGGACAACCTTGATAATTCCGGATGTGTAACACAAACTACTATATTCCTGTCAATTATCTTGTGTATTTCATTTAGAATGTTAGTGAGATTAATTATTGGGTACATATATTTGTGGTACTATTTTTTTCCAATTAGTTATGAAACATTAACTATTCGGACACATTTTTATCGATTTGGGGAAATTCAGTTGAAAGATTTGGATAAGGAGTTCTACACTCAATCGTATAGTAGTCATATCTCAAATTACTAACAAAATGGTCCACCCGATATAGTCATAGATTATGTTGTATCATAACTGAGATAATTCATGATGAAATCTCGATCTTGGATATTTAAATAGATATGATGTTTATTGACATCATTTTTTGTGATAGTACATTCATTAATAGTTATTAAAGAAAATATAGAAAACATGATACTCAATAATGAATATTTATTTGTTATATATTTTGGAAATCATCTTGTTTATAATTTTTTGGTCTCCAATAACTATAAATTTTAATATTGGTAAAGATTGATATATAAGGTTAAGAACTATTATCAATGAGTTGAATTTTTAGAATATGGATATGAATGATATAGATATTAAATTATTTAAATTTTACTCATGGTTATTGGATATCAACTTTGAAACAAAAAATTAATATAATATACATGATCTGGGAAAAAACGATAATTCATGAATGGTTATATAGATATTTATACTGTAAAATAGAAAAGATATTATCAATTGAATGTCGTTAATTATGATCTATGAAAACCTATTTGATTATCTCTAGAGTTATAATACTATTATTATGTTCATAATATAACTAGAAATTTTATTTCAATATATTAATAAGATATGATAAAATTTTTATTCATTTTTAAGAATAATATTTATTATAATTTCATGAATATAATTTTTTATTGTGTTGAAAACATGTCAAATGGTTTGTATATTATGGACCTTAATAATCCAATATAAAACATTAACAATAAGAAATTTCTGATTTATTATAACACTTTTTATCTTGGGAAATATTTTATGAGATATAGAAACCATAAAAATATCCAAAGACTCCATAAATATTGATTTTCTGAAACATTATATACTAATTAATCAAATAAATGGGAGAACGTTTTATTATATAAGAGACCAAATCATAATTTTAAGAAAATTACAAATGGTTGGATATAATATATTTTCATATACATAGTGATGTAGGTTGAGTAATGACTAATCACTGTATAGGTGGATACAAGTGATTTGTGAAACTTATTAATGTATATAGTTATTTTGAAAATATGTTTCACATTATAATTTTTTTTGAAAATTTTATATGTTTAATGAGATTAGAAATTATGTAAATATTTATTTTATAAAAATCACTAAAATTATTAAATTAGGTTATGTTAGTGAAGAATTAACCAAGGAATACACTATAAATCTAATAGATTGAAGAAGTTTTTCACAACTCAATATTCATGGAACAATATACTTGAATGGTGTGTCTGATGGTAGTGATTATACCATGCAGGGAATGGTTTGATAAGTGTTGATTCTATGAAACATTCTTATATCATTTTGGTAATTCTCTCTTGAATTAGAATCATTTATACTAAATATTTTTCTATGTAAGTATGTAATAAAGAAAAAATATGATATAAGGTTATGTAACAAAAGAAATTATTATTCTATAATTATTTGGGGTAGTGATTTATATATATAATGTTAATATTTTGAATAAAAATATAATAAATTTTATAAAATCCATTTTTTAATTATTCAAATGATCAAATAGTATATTTCTTCTATTGTTCAACAAAACACAATGGTTTTTGGTGTAAGATAAATTTTCTTCCTTGAGAAGGATCACATTGGTCTAGGAGATTTTGGGAGGATGTTTGGACATATAGAAGATAATTTTTTTTTTAATTCTTATAGATGTTTATTTAATGACTTTTCATAAAAAATTCGAGTCAACCCATATTAGGATACATAATAATCATTAATGTATTGTAAGATTCATCTAGATCCTAATAGACATGGATTTATTATTTTAAATTATAATTAATTTAATTTCATCATTGATGATCCTACAAAATATTGAGTGTAAATGAAGGTTAATTATTATTTTAAATAGATATATGAAATGAATCCTAAGTAGTAATTCATATATATTATGTATGTTTAAAACATAGTGTAGAAACACAAAGGATTGATAAAAAATCATTTTTACGTTTTGTTTCCAAAAAAAATTACATTGATGGTATAGTTTCTACCTATATTTCTAGTTTGGTAGTAAATATTTTTCAAAAAACATTTTATTAAATATGAAGAGACTTTTTAAATATTTGAAACAACGAAATCTATTTATGTATTGTATTATATAGTAACTCATTTTGATTATGAAATTTCATATGCATATCAAAATTAATTTCATTAATGAAAATTTTGTTAGTTATTTTTAATTGATAATGATCAAAGATTTTGATGTTCTCAATGTGATTTCTACTATTTCAAAGTTACATTTATCCATTTATGGATTAATGGAAGATTCATTATTTTGGAATGACTAGTTTGATGATGCAATCACTGAGTTTTTATACATCATGAATAAAGATAATTCTTGTATATATATATAAGAGAGTTAGTGGGAGTTTTGTTACATTGTTGATATTTTATGTATATGAAGTAACATTAAATAGAAATGATATCCTTATTTTAAATTACATTAATGCTTTCATGGGAAAATTATTATTGATTCAATTAAGGTGGAATTTTCTTACATACAAGATAAATAAATCTATATAGATAACTCAAATATGTTACTCATAATTATTTAAGTCATAACTTTTGGTAAACTATTAAATATGTATAACATAGAGAACATTAAGAATGGGTCTTTAGCTATGTTTCATGTATTAAATATTTTAAAATTATCGATCATTCTAATGTGTTAAAAATGATGTATCAAATTCCATATGAATTCTATATAAGCTCTATAATGTATATTATTTATGCACTTGTCCTCATGTTGTTTATTATCCAATAAAAACAAGTATATAACAATAAAATCCGAGTAATATCCAATATATTACATTCCGAAATATCCTTATGTAAATACAAATAATTAAGGATATATTAACATTCATTAGATAAGAATATAATCTTATTGAAATGGGTTACACTGATGCTAACTTACAAACAAATAATGATGAAGTGAGATATAAATATTGATTTAATATTTTCATTAATATCTATGATATATGTTGTAAAAGTTCTTAAGAGGATATTATGAAAGAATAAAAAATTGAGGCAAAGTATACTGATGTATCATATTTTATAATTAAATAAACATAGATCAATAAATTCATTATTAAAATTATTTTTGAATCAAGTATAATTGTAGAAATTGATCATTATTGTGAAAAAAAGTAGAGGGACTTTATAATGAAAGGAACTGAAGTATCGATAATCTACCAGATGCGTTATTTTTAAATACCATCTCATTGGTAAGATTATTAATAATATAAACGTAAATATCGATATGGTGGCAACAATCCTTATTGTAGTAGTTCCTTTGACAAAACCATGATCATATCAAAATGATGATAGTAATATTTAATCTCACTCTATTATATAAATAATATATTGAATGAAATGGTTGTGAAATGTATCATAGTATTATAATTCATAAAATCTATATTTATCATTCATTCATGTGTGTTGTAATAATTATAGGAATTGAAAAATAATAATATCACCATAGAATATGAGTTTGATTTAACCTAATAAATTAATTTCATTGATTATTATTGGTTGTGATGATATTTTAAGATTATTATGAGTGTAATGATGTATTTGATAAAAAAAATTAATATAATGATTACAAACATGAGATAATACTAGAGATTTATTATATATACCTACCAACTAAAATATATCACATTGAATGTCATTTAATAATTGACACATTGTTTTGTGATTTCATATTATAAATCCCCATTACCAAAGGTTAGAACAATATATTGGTTATGAAACTTAAAAAATTAATATTTTTCTCATTCCTTGAGGCTTATCTTATTATAATGTGGTTGGGTATGTTTTTATTTATTTCATCAGCAAAGTTCAGCCATGATGAGATTTATCCACATGTATAATAAGAAAAGGAATTTGACCAGATAGTAAATTAGATAGAGACAATTCATGGCCATAATCAATTGTGAAAAATGTGATATGCTTATATACTTGTAAAAATGATATATAATGTATTTATTCTACGTTGGCAATATATTTTGATGAATCGCTAATGTATGAGATAGCCTGTAGTAGATTGAAATATAACTGGTCTAGTAGTCCATAATTTTTATTGCAACGTGACTATATAAGTATACTCATAATGAAAATGATCTATTTTTGGTGGATATATTAATATAAACATATAATATTTTTTGATTGAGATCATTCTAGAGCCCCTTGTAGCATGAATAGCACTAAAATTTCACTATAGTTCACTTTTCAGTACATTAATGATTTATTTAGATTATATATTTTTCAATTCTAAGAAGGAATATAAGGTTACACATTAAGTCTATAGAATATTGTTAAATGTTTTTTTAGAAAGTTTTATTCTTAAAATAAATAGAGTACGACAAATTTCATCCCAAAAAAAGTTGTTTTATTTCAAAATATTTGACATGTTTTTTCATGATTTCATTTTCAATTGTTGATTAAAGAGAGAGATTGTGGGTTATGAATTGAAAATAAATTAATTTTGTTATATATTTTGTCATTTTCATATAGTAAGATAGCTATATGATTTTAACAATATGGTATGATTTCCCTGTATTACTAATGGAATTTGAATTACTCTTTCATAGAATATAACATGATAGATGGCCTATAATTTTCGATATATAGTGAATAATAGGTGTTATATCTTCTAAATTTTTTTCATTCAGTTATTATTCGATGAGATTGTTTATTACTAGAATTTTAAATAATTCATGGATTGTTAAGTTTAAAACTAATAATATTTACAAATTAAGAAGATGTTACATAACTAAAGGTGATTGGTAAATGTTGGTTATTGATGCTCGGCCCCTAACACAGATTGAGGGAGAACTATAAAATGTTATACCACATCTTATATGACATTAAATATTCTATCAAACAAATTCAATGATCTCTTAACCTAGTAAATCTAATTATCTACAAGGGTAATGTGCTACTACACCATTGTAATTTTTGGGATCCACTCATAGTATATAAGATTTCAAGTGGTTGATGTACTACTTGTGGAGGAAGAAGATTTTTCCATTATCTTTGAGATCTATATAAAACAACATCCTTTGAAAATAATAAATGATAAATTATATCAGCCTTGATGTATACCATGTTAGATTTTTGTTATTCATTACATTTTTATCCAGTGATGAGAGATCATGTATTTTAATGGGTTTCTTCCACTATTATAAGCATAAAATATTCCTATAAAATCTATGAACCATATCTATGGAGATATATTTATATTAAATATAATCAAAACTAATATCCATTAAGGATTTATAGTAATGTAATTATTTGAGAAAGAATATAGTTTCCCTAAAAGATATTTGTTGAAATGGTATTTATAAAATTTCTTTATTACCATAATATATATTTTCAAATTTATATAATTAAGATCAATTGAAAACAAGGAACGAATATTTGAAACATGATATAAGTATATAAAATATAACTCATAACACATTATGGACTAAAAGTATTATAAAACATGATGGATTAAAAATTTGGAGGCTAGAGTAGATGAATGGTTTTTGATAATCTTGGAATATTATATTAAGGTATTAATATGTAACTTATAATTATAACAGTCATGATATATATTGTTATTGAAAAATAATACACTAGGGTATGTGAGGGATAATTCAATCATAACGTGATTTTTTTGAGATTAAAATACTATTATTTCATATGGAGAAATAATGAAGTTAAAATTTATTTTTTCTTAGGATATAAGATCCAAGAATCACTACTAATCTTATAAAAATAGATATTTAGATACATTTATTTTCAGAAGTGTAACATAAATTTTCACAACTGATGTGAATGAAAAGGATATTGAAATTTCATATTATGATGTAAGGAATATTTTATATATTATAATGTGTTTCTGTTATAGATATAAGATATATATAATCATCACTAAATATTAAATTTTAATAAGAATTTTGTAACATTATGTTATTGAAAATGGTTATTTTTATTCATAATTTTTGTGAACTATGAAATTGAGGAAGCATAAAAAATTATAATCATGACCATGATATATCTGAAGAAAGGGGGATTCTTATTTATATGGTTCATAAAAATGAGTTCCATGTTATATAAAGTCATATTGAAAGAACCATGTATACACATTTTTTCAATTTCATAGGATTTATCAATGTTGTGTATGATTAAGAGGTATTGGCCACTCCATGTTATTTTGGTTCTTGTAGGATAAACAAAATTTCATGTATTCTATAATCTTTTGAATATCACTATTACATATAATTTTAAATTATATGGTAATGAAAACATACAATATTGATTAAGGATTGGAAATTACAATTATTTTCCATATTGTTTGAGATCATTTCTTATTGTCCTTAACGTATTTTCTGAATTTTAATGTAATTAATTTCATGAGAAACTGATTATTTGGATAATGTATAATTCTTACACATCTAGGGTGATCAAGATGTTTTATAAATTATATTATTCCTTCTGTATCATATAACATACTTCTAATTATATTTTATATTTTTCATGATTACTAAGTAGTGTCACTAGTGTCCTTATTTATAATAATAAATCACACTGAATAAGTATGAAAGGAAATCTCTCGTAATAATCTACCATCAATTTTTATTGTATTGAACATGATTATTCTATAGTGCTAATAATAATTTCTCATTAAGAATATAAAAAACATACAATAAAATGTGTGACTATTTGTTTGTTAGTCAGTGATAATAATCTGACAATAGTACAACAACTTGTACTCAGTATGAAATAGAACATTAATTTCATTCTCGAGGTAATATGAGGTCACTATAGCAGGTGTATAAGTGTAGTATACCCAAAAAAACATTAAACAAATTATATTTTATTGAAATATTATCCCCATACAATATTTTCTGAAGAATATTTGATAGTGAATTATATAATGACACTAAATATCTCTTACAAGATACATGCTAGCATGAAGAGTGTTTACTTTTAATGGTGTACATTGATTAACACCTTTAAAATGCATACTCACAAAAAAATTATATAACATTTGATAATATTATAAGGATCTAAAATTAATATTATACTAGATTTAATTATAGAATTGATCAAGGATTTTCTTATAATATTATTTATGGGTGTTATTTCGTACCATTTAGTGAATATATTAGTGGAAGTTGTGATGAATATGAAGTGTATAATGGTTACTAAAGGCAAGATCCCATGAAATATATTCCTTATATTAAAAATAGATATTTCTTACTTTGTATAATATAAAAAATATAAGTATTGATGATGTATTTAGTTAGAAATTGACACACATGAAACTTTTATTCTAGTTCTATAAAAGAAACCATCTTATGTGTATAAAAATAAACACTCTTTTATCTAATGACAGGTTATGGTAATTTTCAGTTGTGAAATGGATGTATGATCATGGATTTATTTAATAACTATGATGGTCAATTATCCATAAAATTAATTCATATAGACCCCATCAAAACGTCAAATTTATAAGAATTTCTATAATATCAAGGTATTATAGATGAAAAATTTTATTAATAATTGATGATATTGTACCACTGTATCCTATTCATAAGAAAATTCTTTATTATTCCCTGGGAATTATTAAATATGTATATAAAATTATTTTTCATGTTTTTTGTGTTTGTAACTAACATGATTCATGATAGTATAATTACAATATATATATTCTACTTCTTTATTTATGAAAAGTCTTACCTCTCTTCAATAATAAATATATACAATAACATTATCCTAGTTAGGGATATAATGAGTAGTTGTAATGTTTTTTAATGCATATAATTTTTCATTATATAGTCACACGATAAAAGATAAGACTATAAAAATAGTCAATATCTCCAATAAAGATTATATGGGTTAACTTAAATGTATTTATTCCTACTTGATTTCAAATTCCTAGTGATTTATTTGAAAAGGAATTATGAACTTCATTCTATATAAGATATGAAAATTGGTATTTATAATTTTTAATATTGTCCTATGATGATGGATTCAAATTTTACCCCATCAATAAAAGAACCTCTAATAAAATTAGATGGTTGTGGAAGGATTAGATTTATATCGGTGATGAAAGTTATAAAAAATGATCCAATTAACTTCAAAATTTTATATTTTCCTCTTGTTTTACATGTAATTCTTTTATAAAAATGAATAACCTATTTTACTGAGGTGTAATTAATATATAAACATCTCTTATAAAGTGTATCGATAAAAAATTGTAGTTCCTCCCCAATTGGATGCGCAAAAAAAATGTTTATCAATTCATGTCATTAATTTTCTTCTAGAAAGTAATAAAAAAATCATAATATTAAAGTAGTATATCCCATCATTCTAAATACCATGTTTACATGGAATAAATGAGGATTAATTTAGAAGGATTGATGTAGACCAGTATGTAATGCTCTAGACATGGAATATAAAAAATTGTTTTTTAACACTAGGATAAGATTTATGGAAATTATTCTTGATAGTTGTAAATATTAATTTATCCTCCAAAGTCATTCACCTAAGGAAATGTATCGTGATTGATTTTAATCAGTGAAATGCTAACGATTCTATAGTGTCACATACATCACGTATGAATCACCATATACCATAGGATATAAACATGAGAAGATGGTCATGTGTATGATTTCTGGTATATTAAACCCTTTGATTAATATTACTTCAAAATAAAATTGGAACAAAAGTACAAAAATTATAAACACATCAAGATGTAATGAGTATAAAAATAATTAAACCACATGGTTTGAAAAATGAATTTCAATATTGATAGATGATAAAAAAAGGTAAATTTCGTAACCAATGGGATCATAATAAATAAATATATATGAAAATAATGGAATAAAACATAAATTTAGTGATGATGATCTATATGGTCTATCCCCAATTTCAATCTCTAAACCTCACATGATTCCACTACACCACCTACCAGCTACTCACCAATCATAGGGCCCTTGACCATACCAATTCCATAAGTCACAAATTTCCAAAATGTACATCAAGTCCCATGTAGGGTGTGACGATGAACTCATTTGGGCATAAAAAATAGTTCCCCTAGATAATTATAGTTCATAAGTCAAGTGAGAACAATAAGAGGGCTAATGGTGAATTAGTGAACCCTATTCATTTTACAAATTGCTCCTTTTTTTGAACTATTTTTTCTATTAAAACAAATAGTCAAATCATTAATATTATCTCACCATTTCTAATATCGAATAAAATTTATGTAATAAATAAATTTATTATTTACAAGTTCATTCTTGAAAGCCTTCTCATTTAAAGGATAAATTTTTGTTCTGAGATATGGTTTCGCTAAGATGAATCCACTTTAGTATGAATGTAAATTATCTCATGAAATGTCTATAATAAATATCCTAAAAATAACTGTTCAAAAGGTTCCTAGTAGATACCTTTTAATGAGTTATTGATATCATATACATATAATAGAAGTTATATCATCAAAAATTCATTCCTCATATAGGTTTTTTTATACTTCCTCTTGGGTGTTCATTAATGGTCACGCTGAAATAATCTTTCAAATACATTGTAAAAAACCCATGTCTACTATTATAGTGGTGGGTGAGATGATTTCCTCTTCAGTTCCTCATGTCCATGTCTTCAAAAGTACAACATGGCTTTGATCACTAGATCAGCAGATGATATAGTAATATCATGGGTAGTGGGGATAGGTTCCTACTTCTAAACATTTTCTTACATCAATTGACGTTGTAGGATTCATGTTTGATGCCTTATATTTAATTTTTATTTCATATGGAATTAATGGATTTGAACAAATTCCCCTCTTCTATCATGAGACACACTTTTAAATATAAAAAAATCAACAATTATATTGCTATCCCACACACACTTTCTCTTTCTCCAAAAATATTTATATTGATATATTTTTTTAATATTATTTCCCTATATTTTAGATAAATTTTATGAATCATGGTACTAAGATATTCCCTCATTGAAAATTATTTGAATCAAGTCATGGTATCCATTTAATTATTCATTTACATAGTGTCTTTTTTTAGTTTTCTTGAGATTAAATGAATATAACAACATTGATTCCCAAAAAAAATACATATCAGTTATTTAATTTTAGTTTTTCCCTCTAAAATCCTTTTATAAATACACGATGATATGGAACATCATAATATGTTTTTAAAATCATTCTATATTCGATTTTCTTTTTTATTTGGTCCTCCTTTGATCATTAATTTTAACATGATTAGGTGATGGATCATGATGTTTAATCCATGAATATAAATTTTTATTATTCTCTAATTTATAGCTTATTTTGGATTTTAGAACATAGGTAATGGTAAAAAAATTCCTTAAGTGTTCATTCCTGAAACTTAACATTCATGTGTATATAGGTGATTTATATATATATGATTCTTTTGTTGATCTATATGGATCTCAAGGATGGTATTTACATAGATTCCAAACATGGTTATACAGTTTGGATTTTGATTATGAAATGATTAGATGATGCTTTAATGATTATTATCCTTATGTTCCTTTATGATACTTATGACACACATCCTCATCCTTTTGATATTTGATTATCTATACAGTCTATAAGGATGAATGATTCTTATAGGATATGTCATAATCCTTACTATATTCCTCAATTAAATGAAATCTAATTTATTATCCCCTTACATTAATCCTAAAGCTATATCACTTTATTAAAATGAACTTATATAATAATCTAAATTGTATTTATCATGTAACTCAATAGTTATCATACTTGATGCTACGTGGATGGATCCTAACCTCATCAAGTCAAATTAATTTTTATTTAAACATATGTTCTTAAATATACCATCAAGAAAAATCTCCATCTACTTCTACTAAATTCTATATAAATAATGTATATATAATCATAAAAAATCATGGATTTAATATAAGTTCATCAATCATTAAATACAATACTACTTGAATTAATATTCAAAATTTCTTGACTATGAATATCTAACTTTATTATTCTTAAATTTCCATATTCAATGGTAGCAACCTCTCTATAATAATACCTTTATATTCAATATAGAAGTAGTGACATACTTATCCATATCCATTAACATTAAATCTTCATAACCTTCATCACAGAAAATACAACTTATACACTTTGTGACTACAATATTCAACATTTGTTTTTTTAATACAATAATTTTATGAAAAAATACAATGGTGGTCTTCTCACCCTTAATAATAATAAATCAAATGTTCATATAGTGGTTTCTCTTGAGTCATGTACTCCAAAAAAATCATGAAAAATGGATCGCCAAAAAAATATTCAACTAATTTTTAAATTTCAAAATTTATCAATGTTTCACCAATGAATATAAAGACAAAAACATTTGAATTCATTATAAAATATTTATCGTGTTAAAAAATATACATCTATGTGGGATTGCTGACCGTATAAAATAATATCAAGTAAAAAATGAGATCAACTTTTTTATATATTTTCATGCATTTCATACCATTCATTGATATCACAATTTATGCATTTTTAATAGATTTTTCAAGAATACGAGAATTATAAATTGATCTAATCAAATATATCAACATAATTTATGTGTAAATAATTTAAATATCCCTTTATTATTAAAACAAATCAACCTAAACTCTCCCATTGAAAATAAATTTATTATGTTATATAAGGATAGACAGTGTGAATGGAATTAAAAAATATTTAATTGATTTATGGATGAATTGTTGTATATTAAAATATTGATGGATACTCTTCATGTTCTCTCCAGGTCAAGAGGAAAACACACTTCAGAGTGTAATACTGGTATATTTTTTTCAAAGGAAATCCATATTGTTAATCTCTTTATTTGGCTACTCATTGTTTACATCAACTCATATAACTCATTATTTATATTTAAATCATTTAATTATATCCATGTATGTTAAAAATTGGAAAATTATCAGATTCATTTTTCAAAAATAGTGGAAACATAGGATGCTATTCCTCAAGCGAGATGTTTTAAAACATCCATCATTCTCTTAAAAAGTGTTCTTAATAGATATTTTAATGAACTAAGGTTTATGTATCTTCATAAGTATAATGTATTCCTTATTTATCTAAATTTGATCTTTTTGTTCATACTTATCCTTAGAATGATAAATAAATCCAAACTCTTACATGGAATATTTCCTCCTATTATTATGTATTTTATAATTAGATGGCAGTAAAAATGAACCAATTCCAAAATAATTTATATTTTTCCAATTTTTCTCATATAGAATTTTCATACCTTCAACAGTTTGTAGATTTAATCTAGGGATAAATACCCTTCACATTTCATCATGGTGATCTTATTTACCACATATTTAATGGGTTTCCTCCAAATTATATTTAGTAATTTTGATGGAATAGCCTTTTGATTTCATAGAAATAAACTTCAACTTTTTAAGTGTATTCCTCACTCTCAAAAATTTTCTTATCTTATTTTTTGGATATATCCACCTTGATCAATTAAAATTTTATATAGATTACATATTGTACCAGTAATCAATGAATATTTTTTTCAAATTATCCACAACAATATTAATATATACTGAAACATAATTTTACAAAATTTTATTTGACATTCTAGAAATCTATTCAATATCCAACTAAGTAATAACATTTTTTCTTCTATATTCATGGGAATTTTCTATATTAAAACTCACAGAGACATATCATTCTTTCAGGGAATCATTTTTTCATATTTAAAATATCTATTTCATGGTAAATATATTTAATAACCTTAACAAACGAATTCAATGTCACCAGATAAAATAATTCAGGATTTTACATCTTTCATGGGGCTGAAATTTTCAATAACTTTTTGTAACTATGGCCATATATATATAGTTTTCCTATAGTATATTATATTATTATTAAATGTGATATAACTATTAAGAGACCTAATTAGTTATTTTTTTAATCTCTTATTATTTTTCAGCCAGTTTTTAATTTAAATAATTATTCATTTTATCTTAATCTATAGTTTTTTACTTGGAAATATTGATATCATCTATGAGATCACTCCATTTCACATATTCACTTATATTATCATTTTCAAGATTCTTTAATCAGTTATTGATCTTGTGATTTTTTAAGGTTTTAACTCTCCATATAAATATAGCATATCATTTTTCTTACTCATCATCACTACTTGATTATTTTTTATGCCATTTAACCTATGAAACGAAGGTTCTATGATTTTTATAGATAAATTCATTATCAAACTCGCTCCAGGAGGATGTTTAATGAATTATTTATCATCTCATAATGTGCCTAATAAATTTCCTTCAAGATGTCTACATTATTCTAGATTTTTTTTTGATATTTTATTGATATTATATTATAATATACATCATTCATGCCTTACATTCATATTTATAAAATTTAATATTTGGGAATTATGTTGAAAAATTCCAAATTCCTCCAAAAGTAATTCATTTATAGGTAAAAATACCTTTTTATTTTACATTTCCAATTTCTGTATTTTTTGAGGTAAATTACATGGTCTCCTTAAGGTTCTCTGCTATTATGTCATCTCTTTTAGAATATAAATCATATTCAACATTCCCTTCCTTGAGGTTTTCCACTTTCTTGTGTTTAATTCCATCTCGCCATTTTCATTAATTTCAAATACATATTCTTTCTTCATTTTATAAGAGGGATTTTTGTATCACACCATGGAATATATATTTATCTCATTAAGGTGTGAAATATTTGGATCAAATATACCTGTGAATTTTTTCCTAAAATTCTTTAGAAAAGCTGAATCATCTAGATTATCTAAAAATAGTCTAAAATTGTTGACAATATACTACAATATTTTAATGTAGTCATTTATTCACATATAATTAATTATCTATTTGTATTTAAATTCTACAATAGATATATTATGTTTGACATCCTTAATCTTCAGACTACCTTCAAACATATTCCCCATGTCTTTCCATGTATCAATATCAGTATTTTAGTCCCATTAATTGTTTTTATAAGATAAAAAATATTGATGACAATATATAATTTATATTTTTCCCATCTAAATCAATAATAATTTTATTATCTTAATATATGGTAGTATATTTTCCAATAGGATAAAGTTCCTCTATGAAAACATTATATACTACCATTAATTGTTGTGGTATAAATGGGAACATTTTATTCTTCCATAAATCAAAATTTTTTAAATAAAAAATACATACTCGTCTAGTGTTTATAGTATTATGATTATCTATAATTTTTATTGGATCTTTTATATGTAACATAGATTAACACTTATAACACTTTTAGGTAACTTTACGAGTTCAACACCTAATAGTAGAATTGGTGAAATAGTGATCCCATTTCATTTAATGAGTTCCTCAATTACATAAATCTCTACTGCATGTTAAATAATTCACCTACTCAGTATTGTTATCTAACGATTAGTCATGTATAATGAAATTTATGTAAGAAAAGAAAATGGGTTTTTATATGAATCATCTTTGCGGTCGAAATTTATTCGATGATTGAGCTGACTTCTAATATCTATATTCCCTAAAATGAATCACCAGGAGTATAAGTATAAATTTTCTACCAAAACTTTTGTTAGATATTCTCTTGAAATGATTAGTCTCAAGAGATCACAACTGTTACATCCATACAATATCTTTTCAATGACTTCATCTAGTAGAAGTAATCTCCAAAAAATAATCTTGATACATCCTTATAAGATGTTTATACTTAACTCAATTATTATTAAATGGTCCTATATAAATTATTCGTATTGTACTTTAACTCACTATGCCTCTAAATTTAGTGGTGGTTTGGCCATATCCTCCTTTAATTATGTACATCTTATTTTTTCAAATGAACTGTAAGACATACTCAATGGTGTTCTTGATTTTATAGTCATATCAAATGTTGTAGGAATGGATTTAATCTTCTCAAATTCATTACATTTTCATTAAAAAGAAATATTTTTTGGGCTCATTTACCTTTTTTATGTATCTGGAATTTCTATATGCAATTTTATTTTCCTCTTGTCTCTTTTGACTCTATTTTACATGGAATATTTATCCAATAATTATAGTTTCAAAATAAAAATAATCTATTCTTTACCTATATGATTTATACCCATAATATTTTAGGAATATTATTTCTCTATGATTTATGTATGTTCTATGTTCCTCAATATTGATATATTTTATCATCCAAAATAGTTTTAATTTAGTAAAGGTATAAATTTAATTCTTTATTATGACAATATTACATCTCCTTACAAGTGATTAAAGATATAACAATGCATTGATTTCATAAAAATCCATTGTAACTGATTCCTTTTTAATTATTCTCTATATATCCAAGATTTCATACAATGGGTTGTTTGACTTAATTCTATGATTTGAAACTCATTTTAGACTCCAGAATATTCCTCATTTTGGACACCATTAATATTTAGATGAATCATGACCATGTGATGGATCACTATGTTTATTGTATGAAGATATAATCATTATAATATTCTAATGTATTCAACATTTTTATTTAAAAATATAATTTAATGGTAAAATGAGCCATACTACATTATCATTATGGGTCAATCACTAACATCTATGCTTACTAATAGGTTATATTTATAGATGATTCTTGTGTTGATCCTTGCAGGTCTCAATGATATTGTTTACAAAGATTCAAATAATGATTATTTGGCTCAAATAATGCTTATATAGTTCTTGAAGGATGTCAATGTGATGGCCATCCATTCAAATCTCTACGATCAATGTAGATCTCAAACATATAACAATATCCTTATAAGATTGTCTCATATTTATTGTAAATAAGGATGTATAATCCTTAAAGTATCTAGAAACATCCATAATGTTTTTCTCACCTCTTTAATATATCAATTTAGAGGCACTTACACTAATAATGAGTCTTTCCCATCCTCTTTAACTCACCTCAAATAATAATTTAAATAGTCCTCATTAGCTAATATAAAGGGATTCATAAGTGATGATCCTTGGATAGATCCTCCACTCCTCATCTCAGTATCCTACCCATTTAGCACCATTTCATGAATCACCCCTCAAGAATACCTCATCTAAAGTCTATTAAATTTTGTATATTAGACTTATATATAATCATCACTCATCTTGGATTGATGATATGTTCATCAATCATCATAAATTTTACTACATGGATCTATCTTTACAAGTTCATCAATTACGATATCTATCTTCTTCATTATTTCCTTTTCAAATACAATACCAACTACCTCTCTATAATCATACATTATCATTCATTAGGATATTATATTCATCTATAACCATACACTTTTAAATTTTATCTCGACATCATTATTGAAATGAAATACAACATATATATGTGCGAACATCAAAACTATTCATATATATAAATATATTTGTGTGTGTGTGTGAAAATAGAAATATATGAGAAAACACTCAACCAACTCAACCAAATTCAATCCATTATCGACCAGGTATGGGTGAACACCCTATCAATTTTATATAATTCTTGAGTGGAACCATGAAAAAACATTTTGTAGACACCATGAGGTATGATGATGTATCAAAAAATGTTCCACAACCAGACAACATGAAATTACCAACACATTTCCGCATGATGAATATTTAATCTCTAAAACTTATTCCATGACCAAAATCCAGACATACTGGTTCACGGTATTGATTAATTGTATATCTATTGAGCATTCCACTCTCAATACGTGATCTTAGTAAGCACTAGATTTTCTTGGCCACCTACAATATATCTCTCCTCCCAATGGATGATCTTAAAAACACCCAAAGACCCTCATCTATAGGGTATTCCAGTAATCATACAGTTCTATAAACAACATAACATTAGGTGAGACAAGAATAAAATACATAAAATTATCACTACATTATATAAATATACAATTCATAACATAATAAAATATTTCTCAATACATTAATGATTGGTGTCTTCAGAAAATTGAAAAAAAAGAAATCATCTTTCCAAAATTGGCTTCAACATATTCCATTATGTTCATAAAATTGGTACCCATTTAGAGATATCATATAGAGAACCTTCCATAAAAATTTATTTAAGGAAAAATTAGGAATGGGTGATCTTATATTCCTATTAAGAGTAAACATTAGAGATATTAATTAATGATCACAAATAATGACAATAGTATGTGAAAATAATAATAAAATATTTGATCAATATGAATAAATTTAAATATATTTAAGCGTGATCTATTCCATAGAACATCACCCTAAAAAAATAAAAAAAAATCAAGTGTGGTTAATAATCAATAATCAATCATGAGTCACAAGGGTGTATCATTACAATAGGAATGTGGAAACATTATATTTTATAACATTGTGAACATGTATTAAATGATACAGGTTCACTCATCATGTTTTGTACATGAAATCAGGTCCCCACATAAACTCATTGACATGAAAATAATTATATGAAAAAACTTGTGGACATGAAACCAGGTCCATGAATAAACTCATGTACATAAAATAAGGCCCATGCATAAACCTATGAAAATGAAACCATGTCCACGAATCATGCTTCATATAAGAAATTAGTAATAATTATAAAATAATTTTATCATGGGTTATCCATGTTTTCTTAATACCTTAAATGATAATATAGAACCCACATATCACATAGTATTAAAATAAAATGTTGTAGGTTATTATAAAAACATTCACTATTTTATTATTGTATAACCTATATAAAAGAAATGTGTTTTTTAAACTTCTCATAATCATATTAATAAAGCTACTAGATAAACAATAAAGATTCTATAATTAGTTTAAATCCATATTATAACAGATGTATCATCTATGGATTTTATCATATATAGAAATTTTATTTAAAAGGTCACATTACTATTTAATAAATAAAATTATATTTTAAATTTAAAAATTATATATTTGAAAATATAAAAAATCCAAAAGATTATTTAGAACATTTTATTTTAAATGGAATGTGTAAAATTGCAAGGTATTATTCAATTTATTCATTGGTCATAATTGTAGGATATTATGTTCATGTCATAATCATTAAAATAATTATTTTTGTTACAACTTTATAAAAAAATATAACTTGTTCAAAAATGATAAAATGATTTTTTCAAAACATTATTTTAAATTATCAATCATGGGTAAAAAATAAAATAAAAAATCATTTTTTACTAAAAACATTATTATAATAATTTCAAAAAACATTATTTTAAAGGAAAAAAATTTTATGACTGAATGAGGAAAAAGAAAGACATATTTTTTTAAAAAAAGTGTACTATTTTTTAGTACCAAAGATAATAAAATAGTAGTAAAAAAATATTCAAATGAGAATAAAGTTGAGCATGGCTTATCATATAATGATCATATACATTTCCCCAATGTATGTTCCTGGATAATCAATCTTCATTAAGAAGATATTGTATCATAAATCACATACAACTTTTCAAATATTTGAATTGTACGAATGATATGTGAAAATTTTAAAATGAAACATTAAATATTAGAAACATAAAAATATTCAAGATATTTCATTTAAATGGTCCATATATAAACCTCATAAAATAATGTTAGTCTATATCAAAACATGTATCAATGAATGAAATTTTAGATGATAAACTCATATCATATAGGTATTCTTATAATCAAAACCTAATGAAAGAGTGAAACATGTATGTAATTTTAAATGAAAATATATTTTATTAGATTCATAAAATAAGTAATTTTTCTACATTATATAAAAAATAAAAAATAAATATGTTATTAATATGGAATATGTCTAATTGAAATAAATGTTATATACGATATTATTACCTAATGTGTCACCATGTGTTGTACGCATTCAAACCCCATGTATAATAAATATGTGTTTATTATAAATATAATATAGAGAAATAATCAAATATTATTGAAAAATATATTATTTTATTGTAATATATTATCAATATATTATTAAAAAATCTTTATTAAGATCACAATTGTGGGTGATAGTTGCCTCACATTTAATCCATGTTTCTATATTGTAGTGTTGATCCCTGAACTATGATTACGGTTCCCTCAATTAAAATATGATTTATAATTTAAATATTTACATATTTAATCACAATATATACATTTATAACTTCCCACATAATGAAATGATTATAAATTATTTACAAAACTTTGTGGAGATGGTAGTCTGTACAAACACAAAAGTAATGTTTCGATTTTTCAATGGAGGGAACAAAAAGAAATATAAATAATAATTCATATTTATAGAACTACAAAATTATCATAAATAATAAATATATATATCATAAATATATAATTATACCCATCGATTTGAAGTGGTTACAAAAAAACACAATGCTTCACAGAGTTTGTAGTCCACACATGCACAAGAGAAATAATTTCTTTTCAAATACGATTGAAATGGGGATGATAATAGTTTTTACATCATAATAATAGAAATTATATATATATAAAATATTTAAATTATTATTTTATAATGGATACCATATATTTTTATATATTCTAATAATAGATAAAATTTAATGTATTCGGTTAGGATTTATTAAAACACCGCGAGATTTTGTGAAATATTTGTATGAATTAATTTGATCATTTGATATTTTTATTTCTTGCAACACGTAATATTGTTAATTTTATATTAAATAAATAAATTATTTATATGATTAAATAATACACCAAGTTAATTGTGCACTACATTCTAGATACATTTTATCTTTCTCTATATGGAACATTGAGGTTAGCTTGAATTACATGCAATAATAACTTTCCTCAATGGCTTATGTAACATAGATGATTGAGTTTTACCAAACAATGATATATTAATAAAATATTTTTATTTAATATAAAAATATATAACCCGAACATTAAATTAGAATTTATGAATATTATTAACTAATTTATGAAATAAATTATTTACAGAAATATACGATTAATTCATAGGTTACAAGTTAATTATAAATGAATATGAAAATTTATTTCATATAATGAAAAATATTATAATTTTTATGGTCACAAAGTTATTTTCAACCAATTAATTAAATTAATTAAATTTATTTAGTGATATAAATTATATATATGGTACATATTTAATATACTATTTTTAATATTCATCAAATAGATTTTGTTAACAAAATATAAGAACAAACACAATTTTATGCATAAAAACAAATATTTTAATAATAGTAGTTTCGATAATTTTTAATAAAAAATGAATTTTAAATATAATTTTTGGAACATTTAGAGATATAATATAACATGATAAACCTCATCTTTAAAATATAAACATAAAAATTGTGTTAGGATGAAAGTTCTGTTTTTTATGTTGGGTTTCTATTTATAATGATTGGTTAAAATACTGAATTTCAAATCCAAATTGATTTTTAATATAATTTATTTATAAGTTTAAATAATATATTAAATTGTTTAAAACTATTAATTAGACATTTCTAAAAAAATTAATCTAATGGAGGTTATTAAAATAAATTTCTGATTGAAATTTGGTATCAAAACATAGAAGTCATTTGGATGTTTATACTTTAAAAACTAGAAGTGGTAGCACGTTGGTGGGATTAAATTTTAAATAATTTATTAAAATTACATTATTTTATTTAGAAAAATCTATTCCAAATTTGTAATTATCATAATTTATAATATATAATAAGTTCAATATATTTTTTTACCAAATTTATTACTGAATGCAGTAAAAATTAATTATAGTGATTAAGCTTAATAAGGGAAAAACATTAAATTTAAGAGCCCAAATGACATATAAACATTTAAAAATTCCATTTTATGGAATTATATAGGCCATAATACTTCCATTATTGAGTTCTGATGGTTTTTATGACTTTTTTATGGTAAAATCGTTGGAACACCTAACTTGTTTTCAAAAAATGCCCAGTGTATCCTTTCCTTTCACTATAAAAGGTCACCACATATCCTTCTTCTTTACTTATATCAAAACACTGAATATCATCAATAATATTACCATAAAACTTTCAAAAATTCATTACATACTGAGTAAAACATCTCTATTTGATGAAATCAATCAAATTAATCCTTTTGTTATAATCAAAAAGGAGTTTCCCGATTAAGAGGCAACACATTCTCTCAAGTTCCATTATTTTATTTCCTATCTCTAACCCCTATGATCAATTTATTCCATCCCTGAATATCTAAAATAGTATATTCAACAAGATATGATGTTGTCATTATAATTATCCTACCTAAACAGTCACACACATCCATCTAATAAGTAACAAACATATTATTTATGTGTATGGTGAACTACCACCTCACTAAACAATGATTGTTCATTTTACCTCTACCACCTCTTGTGGTGGATATTATGATGGAAAATAGATTTATAAATTTAATATATTTTATTATTTATGTATTTAATCTTCTTCACTCCTTTTAAACCAAAATATATTTTACTTTTCAATAGGTGTAAATATGATAATTCCTTTTGAGAATGTGTTTACTACCACAACCTCAAAGTAATGTGATTCATTCACATGGAACACGAAATGTATTAATGATGGGTTTAGTGAAAATATATGAAATATATATGATATAATAATTCTACTAGAATAATGGTTAATATACTTATACAAAGATACTTATATGTCATTTTATTCAGTTCTTTCAGTATGACAATAAAAATTTAATCATTGTTCTTGCATGTGTCTGGCTTACCATATCCATGAACAATGTATTCCATTTCAAAATGATATATTATATTTTTTATTATAATACAGATATATATTATTTACATGATATTTTTATAATTTTTTTAATTCTATAAAGCATGATATAAGAACAAGGACTAATGATATAACAAATTATGACACAAATGAAGAACAGAGGAAATATTACTCGAAGTGAAACCTTAACATAGAATTATTTACCGGAGGGTAATATAATGTATTAATCAACCATATATTATATTATATATAATAGTTTTTTAATTTAAAAAATGTATAATAAATTTATATTTAATTTAAATGTGGTTTGGATGATTACAAAGAGATTCAAGACACAATGTAATGGAGTTTCATCACACTTTTTATTTTCCTGAGATACGTGATTTATTCACCTCCCCTTTAATTATGTGGAGTGTCTACTTATCCTAGATATATTATATGATTATTATAATTAAATTTATGTTTATTTACAAAACATTTTATTAGGATTATTTCATTGGTATTATTTTTCAAAAGTTACCAAATAAAAAAAATTGTCTCAATTTTCCTTCTTTGAGGCACATACCATATTATGAACCTATATTTTTTCCATGAGGGGTTAATACTACCTTGGACATGATATATCATGAATCTGTTTCCATTCATGATATTATAAGCTTCATTTAAATTTATTTTTTTAGATTGGGAGTATGGTTCAAAATTACATTGTTGTTAGAGTTTACTGAAATAATTTCATTACTTTTAAAGATTATTTATAATTATGATTCCTTTCATGGAATCATATGATCCATCTCTCAATAACATGCATCAGTTTTATTCTTCTCTAGTTATATATGACATATTCATGTATAATAAAAAAAATTACTTTTGGTATATAATATAGTTATGAATGTTTTTTAATAATTCCTTAGTTTAGCTTTCCCATTCATCAAAAATTTGTGTTCCTTCAAAACAACGTTTTAAAAAAATGGTTTCCAAGAATATTATAAAATCATCCTACAATAATTAAAAGGGGTTTTTACCCTTTTTTATTTTTACCACTATTTTCAATTGAATATTATTTTCTCTATCTAAACAAGAAGATTTTCTATCCTTTTTAACTTGGAAAAGGAATGTTATTTTGACATTGTAAAACATATATAGATTTACCCAATATCATTTCGGTGTATCTTACAATGTATGTTTAAATGGATAATTTATAGGAAATAATTTTTGGATGTATTTTTTATTGAAATAGTTTTAGAAATGTTTTCAGGATTATTTTATATGTCTTCATGGAAAAATGTTTTGAAAATGATATTACGCTTCATTTATAAGGATTTAAGGGAAAAAAAATTTAAGAAATTTCCAGAATTATCTATAAGTATTCAAAATAATTATAATGAATGGGTTTTCAAAATAATTTCAATATTTTATTATATGTTTTCAAATAAAAATCAATGATAAATTTTATTAACATGTTTTAAAGATTATTTTATATATTTTCAATGAATTCAAATTAATCAAAAAGGTTTTCAAAATGTTTTCAAGCATCCATTACATGCTTTCACGAAAAATATTTTCAAAAATGATTTCTATCCATGATTATAGGTTTTCAATGTATTTTAAAATAATGATTAATTAAATATGTTTTTATGTTTAAAAAATAATTTATTACTGAATAATATATATATTCATCATGAAATAATTTAAAAATAAAATTCTAATTCATTTTATATGTAACTTGACATCTATTGATGTTAATGATGACCCTATAACAAGTGATCCAAATGATCCATTCATTTTTTTTATTGATTGGTTTAGGTTTTTATGGAATGAATCTTACAAAAATAATTTCTCTTCCTTGGGTAATATTCTTTTATAATCTGCTTCTTTTCAAGCATTATATATTTTACAAAAATATTATAAAACAAGTATCTTTTTATAGAGAATTTGATATGATTACAGGTTTATGATACACATTTCATATAATTGGATATGATATGATTGTTTTTTATTTTTTTTTGGAAACTTATGTATGATTTCATTATTATATGGGTTAAACCTATATATGCCTCCAATGAATTGGATAATGATTAATGTTTTATGAGCTAAAAGGTTACATGAGAGGGCATAAAAATCACAAAATAATTATATTACATGGGATGAAATTCCAATACCAAATCAAGATGGTACATAGGAGGACATAACATGCCTGAAGTAATATTGTATATAGGTGGAAATACCATGCCTGAAAAAAGAGTGTACATTGGAGGACATCCCAAGACCAAAAGAAGAGGGTACACAAGACAACATCCCAGGAAAAAAACAATTGTACACGGGATGGAATCCCAAGCCCGATGTAGTTACACAAGTGATAAACCTAATACAAAAATGTAACAAATGAATTGGAAGGAAACCATTATATTTGGCTAATATATGATTATGTGACTACCAAAATTCAATGTTTTATTCCTATATTATGTTTTCATGGATTAGTAATTCATTTCCTTATGATTCACATCGTATGAAAAACCAATAATTATTAGAATCTCTAATATATAGTGTATCATATTGAAATGTTATGATCATGTTCCATATCCTTTTTTCATTTTATGCTTATGAATTTTCTTTGTTAACCCTTATTGAGCATCCAATCTCAGATGTTTCTTATATTTCCTTTCCCCATATTATGAAGAATGGTTTTAGGTAAAATTACTAAACATATATATCTCTGTTAGATATGTTGAATAAATTTAATTATGATATAATATTTTCTTTCCATGATTCCAAAGACACTAAACTATTATGGACATCAGACATGTATTTTATTAATGTACTAAATATTCATCTAAAATGATGTAATATAAATATATGTTAATGTGTCTTTATAATTGGTAAAAATGGAATTTTTAGTCATCCTTTGAATATAATTATGATAAAACTTTAGTGGTATCCCTAGGTATATTTATATGGATATGTCTAGGGATTACTCTAAGGATAAGTATAAGAATTATTCAACATTTAAGAAAATATCATAGAATTTTTTTAAAAGCTTGTGTGAGTGGTTTGTTAGAAAAACATTCCTTGCTAGATACTAGAAGTGGATGTGGATCTAGAACAAATGCATCCTGGGGAAACAACTCTAATAATATGCATCAGTCCACACTCAGGGTAACCTAGAACAAGACAACACGCCTTATTGTCCACCTAGTTTGAAATTCCAGGGGGGGATATTATAACACCCAATCTTCCACGGTACGCTTCAATTTCAATAATGCAATAGCTTGCATTGTATGCAAGTTCGAGATTATAACACACCGCGACCAATCAAGGTAGCCGTTATGAATAGTAATTCCCACATTTTGAAATTTTATAAATTTAACTATTCAAATTTGAATTCATTTTTGGATTTGGAATATCGAAATTATCCTATGTTGAATTTTTTGTTTTTTTATTCTGAGAGCTTCCAAATTTTTATGAATAGTGTAAAATACTAAACATTAATTAAAAACAAATTTTTTAATCAAAATAATTTATAGTGATAAATTATATTATTTAGTGGTTTTAAAGTATAAATAGAAAATATTTTCAGAATTTTATACAATTTTGGTCCTTAGAATTAATTTCACTTTGAAATTGGACATAAACAATTGTCTATTTTTGATTGATATTCTTTCGTAAAAACACGCTATTTGTTTTGACAATGAAAATTAATAATAAAATTAATTAATGAAACTTATATGTTTTGAATTTGGTAAAATATAAATCATATTTTAATTTGGAATATCAAATATATCTTATAAATAATTTTTGGTATTTTTCTGAAAAACATCAAATTTTGATAAATAGTGAAACCACAAGTGGTAGTTAAAAAATTGACTATTCGTTTAAATGAAATTTTACCACTTCTGTGAATTTAATTTCAAAAATCCGACATAAATGGTTGTAATTAAGAAGTAAAATGTTTTTCAATGGGAGGAAAATATTTTTTGGTGAATAGTAACTTTTTGAGTTTTATTAACCACGATTAGAGGTAATTAGAGTAATTTAAAGTAAAAATAATGTTATAATAATATGAAATTACCTTGACACATGTCCTACTATTATTGGATGACTCATTTCCGACCAAGAAAATCCATGGATCAATTTTTCATACCCCATCGAGCCACTTGGGTAAGATAATGGCATTAATACCTTTTATTTAATGTAAAAATAAAAATGTCACAAACATTTATTGTTTTACTAAAACACTTTTAAAAGGGGTTATAGAAGTTATCTCTTAAACTATTAATATCCATTGGAAAGATAAAAATATTTCCTATATCATGGTAATTTTTTCATAATTTTAAGGCATTAAATAAAAAAATTTATTTATCACACCATGATAATGCATCGATTACCTCATTAATGAACGATTTAAATAAAATGAAAAGATAAGGTAAAATCTAAGACTTACACTTATCTAAAGACTATTTTATGGGAGGATTTCTAACCCTTATCACCTTAACCCTGAAATATATCATTGTGGTACCTTTAAAATCCGAAAATCATTTCATAATAATGTAACATTTCTCGACTTTCAAAGAGTGTCCCTCCTCTCCTCTTATAAAAGGCCCCCACCTCTACCACCTTATTCACACCTTCAAATCCATTTAGCTCAGCCAAACTCTACACAAATACTCTCTCAAATTCCATGTATTACTCATAGAAGCCTCACATTGTGAATAAGTCTTCCCAAGGAAGCCTTTGGATCAAATCAAAAAGAGTCACCTGATTTTAAGGAAATGTCTTCTCTTCTGTTCTTTTGTTTTATTTTGCTTTTTCAACCACTTAAACTCTTTTTATTGCATTATTTTGTAACAAAACCAGTATCTTCAATATAATTGTTTTTTTATGAGAATTATTTGATTTACACTTACACACACCTTCGTCTAATGGTTAAAGAACATATTGTTTCTGTGGGTGGCGAATTACGGCCTCACGAAACGATGATTGTTCAATATTATTTAAACACCTCTCATGGTGGCCATTTATATTTCACTATATTTATATACGATAAATATTATGTTTATTTTTTCCTTATACTTTTTTTTTATTTATGGAATACCTTTATGATTCCCATTATGGGTAAACGCGATAATTTAAATTTAGGAAGTGCAGACTACCGCCCCCTCAAAGTGATTTGAATAGTTAATGCCATATGTGGGACGTATAAAGGATGGAGTAAATAATATTATATATGATATTATAATTTAATTATAATATACCTTTATATCATTATGATTTCATTCCATTAAATATGAAATAGAAATGAATGTAGCGTTCATGCGTACGTACGGCTTACCATCTCTATGAATGGTGTATTTCATTTCTTACCTCTAAATGTTCTGTAATATTATAAATGCATGTATATACTTATATGATATATATTATATCTAACTCATGAATATAATTCTAGAGATAATGGATATTATACCACATAAACAACTTGTAATTATAAGAAGTTTATTGTTGACTCAAGTACCAAAGATCGACAAAACGACTATTATTTACTTAAATTACTACATAATGTTCATAACATGGTGATAAGTGATATAAAAGGAGTAATTAACTTGAAAAAGGTTCTTAAGAAAGTATAAATGAACTCTTTTTTATTATTCAGGTGATTAAAGAACAATCGAGTCAAGTCGAACACGACGTAAGGGATCCTACCTCTCTCTTTCTTTTTAAGTACTCTCTTTTATGTCATTTCATTTAAGGTCATATTTATTATGTTTGGGGATGTTATTTTATATTACTCATAATTTAATTTTTATGTTTATATTATTAGAGACCCTATTTGATCTCATAAATCAATTTTTGTATGTTTTATGTGGCACTGTTTGACTGACGAGTTTTCGTAAGGGATTTTTCATCTCAATTTTATTCCAGTGATATTTATGCTACATTTTCCACCATTTAATTTGAGTGCTATATGTACTGCCCATTATTCTAATCTTTGTGTAATATAATTTCGTTTATTGTTATTTACCTCAATGTTTTATAGTCCTTATTTATGGGGTGTATGTTTTGAATGTTATCCAAGTCTGTAAGGGAACCTTTCACACTCCTATTTTTAAAAAACTTATTTTTGTTTGGTCTTTTAATTTACATATTCTTATGTTGGGATATATTATTATATATCCTTTTTGCTGTAAATATTATGTCCAAGTGATGAGATACCCTTTATCTCTCTCATCAACTCTTTTTCTAAAATTTGATGTGACCTCATTAGGCTATCAAATTTTTGCAAAGGGAACTTCTTAACCCAATTTCGATTATTTGTGTCAAACCTCTGCATCTTGATTATGTCATACTATGAATATGTGTGGATGACCTCCAATTTTTTTACACTTAATATCCCTTTATGATAGGTGTATTTATATTTGCCACATATAATCATGTAATTGATTTATCCTTAATCTAAGGATACCGACGTTGTAAGGGACTTCGTCTCAATATACTTTCATTGAGATATATTTTGTTTTATACACAACTTTCTTTTACACGGTGTATAAACCCCTTTGACTTTTATGTTTATTCTAAAGGAATCTTTTTATTCAATGTTTTTTACTAAATAACAAAAAGAAATGTTTTTTTTGTCGTGCGTATGCGGAGACAACAACTTCTCCACCCCCATGACCATTATTTGAGTTTCGACTTCCTCTACAAGTGATAACATTTTTTAAAATGAAAAATAAATACCATGTTTTACATTTCTTTTATTTTGGTATTGAAAATGGTTTTATTATATCAATGTGTTCTATTGATATATTGTGATTTAAATGTGGAAATTTTATGTTTCCTTATGCATGTTTTAGGTGATACGATTATGTTAGGGTTTTTGATATGTTCAATCCTTTTCATATAAGGAATGCATTGGAATTAGAATGTGATGGGTGGAGCCCGATATAGCTCTTCGATGCATCGGTAGGTCTCATGAGACAAACTAGTGTCTTGGAATGATGCCATAAAAAAATATTATTTGTAGTCATGGAACAAGGCCTTGACTATGTGGTTATGATGGTCTGGTATTATGCATTCCATCATTATGAAAGTGGTTATTAATATTGTATTTGATTCTTCGACTAGTAGAATATCCATGTTAATAAGTAAATGGAATTATTTCATTTTACTTTTTCCATATTCTGCTGAAGTTCAAGTTTAAATGGCTTTTGTTTTAGTTATACATTTCCATAAATGTTTATGTTTATTTATGAATGTTTCTGCTATATTGTTATCCTTTCTGAGAATCTGAGCTCACCGCTTTTTATGTTTTATTTTTCACAGGATGTGAAGAAATATTATATGACTGACCTATAGGGATTGTATGACGGGGATATGAGTGTGGACTATGGAGGCTATGTTATTGTTGTTTTACACTTTATGATGTAATTTAACATTTATAAATGCACCTAGTGTTTCCAAGGCTACTAAACTAATCATTCTATCAAGACGTGAACTTTTGTGATCATTCAAATGTTACGTAATAATGCACTGACTTTGGGTAACTGGGGTCGGGGCGTTACAGTTAGTATTAGAGGCAGTTTAGTACTTACTTTGGAAGCTAGATTTAGGTAAACTCTGATTAGAGCATATAGCCCTAAGATAGGCATTGAGGATTAGTTTAGAAGAAATTACTAGAATTTTGGTATTGTAGATATTTTATGAGTTTTCTGAGAAATACACCACTGTCTAGATATGAGCAGGTAGAGGTAGAACTGCCACCGATGTACCTAGGGGTAAAACCCCAAAAACCTCTTTGAGCTAGACTCGAACCGGAACTGGTGCACGACAATAGGCCTTGCTGCACTCTTGGTTACAACACTCCCAGGGGATATGCTTAGGATAATTCACGATTTCTTAACAAACCATTATGAAGGGTTTAGGAATATATATTTCTTCAAATAAAATATTTTTATGATTATGGATTATATCCATAAACTGTTCAATTTATGTTAGGAGTTTTTCAAGTTTTTTATTTTGTATTTCGATTCATAAACTAATCTAGTTTATGCCATTGTTTAGAAATGGAGCCTACTAGAAGGAATGGAAACTGTATCAATGCATGCACTCAATGTAGGGATTTAACTCCTCCTCAAGATAATTATAGTGTAGATGGTTATACAACTGGTGCTGATCAGCTTATCACCATACTGAGACAACTCACTCAGGTTATGAATAATAACCTTACTCATATGAAGCACCCTGATCTACAATGTGGAGGATCAATGTTAGTTCCCTTAATGAGGAAACAACCACCAATATTAAATGGGAGTACACATCCCTTAGTAGCTGGGCAATGGATAAATTCCTTAGAGAAAATATTCCATACCTTGGGGGTAGTGAAAGTGAAAAGGTTATCATGGCAGTTTACCGCCTCACTGGAGATATTGATCAATGGTGGTCATTGATTCAAAACACAAAGAAAGATGATGAAGTATCAAATATGGAATGGAGTGATATAAAAGATCTTTTCTTATAAAAATACTTTCCTCGTGACCATCGAGCAGATATGGAAAATAAATTTCAGAGTCTGAGTCAAAAGGAGGATGAAAATGTCGCAAAGTATAAGGCAAACTTTTCAAGGTTATCGAGGTATGCTGCAGATTATAAATGTAACCCAAGAAGTAACATTGATCGTTTCATTAATGGGTTAAAACCATTTCTTCATAGAGCTTTAGTATCACAATATTTCTGAACATACAAAGATATAGTCTCGTGTTCTATCAATAAAAAGGAATTCTCTAAATCTTATGACAATAATGTAAAGCAATAGAAGAAAACAACGGTGAAACAAGTGACAAATAAAGGAAAAAATTGAAAGAATTATTTTCCATTATGTGATAATTGTGGGAATAATAACCCTGGTACTTGCCCAAAAATAATGGGAGTTTGTTATAAATGTGGAGAAAAAGGTCACCAGGATTGTGATTGCAAGGAAAAGAAAGAGGTTGTCAATGTTGAATGCTATAACTGTATAGAAATGAGGCACTATGCAAATGAATTCCCTAATCACCATGGAAACATACCCCAGAAAAGACCAAGGGAGCAAGGCCAATCTTATGTTGTTACTATAGTTGAAGTGGAATAATTATTGTATTTGTGGTTCTGGACTGAAGAACTATATTATGGTTATAAGAATATTGTGATATATATAATTATTTTACTCTAGTACCATTTGTTTTCATTAAGGTTTTAATATGATTAAGGTAATCATATTTTTATTATGTGACAAATAATAAAAACTTTACTTTGTTTTGGGAATCTGATGAATTGATTTTCGAATTTAGCGACATTTTAGGGAAATTCTGGATAGAGTTATTTTGGATAACTACAAAGGATGGAATGGATTAAGTTTAACTTTCAATAGTATTGTTCAATGTTAGAACATTTATGAAGATTATTTTTTGAATTTTATCATCCTATAGTTTTATGAAAAGGACAACCTGCAGGTCGGGGGATAACCCATCGCGTCGGAAAAATCTATAGGAATCGAACCCACAACCATAGTGCGACAGGCCTTTATTACCTAAAACTATACTACAGGAAGTCCCTGGTTATTACAAAATAGTTTTTCAAATATTAATGGTATGTGTTAATATTTTGAACCTTTTACGATTAGGATAAATATAATATTTTTGATTTATATTATCTTTTGAGTGAAAGATGAGTTTGTGGTAAAAATTATTTGAAGATTGAAACTCTACTTGTCAAGCATATATATACCTATATGTTATTCTATGAATAAATTAATTCTTAAACTTTAGGTAAGTGATATTAAAACAAAATGTGTTATCCTAATAACTTATGTTTTGTTGAACTGATGATATTTTAAATCAATATAGATTGAAGGCTTTGAGACCCTAAATTTTACAATTGGTTGTGATTTATTACCTCAATCACTCCCTACAAATATCTAAGTTTTTACTCAAATTATATGTCTCTAATTTCCACCAATGTTCTCCTAATTGAGATCATAATTTTTGTTGACTTTTTCATTTCCCTTTCCCTCTTATTAAGGCTAAATTTTACTATCCTTTTTTCCGATGTGGGTTTTCCACAAAGGTATTTTCTATTTTTAACCATTATTTTTAAAAAACAATTTCAAATTGCGAGGGAGAAATTTATTAAAGGAGGGGATAATGTAACCCCCCAAGATTCCATAGTACGCTTCTCTTTCAATAATGCAATATCTTGTGTTGTACGTAAGTTCGAGATTCTAACACAATGTGACCAATCAAAGTAGTTGTAATGAATAGTAATACCAACTTTTTGAAATTTTAAAAATATTATTATTCAAATTGGACTTAGTTTTGGGATTCGGAATATCAAAATTATCCTATGTTGAATTTTTCGTTTTTTTTCTTAGAGCTTCCATTTTTTTATGAATACTATAAATTACTAAACATTAATTAAAAACAACTTTTTGAATCAAAATAATTTATAGTGATAAATTATATTATTTAGTGGTTTTAAAGTATAACTAGAATATATTTTTACCATTTTATCCAATTTTGATCATTAAAATTAATTTCATTTTGAAATTGGACATAAACAATTGTCAATATTTTGATTGATATTCTTTCATAAAAACACTCTATTTGTTTTGACAACAGGAATTAATTATCAAATTAATTAATGAAACTTATATGATTTGAATTTGGTAAAATAGACATCATCTTTGAATTTGGAATATAAAATATAGCTTGGGGTTAATTTTTGGTATTTTTCTGAATAAGTTCAATTTTTGATGGATAGTGAACCCACTAAGTGGTAGTTAAAAAACTGATTTTTCGATAAAATGAAATTTTACCACTTCTGTGAATTTAATTTCAAAATTCAGACATACATGGTTTTAATTAGGAAGTAAAATGTTTTTCAATGGGATGAAAATATTTTTTGGTGAATAGTAACTTTTGAATTTTATTAATCGTGATTAGATCACATGTCCTACTAATATTGTATCACTAATGACCGCCCAAGACAATCCATGGGTCAATTTTTGAGAACCCATGGAGACACTTGGGTAAGATAATGATATTAATACCTTTTATTTAATGTAAAAAATAAAAATGTCACGAAAATGTATTGTTTTACTAAAAAACATTTACAAGGGGTTATAAATGTTATATCTTTGAATATAAATTTCCATTGGAAAGATAAAAATATTTCCAACATAATGATATTTTTTTTATTTTTAGGCATTAAATAAATAAATTTCTTTATGACACCAGGATGAGGCAGCGATTACCTCATTAATGAACGATTTAAATGAAATGAAAATATAAGGTAAAATATAAGACATAAATTTGTCTAAACCTGTTGTATGGGTGGATTTCGAACCCTTATCACCTTATCCTCTAAATATATCATTTTGGGTCCTTTAAAATCATAAAATCATTTCATAATAATGTAACATTTCATGACATTCCAAGAGTGCCCCTCCTCTACTCTTATAAAAGGCCCCCATCTCTACCACCTTATTCACACCATCAAAGCCATTTGGCTAGGGAAATATCTGCTCAAATACTCTCTAAAATTCCCTCTCTTACTCTTAGAAGTCTCAAATTATGAATAAGTCTTCCCAAGGAAGCCTTTGGATCAAATCAAAACGTGTCACCTGATTTTAAGTTAATGTCTTCTCTTATATTCATTCGTATTATTTTTATTTTCCAACCCCTTAAACTCTTTTTATTCCATTATTTTGTAACAAAAATAGTATCTAAAATATAATAAGATTTTTTTTATGAGATGAATTCGATTTAAACTTACACACACCTTCATCTAATGGTTAAAGAACATACTGTTTCTGTTGGTGGAGAATTACTGCCTCACGAAACGATGATTGTTCGATATTCTTTTAACACCTCTCGTGAAGGCCCTTAAGATGTAACTATATTTATATATGATAAATATTGTGTTTATGTTTTCCTTATTCTTCTTTATTTCTCATTTATTGAATACCATTATGATTTCCATTATTGGTAAACACGATAATTTCATTTTAGGAAGTGCAGACTAGCGCCCCCTCAAAGTGATTTGAATAGTTAATGCCATATGTGGGACGTATAAAGGATGGAGTAAATGATAGTATATATGATATTATACTGTAATTATAATATTCCTTTATATCATTATGATTTCATTCCCTTAAATACGTAATAGAAATGAAAGTATCATTTATGCGTACGTACGTCTTACCGTCTCCATGAACTGTACATTTCATTTCTTACCTCGAAATGTTATGTAATATTATAAATGCATGTATCTACTAGATATATATGATATATATGATATCTAAATCATGAATATAATTCTGTATATAATGGATATTTTACCACATAATCAACTTGTAATTATAAGAAGTTTATTGTTGACTCAAGTACCAAAGATCGACAAAACGACCGTTATTAACTTAAATGACTACATAATGTTCATAACAAGGTAATAAGTGATATAAAAGGAATAATGAGCATGAAAAAGGTTCTTTAGAAATTATAAATTAACTATAGTTTATTATTCAGGAGATTAAAGAATGATCGAGTCAAGTCGGACACGAGGTAAGGGATCCTACCTCTTTCTTTTTAAGTACTCTCTTTTATGTCATTTATTTTAAGCTCATATTTCTTCTGTTTGGGGATTCTCTTTCATATTCATCATAATATAAATTTTATTTTAATATTATTAGAGACCCTATTTTATCTCATAAATCCATTTTTGGATGTTTTAAGTGGCACCGTTTGGCTGCTGAGTTTTCGTAAGGGATTTTTCGTCTCACTTTTATTCCCATTAGATTTATGTTACATTTTCCACCATTTCCATTGAGTGGTGTATTTAATTCCCATTATTCTACTCTTTGTGTAATATAATTTCGTTTATTGGTATTTACATCAATTTTTTATAGTCCATCTTTCATGGGGTGTACATTTCGAAAGTTACCCAAGTCGGCAAAGGAACCTTTCACCCTCCTATTTTTAGAAGACTTCTTTTTGTTTTGTCTTTTAATTTACATCTTATTATGTTGGGATATGTTCTTATATATCCTTATTTATGTAAATTTTATGTCCAAGTGATGAGATACACTTTATCTCTCTCATCAACTCTTTTTCTAAAATTTTATGTGATGTCGTTAGGCTATCGAATTTTTGACAGGGAACTTCTTAAACCAATTTCAATTCATTGGGTCAAACCTCTACTTTTTGATTAAGTCGACTATGAATATGTGTGGATGACCTCCAATTGTTTTACAGGTAATATCCCTTTATGTTAGGTGTATTTATATTTTCCACACATAATCATGTTGTTGATTTATCCTTAATCTAAGGATACCAACTTTGTAAGGGACTTCGTCTCAATTTCATTTCGTTGAGGAATATTTTATTTTATACAAATCTTTCTTTTATATGGTGTATAAACCCCTTTAACTTTTACATTTATTCAATATGAATCTTTTTATATGAATTTTTTTACTAAATGGAAAAAAGTAAAAAAAAAATTCATACGTATGCGGCGACAAAGACATCTCCACCATCATGACCATTATTTTTGTTTCGGCTTCCTCTACAAGCCATAACATTTTTTTAAATGAAAAATAAATACCATGTTTAACTTTTCTTTTATTTTGGTATTGAAAATGGTTTTATTATATCAATGTGTTGTATTTATATCTTGTGATTGAAATGTGTAAATTTTATGTTTCATTTATTCATGTTTTATGTGATACGATTATGTTATGGTTCATGATGTGTTTAAACCTTTTCATTTAAGGAATGGATTGGACTTTATATGTGATGGGTGGAGCCCACTATATCTCCTTGATGAATTGGTAGGTCTCATGAGACAAACTAGTGTTTTGGCATGAGGCCTTGACAAAATCTTATTTGTAGTCTTGGCACAAGGCCTTGACTATGTGGTTATGATAGTATGGAATTATGCATTCCCTCATTATAAATGTGGTTATTGATATTGCATGTGATTATTGGACTAGTAGAATATCTATGTGAATAAGTAATTGGAATTATTTCATTTTACTTTTTCCATATTATACTAAAGGTCAAGTTTAAAAGGCTTTTGTTTTAGTTATACATTGTTTTAAATGGTTGTGTTTATATATGAATGTTTCTACTATATTGTTATCCTTACTGAGCATCTGAGCTCACCCATTTTTATGTTTTATTTTTTCCAGGATGTGAAGAAATATTTTATGACTGACCTGCAGGGATAGTCTGAAGGGGATATGAGTGTGGACTATGGATACTATGTTATTGTAGTTTTACACATTATGATTTAATGCAATATTTATGAATGTATCTAGTGTTTTCAAGGCTACTGAACTAATCTGTCTTTCAACACTTGATCTTTTGTGATCATGCCAATGTTACATAATAATGCACCGACTCTGGGTAACTGGGGTGGGGGCTTCACAGATATTCTTTTGAAATTTAAAAAATATTCCCTAACAATCATAAAGAATTTAAATAGAATTTGATTAACAATAACCTAATATAATGAAAGGTTATCATAAATTAGAAATGTTTTATGATTTAAACATCCTATAATTATATCCTTTTCATTATTATGTGTTTTTAAACTATGATAACTATTGATCACACTATGATTTTGTGTTACTGTAAATGGTTGCAACCCAAAAAAAAATTTAAGGTTAAATTCAATGCATCCCTCCCCATGAAAATTAATGTTATATAATATGGAGTGAAAACAATCATTGCGATACATCCTAATCAATCCATGAGTAATTGTAAATTTCCCAATTATTAATGGAGGGAAAAAAAATTTCCTGGATCCATTTTAAAGAAACATCCACATTCTTTTAGGGGAATAATCAATGCACTTTGTGGTGAGAAATGGATTTGTACCATTGGAAATATATTTTTAATTCTAAACTATTTAGAACATAAAAGTAAAGATGGAGGATTATCTCTTAGAAAATGAATCAACATATTGGGAGAAAATCTTATATAGTACAAGTTAATAAAAAATTGAGTCCATCGAATGGGATGAGTTGAAAAAAACTATTTTTTAGTAATTACCATCCTCATATTTTTATTTGAAAGAGGGATATTGAAGCTACAAATCTATATAATGGTTATTATATGGAACGAAATACAAAATTAAAAGGAAAATCTTAATACCATAGAGGGAATACGATTATGAATAATTTATACTCAAAGTGTGGAAGGAATCATGGAGGATATTTTATAAGGGGAACTACTAAATGTTTTAAGGGTGGGAAGAAATGTATCGAAAATATGAATATAGAGGTAATGTTAAAAAAGAGAATGATCCAACTAATTCACATCTCACAATTCAGTTTTTTGAATGAATGATATATGGTCATTATGCTAGAAAGTACATAAAACCAATGTTTAATGATGATGATCAACATCAACAATCACTTAAGATGAAAGATAAAGGAATATTTTATGAAATTAAAATGGATAAAGTTAATAATAAAATCTGGGAATAAATTTCCTTTCCCCCATTAGATGGGAAGTTTATGTCTGATTTTGTTTGAATAATCCTGAGGATAGTCTTATTGTTCATCCTTAGGTGATGTTTTATGTGATTTTATCATTATTCTTGGATATTATAATAATAAAATAATATTTTATGTCCAATTAGTTAATAGATGAACGTAAGTGTCACATAAATTTTTTCTGTATAAGATAAGATCATAGTTATGGAATATAGGTTGAGTCATATTTTAGAAGGGTTATTAAGTTAAAAATTTATGGGTTGTTTAAGTAAAACATAAAATAATGTTATGAAATTAATGTATTATATCAAAAAATCAGTACTCATGCTTATTGGATAACATGTTTTTTATGGTGATTGAAGATAAAAGGGTTTACTTATCATGGATCTCATGATCTATTAGTACTTGAGGAATGAAAAAAAAAACTCTAACTCATTTCATAAAAAAATAGATAAAGTGGAAATCTATCAAGGTACAACCAAAGGATGACATTGTGCATATGAAAGAGAATAAAATAAAGTATGTAATAATTATCTTGAAATTTCTTCATCTCTAGGGAAAAAATCATGAAACCAAAAAGTTTATCCCATTACCTTTATTTCAAATAAATCATATGGTCCTTTAGATCGTCACATATTTATGGTTTTGTGATTGTTATGATTCCCCTAACAATGTTAAATTTCACTCTCCATCAAAACATGATGTATATATGTCTCTTCCAATTTTAAGTCTTTAATTCACAAAGATGTTATGCTTTGTATAAATCTAATTAGATAAATATTTGGGTAACAATTATGATACCTAATTTACGTTTATAATAGAAGTTTTAGTATTCATTTTTACGATGTGGGTTTCTATGAAAGAAAAATTAACATATTAATCCATTGATATCCCAGAAGAATTTAGAGATAGAAGTTCATTTTACGGGGGCTATAATTCTACATCTTGAGACTTTTGAAATTTTTTTTTTGAATTTATTTAATCTTTTGATATTTTTCATTTCATAAAACACTAATAATAAGATATTTTATATTAAGGAACTATTTTTGTCTTATATTATACGCAACATGAATTTAATCATACACTACATAAAAAACAAATTTTAGCTTGATCAATATGGACCACTGAGGTAATATTTCATTACATGCAATAATGATTTTCTTCAATGGGTTGAATAACATGCAAGAATTACTTTTACTGACGAAAAATATACTATTAAAATATTGTTATTTAATATTATATGAGATTAACTAACTATTAAATTATTTTTTATTAATAATATAATGTTTTTAATGAATATAAATTATTTACAAAAACATAAGGAGAATTTCTATGTTACCAATTAATTTGAAAGGAATATGAAAACAAAATGAATATATTGGAAAATATTATAATTTTTATTATTAAAAACTTATTTTAACTGATTAAATTAAATTAATTATAATTATTTAGGGATATTAAAGTTATATATATTTTACATATTCAATTAAATATATTTTATATTAATCCAATTGATTTTATAGATATAAAATACGAACAACCCCAAGATTATGCATAAAAACATATATTTTTATAAAATTATTTTTGGCATCATTTATTAGGGATTCCATTTTAAATAAATTTTTTGTAACCATTATATATTCAACATTTTAACTTATAACCATAAAATGAAAAAAACATAATTATGTCCTGATTTTTTTTATTTTTCGATAAGGCTTTATTTTATAATGAATATTTAAAAATAAAAAATTTCATTTCAAAAATGATTTTATACTAATTTATTTGTAATGAAAAATTATATTTTAAATTTTTTTCAAAATTTAACTAATTAATCCACATTATGCCATTATAATCAATTTCATTATGAAATTGGGTAAAAAACATAGAATACTTTTGGATGTTTTTACATTAACGACACAAAGTGTCATCCCATTACCGGGATTAAATTTAATTTTTTTCCTATATTAGTGATTTTAATCTAGAAAATGGATTCAAAATTTGGATTAATCATAACATATAATTTCTAATATTGTCATCTTAGTTTTTTACCTAAATGAATAGTGAATGCACTTAAAATTAATTATAGTGATTAAGTGTACTAGTGAATAAACCATATATTTAAGGGCCCAAATGACATATCAACTTGTCCAAAACCAGTGTTATGGAAACATTTCTGCCATTAACCTTCAAGTATTAAGGTTTTTTGTTTGATTATGACTTTTTATTTTTAAAATGTTTGTTTTGACTAATAAGTTTTTAAAAATTCCATGTGTGTTCTTTCCCTTCCCTAAAAGCGCCACAACCTCTCCCTTTTGTTTATACCTCTCAAGCCACTCTGGTTCAACTAATATATACCCAATCCACTTACCAACATTACAAAATTACCCCTAAAATCCTCCATTTGGGTAGAAATTAATCTAATTATTCCTTTGTACACAAACCAAAAGGAGTTACTCAATTAAGATATAATACCTTCTCTCAATCTCGGTTCTTTAATTTTCATTCTCCACCCCTCTATAAAATTTATTTATTTTATAAATAACTATATTCTTAAATATACTTGGATTTTTTTATGGTAATTTCTCAACATAAACTTACAAACACATCCATCTAATGAGTATTGGACATATTGTTTATGTGTACAATAAACCACCACCTCATTAAATGATGGTTGTTCAGTTTTTCCTTTTCCACCTATCATGGTAGGTATTATGATGTTAAAACCATTAATATATTTCATATTTTATATTTATCATGTCATTATTCTTATTTATTCCATTTAAAACATATACCACTTTACTTTCCATTTCGTGTAAATGTGTTAATTTTTTTAGAAAGTCTGTATTACCGCACCAACATAGCAATGAGATTTTTTCACACACTAAGTCGAATTTTTAAGGATGGTTTTGGTGAAAATATATTATATATATTATATAATAATGATACTATAACAATGATATATATACATATATAGATACTTATATTTCATTTTTTCATTCATTTCATACTATAATAAAAACATAAATAATGTTCGTGAGTACATACATCTTAACGTCTCCATGAATGGTGTATTCCATTTTATACTTATAAATTATATAGATTATAATAACAAAAATATACTACATATAAAATATATTCATATCATGGATTAAATCCTGGATAACAGGATATAATTATAATGACCAATGATTTAACAAATTAAGACACATACGAAGAACAAAGGGAATATTACCTAAAGTGAAACCTTAACATAGGATTATTATCAATAGAGTAATATAAGATCTCAATAAAACAATATATTGTATTAGATATAAAAATATGGTTCTAGAAATTTTTTATAATAAATTATTATTTAAAATACAAATGGTTTGTATGAGTATAGAGAGAGTCAAGAAAAATGGTAAGGGAGTTTTATCTCAATTATTATTTCCATGAGATACATGATTTACTCCCAAACCATTCATTTTTTTCTCCATAAAATTCCCATGAATTTATTCTAAGATAATTATACATAAATTTATGGGTATTTAAATATCCAATTTATTATATTTATCTCACGGTGACTATGTTTCAAATGTTACTAAATTAGTAAAATGATTTTGTATCAATTTTACGTCTTTTTGACAAATTCCATGTTATTCACCTATATTATTTCCATGAGGTATATATATTTCCTTATACATGTTATATAATAAATATATTTTTATTAATTATGTTTTCAATATTCATTTTATTATATTATGAAAAATTTGGAATATGGTTCAAATTCAACTAGTAGTAAAATTTTATTTGAATATTTTCATCACTTTTCAAGATTTTCTATGATTATGCTTCATTTGATGAAATAATATAATAAATATCTCTATAACACGCATGAATCCCCTTTTTATACAACTATTCATGATATATTCAGGTATTGGAACCATGTTTCCACACTTTTGTACCGAAGATTATGAAAAATGTTTTTTTATGAATGTATAAAATTACCTCTCTCAATGGTTAGAAATTTAAATTCCATCATATTAATGTTTTCTATTTATGGTTTACATGAATATAATATTATTATAGTATAATATTGAAAAAAATAATTTACCTTTTTTTCCATTTACAAATTTTTTCTAATGAATCTTCATGTTGCATTCCAAACTATGGTTTGTTTCGGAGTTTTTTACTGTAAAAATTGAATGTTCTCTTTACCTAAAAAGATAAGTATAGATTTACTCACCATCATTTCGGTGAATCGTACATTGTATGTTTTAATGGTTAATCTTTTAATAAATATTTTTCGAAATGTTATTTTCAACTAAATGGCTTCCAAAAAAATTTCAATATTATATAATAATTTTTCAGGGAATATTGTTTTCAAATTTTTTTCTAGTTTCTTTTATAATATTTCAAGGAAATTTTTTTCAAGATTTTATCAAAATTTATTTATTTGAATTAAATATATTTGAATTGAAATGGGTTTAAAAACATTTTCATGATTTATATATAAGTTTTAAATGTTTTTCAGTGAAAATGGGTTTTAAAATGTTTTGATTCTTATTATGTACATTTTCAAGGAAAAAGGTTTTCAAAATGTTTTCAAGATTCTTTTAAAATTATTAAATTATGAAGGTTTTAAAAACTGATTTTACACTTATTTTTTGTTTTTTAAATTATTTTATAAAAATTGTATTTCAAAATGTTCTTATTATTTAAAAAATGCAATTAATGATGAAAGGTTATTTCCCTCATGAAATGATTTCATAATATCTTTACAAGTCATTTTCTAACAAATATGGAATCAATTGATGGTCCTCATTCCATTATAATAAATGTTCCAAAGAATTCATTTATAATATTTATTGAATGGATTATGTTTTTAAGAAATTATTCTTATAACAACAATTTATCTTCCATGGGTTATATTATTATTAAAAATGAATCTTTTCACAGGTCATGATTTTGAGGAAATGGTTATAAAACCTGTAAACATTTCCACATGTTATAATATTATTTCATGTTTATGATACCCATTTAATTTCATGGGTTATAATATGATTGTTTATTATTTTTTGGGACCATTATGAATTATGTCATTATGATATGTGTGGGAACAATATCTACCTACAATGCATTGGGTAGTGATACATATTTTATGAGATCAAATGTTACACGAGAAGGCATCTGAATCCCAATACAAAAAAGTACACTAGAGGAAATTCAAATAATAATGAATGATGGTACACATGAGGAAATACCAATCCCAAAATAAAATGGTATACAAGAGGGAATTTTATTCACAAAACAATAGGGTGCACGGGAGACATCCCAAACATGAAATAAGAGTGTACTTAGGAGGGGATCCCAAGCCAGATATAAGTACACGGGTGGTTAACCCAAGTCTAACATGTTATAAAGTACTTGGAATGTTTCCTTTAAATAAGGATATTATATTCTTATGTTTCTATAGAAATCCATGTTTTATTCCTATGTTACTATTTCATGGATTATATTTTATATTTCTATATGATTCCGGTATTATGAACTTCCAATCATTATTAGAATCTATAATATGCAAGGTATGATCCTAAAGTGATATGATCACATTCTATAATATATTTTACATGTTATTATTATTAATTTCCTTTAGTTAACGTTACAGATTATATAATCTCACCCCATTTTTATGTTTCATATCCTCATGTTATGATAAAATAATTTTGGGTGAAGTACAAAAAGTGGAGGTCTTTTGAGGATTTTCATGACCATCAAATCAATAAAAGAATTTGTTTCCATATATCCAAAGACACTAAACTACTATAGTCTTTAGGGATATATTTTATAATGTACTGAATAGTTGTCTAAGTTGATTCAATATTCATGTATGATAAGCCTCATTTAGTATAGTTATACCTCATTATTGGTAAAATATTTTACCATAAACATTAATCTTTGAAATAGCGGTATTTTCAAATAAAAATATGATTTGTAACAATGGGAATTTATATAGATTTGTATTAGGGAAGGTGTTGTCTGATTTTAATGGATAATAATTTTTAAATAATTTATGGGATTAGGTTCCTTTTTATATGTTATGCTAAGGACACACATGGAATTAATTAAAGGAATAAATACAATATATATATATATTCATTAAAATAATGTGTGACCCATACACCCAAAATTTGAAGTTAAAATTTTATTGAATCGATATAAACTCAATAAATTAATTTTAGTCAAGTTATATATACAATTTATGGCTTATCCCTATGTTAAACCACATTAAACACATTTTAATCTTAAATGTGTTACAATAAATTTATACAATGATAACAATATTATAAGGCCAAACAAGAGAACATATAATGACAAATGTATATGATAATTCAAAATTTGAAATACATTTTATCTATTGATATTTATATATGTTAACGAAATTAATTTTAATATAAGTAAACCTAATGCATCTAAACAATTTATTGGAAAATTCCAGATTTAAGAGTAATATACATTTCAACATGAAATTAAGTGAAATTTTTAATTCCATGATCTTTTTGGATAAATATTAAATAAAAGATGATTTTATATTTTTGGAGATAGTAAAAAATTTAATATTCCAACAATTCTATTAAATGAAACGACGATTTTTTTTTATTAAATTTGTATTAAATATAAAATATCTTCACAAAAGACAGGTTGGGGTTCCCATATTCAAAATAATGTTTAAAAATTATATTTGGCACATTAAATATAAATTTTTCCTAAAAAACCATTTATTCAATATCATAAATCCATGTTTTATAGAAATTTTAAATCCTTATACCACAACTTTATCCCAGCATTACCAATTTTACCAGGTAACAAATATTTATCATCGTTACTTTTTATAAATACATTAAATTATATTTATACTATTATATTATAATAAATTTTATGATTAAAAATATGAAACCTATTTTAAATGAGTAAATTTATATAATTTTAAAAAATATTTAAAATAAGTACGTGTATCACAATGAAATCCATTTTTAGAAAAATGAATTTAATTCTTAAAATGTATTTTTTATTAATCCATGTCTAGTAAAAAAATTAAAGGAATGCAATAATTTTTTTTTGAATATATAATATTTATACATGATTAATATAATGAATCTTTTGGTAGTTGTCTAATTATTTAAGATAAAAATGTACCAAGAATATAATTTCTTTTATAAAAATTGATTTTAATACCCATAAATTAACTAATATAAAACTCATGTATAATAATGAAAAATATGTAATTAATTATTTTATAAATATATAAATAAACCTTATAATATAATTTTCCTTTGAGTTCTAACATTTTGGACACCTTGATTTCCCTGGGGTTGTTTTTGTTTGATAAATTTTCATAATTTTCATGTGTATTTATATATAAATGAACCTATTGAATATAGATATTAAAAAAATATAATTATTCTAATTTAAAATGAATTTAAATGAGGGTATAAAAAAAATTCAACTATTCAATAAAAACAAACTGGTCATTAAAATTTTAAAAAATTACCCAATGATAATTTTGATATGCTGATTTCAAAAATCCTTTCCATTTCATAAAAAACTACTTATAAAATTATATAAACATAATTATAGAGTTAACTCATAAAAATATTTAAAAACGTTTTATATAAAATATATAATTGAATTAAAAAAATTACATCACTGAAAATTGGGAACATATTTATAATGAATCCATCAAGGAATTATAATTATATGAAACCTTTATAGAATTTTTTACATATTGTGTTATTCAAATTTATAACTTGAATTTAGTGGTTATGATAAAAAATTAATATTTTTAGAATTATATTTTTATCTCAATTTTAATAAATCTCATTGTTGTATGTTATGAAAAGAATCAGGCATTGTATTCTATTAAAAAAAATTATTTTGGGGTGTAATATTCTCCTTGGCCACAAAATAAATTTTGTCCTAAAATTGTTTATTTTAGAAAAAACATGTTCAATACATAAAAATGAATTTTTTTAAATCCCATAGATTATAAATTAATAATAAAACATATTTTGAAAATTGGAAGATGGATATGTAAATAGTTACCAAAAATAACACATAACCTGGTTCCCATATGAGGAAAACAATTGCGAGATGTGAAAATGTACAAATGAAGAAGAAAAAATAACACCCAAGGAATAATAGAGGGTGATAGTGAGCATGATCATTAGAATGTTAATGATCCAAAACCCATAAATCAAAATTGAATAAAAAGAACCATCAATTCATCATAAATGAGGTTTGTATGATACTATTTTTATTTCATGATCTTTTCATTGTGTTGATAATTATTTTATTATCAACATAAAGTACATGAGAAAATATACATACTTTATTTTTTTATTTCAAAAGAATAATTTTATCCATCACTTTCTCTTTTATTGATTTTCTATTCTATCTCATCTATATCACCCAAATTTATATATCCAAATGATTTTTTTTCATTCTTAATGAACTAAAATTAACTTTTAAAGAAGAATTAGTAATTACTTATATCTCAATATATTTACCGAAAAACAATTATTATCACAAGTTATCTGGTCTGAATTAATCATCATTTTATAAATATATTTATTAATTTATAAAACCTCAAAAATAACACCCAAAGTACAACGTAAACCATTCCATAAATAGTTATCAATAATAATAATCTAAATTATGTTTTACCGAAATCAAAATCCAAAAAATCAAAAAGGATATATCACATAACATACCAAGATCATGATAAATATTGTCCGAAAATTATATAAAGTATCTCATAATGTCACACAGAAAACAATTTTATACAATGAAAATATATTTTATTCAAATTTGATAATCCTTTCCCAAAATTACATTAATTACCATAAAACCATAATAAAAGCATAAATGATTCCAAAAATTAACACTACACAAACATTCCAATATATTCCATAAATCCAAAAATAGTAGTAAAATTCATCAAATATTTTATAAATGAATTTTTCAATAAATAAAATATCAGTTTTAATGTTATAAATACTATCTAATTTACATTTTCAAATTGAATCATATCATTGTTTATACTAAACCTTATTATTTAAATATCATGCACATATTAAGGGTTATCTATCCCGAAATCATATATTTTGCAAAAATATCACATTATATCTTTTATAGCTTACAAGTACAATTTAATATAATTGTGAAAATACTTAATTCAAAACTATTGTTGAACAATCCTTAAAAGTTTTATATTTATTATAACTAAAATATCACGAATAAATAACTTCTCTATGATTCCAAAAAAACATTAATACTTCAAAAATTATACTTCAATTAATAACATAGAATATGAAATTCCTTTTTCTTGGAGTTATCCCTTGTACTAGGGTATTCACTCGAATAATTCCAATGATCAATTCACATAAGAAATTTAACTGTATTTGGAACATTAGAATGAAAAACATTTCAATCCATCACACTCTTCATTTTTATCAAAAATTAATTACATTATTCCAATATTATCCATATGAAAAACATCAACTCTTTCCTTTTTGTAATTCTATTGGATTCTTCATCCAAAATTTACATCATGTTGGACGATGACTATTTTTCCATTCATGAACTTATGAAAATCAATATATCTATTATTATTAATATCATGAAAATCCTAAAAGATTAAGTTTATAATTATATAACATGATAACTAGTTAGGAATAATAAAAATATTTCTCATCCCAACTCAAATTTAATAAGGATTTTTATCAAAAAAATCATTCAATTTTCAGTAAAATTCAATATTAACCTCAATTTCACCAATTCTAGCCACTCACAAAAACCAAAAATCATTCTATGAGAAATTATAATCATACTGGTAAATTGAAAAATACTAATATGATCTCCAAATCAAGAAACAATTTTAATTTAATACACCTTATGTTTAAGCTAACTCATTCATAGTCATCATTTATTTGGAACCTTTATAATGGTTCCCAACGAAAATGTGAATAGTCACATGCATATTCACTAATAGTGTCAAACTAGGTTCATAGTTATGGCCCATTTATATAAAGTATAATTATGGAAAAATATACTCATCCCACTATTTTTTAAGTTACTACCCCTTGATTCATCAAATCCAAGATGATTTCCACTTGTTGAATTCATACATGAATATATTATAAATGATACCACAGAATCTCTACTATATCAAAACAATAACATGTTGTCTTATACTCTGGATAATCATTATTTCTTTCAACAATGTTTTCTAATATTAATATATAAAAATTAACTGAAATATTATATGATATCAACTAATGATTCTAAATCAAAACATATATAAATAAATCATCATTTGAGATGAATATAAAAAATTTATCATGATTACACATGCCCCAAAACCATATAGGTTTTTTCTATTTGGATTGCAGACACAAAAATATAATTAATCAAAGGATCTTCACAATATCCAACATTGTTCATTATACTTTTACCCTTTTATAAATATCAATCTTAAACCCATCTACAAAATACTATGGAAGAAAAAAATAAGAATGTTTAAGCTCATATACCTAATAATAGAAAACTACGAAAATATAAATCATTGATTTTACCAAAGAATAAGTTTATTAGAACATAATGAAAACATAATTGGGTAATACCCAATTAATTAAATTTCTTTCATTCTGAATCATTATATAAGGCTCTATCATATCAAAAGATAATATTCAGAAGTGTGTGGAATCATCAATTATAATTCATGAGTCATGTGATCATATCCTAAACATATGAATGTATATATACATAAGATTATAAAATTTTGAAAATTTATAAATAGAAGTAGGAACACTCATCATCTTTGTGACCAGAAATTATGTCCCCATATAAATGCATGTAACTAAAAATTGGTCCATAAATAAACTAATGGACACAAATCATTGTCTATGAATAAAAATGTGGAAAATATAACCTGGTACTAACATAAATATATGGACCTGAAACTACATCCATGAATAATGTTATGAAGAAGAAGTTAGTTTCATTCATTAAATAATTATATCATGAGTTATCCATATTTACCCACTGCATAAGAGACTCATAATATACCCACTCATCGCATAACTATAAACAAAATTTATTTTCTACAATATCATTTTAACATTCATTATTTCATATTCATAAAACATGTAAAAATAATTAGTTACATGAAAACAAATCATCGTAATATTAAAACTTATATATAAATAATTATTATGTTATAATAGGACCATATATCATGTTTGGACTATAAAACATAAAATAATGTTATTATAGATAAAGAATTCCATTAAAAGTTCATATGAATATTTCTCTAGTACATCTTACTTTTTAATTTTGAAATAACATTATAAAATCAAAACATTTCCAAAATATAAGGAAATTATTTTTATTTGAAAATAGAAATGGGTGAATTTAAGGAAATGATTAAATCATTGATTAGTTATGAGGGTAATAGATTATTTCATGTCTTAATCATTAACAGAATGAATATATTCACACCTTATGTAAAATGGTACCGTATTATGAAACTTATATGTATATTATTTTCAAAAGTTTTTTTGTAAAAATTAAACCATGTGTTAAATTAATTTAAAAATTCATTAAAAAAAGTTAAAAAAAATTATTGAAAACATTTACAAAAATATGGATATGGAAAAAAAATTCAAATTAAAGAGGAAAAATAAGGAAATATTCTTTTAAAATATTTTTTTTAACATTTTTTTTGAAAAAAGAGAAAAACTGGTAATAAGATATTAAAATTCGAGAAATAACAATATTATATGAAACATAAAAGGTTTTTCTCGTAATAATTTCATTTAAATTTCCTCAATGTAATTTTAAGAATAATCTGTCACAATTAGAATGAGATTAAATCAAAAATTTCTTAAATCATTGGTAAAATTTGAATCATATTCCTCATGAAACAATAAAATTAAATGAGTCTTTAAATATTATTAAAAATTAATAACATGATATAAAATATCAATGGGATTTATATACTCCTCATAAATGAATATAATTTCATAACAAAACAAATGTCTCAAGGAGGTCAAATTGATACAATAAACCAATACCTCATTAGTAATATCTAAATCAAAACCATACAAAATATAGAAAATTGGATTCATTTTTAAATCTATATAATTATAATGATTATAATTTAAAAAAACATTCATGTGAAATATATACACCACCCAAATGAAATAATTTGTCAATATTTCATAAGACTTAGAGGAATATAAGTGAGATGAGAAATGCTTACCTCATATATCATTTCATTTTGTTGAAATTTAAAACTCATTTATTACATATACATATATTTTTTAAATATATTTAATAACCACAATCATATATATATAAAATTATATGATTTATATATAACATATTATATACTATTAATTAATAATTCCATATTAAAATCACTTTTTTTGGATGATAACTACTCTATTTTTCTTAAACGTTTCAGTTCAACAGACATGATCCATGTAATTTGATCATGGATAAATCAAATTTTTAATTTTAATGATGTAAATATTATCAAATTACTCAATATAAAATGATTTATAACTATTGACATAAATCGATAATGATAACTTAATTACATCACTACAAGGATACTATAGTTCATACATATGCATGTGTGATGTTTTTAATGTTTGATGGATAGAAAAAAATTATTAATTATCTTTTACATAACTATAATAATATATAAATTATAATATATTTAAAGTAAATGTATTATTATTACAATTAAGTCTTATTGGTGATGAAAAATAAAGCACATACCTTTGGGGTGGTGTTAGACCACCCATAATCATGACTGATGTTTTCATTTCCCATATGATTGAAAATAGTTGTAAAATGATTTTTACAAAAAAATAACAAAAATTATCTTCATTTATTTTACCGAACTAATTTTTTTATATTTTAAAACATATATTTTGATGAGTTATAAGAAGAAATATATTTGAAAGTAATATGTTAAGAGTTACCCCCCAATGTTTTGAGACATCTTTTGGCTTCCAACTTAATCCATGGAAGGTTTTTATTTTTGAAAAAAATAATTTCTATAATTTGGTGAAGTAATATAAAATTGTTATATATTATGTATATTCTAAGTTAAAAGGGTCAAACTTTGTGAATAAGGGATGAGAGTAGGATACATTATATATGGGAGGGAATGATACACATGGAATTACTTAAAATATTAAATAATATATACATTATAATATTGTAATGTGGAAAAAAAGGAACAAAAAATTACAATATAAGATGTTATATAATATAAATAAACTCAAAAAATCAAATTAATATTTTTTAGAGAAATTATAATCCTTATACAAATGTGAAACCACATTCAACCCACTTTATCATAATTGTGATAACATTATTTTTGACCATTATAAAATAATTATATGATAAAAAATAAAAGGATCCATATAATTCTTTTGGATATATCCATTCTAAATTTTGAATCCACTTTATATTATGCAATTAATATAGGTATCATAAATTACTTTTATTAAAACTATAAATAGTACATGAAAAAATCGTTTTTAGGAAAATACCTATTTCATGAGGAAAAATAATTACAAATTAAAATCAAGTAATAAGTTTCGTTATAATAATTTGTACAGTTAAAAAATATATTTTTCATATATTTTATTTGCTAAAATATTAATGGTGTCTTTCTAATATTTAATTAAATAAAAAGACCCAAAACTAGTTTTAAATTTCAAAAAATTATTATCGATCACCACAAAAAATCATGATTTTGTTCCAAAGTTAAAAAAATAATAATAAATTATTTAAATCCTTTAAAAATTCTTACTCTAACACCACTCATATAATAGGTCAAGTGAATTTTTTTATATTTATATTAAATCATCACCCTATACATTTACTTCTTTTTCAATTATAAAAATCCATATTAGTTACAGTTATTCAAAATGACCGAAAATAAAGTTAACCTTATTTAATTATACTAATTATTATATTAAAATAAATGGGAAAAATTTAATTCCATATATTTCTAAAGTTATTAAAATTTTACTCAAAATAACTGTGAAAATTTCAAGAAAATTAGTTTTTAGAAATATTTAGTTTAAGAATAAAATTTGATTTATTCTTTTACCATTCCTAGTAAAACCAATGAAATGAAAGTTAAAATTATTGTATTGAATATTTTATATATAAATTTTATTAATATAATTATAAAAATTATATTTATTTAGTTAATTATGGTAAGGAAATATTTACATGAAATATTTATTAGACAAATATAAGGACTTAGTATTAAACATTACATGATTTTGAATTAAATGAATAATTCATATTGAGGATCTTTTATGGTTTAGAGTTTTAGAGAATTATGGAATAACTATAACATATCCACATGAAAATTACATGTACACACTACTACTCAGTGTCCAGTAATAAATAAATATAAACTCTTAAAAATAATCATGTCTAGATCCATGTTTTAGATATCATGACATTCCCTAGATCCCATCTATGACCATATTCATCTTTAAGTCTTTTTTAAAATATTTCAGAAAAATTAGATGATCATAAAAAGATTAGAAATGGTTATAAAATAAGGAAAGGAAACATTAACCCATTAATAAATAAAAATAAATGAAAACAATACTTTTTAATCATAACATACCTCTTGAAATCATAGGATTTATGAATAATATACAGAAATCAAGAATCCTAAAGGTAACTTATGGAAATCAAAACATACTTACATTTTAGCTATCACAAATACATAGGGTGTAACATTTGGAATACCCATCATAGTATATTACCTAAATCTTTTATGAGAAACATGAACATTTTCCTCTGTCACTTTACCCAATGCATTAGAGAGTTATCTCTGGCTCACCCGCCCGAGGTTTATCATGGAACCACCCGTATACGTAGTCATTCCCAAGAACCATAACATATTCATAATATATAAAACAAATATAAAGGAAATATAACACTTCCACATTTCAATCCTAATATATCATTTAAATATATTGACATAAAATAAACCATTATCAAACCATTTTCAATAACATTTAAAACAATTAAGAAAGAGATTTTTTAATCAAAACGTCTCATACCACATTGAAGATTTTAAATTAATTATCATTAAAAAAACTTAACATCCATATAAATAAATCCTAAAAAACCATTTGAAAACATGGATAATAATGATAAATATTTAAGAGAATAAATCATTATAACATTTAAAATGATATTTTAGTAAAAGAGTTTTTTAAAAAATTAGAGATGGTTAAATACAAAACACTGGGGAATAACATTTAATAAGAACTTTAACATATCATGAGAATAAAGGGAGTGATGATATTATAAGGAAAAGGATAGTATATACATCATATAAATGTGAATTGGTGCATAATGATAATGATGTCTCAATGAAATGTAAATTGAGACAAAATTCCATATAAAAACTTTATCCTTAGATTAAGGATAAATCAATTAGATAATAATATGTGAAAAATAAAAATACACTAAATATGATTGGATATTTAGTGTAAATAAATCATAGTAAATTAACACATGTTCATTGACAAAAAAAACAAACGACTTTGATATTTAACTCAATGAATAAAAATTCTGTTAAAATTACTCTTACCACGTTAATATCGATGACACAAGAATTTATCAATGGATTTATTATGTGTATCAAACGTATATTTGCAAAAGGGGAGTGAAAATTAGAACATAAATAAATATTTATTTATTCCACACATAATCATAGCATGACATAATTAATAATTAGAAGATTAACCCAAGGAATTGAAATTGGGTTAAAAGGTTCCATTAATGATTTGGTAACATATTAAACATACAACCTATGAAAGAAGAGTCATAAAATGAAGATGTAAATACCCTTAAATTTTTGTATATCACCCAATGAATACAATCATGGTCAGTAAACACACCATATAAATGTAAATAGTGTAAAATATAGCATGAATCTCACGGGAATAAAAAGTGAGACGAAAATCCCTTACCACGTTGTAATCAATCGAGTCGTATGACCAAAATTTTACAAACACCAAATGATTCACATAATAACATGAATATAATGATTCTAATGATAATATATATTAAATGGAATTACATAATATACCACATGAAATAAATTAGTGGTGAATAATGGAAATGACATGGAATTAAACGTAAGATAGGAAACCCCTTACCACGTGTCTGACATGACTTGTTCGTTCTTTGATCTTCTTGAATAATAAACTTAATTAAATTTATTCTTTATTAATAACCTTTTTCAAGTTTATTATCCCTTTTATATCACTTATTATCATGTTATAAACCTTATGAAATCATTTAAGTTAATAATGGTCATTTGGTCGATATTTAGTACTTGAGTCAAAAATGGACTTATTATAATTACAAGTTTTCCTTATGGTCAATAGTCCATTATCCCCATAACTATATTAATGATTTATATAACATATATATTGTATATATCCAGTATATATATGTATTTAAAATATTATATCACATTTAAAGGTAAGAAATGAAATGCACCGTTCATGGAGACAATAAGTCGTACGTATGCATGAATGCTACATTCATTTCTATTTTGTATTTTAGTGGAAATAAAACATAATTATACATAGTTATATTATAATTCCAGTATAATATCATTATCCACATCCCCTATACATCCCACATATGGAATTAATGATTCATATCACTTTGAGGTGGTGGTAGTCCGCACTTCCTGAAATTAAATTATCGCGTTTACCTATAATGGAAATTATAAAGGTATTATATAAATGAAAAATATAGAAAAATAAAGAAAAAATAAACATAATATATATATATATATATCATAAATAAATACAGTTCCATCATAATGGCCATAATGAGAGGAGGTACAAGATAATCGAACAATCATCGTTTTGTGAGGCATTAGTTTTCCATCCACAGAAGAATTATGTTCTTCACCCATTAGATGGAACAGTGTGTAAGTGTAGTTCAAATACTTCTTATAAAAACATTGTAGAATATTTAGGATACTGTTTTTGTTATAAAGGAAAGGAATAAAAATATTTTAGGTGTTGTAGAAGTAAAATAAAAGGAAAAAATTTAAGAGAAAATGATACCTTTAATTCGGGTAACTCCCTTTGGTTTGAACCAAGAGGACTTCTTGAAGTGCCTTCTACCTAATATAAGGCTTCTAGATGTAATATATGGATCGTGAGAGATTATTTGGGTACGGTTTGGATGAAAAATTTTTCTTGAGAGGTGTGTGGAATGGGTAATACGTGATAGATTTTTATATGGGGAGGAGGGGTCCTTTAGAAAAGTGTGAAAATATTATTTTATTATATAATAATTTTCAGTTATTAATGGTCCAAAACTTATTAAGGTCAAAGATAAGATGGATCGTGGTCTAAATAAATTCATCTAATATAAATTGGACTGGTTTTGGATGTTATTTTAATATTTATAATCTTATTTATTTAACTGATTTATTAATGAGGTAAACACTGCATTATTATTGTGTAATAAATAATTTATTTTATTTTATATCTAAAAATTATAAAGAAATACCATGATTTAGTAAATACTTTTATCTTTCCAATTAATATTTCTAATATAAATTATAACTTACATAAACCTATTTAAAAATTAATTTACTAAAATATATTCATTTTTGCCATTTTTGTCTTTACTTTAAATTAATTAATCTAAAGTGTCATTGTGAATCTTAAGTGGCCCCATGGGGTCCCAAAATTGACCCATCGATTCCCATGGTCTTCCATGACTAATAAAATATGATTAGTATAAGTGTTAATGTAATTATATATTATTATAACATACTTTTACCTTCAATTACCATATTTACCTATAACTGCGTTAAAAAAAAGTCAAAAATTACTATTCACCAAAAAATTATTTTCATTTAATTGAACCAAATTTTACTTAATAATAACAACCACGTATGTAATATATTCAAAAAACAATTCACAAAATATGTAAAAAAATTTAAATGAATAATTCTATTTTTTAACTTCTACTTAGTGGATTCACTATTCTTCAAAATTTTAAATCTTTTAGAAAATTATCAAATATTCAGCCTAAGATTTATTTTATATTTTGAATTAAGAAATGATTTTTATTTTACAGAATTTAAAACATATAATTTGTGTTAATTAATTTAAAATTAATTTCCATTATCAAAACAAATAGCGTGTTTTTAAGAAACAATATCTATCAAAATATTGACACTTGTTTTGTCAAATTTCAAATTAAAATTAATTCCAATGACCACCCGTTGATTAAATCATAAAAATATAATATAATTATAATTTAAAAACAATTAAAAATATAATCTTTCAATATAAATAAATTATATTAAAAAGTAGATTTGAATTAAAATATAGTATTTTTCCCTATTCATCAAAAAAATGAATATTATCAGAATAATTCCAAAATTTTACCCAAAGTAAATTTTGATGTCCCGATTATATAAGAGAATATAATTTTGTCAAATGGAACATATACAAGTGACCAAAACTATATTTAAAGAGGTTTCTCCATTAAAAGGTAGTAAATCATCCCTTTAAAGTAAATTATGATTAAAATTATATATATTCACATTTTTGGCCTCTAAAATTTATTGAATAAGTGTAAAAACAAATAAAAACAAGTATAATAAATTTTAGTTAGTTATATTCATTATCACCATTACAAAGGTTAGGCATTAATTACCATTTAAAATAATAATTTTATATTATTATTTTTCAATATGACCCAAAGTTGTGTGCAACGTAAGATTTCAAAGAAACTCATTATTGTGTAACGGGTATGCTATCGAACATAGCATACCCTTTCAAAGTAAATTTAATAATTAATGTAAAAATATTAATAAATATGAAAATTTTATATAATTTATTTACCTGGGATGTTACATCCTTCCCCCTTTTGGGAATTGGATCCTTGTAATTTTAAAAATGTGCTTGGAAACATCATTGAAAGTCCCCAAATCAGAAAAAGTGTAAAAAATATCACATTAAAAGAAATAAATATATATAAAATGGTCTCCCAAGATAATATATTTTATGATTCCATGAAAACATGGATATGGGAGAGAAACCAACTCTCATAGATTAATAGAGAGTGATAGATAATGTGATCATGAAAATTTAACCACCACGATACAATAAATTTGCAGTTGGGTAAAAGTATCTTGATAAACGAGGGAATATAAATTTTTTTCCTTTAAGATCCCTTTCATAGAGTTGATCAATTTTATTAATAACTAGTATATGATTTTAAATAAATATACATAGTTTTAATGTAAACTTTCATCCTTTACTAGATTTATACCAGAAACACATCTTTTCTCCCAACAAAGAGTAATGGAGATGACTTGTTCACATTGAATCCACTATAATCAACTTCTAAAGAATCCCATAATCCAAAAATGTTGAAAAATATTTTTCCCACATCTTTAGACATTAAAAAAACCGAAATTTTTAGTAGAAGATCAGATAATCCCCAAAAATTATAATCATTTATAAAAAGAAAAACTACTCTTAATCTCAAAAATTTGTCAAACAATACCCAAAGTTCCACAAAGACCATTCAGTAAACAATTGTCCCAAAAATTCATCAATGTAATCAAAACTAATATTAAAACGTAAATATTAGAAGGATAAAATAATATAGTCTTTTGAGAAAAATCTTAATATTTATCTCCAAGTAACATCGATTACCCTTAAACTATCATACTACAGTGTAATTAACCTAAACAAATATTCTCTGTGATAGATTAATCATTTCCATAAATAACCCAAATCACATTATGTCCACAATAAAAACATAGATTCTACCTAACTAAAATATCAATCATTATTCCCCAATTGAAATCCAATAGTATTCTATCTTCCTTAGGCATATATTATTTCCTCAAAATAGAGAATTTCATCTAAAACAACCATTTTCACGTAATCACCGAATCATTTTCATATACAAAGTATATACATTTGATAAAACATAAGTTCCCAAAATCAACTTATTCTTGTTCCATAAAATCTTTTTACTAAAATAATAACTCATACTAACCCAGGACTTCACGTAGGCATGTGGTAGGTGATATGCCCTTTTCACCCTTCCGTTGTGGGTTTGATTCCTATGGCCTTTCCAGATGCGATGATTTCTCACCCATCGTACATGTTGTCCTTCTTATAAAAACTAAAAATAACCCTAACATGTTTTAACCTCAATGGTTTCATTATACGTCTCATTTTCAACCCAATTCATTATGATATCAACATCTTAATTCATGAAGTTTATATATATTGTCATTTTTTTATTTCACCACCATATGATGAAATAAAACAATTGAACATCATACTTTGATCATGGTGTCCATTTGGTTTCATTCTCATCTTGTTCACGTAGGAAGAATGTCCATGAATTGCAACAATAATTTAGAGATCCTTAAAAATAATTTGTTCCTTTATCCAAATAAACATTGTACAACTTGGGTCATATGGGTGTTTTCCAAAAAACTATTTCGGAAAATAATCAATTATGGCATATAATTTCAAAATATTTGATAAAATATGATTTTATAATACAATCAGACTGATTTTTAGTTGAAACTTTCAATCAATGGTCCTTTTAAAATACCGTAAGTATGTGATGAGATACTATCTTGTAAAATAAAATTTAAATAGGTTGTGCAAAGGTCACCTTATTCAGCACTTTTTTCAAAATCATAATATTCATTAAAATATTGTGATAAGGTAAAACATTTTAGAATTCCTGGATAATATTTACCTTTCTAAAAATATGATAATTTTTTTAAAATAGGATTTGTTTAAATACAACCCATGATCCACAATGATAATGAGTTATAATGGAGGTATTTTATATCTCAAAAGACTGCTTTCAAGTGAGTTGTATGTTAGAAAAAATTCTATAATCATCCGAACATGACTTTGCAATAATTATTGCAAGCAAGTCATCTGGAAGAGATAAGAATTTGTTTGAGATCATCCTCCTTCAAGTTGTAACTAACTTTCCTTGATCTGAAAAAGTTATAAAACAAGGGTTTAACTAAAATAATAGAAATATGTACTAACCATGTGTCCAAAGAAAACTCTTAATCCCTAAAGTTGTCTAAAATGACCTCTAATACCATCTATCAGGACCCAACCATAAACATTACATAATCTTTAATTAAATGAATAGTTCAAATTGAGGATCTTTTAAGGTTTAGAGTTTTAGAGAATTAGGAAATAACAATTACATATCAACTTGAAAATTACATGTAGACAATAATACTCAATATCCATTTTTTTAATATAATCTCTTAATAAAACATGAATACTTTCAATTTTTAAACAATACACTTTTCCTTGATTCGATCCTTGACCCTATTCATCTTTATGTCATGTGGATAAAAATTAAAAAACATGGGATGAGAATAAAAAGCTCAGTAAGTATTATAAAATAACGAAGCGAAACATAAACACATCAATAAATACAAATCAATGAAACGAATAATTTTCAATCACAACGTACCTCATTAAATCATAAGATTTATGAATAACATATGGAAATCATAAATCATAAAGGTAACTTTTTGCATTCATACATAATTACATTGTAGTTATTATGTTTACTTTGGGAGTCACATTTGAATACCCATCAAAGTATCATCCATAAGTCTCTTTGGAGAAATATTAAAGATTACCTCCGTCATGTTACCCAATGCATTAGAGAGCTATCTCAAGCTCACCCGCCCCGGGTTTATCATAGAACCCCCTATATACGTAACAATTACCAAGAACCATATCATATTCTTAACATATAAAACAAACATAAAATAAAGATAAAATTTCCACATTTCAATCAAAATATATCATTTTTATATGTTGACATAAAAAATCTATTATCAAAACAATTTTCAATACCATTTAAAACATTTAACAAAGAGATTTTTGAATAAAAGTGTCCCATACCACATTGAAAATTTTATTTTAATTACTATTTAAAAATATTAATGTCCATATAATTAAATCTGAAAAAAACATTTTGAAAAAATTGACTCTAATGAGAAATATTTAAATGAATAAATCATTAAAACATTTAAAATGATATTATAGTTAAAGATTTTTTAAAAAAACGAGAGACGCTTTATTAAAAATAATTGAGGAATATAATTTAATAAAATCATTAAAATATCATGATAATAAAGGAATTCATGATATAATATTCCAAAGGAAATTATAAAATCCGTATAAAAGTGAATTGGTGCATAACGACAATGATGTCTCAATGAAATTTAAATTGAGACGAAATCCCTTATAAAAATTGTATCCTTAGACTACGGATAAATCAATTCCATAATAATGTGTGAAAAATATAAATACAATCAATATGAATGGATATTCTGTGTAAATAAATCATATTAAATTTACACATGTTCTTTTTGAGACAACACAAAGGACATGTATGTTTAACTCAAGGAATAGAGATTGAGTTAAAATTGCTCTTATCACGTTCATATCGATGACTTAGGAATTCATCAATGGATTTATTATGTGTATCAAAAGTATATCCCCATAAAGGGGGGTGTAAATTACAATAAAAATAAATAAATAGTGATTCCACGCATAATCATAGCATGAAAAACATAATAATTAGAAGATTAACCTAAGGAATAAAAATTTGGTTAAAAGGTTCCCTTACCGATTTGGTAAATTACGAAACATACAACCCATGAAAGAAGGATAAAAAAATGAAGATGTAAATAAACATAAATTTAAGTATATTACACAATTAATACACTCATGGGAAGTACATACACCACATAAAAGGATATAGTGTAAAATATAGCATGAATCTCAGGGGAATAAAAGATGAGATGAAAATCCATTACCACGTTGTAATCAATCAAGTCATATGACCAAAATTTAACCACCAAATTATTCTCCAAATAAAAATAATATAAATACAATCATCACAATACAAATAAAATTTCCGTAAACAATACACCACATGTAATAAATTAGTGGTGAACAATAAAAATCTAGCGGAATTGAAAGTGAGATAAGAAACCCCTTACCTCATGTTTGACATGACTTGTTTGTTCCTTTTCCTTCCTGTATAATAAACTCAAGTTAATTTATACATGAATAGTAACCTTTATTAAGGTTTATCCTTTTATATCACTTATTTCCATGTTATAAACATTATGCAATCATTTATGTTAATAATGGTTGTTTGGTCGATATTTGGTACTCCAATCCAAAATGGACTTCTTATAATTACTAGTTTTCTTTGCGGTCAATAGTACATTATCTCTAGAATGATATTAATAATTTAAATATCATATATGTTATATATATTAAATATATATATATATATGTATATGTATTTATAATATTATATAACATTTAGATGTAAGAAATGAAATTCATCATTCATGTAGACGGTAAGTCGTACGTACGTATGAACGCTACTTTCATTTCTATTTCATATTTTAATGGAATGAAAACATAATGATAAATATTAAAATTATAATTAAGTATAATATCATATATAATATCATTAACTGCATCCTTTATACGTCCCACATATGGCATTAATGAGTCATATCACTTTGAGGGGTGGTAGTCCGCACTTCCTCAAATGAAATTATCGCGTTTACCCATAATGGAAACCATAAAGGTATGATATAAATGAAAAATACCAAATCATAAAGAAAATGTAAACAAAATATATATATCATATATAAATATAGGTCCATCATAATGTCCACTATGAGAGGTGGTAGGATATAATCGAATAATCATCATTTTGTGAGGCATTTGTTTGCAATCCACAGAAACAGTATGTTCTTCACCCATTAGATGGATTTTTATGTAAGTTTATTTAGAATAATTATAATAAAAACGTCCAAGTATATTTAGGATACTAGTTTTTCTATAAAACAAAGAAATAAAAATAGTTTAGTGGTTGGATACGTAAAATAAAAGAAAAGAAGTTAAGAGAAACTGTTATATTTAATTAAGGTCACTCCCTTTTCTTTGTACCAAAATTACTTCTTGATGTGCCTTAATCCTAAGGAAATGATTCAAGGTGGAAGAAAGGGATATTTAGAGCTTATCTTGGTAGGGTTTGGATGAGCCAAGTGTCTTGAGTGGTGTGAGGAATGGGTTATAGTTGAGGGCATTTTATAAGGGGGAGGAAAGGTTCTTAAGGAAAGGGTGAAAATATTATTTTATTATATAATAATTTTTGGTTTCTAAATGTCCAAAACTCATTATAGTAATATATAAGATGATTCAAGGTAGAAATAAATAAATCCAACAAGAATTATATAGATTTTTGATGTTATTTGAATATTTATCATCTTATTTATTTAAATGATTTATTAATGATGTAAATACTGCATCAATATTGCGTCATAAATAATTTAATATATAGGTTGTCTAAAAATCATAAAAAATATAATGATGTAGGAAATATTTTCATATATCCAATTAATATTTATAGTCAAAATGATAACTTATAAAACCCTATGTAAAAATTAATTTACTAGAAGATATTTTTTTATGTCATTTTTCTCTTTACTTTATATTAATTAATCTAAAGTGACATTATCACACTTATGTGGTTCCATGGGGTTCCAAGATCGACCCATTGAATCCCATGGTCGGCCACGACTCATATAATAAGGGTAGGATAAGTGTGAAGATAATTTTATATTATTATAATATACTTTTTTACTTTGAATTAACATATTTACATTTAACCATGGTAAATAAAAGTCAAAAGTTACTATTCAACAAAAAAATATTTTAATCTCATTGAACACCATTTTACTTAATAATAACAACCATGTATATCAAATTTTTAAAATTTAATTCACAAAAGTGGTAAAATTTCATTTAAATGATAAAATCTTTTTTTAACTACTACTTATTGGTTTTACTATTCTTCAAAAAATGATGTTTTTTCAGAAAAATACCAAAAATTTAGAGTAATTAATATTTGATATTCTGAATTCGAAAATGATTTCTATTTTAAAAAATTAATAACAAATAAGTTTCATTAATTAATTTAAAATTAATTTCCATTGCTAGAACAAATAGCGTTATTTTAAGATATAATATCTATCAAAAGATTGACACATGTTTATACCCAATTTCAAAGTCAAATTAAATCCAATGACCACCATTGGATTAAACGGTAAAAATATAATCTAATTAAACTTTAAAAAAATTAAAAAGATAATCTACCCATATAAATAAATTAGATTAAAAATCAGATTTGATTTAAAATATAGTATTTTTTACTATTCATTAAGAAATGGATTTTATCAGATAATAACAAAATTTTACCCAATGTAAATTTTGATGTATTGATTCTAAATAAGAGTTTTATTTTGTCAAATGGAAAATATAAAAGTGACCAAAAATATATTTAAATAGTGTTCGCCATTGAAAGGCGGTAAATCACCCTTTTAAAGTAAATTGTGCCTAAAATTAGATTCATTCACATTTTAGGCCTCTAACTATTATTGGATAAATGTAAAAAAAACATTTAACAAACATGTATAATCAAGTTTTAGTTAGTTCTGTTCATTACCTCCATTACAACATTTAGGCATTAACTATAATTTAAAATAATAATAATATATAATTATTTTTCAATATGACCCAATGTTTTGTGCAACATAAGATTTCAATGAAACACGTTGTTGTGTATCAGGTATTCTATTGAGCATAGAATCTCCTTTAAAGTAAATATAATAATTAATTTACAAATATTAACAAATATAAAAATTTCATATTCTTTATTTACATGGGTTGTTACAACAAAAGTGTTCTCTAGAACTTATATGAACTCAAAAAATAATTACAAAGACGATTACTATTTAATTAAATATATAATTTATAAAAAGAAAAAATATATTAATTAATTGTTAAATTCCAACAATTATGAGTCCTTTTTAGTGATATGAAATCCTAGTTAAAAAATGGTTTTTTTTTCACTTTCATTGAAAAATAGATCTTTTAATAAAATATCAAATTATCTCCTTAAAAAAAATTAATGTTTAAAAAAATATAACAATTTATTAAAATTAAATGAAAATAATTGGTAGAAAATAATTATAATATTTACTCAAAAAATAGATAAAGCAATTTTTTAAGAACATTTATTTTTGAAGCATTAAATATAATGACTAAAAACTGAGTACTTATTTATTATGTATTATTCAATGAATATGAATTATAAAAAACCATTATATATATTTTTCATAATGAATTTATTTTTATTTATTATGAAAATTTAAAAATAAATTTATAACTATCATATTTATATAATAATACTTTCATTATAGTTCACATAATGCTCAGTTTTTTGTGTTAAGAAATCCATTGATCCCAGTATTATTTTAAAAAAACATTGAGGTCTTTAAACAATGGGATCCTCTCTATGAACATAGCCCCAAAAATCTTGGACCTTTGATAGAGAAATTATCAACCCCCCTAAAAACATAACTTTGGGGACCTATATACCAACACCATTAGTGAATAAAATTTCACTATCAAAACAATATTGTAAATCACATTTCCACATAGTCACACAAGCCACAACAAATGTGTTCTAGAAACCCACATCCAGAAAGATATCCTGCTAACATTTACATAATAACAATTGACATCATTCAATATTATCCATGATCTCTCTATCTGAGAAAAACCCATACATGTAAAAGATCTTCATTACCCACAAGGGATTTTAATGCGATATGTCAAATTTATAAAAATTTACAAATAGTTCTATTATTACTCGCACACGTTTCTTTACCCATGCCCTTAAATCCCAAATTGTATAAACACACGTATAAAAATATTAATTTTTACAGCCCACCTACATGGTATTCACAGGAGACATCTCATCCAATTGTATAATCAAACTTAATATAATGAGGAAGAAATCAATAAATGAGAGAAATATTTAAAATTTTATATTTTAGTGAAAGTATAGCACCACATCAATAAAATTAGAAACAAAAAAAGACATAAGATGAAACATAATAGTAATTAACCACTTTAATAGAAAATATGATGAAAAAAACATAGATAGAGTGAATCTTGTATTAGAGGAGATAAATTTGGGAAAGGGATAGTCTAGTTTATCCTAGGATGAATGTGACCCCCTCTCACCTCATAACATTAAATAATTATTAATTATTTAAAATAAAAATTTAGAAAAATGTGTATATGTCCACTAGAACTCTAGTGGCTCCCTCAGAACCTGGGTGGTACCGATCATGGTCTCCATTCACCTTGAATATGTTTTTATGGATAGTTACACTAGCCACTGCCACACTAACTAAAAAATAAGTGACCAATCATTGGTGTTTTGGTGGGAATATTCTTGATTACTACATTATCCAATACCAACCCCAATCCAAAAATATTACTTTAGGTCTCTAATAATTACTCCAACACACCACATAGTCCTAATACATATTTTTTGGATGCTTTTAGACACAAAACACCTCGTATGAGCTTGAAAAATAGGAAATCCTCCTCAATATAGATCAAATCATACACATTACATATCTAGACTGACACATAATAAAACCAAATAAAAACAAATGAATTCTCCCTCAAGGATCAAGGATATTTTCAAAGAAAGTTTTCTATTCCAGATCACCGCAGTTAATAACCTTATATGGAAGAATTTTATCAATGGGTACAGGAAATAATAATAATCACTAATAAGACCGCATAAAAAAATATCTACATAATAAAATAAAATTTTCAAATCTTACCATAATCCCAAATTTTATATATACATACCATAATCAATGATTTACCAAGAATCATACATAATTGACATACCTCAACCATCACCTTGTTGATCCATTCATACATACATCATGTAGAATACTAGCTCCCATTTAAATAAACCAAACCCACATAATCTTGGCATACTTATAATATTTAATGTATTTCCAGCCTTCTATTAAAAACATGGCTCAATCATATGCAACTTACCGTATCTGAATCTGTTTGATGTTTGGCCTCCCTTTGAAACGACACTATGTTCATTCCAATACACACACTACTAATAACTCTATTCTCCACCATATCATGATTGTGAAAAATATATCTAGTTATTTCTTTATAAAATTTCTCTCATCCCTACATTAGTCTCTTAATCCAGACATTATTTTCAATCTCCAGCAAATTTTAAGACTAACCAATAATATCTCTCAAAATTCCCCATATTTTTATAGTCCTAAGACTCCATAGGTAAAAAATCAACTCTGTATGAATGTTCTTAATTTCCCCACATGATATAAATTACCCCAAAATTGTCATACTTAGATAATATATAATAATAGATGAATAATAACTACAAAAAATTATGATACATTCAAAAATCTTATAGGTTCATTGTATTTAGTTACCTCAATCCATAAAAAACATGTTCACAAGTTATATACACAATATCCCACTATGTAAATTATATCTATGATAATTATTATACATATCATAAGTAACACATTTATTAATAACCTAATGGAAGGAAAAATAAGAAAGTGATCTATTAGATGCTCAGTAAGTGTTAATAATGTATATATCACAGATCACTAAATCATAAAATGAACAAAAGGGTATGAGAATAAGATCATAATTTTTTTTACCATTATTATAATATCATAGATTATAATATTGATTCAATGAATAACCTTGTACGTTAATAATAACTAAATATTAAAATTATCAAGCATGATCTATGAGAGCGTTAATTTGGAATAATGCATGATATTGTGTTACAAAAAAATATCGAAAATCATTTCCCCAGTCAATGCTCACATACAAGACTATTATAGCAATATGGATTCACTCTCCCTTTTATCATTCCTTATTCAATGTCCACTCACATGACTACTATAATGGGAAGATTCCATTACTAAAATTAATTCACACCCTATTAAATTCCTCATTATCTCATGAGATATCAATATTTAGAAAATTCATTAAATAGATTCATAATTTTGGACCCACCTATCACATAATCATTTTCCATTAATTTTTCATCCAAAATATCATAACTCGTTCATCATATTTCATAAAACATAGAGAAAATGGGTTTTATAAGAATTTCAACATCTGATCATAGCATAACATGTTAAAAATAAATAGTTTTTATTTAAATATCATTTTGATATTTTTATTCAATACTGAGAAATAATAAAAATGGTATCCTTAGATATTTACGAGATTAAATAATAATTATTTTGAAATATTGTTATCATTTTTATAATTTCTATTAAAAGATCAATATAATATTTCTATATGAAAATAACTTTTCCTTTTGAAATCATGTAATTAAAATCCAAAGAATCCTAACATATTAAAGAAATAATTTTCATTGTGAATAACCCAAAAAACATATAATGTGATATTCAAATAATTGACTGATTATGATAGATATAAATTTTTTTAATGTCATATATGTAAAAACAAAGCATCCTTTCACATTTTCTTAAAACATGAAAAGTACGTACTTCAAAAAATGATAAGAAGATTCCATTGGAACCATTTTTATAAAATAAAAAATATGTAAAAATAATTCTAAAATATCAGTAGTGAATAGGAAAAAAATGATTTTAAAATATTTTTTTAAAACATGGAAATGTAAGAATAATGTTTTTTTACCAAAGAGATAAATATAAGTGGATTTTTTAATATCATACATTTAGTATCTAAAATTTTTAAACAGTGAAAAATAAAAATGAAACATATAATATCAATAAATTACAATAGTATATTACAATTCAGGTGATTCTTTATTTATAGGTCATAAAATTTCTACATCAAAAACGTTATCATAAACAACCCAAATTAATAATGAGATTATAACAAAAATTCCTTTCCACATTAGTAAATTTACAATCAAAACCATTTGAAATAGAGAAAATTATATAGATTAAATATAAAAAAATCATGATATTATTCATAAATAAAATTAATTTGGATTTAAATAAACAACATATAAAATTTGTTGAAGATGACATGTGACTAACAAAAATTAATGTGAGATGAAAATACCTTACCTCAAGTGTGACATTATTCTAAAGCGTCACAACCACTTGAATAATAAAGTTAAATTTTATAATAAATCTATGTAAAATGATTTAAATGTTTATAGTATCATATATAGTATGATTATAACATTTAAATACTCATATATAATTAATTCCTTATCATAAGCGTCATTTTCATGTGTTAACTATATCATTTTTCATAAGAATTTTGGTCTGGTAGTTACCATATATACACTTTGATCATAGTTAAATCATATAAAAAGATTTAATCACGATATAAATATAAAATATAATAATTATATTTATTTTTAGTGTCATAAATAATATATAGTCATAGAAAAACAAATAACAATGTTCTTGAAGATAGTAGGCCTTATGTACAAATTAATGAAGTATTCACTTTTCAATTAATAAAATTAAGGAATGATAATTAATAATTCATCTATAAATAATAATTATTATATCAGATATATTCATAAAATATTTCCTTGTTACAATCCATGTAATAAAAAAATTATAAACGAATCATATCACCTTGTGGATGCACTAGTACACATGTTTGAAGAAGTGAAATTATCTTTTTCTAAGGGATTTAATGGTAATAAAATAGTTATGATATTATTATAACACCCCTGAAAACGTGAGACTTAAAAGGCTAAATGTTACTACACATGTCAACATGGTGAACCTTTCTTTTCTGGAGCCTACCTGATTAGAACTCCACAGTTAAACATGCTTGGCCGGAAGTAGTAATCAAGATGGGTGACCTTCTTGGATGTTTCCCTAGGTGTGGGTGTGTGAGGAAAAAACTCAATGAAAGAAAATGTGTTCGATAGTGGGGACAATCATTAGTCTGATAAGTGACCCTAGTGAGTAATAGCCTATGGTGTGTGGGGAAGGAAACCACGGTATTAAAGGAGACCCTTAGGGTCATATGACAATGTTCATGGCTTGTGGAGGTGGGTCGTGACAAATGGTATCAGAGCCAATACCCAGTCGGAAGTGCTTAAGCACTGCCTGGGTTTGAGGCTTAGGGTTCACAATGAGGGCATTGTTATTTAAAGTGCTGGATAATGTAACACCCTTGGAAAAGAGATACATAAAAGAAAAAATGGTTCTACCCATGTCAACATGGTGCACCATTATTTTCAGGAGCCTACCTAATTAGAACTCCATAGTTAATCATGCATGGCCTGAGGTAGTAATCTGGATGGGTGACATTCTGGGATGTTTCACAGGGTGTGTGTGAGTGAGGAAAAAACACACTAAAAGAACATGTGTTGGCTTGTGGGGGCAGTCATTAGTCTGATAAGCGACCCTAGTGGGTAATAGCCTATGGTGTGCTGCGAAGGCAACCAAGGTATTACAGATGACCTGCGGGGTCAGATGACAATGTTAATGGCCCATGGGGTCACATGAAAACCTTCATGGGTTTGAGGCTTGGGGTTCACAATGAGGTTATTTTTCTTTGAAGGGGTGGATAATTTAACACCCCTAGAAAAAAGAGACTTATATTAAAAATGGTACTACTAATGTCAACAAGGTGCACCTTTATTTTCAAAAGCCTACCTAATTAGAAATCCATAGTTAAACATGCATGGCCTGAGGTAGTAATCGTGATGGGTGACATTCTGGGAAGTTTCCCATGGCGTGTGTGAGTGAAGAAAAACACACTGAAAGAACATGTGTTGGATTGTGTGGACAGTCATTAGTCTGGTAAGAGACCCTAGTGGGTAATAGCCTATGGCGTGCTGGGAAGGCAACCAAGGTATTACAGGAGACCCGTGGGGTCACATGACAACGTTCATGGCCCGTGGAGGCGGGTTGTGAAAATTATTATTAAAGAATAATAATTTTTTCATAAATATAAAATATAATAAATATACACTAAATAATATATATACATTAAATATGGGGATGGAAAATGAATTGTATCACTGTGTGGAGGATGTAGTGCATAGGTACACACGAGCAGTATATTCACTTCCCATTTGATGGAAAATGTTGAAAATACTAGTGATTCAATATTAATATGAAAATTTATATTTATTTATGACACTGGAGTTATTATATTATAATTAATACCATGTATTTAGAGTATTTAATAAAGGACATAAATTTTTAGAGGCTGGATAAGACGATTGCATCTTCCTTGGTAGGCCTCATTTAGATCTCTTCATAAGGACCCTTGAAATTATATTTTATGAAGAAAAAAATACATGATACAGAGATAAATAATCCCAAATGATAATTAGGTATGGATGTGATGATCTTGATGGTTAAAAATTGTGTAACTAATATTAATAAGTGGTGTCCATTTATATGTCGGGGAGAGGAAACACATGTAATTTCATAAAATAATAAAATGAACTAATACTAAATAATTTATTCCAAATGTATAAAAATTCAATGGTGGTATCATAAGAGAACAAAATATGGAAACAAAATATAATTTAGATAAGATTTATTTGAAATCATACCCTTATCTCATTGTTTAATCCCCCCAAACAAACCGATTTTAATCATATCTGTCTAGTGAATATTTGTTGTTTTTACAATTTTTTAAGGAAAAAATTAATTTCAACATATTATATAATATTATTTAATTTAATGCCAAATATTTAATCCATTTTACCTAATTATCTCACATATGTGGAATAGTTTAATTTAAGATTAATCTCATAAAATGTGATGAAAAGCGGGTTTCCAATGAAATACTTTCATAAAGTATAAAACAATTTTTTTCACAAAATTCAACATAAAATTATCAAAATGAATGAATTGGGATTATTAAAAATAAATTGTACTATATATACTAATAGAATAATTTTAAAACAAAATAAAACTTCTAAATCCTTAAAAAAGTAAATTTTTAACAATTATCTATATTTTTGAATATTAATTAAAAAAAATTCATCCTTTCATAAAATTATACAAAATTTATTATAAGATATATTATATAATTAAATTAAATAATTGAGTAAATATTTAATGAAATTTTCTAAAATTGGTAAAAAAATAAATGTATTCTTTTCTAACAAAAAGATTTCATGGAAAATGTATTTTCATATCATATAATGTCTTTATTGAAATGTGTGTACTTATATCAGTATATATTTTATTTATCTAAATACTATATAAATGATTTCCAAAATTTAGTTATTAATATTCAATATTCCAATTTATTGGATTCATTATAATGATATTCAATATCGTGTTTCATTTATACTTGTGTTTGGATGTATCATAATCTATCAAAGAAATTAAATTTATTTCAAAATAAATATATTTTTACATATTTGTGCATTACATTTTAACCCTAAAAGTGAATTTCTCCCTAATTTTTTCACTCTAATGAAAATATGTTGATATCTCAATTTCATCACATCGTCGGGTTCCAATGTAGCATCTCCAAATTTCTTATTCCTTCCGAGAACTTAAACTGGGTATGTAGTCTTATTTTGTAGCTATTTATCTCTACCGACCATGATTTCAACAACTATTTCAACATTGGAGGAACATGATCCACAATTATAACATCTCAGTTTATTACATGTTATAGATCTAGTAAGTACTTTTTGAGAAGAGATAGAAGGAATAAATTATAAACATGATAGAGGCTTAGTGGAAGATTAATGCGATAATGTACCATCCCAACTAAATCAAGAATATCAATGAGGTAAATATAACTAGGGGTAATATTTCCTTAATTTATGAATACCATAACATTCTTATAAATATAAATTCAAATAAATATCTTCTCAATAACTTTTAAATTCTGATTTTACAGATGACTGTCGGTATAAATTTTTTTCAAACACCATACTTCATTGATATACAACTGAATGGAATAGAATTTCACAACACTGTTTTAATCCTTAAAAGGTCACAATAGAATTAATTCTATAAATTCATCTTATAATGTTGAATTTCTACACTTATTTTCAATTAGGGCTTCATAATGATCCATCATAATGCTTCAATGAAAGATATTTTTTTCATAAAACTCCACTATGGGGTGTTTTTTTATCCAACACCCCATTCAAATACTTAGAAAAGGATTTCATAATATCATACAAGGTTTTATAGTTTCTCTTAGACGCATCATCACTATGGGGATTATAATAAATATTAAGAACATTTCTAAATAAAAATATTACTAAATAATTCTTTAAAACATCAAGGTCAACCACAGATCTGGATCAGAAATAATTGAATGGTGTACCTCATGTAACCTTACATCTTCATTTATATATATTAAAGAAATATTATACAGGGAGAATTATTTCCTTATATAAATTAAGTGTACTAATTTCAAAAAGTGGTTGACTACAACCCTAATAACATATTTTCCTTTTGATATTTTTTAGAGCCTAATGACATAATCCATTATGATGTTTTTATATCCCCATTATGGTAAGTATAATGGTTATAACATCCCCTTAATCTTATTTTTACTAGACCTATGATTAAGAAATACAAAGCACTCTAAAAATACTCTTTAATATCTCCCTTTATGTTGTCCCTCTAAAAATAATCATTAAGATCTCTATACATATTCATACATACACGATGAATAGAAAATGATGAACTATGGTATTCATCTAGTAGAACCTTATTCAATTTATTTATATATAAGACACATACATGGTGCCTTATCATTTTCATTCCATAAAAATAAAGTATAAACATATGAAAATTTAACAACTTATTTTAAATCACTACGTCAACCTTATGAACCACTTTAATCATCACAAATAAATATGGATCATAACTCATTTGAGAAAGATAATATTTATCCTCTATCTTCATGATTTAAAGTTCCATCCTTTGATAATCATAAAATATTTAATATTTTATTATTCTCAAAATAGATATGGTATAATTATCCATTCAACTAAAAGCATCATCTTTGGTTTATATTCAACTATTTTATAATAAATATATACATTAATATTGTATGATTAGTATATGTCTATCAAAACATTATCCCATAATGGTAAATGCTCAATTTATATAATTATAAAACACACCACAATTAACTCCATATCATGATTTGTGTATTTTTTCTCATGAACGTGTAATTGTTGGGAGGAAAAATATATAACCATATCAAACTCTCTCAGGATAAATCTTTTTATTTTTTTAAATTCACCATTATAGATAAAAACTCTTCTCCAAAATCATCTTATTGTTTAAAAATGTGCACTAATCGACCTTCTCTTCAGTTCCATGAAATTTTAATGACATTAATCTATCGAAAAGATTATATCCCCCATCCATGTTAACATGAAATATGGATTAGAAATCAGTGTAATATTGTAAATAATGAATAAATAATATCCTTCCAAAATAAATAAAACTATGGATCTTAATCAATAAGGTTGAATTTGTCTAACATTCAATAACTTATGTCATTAATGGATCCAAAAATATACCCTCGATATATATTATATTACAAATATTATTGTTTTTCACTAAAAATAACTCTTTTTAAATTTCTCTTACACATTATAAATAATTATATAATTTGATAAAATCATCAAGTAATCGTCATTATATAAGGCCCCGGCCTTAAACCATACTTAATATTGAATTAAATGAATAATTCACGTCGAGGATCTTTTCAGGTTTAGAGTTTTAGAGAATTAGATCATAAAACTTGCATTACATTCCACATATAAACAAAGTGGTTACATAAAGATAGTATTCTTCATTCCCATCAATGGAAACACATTTAAAATAAGATATGGATTATTTCTTGACACTTCCGTGACACTATCATCATATCATGTACCTTTCCCTTGACCTGTGAAAAACATTTCAAAAAAAACATGGGATGAGCATAAAAAGCTCAGTAAGGGATACAAAAAGAATGAAAACTGTTAGTTTTTCAAACATCAAATAAACCATATATACTCTATCAAAGTAATACCTTCACCTTCATGAAGTAGTAAAAACTCTTCACTAAATAAAGTATTATTACATACCTTTTTGTAAACAAAGGATTACCATAAAATCCATAAAAAGAACACATAACATATATAAAGGTAACTTGGGACATAAACATACTTAAGTGGAATAACCATACGGTCGACTTCCACACATATCACTTAATGGAATAGTCATACGGCCAATTTCCATACATACTTAATGGAATAGCCATACGGCCGACTTCCATACCCAATGCGTTGAAGGTTATAACGTAACCACCCATCCTGGTATTCACGGAACCACCCATCATATGGTCTATAATGTAACCACCCGTTAAAATATCCAAGTACCAGTATAAAATCATAAAACATAAAACCAATATAAATGAATGATAACATTTCCACATTTAAATCACAATATATCATAAATATATTGACATAATAGAATCCTTTTTCAAAACCATTTTCAATACCAAAATACATAAAAGAGTATATGGTATTTATTTTATTTTAAAAACATTACGGCTTGTTGAGGAAGCCAAATACCAAATAATACTCGCGGCGGCGAAAAAGGTCGTTGTCGCCGCGTACGTTAAAAGAAACATTCCTTTTTGTTGTTTTATAAAACGCTTCGTAGAAAAAGATTCCTTTTGTATAAAAGTAAAAGTCAAAAGGTTTTATACACCGTATAATAGAAAGTTGTGTATAAAACGAAATATGCCTCAATGAAAGGAGATTGAGACGAAGTCCCTTACCTCGTATCCGACTTGACTCGATCGTTCTTTAACGTCCTGAATAATAAACTTGAGTTAATTCATACTTGATTAAAAACCTTTTTAAAGTTCATTATTCCTTTTATATCACTGATTTCCATGTTATAAACATTATGTAACCATTTAAGTTAATAATGTTTGTTTTCTCAATATTTGGTTCCTAAGTCGAAAGTGGACTTCTTACAATTACATGTTGTTCGTGTGGTCAAAGGTTATTTATATCCAGAATGAAATTCCCGATTTGGATATAATATGTATCATATATATCCAGCATATACATGTATTTATAATATTACATAATCATTTATAGGTAATAAATGAAATGCACCGTTCATGGAGACAGTAGGCCGTACGTAAGCATGAACGCTACTTTCATTTCTTTGTCATATTAATGGAATTAAAACTAAATGAGAGGTATGTATATTTTAATTCCAGAATTATATTAATCATTTAGATATATCATTAATTATATATATCCACTATATACATGTACTTTTAATAGTACATTACATTTGGGGATAAGAAATGAAATGCACCGTTCATGGAGACGGTAAGTCGTACGTACGCATGAACGCTACTTTCATTTCTATCTCATACTTTAATGGAAAAAAATAATAATGATATAGAGGTATATTATAATTCCAGTATAACAACATATATAATATCATTAACTTTATCCATTACACATCCCACATATGGTATTAACGAATCAAATCACTTTCTGTGGGCGGTAGTCCGCACTTCCTAAAATGAAGATATCGTGTTTACCCATAATGGAAACCATAAAGGTATGCCCGAAATGAAAAAAACATAGGATTAAGGAATACATAATCATATTATATATCATATATAAAAATAGTGACATCATAATGGCCACCCTTGAAGGTGTTAAATGAGTATTGAACAATCATCGTTTCGGGAGGCAGAATTTCGCCATCCACGGAAACCGTATGTTCTTTAACCATTTGATGTAGTTGTGTGAGAGTGTAGCTCAAATAAATATTATAACAACATCCTAGTATATTTAAGATACTTGTGTTGTTATAAAATATGTATATAAAAAGAGTTTAGGGGGTTGGAAAGCAGAATAAAACAAATGAACATGAGAGAATGAATTACCTTTAAAAGTGTAACTCCTTTTGATTTGAGCCTAAAGGATTCCATTGAAAGGATTCTGCCCAAAGGGAATCATCTATGATGAGGATAGGGATGTGTATATAGTAAATGGGCAGGGTTTGGCCGAGCCATATGCTTGAGGAGTGTGTGAAATGAGGTAGAGGTGGGGGCCTTTTATAAGAGGAGAGGAGGGGCACTTTTGGAAACCATGAAACTATTATTTTATTTGAAAATGTATTTCGGTTTTAAAAGGTCCCACATTGATATATTTCGTGGATAAGGTGATAAGGTTTCTAAATCCACCCATACAATAAGGTTTGTACATGTGTAGTTCATAGATTTTACATTATCTTTCCATTTTATTTAAATCGTTAAGTAATGAGGTCATCGCTGCATCATCATGCTCTCATAAATTATTAAATTTATTTAATGTCTAAAAATTATAAAAAAAATACTATGATGTAGGAAATCTTTTTATCTTTCCAATTTTTATTTATTATAAAAATTTGGACTTGTGTAACCCTACTTAAAAATTGTTTTAGTAAAACAACTCATGTTTGTGTCAATTTAATTTTAACATTAAATAAAAATATATTATTGTCATTTTCCAACTAAAGTGGCTCCATGGGGTCCCCAAGTTTGCCCATGGCTTGTCTTGGTCGGCCATGACTCACCCAGTAGGTTTAGGACAAGTGTCATGGTGTTTTAACATTTTTATAATATCATTTTTACCATAAATTACACTGATTACCTCTAATCACGATTAAAAACTTAATAAGTTACTATTCACCAAAAAATTATTTTTATCCCATTTAACCACATTTTACTTCTTAATGAAAACCATGTATGTCAGATTTTTGAAATTAAATACACAAAGATGGCAAATTTTCATTTAAATGGAAAAATTAGTTTTTATAAGTACCACTTTGTGGTTTCACTGTTCATCAAAAATTGAAGTTTTTCAGAAAAATCCCAAAAATTCACCCTAAGATATATTTAATATTACGAATTCAAAAATGAAGTCTATTTTACAAAATTCAAAACATATAAGTCACATTAATTAATTTAATAATTAAATCCCGCTGTCAGAGCAAATAGCGTGTTTTTATGAAACAATAAGTATCAAAAGATTGACACTAGTTTAAGTCCGATTTCAAAGTGAAATTAATTCCAACGACCACTATTGGATTTAATGGTAAAAATATTTTCTAATTTCACTTTAAAAACAATTCAAAATATAATCTAATCATATAAATAAATTAGATTAAAAAGAGGTTTTGAATTAAAATACAACGTTTTACACTATTCATTAAAAAAATGAACTTTATCAGAAAGGTACCAAAAATTTACACAAAGTAAATTTTGATGTCCCGATTCTAAAGAAGAGTTATATTTGGTCCAATAGAATTTATAAGATTGATCAAAACTATATTTAATGAAGGTTCTCCATCAAAAGGTGATAAGTGGATCTTTCTTGAAAATTAGGGTATAAATGCCTAAAATTGAACTCTTTCCGTATTTTAAGCCTTTATCTTCTATTGAGTAAATGTAAAAACATTTAAAAACATATATAATCATATTTTAGTTATTTCTATCCATTCCCGCCAGTACAACGGCTACTCGTTTACTAAAATTTAAAATAATATTATTTTATTACTTGTGTGCAACGTAAGTTTTCAAAGAAACTCATCGTTGCGTATCGAGTACACTATCGAACGTAGAAACCCCTTTTAATTAAAATTAATATTTAATTTGTAAATATTAATTAATATGAAAATTATTTATTCTTTATTTACCTGGGATGTTACATCCTTCCCCCCTTTTGGGAATTGTGTCCTCGCAATTTTATTCACTTATCAAAATAAGTGGGGATATTTATCCCTCATAGAATTTTTAGATTCCCATGTTGCCTCTTCAATCACATGGTTTTTCCCCAAAACCTTTACCTGATGAATCACATTATTCTGTAACACCTGCTCCCTATGGTCAAGAATCTGGACTGGTTGTTCTTCATAAGATAGTTTGTCTTCCAGCTGAACTACCTCTGGACTCAAAACATGAGATGGATCTGGCATATACTTCCTCAACATTGAAACATGAAAAACATTGTGTACCTGAGATAAACTCGGAGGTAAAGCCACCCGGTATGCAACTGATCCAAGTCTCTCCAGAATTTCATATGGTCCAATAAACCTTGGACTCAGCTTTCCTTTCTTACCAAATCTCATCACACTTTTCCAAGGAGAAACCTTGAGAAAAACATGATCACCTACCTCGAAAGATAGATCCTTCCTCCGGTTATCCGCATAACTCTTCTGCCTGTTCTGAGCTGTCGTCATGTGTTTCTGAATCAACAGAACTTTTTCTGCCATCTCTTCTACCAATTATGGCCCCATCAACTTCCTTTCACCCACTTCATTCCAAAATGCTGGAGTTCAACACCGCTTCCCATATAATGCCTCAAATGGTGCCATCTGTATATTGGAATGAAAACTGTTATTATAAGAAAACTCAACCAAAGAAAGATGTTGGTCCCAACTTCCCTGATAATCCATTGAACAAGATCATAGCAAATCCTCCAATGTCTGAATTGTTCGTTCTGACTACCCATCTGATTGAGGATGAAAAGCTGTACTAAAATTTAATTCAGTACCCAACGACCTCTGATGGCCTTTCCAAAAGTTAGATGTGAACCTGGGATCACGATCAGATACAATGGAGAGAGGAACACCATGTTACCTTACTATCACTTTAAGATACAAACGGGAAAGTTCATCTAGAGAGAAATTATCTCATATAGAAAGGAAATGAGCAGATTTGGTCAAGCGATCAACAATAACCCAGATTGCATTATTACCTCGAGATGTCCACGGTAATCCCACAACAAAGTTCATGGATATGTTTTCCCATTTCCACTCTGAACTGGTAAAGGCTGAAGCATCCCTTTCGGTAACTGCCGCTCTGCTTTAACCTGTTGACATGTCAAACACTTCACAGTAAAATCAGCAATGTCTCTTTTCATTCCATCCCACCAGTAATACTCCCGCAGATCCTTGTACATCTTAGTACTTCCAGGATGAACTGAAAACGGGGAACTATGAGCCTCACATAACAACTCATTCTTCAACTGTGAATCACAAGGCACACATAACCTCTTCCCAAACCTCAAAACACAAACACAAACTTATCCAATAACTCATGGAAAATTTTATTCATATGGTCCATGAATACAGCAGGTGCATTGGTTAACCCAAAAGGCATAACTACAAATTCATAATGGCCATATCTAGTACGGAACACAGTCTTCGGAATGTCTGCTTCTTTTACTTTCAACTGATGGTTCCCCGACCTCAAGTCAATCTTCAAAAAATACTGAGCTCCCTGGAGCTGATACCACTTCATTCGATGGCCCAACATCTACTGAAGTTGTTGCAAAGGATTTCACCACCCCTTTCTGCTTGTAGTCTGGCTGCATTCCCCCAGTTGAGTTCTTCGTTGGACACTCGTTTGCATAATGACCCATTTCATTACACTTAAAACATCTTACCTTTGGCTTTTCATTTCCTACTTGATCATCTTCCTTACAGTTACGAGAAATATGACCAGACTTACCACACAGAAAGCACTTACCAGACTTGGATAAACATTCACCAGGATGGATATTTGGTTTTCTTACCTCCTTGCTTCTTTGATGAATTCTTCCCCTTTGCCTGCCAACTAGACCTCTTATTCTGTTGTTTGTCATAGAACACCTGATCATCGGCAAACTCCATTTCCACCTTCTCCGCACATCGAACAAGTTTTTCATAACTTTTGAACTCCCGAGAAGCTAAAGCCCTTCGATACTTTGGCTTTAACCCTGAGTAAAAACGGTTTATTTTTCTATTAAGATCTCGTATGATGTTTGGAGCATACCTTGCCAATCGAGTGAACTTTTCTTCAAAAGCAGCCACTGAATCATCCTCCTGCCTCAATTCTAGGAACTGTTTTTCCATCCTAAGATGAACCACCTTAGGAAAATATTTCACAAGAAACATAACTTTGAATTCGTCCCAGTGAAGATCCTCAATCTCATCACTATCCCTTATATTTTTCACCATCGACCACCACTGATCAGCTTCACCTTCAAAACGCTAAACAGCAAGACTAACCTTTTGATGTTCTGAACACCCCATGACATCAAAAATCTTCTCCAGTGCTTTAATCCACCCTTAAGCTTGCACAGGGTCAGATGATCCTCTAAATAATGGGGGATGTTGCCTCATGAAATGATCCACCACTGACATGTTCCTCTATGGTTGATCTGGCTGATCTCGTGCATGGATACCACCACCATTTATAGCCTGAGTCAACTGTTCCATCACTGCAACAAACTGTTCAGTTCCGATTCCAACCATCTCAGGTTGCTGATTTGGAAGGTTATCTTCCTCCTAATGTCGTCCCAACATAGCTGCTTTGTTTCCTCTGCGGAAAACCATTCTGAACACAGAAATATCTTAGGCGAAGCAACATGGTAATCCGTAAATGCTATATCATTTCAATCATATTATAATTTAACACTTTTCTAACTCCTAAAGTTGTCTAAACCGACCTTTGATACCAACTATAAGGCCCCGTCCTTAAACCATACTTAATATTGAATTAAATGAATAATTCCCGTCGAGGATCTTTTCAGGTTTAGAGTTTTAGAGAATTAGATCATAAAACTTGCATTACATTCCACATATAAACAAAGTGGTTACATAAAGATAGTATTCTTCATTCCCATCAATGGAAACACATTTAAAATGAGACATGGATTATTTCTTGACACATCCTTGACACTATCATCATATCTTGTACCTTTCCCTTGACCTGTGAAAAACATTTCAAAAAAAACATGGGATGAGCATAAAAAGCTCAGTAAGGGATACATAAAGAATGAAAACTGTTAGTTTTTCAAACATCAAATAAACCATATATACTCTATCAATGTAATACCTTCACCTTCATGAAGTAGTAAAAACTCTTCACTGAATAAAGTATTATTACTTACCTTTTGTAACCAAAGTATTACCATAAAATCCATAAAAAGAACACATAACATATATAAAGGTAACTTGGTACATAAACATACTTAAGTGGAATAACCATACGGTCGACTTCCACACATATCACTTAATGGAATAGCCATACGGACAATTTCCATGAATACTTAATGGAATAGCTATACGGCCGACTTCCATACCCAATGTATTGGAGGTTATAACGTAACCACCTGTCCTGGTATTCACGACACCACCCGTCATATGGTTTATAACGTAACCACCCGTTAAAATGTCCAAGTACCAGTATAAAATCATAAAACATAAAACCAATATAAATGAATGATAACATTTCCACATTTCAATCACAATATATCATAAATATATGGACATAATAGAATCCTTTTTCAAAACCATTTTCAATACCAAAATACATAAAAGAGTATATGGTATTTATTTTATTTTAAAAACATTACGGGTTGTTGAGGAAGCCAAAGACCAAATAATACTCGCGGCGGTGGAAAAGGTTGTTGTCGCCGCGTACGTTAAAAGAAACATTCCTTTTTGTCGTTTTGTAAAACGCTTCGTAGAAAAAGAATCCTTTTGTTTAAAAGTAAAAGTAAAAGGGGTTTATACACCGTATAAAAGAAAGTTGTGTATAAAACGAAATATGCTTCAATGAAAGGAGATTAAGACGAAGTACCTTACCTCATATCCGACTTGACTCGAATGTTCTTTAACGTCCTGAATAATAAACTTGAGTTAATTTATACTTGATTAAAAACCTTTTTAAAGTTAATTATTCCTTTTATATCACTTATTTCCATGTTATAAACATTATTTAACCATTTAAGTTAATAATGTTTGTTTTCTCAATATTTGGTTCCTAAGTCGAAAGTGGACTTCTAACAATTACATGTTGTTCGTGTGGTCAAAGGTTCTTTATATCCAGAATGAAATTCCCGATTTGGATATAATATGTATCATATATATCCATCATATACATGTATTTATAATATTACATAATCATTTAGAGGTAAGAAATGAAATGCACCATTCATGGAGATGGTAGGCCATACGTACGCATGAACGATACTTTCATTTCTTTGTCATATTAATGGAATTAAAACTAAATGAGAGGTTTGTATATTTTAATTCCAGAATTATATTAATAATTTAGATATATCATTAATTATATATATCCATTATACACATGTACTTTTAATAGTACATTACATTTGGGGATAAGAAATGAAATGCATCGTTCATGGAGACGGTAAGCCGTACGTACGCATGAATGCTACTTTCATTTCTATCTCATACATTAATGGAAATTAATAATAATGATATAGAGGTATATTATAATTCCAGTATAACAACATATATAATATCATTAACTTTATCCTTTACACATCCCACATATTTTATTAACGAATCAAATCACTTTCAGGGGGCGGTAGTCCGCACTTCCTAAAATGAAGATATCGTGTTTACCCATAATGGAAACAATACAGGTTTGCCCGAAATGAAAAAAAAACAGAAGTTTAAGGAAAACATAAACATATTATATATCATATATAAAAATATTGACATCATAATGGCCACATTTGAAGGAGTTAAATGAGTATTGAACAATCATCGTTTCGGGAGGCAGAATTTCACCATCCACGGAAACCTTATGTTCTTTAACCATTTGATTTAGTTGTGTGAGAGTGTAGCTCAAATAAATATTATAACAACATCCTAGTATATTGAAGATACTGTTTTTGTTACAAAAGAAGTAAATAAAAATATTTTAGGGGGTTGGAGAAGCAGAATAAAACAAATGAACATGAGAGAATGAATTACCTTTAAAAGTGTAACTCCTTTTGATTTGAGCCTAAAGGCTTCCTTTGAAAGGATTATGCCCAAAGGGAATCCTCTAGGATGAGGAGAGGGATGTGGAGAGAGTAAATGGGCAGGGTTTGGCCGAGCCATAGGCTTGAGGAGTTTGTGGAATGAGGTAGAGGTGGGGCCTTTTATAAGAGGAGAGGAGGGACACTTTTGGAAACCATGAAACTATTATTTTATTTGAAAATGTGTTTCGGTTTTAAAAGGTCCCACATTGATATAATTCGTGGATAAGGTGATAATGTTTCTAAATACACCCATCCAATAAGTTTTGGACATGTTTAGTTCATAGATTTTACATTATCTTTCCATTTTATTTAAATCGTTAAGTAATGAGGTCATCACTACATCATCATGATGTCATAAATAATTTATTTTATATAATGTCTAAAAATTATATAAAAAATACTATGATGTAGTAAATCTCTTTATATTTCCAATGAATATTTATAATCATAATTTGGACTTGTTTAACCCTACATAAAAATTGTTTTAGTAAAACAACTCATGTTTGTGTCAATTTAATTTTAACATTAAATAAAAATATATTATTGTCATTTTCCAACTAAAGTGGCTCCATGGGGTCCCCAAGTTGGCCCATGGCTTGTCTGGGTCGGCAATGACTCACCCAATATGTGTAGGACAAGTTTCATGGTGTTTTCACATTCTTATAATATCATTTTTACCTTAAATTACACTAATTACCACTAATCGCGATTAAAAACATAATAAGTTACTATTCACCAAAAAATTATTTTTATCCCATTGAACCACATTTTAATTCTTAATGACAACCATGTATGTCGGATTTTTGAAATTCAATGCACAAAGATGGCAAAATTTCATTTAAATGGAAAAATTAGTTTTTATAAGTACCACTTAGTGGTTTCACTATTCATCAAAAATTGAAGTTTTTCAGAAAAATCACAAAAATTCACCCTAAGCTATATTTTATATTACAAATTCAAAAATGAAGTCTATTTTAAAAAATTCAAAACAAATAAGTCACATTAATTAATTTAATAATTAATTCCCTCTTTCAGAGCAAATAGCGTGTTTTTATGAAACAATAAGTATCAAAAGATTGACACTAGTTTAAGTCCGATTTCAAAGTGAAATTAATTCTAACGACCACTATTGGATTTAATGGTAAAAATAATTTCTAATTTCACTTTAAAAACAATTCAAAAGATAATCTAATCATATAAATAAATTATATTAAAAAGAGGTTTTGAATTAAAATACAACGTTTTACACTATTCATTAAAAAAATGAACTTTATCAGAAAGGTACCAAAAATTTACACAAAGTAAATTTTGATGTCCCGATTCTAAAGAAGAGTTATATTTGGTCCAATAGAATTTATAAGATTGATCAAAACAATATTTAATGACGGTTCTCCGTCAAAAGGTGATAAGTGGACCTTTCGTGAAAATTAGTGTATAAATGCCTAAAATTGAACTCTTTCCATATTTTAAGCCTTTATCTTCTATTGGGTAAATGTAAAACCATTTCAAAACATATATAATCATATTTTAGTTATTTCTATCCATTACCGCCAGTACAATGGCTACTCGTTAACTATCATTTAAAATAATATTATTTTATTACTTGTGTGCAACGTAAGTTTTCAAAGAAACTCATCGTTGTGTATCGAGTACGCTATCGAACGTAGAAACCCCTTTTAATTAAAATTAATATTTAATTCTTAAATATTAATTAATATGAAAATTATTTATTCTTTATTTACCTGGGATGTTACACATTATCTTCATTTCAACTAAAATAAATAGAAGAATTTCATCAATAATTATTACCAAATGTTAATCAAGGTAATCCATAAAATTATATTCATCAAATCCAGGAATATGGCTAGTGCATTAGTTAGAACAAATAGAATCAGTATAATTGTATAGTGTATATAAATTGTATAGAAGAATATATTGAGTATTTCTTAGCTTCTGAACCACAAAAGTTATTATCTAGATCGAATATTAGTTTTTAAAAAAATTGAAATCCTTATATTTGATCAACTAAAACACCAATAAGGGAAGAGGATACCTCTTCGTCATTTTAATCTTGGTGATTTCCAGATAATCAATGAAGATTATAATTAATATATATCTCATTATAAACAAATAGGTTCACCCCAGTTTGATTATGTTTTCTATGTGAATACATTATAAATGTTCTCTTATAGGATATTTATTAATTATTGGAACTCAACTTGGTCCACTATATATGGATTCCACCAAATTTGTGTAGCACTGGGTATGAGTTCTATCAAAAATCCAAATTCATGATATAGTGGAATTCTATTAAACTATTCATTAAAGACATAAAAAAATTCATGTACGATCAGAATATCTATGATTTTGAGTTTCCCCCTAACAATCATAGATAAAAACACCTTTTTAATCGGAATTTATACTCTTATAATTGTTATAATCTATATTATATGTTTATATTATCATCGTACTTATAGAATATCATAGGATGGATTGAAATAATAAATTTGCATTCCCTTACTCAAAAATTGATGTGGGATTTATGTAAAGAAATCAAATCTATTTATTAGATAACACAAAAGGTTACTAGAGGGAGAATAATAGGATTTTTAAGATACACATTCCCTAAAACTTCAATCTGATATGAATCATAGACTTGAGATACGTTTACTCTACCATTATGGGGTTAAATTATAATTCCACACCTAATAATCAAGGTGGTATCATCATTACCATATTAAATTCATCATATAAAAAATAATGGGTAGATCAAAAATCAAATGATACATTAACATTTCTAGAGTGGATGGTAAGTATACCTTTTTCCACTTTGTAATCATAACCCACATAAAAAATAGTGAGCACATTAGATTTTTCCTTTGTCCCTAGGATTAAAATTTTACCAATACTAATAATTATAATTATACTTTTAATTTGAGAACATTATATCATGATTCCCATAAACCTTTAATTTGAAACTTAAGATTGTGGGTGGTGATTTCTGGGGTTCTTTTTCTCCATTATTAACAAATTAATTATTTAGAACACTATGGAATTTGATTTTATAATTACCATTCTTTCCAAAATTAAAATGTTTACCAGTCCCCTTAAGAAACATTCCATCAAATTTCTATCTACAAGTAAATAATAACTGAAATATCATCTTATTCTTTCTATGAATTTCATATTTATTTTCAGTTTAATTATTCTTTTCATATAAAAACCATGATATTTATGGGTACCTCCAACCACTTTCTTAACCTTTATATCCCAGTGAATGATTTTTTATACTTATTTAATTCTTATTTGGATAATGACCATCAATGACTTGGTTTTAAGCCACTGAATAATTGATCATCCTTACTTGCATGTTGGATGATAAATCCAAAATCATTCCTCCCAAGTCCTGTAAAATATTTCCCATGGGTACTAATATATATTAATAAACCTTCTATATTATCTCAAATAATTACATTAATATTTTCATAAATATAATAATATAAAATTACATATTTAAAAATAATATCCAAAAATTATCCCACTTTATTTAATGAATTTTATATTGTTTCCAATCTTTTCATATCATTTTACAATTGATCTAATTGTCCTTAAAAAATTTAAATAGTTAAATGAACTTTTTATATTCCTTCACACTATATAAAAAATTATTACATAAATGGTACTGATCTATTATTGAAGAAATAGTGAATAAATAATCCTAATAAAATAATGATGATGTTGTCTCCTAAACAACTTCCTAAAATATCATTACTAACATTACAAATTTTGAAACATAGCAAGATTCATATCTTAATAATGATGTGTAAGAAGAATAACAATTTTTTTCATTCCGTCTTCTATAAATTTTTTCCTCAAGATAGATATCGTTTCATTATAAATCACATTCACTATGAACAGAGTTCTACTGGGTTCATACCGTTGACTCAAACCAAATAACATAGTTTAATAAATAATATTCATAGTAAGGAACCACATAATCATGAAAAAACATTTATACAATGTCTAAATCATGAAACCTTATATTCAATATATGAATTATTATGTTTGACCTAGGCCATTCATCATCATTATCTATATACATATTTCATGATGGTTTATAATAAAAATTCCAATTAACCCAATCGTATCCCTCCAGCAGTGTCTAATAATCTGTGTTGTATGGTAACATGAACCATAAACAATAATTATGGTTTATAAACACTAAACCTATTTTTCTATATATGTTTCCGATAGATTCATCTATGGAAAACCCATATCAAAATATAGTATCCATACATGATATTTTTCAAGGAAAAACACACCAATTTACTTACAATAATAAAGTAAATTCTTATATATATACATAATTATCCATATTTCACTCACTAAATGTATCTCATCCTAGTTTCCAAAGTTAACTAAAAAATGAATCTATAACAATTATAGTGAACAATACATTTCATAAAAAGATATTACATATTAATAGATGAATATTCAATATATAAAAGTGCATCACATTATATAATCATATAGATTTTAGGTATTTGAAAACATGAAAGCATAATACATAGGTTCATAAGAGATCCACATCATCTCTTGCTATGTTCTTCATATTTATCACCATTATTAGAAATATTATAATTAAAATATTTATTCATTACCTAGTACAAGAAAAAATAACAATGAGTAGTCTAATACTCTCATTAAGGGTAAATATATGGGTTATGACTGATTTCAAATACATAATAGAAGCATAAGGGTATGAGAAAATTATATCAGCATTAGAAAACCGTAAAAATAAAAACATATATCATAATCTCAAATCATTCCATAAAACATGGAATTTCAAAAAATGTGAATCATAAATAATATTTGAACATAATCCATTAGAGCATAATATTTTCATAATACATAATTTGTATTAATATGCATAATCATATAAAAAAATATACCACATCAAGTTTCACTACAAAGTGTGTCGTAGTGGATTGGGATTAATCCCTACTTCATCATATTTATGGTCATGGTTCACTCCTAATACTTCTATAGTGGGAAACATCCCTTATTAAAATGGGGTCACTCCCCATTTCATTATTTAATATCTCATGAGATATATATATTTATCTAATACATTGAACAAATATATATTTTTTCATCCCACCCATAAAATAATCATAATACATTCATGTGTTCAGAAAGGTCCCAAATGATTCATCAAACACTATAACCCATGAAATGGTAAATAATTTAATAATAATTTCAACATTGTTTCATCAAATAAACCATAAATAATTAAAATATTTCATAAAAATATCATAATGATAATTTAAAAAAACAGAAAACTAATAAATATTGAATCCTTAGACCATAACCCTTATAAAAAAAATAAATTAAATGGATGCTATAATATATGGAAAACAATTCAAATATCTTTATACAATTTAGTGAGGACTATAACTTTTCACTTTTATATAAGATATTTCATAGAAAAAAATTCTCAGTTTTTAATGGAATAATTTACTATATAATGTATCTTTAAAAATTTTAAATTAGTCATTAATTTATTTTTCAGAAATAATAGTGGAAAATTTTATTCATTACTTATATATCATAATAATGTTTCCTTTCACATGTTTAGAAAAATTTTGAAATTTACCTTGTTCAAAAACTGGTAGGAATATTCCTTTTAAACTGATTTTGAAAATTCTATCATGGTTAAATATGAATTTTATAAAACATTGTAGATTATTAAAATTATTAATTAATACATTTTATGAAACATTGATATTGAAGAAAAATGTTTTTCCACTGAATAAAGTAATAAAGATGGTATTCCTTAATAACATTTTTAGGTCTCTATGGTTCCTAAAGAGAGGAAAATGAATAAACTAAATTTTATCTTTAAAAATTACTAATTTAGAATAAAATTCAATGATTTATTTTTATATTGGTCATAAAATTTCATCATCTAAAACCTAATCATAAAGAACCCCCAAAAAATGTTATTATAACATAAATTCCATTCCACATTGGTATCAATTGAATCAAAAGCTCGTAAAAGAGAGAAACATATATGTGTATGTAAATCCATATAATTTTCATGATAATAATCATAAAATAAAATAAATCATTGTATATACACCATATAAAAGAAACAATTGGTCAATACGGCTTGTGTCTCATGGAAATAAGAGTGGGATGAAAATTTCTTATATCATGTTATATATAATTAGAAATTTATCTATGATCCGGTATAATAGTTTTAAATATTATTTTAACAGTATACCAAATTCATGTATATACTTATAATATAATATATTATACATAGTTATCATTTCAACACCAATTTATTAATAATTCATTATTAAAATAAGTGTTTCTATTTGTTAATAGTTTCATTTTTTATCAGAATTTTGGTTTGATTGTTATGGAACATTTATATTTATCATGGTTACATAACTTACATAATCATAATAATGATATAAATATAATATATGTTCATTATATTTTTAATAATAATCATCCATATATAGTAGATATTAAAAAACGAATTTCATCATTTATTGTTATGGAATTCCATTAGTACGGATGAATAATGTTTTCACATTTTTACGGATGGAAGAAAATAAAGTTAAATAATAATTGAACATTTGAAAAATAATTATTATATCATATATTTCATATATATTAATTAAATAAATACTTATTACCATCAATTAAAATATAAAATGAATAAAAACAAAAATTTCTTTGTGGAGTTAGCAGTACAAATGCACGCACAAGTGATGTTACCGTTTTCGAAGACATTGAAAGGTATGAAGGTTGAAATGATATAATATTTAAAGAATAAATATTATGTTATAAATATAATATATAATCATTAAATTCGTCTTTATACCCATACATTAATTATAGTGATAGAAAATGAATTGTATTTCTTTATGTAAAAAGTGGTCCACATATACGCATGGGTGATACTTTCACTTACCATTTGATGGAAAATAGTGTTTATAATGATGGATAAATAATAATAATAACATTTAATTATATTTTGTATACTGAATTAATTATTTTATGATCAATATAATATATTTATAGTAGGTATAATATCATTAAATTTTAAGAGGTTTGATAAGATGATTAACTATTACTCTGGTAGACTGATTTATATCCATGGTTAAGGACCCATAGAATGGTATTATTAGAAGAACGAAAATATATTTAATATATATGTATGGTTTGATATAAATCTCTCAATGTGGTGTAAAGAAGAGGAAAAATGGGGTTTCCTTTTATTAGAGGGAGAGAAGACACACTAGAATTTTAAAAAGAGAATAAAATATAATAAACTATACTTGTGAAAAATGATTCCAAATGACTAGATTTTAGAATATGTTAAATTATGAGGTTTTAATATGGGTAAATATTTTTGGACCTGTTTACTAGATAAAATAACACTTACCTCTTTGTTTAACCGCCCATGCAAACCAATTTTAACCTTAACTATGATAATAAATGTTTACCTTTTTTCAATTCATTATGACCAGAAATTAACATGAATTAATTATATAATATTACTTATGATAATTAAAATATGCATTCCATTTTACCCTATTCAATAGACAAGAATTTTAAAATTATAATTTATAATAAAACCTGCAAAATGTGATGAAAATTGTTAATCCAAATAATATGTTTTCGCAAGTATACAAATTTTTATATCCAAATTCAACATAAAATTTAATCAAATTAATAAAATTGTATTGTTAATATATTTATTAAACTAATTATTTTTTTAAATATTTTCTAAAATTTAATTTATCTTTTTATATTCATTTAACTAAAATTTATTTTAAAAAAAATCAATATTTTCCACTATTCAATGAAAAATATATCTTTTTTTGTAAAATTATCAAAAAATAACTGTAAGATGTTTTGTATAATATAATTTCAATATTTAAATAATTTTATTTGAAATAAATTATCTAAATTTATATGAAACATATATTAATATTTTATAGGAAATTGAAATAAAACCCTATTTTTAAGAGAAAGTGTTTTTATTGAATATAATGACTTTACCAAGAATTTGATACTTCAATATCAATATATTAGTGTTATATACAAAAATTTATATGTAGCATTTAAAATGAAGATATTATTCTTCATTAAAATAATTCAACATATTGGTTATAATAGTATTATATATAATAGATCATTTAAACATGGGTTCATGTGTATAAAAGGATATCAAAAAATATTTATTTATATGAAGATCAATTTTTCATAAAATCTTTAGGTTAATACAATATAACACATGAAAAATGATCCTATCTGAGATATAAAATATGATCCTTTATTTCTTCCCTTATTAGATCACTTCAAGTCCCTTCTATTGATTATTTGAAGCCTGCCACCATCTTCACCTAACAACACTACTTTTATAGGTATAATATCATCAATATTATGATAAGCTATTATCATACCATAGTCACCACCTTAGTAAATTTTGTCAATCTAAAAATGTTCACTTGTTCCTTGATAGAATGTCAAGGACCATCCTTGAATTACCTAACCTTAGTGATCTCATCAATTTATATTTTTAGTGTAAATCATAATTAATATATAAATGGAGTATCATAATAAATGTGTAGATTTCCACCATAGATCAACTTCTCAAATACATATCTTAATTCACCCTCAATATCTCAGCGAAAAATTCTTCAAGAACGTCACTTCTGGTCATTTCCATGACATACCCTCATAAATACAAGACTATACCTATATATCTCAACAGAATTTTCAAGAATATTGTATTCTTTATGTTACAATATTTACCCTCCATCTATGAGGAGTCCTAATCTAGTAAAATATAGTATGTAGTCATTCAATCTAAAACATAGCTACATTGTATCTTCATGCTATCAAAAACAAGGTAGGATGATGATATTGGAAATCCAAGTTTAGATAGACCATATATTACTCTAAACAATGTTTCCCCAAATAAATACATTAATTTAACCATATTATAATACCTTAAGATGATCATAGAAAATCTAAACCATATCAACCAAATTCTCAAGATTACATGATTTTATATGAATCTATACAAATAGTTTGATAAATATTTTAATTTGACAACTTTTCCTTTAAATTCCAATTATTTCATCACATGCATTTTAACACATTCGCAGGAATTATACTATTTCTATATGTTTTGTGAATATTTGGTTTTATTTTGATGAATCTCAAATAAATTATTTTTAAGTATTTATAATCTTATTTTGATATAATTTAAAATTCAATGATTTTCTTTTGAATTCATTTAATTATTATTAATGAATCATTTTTAACATGAAATTTGAAATTTAAACACATTTTTGACCTCATTATTCATTTTTATTACTCTCATAACACTCTAAACATATGAATTTTGTGATCCATAAAAGTATTTTGAATCTCAACACACTATTTTTTTTACAAATATTTGATTTTATAATAATTCATTATAATTATATATATCAAAATTTGTGATCTTATAAGACTTATCTTGATCCATGTATTCTTTTTTTATATCTTTAATTTGTTTTTCAAAATATCAAATAATTTTAACATCCATCCAAAAAAAATTTGATTCCTATATGTATTATAGTGTTTTATCAAAAAATACTTATATCTAATATGAATTCTGTGTCTTATAAGTCTGTATATATAGGGTTCTTTTAATGTATTGTAGTCAAACTATTATTCTCACATATGTATTTTTTACTTTGAAATTTTAGCAGTTAATAATTTAAATTACCATATTTTTATCCAACTCTTCATATAATTGATGTGAATTAATTTAAGAGGAATAATAAGAGTTAACGAATATAATGAAATTTGAGAGAAATAGAATATTATCACCCATGTGAAAACCCAATTAAATAATGCATTCTCAAGAATAACTAATAGTGTATATATGAGTTCCCATGGGTTGGTAGAGAAAGTTTTCGACTCATTCAAGTATTTTTCTATCCAAACAGGATATATAAAGAGGCTATGAACCGAACTGGATAAAACAGATTGATCAAGTGAGTTTTAAGGGATCAATTTTATAGATTAATGAATATAAGCAAGAGAAAATGTGGAAGAATAAATAGGAGAAGATTTATCATTTTGGGTTAAAATCCCAAAGAGTTATGGGTTAATAAATCTTTATGATACTTATTATTTTATGTTTTGGACATCACTATAAAATCTTAAATTTTTATTGTAACTATAATTTTAAACGATTTCCAAATTATTTAATATTCACTTTATTGAAATATATTTTGAATTATTTTCATTTTTATGATGTAAAGTATTTTATTTCATTATTTAGATTTTTTATGTGAGATTTTTCTTATGAAATTTTAGGTTTAAAATAGGATTAATTAATTATTGTGACTTTGGATGGTTAAATCACTTCCATAGGAGGAACAATAATCACACCATGGTTTGGAAATATATTCCATATCTATTAGTTGTACAACGGGAGGATGTTATCTGAATATAAATAAATTTAATAATATAATTCTTCTAAACAAAATAAAAATATTCCTCAAAGAGTCAAAACTTATCCATTGTAGATATCTCATATGTGGCTTTACACATCTATTCCTTATAAATCTTGTTTTTCATTAAAACCATTCACTATAAAATTAGTTTAACAAAATCTTTTTTAGACTTACTTTAAAAAAATTTAAAAAAAAATCTCAATATTTTGTATTTATCAAATGATTGAAAGAAAAATCATATTTTTTAACATACAATTCAACATCATCGAGTAGAAACCCAATAAAATACAATATTTATCTTCATAGAGGATAATTTTATTGATTGGGATTTCTTTTTAAATGAATTAAATCAATTGGAATCAATTCAGAGGAAGTTTCAACTTTTGTTTATATTCCTTTTCATATTCCAATGTTCATATAGTAATTTATTTCCATTGAATACTAAAATAAGTTGGTCATACTGTTTTAATGCTACACTTATTACGATTGATGAAATTGAAACCTATTTTATTGATATTTTGAATGATGAAATATTGTATGATAAGAAAAATATTTGAACTCCTTTTATCATCATACCAATATGAAAATAATTTAATCATTAAGTCATAATGGATGATTAATTAATTCATAAATAATTAGATTTATATTAGGAATATAATCAATAAAATCATATAAAATGTCATGATTCTCTAGTTAAATTGTAAACTAAACCTAGTTTTGTTAATCATGTAAATGATTCAATGAACATTCTTATTAGGATGGACACAAACTACTTTGTGAATTTAGTTTCCTTTATGTTAACATGAAACCACATATAATGGACCAAGATGAAATGAAAATTTGGCATTTTAATTTTTTTTGTAAGAATATTCTAGGGAATGGTTTTTCTATAATAATTCCATATTAATTAGGTGTTATAATGAATTAAAAAGGTATATTTCATGAAAAAATATCTTCTACTTATAGAATAGAATAATTTAAAATAGATATTTTGGTTTAATCAAACATAATATAACACATTTCATGAATGTTTGGAAAATTTTGATGATTATATTTTTGTTTACAATGCCATCAAATTTGTAAACAAATTATGATATATCATTTTTATGATTGAATTTATATTAAAACCCAAAGAATAATAGATGGTATTATAGAAGTATATTTAATTGATGGAACCAAAACTGTTTCTAGAAAGCTTATTGAATACATATCCATGAATTCTAAATAATTTAAAAAAATTGTCATTTTAGATGTCAATTGGATCATGAATATATTACATAATAATAATAAAATAAAATTATTTTTAATCAACATAATAACATTACCAATATGAATTTAATAGACATTCTTTCCAGCAATTGAAATTTTAAACCTAAATCACAAAATATTTTTCAATTCCTTATAAATTCTATAATTTTTTATTATAGTGGAAATTTTGATGAAAAAAATTCATAATCTCAATAACACTCTGAAAAATAATTTTTTCCATGGAAGTTCCTCTTTCAATCAAACTAAATAATATATTAACCTCTTGAAAAAAATTTAAAAAATACTAGGAAAAAAATCTAATAATGGATTTATAAAACATAACTAACTAAAAATATATTCCTTGTTGAGTGAGATAATTTTCAATCTTGGTATTTCCCAAGGAAATCCAATAATAAATGTGGAAGTAACTTCAATAATCTAAAATACAAAAAAATAGAGCATATCATCTAGAAAAATTTGAGATAGGCACATATTATGAAGAAAAAATTAATTAAAAAATTGGTACAACTTTCAATGAAATATTTTTTTATAATAAACCACATCAGTGGAGGTTTATATTGACATCCACAAATGAGTCATAAATACAATGTAATTTATATTCGAGTATAATGAATAATAGGAGTGGAACTGAGTTAAAAATTCCATAGTATGATATTTCAAATAAATTATTAAATCTGAATATGTAAAAAAGGTTCTACACATAATTAACATTACAAAAACATTCGTAAATAGAGTAAAACTTTTTTCGATCCTATTGAAAATTATGAACATGTTTTGTAATAAAACGTATTTTCAATAGAATACTATTTTCTTGAGGGAATCAAGAGTGATTGATGAAAAATAATCAGTCCTTTTAAATATCTCTAAAATTTATAAATTACTTCCAAAATCACCATTTCCTTATCTAGGGTCTAGTAGGATAGAAAAAATGTCTGTTGAATGTGATTTGGATATGAGCATTTTATTTGGAAAATTTCAATTAAAAAATAATTTTCTTGATGTTGTGAAACTAATTACAAGGTATGTGAAATTTTCAAAAGAACTTCTATATCATAATAGGATTTTAATGGGTGGAAAAAGTTACTTTATGGAGGAATTCTACCATTATGATTCAACATTACTTTCTTAATATAATGTCTCATAGAATTTTACAACTCCCTTTTCCATAAGATATTGTGAATTCAACATTGTCGTTATATATTTTGGAATATTTTTAAATATTTTTAGTTATTCAATTTATTTCTATCAATATGTTAGTGACATAAAAACATATTAAATTTTAATGAAATTATCCATAAAAAGGTCCACCAACCATTCAGGTTTTGTCAATTATTTTTTGGTTCAAGCAAGAGCCAGGATTTTCCCAATGGATTTATATGTTTTGGATATAGAAGAAGATATATTTGGTACACATGAACCAATAATTCTTGTAATTCTATTTAAAAAACTACTAAATAATTTGTTAATTGTTTTTAAAGTGACATTGTCACTAGAATTTATAGTATAATTTTTTCACTTTAATGTGTTTCAGTATATTAAATACCAAATAGTTGATCATTAATCCTCTCAAGTGAAAATGATATATTTGTAATCAATGAAAAATAATTATTATATCATATATTTCATATATATTAATTAAATAAATCGTAATTACCATCAATGAAAATATAAAATGAATAAAAACTCAAATTGCTTTGTGGAGTTAGTAGTACAAATGCACGCACAAGTGATGTTACTATTTTCGAAGACATTGAAAGGTATGATGGTAGAAATGATATAATATTTGAAGAATAAATATTATTTTATAAATATAATATATAATCATTAAATTCATCATTATAACCATACATTAATTATGGTGATAGAAAATTAATTGTATTTCTATATGTAGAAAGTGGTCCACATGTATGCATGAGCGATACTTGAACTTACTATTTGATGGAAATAGTGTATATAATGATGGATAAATAATCATAATAACATTTAATTATATTTTGGATGTTGAATTAATTATTTTATGATCAATATACTCTATCTATAGTAGGTATAGTATATTTAAATTTTAAGAGGTTGTGTAAGCTGATTAACTATTACTCTGGTAGACTGATTTATATCCATGGTTAAGGACCCATATAATGGTACTTTTAGAAGAAACGAAAATATATTTAATAGATATGTATGGTTTGATATATATGTCTCAATGTGGTGTAAAGAAGTGGAAAAAGGGGGTGTCCTTTTATTAGTGGGAGAGAAGACACACTAGAATTTTAAAAAAAGAATAAATTATAATAAACAATACTTGTGAAAAATGATTCCAAATGACTAGATATTAGAATATGTTAATTTATGATGTTTTAATATGGGGAAATTTATTTGGACTTGTTTACTAGATAAAATTACACTTACCACTTTGTTTAACCACCCGTGCAAAACAATTTTAACCTTTACTATGATAATAAATGTTTACCTTTTTTCAATTCATTATAACCAAAAATTAACATGAACTAATTATATAATATTACTTATGATAATTAAAATATGGATTCCATTTTACCCTATTCAACAGACAATATTTTTAAAATTTTAATTTATAATAAAACCTGCAAAATGTGATGAAAATTGTTAATCCAAATAATATGTTTTCGCAAGTACAAAACGTTTTTATATCCAAATTCAACATAAACATTAATCAAATTTATAAAAAGGATTATTAATATTTTTATTAAACTAATTATATTTTTAAATACATTATAAAATTTAATTTATCTATTTATATTAATTTATCTAAATTTTATTTTTAAAAAAATAATTATTTTCCACTATTCAATGAAAAATATAACTTTTTTTTGTAAAATTATCAAAAAATAACTCTAAGATATTTTGTAAAATATAATTTAAAAATTTAAATAATTTTATTTGAAATAAATTATCTAAATGTATATGAAACTTATATTACTATTTTATAAGAAATTGAAATAAAACCCTATTTTTAAGTGAAAGTGTTTTTTATTGAATATAATGAATTTACAAGAAATTAGGTACTTCAATATCAATATATTAGTTTTATATACAAAAATGTATATGTTGTTTTTAAAATGCAGATATTCTTATTCATTAAAATAATTCAACATATTGGTTATAATATTATTATATGTAATAGATCATTTAAACAAGAGTTTGTGTTTATAAAAGGATATCAAAAATTATTTATTTATTTGAAGATCAATTTTTCATAAAATCATTAGGTTAATACAATATAACACATGAAAAATGATCCTCTACAAGATATAAAATATGATCCTTTATTGTTTTCCCTTTTTAGGTCACTTAAAGTCCCCTCTGTTGATTATTTAAAGCCCTCCACCATCATCACCTAACAACACTACTTTTATAGGTATAATATCATCAATATTGTGATACGTTATTATCATTCCATAGTCACCACCTTAGTAAATTTTATCAATCTAAAAATGTTCACTTGTTCCTTGATAGAATGTCAAGGACCATCCTTGAATCACCTAACCTTAGTGATCTCATAAATTTATATTTTTAGTGTAAATAATAATTAATATGTAAATGGAGGAGCATAATAAATATGTTGATTACCACCATATATAAACTTCTAAAATAATTATCTTAATTCACCCTCAATATCTCAGGGAAAAATTCTTCAAGAACGTCACTTCTGGTCATTTCCATGAAATACCCTCGTAAATACGAGACTATACCTATATATCTCAATAGAATTTTCAAGAATCTTGTATTATTTATGTTACAAGATTTACCCTCCAACCAGGAGGAGTCCTAATCTAGTCAAATATAGTATGTATTCATTTAACCTAAAACATAGCTACATTGTATCTTCCTGCTATCAAAAACAAGGTAGGATGATGATGTGGGAAATCAAAGTTCAGAGAGACCATATATTACTCTAAACAATGTTTCCCCAAATAAATAAATAAATTTAACCATATTATAATACCCTAAGGTGATCATCAAAAATATAAACCAGATCAACCAAACTCTCAAGATTACATGATTTCATATGAATCTATACAAATAGGTTGATAAATATTTTATTTTTGATAACTTTTTCTTTAAATACCAATTATTTCATCACATACATTTTAACACATTCAAAGTAATTATAATATTTCTATATTTGTTGTGAATATTTGGATTTAATTTGAAGAATTTCAGAAAAAAAATTACTTTTAGGTATTTTTAATCGTCTTTTGAAATAATTTAAAATTTAATGATTTTCTTTATAATTCATTTAATTATTATTAATGAATCATTTTTAACATGAAATTTTAAAGTAGACACATTTTTGACCTCATTATTCATTTTTCTTACTCTCATAACACTCTACACATATGAATTTTGTGAGCCAGGAAAGTATTTTGAATCTCAACACACTATTTTTTTATAAATATTTGATTTTATAATAATTTATTCTAATAATATGTATGAACATTTCTGATCTTATAAGACTTATCTTGATCCATGTATTATTTTTTTATATCATTAATTTGTTTTTCAAAATATCATATAATTTTAACATCCATCCAAAAATAATTTGATTCCTATATGTATTATAGTGTTTTGTCCTAAAATACTTATATCTAATATGAATTTTGTGTCTTATAAGTCTGTATATATGGGGTTCTCTTAATGTATTGTGGTCAAACTATTATTCTCACATCTGTATTTTTTACTTTGAAATTTTAGTAGTTAATAATTTAAACTACCATAATTTTATTGAACTCTTCATATAATTCATGTGAATTAATTTAAAAGGAATAATAAGAGTTAACAAATATAAAGAAATTTTAGAGAAATAGAATATTATCACCCATGTAAAAACCCCATTAAATAATGCATTCCCAAGAATAACTAATAGTGTATATATGAGTTCCCATGGGTTATAAGAGAAGGATTTCGACTCATTCAAGTATTTGGCTATCCAAACAGGATATATAAGGAGGCTATGAACCAAACTGGAGAAAACAAATTCATCGAGGGAGTTTGAAGGGATCAATTTTATAGATTAATGAATATAAGCAAGAGAAAATGTGGAATAATAAATAGAAGATGATTTCTCTTTTTGGGTTAATATCCCAACGAGTTATGGATTAATAAATCTTTATGATACTTATTATTTTATGTTTTGAAAATCACTATAACATCTTAAATTTTTATTGTAACTATACTTTTAAATGATTTATAAATTTTTTAATGTTCACTTTATTGAAATATATTTTGAATTATTTTCACTTTTATGATGTAAAATATTTTATTTCATTATTTAAATTTTTTAGCTGAGGTTTTATTATGAAAATTTAGGTTTAAATTAGGGTTAATTAATTATAGTGTCTTTGGATTGTTAAATCACTTCCATAAGAGGTACAATAATAACACTATGGTTTGGAAATATATTCCATATCTATTAGTTGTACACCGGGAGGTCGTTATGTGAATATAAATAAATTTAATAAAACAATTTTTCTAAACAAATTAAAAATATTCCTCAAAGAGTCAAAACATGTCCATTGTAGATATCTCATATGTGGTTTCACACATCTATTCCTTCTAAATATTGTTTTTCAATAAAAAAATTTACTCTAAAATTAGTTTAACAAAATCGTTTTTAGACTTCTTTTAAAAAATTTAAATGAATCTCAATATTTTGTATTTATCAAATGATTGAAAGAAAAAATCTTATTTTTTAACATAAAGTTCAACATCATCAAGTAAAAACACAATAAAATACAATATTTATTTTCATAGAGGATAATTTTATTCATTGGGATTTCTTTTTAAATGAATTAAATCCATTAGAATCAATTTAGAGAAAGTTTTAACAGTTTTGTTAATATTCCTTTTCATATTCCAATGTTCATATAGTAATTTATTTCCATTTAATACTAAAATAAGTTGGTCATATTGTTGTAATGATATACTTATTATTATTGATGAAATTGAAACCTATTTTATTTCTATTTTGAATGATGAAATATTTTATGATCAACCAAATATTTGAACTCCTTTTATCGTCATACCAATATGAAAATAATTTAATCATTAAGTCACAATGGATGATTAATTAATTCATAAATAATTAGACTTATATTAGGAATATAATCAATAAAATCATATAAAATTTCATGATTCTCTAGTTAAATTGTAAACTAAACCTAGTTTTGTTAACCATGATAATGATTCAACAAACATTCTTATTAGGATGGACACAAACTACTTTGTGAATTTAGTTTTTATTATGTTAACATGAAACCACATGTAATGGACCAAGATGAAATTAAATTTTGGTATTTTAATTTTTTTGTAATAATATTATAGGGAATGTTTTTTCTATAGTCATTCAATATTAATTAGGGGTTATAATGAATTAAAAAATATATTTCATGAAACAATATCTTCTACTTCTAGAATAAAATAATTTAAAATTTATATTTTGGTTTAATCAAACATAATATGATACTTTTCATGAATTTTTGGAAAATTTTAATGATTATATTTTTGTTTACCATGCCATCAAATTGGTAAACAACTTATGATTTAACATTTTTATGAATAAATTTATATTACTACCCAAAGAATAATATATGGTATTATAGGCGAATATTTAATTGATGGAACCACAACTGTTTCTAGAAATATTATTGAATACATATCCATGAATTCTAAATAATTTTAAAATATAGTCATTTTAGATGTCAATTGGATCATGAATTTATTACATAAAAATAATAAAATAAAATTATATTTAGTCAACATAATGATATTACCAAAATGAATTTAATAAAAAAATTATCCAACAATTGGAAATTTAAACTTTAATCTCAAAATATTTTTCAATTCCTTATAAATTATGTAATTTTTTATTGTAATGTAAATTTTAGTGAAAAAATTCAGAATATCAATTACACTCTGAAAAATAATTTTTTTTCATGGAAGGTCCTCTTTCAATAAAACTAAATAATATATTAACTTCTTGAAAAAAAATTCAAAAAATACTAGAAAAAAATCTCATGATGGATTTATAAAACTTAACTAACCAATAATATATTCCTTGGTGAGTCAGATAATTTTCAATCTTGGTATTTCCCAAGGAAATCCAATACACAATGTGAAATTAACTTCTATCATCTACAATCCAAAAAAAAAGAGCATATCAGCTAGAAAAATTTGTGATAGGCACATATTATGAAGAAAACATTAATTAAAAAATTGGTACAACTTTCAATGGAATATTTTTTATAATAAACCATATCAGTGGAGGTTAATATTGACATCCACAAATGAGTCATAAATACAATGGAATTTATAGTATAGTATAATGAATAATAGGAGTGGAGCTGAGTTAAAAATTCCATAGTATGATATTTCAAAGCAATTATTAAATATGAATATGTAAAAAAAGGTTCTACACATAATTCACATGACAAAAACATTCTTAAATAGAGTAAAAAATTTTGATCCTATTGAAAATTATGAACATGTTTTGTAATAATAATTATTTTGAATAGAATAGTATTTTCTTGAGGGAATCAAGAGTGATTGATGAAAAATAATAAGTCTTTTTAAATAGCTCTAAAATTTATAAAAAAGTTCCAAAACCACCATTTCCTTATCCAGGGTTTAGTAGGATAGAAAAAATGTCCGTTGAATATGATTTGGATATGAGCATTTTTATTTTGAAGACTTTAAGTAAAAAATAATTTTCTTGATGTTGTGAAACTAATTACAAGGTATGTGAAATTGTCAAAAGAACTTCTATATCATAATAGGATGTTCATGGGTGGAAAAATTTACTTTATAGAGGAATTCTACTATTATGATTCAACATTCCTTTCTTAATATAATGTCTCATAGAATTTTACAAGTCCCTTTACTATAAGATATTGTGAATTCAACTCTATCATTATATATTTTGTAATATTCATAAATATTTTTAGTTATTCAATTTATTCCTATCTATATGTTAGTGACATAAAACCTAATTAAATTTTAATGAAATTATTCAAAAAAAGAACCACAAACCATTCAGGTTTTTTTAATTTTTTTTGGGTTCAAGCAAGAGCCAGGATTTTCCCAATGGATTTATAAATATTGGATATAAAAGAAGATATATTTGTTACACTTGAACCAATAATTCTTGTAATTCCATTTAAAAAACTACTAAATAATTAGTTAGTTGTACTCAATGTGATATTTTCACTAGAATTTATAGTATAATTTTTTCACTTTAATGTATTTCGGTATATTAAATATCAAATAGTTGATCATTAATCCTCTCATGTGAAAATGATATATTTCTATTCAATGAAGTTATATTCAAATTTAAAAAGATGTGATAATCCAATTACTAAACCTAATATTGGAGCATAATATTCTATTAAAACATTATAAATTTCAATTATAAAGATCTAAATGAAGGTAGTTAGAATGTTGAGACATATATAAGTGATGTTACTGGAATTTATGACTATTATTCTATCTATAAGGAATCATTTGAATCATTGAAAAAAATTGAACATGATTGTTATTTTCATTAATATAATAATAATTTTACATGTGTAAATGTGTTTAGTGATTTAGAAATATAAAAATTCTTTCAAAAAATTTAGATTATATATTTTCTCTTGAATTTTTAATTTTTAATAGAAATCACAACTATAATTAGATATCTAAATTATAAGATATTTTTTCTGTATATTTAAATCTAATTGTTTTGGGGGTTAATTAATCTCTAAAATTAATTTTTTTTATTAATTAACCTTTTTGGAGAAATGAAAATATCCCATCAGAGTTATAACTAGAAAAACCTCCTAAAAATATTATATATGAATTATTAGGAGATAATGTTAGATTATCTATCATCATTTCTAAAGGGTTGTTACCAGATAAGGAAATGCAATTTCAATGAGTCCTTAAAGAATACAAGAAATAATAGGATGGACATTAACATATTTAACGTTCACTAATATTTTAGTTTACATACATATGTCTTTTTGGAGGAAAATGTTTGACTATTTCAAGGGATATTAAGCCAACCCTCTTAAAGGATTATATAAAGTAAGTTACCACCTTATTTGATATTTTTACCATTTTGAATATTTTTAAAATAAAATGGGTGATCCTTATCCATGATGTTCAAAAAAATAGTGGTTTCAAAATTTCAAGGGATGGACTTATTGTGCTTATTTTTATTATTCTTACAAATAAATAGTGGTTTTTTATTGATTATAAAAACTCAACCTAATGACTATAAAGTATCAATTCCCACTATCATTTAGTGATCATGTGATTAAATTTATTATAGTCAATACCTACTATTATTTTTTAATGTATTTTCATGTTTATATCAGAATTCTTATAGCAGCTTATAATGAAGAAAAAACCCCATCAGTTTCCCATTTGTGACTCTCCCTATAGAAGATTTATTTTTTTATATGTAATCCATAGTAAACATACAAAGGTGTATAAGGAGAATTGTTTTTGATTTTTGAAAATTTCGAAAAATGTTTTCTATGACATTACCATTTATGAATTATCTTTTTAGAGTTTTCTAAAAAGTCTTATCTAATATCCTTAAAAAATTTCTTGAAAAACATACTGTTTTCAACTATGTAAAATTCATTTTTTTGGTAGAAAATGTAATTATTCATGTTTATATAGGGTCTAATACTACAGTTCATGTTGATCTATCTAATGTTGAGTTAATGTTTTCACTGTTATACCCAAAAAAGTGTGATATGTGAGAACTATTCTTGTAAAAGTTTTTTTATATAATATTTGCAGAATACATGAACTTGATAGCTTTAAAAGTTTACACATTTTAGTAAAATGGTTCTTAATTATTCTTTAATGAGAGTTATAGAAGAAAATTTTTAGAGATGAATTTTTTTTGTATTCCAACTCATTGTTAAACCACAAAATGGGGTTTCCATTTTAATATATTACTAATGCATATTATTTTTTCCAAGGGGTGGATATATATGAAATAATGTTAAATAAGTCTCTTTTGACAGCTTATTAAATGAGTACCGTAGAAAAAGAAAAATCTATCCACCAGAAAACTGAGAAGGATTTTTCAATTATTTTATATTTATAAAAGTTTAGATGTTATTTTTTAGGCTCTAAAGTGATTATTTTCAAAAACCATTAAACAATAAGTCTTTTCCGGAAGAAACATGATGTAAGACCAAGGTTTTTTATATGTATTTTATTATTAAATGATGTTGGTTGGATAGATTAATTAAAAATAGGGGTCAATTGAGTACCTAATAAGATTTATATTCAAAAAAATGTTTAAATAAAACCCACCTATTTAAAACAAATCATCTATTTAATCATTAAAGTAGTTTGATAAAACATTGTTCCTTAAAAATATTTTATATATCTAGATTATTTCTAAATTAGAAGAATATTATAAATCACAAAACATTTTGAAATAATTTTAATCAAACAATTCCTAATATAAAAACTAATTAAGAATAATAATCAAAGTACAATTATTTTTTAAATGGTTAAATAAAATTCATTATAAAACATTTAAATAAATAATAAAATATAATCATACAATGGAATAAAACATAGGGTTCAGTCTCAAGATGAGACCTAGTCCCCTCTACTTGTAAATCACATACTTCTATAAATATTATATAACTATAATCTATTCAAAAACATAGATCAAGTATATTGTAGGATTTCTCCAAAACATTATATGACATATATGGACGCCTTAAACAATAAATTTGGGAACAAAAAACATAGGACACATAAGGATATCTTCTAAAAATAATGTGGGTAATAATAAGAAAAATATTAAATAGAACAGCCTATATTCACTTGTTCTACTGTAGCTAAAAATATGTATTGATAAATAGGGAAAAAACACACTTGTTAAATTTAAAAGAAAACAATATAAAGATAATGGAATAATACATAGACAAGGTAATGATGATAAGTTGTTAGTGATTCAGATTATTTATTATCCGCATATATATATATTAGAGAAGATATCAATTTATTACTTTGAAAATATTAGTAAAAAATATTATAAAAAATATCTCTTTTATAAATATAGGAAATGATCTTGATCTTATATGAAGTTCCCTCTTTCACAGTTGAATGCCAGTAGGAATTGAGTCTCTAAGATCTAGTGTGATGTTCCTTCAGGATTTAACATTTCTCACCACACATGGTTTTCATGATATCATATTAGCTCTACTAACGAGGTAGTCTTATAATGAAATATGGATCTTCATGAATTCATTGAAGAATAATCACCATGCTCTTCTAGATCCGTATACCAAGGTTTGACTATTTGTTCAATTCATTTGTGAATGATTTTAATGAATAATAAATAAATAAAAAAATGGATTAAATTCAATAATGTAACTATTATATGAATTTAATTCAAATCAAGTGGAACAATGATGACGGATCTTCTGGAATCATGAAATCGTTAGGGGGAAATAAATCCTTGTATGTTAATAATCATTAAGATGAGTCATTTGAAGAAATGATGAGACCCATTTGGGGATGAATAATCATTGTAGTGAGTCATATGAACTAATTGTGAGACATTCCTAGTAGTGAGTCAGTATAGAAATTACCAATCTAAACTAATTTTCATTCATATCTAGTGGTGAATCATTCCTTCGATGAATCATATAAAATAATGTTGAGTTATCTCTGGCAGTGAGTCTGTTTGTGTGTGACTCATCTAAACTAATGTTGAGGCCTTTTCACTAATGGTCACTCGAACTGGTTGTGGCTCAGAATGGTGGTTTATCATGCTGGTCGATTGGTCATGTGTGTATGTAGCTCTACTCTAGAAGTTAGAAATTCTGGAAGTGAAACATTTGAACTAATGATGGCCACTATAGGTAGTGAGTCATTTTGAACTAATGGAGAATCATTCCAACACATATCCAAATATTCATCAAATTTACTTATAAAAATTGCTATCATAAAATAGTAATCTTATTATAAACATAATAAAAAATGATTTTTAAGAACAAAAAATAACGAGGTTATTATAATCTACCGATTTTTATGATCACAAATAGTTTTGTATTTTAAAAAATATATAGGATTAACCTAGATATACCTAAATGAATTTAATATATAACAATCCCATTAACATTTTAAATGTAAATAATGAGATAAAAATAAATGGTATCAAAGATTAATTAATGATGAATCAAAGATAAATGAACTGAAAGTGTATCATAGGTATGAAATCAAATGATAAAATTCCAAAAAACAATTTTTAACAATGAATAACATCCAAGAACATATGGTATCAAAGAAAAAATAGGATATAGAGATCCAAATAATTAAGGTATTAAAGACAAAATTTCTATGATAGTTAATATATCAAAGCATATATAATGTATGCAATAAAGAATAAGATTACTAGTGTCAATATAATATGAATTTTTATGTAATTAAGTGTTAATTAGAAAGAATTATTGTATCAAATGAAGAATGAAATGTGAAGGAGTATAAAATTACAAAATTACTATCCCAACTTTGGGATTATCAAAAAGTTAAAACAAGAAATATTAATCATGGATAGATGAATAATAAGTATTAGAGAAAATTTTATTTTCAATGGGGAATATTGTGTGGTGATAAATAATAAGAGATATATGTCAATAAGGAAAAAAAAATTATGATACTACAACACCAAATGACATACATGGATAACAAAAAAACATATCAAAGACTAGTGTCAATCTAAGTCACTATCATCCCTAGGAGTATAATAATTAGGTCCCCTTACTTTGTTAGTGGTATGCGGGATAAATCCAAAGGCTGATGATGTTGTGGAAATGGATGTGGGAATTGATGGGGCTATGGTATCTCTCTCATGATGGCTAACCTAAGATACAAGATGGATTCCAAGAAATAAATGTTGAAGAGGTGATAATGATGAGGTAAATAGTTGGAACAAGGCTTAGATGTGAAGGATGACATGTGTATTTCTTTTGGAGAAATTACTACTTTTCTAGAATCATTTATAAATGGATTCATCATATTGATAATTTCCAAGATAATAATTATTATTCATTCTAGATCACATGAAGAGTATTTATTTTCTTCTATAAAAAGCTGAATAAGATGTTAAATTGAATTCAAATAGTAGATTTATACCTAGAAATATCTAGTTACTAGTGGAATCCCAAGATAATCAGTAAACAACTTGAAATTATATTTTATCTCATGTCAGGTATACACATTATATTTTTAATATTCAATGGAAATATTATGGGGATTCTAGACACTTTTATCATTATTTGATCACTACATTACATGTTTGTATATATTATCACCATGACGATGAATCTATTTAAGGTCAACTTGATAAGTGGTTTTAATATCACCAAATGTAGTAAGGTGTCCCACTAAAATTATGGATGAAACAAACTTTTCTTTAATGTAAATGGATGGAGGTGGATTAAAAGATATAGTTTCCATGAAATTGAAATACTCAAACCTCTCTATAAAATATGACTTACTTAAAGAAAAGGTGTTTCTCATATCATACATAACTAAACTCAAATATTCTATCTAACTTTCTAATAAATAGTTTCAATGTCAACTTCTTAAAATTTATGATTCAACTTTAACTATATATGGTTTACAACAACCTCAAAAAAGGGTCTCCGACCAGCCACATTCTATTGAGTGATTGAAGGTTCCTATTATCTCAAAAGAATACATCAATCAGTAAGAATAATTTATGTTAAAGAGTCCATGTCTATTCTCAAAACTCAATTTTCAGGAACTCGATATGTAATAGAGGATGTTACAGACACATTAGTAGGACAAGATCCAGAAGTACGTGCATCTGACAAAAAGGCCAAATAAACTTATCTACCTACGATACCATGGGATATTCCTCTCCTATAATAGGAAATTAATGTCCATCATCATTAATTAAATCATCATTGGTCAAACTAAGTAACAATGGACAAGGAAACAGATCCCCTTTAGAGGACACCACACCCTAAGCCTCATCACCTCCATGCACTTCAATAAATTCCACATTAACATCTCTAGAACCTGAATAGTATAAACCATGAAGAATTAACATAGTGAATTTATCTCATTCAGCAAGATTTTCATCAAATCTAACATAAATAGGGTATTTCTCCCACTCACCAACAACACTAATCTCTCTTTTAGAAGATGCAACATCATCAATATGGTTCTCTAGAAAAATTCCTTCTAAGGGATTATATTTTACCAAATTAGGTCTCAAAACAAGTGTATGTATAGGTGGTCCAGGTCTATCCATATATATAGGTGAATCAATAGTACTATATTTGGATAGATAGCGTGTCTAAATCCTAACAATAGAATCACCATGGTCACATCCTCCACCATCACTGTCTTCTTCTTCATCATCATTATACCTTCCATCATTCCCATATTCCTCATTGGAATTTCCACAGCCTCTTTAGAATATTTATATGATGAGATTTTAATCCACAAAGCTTCAAAAACATCAATATCATTATAATAACAATCCCTTTAACATAGAAATTTTTTTGGAATGAAGAGATATAGGAGGACTAGAAATTCCAAAAGATAGAACTAGGATTTTTGAATGTCTAGTTTACTACCCTCTTATAATAAGGCTTCCACCACCTCTTCAGCAACAATATTGACTTCTTCCTCATCCGAATACTCTTCTAACTAATCTTGCTCCTGTTAAATATCAACTAAACTCTTGGTTCTAGTATTATGATGTATGGGATTATAATACTCATTGATAATATTTTTATATCTAATACATTGCATCATCCAAGGGTTTTATCTCACCATAATACTTATAAAAATAATCTTAATCAATTTGAATTATCTATATTTAACCTCAAATTATATCTTATCATCAAACAATAACATTTTTTCTAACATAGAATAAATTAAAATATAAAAAATATGATAATTAGGTGTGGATTATGACTTACACCTAATCATCATGTGTACCATAAGGTGTATGCACAAATTGATCCTATTAGCTATTTTCAAGAATATTATGAGGAACACATCATTGTATCTCAATGAAGTGACATTTCCTTCCCAATGATATAATAAGATCTTAAAAAACTTAAACATCTTATAGCAATCAACATCCATCTCAATATATGTAGCCCTCCTTAGATTTTTATTACTCATAAACTCTAATAAGTAATTATCATAATTATACTATTTAGAATCCTTGGGAATAATAACCTAGAAGTCATCAATCAAACCTCAATGAGGTCCATATAAACATTTATCCCATTCCGTTGAGTAAAATTTTAATTCATTTCCATCAATCATTCAACAATCTAGATCTTTCTTCATCCCAAAACTAAACTCTTCATACTGACAAAAATAATGTATCAACATAGTATAGAATGTTTGGTTTTCTTTGGAGAAACAATCTACCCTTCCTTGGACCTAGATCACCTTTATGACTAACTCATTCCTCCAAGGAACCAACTTTGCATCGCCCTCTTTTTTAGCTACTATAGTATAATTCTTCATCGATGGGTTCCTCAATTCTACAATAGTTTAGCTCAGTTCTCCATTCGGAAATTAAATGGTTGAAATTATTTTGGAAATAATCTTTTAGGTTTCTTCACTCTCACTAATTAGTAAAAAATGACTAAAGCAATGTAGAAGGAAGGATGAAGGGAGATATAGAAGAAAGGTTAATTGGTAAGGATGTAGGATCCTGAGTGAGAGAAGTTTAGATTTAAAATAAAAATCCCAATATTTCATTTTGGATTTCAATGAAATAAAATATAATAACATGAGAAAAAAATTTAATAATAATTTAATACTGAAAATAAAAAAACACTTGAAAGAGAGACTAATGATTCGTCCAATGGTGACACACAAAGGTTACTCACTAGCATTGACTTCCCAATGGGGACTCTCTAATAGCAACTCATCCAATGGTGAATCATCCAATTGTTACTCACCAATGGTAGCTATTTCAATTGTGACTCGTTTGACTTTTAAAGTATAACTATGTTTCGTCATACTTAATTCATTCTTTATGTAGTTAAATCTCTCATAATTTAGTGGTTTTATGAAACTATATTCAAGTTGATGTGATATTTCTATGAATGTTAGTGTTAAATCTACATTTTGAAAATGGTCTCTCAACAAATAACATATTAATTCAATATGGTTTATTAAAGAAATATAAAATCGATTATGATAAATATTTCTCAAACTTGTGTTGTAAAAATTTATAGGGACTTGTGTAAATTGACATTCGTAGTCTAGAAAAGGTTGTTTCATTTCTAAAATCGGGCCACAAAAACTCTAAGAATCTATGTACTCATCTTCAGATGTAGATAGTAAAACTGAGTTTTTTTCTTACTATACCTAGATATGATATACAATCCAAAAAGGTGACATGTTATATAGGTACATTTTCTATCTAAATTACAACCACCAATGTAAGTATATTAAAATTTTACTAAGCCAAATGATTATCCTCTTAGATATAATAGCCCCACATTGGTTTTATATTGGAGGTATTTTAACATATTTTTTATAGAATATAAATTATATCTTTTTGGAATGATCAAAATAGATCACACATACACACAATAAACATATATTAGATCATCTATTAGTTATATATATAATAAATTCAATTAGACCTATCTAACAGGTCTGATTCCCTACCATTCATGCTTGATCATGATAAGACTTATAAGTGGTACTCATGGGAGTTCAACTACTTTTAATGTTATCAAAATCAAAAAAAATGTAAGGTCATTATTGTAATTAATTTTATTTTAAATAATTCCAAATTCATTTATTAAAAATAAGAAAAAAAAATCAAGAATGAATTTATCATTACCCTTTAATCTCATTTCAATTTTACTTTTCATCATTTTGAAAAATCAACTCACAATTAATTTTTATATGATTAAACAATCATATCATCAACATAAATTTGACTAGCTAAAAAATATGTCATAATTCATTGTATAAAAATTTTATGATCATCATTACCTTTTTAAAACCCATTAGAAATTAGTTCATATAAGATACTATCATACCAAGCTCAATGGGATTTTTTTAAACAATATAATGATTTTTTTATTTTGATAACATGATTGGGAAAATGTGGATTCTAAAATCTATTAGGTTTTTAAAAAAACCATCAATTATATTAACATTTAATAATTCACTTTTGACATCCATTTCATATTGTTTTAAATCCAAATATGTATAATAGAAAATAATAATTCCAATGGATTCAATTATAGTTATTGTTACATGGATTCCTCATTGTAAATACCCACCTTCTGACTATATCCTTGTGTAACCAATCTAGATTTACTTCTGTAAAGACTAGTATTTTCCATGTAATTTTTTTTAATTATATATAATTAATAAAAGTCTGCAAAAATTGATGGCGCATGATTTCGTAGCCCGGTGTGCCCAGAATGAATTTTCGAACATTCATTGAGGTACGTTAATTAAACATGTGATCCAAAAATCCAAACTTTTTAACTTGTCTTCGGAATTGAAATTTGAGGGAATCGTTGAACTCACAGAACTGGGATTCTCTTAAGGGATTTTTAACCTCTATCACAGTGGGTTGAGAGGAGAAGTTAGTTTTTGAATTTTTTGTGGTGGATTGAAAAAATAAATATATTTTATTTTCAAAATATTTTCCCACCTATCAATTAAATTTTTGGTGGTGGGACCACAAAACGATGGTTGGGAATTTAATGTTGGTAATTAAATACCAAATTACACAAAATGTATAACCATCAATCCCTTTAATTAATTAGGTTCATTAATTTTAAATTAATGAACCGCCCCCTTTAATGGATGTAGGCTCATTATTCCTCTTAGTTTATTTTTTGAAATCATTGGAGAAGGAGGAGATCTGGATAAGATAAATTTGGATAAACCCTTCAATGATGAACAGATCCACCAAGAAAAGTCGAATGATCATCATTCCAGTGATGTTGTTGGAAGCTTGTTGTGGGAACAATGAACACCAACCGACAATCAATCACAAATGTTATTCAATGGATTCATAAGGTAGGGTTTATTCTTTATTTTTTTCTAGGAGTTGAGGAATTTATTATTTATTGCCTTTTTTTATCAAGATAATGTGGAAGGCATGGGCTAAACGAATAAGGTTCAGAGCCTCTGCTACTTAGTTTATTCTATGCATTCTTCGCCAAATTTTTTTTGGGATGAATGAAGTCTAGAACAATGGGTCATGTGGGGAATAGGGAATCCTGGGGATCCCATATACACAATTAGATGGAAAAATGGGTCACCGGATCTGACCTGGTGACATGCGGATGCCAGCCGGCGACTAGCGACAGCAACCTATGACTACATCCAGCATTGGCCGGCAGTGGTGGTGGCGGCACACTGTCAGGGAAACAGGCTATGGAGACCATCATTGGTCGGAATCCAAATTTTGGGTGTCATGCCCACCCGTGCAGCTGGATAGGGTGGTCATAGCTTTTTAGTCGCAGCGGATGCAAGAAGCGTCCAACATCAGCCTGCCGTAGGAGGAGGCAGTGACGTGTAATGGCATGCCGCTGAAGTAGTCATAGCTTCGATGTCGTGGGGGTAGGACCCGCTTCCAACGAGTCATGCAGTAGATGAGGCAGCACCCTGTGGATCCCTTGCTTTTGAGGAAACCAAATAGCCTATCAGCCGTTTAGGAAAACTGGGTGACTCTCCCCCATGTCGGCTAGGGGGGGCCAGTCTAGTAGGCCGACTGCACCATGTGGTTTGCGCCCCACCACGGGCCAGGCTGCACCTGCCCAGCCGACCACACCCCTTAATGGGCCAGGCCGCGCGGGCCCAATGTGCTGACCACGCCGGTCATGTGGGCTACGCCCCACTGTGGGTCGGGCCACACCTTCCCAGCGGGCTGTACTGCCCAGGTGGTCTAGGCCAGTCCGTGGCCCAGTGGGCTGAGCCTGCCATGACCCCACCCAACTGGGCCGGCCCAGCCTGGTTTGGGTTGGGCTGGGATGGACCGGACGCGGACCCACCCAGACCAAGTTTCTCTTAAAAGGCTATAAATTGTGAACCAGACATCTGTTTGATGAACCATCAGCGACACAGTTATACACGGAGTGACACTGTCCATTTTGTATATTCCAATTGATTTTGGGATAAATTTGGAGTATTTCCAGGTTGGATCATACTTGAATCCAACCAGGCCCTCGTCACTAAAATGCTTATAACTCCCAGACCAAGCATCTAATTGATGCATGATCTATTGATTTGTAACCATAATGACATGACAGACCTTTGGGTAACATCTTAGTGGGACTTTATAGCAGTTTAAAAAAAGTACACATGGCTTGAGGAGAGGTTTCTCTTGGAATCAAGTGTGTTATGAGCGGGAATCCAGTAGTTGGAATTGAGGTGGAGGTTGGAGACAGATCATAAGGAAATTAGTGTTGAGTGATCCTGTGTGGGTTAGAATTGATCATGTGTGGGTCAGATCTTATGTGGTTCACCGCTCAGCGATTTTGTGTGGGACTGCACATAACGTTCTCCTGTGGGTAAGATCATGTGTGGGTCGTTGGGGGTCAGTAACTTTCGATCCTCTGTGGGTCAGACTCTGTATGGTTTGTGGCAGTACCTCTCAAAAAATAATATGATCTAAATTCCCGACTAATCATTTGTAGTTATGTGATTTACATATACCTATTATGAACTGGTTCATTCACCATTGTGGTGTTACCTTTGTGGTACATTTTCCATCGTGGTGTTACCTTTGTGGTGTTACCTTTCTGGTACTTTTACTGTCATGGTGTTACATTTGTGGTTTTACCATTGTAGTACTTTTACATTCGTGGTGTTACCTTTGTGGTGTTACCTCTGTGGTTTTCATCCCTCGTGGATCAGTTGTACAAATGGATTATTAGTTGGAGCCTTATGTTTCCTCATTTATGAGATGATTATGTTTTTATAAATTAGGTATATGTAGGGGAATATAACTAATTAGTGTTTTTGGCTGCTTATTGCTTTGTGTTTGAGTTATTTCTTTGTGTTTTTTTCTTTGTGGAACACTGGGAGTCCTTCGGGGGGGTCTCAGTGTCCCTACTGAATATTGGTATACTCACCCCTGCATGGGCTATGCTTTCACCTTTTTGTGTCTTTTGTAGATGACTGACAGCGTTGATTGAAGCTGAGGGAGGCAGGATTGGACGGTGCTCAAAGGTGGAAAATTTGACGTAATGTTCTTTAGTGACTACTAATGATGAGTTGTACCTACACTTCAGGTAGGATCCTTAGTGGATGGTACATGAGATATTTTATCTTTTAATTTGTACTTGTACTTTTTAGTTTGTCTTATATTTCGACCCCTTACTTTCTGTACACATTTTACTAAAGTAGTTTACTCCGTGGTTGCATCATGTTGTGTTCTGGGATTGTGTGTTTGTGCAGGTTTAAAGGCAATGTATTCCCGTTATAAGGATACGCCTTTTTGGTGCTAGTCACCAAACCCTGTCCTATGGATGACGGGCTTAGGGTAGTCATGACACAGGCCCCGGGGGCAGGTTGTGACAATGTGGTATCAAATGAGCCAGTTTTATCTAAGAACATGGACTATGATCTTTTCAACATGGCAATAGTGTTAAGTGTTATGAGTGTGGTTTTCAGTTTGGGGAATCTAGTTTTGGTACGATGACTAAAATTTTCATACACCATGACCTTGAATTATGATTTTTGACTCAGTGCATGAAAACACTGATTGTGGGTGTTTTGGAAAAAAATCTTTTTGAGTCAGCGCAACAAGTGTAACTCTTTGACCGTGGCCTAATATTTTATTTTAGGATTCTTCCACGTAGACAGCCAACCTGGACTTCTGAGAGAGTACACGATGACTGCCCACCAAGTGTTGAGGCCTTGGTGTAAGGCCCTCTTATAGTATTAGCACATTATTGTGGTGTACCAACACCACCACTACCAGTTAGGAAGACATTGCCCTCGGCCCCACCAATAGAGGGTGCTCGCCGACTGAGCACATTACACGAGTTTCATTGTCATCAGCCTCATAGGTTCTAGATCGAATGGGATCTATAGGTAGGTGTGGACTGGCTAGAGGATCTGGCTAGAGCATTTCACTTAGTTGGGACACCAGATGATCTGATGGTGATCCTAGCTGCTAGTCTCTTCTAGGGAGCAGTTCGGAGATGGTGGAGTTGGAAAATCCTGTTACATGATGAGGCAACCCTCACCTGGGTAGACTTCAAGGGCCTTTTAGGGATAGAGTTCATTCCGGAAACCTTACGCTCCATGCATATATAGGAGCTACTTCACTTATATAAGGGTAGAAAGACCATGGCCCAGTACTCAGCGAGGTTCATTGACCTATCAAGCTACACCACCGACATTGTACGAGACCCTTTCTTCAGGGCCGAGACCATTGAGTCAGGACTCCGATGGGAGATTAGAAAATAGATGATATCTATCAAATTCCAATACAGGCTAGGGGCTAGAGTGAGTGTTTTTGATGAAGATATTCCTAGATGAGAAACCATCGATAGCAAGAGCCACCACTGGGAATTAGGTAATAGAGTCATCCACAGCAGGTAGTCGGTGGATGACGCAGGGGTTCAAGAGTTCCAGAACCTTTAGTGGATGACCTCAGTATATTGGGTTGGTGGTGAGGGGCTCATGGTACACAGGAGTACATATGAGGAGAAGGCAGTGCTACTCGTGCAGGGGACAAGGCCACATGGCTTGCGACTGCCCAAACCGTTTTACGGATGACCAACTGAAAGTCGAGGGACCACCGAGGTAGAGGCTGAAGCTTGAATTATGAGATTTGCAGGGTGGTGGACATGGTAGATGAGTTGTCCATTCAGCAGGTTGTGGGCGGTAGTTAGATGTTCTACTGACTTCACCCTTAGTTGGTCCACCCCACCATTATGGATCATGTGGATAGGTACAAGCTCAGCTCCAGGAAGCTGATGACTATGACCTCAACGCTCCAGAGATTATTAGAGGTACGATCTATGTCTATTCCACTCTAGATGCAGTACCTATAGACACTGGTTCCTTTCACTCATTCATTTCCACATCACACATTTGGATCTCAAAGATTTTGATTGATTCTTTGGCTCGATCATTGTGATTAGAGACTACTATGGGAGAATATTTGATTGTTACACACTGGTGCAGGTATTGTGAGATCACTATAGGAGGTGAAAGCTTCAACTGGGATATTCTAGTAGCAGTGTCGAGGCCTTAAAATGTCATATTTTGTATGGATTTTCTATCCAAAGTCCATGCTCAAATCGACTGTTTTAGGCGCAATGTGTGGTGTGTCTGTGAGGATGGAATAATGCTTTCCTTCCCCAGCGAGAAGGGAACCATTGTAGAACAGAAAATACATACCCATAGGACGGTGCATTCGATCACTCGTCAGTTGGCTGGCCTTACCCCTGGAGCAATTGATGTTGTGATTCTGAGCTATCCTATAGGTGTGGACCAGTATGTCGATGTTTTTCTTGATGATGTTTGGGACTACCTCCACACAAAGAGCTATACTTTTACATTGATCTATCCCCAGGACGACACTGATATCTACACCAACATATAGGATTTCTCCCATGGAGATTCGTTTGTTACATGTACAGCTGGAGGAGTTGTAGAGGAAGGGGTTCATAAGTTCCAGTGTTTTCCATGAGCAGCACCAATTTTGTTCTCCAAGAAGGCATATGGGAGTTTGAGACTATGTGTGGATTATCGGTGCCTGAATCAGGTGACTGTGATGAAAAAGAATCCACTTCTAAGGTTTGGTGATATTTTCTATCATCTAAAGGGAGCTCGTTGGTTTTCAAAGATAGACATCAGATCATGCTATCATCATCTCTGTGTATGAGACGAGGATGTGCAAAATACGACCTTCAGATGTTGGTATAACCACTATGAGTTCATGGTTATGCCATTTGTCATGACCAATGCACCAACAGTGTCCATGGGACTCATGAACAGGATCTTCCAGCCATACCTCGATCACTTCATGGTGGTCTTCATTGATGATATCATGATATACTCAGTGATAGAGTAGCATGCCTATCATCTTCATATAGTTCTGGATACACTCTAAGAGCACCATCTTTATGGTAAGCTCCTGAAGTGCCAGTTCTGGATACGATATGTTTTCTTTCTGGGACACGTCAACTAGGAGGCTGGAGTTTCAGTGGATCCAGCAAAGATAGAGGTTGTTCTTTCTTGCGAGCCACCTATGAGTTTTACCGAGGTGCATAGTTTTCTGGTGTTGGATGGGCACTACCAAAGATTCATACCCGAATTTTTCAGAGTTACAACAGCCTTTTTAGAATTGATAAATAAGGGAGAGCCCTTTGTATTTACAGAGAGAGGTCACCTGATTTTTCAGATGCTGAGGTAGAGACTGACAAGTTCCCACATCTTAAGGCTATCAGAACAGGGCGTTTGGAATGTAGTCTATTATGATGCATCTGGGACCAAAGATGGATGTGACCTGATGTCGGACAAAGTATTGATCACATACGGTTCTTGACAGCTGAGACAACATGAGAGGAACAATGTTACCTATGACCTAGAATTATTAGCATTGGTCTTCAGCTGGATGATGTGGCGATATTACTTGATGGGAGTACGTTTTATAGTCTACTCTGATCACAGATGTCTTGGGTATATCTTCTCTCAAAAGGCCCTGATCCTGAGATAGTGGTGTTGGTGGAGTTCCTCCAGGAATATAACTTCGAGATAGTCTACACTTGTAGGAAGGGGAATGTAGTGGCTGATGCTCTCAGTAGGAGGTCTGGTTTATAGGTGCTGAGTGAAGCAACAAATCAGCTATCTAGGTTGTAGATATTTTTTTTGGATAGAGATAGATCATCTTACCTCTTGTCTATGACTGTCACTCCCCCACTTCTTTAGTGAGTTTAGGAAGATCACCATGGAGATGATGACTGCAAGGTTTTACATGCCCAGATATCCTCAAGACAGGCACTTGATGGATTTTCTGAAGGTTGGGAGCACATCATCCGCTTTGGAGGATGCACTATGGTACCAGAGGTTCTACAAGAGGAGGTGTTGAGGAGGTTTCATACATCCCATCTAGTGGTACATACTGGTGTGGTAAAGATGTACCAGAACCACTATTTTTAGCATTGGTGGATAGGGATATAGAATTCACTGGTAGAGTTTGTTTCATGATTCCTCACTTTCTAGCAAGTGAAGGCCAAGTATCAGGTTCAAGCAGGCTTAGCACAACCGATAGAGGTTCTGGAGTGGATGGGGGATAGTATCTCCATGGAATTTGTGATAGGGATTCCACGTACGTCTAGGGGAGATGATTCCATATGGCTTATCATTGAACGACTCACCATGTTGGCCCACTTCCTACCTATCTATGAACAGGGATCAGTAAATGTCTTAGGATGCCTCTACATACAAGATATTGTATGACTTCATGGGGTACCTTCGAAGATCTTCTATGATCGGGAACCACGTTTTACATACCGGTTATGGAAGGGATTACATGAGGACTTTGCAAATTAACTACTTTTAATAACATCCTTTTTCCCTCAAATGGATGGTAGACAGAGTGGACCATTCAGACACTAGATGAAATTCTTCATGTTTGCATCCATGATTTTGGTGAAGGGGAATACCGCTTGGCACTGCCACTACAGTTAGAGAGGGTGCACGATGTCTTCTTAATATCCTTGCTGGTGAGATATGGTCATGACCTATCACACATCATCGACCACATCAAGCTGGACATTGATGAAGGGGAGAAATTTATAGAGGTCCTAGTGGAGATTGAGGATTAACAGGAGAGGGTCCTTCATGGATAATCGATACCTCTAGTGCATGTTCACTGGCAGCACGAGAACCTCCAAGAGAGCACCTTGGATCGAGAGGGTCATATTCGTGCTCAACACCCCCATTTGATTCCTTAGTATATGTTTTGTCTTTTGGGGATGAAAATACATAAGTTTTGTAGAATTTAAAGACTCTAATTTTTCAAGTATTTTTTTAAATATATGGAATTAATACGAGTATGTAAAAATTAATGGTGCATGATTCTGATCTCTGTTGTGCCTGGAATAAATTTCTGATCTTTCTTTAATGTACATATGGTAAATGGGTGAGTGGGAAATATTAAAATTTGAATTGGTTCTTGGAATTGAAATATGAGGGCACCATTGAACTCACAGCACCAAGATTCACTTAAGGGATGTTTAATCTTGACTATAGAGGGTCGAGATGAGATGTTGTTTTTTCATTTTTTATAGGATTAAATAAAATATATATATTTTATTTTAAAAATATCCTCCCACCAAAACTTTTAATTTTTGGTGGTGTGGAAAATTGGAGTGTGGCCGGGCATTTAATGTAGGGAATTAAATGCCTGGTTACACAAAATGTGTAACCACCAATACAGTTAACTAATTATGTTCATTAATTTTAAATTAAAACAACCCCCTTTTATAGATGTAATATCCTCATTACTCTTGGTTTAATTTTTGAAATCAATGGAAAAGGAGGAGATCTGGAGAGGAGAATATTGGAGGAACCCATCAGTGAAGAAAAAATCCACCAAGCAAGGTCAGAGGACCGTCGTTCAAGCAGTGTCATTGGAAACATGTTAAGGGAATGAAGAACATTGAGCAACCATCAATTGTGAATGTTCTCTAATTGATTTAAGTGGTACGGTTTTATCTTGATTTGTTTCCAAGATTTGATGAATGTTTTCTTGATTCCCTCTTTTTATCAACCTAACGCGGAGGGAGCGGGCCAAACGAACAAGGACCGAACCCCATGCTACTTTGTTTAATCTATGCATTCTTCACATAAATTTTTTTTGATTGAATAGATTCCAGAAATAATGTTCATGTTGTGAAGAGGGAATCCCGGGGAGCCCATAAACATGATGGGATGGAAGAATGGGTTACTGGGGATCACCCGATGACCTACAGAAGACCACCGGTGACCGGCGCTGGATAGATATGGTGGCGGCCAGCACTAGCAGGTTGTAGTAGTGGTGGTGTACCATCGTGTGCCGCTAGAGTATAGGTTCATGTCTCTTTAGTTGTGGTGGCTAACAGCGACTGACACCGGTCGACCGAGGAAGGGAGGGAGGTGTGTAACACCCCATGTTTTTCAAAAAAAAATAACAAAAATGCATTTAACTTTGTTTTAAGTAGATATTTATAACTAGCCTTTAAATATAAGTTTTCACCTTTTATGTTCTGAATTTCTGCAAACAATCATCTACAATTGTGTTTAGTATGTTATTTGGAGTCGGATGAAACCAATATGTTTTTTATGTGAATAGTAACATACCCCTATGAATAGTAATATGACCCTGATAAAAAGTAAATTTTATTATTATTTTGTTTTCTTAAGGCTTTAAGATAATAACATTTTCGTTATTTCTTCATCATGATATAGAAGTTATTATAGAAGTAGAATTGTTAATTTTTGAAATAAGTATGCTTTTATTTAAAAATTAAATTAATGTTATTTATATATTTGTTTCCAAAAAATAGAATTATTTTTGAATTCTACCGGTCGAAAAAAAAATTTACGGTGCATTTATGGGATTTTTCTGAAATTTTTTGTTTTTCGATGAATAGTGAAATGCGATAAAATACTGTATAATTAAATTATCAGTAAAATACACTATTTATGACATCATAATTGACAAAAGGCCATTTAGTTTGAACTCACATGCCATTATTACTATTTTAGGTCACATGAATTTATACTATTCATAATAGTTGGAAAAAAATATTATAATAATGATTAAAATAATGTAAAATACCTCCTCTTATCCATAATAAATATCACCCTTACTCCCCTCTGCTTCCCACACCTCTCAAGACTTGATATGTGCCTATTTTCAGCCCAATAATCTACCCAAGTCTCTTTTACACATTCTAGAGTTTTTGATCTCAGTATAAGTCCAAAACCAAAACCCTTAAGAAGGATCTCATGGAGAAGAGATCAAAAGGTAAACATCTTATATTATTTTCTTTCTTTTATTTCATTTTATGTTATTTTATTCCTTTTCATTTGGAATATGTTGGGATATTTCATTCCATATCCCCCCACCCTTACTGTCCATAAAATGTAATATGGATGAGATATCCCCTTTCTCTTATCAAACTAATTTTATGAAATTTTAGGAGACTTCGTTATGCTGGAGAATTTACGTGAGAAATTTCTCAAGTTTTCTTTTATTTCAAGAATCTTTTATTTTTTCTTCTTTCATCTACTCCTCTTAACCAAGAGGAATAAGAGCTCTAGAATCTTGTATATTCTGTATGTTCTCATTTTCATTTGAAATTCATCATCAATATTCTTTTCATCCACCACTTTTTCATGGAAATAAAAACATTGTCTATGATGTGTCGAATTACTAACATCGTGGACGATGTGATTTCAATTTGCATTAATTCCTTCAGGTATGAACATGAAACCATTTTTATGCTTCAACCAGATTATAATATATGTATTATGTCTCATTAATGGTTATGGAATTCTTTTTTACACATTGTATTAATTTGTAAAACAAAATGAGGTCGTTATTATCAAAGAACCACTAAAATGATATAAATGAACATCATTAATTTTTTAACTTATGAATCATACTCATGGAAAATTTCAAAATTATAAATGGTATAATTTATTTTACTAGATATATGTAAATAATGCTCCATTCCAATTCTAGGGTTTCACTTCCAATCGACAATAACATCCACCATGAACCAATCATGAAAATTATGTAAAGAACTCATCCAAAAATAGTGCATATAGAAAAATACAGACAATTAAAAGGTGAAATTATGTTATGAGATGACAATATAATATTGTATAAACATTAACATGTTTAAATAAATTACATATAACACACTTTTAACCATTATACAAGAAGTTTAAAAAAGTTTTAAGTAAGAAAAACTCGAGGAAAGGGAATTCTTATATTGATTTCCATTCATTGGGTTAACATTCTATTTCGTTATTTATGTTGTATTGAAATTTTTTGTGTGATGGGTTTGGTTTATATTATGTTTAATTATGTTTATTTACAGATTATATAAATTTTATATCCACTCAATTATGTAGTACATCAATTATATGATATTTAAAAGGGACTTTTCAGTCAAAATCATCTTTTGAAATTCTATTTTACCAAGTTCAAAAGAAATTTTTTTATGCTATTATTGATGTTTTATGATTACGTTCTAGTTATTTGGCATTCTTTTTTATGAAGGGTAGGACCTATATCTCCTTCCAATGAATTGATTATGTGTAAGATGGAGGTTGGTCATATTGTTACTCCTACTGTAACTGCGTTGGTTACAAAATTGTAAGGTAGCCGTGAGGGTTACAAATTATAAAGCAGCCGAGAGGGTTACAAGATTAATTAAGTAATTCACCAAGATACTTTTGTTATTACATTAATGTTCTCATGTTTTGTATGGAACTTGTTTAAATATCATTTTGCACAAAGTATGTATATATGGGTGACAAACATGTCTTTTGAAAATGCTTTCATATGTAACGAGTATTCATAGACTAATGTGATCTATCATTCTTCTTCATCCCTTACATAGATTTTTTGGTCATATCATTTTTTTAAATTATTTTCTTAAGTTAATGGATTTGTAATTCAAAGAATTAATCCACGTAAATGTTGATGAATTGTCAAGGAGTCAGGATTATGTCTTAATGTTTTAAATTTTAAAAAAAATGGAAATTATTTTTATTTTATCCACTCTGTAATAATGTGTAATGTTTTGAATTTAGTGTCCCAATTCCCTAAATATTTAAAATTTAAATGATCATCAATGTAAGAGTAATTTTCTTCTTAACTAAATTCAAGATTGTGTATGAAATAATGTCAGGTCTTATACGAAACACCCACCAACGCTGCCAGAGAAGGTGGTTTTGGATTTTTAGACATGGTGGAAAAAATAAGATTCTGTCATTGGTTGGATATAGGAGGAGGTAGCGGCGCACAACTGTGTGCCGTTGAAGGAGCTGTGATGGAAGAACCTGCTCCCTACAGGTCCCGGAATAGATGAGGCGGTGCCAAGTGGCTCTGCCACTATGGTAGAAACCAAATGGATGCTCAGCCTTTCTGGAAAATTGGGTGAGTCTCCCCCGTGTCTACTTGGGTGGGCCCCACTCTAGTGGGTCGTGTGTGCCCAGCGGGCATTACCCCAAAGTGGGTCGGGATGCGTGTGCCGAGCAAGTTGTGCCCCTCTATGGGTAGGGCCACCCAAGGCCAGCAGGTTGTGTCCTTCGTGGGTCGGGCGGCACAAGCCCAGTGGGCCGTTCCCCTCTATGGACTGGGTCGTGCTAGCCTAGCATGCCGCACTTCCCTGGTATGTCCGGAAGGTTCGCGGCCCAGCCGACGGAGCCCACCACGACCCCACCCAATCGGGCCAGCCTAGGAAAATTCGGGCTGGCTGATTCAGACCCAGACTGGGTCGGGTCGACCCGAACCCGGACCCACCCAAACCGGTTTTCTCTTAAAAGGCCATTACTTGTGAACCAGATATCTACTTGATGAACCATCTGTGGTGGTGAGATCCTTGGAGTGAGCGGTCCTTTTGGTATACTCCAAATGAGTATTGGATAAATTTGGAGTATGGCCGGGTTGGATCATACCCGAATCCAACCGGGCCCTCGGCATAAAAATGCGTATAACTCACAGACTATCCGTCCAATTGATGCGCTGTTTATTTAATTGGAACCATTATGAAATGGTGGTTCATTCGGTAACTTCTTTGTGGGATGTAGTGCTAGTAGAAAATCAATTGATGGCATGAGGTGCAGTTTCTTCTAGAATCAAGTTTGTTATAAGTGAGAATACAGTAGCTAGGAGTGAGGCGGAGGTTAGATATAGATCATACAGAGGTTAGTACCAAGCAATCCTATGTGGGTCAGCACCAATCTTGTGTGGGTAAGATCCTATGTGTGTTAGTGCTCAACAATCCTTTGTGGGTCAGTGCATAATGATCCTGTGTGGGTCAGATTCGGTTTGGTTCAGTGGGGGTTTAGTACCTATCGATCCTATGTGGGTTAGACTTTGTATGGTTAGAGACATTACCTCTCGACAGAATATGATGATCTAGTTTTTCGACTAATCATCTATACTTTAGTGCTTCATTTATACCTATTTTGAGATGAGTCATTCACATTCATGGTGTTACCTTCATGATATTAACTTTTTGGTACTTTACCTTTGTGGTGTTACTTTCATGGTGTTACCTTTGTGGTAATTTTACCTTTGTGGTGTTACCTTCATGGAGTTACCTTTATTGTAATTTTACCTTCACAGTGTTACCTTCATGGTGTTACCTTTTTGGTATCCATCCCTCTAGGATCAGTTGTGAAAATGGATCAGAAGTTGGAGCATGATGTTTCCTCTTGTATGAGATGCGTATATTTTAATTACTTAGGTATATATATGGGAATATACCAAATTATATTTTTTGACTGATTTATGATTTGTGGTTGAGGTCTTTCTTTATGTTTTTTCTTTTTTTGAACTCTAGGAGACCTTCAGGGGATCTTAGGGTCCCTAATAAGTATTGTTATACTCACCCCTACACTGGCTACACCTACACCTCGATGTGTCATATGAAGACGACAGACAATGTTGTTTGAAGATGAGGGATCCAGGACTGGACAATGCTCAGATGTGAACCATTTGACATGATGTGCCTTAGTGACTACTGATCCTGATATGTACCTACACTTCAGGAAGAATCATCATTGGACGGTCCATGAGCAATTTTTTCTTTCTAGTTATACTTTTACTTTTTATGTGGGCTTGTATTCTGGCCCCATACTTTTAGTATAGTTTTTACTACAACATTTTACATTATGGTTGATTCTTGTTGTGTTATTGGATTGTGTGTTTATACAGGTTTAAAGGAAATTCCTTCCAGTTATAGAGATACACCTTTCCATTCCTAGTCGCCTGGACCTAGCCTATGGAAGGCGGACTTAGGGTAGTCATGACACATGCCCCGAGGGACTGGTTGTGACAACATCTTACTATGGTTCCAAATTTATTAACCTTTTTTTCTATAAAACCATTCAATATCAATAGTTAGTGTTTTTTAGGTCTAACGACAAGATCCAAAAAATTAATTCATAAAAACAATCAACCTAATCTTTCATGTTCATAAACATGAATTAATCATCAATTTCATTATTTATGTAATTAGGTACAATTTGTTGAATGAATCCTTGATGTTCAACCTAGTTTATAAAATAAGATTTATACTTTTTACCTATAATGATATATCCAACTATAACATCTACATGATGTTATTTAAGGGTAAAATATCTCTTAAAAAAATTTGTGTATTCATCTCCTAGTATTCTATAAATTTAGGTTTGGGTTTAGAGTATTATTTAGAATTGGATTATTTTTCTTCTTGTTTCACATAGGATTCATAGAATTTATCATTAATGTTTATTATTGAAAATTAAACCACATGGGTTTCTATGTGTGTTTTAGGATCAAGTGGATATGCCTCATCAACCCTTATGTGAATATAATCTTCAATAGTCGTAGTTATTTTAATAAATACACTGTATGATTTAATATATGTTGAATAAACAAGGAAGATTCCTTCCCATACATAAAAGAAAAATATTCATGAGTTTTTATAGTGTTATTTAAAAAGAATATTCAATCTAAAACTCTAAAGTAATCATACATTTGATTTCTATAATTTCATAGTTCATAAAGAATTTTTTAAGATAGAACTAATTAAAACTCTATCGATTATATAATTGGATGTATTCATAGCCTCTTACCAAATATAAATAGGAAGGTTATATTCATTGATCATATTCTGAGTAATTTCTTTAAGTTTCATATTTCAAATTTCTACAACACCATTTTTTGTGTGGTCCTATGAGCGTAAATGATGTGATTATATCCATTTTTGTAAAACAAAGGGTTTAATTTCTTGATTTATAAGCTCACGACCATGATCATTAATTATTATCTTAATACTAATCCCACTATTATATATTATAAATTTAACATATTTGGTATAGTATGTGAAGACAGTAATTTTGTGAGCTTAAAAGAATACCCTTGTATACCATAAAAATTCAACAACAAGGAAATAAACATAGTGCTTCCCATTTAGAATATATCCTAGTGGTGGTACAAAAAAATCCATGTGAACCAAATATAGGGGTTGAGAAGTTGAATCTTATTTCATTTATTTTATGGATTTTTTTCCATTTCCCTTTTTGATAGGGGTTACAAAATTTATCATTTGGGAATTAATGATTAGGTAAATCATTGGAAAAACCAGTCCTATTAAGCTTTCTAAGTGATTAGATATTACATTATCCTAGCCTCCAATTTAAAATCTAATATTCCTTAAGAAAATAACATATGAAATAAATGTTTTTAGAAAATAAGGAATCTAAATTAACAATATAAAAATTGGAATCCCCCAAGTAGTAAACATGAGATCATATTTCGACCCAAAAACATCATAAGCATAATTTCAATCCTTTTGATAAAAAAATCATTACCTGACTCTAACTATCTATGAATATTTTAAATCAACCCTTCTAAAGAAATAATTTAAAAATGAAAAAATATTTATAATTACAAATTTGACAAAGGAAAATTATTTTTCATTTGGATTTGTAACCAAATGTGACATGTCTGCCATCTATTTTTTTCATAATTATAAAGTGTGAGTAATCTGAATACATGTTTCTTGAATAGAAATTTTCCAATTACTATAGGTTCTTACTGGATATTTTCAACAAAATCTAACATAAATAATGTTTTTTACAAAAAAATATTTTTCTATTGAAATTTTCATTGATATTTAAATGATACTAATTTTGAAATTAGGAATCCATAATCATACAAAAAGTTTTTTTATATGATTTTAAAATTATAGAAATAAATATATTTTTAGGCCTTGTTGAATAAAAACTAGTTCAAAATTATATACAAAATATTAAGGAATAATTCTATTCTTGACAATTATTCTCTTCCCAGGTGGATAACCCAAATCAAGAATGTTTTTAGCATCTATTTTTTTGATGATTTTTTGTGAGATTATTTCTCCCATTAGTAAATCGATATATGTGTTTCTTTATTTTATAATTAGATATTTCCAATTAAATATTTTCCTCCAATAGTTGATCAATTTACTCCTTTTCATTTGAAATATTCAATTTAATATTAAGAGTTAATGAATTTTGTTTCATTAGAATCTAATTCTTATCACTAATTTCATTAAATGTATATTCTAAAATGATACATTATAAAAAAATATATATTATTCATAATTTCATCATTATAATAATATATATAAGGATGTGGAATATGTGTCGTAGAATTATGAAACACATTAGATAGATTAAATTTGTTTTTAGGAAACAAATGTTGGCTCTTTAATGTTTTCCTCAAGGTAAGTTTCTTAGTCACTTTATAATTATTTAGAATCTCCCCATGTTTCCTTAATTTTAGTCTTACATTTTATATCATTTTAATTATATTTATTTATTGTGATATAGCTTATTAATGTCATCATTGACATTCCTTGTTATCCAATATTCATATAACACTATTTAATTTAAGGTTTTGTCTCTCTTTATGTCCATCCAATTTCCTATATTTTGAAATTTACCTTATTATTTTTGTTTCATAAAAGAACTATTTATTCTTATAAAATATATTAAATCTTATTTATATATGGTATATCTCTTTATCGCTATTATCGGATGATTATACATCACTTGACCTTTCAAAATGAACTTTAGATTTTTTATTTTAGGCAGTAATATTGAAGGTTGTAGACTACATTTTTTGTATAATATTTTTCTTATATGTCAAATTTATGTTTTTGTATATTCATAATTATCTTACTAATCATTTATATAATAGGTATCTTGTTAATATGAAAAGATTCTTTGATTGACACTGATATTCCTCTCTATCATTTTGGAAGGAACCTCAACAAGCTCATGAATTTGTCTTTTTCAGAGATAGTATTCCCCAAAGAGTTCATTGTATTAATGATATCAATAATCCTAATATACATTTCCAAAATATTCTAATCGGTTTTCAACTTAAAATTATCACATTTATTTGTATAATTATTTAATCTCATTTATTTAACACTTATTGTTCCTTCGTGAGTTATAGCTAAAGCATCCTAGATTTCAAATTTTTATGTACATGCATCTATTCTATTGAATTATTCATCACCCAATGCACAATACAAGGATTTCTTAGAATTATAATTATTATTATAATAATAATTTTTTTGCACCGTCCCATATATTTCTATAATTAGTAAGTATTTGTTACTTAACTACAATATCAATTATAATGAAAAAAATCAGGCATTCAATGTGCAATTGTTTCTTGGTTTTCTAATGAGCATAATTTGTACCATTATTTAATGGTGGTATATTGTTAGAATAAACTACTTTTATATTATGAATAATGAACTAGCATTATAACTAAAAGAAATTTGAGATCATTAAAACACAAAACAAATCCTAGTTTAAAATATATTTGAAAAGGATTCTAATATAAAATGTTGGTCAAAGTGAGTTACTAAAGATGGAGGGGTGAATTGATTACCCAATAAATTTTTAATTTTAAAATAATTTTAAATAAATAACATAATGAAATTAAATTTCCAATGTTAATCCAAATTGTATTTTGATAAAATTTTTCCTATTTAAAATATTTCTCAAAGCATGAATAGTCATTATTTTAGAAATTATTGAAAATGAAATTAAATTTAGAAATCAATTTACTCAAAAAAAATATTAATTTAAACACTAGTTTAGAATAACTATCAATTTAATAGTTTTGTTTAAGATTTTATGTCAAATTAAATTTTGAGAATTAATATGAAATAAACAATTCCAGATCACACAGAGAAATAAAAGAAGGTGTAAATTCTCAATGAGATTTCTAATCCACCCTAAATATAAATAACACACCAAATAATATATTAAATAACCATAATATTATCCACATATTAGATGGGGTATACAATATAATAGCGAAAATGTTTTCCAAACCTCATATTTTCCTCTTACAAAATTACCGTGGGAAAAAAATAAGTCCACAGAATTACCTCTTCAACAACAACTATGGGTAGGAAAATGTAAAATATAGAAGAGAATATATAATATTTTCTAGTTCTAGTTTAATATATAGTTTGAATTTATAAAAATAAAAAACAAAACAATTATCAAATTTAAATGTGAATAACCAAAATATATGTTAATAAGATATAGAACATGTTATTCTCCTCATTTCGTAGTGATTTAGATACTTTATTTTCCACTTATATTGCATAGTTTCATCTTAGAGGTTTTTCTATGAAAATATTAGAAAAATAGAACATTGGAAAACACTCTTTCCATACTGTACGAAAGAATATTGATCTTATAATAAGTTCACTATTTTATAGTCGAATGTTATTAGGCATTCAATGTGAATACTCTTTTGTGATAATACATTTGGATTCATAAATTTGCACCAAACATGGATCTCAGAGTCTCACAACTACTATGTCCATGATGGAGTCTTGTGAGAAAATATGGAACTCAATTCCAACATTAATGAATAATCATCGAGATTTTATGGAACTTTGTATTGATCATTTAAACATTATTAAATGAAAAGAGGAAATAGTTTAATTAATAATATTTAATAAATCCCCCAGTATCAAATTCAATAAAATATCTATGAGATGAGTTTAATTCAAACCAAAAAAAACTATGATGGTGGCTCTACTGGTGGCATGACATCTCATGCGGCAAGACATCTTTGGCAGTATGATATCTATGGTAGAAATACATCTCTAGTAATGAACGAACCTGATATGGAGACATTTGAACTAACTATGAGACATCTTTAGTGGTGACTCATTGTGTAGGTGATTCATTTGATCTAATGGTGAGATTACCCTATTAGTGAGTCTGTCTGGAGGTGAATCATCTGAACTAACAGTAACTCATCCCTGCGGTAACCCATCTGATCTAACAGTGGGTCACCCCTAACAGTGATTCAGTATGGGGGTGATTCATCGGATATAAGCATGACTCATTTAAACAAATATTCATTCATGTTGGTGGTGGATCAAGCTATCAGCCACTCTAGTATGATTTTTGGTCTTATCTAGCAGAAACTCAACACTTATAGTCAGACATTATATAGATGATACATTTTAAATAACAGTGAATCATAATAGGGGTGAGTCATTTTGAACTAATAGTTACTCATTGATACAACTAGAAAATGTTTCAAAAAATTTATTTATAATGTAAAATACTATCATAAAAAAATAAATCTCGTTATAATTATAATAAACATGATTTTTTATAACAAAAATAAGGACATTCCAATAAAGAATTAATGTTTAAATAATGGATGGTGATCAAAGTAAAAAACTTATGGTTTAATATTGGATAATATAGATTATATTTAATAACATAACCATATAATTTTAAATGAGAATTTTTATAAGATAATTTATTTTTATTCACTAATTAAAGAAACTATTCATTATGAGGAATTTATTGTTTTTATGATTGAATATATCTTTTGTATTATATTACTAAGGAAGTTGTTCCCAACAAGATTTATACGGAATAACTATTCAGTATAGTGAGAGAATCAAGGAAATATATTTCAATTGGTATTTAATTTCTTCAAATTTTTAATGAAAAAATCCATGAGAGATGTGTCCCAGATCTGAAATTTTATTTAGTGATGAATTTTATCATATTTTTAGGTGTTTTTCGGATTTTATTCCCAAAATAACTTCTAGTAAATTACATGTTTCATATTTTTATGGGATATACAATTTTATTGGTACCTCTGAATTTTTTATAACATGAAAACATACCAATTTCAATTAAACATTTCTAGGATAAATGAAATTCATTGACATCCCCTATTAAATTGTAAGGTGTTTGATGTTATGTGTATGGGTATCATATAACAATTTCTTAATTATTATGGATATAACTAAATATTAATTATATTTTACTAGGAATACAAGTTGGTATATGTTATATTCTAAAAAACATGATGATATTTTATTATATATTTCTAATTATAAAAATTCTATTTTTTTGAAATCATTCTTCACATGTAACCCCCTATTTAAATGAACCTTGTTATACTATTGATTTATTATTATTTATTTTTAGAATTATCACCTAAAAATTTGATTTGATGCTATAAATAGAACTAATTAAAGTATGAAAATTTATTTTTACAAAATATATACAATTAAATCATTGGTTTTCAATTTGATAGAATTTGAAATTAAAAAATTTGAAGGTAAAATATATACTTTTTCGGAAAATATTTCTTACGCTTGAAAAGTGTTTTTATAGTAACAGATTAAATTAATTACTATTTTATGAATTAATTTAATGGAATTAATATATTTTATTTTCAATTAAATGTTTTAGTATTCATTTAATATTTTTTAAATGGAATTGAAATAATGTAAACATAGTTTTATGCCTAAAAAGCATTTTTTAGAAAATAGTTTTGTTGTGTTGTCCACAACTATAATAAAATGATATTTTTTCACTAATAGATTTTAATTTGATTAAATGAATTACTTAATTTTAGTCATAAAAATTAAAATTTTATATGAATTACAACTTAATTTTATGTCATCATGAATGCTAACCGATATAAAATTCATCACATTGATAAAGGTTAAAACGTATTAATAATGAGTCAAACTAATGCAATAAGGGTTAAAATGACAAAAAAACATATATAAATACTATTTAATGGAAATATATAGACCATATGTCCTTTAATATTCTATTATGGGTCATTGTTCATTCATTTTTCTACAGAAATAAAATAATATATTTTATTATTCTCAAAAATTCAATGTGGCTCCTCTACCATGCTCATAAAAGGACACCACACATCCTATCTTTCATATAATTAAGGATACTCTTATCATAGAAAATACCTACCCAAATATATTTCTAACATATATAACCATTTATTATATTTCTTTTTATCTTTATTCAATCCATTCAAGGATTAATGTGTAAGCCAAAAGAGGTTTCTCAACAAAGAGGTATAACTCTTAGGCGAGTTCTGTAAATTTTATTTATTATATCATATTGTATAAACATAATTTATTCATTATTGTATTATTAATATTTTATATTAAAACTATTTTTTATGTTTTTATGTTCATATCAATGTATTTATACTTATCTTTCTCCATCAAATGTGAAATGAAATATTTGTTCACATGTACTTAAAAACAATTTCATCATAGAGGGATGTATTTCATCATTCATTACCATCATTTATGGTAGGTTATTAGGATATATTATATGTTTATATATATATATATATTCTAAGATAATTATAATTACTTAATTTTATTTCCTTATCATCTATATTACCTTTCTAAATTTTGGAAAATGATAATGCCTCTTTTTTGTACATGTGAACTACAACCTCTACTAAGCGATTTGTTTTTCTAGTTTCTGCTTCACATAGATGGTAATAAGGATATATTGAATTAATATATATAATAATTATTATATAATAATAATTTTATAATGGTTTATTATTGTTTACCGTTCATTAGGTTAATTCATTAATATGTTAATGCATCACTCATGCGTACATATGGACTACCATCTTCATGAAGTGATGTAATTTAATTTTCATAACTTCTTTATATAGATGAATACAAAAAAAATTTATAATGTATAAAAGTTATTTATATTTTAAAATTAAAATTCTATATATTATTATACTAATACTGAGAAGTATGTTTTGAAACCCTCAAACTAAAACATGCTTTGGAAATAGACCAGTTTTCACCTAAATTTCCATTATAGTGAAGAATTATTTATTAAATGATAATTGAAAATTATAAAAGAATGATAAATGATATGTAATATAAGAATATTGTTTTATAAATTATTTATAAGAAACATGTATTTATTAAAATTAATATTTGAATATGTAAAAATAAATATAGGACTGGAGGTAATAGATTTATGTTACAATATGATTTCTTTTACGGATTGTCTTTGCTAATTTTTTTATGAAAGAAATTATATCGATATAATATTTTAAAATAATAAAATATTATTTTCCTCTATTTATTGTTGTATTTTAAATTTATTATTTTCATTTTCCTCTCTTGGTTACTAAAAATTATTAATAAAATTCTCTTAATTAAAATTTAACCTTATTTCCTATTTAGACAATGAATTTTTTTGACCATGTCCATGATCATAACAAAATTTTCATAGAATATTTTATCCATAATTTATATTTTTTATAAATATATTTTTTACAATAATTTGCTTAATTTACAATTTTTTAAAATAAAACATTTTAAACAAACATTTTCTGAACAAGTCAATTTTGACCTTTTCCAAAATTCTTAATAGTATATTCTATATAACATATATAGAGTGACTAGTCATTTACACCCTCATAAATGATTTTTTCATTGAAAATTCAATTATAATTTTGTATGATTATTTTCATAGAATATAATATCAACAAAAAATTTCAAAAATTTCAGTTAATATGTTATTAATTGAAAATGATATTTTCCTATATTTTTTAGTAAGGGTTAAAATGTTTTTTTAAATATATTTTACACCTATGTCAACATAATTTAGAGATTTTTATTATTCAATGGGGATATTAAAATATGATACCATCTATATTATTTCTCTAGATATAACATGATTATAAGGATTTAACTATTATTCTATAAAACATGTTTCTTTACCCAAATCTATTTATGTTTTAACGATACCTTTATGAAAGAAGTTTCTCCATGAGTTACGCTGTGATGAAATGAAAAAAAGTTTATGATGCCTACATTACATCTAAATGTTATGATATGATAATATGTTGAATGCTATATGATATTATGGCACACATATATATTTTTTCTTTTATATGATGGGTGGGTCTAGAATTATATATCCCTCCAATACTTTGGATCAAGATGGATATATCATGATATTATTAGGACTGAGATGGGGTTATCTTAGTTTAGAATGGGATTATTTTCAATAAGATAACATTGGGAGTGAACCATGACTACATAAATTATAGAATTGTGATTCAACCAAATACACTACTATATTATTGATAAATATCCTTTATTAAGTGAATTATTTTCTATAATTATGTATATGAAAAAAACTTATGTATTATTCTTTTGATATGTTATCATGGTTTTTTTTAGGATTGTATAATCAACACAGTTATTATTTATGTAGTCTGTTATGAAAAATACTTATTCCATGATTTATGATTAATGATCATTGATTGAATAGATATATTTTCACAATTTATGGTCATATTCTTCTACTATTAAGAATAACATATTCTCACTTATGATCAGTGATTGATATCTCTTATTTTTACATTTATTGAGTATTTGAGAGAAACATTTGTTATATTTCCATTCCCCTGATTATAAAGAAAGGTTTTGTGTAGGATATGTCTATAAAGTGTACATTATGAGATGAAATATGTTAAAGATATTGAATATCATCCATGAAATATCTTAATTATGTATCTAGTCCAAAGAAAACCCATTATATCATTTTAGTTTTTATTATTATTATATGTTTTTATATATTCATATAAAAGGAATTAATATTTATATAAGTCTGATTTGGACACCAATATTGGTAACATAGAAATTTTTAATTATTTCTATATATTAATAATAGAGATTTTTTTTAGAAAATACGGGGATAAGTCTATGTATGTGAAAACATCATTAATCTTTGGTATGGTAGGAATTGTGTGGTCCTCCATGAAAATATGTCCCTATATATATAAAAAAAATAGATTCATATGTGGAAATGGAAAACCTAGGGGTGAAAAATCTAGTTTGAAGATATGGGGGTACTAACATGATAATCACCAATACACAATGAGTGGGCCAAATAATTCAAAATTGGATAGACATCATCAGTGGATCTGCTTGTGTAAATTCAACGATTATTTATGAACCATTCTGAAAAAATTGAATAGTTTGTGAACATAAATTTTATAGGTTAAACTAAAGGTTTCATAGATTGAATAGATGGGGTCATGATTTAGACATAATATAAATTATTCTTATATATTTCATAATTCGTCACTATAATTATTATTTCCCACATTATGCTTTTTTATGGTAAATAGTTATAATAATGAAAAATTGTGTTAATATTGAATGTGAATGATAGTCCAATGATTGTATTTATAATTAACCAAATGAATTAAAATCAGTAATGTGAAACATTATGATTATTTCTAACTAGATATCTTGAAATACAATTAAAAACCATAACATGGGTGAGATTCTTAACATACCATAGACAAGAAAAATGATATTTTATAGGAGTTAATTTGATGAAGACCATCATGGAAAAAAGAATAAACTTCCCATATATAGTTAATTTGGGAATAAATAATTAATAAAATGTATAAATGTAATGGGATGAAGTTTTATTTATTTAAAAAAGTGTAAAAAAAGTAATTATTCAGAAAATGATAATTTTGATGAAGGGAAATAAATTTCATAATAATGTTCCATTAATATATTAATCCCTTATATGTAGATAACCTAATAATTGTCTAACTTGATTTCCTAATCCAAGGTTTAACTCTTAAACCAAAGAAATGTTTCTGTTGGGTCAATTATAAAATATGTTAATGATGGTTAATTCACACTTTTACTCTACTCTAGGGTTGAAAAAATCATAGAAATTATATAAGAATGTGTGATATGAAAATATTTTTATTCTTAATATTATAGAATTAGATGTGATTGATATCATTGATTAACCCTATCCATATAGATACCTTATAAATTTCTACAATATGTAAAATAAAGTTTCTAAACTGAACAAACCAATGATAATTTTGTTTTCAAGGATGAATTAAAACATTAAATGGTAAAAAACTTTCATTATATTTGTATGACTAACTATTCCTGGGAGGATATTTATCAAATTATTATTGGAGAGTAACTCAATATTAATGGTATATCTATTGTTCAGTATTATTCTGATATATTTATAAAATAATTTTCTCTTCCCCAAAATTATGAAGTTTAGTTTTCAATATAATTCATACATGTTACTACACCTATTTGAATGACTCAATTTAAAATGGCCCCAATTGAATGTAAGGAATTAAACATGTTAACCACATTAGAATCTGGATAAAGTATTCATACTCAATAGTGTACCCCCATGGACTGATCCTATTAATTTTGTTGAGAACATTGATAGGATAATACATATTTACATATATTAATGAGAACACAACAAGATCACTATCAAAAACAAGTACCATCTACCCTGTATTGATGACATGTCTGATCAACTGAACAAAGATCCCAAAATTTCCATGATTGACCTTCATTCTATATATTATCAATTGATGATCAAAAAGGATATACCCAAGATATCCTTTTTAATGATGTATGGAAATTATGAATTTATAGAGATGACATTTGGATATAAAAAATCTTCTTATATCATCATATTTTTAATAAATAGGTCTTTCGATATTACCATAATCATTTAGTTTTAGTATATATCAATTACATTAACTTTTATTGTAAGATAAAGTAAGATAATTATGATCTTTTTGGGGTTGTACCTAATATCGTTAGGAAGTATAGATTGTATTCTAAATATATAGAGAGTGAATTATAGCTTTAAAAATTTTAATTATTGGGATATATAATCTAATTATAGGGTATATCGGTGGAAACTGATAAATATTTTTACTATTTAGTAATATCCTAGACCAAACATGTTAACTGGTATATCTAGTATTCTTATGTTAGATACGTACTATTAAATATTTTTGAGGGATTTACCATGGATATATAATCCAAAAACCAAGTTGAATCGGAATGGAGCCTTGTATTTTAGAGAGAATAATGTGGGGAAATATACAAAAAACATAAAAGAATGTTTTTGACACCTATATTCATACACAAACATATAGTTGAGAATGTTTTGTGAAAATTATTGATGCATCAAAGAAGGGTATGGGATGATACCTCATATATAATGATATAATTTTATCTTATTCTTTAGGCCAATTAAATATTCATGATCAATGTAAACCAACTCATGATTCAAAGTTGGAAATATAATTTTGTACTCTAAAAATATTGAGGAAGTATCATTATGGTAAAATATATTACATATATAATAATAATAAAATATTAATATATATAGTCACATAGGAATAGTTGAATATACAACCAATGAGTTGATATAACATGAATAATAATTATGTCTTCTTAATATAAAACCACCCTATGATGTCTAAGAAGGTAGATGGTTCATTTAGTATGAAATATTTTTCTAGTTCATCCATGATTGGTATTTAAAGAGATATAATATTTTTTTATTTGAATAATATTAATCTTGAAAATAGAAGGAAAGGGGATAAATAATATCTTTATCAAATTAATATTCAATCATTCATCCATTTGAGGATTAATGAAGAATTGAATGAGGATATGGAACATATAAACTAGGTAATATATATTCCAATTTTTAATAATAATTATGATTGAATGATAAGGTTTATGAATTAAGTATGTGTCCCATAAATACAATAATTAAAAATGGAGTTGTTTGATCATTCCTATAGTTCATTATTATCTGTTCATCTTGGATGTAAAAAAAGTTATATAGATATATAAAGGAATATTATAGTTCTCTAACATGAAAATGGATATTGTAGAGAAATGGTGATAAGGTAAAATGATCTAGATCATGAATAAAAAATTTCCTCTAATTCATTCTTACTTGCCTGGAGCCCGAAGCAACCACTAAAACCTCATGTATTAGAACTGAACTCAGTTTAACTCCAAATGCAGCATGTTACCTAGTTAACCTTCACATGGGATTAGGTACGGTGAGTAATGGTGTTAAGGAAAACCTTCCCTCTAAGTCTTGGATGTATCTCTTGCAAGAATCTAAACAAATAAACATCACCCCATTCATGGAAATCCTGGAAAATGGTGCTTCTATATGGGAGATTTCCCAGATAAGTCTCCTATAATAACCAAATCGACCAAGAAATATATAAATATTTAAGAAATTATTGGTTCCATCCCAAGATAAAATAGATATTAACATTTCTGGGACTAATAACACTCTATCATCCAAGATAAAATGGCCAAACAAGTGAACTCATTTATTATTAAAACAACATTTCGATAGCTTGGTGTAATGTTTATTCTCCTTCAATTAACACAGAACAATGTTAATATGTTGGGAATGATCATATTATAACATGTATTAAATTATGATTTCATTGATGGGAAACACAAAAAACTAATCCATCAAAGGTTTAAGGATATTTTTCATCAAATCCATGAATAAAACTGGTGCATTTGTCAGACTAAACAACATCACTTCGAACACATATAATCCATACATTATTTTAAAATTAGTTTGAGGTATGTATGATGGTATATCCAAAAACTGGTGGTTCCCTGACCTCATTTTAATCTTAGATAAGTTCATAGCACATCCCAGCTAGTCAAAGAGATCACTGATGTGTGGATGTGGATTCTAGTTCCTAAACAACATTTTGTTCAATATCTAAAAATCAACACAAATGTATGAAATACCATCATACTTCTTAGAAGAAATAATGGGTAAAACCCATGATGATGCACTAGGACTTACAATACCCTTATATAATAAGTCTTTAAATAGAACAATCAACTCATGATGCTCTACTAGTTCCATTCTATAAGTTGGTGAAGAAACAGGCTCTACTCCATACACTAGCTTGATCATGATCTCAATCTCCCACTCTTGTGGTATGTTATAGGACACATCATGAAATAAATCCTAAAAACATTCTACCATTAGAGGAAAATTATCTTGTTGAATATCATCATTATCTATAAAAATACCTATTATCTAAACTAAGAGGATATCAAATATATAATGAATTGGCCATTCAAGACCAGCCTATGTATCCCACTCACCCTCGTGCAAATAGATACCTTATTTTAGTGATTGAATGGTAGCACTCCTCATATTACATTTGATGTGATCTTAGAACAAAAATAAAAAATTTACATCCATAATCAAATTGAATTCTATAATTTCTAACCCAAATGGTTACCAAACAAAATGGTAACCACTAATTTCAATATAACATTTCTTGTAATGCCTGATACCCACTAACCACACTCTCAATGATGTGTTAGTAGTAGTGACTCTATAAATTCTTTCAACCTCCAACCCAATACTGTTTTCAAAAAGAGGAGATAGAAAGGAATAAGATGGTCCTATATCAAAAAAACTCATAATAAGGTAGATAATATAAGAATTTTACCTCAGGTATTAGAAGGTCATGCATTAAAATAGGTCAGATTTGTATGCATGGTATCTAGAAAACATTCCTCTCTGCCCTAGGCTTCAGTTTGACTCCCATGTGAATATCCCTATAATTTGTACTACATCTATTATACTTGGGTACCTATTATTTCATTTTCATCTTTAATGGACAAATGGAACTCCGAAAAACATTCTGTTGTGTGGTACCAGAGTATTTTTTACACATAGGTTCTTTTCCAAATCCCCTATCATAGATTTGTTATAAAGGTTTTCTATAAAACTTCTGAAGATGACCCTACCTACCATAGAATCAACAGTCCAATTTTTTTTTGAGGTCACCATGGGTTCTTTTATCCCAACATTCCTCACTAAAATCTATACATAGAGCCATGTCACTAAGGAATAATTCCACTCCCTTAAGATACATTCACAATAATAACCTGTAGCGAACTGTAATAAGGGAACCTCTTGCTGAAAAAAGAAGATCATATGGATCAACCTTTTAAAACATTATGGACACACTCAAGGATTTACACAGATTCTTATCAATGATGAGATCTAAATTCATGAGGTTTTTAATACTGATCAAGGGAAATATGTTCACCTGTGACATGATCTCATGTGACATTTTAAATATGTATGACCATGGAGATCTCATCATTTTCAATGGATGGAGTAAATTATTATAGGTTTGTGAATATTCTTGTGTATTTCATCTCTAAAAATATATATTTTCTTAGGTACAAGAAATTTTGAGCCTTATCATACCCCAATGTATTAGGATTTAAGTGGGTCAAAATATTTTCCTTAATGTTTTCCAAGAGAACTCCCTTTTCTAGCAGAATTTCCCTAGAATTTACCACCAATGCTTGCATGGTTCATGAGGCATGTGTGGAGTAAGATTGACCCTCATATATGAGGTTTTATTTAGGATCTTAGGGATTTTCTTGATTAAATAGGTCTAAACAAATCTTTCATAGGTCCTCCCTCACTGGAAAATATAGGTAGATACTATGGATGTAAATATTTCTTCATCCCAAACATCAAAGGCACAGTGTGATCAATCTTCCTTTCCATGGATCACATGACCCTTTGGAAGCTATCGTGGAGCTTTTAGTCCATCTGATTCTTAGGATCTATAGGTATCTCATGTTTATCTATGTTATGATCATGATAATATCCTCTCTCTTAATACATAATTCAAAGCCATTGAGGAGTCATCTTATCTATAACATAAACACCATCCTTAAACACCATGTAACAATAATTTCAACCTCAACACGTAAAAATAATAGATAAACACAATATTTTGCCTCTATAAACACAGATTAATAAGTGAATAGGCTTAACATAATTTTTTCAGTCCTTTTAATTCTCTATTATTTTAGGGGTTCCAATTTTTAATATCATAAAAAAAATATCACATAAATAAATATATGCATATCATGAATAGTTCTTGTAAATTTATATACTTATATTTCGGTCATAATGATTATATACCCATCTTATGCCATACCGGTCCATTAGTATAATCACAATAAACAATAACACCATACAACACGTGAATGACCCATTATGAATTAATATCAAATTTAACAAGTGATCATCATGAACAACAATCCCATATGTGAGAAGTTTGATTTTCCACCACACATGGGTTAGCTACTGCCATGCATAAGATCATTACCAAGTATGGACAAATAGTAGTCTTTTTTTAATATTACCAAATAGTAAATCAATAAAAAATAATATATTGATCCTATAAAACTTGTTTTTAACATACCCAACTCAGTTCTCCTTCAGGTGACCAAGTTCATTGGGTTTATGACATCAGGAACACCTACACATAATCCATATGATAATAATTGTCTTTTAGGGAGTAACAAATATAGTATAGAGACTATAATGTATGGTAATGAGTTATAGTGAGAGTGGAAAAATAATATATGTGTGTAGAAAATAATGGAAATAATATCAATGCTTTTATATAAAACCAATGATGATTAAGGACAACTTAATAAATCCAAATTAAAATTGTATGATGTAATGAAAAATATTAATGCAACTAAATTAAATGTTCAGATTCAATACAGAATACATGATAACTCAAATAAGGAATCTTGAGACCCAAATATCGAACCTCATGCTAGTCCCATCTCCAATCTCATAAACATACATCTATAAATGCATCAAAAACAAGGTCCCTTTCCCTTTTACAAAGCTTCATCCATAGGATCTATCTGCATACCAAATAGTGGCCCACCCAATGTGTGATTACAACTCAATAGGTCAACATAACCATGTCTACGAAATCAGATAAGATAAATAAAATTGATGAAATATAGAAATAAACACATCATTAATTTAATAAATTATTGATATACTTAATGTTAACCCACTAACCAACCATACATCAAGTTGACAATCAGGGTATGAAAAATCTATGTAGGGGTATTTTCAAGTATATCTAGAGAAATTTTAATCATCTTCCATATGGGCAATTCACTTGACATGTGGTAGATACTTGACAAGGCCCCTAAGTAGGTTTTTGTTATTATCCATTCATATGGACCCAATAGGATTCAGTGGATAGTGTAAATAGATAATAGAACAATATTCAATAGGGTTTTTTCAATTTATTTGGTTTTATGTCAGGTGTTTGGGTGAAATATCACATATTTCACATACTATGGTTTATTAAATCATACAAAAGGGAAAAAAGTATAAACTACATTTTTTAATCTTGAAACAGAAAAAAATGATCTCACCTAATAATGCCAAAATGAATGAACATGATAGTGATAACATGGGTAAACCCAAGATCAAACATATCATGATCGAAAATCAGTTCCAATATGGCTGAGAGAATAGAATTTAATAATAAAGAAAAACCAAAGAATTTAGAAAAACAAATAGTGGAACTCACTGGAGATTGAATGCTAGAATGAGACATATAGATGGCTAGGAAACACTCTAAAATTTCATAGAGTCACCATATGTTGTGAGAGATATGGATTGACCAAAGAATGAAACTAATTCATCCATGAAAGATGGGTAAAAACAAGGGATAGAGAGATATTCATGTTGTGACCTTCCCAATTTATATGATATGATAAAAAATGGGTATCCTCAAGTTAAAATAAAATTGATTGATTGTTTCACGATGTGAACATGTTTCAAGACATATAAATTTTTTATTCTTTATTAAAATTAATTTCATCTGAAATAAACACGATTACATCATTTAAACCATTCATGATATGAAATTGACCTACAGTCATATCCTAGCCTATATTCTGTAAAATGAACTTCGGGCGACCAAAAAATATTTCTAAATCCAAATAGAACCCTTGTAATACTTGGACCCATTACACTCGGATGATATTAATTCAATAAAATAAATCATGAAAAATTATTTCATTTTCCTAAGAAAATCCCTCCATCCTTAAGAAAACCCAACCACCGTGTTTTATTAGTGAAAATGAAACCTACCTAAAAGATGTTTAAACAAAACTCAAGAGGAACATACATGAAAAAAGATATGATCTTACAACTATGGTCAAAAAATACATTTTTTCATAACATCTATAATAATAATCATTAAATAATTAACATTTTTGTACATCAAATATATATTTGATATTAATAATGCATTATAATTCTGAAAAATGAACTATGTTACAATCGAGGAGACACTAGGTCATATGTATGCATGGGTAACATTTACATTTCACAACGATCATTATGGAAATAAGGTATGTGTAACTCTATCATTAACTAATGAAAATTATAAAATAAATAATATATTATTTATTTTAATTCATGTGTATATATTATACTTGTTGTGAGGTGATGAACATTTATTCACATCACACAATGAAGGTTATAATCCAGATGTACACAAGGACAACAATATAATTCATTAATGGATGTAATGTCAAAACAATTATATGTTATATTATCTTTTATGAATGATAATTATTTAATAAATATCAAATATATATATATTAAATCCCTTATTATATCCAGATGTTATAGATAGTGATGGAAAAAATAATTACATCAGTTCACAGGACTGTGGTTCACCGTATACATGAATGACGGTTATCCCCATTTGATGAAAGAGGATATGGATATTGGTTTTTTCAATAACATAAAAAAATATAATTGTATACAACATACATTTGTTATTATTTCATTATTATTGAATATGATTTTAATGAACTAGATTTATAAATAAAAAAAGAAAATGCCTTATTATGAACTATACCTCTTCTTTGGATGGTCCCTTATGTTTTACACATAAATATTTTATAGATTGGTTTTATGAAAAAAACGCCAATAGGCCAAGATAATAAATTCATGGAATTTATATGGTATAGTAATGGTAGAAAAAAGTGGTGTTTTAAGTGTCATAAATAGGGGAGAGGATGTTCAGTTTCATAAGAGAGAAGATGGGAACTCATGGAAATACATAAAATATTAATATAATATAAATTAATTTTATTTTCCAAATTTCTCAATAATATGTTATTCTTAATATAGGATTATATTGAAGGAAATGGGCATATATTGGAAGTCGTTAAAGGTGCTATTTTTTAAAAAAAATTCACAAACATTGACAATAAGTTGTCTACGTCAGTGAATAGGAGCCCGGTCTAAGACGAGGATCGCATGTGAAGAGTTTGAAGGAAAAAAATAAAACCATAAAACACCAAGTTTATATCTAAATCCATGCACAATGTCTGATCGTCTTTGGTTATCACTTTACATGCGATGATTGATAGAGAGATCGACCTATGATCTAAATATCTATATATTTTCTCTCTAGATCATAGGAGAGAGTATAGGAGAGATAAATCACTTGAATAGTCAATAGTGGGAGGCTCTCTTCTTCTATATATTGTTTTTAATTAAAATTCCTATTATTGCCTCTATGTCCCCTAAATACTTAATGAACAATAAACAATATGTTATGAAAATTGAACTGAGTCATAAATATTATTATCAATTTTATATTATATAAAAAATATATTGTGTTATAATAAATTATTCATTAACATGAATCGTTATTCCCATAAATATTCATTGAATCGTGAATAGCTTAATATACATTCCATTAATATTTTTCATGTACTTACTTTAATACTTGCAATTAAACTTAATAAATGAATTCAATTATCATTATTCTTGACTTTAATAATATGAATTTATTTTTTCCATGGTGATTTTTTATCATTGTACATATCATTGATCCTATTGGTGGGGCCCACTATGTCCAAAACTCATATTCTACTTAATAGGTCAGACTCTCAAATATGCTATTGTGTGTGACCCTCTAGGACCTTATCTTGATAGCAGTTAATAGTATTCACATACCAAGAGTGGGATCTAGAAACCCATTATGGCCCCTAAAGAGATAAGTATTTTCACAATAGTGACAACTAACCTACAAACAAGTACTTTGTAATATATTCGATTTATCTTTAATATCTCATAAAGCAGGACACACACCTATGTCATCATCCTTATCTTTCATTATTATTTATTGATCTAACTAGATGGATTTACCTTCAAATTCTATGGACATGGTCTTATGAAGTTACTACCATCCTGATCAAAATGTCCTAAGATATATTACTTCCAAAACCTAGAAGCGACAAATCCATTTTTGACCATTCATCCAATGTCATGTCACTAATGATGCACCTAATAGAAACTACCTTGCAACAATTTCATTTTCATTTTTTTCATCTTTCATCAATGTACACAATCAAATGGCATACATTTTTAATGATCTCAAGCTATGAGACCGTTAAACATGATCATAGATAGGAACATACAATGACACCTGAAACATGTGGTGTTTCTATTGGAGGGTATGACCTCATGATATCACTACTAGAGATCACCACGTGTGAACTTCATAATAAGAATTCTAAATTCTTAGGAGCCCCCAACACCTGATAGTCAAACATCTCCCGTGTTAAGTACGATACAAGCATACTATATAACCATGATTGAAGACTAATGTCATAGTATCTAGAGGTTCCCATCATATCCTAGGATCTATTGTAACCTTTCAATAAGACAATTAATATTTGGACATTAATATTAAATAGTGGATTCAGAAATATCTACATTATAATTGTCAGTTATCATATGTATACCTTACTAGAACACATGTTATGGTAATCAGAATCACTACAGAGTTGGATATAGGGATATCACTATTAAAACACTCCCACTTAAACTGGATCCAACATTCTAACCAATCTTGTTAGATCTCACATGATTAAGATCATGTTTTTGCTGAGTTATAGCTTTATATTATGGGCCTACCACAATTCTTCCACGTAGCAATTCTATTATACGTGACCCCATCTCTGTGATTAAAACTTCTCAAGAGATGGTATCTCTTAGTATATTAAATTATTCATCTGTAATGACTTGATATCTTGGATAGTGGGAATATCATAATTTAAATTAGGATAATACTTTTCTTACTAGGTGTGATTCGAAGAACTAGAACCTAGAATTTCATATATTTTCTTTTTAGTTTCCTCAGAAGCTGCAACATACTCGGTATTTGTAGGTATATATACCACTATGTTATATTAGCAATTGTTTATCATCTCTTGTGATATTATACCGCATTTATCCAAGTAATATTATTTTGTGTCACCTCAAAACTAGTATCATTTCTTCTCCACTTACCATGTAGATATATTTGGTACTTGTCGAAGTACAATTAGATAGTTTTGACTGCGTCTCTTATGGTTCCCTGGTTATAACAGATATCTTCCTACTATAAATTATATCTTACATATATATCTATTCTTTTACATGTTAAGAAATATGTGATTAATCCATGTCTTTATCAAATGCATTTTCACTCACCACATTAACCCCCTTACATGTCTTGGATTTCTCATCCATGAGAGATTAAGTCATGTTACATTTGTAATAATTATCTCTTTACTTATTCCATCTTGTATTTATAAATACCATGTCACTATATGTATGATTGACTGGGTCCAAGAATCCTTCAGATCATCCACAATAGATCTTTTTCCCTTGAACTGAGGATGCAACTTTATTTCAATCATTGGAGAAGTACTTTATTCGTTCTGTTATTAAAGAACTATAAGACCTATAACTATAATCCATATATTTCTGAATATATTTGACATGGAACACATTGGTGAATCCACTAATACTTATAAGACTTGTGGAAAATATATATTTTGAATGAATATTCTATGATCCTGACACATACATTAATCTAAAACTGGACTTCAATAACTTACAACCCTTATTGGCATCATATGATGTCATTATTCCATTATAGTTGAGTCATATAGATACCTTATATGACTAGTGGTCATGACATCAAATTACAAATAATATGATCAAAAAATTAGCTATTAAAAGTAAAATTATAACAAATTTAGGCATAAACACTTGTTGAAACCAATCAAGCCATATTGGTACTATGATTGTACCACCCATGTATCAACTCACATGAATACCCACTATAGTGTTCAATATATAAGCTCCTTTGTATTTTGTTACATGGAATCCATTTCTTAATTTTTAACTAGTCATTTCAATTTAGCTAATTTAAATATATTTCTTCTCTATAGGAAATATTCTTTACAATGAATAAGAAATTACTAACTCCAGTGAACAAAAAAACCATCACGATGGTTTTATCCTTCTTACATATTATGTTTCTATAGAACATTCATCTTCAAAATGTATTTTTGGAAGTTGATCCTATTCCATCTATTTGTGTATCATTAGCATTAACTAAAACCAAGTTAATATATCTCCCACTAACTCTAATACATTTGTGCACCCTTATATTGAAATGTATTCTATTACATGACTACCAATTTTCTATCTATCTGATTTATGTAATATCCTATGAAACTGCTAGGATAATTACAGTAGATGCGCAATGTGTTTGTTTGTGTTGTATGTTTATATATGTCCTAACAAACTGTTTACATCCAAACACATGACCTTATAATATAATTTTTTTACATCATAAAATAACTCATATGATATCGATTTTTCATTTTAGTTGACATATGGTTATGGGATAACACTATTATTTTTTAATCATGTCAAGAATTATAATGGAAGTTACATTATGTTGTAACATTGATACTCCTCACATCATAACATTGATGTCTCAAATGTGCTTTTATAAATTACCTCTCTCTACATTTTGACTGATCAATGTTATAATGTAAGACTTCATCATCAAACCTTCTTATTAACATCCATGTTGGGATATTTGATAAGTTAATATGTGTTTAAAAATTATGCCACACTACATTTTCATGATTGATGATATCCTAGTAAACATTTTTTTAGCATGATGATCTAAAATAACTCACATCTTCTGACCATGGATACACATCACTATTACATTCCCTTAATCACTTAAAGGAATCTTATGAATTATCTTTATTTCTAGTCTCGTTCAAAATAATTCACACATAATTTTTGAACTAATTCTGAATGCTTTGGGACATACCTTTATTTCTAAATGATTGTTTTTCTAAACTAAAAAAATCTGATAATACCAATTTTGTTTAGCTATTCCAAGCCTAAACACCATACTCAGTAAAATCTTGATGTCCACCTTTACTGTTTAGTGAAACAAAATTATCTTGTCACAAAAAGGTATTTTTTTACATTTTGTAATCATCACTCATTGGATATGATTTATGTTTCACTGCACTAATGATTGAGTAGTAAATAAAAAAACAACATCCATTTATCAACCTGGAATAATTTCTCGTTTTATCCAAAGGACACATGAGATTCTTCTTTTAGTTATACTCAATTTTATTAATTCATAAATCATTTACTTTTCAAAAAATAAGTCGTTTAATTCTCATTATTGGCCAATGTATCACCCATTTGTTGCCACTTAGAGAATACACATGACTTCTAGTAATGTTTTAATTCTTAATTGGTTACTATATATCAATACACAAATGTTATCATAATGTACTTATTACCCAAGAAGTAAAATTGAAACATTAAAGTGATGGGTATACCAAAAAAAATGTTATAACATGTTTCTTTAATTCATTTTATTTCATTTAAACATCTGTTGAATTATTTAATGATATCAAAAACAAATAACCTCTGTTAATACCTATTTTATTGATGGAAATTGTATATATTCCCTTGAAATTACATTTAATAGGCCTTTTCAACTTATCATTAAATTTTTTCTCCATAAGGATTAAAGATAAAACTGTGATTGATATTCTTATTTACTTGGTGACCCTTAACAGAATAGGTAATGAAGTGATTACTCAAAAGTTGTTTGTGTTGTAACATAAATGGAAACTTGAGTAAAGGGGTGAAATTGATATTAGAATAGTATGCATCGAAACATCATAACTCGCCTCTCAATTTACACAGATCTAGTGTAACCATTACCTATTCATGTCATTGCTTCACCTTTTACATGCTGACTTCTCTGAGTGGAGACATCATGTTATTTCATACATGTCCTAATGTTGTGACCACAACTAAAACTAAACATTGATGAAATCATAATGAAATAACCAGCATATTCTATATACATTAGTCTCTAGTATGCAATTTCATCGTCACGTTGTGAGGTAACTAAACAGGTTTTGGGGACACTGCCACCTTTGAATATCCAATATCATAGTACTATGTAAAATTGTTCATACTATTTTTTAAAACTCGTGCCAGTTTGGACATTTACTTTGTCCATTATTTATCATAGTTTTATTTGTTCTTTAACATTAATCATTTTTCTACAAAACAAATTAGCAGATTAGTAAATTTTATCTGGATTACCAATTTAGACATTATGATTTATGAATTAAATCATCAAATGTCTCCCACTATTTTAATCAAATTCTAGGAACCCTTTGTGTTAGAAATGGAATACTTTGTCACATTATTATTCTAGTTAAAAGGATCCCAGATCCGCCTCTCATATTCAACATGTTATTGCTACACAACTACTCAAAGTGTTCAATGTTGGATTCTGGCTGGAAAACAACATTAACATATTTTTCATTGATCTATTGAGTTAAGTCCCAACTTATTAAATCATTTCTTGATTTACTCAACACTAGCCTCTAAAATGATATCAGTTTTATATGGCTAATCCTTAGTACCGCTTTAGTTATTTAGAACCACCAATCTTATAAATAATCCCAATAGTAAGAGGAATCCTCCAATATGGCATGACTAAAACCCCAAAAAACAGTTTTTTCCAAAATTGAATGATGGAAGGCATTTTATTCATAATATTTCATTGAGGGTTTTATTTTTTAATGTGATGAAAGAATTATTTATCTATTTTTTTTGTATGTTCTATGTGATCACCCTTATAGTTGACTATGAAATAACTAAAATATTCTACCATGTCACATGATCATTTTATCTTACATGATTGTTTATTATTTATCCTATGTGATCGTGCATTAACTATACATTCACAAAATAATACATCATGAAATAAAAAATGATGACCTGTTTAAGAGTCGGTACTATTGGTTGATTCATTGAGTGAATAATAGATCAACATAGTCCCTAGGGTATATACCTTGAGTCACATCACTTGTGAATCAAAATATAGTCTATTCCCCACAAAAGCATCACATCTTCTATATGATGTGTCGCCATTAGTTTTCACGATGTGTGTCAATCATCTCACCATTATACAACATTACTCGAATATAGGCGAGGGGGACTCAAGGTATAAAAATACAACATTGAGATGGACAAACATATCCTTGTACATATAATGACACTATGATCATTCACATATTTCCTTTTAATTATATTAAAGTAATTATTAAAAAAATAAATGAATAACTAAATAAAATGAACCAAACATACATTAGACAGTCTCAAGATCATAATAAGTCAATAATAATAAATCACATATTTGTTATTATATACATAATTAAAAATAAACTTTCTTAAAAATATTACTTAAGGGAATTATAATTGAATTAAAAATTTCACTATAATTTTTAATTCAATCATCACATCGTTCTACATCAATTAATTAATTTAATTTTAAAATTAAAAATTAAATTATTTAATAAATTTAATCACAAAATTAAATTAATTAATTCCACAATAAATTTTATATAACCAAAAAAATACTAATTTATTTATTTAATTTTCTTATGAAAATTTATTTAATTATTTTTATTTGAACCCTGAAAATAATGATTGGTCTGTGGGGATTCAAGCAAACCCACGTAGGCAAAGACCTTTCCTTATAGACCCCCTACTGAGATGTTTTGGGAATGGAACGTTAGTCCAAGCTCATTTTGTTCTGGGAAGACTATCCAATGACCATTAATGCGTGGTATGAAACAATGTGGGTTAGTTGTCTCGTGCTGCAACTGGATCTGGATGCAGATAGGGTTCAACAGACAAGAGGTATTATGACAACCCTGCTTTTTATTACAACTTAAACATGCTTTATTACATAAAACTTTACTTGATACAACAAAGAAGATCGAGAGGTTTAGTGTCTTTGGGGCTTAGGATCATTACATAAAAACTTTAAACATGAAATACAACATCCTTATTGAAAACTTCCTTTACATGACCACTACATTCCTTCGTACTTAGCATTGCATGGGATAACCTGAGGACATGCATAAGAAAAGGGTGAGCTATAAAGCCCAGTAAGGGAGTACATAATGAATAACATGAGGAGTACAATACATGTTAGGCAACAGGCATATCAATAGAGCATAAGAGAGACATGAACATAAAGGCATGATAAAGAATGATAATCATAACATGGAAATGTGGCAACAACACTTAACATTGAATTAGCATGAGCCAAGGCTCATTGCACATGGAGCATGAGTAAACCCTCATTGCACTTGAAGCATGAGTAAACCCTCGTTGCACTTGAATTAGCATGATTCGACACTCATTGAACATTACGTATCATGATACTATACTTTACCCAATGCATTGGAGCGCTGTAAAGGGCGCACCCTTCTTAAACATTTCATTTCATGCATAAGTGTGCCACATGGATCATAAAGCATGGATTCATAAAACATAATCATTTATTCCACGATAAAGGAATGTGGAATTCATACATGAAACTTTATAATCAATATGTAAATGTGCATAAAGGTGAATACCCTTGATGGAGAAATGGGCATGGTATTCACTACACAAAGACATTGGCTTAGAAAATCGGTGTGATTTCGGCAGCGTAACGGCGTGACATAAGAATTCACAAAAAAGGTTGATGAGAGAGAAATGGGTTCCTTGTCATATTTACATGTAATGGACAGTAAGGAGATCATATATATACATGTCCCAACAATATAAATGGAATTTAGATTCATGATACAAAAGTATTGCTTGAATGTAAAAGAAGAGAGAGATGTACCTTTCGGAATTTCGGCATAGTAACGGGTGTACATGGGAGGCATTTAATGAGAGAGAAAGGGTTCTCCCATCATTCAAACAATAAGAGGGCAGTATGGGGGGAGGTGCAAAACCATACCCCAACATTCATAATTGAAATAAAAAGGGAAATACAACTTAAAGAAAATTGACAAAAAAATTAGAAAGGAAGAAAACCCCTTACTTGGAAGTGTGCTTCCAAAGGCTAGAGAGAGGCTTGTGAGAGGCTTCTTGGGAGCTTGGGGCACCTTGAGAGGATTCTATAGAGAGTAGGGCAGAGGTTGGACGAACTTCAAGGGCTTTGAGTGAGGAGGAAGTGGGAGCTTGGGTGGGTTTATATAGGAAAGGTGAGAGAATTCTTAATTATTTAGGTTTGGGACCCCTTATATTAAAATAATCCAAACCACAAACCATCCCATGGTATTTACCCATGGTTTCTGGAAAAGGAAAGAGGAAAACAATATTTTACAAGTCCAAGGTCCGAACTTATTAAAAAATTAGGGTTGCTTATGTGGAGGTGAGTCACACTCCCACGGAAATTAATTTAAAAAGGCAAAGTGTTGAATAAGTCTTGAGGGCTCCATTAATGCTTTGAAAAGTGAGTCAAACAAACCCAAAACCTCATTATTTTAATTATAAAACACATATTGGCCGAACATAAGGATTATGGTATTTTATTACATCACCATTGGGTCATTATGATGTCATAAAACACATTATATATTTAAATGGTATTTAATTTTTACCCAAAAATTTGACTGTCTCAGAAAATTATGAAAAATTCACCGTTGGATAATTTCGACGTCCTGATTCCAAAAATAATATTTATTTTATCTAAATAATTTTCTAAATATGTTAATTTTTACTTTTAAAATAAAAACGACATTTATAAAAAATTCACGGGTTTTGACAGAAATGGATTTCAAACCTTAATAAAAAATTTAATTGCATTCATAAAATTATAAGATAATTTATATTGAATAAAAATTAATTTAATAATAATATTTTATTAAAATATTATTTAATTAAAAAATCCTTTAATTTAATAAAATATAATTCTTAATTAAATAATAACTAAAAACACCGTTTGTACTTTAAAAACTAATTACAGTGTATCAAAAATGACTAGAAATTATATTCATTATTATATACAAAAAAATAATGTACATGAACATGGTGCTACTTATTTGTTACATAACCCCTTAAAATAGCCGCATAAGACCTAAGGATAAGGTGTGCGATGGTGACAGACTCTTGGGGTTGCTCGGATAACATCGCTCGAGTGGTAATCTATACTAACTTCCATTTTTCCCGTAGACAATCACGTTCGAGCTTGACTTGATGAAGCTCAGCTTGGGCTTGGTCAAGGGCAAAGCCCAAAGACGCCACCTCCTTTCCGAGCTCCGAAAAATGGGCTTTGTATGGGGCAATTCTACTGGATGAGGCCATCTCTTCCTTTGTCTGAGTAGAAAATTGGTTCGTTAAAGCCTTATATTTAAACTACCCAGATGATCACTGTTTAACGGCTATAAAAGTAACGGTCACAAATCTTAACGTTAAACTAAAGAAGTTTACATCTTATAAAAACATTTTTTTTTCATAATGAAACCTTTAATTGGATCAAGAGGGATTTTCCATTAATGAAATTTTGGGTCGTTACAACATTCCCCCCTTAAGAAATTTCGCCCTCGAAATTTTCCTTTTCCCACACTAAAACAAATGTGGGTAACTTAGCTTCATCATATCCTCCGACTCCCAAGTTGCTTCTTCAAACTTGTGGTTTCTCCACAACACCTTGACGAGGGGCATTGTCTTATTTCGTAGAACTTTTTCTCTACGATCTAAGATCTTCACTGGTTGCTCCTCATAAGAAAGATCGTCTTCTAATTGTACCACCTCGGAAGAGAGTACATGTGAAGGGTCTGGTATGTACTTCCTTAAGAGGGATACATGGAAGACATCATGCACCTTGGCCATAGTAGGTGGAAGTGCTAGTCGATAGGCCACATCCCCAACATGATCAAGAATCTCGAATGGGCCGATGTACCTTGGACTTAACTTCCCTTTCTTTCCAAACCTCATGACCTTCTTCCACGGAGATATGCGTAAAAACACCATATCTCCGACTTTAAACTCAAGGTCTCGTCGACGATTATCTGCATAACTCTTCTGTCGACTTTGGGCTGCCTTGATAAGCTGCTGAATGGTTTTCACCTTCTCCACCATTTCTTCGACCATTTCTGGTCCAAGCAGCTTACGTTCACCGACCTCATCCCAACATGCCGGTGTTCTACACCTTTTCCCATACAGGGCTTCATATGGTGCCATTTGGATGCTCGAGTGGAAACTATTATTATAAGAGAACTCAACTAGAGGAAGATGTTGATCCCATCCTCCTTAAAAGTCCATTTAGCACGCTCTCAACATATCCTCAAGTGTTTGGATAGTCCGCCCGGATTGGCCATCAGTTTGAGGATGATAGGCCGTACTGAAGTTCAGTTCAGTATTCAGAGCATGTTGAAGACTCTTCCAAAACTTAGAGGTAAATCTTGGATCTCGGTCAGACACAATAGATAGTGGTACTCCATGCAACCGTACCACTTCCCTGATATATATCCGTGCCAGTTGATCCAAAGAGAAATCCTCTCGAATAGCAATGAAGTGTGCAGTCTTTGTAAGACGATCCACAACAACCCAGATTGCATTGATGCCTTTAGATGTCCTTGGAAGTCCAGTGACGATGTCCATGGTGATGTTCTCCCATTTCCATTCTGGTATGGGCAATGGTTGCATCATCCCCTTAGACTTCTGCCTCTCTGCCTTCACTTGCTGACACACCAGGCACTTTGATGTATATTCAGCGATCTCCTTCTTCATATTATCCCACCAAAAGTTTTCTCGGAGATCTTGATACATCTTTGTGCTCCCTGGGTGAATAGAGAAATTTGAACTATGTGCATCATCCAAAAGTTCCTTCTTCAGCTCCGAACATGATGGAACACATAGTCTTTTCCCAAACCGCACAATTCCTTCTTCATCAACATTAAACTCTGAGGATTTTCCCTTTTTGATAGCTTCCACTTTTTCTTGGATTCTCGCATCATCCTTTTGAGCATCCTTTAACCTTTCCAAAAGAGATGGTTGAGCAATCATTTGTGAAAGGATTGATGATGTTCCCTTCTTTATGATTCCCACGTCCATCTTCATCAAGTCTAAGAAGATTGGATCCTTCTCAATTCTCATCATTGATAGAATTGTTGGATCCTTTCTACTTAGGGCATCCGCCACCTTGTTCGCCTTCCCAGGGTGGTAATGTATTGAACAGTCATAATCCTTTATGAGCTCTATCCATCTTCTCTGGCGCATATTAAGCTCTTTCTGTGTGAATATATATTTAAGACTCTTGTGGTCAGTATATATCTCACATTTCTCTCCATAGAGATAATGCCGCCAGATTTTCAAGGCAAAGTTCACCGCCGCCAACTCCAGATCATGCGTTGGATAGTTTCGCTCATGGATTTTCAACTGCCTTGAGGCATAGGATATCACTTTATCATTCTGCATCAGCACACATCCTAAGCCCCTCTTCGAAGCATCACTGAATACCACAAAAGCTCCCCACTTGTGGGTAAAGTGAGCACAGGTGCAGTGATAAGCCTCCTTTTCAACTCCTTGAAGCTTTCTTCGCATTCATCACACCAAGAAAACTTTACTCCCTTTCGAGTTAGCTTGGTAAGAGGTTTGGACAATCGTGAGAAGTTTCTCACAAATCGTCGATAATATCCAGCTAACCCCAAGAAGCTACGGATATCAGTTACCGATGTTGGCCTCAGCCATCCCTCAATTGCATCTGTTTTGGAGGGGTCCACAGATATCCCATTGCTTGTGATGATATGGCCCAAGAATGAGACCTCCTTCAACCAGAACTCACACTTGCTGTACTTGGCATAGAGCTTCTCCTTGCGCAAAGTCTCCGGTACAGTTCTTAAATGCTCCTCATGGTCCTCCTTGGTTTTGGATTATATTAGAATATCAACTATAAAGACTACCAAAAATTTATCTAGGTAATCTCTAAAGACTCTATTCATCAAGTCCATGAATATTACTGGAGCATTGGTGAGTCCAAAAGGCATTACTATGAATTCATAGTGCCCGTACCTTGTACGAAAAGCAGTCTTGGGGATATCTTCCTTCTTCACCTTTACTTGATAATATCCCGACCGCAAGTCGACCTTGGAGAAGTATTGTACTCCACGCAGCTGATCAAACAAGTCATCGATTCTTGGGAGAGGATACTTGTTCTTTATCGTGATTTTGTTAAGTTCACGATAATCGATGCAAAGCCGCATTGACCCATCCTTCTTCTTGACGAAGAGGACTGGTGCACCCCATGGTGATGCACTTGGGCGTATAAACCCTTTATCCAGATTCTCCTGTAGTTGTTTCTTCAGTTCTTCAAGCTCAACCACAGCCATTCTATATGGAGTCTTGGATATTGGTAGCGCCCCAGGTATAAGTTCAATTGAGAACTCAACATCTCTTCTTGGAGGAAGACCAGGAAGTTCCTCGGGAAATACTTCAGCGAATTCCCTCACAATAGGCATTTCATCAAGGGTGGTTTCTTCCTTGAACTCAATCATCTGAGCCAGATATGCGTGCTCATAAGGCAGTAATATCCATGCTTGAGATGATGGAGCTAAAGGAGATTCATCTTCCTCCTGACACTTGTAAAGAATCGGGGGTCGATTCTCCATATGGAGTGTGATTTCCCTCTCCCGACAATTTATGTTGGCTCTATATAAGGAAAGCCAATCCATGCCAAGAATTGCATCAAATTCCACCAAAGGGAGTATGACGAGGTTCGCCGGGAAATTCAATCCACAGATTATAACAGGGGAGGACTTATACTCATGGGATGCAATGATTGACCCATTTGTCGTACTCACCGACATCTTTACTTCCAGGATTTGTGGTGGTGCAGGGATTGTTCTACTAAACTTTTGAGATATAAAGGAATGCATAGAACCTGAATCAAAAAGTACGTTCGCTATTCTTGAATGAATAACTAGAGTACCTGTCACCACTTCGTTGTCGGGGTTCACTTCGGCAGAAGTGATGGCAAAAGCTCTTCCTTGTTGTCTTGGAGGTTGTTGATTGCCTCCGATAACCCTTGGATTAGGGCACTTATTCGCAAAATGACTCGGTTCTTTGCATTTGAAGCATTGAACAACGCGTTGAGGTTTGAACGGAGCATTCCTCCCCTCCGTCGCAGCCGCGGGTCCTTCTTGCTGATAGTTAACAGCTAGGTGCCCTTCTCTTCGACACTTAAAGCATTTTCTTGTCACCCTAAGGAAATTTCCAGGATGCTTTTTTCCACACTTTTGGCAAGTGGGGTGCTGGAATTTCTTAGCGCCGTTGGATTTATCCATCGGACCACCAGCATTGAAGTCCACCTTCCGCTTCTTGTCCCCATGATACCCCTATGATTCTCCGATCTCCATTTCAACCTTGAGGGTACATCGGACAATTTCCTCATAGCTGTCGAAGTCACGGATCGCTAATGCTTTCCGCAAGCTAGGCTTCAGCCCACCAAAAAAGCGGTCAACCTTGCATTCGGGGGTAACGACAAAGCCAAAAGCGTATCGTGCAAGCCTTGTGAAGTTTGCCTCGTACGTTCCCACAGATTCCTCATCTTTCTGCTTGAGGGAAAGGAAGTCCCTTTCCATCTTAAGACGAAGGGTGCGTGGAAAATATTTATCGAAAAACATCTTCCAGAATACCTTCCATTCCAAAGCCTCGATCTCCTCCTCAGGCTTCGTATTTTTGATCAACGTCCACCATTTATCAGCTTCACCCTCCATACGATAAGCCGCCAGGAGAACCTTCTCTTTTTCAGAGCATTGGAGGATGGAGAATATCTTTTAAATGGAGTTGATCCATTGTTCAGCAATCGTGGGATCGGATGATCCACTAAAAGTAGGAGGCCTTTGTCTCATGAAGCTTTCAATAGCGACTTGTTCTTTCTTAGGGGGGGTTGAACGTTCCTCTTGACCAGTGTTTCTATTCAAAACTTGAGTTAGCTGAGAGAGAAGCGTGACAAAGTTCGCGATTCCCGCTCCCATTGGATTGGGCATCTCATAAGTACAATCATCACACTGATCTTCACAACGGTTGTTAGCCCGAGTTCTCCTATTACCGGCCATTGGCTGGAATAAAAGGAAAGTTAGGGGTAACACGTAAAGGGTAATCCAAAGACAAAAGTTGATGACTTATAAATAAACTTTAATCTCTTCAACTCATGAGTCTATAGGATTCAATCCAGGATTTTCATGATCTTCCTTCTAACATATATTCTTAGGGGCATTTTTCCCTTAATAAGGGTTCATACTAAGATTGTGAATTTATCAAAACATATCCCCTGGGAGTGTCGTAACCAAGAGTGCAGCAAGGACCGTTGTCGTGCACCAGTTCCCGTTCGAGTCTAGCTCAAAGCGGTGTTTTCGGGTTTTACCCCTAGGATACATCTGTGCCAGAGCCGCCTCTACCTGCTCGTATCCAGACAGTGATGTATTTGTTTGATAAAACACTTACTTAGTATTTACCAAAACTTAGGGATGTTTTTATTATGCTTAGTCTTGTATCTAAGGCTTTACTAGGGTTTCCTAATCCCAAAAATAACTAAACCTATCCTTTGATACCAACTATGACAACCCTGCTTTTTATTACAACTTAAACATGCTTTATTACATAAAACTTCACTTGATACAACAAAGAAGATCGAGAGGTTTAGTGTCTTTGGGGATTAGGATCATTACATAAAAACTTTAAACTTGAAATACAACATCCTTATTGAAAACTTCCTTTACATGACCACTACATTCCTTCGTACTTAGAATTGCATGGGATAACCTGAGGACATGCATAAGAAAAGGGTGAGCTATAAAGCCCAGTAAGGGAGTACATAATGAATAACATGAGGAGTACAATACATGTTAGGCAACAGGCATATCAATAGAGCATAAGAGAGACATGAACATAAAGGCATGATAAAGCATGATAATCATAACATGGAAATGTGGCAACAACACTTAACATTGAATTAGCATGAGCCAAGGCTCATTGCACATGGGGCATGAGTAAACCCTCATTGCACTTGAAGCACGAGTAAACCCTCGTTGCACATGAATTAGCATGAGTAAACACTCATTGCACATGACGTATCATGATACTATACTTTACCCAATGCATTGGAGCGCTATAAAGGGCGCACCCTTCTTAAACATTTCATTTCATGCATAAGTGTGCCACATGGATCATAAAGCATGGATTCATAAAACATAATCATTTCTTCCACGATAAAGGAATGTGGAATTCATACATGAAGCTTTATAATCAATTTGTAAATGTGCATAAAGGTGAATACCCTTGCTGGAGAAATGGGCATGGTATTCACTACACAAAGACATTGGCTTAAAAAATCGGTGCGATTTCGGCAGCGTAACGGCGTGACATAAGAATTCATAAAAAAGGTTGATGAGAGAGAAAGGGGTTCCTCATCATATTTACATGTAATGGACAGTAAGGAGATCATATATATACATGTCCCAACAATAGAAATGGAATTTAGATTCATGATACAAAAGTATTGCTTGAATGTAAAAGAAGAGAGAGAAGTTCCTTTCGGAATTTCGGCATAGTAACAGGTGTTAATGGGAGGCATTTAATGAGAGAGAAAGGGTTCTACCATCATTCAAACAATAATAGGGCAGTATGGGGGGAGGTGCGAAACCATACCCCAACATTCATAATTGAAATAAAAAGGGAAATACAACTTAAAGAAAATTGACAAAAAAATTAGAAAGGAAGAAAACCCCTTACTTGGAAGTGTGCTTCCAAAGGCTAGAGAGAGGCTTGTGAGAGGCTTCTTGGGAGTTTGGGGCACCTTGAGAGGATTCTAGAGAGAGTAGGGCAGAGGTTGGACGAACTTCAAGGGCTTTGAGTGAGGAGGAAGTGGGATCTTGGGTGGGTTTATATAGGAAAGGTGAGAGAATTCTTTATTATATAGGTTTGGGACCCCTTATATTAAAATAATCCAAACCAAAAACCAACCCATGGTATTTTCCCATTGTTTCTGGAAAAGGAAAGAGGAAAACAATATTTTACAAGTCCAAGGTCCGAACCTATTAAAAAGTTAGGGTTGCTTATGTGGAGGTGAGTCACACTCCCATGGAAATTAATTTAAAAAGGCAAAGTGTTGAATAAGTCTTGAGGGCTCCATTAATGCTTTGAAAAGTGAGTCAAACAAACCCAAAACCTCATTATTTTAATGATAAAACACATATGGGCCGAACATAAGGATTATGGTATTTTATTACATCACCATTGGTTCATTATGATGTCATAAAACACATTATATATTTAAATGGTATTTAATTTTTACCTAAAAATTTGACTGTCTCAGAAAATTATGAAAAATTCACCGTTGGATAATTTCGACGTCCTGATTCCAAAAATAATATTTATTTTATCTAAATAATTTTCTAAATATTTGAATTTTTACTTTTAAAATAAAAACCGACATTTATAAAAAATTCACGGGTTTTGACAGAAATGGATTTCAAACCTTAATAAAAATTTTAATTGCATTCATAAAATTATAAGATCATTTATATTTAATAAAAATTAATTTAATAATAATATTTTATTAAAATATTATTTAATTCAAAAATCCTTTAATTTAATAAAATATAATTCTTAATTAAATAATAACTAAAAACACCGTTTGTACTTTAAAAACTAATTACAATGTATCAAAAATGACTAGAAATTATATTCATTATTATATACAAAAAAATAATGTACATGAACATGGTGCTACTTATTTGTTACATAACCCCTTAAAATAGCCGCATAAGACCTAAGGGTAAGGTTTGCGATGGTGACAGAGTCTTGGGGTTGCGCGGATAACATCGCTCGAGTGGTAATCTCTATCAACTTCCATTTTTCCCGTAGACGATCACGTTCGAGCTTGACTTGATGAAGCTCAGCTTGGGCTTGGTCAAGGGCAAAGCCCAAAGACGCCACCTCCTTTCCGAGCTCCGACAAATGGGCTTCGTAAGGGGAAATTATACTGGATGAGGCCATCGCTTCCTTTGTCTGAGTAGAAAATTGGTTCGTTAAAGCCTTATATTTAAACTACCCAGATGATCACTGTTTAACGGCTATAAAAGTAACGGTCACAAATCTTAACGTTAAACTAAAGAAGTTGACATCTTATAAAAAAAATTTTTTTTCATAATGAAACCTTTAACTGGATCAAGAGGGATTTTCCATTAATGAAATTTTGGGTCGTTACAGGTATGTTCCATGGAGTCTCCACCATGGGAGACACCTTTTGAATCAAGGAAGTTGGCGGGTAGGAGATTCTGTTGTGGTGAAATCTTGATTGGAAGAGGGGGTGTGGCAGGGTTTTCTGGATCCGATGTGGAGGAGGTGGAATGAGGCAGCAAGGATCACTATCATCACTGAACCCGGTGGTGTGACAGAAACCTGCATGTTCGGTAGTGTGAAGCACTACTAGGTGTATCCTCTAGTCTCATGGATGGTGCACAAACCAAAAAGGGGAGTTCACCATGAACGACGACCTATGGAACTCAACGCCATGCATTCCTTCTGTGAGTCTGTAGGGGACGATGACTAGGGTGAATCCAGTGTTCATAGGAGGGAACTGGGACAACGATTTCACGGGGTCATAGCAGGTTGACAGTGGGGGCACTCGACACCCATACAAACCCTTTTTTGTTCTTATTCCAAGAGGTTCTCCCCCACCCCTAACTAGGTCAATCTCCTTTTTTTTAAATTTTTTACTTTGTTTTTTATTTTTATAAGTTTTTTAAAAAAATATTGTAAAACATGATTGGTTAAAACTTTTTAAAAAAATACACCACAATGGCGGCATCCACAATGCCGCCTTTGAGCCTGGGTGAATGGCAGAATCTTTGATTCCATCTTTCCCCTAAAACCAAAAAAACATTTTTTAAAAAATTATTTTTATTTATTTATTTTATTGTTTTTAAATATATATATATATATACCAAATATAAATATAAAAATAAAATTTTCATCAGAATTTATCTTCTTTTTTAAAAATAAGAAGTACAGCCATTACAACAGTCAAGATTCTGATTGATGCTCTCACCTAAAGCTCTCTTTTATAAGCATATTACCATAGAAATCATTCTACATTTCCGATTTGAGATTCTGGTTCTCCCGTTCTTACGTAGAACATTCTGCATTTCCGATTTGGTATTCTGTTTTAAGTACGTGACTTTGAAAGACAATTAAATATAATCTAAAAGAATAATAAAAATGAAACTTAAAACACAGATTAATGAAATAAAAAATAGTTCAAAAAAAGAATTTTGTAAAAAATGATGATAAAAAATGATTTATAATCTTTCAAAACTGCCTACTTTAAACTTAAAAATGTTTCAAGTATATGACTTTGAAAGACTATAAAATATAAACAACAAGACCAATATAAATGAATCTTAATACATGGATTAAAAATATCACAAATAGTTGAAAATAAAAAGAATTTCATAATAATTGTTGATGGAAAATAATTTATATGTTTTCAATGTCACCAAAACGAATCTTAAAAATTGTTCAAGCACGTGACTTTGAAAGCCTATAAAATATAAACTATTAGAGCGATATAAATGAAACATAAAACATAGATTAAACATATAACAAATAGTTTAATATAAAATGAATTTCATAAAAAATATTCATGAAAAATAATTTATCGGATTTCAAAACCACCTACTTGAAACCTAAAAATGTTTCAAGTATGTGCTGTTGAAAGCCTATAAAATACAAACTATAAGACCAATATAATTTATAGTTCAAACATGGATTATACATAAAATATTTTTAATTATTAAATTAATATTATTAAGAATTAATTCTATAATAATTAATTAGTTAAATAGAAATTATTAATAATTAATTATATAATAATTATCCAATTAATTAGTAATATAATTATTCTATATATAATAGTTAATTAGTAAATTAGTAATATAATTGTAAATAATATTTATTGATTATAATTAATAATTAGTAATTATTCATAATTATTATAAAATAATTAATTAGTTAATTGGTAATATAATTATTAATTATATAATAGTTTATTAGTTAATTAGTAATGTAATAATAAATTCCAATTATTAATTATAATTATTTGTTATAATTTTTCATTATAATTACAAATAATAATTTTTAATTAGTAATTATTAATTATTAATAAGATAATTAATAATATAATTATTAATTATATAAATATCAATTTTATAAAAATTATTAAATTAATTAATAGTTATTAATAATTAATTATGTAATAATTAATTATATAAAACTTATTTAGTTAATTAGTAATATATTTAGTTAATTAGTAATATAATTAGTAATTAATTTTTTACATAGTAATATAATTATTAATTATATAATAAATAATTAGTTAATTAGAAATATAATTATTATTATTATATAATTTGTAATTCGTTAATTAGTAATTATTAATCATTAATTATGCAGTAACTAGTTAGTTAATTAGTAATATAATTATTAATTATATAATACATAATTAGTTAATTTTTTGAGAAAGATAGAGCCAATGACCTTTTAATAATTGGTTATTTAGTATTATAATTATAAATTATTATTATTTATTATTATTATTAATTATTATTTGTTAAAAATTATTATATATTAATCAATTAGTAAATTGGTAACATAATTATTAATTATATAATAGTTAATTAGATAATTACTAATATAATTATTCTTTATAATTATTAATTACTAATTATTAAAAATTATTATATAATAAATAATTTGTTAATTCGTAATATAGGTATTCCTTAACATTATTCAATATATGTCTAATCCATGTTTTATGTTTCATTTATATTGGTCTTATAATATATATTTTATAGTCATTCACAGTCATGTACATAAAACATAATCCAACATCTGAAATATAGAATGTTTTGCACATGAAAGGGAGAACCAGAATCCAAATTTGTAAATGCGGAATGATTTGTAGGGTTAAATCTCTTATGAAAAGGAGCCATGGGTGAGAGCTTCTATCAAAATCTTGACTTCTGTAATGGCAGTCTTGCTAGATTTTAAATAGTGTATATATTCTGCTAAAAATTTTATTTTTCGATTTTTGGTTATATCGTAAAGGTGGAATCGATGATGTCATCGTTCACCTAAGACCCAAAGGTGACACCGCAGATGCCTCCTTTGTTGCATATTTTAAAAAAACTTTTAACCTAGTCTGTTTTTAAAAAATATTTTTTTTATAAAATGTGATTTAAAAAAACTCCATCAATTGAAAAATAATGGGCCCATTAATTTTTTGTTCTTTTTTTTGCTGATAACCAAATACAACCTCCAAAACACAAAAAAAACTTCTAAACACTAATTCATTAGGGTTTAAAAAAATATATTATTATAATAAAAAAATATTATCATATTATTATAATAATAATATAATTAATATGATGAAATTAATTTCATCACTGAACTATTTTTCCTGTGAGTATTTCAGCCAAGGGATTTCCGGTCAAAAATAAATCATCATCGAAATTTAGTCTCAAATATGTATTCAAGACATCAAATGACGGCAGACTGGCCATATGTTGTTCGATTCTGATTCCATCTGCAGCGTTGGAACTGCAATGATTCCCTATTCTATATTTAATGAAAATTTAATTTTTCTTTCACTTAAATTCATTATGCGTCCCTTTGCTACCACACGAAGTAATTGGGCACATAGTGGGGGTCCCAAAAGAATAGATTTAAAAAACACTGATGTTCGACATAAACTTGCAATATCTACGAATAGATGCCCAATTTAAGCTAAGGATCATGTTTGAATCGTTTTATGCACAAAAAAACCATAAAATACCTGGTTAGATCTAAGGTCGTGCATAATGTTTACTCATCATTGGTGATCACTTCTCGAAGAATCCTATATCAAATTCCTCAAGATCTTCCATACACTCTTCATGAAATCTGTGGGAGCAATGATCATCAAATTTTGGGTGCTAGAAAAGATATCTAAGGACACCTTCGATGCTAAGATGATCACTGCATCACCTCACTTATGATGCCTAAGAAAAATCATGATCCTAGATCCTTGGATCACAAGCTTCTCTTTTTAGATCACAGGAGAGAGGAGAGGAGAGGTAAATCTCCTGAATTGTCTTTATTGGGAGGCTTTGCTCTTCTATATATTTTGTTTAATTTAAACACCCAGTCTGGCCTCTCGAGCTTCCGAATACTTAACTAATTATAAAATACAGGTAATAACTACTGAAATGAGTCATAAATATTATGATCACTTTATTGAAATATATATTAAATATATTACATGATAATAATTGATAAATTAACTCGACTCATCATTCCAACAAATATTAATTGAACCTTGAAATTGTTAATATTCATTCAATTTATATTTTTCATGTATTTACTTTAATACATGAAAATATAATTAATAGGAAAAATTATTTCTCATTATTATTAACATGAATATTTTGAATTTATTTATTCTTTGGGGATCGTTTACCATAACAAAACTCCAAAACCTAGTAGTAGGGCATACCACGTACAAAACTCATATTCTGCGCAATAGGACAGATTCTCGAATATGGTTTTGTGTGTGACCATCTAGGAACATATCTCTAATGAAGTGAATAGTATTTACAGACCAATAGTAGAATCTAGCAACCCATAATTCCCCCTAAATAGATGAGGATTCTCATAGAAGCGACATCCAACATATGAGCATGTACCATGTAATATTATATCTCGGTCTTTGATATATCATAATCCATAATGCACACCCGTGTCATCATACATTTCTTTCCTTATTGTCTGTTGATCTAACTGGAAAGATTTACCCTCCACAACCATGGACAAGGTCTTATGAAGGTAATACCCTCCTGATAAACATGCCTTGAGATATGTAATAACCATAACTTGGAAGTGAAAAATACTTTATTGATTATTCTACCAATGTCATGACACCAATGACGCACCGAACACAAACTACCTCATCACAATTTCAATATCACCATTTTTTACTTTTACTAAATTACAAAATGAAATGGAATATATTGGTAATGATCTCAATTTAGGAGACCATTACACATGATCATAGATATGAACATACAATGACACTCAAAAGATGTGGTGTTCATATTGGTAGGACATAACTCATACATATCAACCCACAAGCATAAGAATTTGGTATAATTAAAACAATATCTATTTCTTCCCAAACATAAAATTTTAAGCACAAAAAAACAGAATGATTTCATTAAAAAACCATCATAACATTTAGAAACAATTAATTATTTCACACACTTGTAGTTATAACATATAAAAATCATTAAAAACATGGGATGAACCCAAAAAGCAAAGTACGGGATATAATAATTTGAAAAGAAAACATTAGTTCATGCATACTTGTAAACGTATGAAATCATTTTTAAAAAAACATACTTCCTACTCTTATATAAATAATTTCCAAATCATAAGATTACTAAGATATTTACACTAATCATAAAGAATATAAATAGGACCATAATTTAATTTTGGGGCATTACTTACATAATATTGCAACGCTCTTGGTTACCTTATGATTTGTAACCCTCGTGACTACATTACAATTTAACCCCCCCCCCCATCTACCTTGTTGTGTAACCACCGTAGTTACACATGATGTAACTATAAGACCGACCTCCAGCATACACATACCCAATAACAATAACATAATCATACAATAATAATAATGGTATAAAACATTGCTTTTAAATTTTTTAAAACATAATTTTGAAAGAGGATTTTAAAAGAAAATCCCCATACAAATATTATATAATCGAAGTGATACTTAATAAAGTTTATGTAATATGTATATAAACTATAAAGACACATAATTAATAAATATATAAAAAATATTTCTCTCAAAAACAATTTTATTACCACATAATTAATGAAGTAGAAGGTTAGCCCTAAGAATGAAAATTTTGTTAAGAATTCCCTTAAACCAGGTTTGTCTTAATTAAAACAAGTTCAAAACTTCTATATAATGGTTAAAAGAGTGTTATTACTATATTACCGAAACATATACATAACACCTTATGAGATAATTTCATAAATTTATTTACCCCATTAATTATTAGTTTTGTATTTTTTCCATTGTTTTGGGTGTGTTCTTTACATGATTTCTATGACTAGTTTTGTATTTGATTTCTTTGCCCTATAGAAATGAAAATATAAAAGTGGAATGAAATGGAATTCATAGGTTTTTAGAATATTAAACGATTCCATTAATCATTTTTATTATATGGTATGTGGATAAATCATTAGATGAATCTTTAGTGATATCTATTTACAACAGTTTGGTGGTTCTCTGATAATCACGAACTAGTTTCATTATATGACATAATATTATGTATATATGTAAAATCCATAACATAATAGATGATATATAATACTATTTAATTTTTTTTCAACCTTTTAATTTGTTTATAACCATTTTTTTGGTTATAATTTAAATTTAAAACTCGTAATCCATGATTTTTGTAAATCAGTACCTAAGGAATGGTGTTTTTATTTTTAGAATAAGAGGAAAATGAGAAGAAGAATGATGATTATTTTTACATAAACATTATAACCTTCATAATATATAAGATTCTGGATCATTCATACATCTTGGATAAAGGGGTTGGAAGGGAGTATATGTAATTAAAAGGAAATGAAAAGAAAACATAAGAAAATGAAAGGGGATTCTTACCTCTTGATCTCTTCTCCTTGAGATCCTCTATAAGGCCATTAGTTTTTTCCTTTTGGTTAGATCAAGAGTTCTTGGACACAAGGAAGATCCTTGGTAAGGGTATTTGGCATATCATAAAAATTTCACTAAGCTTGATAGGTTTCAAAGGATGATTGGAGTAAAGGTTATATTTATAATGTAACAGAGGAGGGGTTTACATTATTTTAATCATTAGTTTAATATTTTTTATCATGATTATGAATAGTCTAAATTCATGTGACAATAAATAGTAATAAGTGCATGTGAGTTTGATTCAGTGTCCATTTACCTCATCCATGACTCAGGCATGATGCATAAATTCATTTATTTTCCATATTTCATAATTATCAAATTTAACTATTCACCCAAAAGTGGAGTATTTTCTAAAAATACCAAAAAATCATCCCAACCAGCTTTTGATGTGTAGAATTCAAAAATTAACTCAACGTTCTAATTTTTATATATATGTGATAAATATAATTTTTAAATAAAACTATATTTCATTCAAAAAATAACTAATATAAAACAATAATTAACATTATATGACCATGAAAAATCAATCAAGATCTGATTATAATATAACCTTAAGAAAATAATGTAATAATATGATTTACTATTCATAAGGGTCATATTAATTTTCATATTAGTATTCATAAGGTTATGTTAATATTCACAAAGAAATCAATTTGGTTCTATAAGACCCCAAATGATTTAATTATCACAACAGTAGATGTACATTTTTTGAAATTGAAATCATAAAAGCGGAGAAATTATTTTTAAAATCTAGTTTATGAATATATCCTTTAAAAAAGTTTCATTATGTATAGAATCAATGGATCATTCATTTAAATTTATTTTTAAAACCATGGGGTGTTTCATTCTCCCCACCATTGAGAAAATGCATCCTCGCAATTTTATTTTCTTATTAAAAAATGATGATAACTTTCCCTTATAGCATTTTCAGATTTCTTTGTTTCTTCTTCAACTATGTGGGTTATCCACAAAACATTTACCTAGTGGATTACCATATTTGGAAGTACTTTATCTTCCACCTAAACTGTTTCTGGGCTCAAAACATGAGAAGAATCTAGAACAGTCGTTCTCAACAGCGAAATATGAAAAACAAATGTGTACCTGAGATAAACATGGAGTAAATTCTTCTCAATAGAAAACAGGTCCAACTTTTTCCAATATTTTATAAGGTCCAATAAATCGTGTAATAATAGTCCCTTTACTACCAAAACACTTAACACTATTCCATGGTGAGACTCTAGGAAAAACATAATCACCTACCTCAAAAGAAACATCAGTGCCCCTGTTATCTGCATAACTTTTCTACCTGCTATGAGTAGTCCTCCAATTTTTATAGATCATATTCACTTTTTCAGCCACTTTCTCTAATAATTCTGGTCTCATCAAATTCATTTCTCTAACATCATCCCAAAATGATGGACTTTGACACTGATTCCCATATAATTTCCCAAAAGGTATTATCTATATACTGGAATGAAAAAAATTATTTTAAGATAATTCAACTAATAAAATATTTTGATCCCAACTTCCCTGGTAATCTATTGAAAAAGTTTTAACTATATCCTCCAATGTCTAAAGCATCAATTTTGAATGCCCATATGACTGATTATGAGAAGCTGTACTAAAATTTAATTTTTTTCCCGTTGAATTCTGAAGTCCATTCCAAAGGTTATATCTGAAACTATGATCATGGTCAGATACAATGAAAAGAGTAACATCATATAACACAACAATATCACTTAGGTAGAGTCGAGAAAGCTGATCGAAATACATTGTATCTCAAATATTAACTAAATGAGCAAATTTATCCAGTCGATGAATAATAACCCATATTGCATTGTTACCTCTATATGTCTTTGGTAGTCCCATAGTAAATTATATGGATATATTTTTTCCATTTCCACTCTTGCAATGGTAAAGGATAAACCATCCCCTTTTGTAATTTCCACTACACTTTAACATGTTGACATGTCTTGCATTTCATGGTAAAATCTTTAAATATCTCTTTTCATTCAATCCCACCAGTAATACTGCTAATGGTATTTGTAAATCTTTTTGTTTGCAAGATGAACTGAAAACAAATCACTAGGAGCTCCGCACAACCACTCTTTCCTCAGTTGAGAATTACAAGGCACACACAAAATTCATCCAAATCAGAAAACACAATCTTTATCAATGTAATATTCTGGAAGCTTACCCATTTTAACCAATTATACCTTTTTCTATAAACCCCCATATGCCTTATGTGCATGTTAAATTCTATTTACCAAAGGTGAAGACACTAAAAACATAAGAAAAATAGATAATTTTCCAACACTAACAACCTCTATTCCGAAATTCATGAATTATTAATCAAGGGGTCATATTCTAAACATAACATGGTAAATGATGGATGATGTTTTCGACCAAAGGTATCCACCTCATTTTTTATTTCCTCAAATGGTAACTAATCATGCAATCATAATCCTTTATCAATTCAACCAATATTCTCTACCCCATGTTTAGTTCATTCTTAATGAATATATACTTAACAATTTTATGGTCGGTATATATTTCACATTTGGATCCGTTTAAAGGATTCCTCAAAATTTTCAAAGAAAATAATCAAAACTGATAATTCCATAACATGTGTGGGATAATTTATCTAACAAGGTCATAGTTGTCTTGAAACATAAGCAATTACCTAATCATTCTACATCATAACACAACTAAGCCTCTTAAAATAAGCATCTTTGTAGATGAAAACTAACCATTTCTAGTAGGTTGGTACAAAACTAGATCATTCACCAATATCTCCACAGTTCCTAAAAACAAACATCGCATTATTCTATCCAAAATAATTTAACCCCAATTTGTGTTAACTTAGCTTTCAGGATATAGACATATATTGAATTGAGGTTCCAATTTTGGCTACTGAACCATGATGACGGTGGCCTATGAGAAGGTCCCACCCCCTATAGTATAGGGACCTGTGTCGTCTCTCATAAGAGCATACTCTTAATTCCTCATGTTCCCCAATCTGGATCTTCTTCCTCCATTCCCTCAAATATTCATGAGCCCTAAGGTGCCATGTCTACATAATGTACGACCTAATCTCCCTTTTTCGATCACATAGTTTAACAATGCTTCGGCCCTCCATATTATAAATTTTGTCACATTATTTTATGAGATAATACACTCAGTCGATATGTTTGATAGATTTGTGTTTGGTTCCTAGTATTTTCAAGAGAGGGAAACCGTAGGTTTTTTGGATAACATGAATATTTGGATCTGATTTTCTTCAGAGGAAGACCTAACTAAGACTTGGTCAATGGCTCCCCAAAACTAAAACATTTCAATATTTATCTAGGGTCCTATGTCATTTATATATAGAGAAATTCACCCTCAGTGGCGATTTGGGTGTGTTTTACTAATCTCACTTAACCATTTTAAAATCTATCAACTGTTAAAATGATTCTAAATCGATTATTTTGATACTTGTTCTATGATATCCAGACCAATGTTTTCTTTCTCCCGGTAAGTCATTGAGTGTGTGTTGAGGTTGATTCTTCCAGGGTGCCTCTAGAATATTTTTTGTTCACTACAGGCAAAGAGTTATGGTGTAAAAAATTTATTTTCTATGGGTCATGGTTCAACATTTTTCTGTCATTAAATCATTTGGGTCACTCTCTAGATAATTATAGGTATGTGAGGGGGGAATGAATCCTAATATTTAGAAGAGTGTGATCAATGATGATCGCATAAATCTAGAGAAAAATGTTGTGGAGGGTTCATAAGTTGATGGGATAGCAGGGGTGGAGTCTAACCTGAATTTATCTATATATGTGGAAGATGATTCAACAAGGGGTAACACCCTAGTGGAAAATAATTGTAGTCACCTGATAAACATTAGGGGTTCTCCCATGTCTACTGTGAAAATAACTCTTATGGAGATTTCATAGGTGGAGTTTTTTATTTATGTTATTATGGATCAAAAAATGATAGAAGAGAGTGGTCCCCAAGACATCCTCATGTAGTTCCTATGTTGAAGAGGTGAGATTAGAAAAGGATAGAAGGACTAGGGGCCAGGCCGAGAGCTATAAAGAACCTATAATGTGTTCTCATGTAGGTTGAAATGATCTGGAACAAGGTGCGGGGAAGAAAGACTTTCTCTGGATAGGCACTAGAGAGGTGTTAGGTCTTCTGATGGGAAATTGGTTTGATCTCTTGGACAATCCCATAAAAGAGTTTAAAAATGTCATGGTTATCACTTATGTGGATAATATACATGTCCCTTAGAATGAATCTAGTGATATAGATTATAGAAAATATACAAGTAGTTCATAGGATGAGATTCAGGGCAGTTAGTATCCTAGCTTGAGGATAAGTAAAGGAAGGGGGTAACCGAAAAGATAGGAAGGAATACTCTAATTAACCACTACTAATAGAGACCATATCCATGAAGAAGTTTAAGGATAAGAAGATGACCGGTGAAATTTTAGATTTCCATTAGTGTTAGAATGATGGTTTTTATGATCAGAATTTGGAATTACTTATTGATTGAGAAGTGGTTATTATTGAAACTGTTTTGACGTATAATTATTCCAAAGAAGAGGATGAAAGAATGATGGGAAGGTCACTATTGGTGACCCCCAATAAGGATGATGCAAACTGTATTAATAAATAATACCTAATTTATTAATTGGATTCAACATGGGTAATATCACCTCAGTATAGTACATTCAGTTTTGGGAAAAATTAGTTTTTATAATTGAATATCTTCATATGGATGTCCTAGACACATAGGTAAGCACCATCTCATGTCTATTATTTAGGGAGTCTAAAACATGTGGAATGAAAATATTTTTGGATGGTTTGGTTATCTCCTTTGGTGCTTGACATTAGGTTTCGTACTTTTTTCCCTAAATTTTTTGGATAAAAAATTGAATTTTTAGTCAACTTAGTTTACAGGCTAGATAATTGTGAAAAAATATTGAAAATAAAGTATTAATTACTTTCTAGTCTATGAAAACTAATAATATCTGTAATATTTTTAGGTCTTGGTGATTCCTCAACCACTTTTGTTTTGGAAGGATAAGTTATTATTCCATCCTTATTTACAATATTTCTAGGAGAAGAAATCTTTTGCAATTAAAATTCAAACTTTCTAAATTTTCCATATAGTTTATTTTTCATTAAGGTTTGAAAAACAATCCTTATAAATTCTTATTAATCCTCTTTAATTTTATAATTTAAGATAATGTCATCAAAAAATACATTAAAAAACTTATCTAATAAATCACGAATTATTATATTCATGATATCTATAAATATTATAGGTGCATTAGTTAACCCAAATGGAATAACAACAAATTAATAATTCTCATATCAAGTACCAAATGCAATCATAAAGATGATTATTTCATTTACATTCAACTGATGGTACCCCGACCTTAGGTCAACCTTCGAAAAATATCGTGCTCTCTAGAGCAGATCAAAAATTCATCGATATGAGGAAAATATTAATTTTTTTATTAATGATTTTATTCATGGAACTATAATCAATGAAAAGTCATTTTGAACCACCACTATTTTTAATGAACAAAATAAGAGAACCCCATGGTGAAGTGCTATGATGAATAAAACCATAATCAAGAAACTCATAAAGAGATCTTTTCAATTGAAGAAGTTTTATTTGATTAAATAAATATGGGGGCTTTTTAATTATCATAGCATCAGGAACTACATCAATTGGGAATTCGACTTCCCATTTAGGTATAACATTGTGTAACTTTTCTGGAGAAACATCAAGATATTAATTTATAACTGGAACCTCAGTAATCTTAATCGTTCTATTGTTTTCAACTATATGTGAATCATCACATTCATTTCCATCTTTCAATAGTTTCTTAGATTCATTATATGTTATCAATTTTATGGGTTCTTTCTTATATGAAAACAAAAAATATTTCCAAAAACAACTTCTTTATCTCAATAATCTATCTTATCATGATAAATAGAAATCCAATCCATACACAAAACGATATCAAACTATACTATGTAAAATGCATTTAGGATTGTTTTTAATATATTTCCACAGATAATAATAGGATGATTCATAAAATGACTTCTTATTGTAATATTTCTTCTTAGAGTTGTTACAATAAGTTTTGATCTCATTTCTTGAGATGATATTTCCAATTTATTATAATATTTCTTAGAAATAAAGGAATGTGTTGACCCTGTAACAAACATGACATCAAAAAAACTGAGTAAAAAAAGTTCATAATACCTCTTCATTTGATGGTCTGACATCTACTTCAGTAGTTGCAAAGAATATCACAATTCCCTTCTTCTTATATAATTGTTTCTTCCCATCATTCAGATATTTCTATGGGCAGATATCTTCATAATGAAGTATCTCACCAAATTTCAAACACATAATAGTTTTCTTATGAGGATTAATCTTAAGATCATTTTACTATAATCTCGGGCCATTTGTCCAAAATTACCACATCAAAAGCACTTCCATTTTTATTTAAGGCATTCTCCAGGGAGCGTTTTACCACACTTTTCACAAACTATAAACTTAGCTTTCTTACTATCATATTTGTTTGATTGATTCTTACACTTAATTTTCCATCTAGAAATATTATTCTCTTTGTTCTCAATTTACATATGATCATAAAAAAAACTCCAATTCTACATTATCAGTACATCAGAGATGTTCCTTATAAAATTTAAAACACTCTTTAATCCAATTCCCTTTGATATCTTGATTTCAATCCTATGTAAAATCATTTGATATATATATCAAGACCCTGAATAAGATTTAGAGTATACCCTGCCAGTCATGTGATGTTTTCTTAATACATGGCCAGTGAATATTCCTCTTTTTTCCTCAATTCAAATTATTTTTTCTCCATCATAATTTTAACCACCTTTATAAAATATTTTTCAAGGAAATGAATTTTAAATTCATCCCACTTTATAGAATCAATCTCATATCTATCCTTGATATTCTTGAACATTTACCATCACTGATCATCTTCACTTTCAAAGTGATAAATGTAAATAATTGACTTTTTAATATCTAAACATCCCATAACATCAAATATCTTTTCATGGTCTTTAATCCATCCTTCAACTGTTGTCGTGTTTGAAGATCCACTGAATACAGGAGGGTGTTGCCTTAGAAGGTTTTCCAGTATCGTCATGTTACATTATGGTATATCTAGTTTTTATCTTGCATGGATGAATGTTATATTTATGGACTATATCATCCAAGACATTAATGTCAAAAAATTATCTATTCCAATTTTCCCCATTCTCAATTTTTGGATTCAGAATGTTATCAACCTCTCAGTTCCATCCAACTTCATCTTGCCTATTTATTCTGCGAAAACCATTCTAAAGAGACAAATCATAGATGAATAAACATGGTAATATTTCAATTATATACCATTTCAACATAAAAATATGGTAAAAATCATTTATTTTATTCTATAAACATCATTCTAACTCTTAAATTTATCTAAACTATACTCCGAAATGAACTATAAGGTCACATCCTTAGACATTACATATTCTAGTTATTTTAACTAGATTTCACTTCATTACATTCCCAAATATCTTTTCGATTTATATTTTTAAAATATAAAAATATTACTCGTAAATATCAACCCACAATATTAAAAATTGGGTACCATTAAAATCATATCCATTTCATCCAAAACATAAAATTTTAAACACAAATCAACAACATGATTTCATTGTAAAATCTTCATAACATTTAACTTGACTTAATTATTTTTCTTAAACATCCATATAACCAGTGAAAATAATTTAAAAGCAATAGTTGAACACAAAATTCTTATTAAATGATATAAAATAATGAATGAAAATATTATTCCATGCATACTTTTAAACATATGAAATATTTTTTAAAAAGGCATACATGACACTAATATATACTTACATTGTGAAACATGAGATCTCCAAAAGTTCTAAACAGAAAATAAATAAAATAAATAGAACTGTAATAGAATATTGGGGCATTATTTTCATAATCTTGTAACCCTATCATCTACCTTATGATTTGTAACCCTCATTACTACTTTACATTGTAACCATCATGGCCACCTTATTTTGTAATCATCGCAGTTATAGTTAGAGTAAACAATTGTTAAATCTCTAACATACATATACCCAATGAGTTGGAGGGATAAATAGATGCCACCCTTCATAATAAACAATGCACAGACACCAAAACATAATCATACAGCATGAATAATTTCAAAAAAACATCTCTTTTGAATTCTGTAAACCATAACTTTAAAAGATGATTTTAAAGAAAATCCCCTTACAAATATCATATAATTTATGTGAGACTTAATATAGTGGACCAAATACATAAATACCCTATAAATACACATAATTAAACATAATATAAACAAAATTAATCACAAAAACAACATTAATACCACATTATTAATGATGCACAAGGTCAACCCAAATAATGGAAATGAGGTTAAGAATTCCCTTACCTTACAACTGTCTTACATAAAACGTTTTTAAGCAGACAACATAATGATTAAAATAGTCTTATTAATATCTTACAGAAACATATTCATGTTTATAAAACATTAAATTATCTGGTATTAACGTTCACTTAACCCTTTAATTATTAGTAATTTGATCCATTCATTGTATCTTGTACGTTCTTTACATGATTTCGATGGAGAATTTTGTATTTAATTTCATTTTAATATGGAAATTAATATTCCAAAAGTGGAATTAAATTATATTAATATATTTTAATAATATTAAATTATTATATAAATAAATATACATATAAGTTATGAGGATGAATCATTATATAAATCTCCAGTGATATTTGTTTAGATCATTTTGGATGTTCTTTGATAATCACGAACTAGTTTCATTATATAACATAATATAATGTATATATGTTAACATCAGAACATGAAGGGGGATATATCATATAATTTAAAAACTATTTCAATGATTAACATTTTTTATAACCATTTTGATGGATGTAATGGAAATTGAAAACACATCGTCCATGGTTTTAGTAAGTCAGAACATCACAAATTGTGTTTTTATTTTTAGAATAAGAGGAAGTGGAAAAGATGAATGATGATGAATTGTTTCTATAAAAATGATAATATCCAGAATATATAATATTATAGAGATTCCATACATCTTGTACAATGGTCGGGGAAGGAATTATATGACATGAAAACAAATTGAAATGAAAATATATGAAAATTAAAGAGGATTCTCACCCCTTGACCTCTTCTCATTGAGATCCACCATATGGAATCTGGTTTTGAACATTTAGTTAGACCAGTAGGTCCTGGATGTGGGGATGAGACTTGTAAAAGTTATTTGTTAGAACATAGATAATTCGTAAATCTTGAGAGGTTTTAGGGGAATAGGGGGAGAGGGAGGTATTTATAGTGGAGGAGTGGATGATATTAAATTATTTTAATAATTTGTTTAATAATATTTCTCATGACAAAGAATAGTCTTGATTCATGGGATACAAAATAGTATTAAGTGTATGTGAGTTCAAATAAATTCCCATTTACATCATCCATGGCTCATGCTTAATGAAAAATATTATTTATTTAACATATTTTGTGATTATCAAATTTCATTATTCACAAAAAATTCAAATATTTTAGAAAAATGAAAAAACAAATTCTCCCCAGCCATATTTTTGACATGTAGAATTAAAATTTTAAATCTATTTTTTTAAATAATTTTCTAAGTATTCTTAATTTAATTTTTAAATAAAATAATAATTTTTTAAAAAAATAATAATTTTAAAACTATAACTGACTTTATATCACCTCGAAAAATTAATCAATATCTCATTATCTTATAAATATAAGAAAATAAAATATTATTATTTACTATTTATAAGGTTAGTATTAGTATTTATAAGAGTATGTAACTATTCACCAAAAAAATAAAGTTGGTTCTATCATACTCCAAATAACATACTGATCACAACAGTAGATTTCTATTTTTTTAAATTCAAATCATAGAAGAGGAAAAATTATGTTTAACAGCTTCATTACAAATATCTTCTTAAAAAAGTTTTATTATGTAGAGAATCAGTGTTTCATGCGTTTAAATTTATTTTTAAAACCTTGGGTTGTTTCATTTATTATCCTATTCAAAATGTGATTTTATTCCCTTCTGATTCATGTCTTATGAATTACCAATATTTATTCTTAGACTCGTGATTATGATCTAGGATATTAATGGAATGGTTTTCAAATGTTATTCTTCTGTTCTCATACCCTCATTCCCATTTTATGAAAGAGTATCTACGATTTTTATCCTTATTGTTCATATAATATCACCCTTTCTTATGTTTCCTCTCCTCATGTTATGATGAAATTTATTATGTATGATATTTATAACAATGGTTCTAGTTATGAAGAATATAATGGGATATGATGTATTTTTTATATAGATATATTGTTTGTGTTTCCCAGTGTTCTAAGAAACTAAAATATTATAGTCCTTAGCTACGTGATTGTGTATTCAAATGAATACTCATAAAAATAATATAATGTATATGTTTGAGATGTATTTTTTTCTATTTCTAATATTACATTATAGGTTAACTTAAACATTGAAAATTTTGATAATAAAATCTTAGTGATATCTATAACAAAATTTTTAATGATAATTCTATGGATGAGTCAAAGAATCTGAAAGTATCTTGGAATTTCGATAAAGGATAGAGGATGTGGTTTCTCGGAAAATGAATTCCTCTCAGATATTACAAGGGGATGTAGCTCTATAATATAGATACCTAGGAATAATAACTCAAAAAAGGGAATGGCAGGTTGAACACTATCATAATCTGGCACACAACAATAATCCTTGTTGCACACCTATTTTGACACGCCTAGAGGATATAATATGGAAATTAAAGAAACCCATTGTGAAACATCATAAAGAACTTAAATAGATAATGATTTTGAAGGACCCAGGATAAACCAAATGTTTTATCGCTAGAAAATAAAATTTCAATATTTATTCTTCATATAAGTAATAATACATGATTATGTGGTTTCCCACTTTGATTTGTATTTCTCACACTAATATTAGTTTAATAGTATATGACAGTAACCTGAAGGAAAGATTTTAATGATGATTATGATGGAAAATGAAATGATGTTTTTCTAAGTAACCAAATGTTTTTGGAGGTGGAATTAAAAATACTATTTCTATGATTAAAAAACATTATCAATATATGAATCATTTTATAATTCCACACGTGTATGGGATGAAATATCATTTTGTACATTCCTTCATGAGGAAATTTCCACATTCATTCAGTGGGACTTCTAATTAACTATTTTCTAAGAAATGTATCAACACCACAAAAATATATTTTCCATACTCCATTGTTTGGATCACAAGAATTTAATTTCGGCTATATACTATTTATAAGGTTATGGAAATAAATGGTTGAATCTTATCAGGAATAAATGTTTATAAGATGAAATTTACTAGATTGATTGGGATGATTTCAATAACTATTTTTTGATCAATTAATTTCCTCATATTATTCATATGAATATAGAGAAATAGTTTCATGATCTTAATAAAAATGACGATAAATCACTGGGTACCTCTGAAAAACATTTACAATACTTTTGATGTATTCTTAGGGTATTATCATCCAACATAATTTTATGGATGATCATTTCATCAAGGAAATAAAAAATTTATTAAAGGGACTGCTAAATTTTTTAATTAAGGAATCTAACGTCATCATGTTGATTAATGATGATTTGGATGGAATAAGTTACATAATGAAGTGAATAATGAGAAATTTCCTTATAATGATCCTACAACACATCAATATTTTGATTGAAAGGAGATTTCACATTATGATCATAAGTTGAAAAATCTGAGGGTTAATAAAAATGATCAATTCCAAAATAAAACTGAAAAAATGTAAAAAGGTTAAACTTATTCAATCATGATGGTTGGATTGAATCATAATAATTATGGCACACTAATCTTACACTCATTAAATTGGAATTTCATTTTTGATTTTCTATGAAGTATTCTTATGAAATAATTATTTTTCCACATTTCATGAAATTTCATCTTATTATCTCCCTCTACATTAATTATGGAATATTGAAATCAAATTTTAAATTATATCAGTATAATGTTGAAACAAAGCATCTAATATAAATTGTTTGTATAATATAATATATCATTTAATCAATAAATGGTAATTAATATTTTAAGAGGATTTAGGTCTCCATGTATGATTTACTAAAGTATTATGGTTACCATAATGAGTTTTTTAGTTTGAGGATGATCATATGTTCAATGTAATTGACATTCGTTTTGAGGTTTAATGTGATTGTAGTTTAACAAAAAAATTATATTTTATAATAAATTAAATAAAATGAATTCATTTTGTTTTGTATGTAGTCATGGTGTTATTTGAGTAGAAATGCCTTTAAAATTTTAGACATATGATTATTAGTACTTACAACCTTTTGGGATTATCTTTTTTATAATATTAATGTAATTATGTGTTTTAGTTGATCACTATAAAATGTAAGAAAAAATAATTTCTATTAGAGAAAATTTCACTCTGGATACCAATTCCATAGTATATATTATGGAATCAATAAGGGTTCATGGAGTACAACATTCAATTTTATCATATATAGAAATTATGTTTACCTTGATTTTTAGGAAAATTCTAAAGCGAGCGCTTGATATATAGTTGTGTTTTACCAATACCAACCCTATAATGTAGGCTGAAATCTAATTCAATATATTACAAAAGAGGTTTAGGATAAAACCATTCTCAAGATGATATTTTTTGATATAATTAATTTCACTTGAGAATTTATAAGTCTCTTTATAAATCACTTTTTTTGAATGAAGTATAGAACTCCAATGTACTATAATAAAGTTGCATAAAGAAAGATATTTTGACCTGAGAATGTAGATGAGATTACATAGAAAATTACATGCATTAAATCACACATAATGAGAAAAATATGATATAAATTTTATGATAGAAATCATCAACATGATCTATAATTTTATATTGGTGACAATGTATTTCTATGAAATTTCATATGGATGAATTACGGGAAAAACTAAGACCTTGGTATATCAATCTCTTTAAAATATTGTATCGTATTCTGAAAGTAATGTATCATTTTACACTTCAATTGAACCTCTCTTTAGTTATTGATTTTTACATGCATCACATCTAGGGATGTACATATCTGATTTAACACTTGTACTGAACTCATAGGTATTACAACTAGATTATTAAATTTATTATGAGGAACAACTAGTATTGATTCAAAATCAAATATGGAAATTTTGAAGAAGTATGACCACTGACATGGTCAGTGTTATTTTTAAAAACCAAAATCATAAAGAAACTTTGTGGGAAACTATGTATGTAACAATGAATAAGTATCCATAGCTTTTGGCACCGATGTGAAAAATGTTCATGAGGAAATTCATTTTAACAACTGTATAATATAACATGTAAGGATTTTCTCAAATACCTTTTTTACAAAAAAAGTATTTTTCATATATTATACATTACATGAAAAATAAACTTTCTCTTTAATTTTACACAATACTTTGTTTGGCTTGAGTTATATGAAAAACCATGTTTAACATAATTTACAAGAAATATAGAGTGTTAACAAACCATGAGAAATACTTTTTTTAAAATGATTATTATTACCTATTCGCTAAATTGTTATAAAAAGTTTGAAATAAATAAATTTTTAGAAATCTTTTTATTTAATGTTTTTATATAAAGAAAAAAATTTAGATAAAAAGGCAGTTAAGTTTTTTAAAATGCTTTTGTATGTTTTGAAAAAACGATTTTCTCAAAAATTGTTCTGTTTATTATTTTTTCTGAAAAATTGGAAAATTAATTATTGAAACTTTTGGACAGATAATTTTATAAAAAAACATACCTTTTAAATCTTCTTATAAGAATTGTTTTAGGGTAAATTTTATATAATTTTCTGAAAAGATTCATTTTTTGAGGAATAGTGAAAACTATTTACTTTTAATTGAAAAGTGACTTTTCATTAACTTTGTTTTTAAATTTAAATAAAATTTAAAATTTTTGTTTATTTATCACCAACTATATTAAAAATAAATTAATCCAATCTTGTTCATCATAATTAAATTCATGTTTATTTTTAATGTAAAAACATTGAAAAATACATAACAATTTCTCTTTAAAACACATCATTCTTGAAGCGTCTATGAGATTAATTTCATATTATATTTTGTGACTTCTTGGAGTATAATTTAGTGAAAATGGATTTCATATTTGTAATCATGATAATTTAATTTATGAAAAAAATTCAACTTAATTTTAATCAATAATTAATAGAAAATTATGTAAAATATGTTTACCATGGTTAAGGTGGAAATTAGTTTATCGAGGGTTAAACTAAAACAATTAGTGTAAAAAATGAATATAAAACAAGTAAAAACTATTGGATTGAAATATTTAAACTATATTCATTATATTATATTTAATACCCCATTTTAGATCATTTTTTCATGAGATATATTTAGGTACACATTTCTCTATTCAAAAAATAACAACTGTACCCCTCTCCTCACTTATTAAGGGCTACCCCTTCTCTTCTCCTATTAACAACATAAAACCTTTTTATTTTAGAAGCACAAAACCCAAAAAAGTTTCCATAAACATTTATCTCATCATTTAATAATTTTTATGTACATAAATCTAACATAATATGGAATTTGGTGCAAACCTAACGAGGATGCCCGAAGAGGAGGCAATGTTCAGTAATAAGCATTTTTGTTTAATTTTTTTCTGATGACCTTAAATTATAATTATGCCATTATGATATAATAACCTCATTATAATACATTTATTTATAATTTTTATGTCAATTATGCTACTTATAACCTTCTCTAATTCCATAAATGGTTTCTGAAATCATCATTCGTGTGTACAGCAAACTACCGCCTTGTGAACCCAAGTCGATTGTTTTTCCATTACCACCTCTCAAAATTGGACATAATTATTTATTTATTTCTTATATATTATTTCAATGATATATTATATTTATTTAATAATTATTTCAAACCTTACTATGTGCTTTCCATTTTTTGGGAATACAATAATATCACATGTATGTATAAAGGAATACCGCCTCATGAAGTGATGTGATTCATTAATCCATTGAAGTTAATAATGATCATTTTAATGAAATAATATGATATATATTTCTTAACATGGTTATATAATGTTTATATATCAATTTTCTTTCAATATTTCGATAATTTGAGAATACGAAATCAACGTTCATCCATTTGTACGACCTACCGTCTCCATGCATAGTGTATTTCACTTCCTCTCTCTATATTTTATAGATTAGTAAAAATAATATATAATAAATATATATGATATTAATATCATATTTATAATTATATTTATGATGAAACCGTGATAAATGCAAGTGGAAAATCAAAGTAAAAAATGAAAACCGACATGAAAAACAAAACAATTATTTCATGAAACATGGTTTTAACAGGTATTTATTTATAAATTGGTTATAAATTGTCGTAAGTAAATCATATATGGTATGATATATATATTCATGGTTATATAATAGATTTATATGAAACATATATATATTTTTTATTGGGTTTTAACATGTAAAAATAAATTCAAGGCATATAGAAAGGGATTTTAGTCTCTATTTTATTTATAGGAGACATATACAAAGTCACAACAAATTTTATTTCATGGTGTATATAATACCCCTTTGAAATTTTATATATCGAAATTACATACTTCAAAGATACTAAATTTTTATTTTATTTTATTCTTTTCTAGGGATTAATATTAAAATGATCACAAAAGTATTATGGGATTTTCATCATGCTTTTTATCTATGTGAGACACATGAATTATTCACCACATATTTGTTTTATGTGATGTGCATAATACCAATGAATTTATTTTATAACAGTTATCATAAAAAACATTTGTATTTAGATATGTATTTAATGATACATCATTAATTGGTTTTGTAGTTTCAATGATACCAATGTAGTTAGGGGATTTTTCTCAAATTTACTTCATTGAGTCATATGCTATGTTGTGACATTATATTATTTTTAGAGGTGTATATATAGACCCTTTGACCTGTAATATCAGGAATTTATTTATCCACATTATATTTCAATTTACATATTGTGATGTTTTTTCATGGAGATTACATTTCAATGTTACCAAAATGGTAATGATATTATGAAACAATCACATCATTTATCTAGATTATTTAGTATTATGATTATGATGGAAAACATTTATGATCCATATCTCAAGAAACTCATGAATTTTATTATCGTCTAGTTCCTTATGATATTTTCAATTAATAGTGTCATTTTTTTCAATATTTGGTACCTAATACAACAGATAAAATGTAATTATGAATGTAATACTTTCTTTATATCTTTTTTCAGAAATATATTTACTTCCAAAACCATTTTTTCTATAAAAAATAATTTTTTACTAATCTACTATGATTATTGAAATATTTTTTTACCCACTGTTACATTTAAAAAAATTGAATGAAATTTTTAAATAATTCTATAAGAAATAACTGTTTTTAGTTTACTAAAATTGAAAATGGAATCATGGATTTAATTATTATGGAATGAAAAAAACAGTCTTTATTCATGACCATTATTTTTCTTTTTGAAAAATCCATTATAAATTTTCATGGTTATTTTCAATGAAAAGGATTTTAAAATTTTTATTTCCTGAAAATTTTAATTCAAATCTTAAATGATATTTTCGTAATTAAATGATTTTTTTTAAATATTTATTTATAAGTTCCCATCATTATATTAAATAGAGGGATTTAAAAATAATTTATAAATTTTTAGAATCAAAAAGTTATTATACAAGAATAGTTATTTTACTCATGAAATGTTGAAGGCGGTTTTTCATTGAAATTCATTCTCCATCTAAGATGACATCCTTTGAGGTTATTTATTCCTTACTCGAGATATAATCCAATGATTGAATTCTAATTATTTTTATGAATTTTTTATGAATATGATTATAGGATTTAAAAAAAATCTATTTCGAATCCATTTTTACATAACATGATAAAATTCTTAGGAAGCCCACTTAGTTTTATATTATTTATACAAGGATGAAATGATGAAATGATTATGAATATTTTATATTTTCTATAGGTTAAGGTATGATAAAATTATTATTAAGACCATTTAATATCTTGGGTTATGAAATGATCAATTTTTTATAATCATTTCAAACTTATAAATAAGGTATTCATTATGAGATGGGTGGGCTATATATCACCCTCGAATGCCTTGGGTAATGATTCATGTTATATGAGATAAAAGGGTGAAATTTAGGTTATCCAAATAATGAAATAGGTAATAAATGTGGTTATACCATGCCTAAATGAGGGTATATGGGAGGTCATATAAAGCCTGATTTAGGTATTGTGGTTATTATCCCAATCCTAACATGCAATGAATGTCTTTTTGGGGGTCCTTAACATAATATTTTTTATTCTTATGTGTATTCTACAAATTTAATTCTTATGCCAATATTATTATCTGATGGAAAATTATCAATAATTTCCTTATGATTCAATCTTATGAACTACTAATATTAATTCCATGATCATGATTATGATCATTGATATACAGGGTATGGTTTTCAAATTTCATGCGTATGTTCTCATACCCACATTCTCATATTATCATTATATATCTCTATTCATTACCCTTGGTGAGAATTTTATCTCAACATACCTTATGTTTCATTTCCTTAGGCTGTGAAGAAATTTATTATGTATAATATCTCTAATAAGGGTAATAGTTATGAGGAACATCGTGAGTGATGATATAATTTATATATGGACAATTTTTGTTCTTATGAGATTCTAAAGATGATAAATTATTATTGTCCTTGGGCATGTGTTTTATAGATGTAATTAATAATAATTAAAACATATTTAACATATATGTATGATTTGGATTGCTATATTTATTTCCATTTTGAGCCATTATCACAATAATTTTATCCTATATTACCAAATTTATTTTTGTTGGGGTCAACATTTTTTACTAAGGATACTCTCCATAATAAAAAAATATAAAGGGGTGATATTTACTAAATTTTGTAGCAATGATTTCAAATATGTAAACCCTTTTTCTGAATTCAGTACAGAAAAGTGTGATATTTAATTAAAAATTAATCTTATAAAACAAAATGGAAAAATATTTTTAGGAAAATAATGATTTTAATGTAAGATATTTTTATTCAAAAATCAGGAATAAAAATATTTATATAGTTTTTAAATAGAATATATATAGATTAAAAATATCTTCAATACTTTTTAAAACTAATACTAAATAAAATTATAATATTTGCACAATAAAAAAATAAATTTCATTTTCTAAAAAAAATTAGTACTTTTTACTACTCAATGAAAAAAAAAATATTCTTTTAAGAAAATTATAAAAATTTCAATAAAAGATAATTTTAATATTTTGACTTCAAAAATAATGATTGTTTTATCAAATATATTTTCATTTAGTTAGTGAAATTAATTAAAACATTACTATAAAAAATAAATAATAGTCATTTTTAAAAAAGTTGTAATTTTTAAACACAAATAATATTTAATAAAACTGAGTGCTTATTTTCCAAAAATAAGTCAATAAAATTATATTATTTAATAAATTTGTATTTATTTTGTTTTATTAGTTAGTAATATTTATTCTATTTAATTTAATATATGGGTTATAATTTTCATGTAAAAATTTCTGTTCTTTTAAAATGGTGTTACGTATCTTGTACCCTATTGGCCATAGAATCTATATTAAATTGTTGAAATATTAAATTATCCCCCTTAACCTTCAATGCATTTTGTCCTCACTATTTGATATTTTTATCAGTAAGCACAGTTTTTACAGATTAAATTTCCATTTTGGAAACCCACATCATAACAATGGTGAATAAAATTTCCATATAAAAATATAGAAATGGAAATATGGTGGTCATGTAAAATAACCCAAAACATGGTTTTGAAATATGAAAAATATATTGGGAAATGAAAATATGAACATGGAAGAAAAAAATATTACTCAATTATTTATAAATAGTGATAGGTAACATGTTTAGTTAAAATTTAACAACCAAAAAATCAGAAATCATTGAAGCGTTAAAAGACCATCGATTCAAAAGAATTTGATAATATTTTTGTTTTAGGATCCCTTTCCGTGTAGTTAACGAATTAATTTACCTTCTAGATTAAAACCATAAGGAACTATACTTACATTACAATTGAAATTTCACCCTTTAATCAATTTAAAACATATTCTCATCCTTTTTTATAAATAATAATTATCCGAGGTGAATTTTTCATGTTCGAAGCAATAAAATTAAATTTGATAGATTACATAATCTACAAATGCATAAAAATTAATTCCAACTAGCATTAGAAATTAATTAAAATCAAATGGTCAAAACATGATAAGATAATTCCCCAAATTAATAAACCATAATGTGGATGAAGAAAATATTAATCTCTAAATCCTCAAAAATAACACCCAATGTTTGATATAGACCATTCAAAAAATACCTAAACATAAAAATGTTAAAAATATTCTAAAATAATATTGAAACCCCATGATTCAAATGATTTTATCACATAATCATCAAAAATAAATTTAACATTTATCTCCAAATAACATTAATCAGTATTAAATAATTGTACCAATAATGTATACACAACAATTATATAATCACTATGGTATGAAAATAATTTTGATAAATAAACTTATTATTCATAAATCCATATATAAATCAAATATGATTTCCAAAAAATATTTCATCATTTATTCCGAAACTAAATTTCTATCTTATAAAAAATATTCCCATTTTCCTTAATCTATTATTTTTTCAAAAATATTGAACATATTATGAAAAAAACATTAATAACATAATCCCAAAATCAATTATCCATCCCATCATCGTATATACAATAAAATAAATGTTCCTAAAACTATAATAATCCATAATGACCTCAGTACCAAAGATCATATAAAACCAAATGGATATTTATAAATTCAATCATATATCTATAAAATAAAATAGTCTCCTTCAACAACAAAAATATCATGTTAAGCTTAAGGGTTACATATACATCAGACATCTTACAAAACTCAAAATATTATTACCTTCCTATTAAACTATATGTTTCACTATTTTTAAATAATACTATAGAATAATAATTTCGTAATACATGACTCACATAATGTTATTGAAAATAAACCACTATATCATTATATCATAAACAAGATACATAAATACATACTGCCTTAAAATTTCTTGAAATAACTAAAATTTGGATGGGTAATTTCATTCTACAATAGAACATTTATGAAAATTAAATAATAGAGATATATCGTTATGAATAATAAAATTCAAAATAAACATTGTTTATACTATAAACATAACAAAAACAATACATATCTTATATCAAAATAAAATTATATTATTTTACATGGTTCATATCTACTATATCATCCATCATGAAGTCCATATATCTTAAAAATAATTAATCAGGTCATTGGTGATATTTTACTTACTGAATGAGAAATAAGATTTGGGATTTTTAAAATTAAAAGAAAGATCTACCATGATCCATAGAAAATTTTGAGAAATAAAATGTTCTTAGATATATAAAATAGTTTCTTTTAGGTTATTTGGATGTTCAAAAATCTATCAAAATCATTCGAACAAAATTTTCCACAGTAGTGATGATTAAATCAATGTAAGGGATAACAATGATTTGTGAGATACTTTTAATTCAATCAGGACAGATGATTTTTTATTATTTTAAAAATAACATCATTAAAAATTGAAATTAAATATTTCATGTTGAAATGAATGTATTGGGAGTAAATAAAATACCCATATAATTTCAATAATACATTAACCTTCAATTAGATTACTCTTATATTGATTAACCATCTAAATCAATTCTCAAAAAATAAAAACACTACTCCTTAACATGCCCACCAATAATTTTATAAATACTACTATCTTATGATCCCAAACCAACTTATTAACCCATAATGTGTAAGATCATTTAATTATACACTTTTTAAAAAATCATAACCTCTAATGTAATCTATAACATTTATCTGATATTAATTATAGTGGTCTGGACTTATTAAAAGTTATATATAATTGATACATATTGAAGCACTCTATGAGTAGATACACCACCCAAGTGGGACTCATAACACAATCTCTAGTGAGATCCCATTCCTAATGAATCCCTTGGGTACTAACCAATGGTTTGTCACATACTCACTCATGATATTTCTAAGGGATTATATCCTTTCCCTTAATCAAATACAAACATTATATAACATACCATAAAAGATACATATTCTAATTCCATTTGACTCATTTTTTTCTTCATAATTTCCAAAATGATCTATATAATTTAGATATTTAGAGAGTTAATCCATAAAACATACAAAACAAATCCATAGGTTATATTCTTCATACTTCTATTAAGTATCAATTATTATAATAATAGTGAAATTTTAAAATGAAACATATTATATTTTCATGATAATGAGTCATGGATTTTGACTTGAATTATTAATATTATTACTTATCCTTAAAAACTATTAAATTTTTTTAAAATATAGGATGAGAACAAATATCTTATTAAGAGACATCAGAAGAATAATGATATCCCTTATATCATTCTAAAACCTTCATATCCAAAATCTATTTTCATTTAACTTAATAAACCATCAGATAAAATTATAATTTTCATATACATGAAAACATGTCTTCTTTCTAATGTTTTTTATATTTTTTGTATGAAATCACAATGGAAAAATCCTAATCATAAGGGTTCCTTAAAAATCATGTAAACCAATAAAATACATTTTCATAAAAACATATGATAAAAAAGTGGAATAATAATTTAATACCTTTAGAAATGAATATAATTCCATAAAAACTCATTAAAATGATATATAAATGTAATATAAGTTCCTTCGGTAGTCATATTTGTACAACTGTTATAGAAACCTTATAAATTATAAGAACTGTATGGTGAGCTTCTAATGTAATTATCCAATTATTTAGAGTGAAATATATAACAAACCATCATATAATCTATATCTGGAACACCCATAATAATATTTGATTACCAAGAACAAATTGTGAATAAAAAATTTATAATATTCACAATTTCATTATAAAAACCATGAAAAATCATTTGAACACATATGAAAAACACTTACCTATATCCAAAAATCATTTCATTTAAAAAATAATTTTCTTAAGAAAATACCTACAATAAATAGAAATATAGTTTTTATTTATGTAAAACATGAAATCAAATAATGTAATCAAAACATAAAATAATTGTTATGCATATAACGAATGTTATTACAATTATATGCATTATAATTAAATTTTTTTGTCTATTGTAATGAAAGTTAAAACCTTTTTTTAAATTTTACATCTGAAAGACATTGTAAAAATGTAAAATGAGACATAATATGTGATTTTTAATTCATTTATAACCCTATAAATATATTAATAATATATTTTATTCCTATTTTCCTGTTAAAAAAATTATTTTTGAAAATAAATCCTTAATAAATTTTAAAATAGGGTTTTAATGTAAAGTGTCCCTTACTCTATGTCTGAATCATCATGTGCATTATTTATAAGACTTAATAATGTACTTATTTTAATTATATAATTCCAAAAGAAAATTTTTTTAGTTTATTTTTAATTTTTACCATGTAAAAATAAATTATTCAATCGATTATGTTAACATTAATAATTTTTATGAAATTCTACTATTATGTCTGAAATGGATTTGATGTGTTGACTATGGTTAAATAATTCATTACCCCATTATTTACATAATATTAATAATTAAATAATTATAATTTTTATACAAAAATAAATCATTCTAAACAAGTTATTAAATATTATTATGACAACTAACAAACATTACAGACGAGAATTAGTTCGTATTATTTAATCATTATATAATTACCATTATATCATAAATACAATATTTTTATTTAAATTCACTTATTTATATGTCATGCATGTTATGATCAAATTAAAAATAAATCATATAACTTTGTGGATGTGTTAATCCACATGTATATATAAATGATGTTATATTTTTTAAATGGATTGAACAGTATGAAATTATATGATGTATTATCATTTTGGAAAGATAAATATTTGAAAAATATTATATATATATATATACAAATAAATTAAATCCATAATGATATAAATTCAAGAGATAATGTAATGGAAAACAAATTATATCATTTTGTGAGGCGGTAGACCTTTGTAAACACATGTGATAGTTTCTTTTTCCTATTTGATGGAACATGAGATGGATATTGGTTATGAAATCAACATAACCGAATATAAGTATATTGAATAATTTTTTATCATATTAGAAGTTATTTTATTGATTTAGAATAATAAATAAAACAAAAATACATGAGAAAGAACTGTACAACATCTTTAAACAACCTCCTAAGATTTATACAAAAATTTACTTTAGAAGGGATCTATGATAAAAAAGGAATATAGGGATTTTTTTGGGATGTAATTAAGGTTTTTATGTTATTTAAATAATTATAATGTTTTTTAAGTGTTAATAAAAGGGGGGAGTAAATTCAATTTTATATGATAGGGGTGGGGGACTCTTTGAAATGCTTAAAATGATAATTTAATATAAATTAATATTGATCTACAAATGGATAAAAACTAATATATTTAGATTATAGGATAATTATGGATATAAATACTACCATATAATAAAATTTTTGTATGTTTAAGTTATAGTTTCAAAATAATATTTTTGTGTTAACCCATCATTAACCCTTTTGATGATTGTAGGATCGAAATATAGTATGAGATGCTCAATATACAAGAGGGGGGTGAATTGTATACTTTAGAAATTCCTTTGGAACCTTTAAAGTTAGTTACGATTAACTATGTTTTCCTTAAGCAAAGGAAAGGGATAAGTTTAACAAAGTTAAACTAAGTAAATTCACAACACCTCTACTACCGAATACAAAATTGAAATAAGATTCTGAAAGTGGATTCCGGAAATATGGTTCCGGAAATTGAAACTTAACAAAAGTTACAATATGAGATTCTACCTTAAAGCGTATAGAATCTAAATGAATCAGAGTAAGTAAGGAAGTATAAGAAAGTTATACTTTCCTTAAGATACAAATTGCAGCGGAAATAAAACAAGTAGTTAAACTACAAGTAACAAGATAATAGTCTTTTAACCCAAAGAGAAGGGTATCCAACAACCTTGGATAAAGGTCCCTTGATTTATACTTTCAAGCAAGTCTGTCTTACCCACACCAGGGTAAGCCCTCGATATGAAGATCGGAGTCTCTGTCTTGCTATCCCTGCAAGCCCTCAACTTCAAGGTAGTTGGCAACCTCTGTCTTCTTCAGCAAGGAAGCCCTCAAACTTCAAGGTAGTCGGCACCTCTGTCTTCCTATCCCCGGAAGCCCTCGAATGTAATCACCAATATTCGGAGTCGCACGAAGCTTTGAGAGTTAATAAGAGCCTCTCTCTCTAGAAATCACTTCAAGCAAATTTTTCATCCTTTCATCACTTTCATCAGCTATCAGCTCCGAGTTCTTTCAAATGAGCTCCTATTTATAGGTAAGGTCGGCTCCTTCTCCAACGGTCATATTTTCCTTAAAGATCGGAGGGACCTGTACACGTGTCACTTAGACAACGGTTAGTTTAAAACAAAATAGAGGACATCGTTTTATAACAAAACAAATGTAACAGAATGTACGACATCGTTTTAAACTCTAACATAAAGGTTCGGAATGAAAACTTCGGAGTGAAGGTTCGGAGTGAATAAATTCAGAGTGTATAAAACAAAGATAATCAGATTCTATTTAATAGGTGAATTCAGAATGAGAATTTGAAATGAGAATTCGGCATCTGAATTCGTAATGAGAATTCATCATCAGAATTCATAATGAGAATTCGAAATGGGATTTCTTCATTAGAATTCGTAATGAGAATTCTTCTTCAGAATTCGTAATGAGAATTCGGAATGGGATTTCTTCATTAGAATTCGTAATGAGAATTCTTCTACAGAATTCGTAATGAGAATTTGGAATGGGATTTCTTCATTAGAAATCGTAATGAGAATTCTTCCTCAGAATTCATAATGAGAATTCGGAATCGGATTTCTTCATTAGAATTCATAATGAGAATTATTCTTCAGAATTCGTAATGAGAATTCGAAATGGGATTTCTTCATTAGAATTCGTAATGAGAATTCTTCTTCAGAATTCATATCCTGAATCTGGAATAGAACTTAGTCAGAGTTCATATCCGGAATTCGGAATGAAACTTCCTTATAGTTCTTGTCCAGAATCCGAATCCTAAAACAGAATTCTTTATATCAAAGTTTCAACGATTCCGAGAAAATGAATCTGAATCTCATACTTAAGAAAAATATGGATGAAAATATGATAAGGATAATTTTTCTTATAAAAGCGATTTTCCTTAAGAAAGCAATTTTCCTTATAAAAACAATTTTCCTTATAATAGCAATTTTCTTAAAGATAAGGTGTTTGTGATTTTCAAAACAAGAAGGAATGGAAAAGTCATAAGGAAAACCTTATTGACTCAACAATGATTACCACGATAAGATTTTTTTTACATTTAGGGGTTAATATAGTTTTTATAAAAAGCGAATTAAAAAATAAAGGGAAGTTATAATTACTTTAAACCATATAAAAATTAATGTTCCAATATTACTGGTTTGTTTTTTAGTTTTTATATATGTAATTAAATAGGATTTTTAATAAAATGACATTAATGACTTTTTTGATGTATTCATCCAATTTTACTTTTAAGACAATAAAAAAACCTGAAATTTTAAATATAATTAATTAAAAATTCTATAATATGTCATTTTATAATTTAAAATCATATAATACAATAAATAATTCAAATAATTTCACATTATCATTTTTAAATTCATTTATTTTGTTTCTCTATTATTTGAATAAATATAGTGTCACCATTACATTGGATTTTATGTAAACTATATCAACCATAAAAATGAAAAATAAATAAGTATTATAAATAAAAATAATTAATATTTATAAGAAATCAAATATTCTTGTTATCCTTATTTAAAAAATAAAAAGATAATAAAACAAAGAAAATGATAATTTCTACTTCTCTTTATAAATAATAATATAAATATATAAATCAAGGAAATATAGATAAAAGAGGACACATATTAATAATTTGGATGTTTATGTATTTTATATACCCATAAAAACACTAAATTAACATATTGTGGTCATTTAAAAGTCCATATCATATAATTTTTAACATAAATTACCTAATTCACCCTTATTGAGGTGGCATTATTTTATTAGAGATACTATTCATAATAAAAAAATTGGAAGGGATGTCTTTAAGAAAATAGAACATAAATAATAAAAACATGGAAACAATTTTTCAAAATTAAATTCACATAATTACATGTTTAAATTTATCATTAAATCAAAAAAATGTGACGAATTTTATTTAGAAAAATGTGTTTTTAGTATACAAATATTTTTATACCAAAATAAACTATAAAAAACAAAAGAATATAATTGGATTATTTTTATGAAAATGAATTAATGAAAATTAAAAAATAAACTAAAAAAATGTACTTTGTACATAAATCAAATGGAAATATATCTTTGAATAAAAATTAGTATTTTTCACTATTCATTGAAAACATTATTATTTCAAAAAATTCTAAACAATTTACGAGATTATAATGTTTATATTAGTATTTCAAGAAATATTTTCATTTAATAAAATATATTTTTTAATTTTTTTAAATCATTATTATATAATTTCTTTAGAAAATCAATAAAATTATTTTGTATGAAATTGAATTTTTAATGCATAAAATGAATTTAATAATAATTGAGTACTCATTTCAAAAAGAATTAATAAATTATTTTATATTGGGTAAGAAATTAATATTATTTCATAAAATACTTACTCTTTTTAAAACTTGGTAATTTAATAAATAGAATATAAAATTCATATAATAATATTTCACATTTCATTTTACATCAGTGTTCATTATCTTATAAACAACTGAACAAATTATTTCATTTAAAATCATAGGATATTACACATATGGGTATATTAGATTCAATATAATTGATATTTAGATATTTTTTTGAGAGGTATAAATTTAGATATTGGTGATAATGTATTGATATGAATAAATACTTTGAATAAGTTCATGAGATTTTCATATAAAGGAATGTTGGGCCCTTTATATATCAGCCCCTTTGAAATGATTATCATATAAAGAATATTTCATATCACATGGAACATATACTGAATATCTATCATGTTCATGATGTGTTCCATGTATGACTACTAATGACTAAAATTATTAACCCTTAACTTGTACTAAACATAAATGTTATACAACTAGAGAATGATCTATCTTATGTTGAATAACCGATGAAGATTTCAGTTTGAAAGGGAAATGTATTATGAAACAATGCCACTCACATCATTAAATATTTATGGTGAAACCATAAACTTTAGTAATATATTATAGAACATGAAGATGAATTGAGGTAGAAGAATCCTTATATGTTTTTATAAATGTTAAAAAATTTCATGGATGATATTACTTTAATGGGGTATAATTTATCAACATAAATTTTTATGATGTATTTATATTTATAAAAATTTAATTTCATTTATTCCATTCTTTACATATAACACGAAAATTAAATGAACCATTATATAATAAAATATTATTATTATTTAATTTTAGATTTATTTAAAAAAAATTATAAGAGGGTATGAATATTTATACAAAATTTATTAAAAATAATTGTATAAAAATTTATACAATGAATTTATTGGTTATCAAATCATCAAAAATGATAATTTTCTTTGGTTGTAAAAATATATTTTGTCTGAAAAAAAATTCTTAAGAGGAAAATGTGTTTCTATGTTGATAAATTAAATTAATTATTATAAATGATTTAATTACATTGAATTTATTTATTATTTATTAAATTAATTTTATTTATATTCATCTAATAGTTTTTATATAGAATATAATAAATGTAAACATAGATTTATGAATAAAAATAAATTTTACTAAAATCTATTTTTATAATTTTTAAGACTTAATCATACTTTTATTGATATTATATTGGACAAAATGTATTCCATAATTTTAATTACCATAATTAATATCATATAATATGTCCATTTTATTTTTTTATTTTTTATTAATATTATTTGAGTTAAAAATACATAACTATAGTAATTGTCAAAAGCTGTTAATTATTCTTTAAACTAAATAGATTAGGGTTAAAATAAATCCTATTATATTGTCATATTTTGACCCTATCTCGTAATATCCTCAAATATAATACATTTTGGAGCCATTTTCTATAAATAAAACAATAATATATTTTAATCATTTGATGAATTCCATGTTTGTCCTCACGCTACTATATGAAGGGACATCACTTCACCTCACATTATCCAACTTGAATATTCTCTTGGATCAACCAATATAATCCCAAATACTATCTTTAAAATATCTCCCCAAATTTTAGAGTTCATGACTAGATTATAATACAAAACATTTAAGGAATAAGGTATCTTCCAACGGAGGATTCCCAAATGAAGAGGTATAACTCTTAAATGAGTACCTTCAATACTATTTTTCCATTCACCCTAATTAAGACTATTGTATTTATCATTAAATGTTTATTCTAGTACCATAAATATATGAGATGTTATTATGTTTATGTTTAAAACTATATTCATCCTCATATCTATAAATTGGACATGAAAAAATCATTTCTGTGTTTGTGAAAACAATCATCTCACTAAGTGATGTATTTCAGTTTGAATTACTATCATTCATTATTAGTTATAATGATGGGTTTAATTGTTATATATTATATATATGAAATAATTATTCTTATATAATTATATTATATTATCTACCTTATTACCTATCCATCCATTAGAAAACGATAATGTCTCTTTTGCGTACATGTTGACTACCTCCAACATGTAGCTATGTGATTCTTTTTTTTCATTACAAGGAAATTAATAAGGGTATATTTAAATAATATATATGGTATATCTGATATGATAATTTTAATTTTATGTTTAATTATTATTTATTATTAATTTTATCTATATATCAAATTTAGGAAACAACATATATGTGTACGTATGGACTACAATATCTATACAGTGATGTAATTCAATTTTCCTGACTTATTTTTATTAATTAATATAAAAGATAAAATTATGAATAAATTTGATATTTATTAAATGATTACTATTTAATAAAAGATGAAATAATAAACAAGCAGAATGTACTAGAACCATCAACCTTAAATATGTAGGGAGAAAAAGCCAGTTATCATATTAAGGTTCATTTTAAGAATGAATTATTAATAAATGGATACTTAGAAATTATAAAGGAATGAGAGATATTAATTTATGTATGAATATTATTCAGTAATATATTTATTAAAGTTCTATATTTATTTAATGAATATTTTAATTCATATAATGAATGATGGCACTCGAGGTTAGGGATTGATGTTATAATCTCATTTTTTTTATTGTCAATGATAAATTTTCATTTAGATAATATATATTGATACCATTTATGAAACCCCATTTATTTTATTTTTATATGGTTATTAATGGTATTTTTTATGTATTAGTACGATTTTACTCTCATTGGTATAAAAAATTATCATGAATTTTTTTAATGAAATTGAGACATTATTTACTTCTTGGTTGACAAAATTTTTCATCTATAGCGGTGCTCTTAAAAATTGTTTTCTATAGGTTTTTACCAATAAATAAAATATTATATAACATTAATTTTTATTACACTCTATATTATTTACAATTTATTAAAAGGAATCATTTAATGAATCATTTTCTAAACATGTCGTTTCTTACATTCTATAAAACTATGAAAAGTTTTCTCTTTTAAAATATTTAATATGAATGGATTTCACCACATTTATGATTGATCTATGGTTAGAAGAATACATCACATGTTTTCATGTTTATTTTCAAATAAATTAACTATCTAGATATTCTAGTAATTTTTATATGGAATGTTATCAAAATAAAAGGATATTTTTATCATATTCTCCAAGAAATGTTTGAACTGTATTTTCAAGGTAATATTAATTTATGCCAATAACAATTATTGTGTTTAGGCTTAATTAGAGATATTATCATACTATACCATCACTTTATTTTAATCGATTGATTTTGGTGAATATTGTTTAATGCCGCTACTAATAAATCTTCTTCTTTATTGTGTGATAATTATGTTATGATGAAACATTTATGGAACCCATTTTATTTTCAAGGGTTCTTCTATCTTTATTAAATGAAATGGTTCTTAAAACCATTTATTATTAATTTGTTATAATTTAATGACATGATAAATATTTTTATGAACATTTTGGTCACATATTTATGTTTTTAAATTAGTGATGGGTGGTCCAAGAAATAGATAACCCTCAAATACTATGGGTAAAATTTATATATCATGATATAATAAGGACTAGAGAGAGAAGTGACTCAATTTTAGTATGGGACTCTATCCAATAATATTTTATTTGGAGGGAACCATGAATAAGTAATTGATGGAATATAGAGTGTTCTCAATCCACTATAATAGTGATGGTAGTGATAGTTGACCATGTAAATTGTTTTACATGCTTAGGTGCATTACATAAACTTATGTCTTATGATTATGATATATTCTCATTTATCATAATTTATTATTGATGATTCTTCACATTTCTGAATTATTTGTTTTGTTATAAAAAATATGTATACAATGATTTATGATTACGGATCTTTGACTGATTATGTATGGTTTTAATAATATATGATCAAGTTCCTATTCACTTATTCTTAACTTAATGTAACTTTTGATCACCAATTGATATATATTATGTTTAACCATACTAAGGATATTATTTCACCATTCATTAGGTTTCCATTCCCTAGGCTATGAAGAAATGTTTTATTTGGGTATTTCTAATAAGTGTACTATCTAAGAAGAACATTGGGGGATGTGTTAACGATATTTCATGAAATAAGTTGATTATGAATGTAGTTTCTATACACACTAAACCATTAATGTCCTTGAGCTTGTATTATAATGATATTATTTGAATATTAATCTAAAATGGTATAATTATTTTTAGTTTTATCCTCATGCCACCCCAATCACAAGATCTAATGATTGATTTTTTTTTTACCAAATCTTGTGAAAGGAAATATTTTTCCCTTCTTTGGGTTTCAGATTCTTACCATCATGGATCAAGTCACCCATGTTATTAATAAGAAGTTGGAATATATCTTTATAATTTATAGAGTTAATCATGCATAAAATATACCCTATCATACTCATACAATTGTAATAGAGGAGTTTTCAAATAGAGAAGTCAAATATATAATAGAATAATCAAACTAAATAGTTCATTTTAGAGTTTTATATTGGATGATGACAATTTTGATTATATTACTGTTTTCAAAACTCTAATTGGAATTTATTATTTTATTTTTTTTATAGAAAACATTTTTAACCACATTTAGAGAAATAAAATAGATATTATTGGAATGATTAAACTTATAAAATGAATCTATTTGAAGTAAGAGAAGAAACAATATTCAACTTTAAAGATTTAGATTAAATAAGAAGTAATCAATATGAAAACACTAGTATATATAATTATAATAAATGTTATCAATGATCAAAATTTTCTTAATAATGATTTTAAATTAGGATTTAATGTGTATCTGATCAAAAAAAGAATAATTCAATTTCTAGGTAACTTGCAGTCCCAATAGAGAGGATCATTCATTATTTCACATTTTTTTATTTAGTGTTGTTAAAATTATTTTATAATTGAATTAAACACAGTATAATCAGTGTGAAATGAATAAATTTTTGTAGATATTTTGTTAGTTCCCCTGGGGGAGGAGGTCTACCTTTATAAAACAATGTATATCAAAATAGTATATGTTTTTTTTCTATTCTACATGATTTTATTATTTTTTGGATTCCTCACATTTATTTCTCATATATGTTTATTCACAATATAGAAATTAAAAAAATATCTCGGGATATTAATATAATTTTCAAAGATTTTAATTTTAATTTTTCCTTTTCAATTTTTTCTATATTTCATTGATGTTTTTGATTCATTTTTGTGTGTTTGATGTTCTAATTTTATGTGTTTTTGAATATTGTGTGGCCAAAATTGACACCATTATAATTTTTGAAATCCATGATAATTAGAGAACATATATTCCAATAGAGAACAAATAAAATGAATATTGAAATTAACTATGTTTTATATGTTACATTTTCAAAAACTCATCAATATATTTATGAATTATGAACCTCATGTGATAAATAATTTTACAAATTTGGAAATAACTATCCTATGAGTAATATATTTTTATTTATATTCATAAAATTTATCTAAATTAATGATATAACCAAAAAAATTATTTTATTTTATTTTTTATATTTATTTCACAACCATAGAGGATTAAGGATCTGATATTGGAAATGATTGATGTAATTATTGATTTTAAAGAATGAATAACATAAAATTCCTTTTATTTGTGAAAAATGTTATATTTTAGTATTGAGATAATATAGTATATTTTGAAATCTTATTATATATCCATTTTATAAATATATAAATCCCAATCGATACTACTCTATAAGTAAAAAATCCACAATATAGATGAGTTGAGGTATGGGTGTATGCCTTCTTATAGGTTGAAATATCACTTAGAGCTTAATTGGGATGATCATTAATATTAGAAATATGTTTTAAAGATTCATTTTCATAAGACTCATGGAGTATATTTTGAAATGTAGAATTTTATTATGAATCTAATATTTGACAATAATCATTAAAAACAATGAATAATTGTTTTCTCACAAGTTTAAAAGATGTGTTATTACTCAAAATAAGGGTTAGGAGACCACCCCATAATTTTAAGAATCAATGAACCCTCACTAGCTTCATAAATATATATACGATGAATATAGAAACAAAATTCCAATTATTCAATTTTATTGAATGATATTTTGTAGAATAAAAATTCTTACCGAAATGATAAAAATTTTTAAATATCCATAATTTTTAATATATTTGGAGATGATTTATTGTGAAGGATTATAAGTATAGGATCATTATTGATTATTAAATGAGAATCAAACTTTTTATATATAGAAATAGACAAATCATCTTATTATATGTCTTATAGTGGGACATATAAAACCAACCAGAACTCAACCTATGAATCAACAAGGAATTTCAATATGATTTTCTATGGTGTATGATTATTTCCCTCATATCTAATATCAAAAGCATCACTATTTAATATTTTACATTGATACCAACTACAGATACCCAAACACGATTTTCAATATTTATAGTGTCCATAATAAATACTAATTCCCTTATATATGCAATAAAATATTAAATTTGTAGTTTTAGAGAAATAAAGAAAAACCTTTATGTAATAAAATTAATGTATTTCGTATTAAATGGGAATTTTTCTTATTATGCAAATCACTTCTTAATTTATTATTTTTATTCAACATATTTTAAAATTTTCTATACACATAAAACCCTCATAAACATATCTTACGTAATATCATTATTCATAACATAGAAAAATTTAAATATAAAAAGTGTGAGCACAAACTGAAAATTAGGGTAAATATAAGAATTATCACTTGAAGATTAAATGTGATAATATCGGGATCAAATAATTATTAGAATATAATAATATATTATGAAAACATATCTAACAAGTCATCCTCCATTAATCATGAATCACGTCTTAAGGTTTTTTCATAATAAAATAAATTATTTTTAAGAGTAAAGAATGTTCAATAATCAGTAATGATCCATACATCATATCATAAGAAAAATACATAAGTATATGGAGTATATATGATCATTAAAAATAATTTTCATTTTCAATCCCCATTACCAAGACTACCACTGTTGAGAGTCCCTTAGTGGATTGGTTTCACTCATCATTTCTATAAACATTATGGATAGGGAAAAATAGTGGATTGAATTAACTCCCTGTTACCATAAAGAATGTTCAATGAGTATCATAGTAAATTAGGATCTCCCCCCATTCCCATTGAAATAGAGGATAAATTCCCATAGTGGATTGGGTTATCTCTCTATTCTATTAAACTTTCAAGATAATGTATCACTGTTTATTGAGTTCGCTCCTCAATTATTAACATTATAACACATGATATTCATGCCATTACCCAATACATTGGAGGGATGTATAATCCGAGTACCTCTCATCACCTAATGAATATAGTCCCTTAGAATATTAGGTTCACTACCCATTATCTTTCAAATTATCTCTTGAGATATCAAGATTTACCTAATTCATTAAAGATCCATATAATTCTAGGACAACCCATGACATAATAACAACTATATATATGTGTGTGTTACAAAATATTATAAAAGTAGTCATAAATTTATCATATTTTAATTAACTCATGGGATTGAATTAGGTTTCATAAAAAAACAGCCTTATAACATCATTATAATAATCCATTCATAGAATTAAATTGGAAGGTATGATATTATTATAATCCCACTAAAGTGTAACAATCATTAATGTATGTATAAATATATGATAAATTCATTATAAAATAATTATAGTTATTCTTCAAAAATGAGAGAACATATTTTTATTTGAGTAAAATTGAAAAAAACAAATAAAATGGGAATATGTATTCCACTAAATATCCTCTAAAGCTTTTATAGTGATCTTGGTAGTGAATAATAGTCATGATGAAGATAAAATATTGTCAATTCGTAAAAATTAAAAATATATTTTCATTATTATGATAAATTTTAAAAGATATTTTTATGGGTTATGATTAAAATTATTAATTTTAATCATTTAAAAACAATGTAAATTGTACTATAAATGTTCTTTATCAAATATTTAATTTTTTATTAAAACATACATAAGATAAATTTAATGAACATGGATATAGAGGAAAATAATCTTGAACCAAAGGATGAAATAATGTCAGCACTTCTTATAAATATACATTTGATATTTTAGAGTAAAAATATTGAGAAATTAAAATAATACATGAAAAACAATATTTAAAAACAAATAAGAATATTTTATGGGGTTTAAAAGGGATGGAACCTATAATTTTCTACAAAGGAAATTGCAACATAAACAATCTTGATAAATCATATGATTATAAAAAAATTATTAAATATTTGTTAACTATTAGATTAAATAATCAAGAAAAATAGATCCTTAGATAGCTTATTAAAAAAACATATATTTATAAAAATATTCATAAACTAAATTAATAGGTAGTATATAAAATACACAACACAAATCAAGTAGTAAATATTTTTTATTTCCCAAGAAATAAAATAGAGATGATAAACCATTATGAAGATTCAAAACCATTTAAATAGGAATCCAATAATTAAATGATTATGTCGAAGAAATTTATTCCAAATATAAAAAGTTGAAATACATCATAAAATGCAGTTAAGTGTAATTGAGTTAAAAATCCCATTACAATGGATTTATATTTAGTAAAAACATTATATCATCCTTTATAATAAATTTATAATTATTTTAAATATATTCATAAAGAATATTCATACTTTTATTACTAAATATTATTCTCCTTTAATTCCTTATTACCCACAGGGTAGAATTTAATTTTTCAAAATTAGAATTTTTGTGTTAACAATTCAATTTTCAATGCATGATATGACTATAATGTTCATTACCTTGCACCTTAGTCATGCGTTTTTCTTGTAAAAAATGTTAATTAATTTTTTAATAATTATTTAGACACATTGTTTCTATTTCATAGTCAAATTACTAAACTTATTTTAATGGTTTGCATGAAATTTGTAAAAACTCTCTTTTTTCGTGATTCGAGAATTTAGCAAAAGATTCAAATTTAAAATTAAACATAATTTTGAATATTAACACCATATAATTATTAAAAAAAAAAATATATTCATTTATTTATAAAATTACCATTACATTAAATTACATAATCATTCAGGGCATAATCTGTATATTAATGTTCTTGTAGGTAGTATAACCAACATAAATAAAAACAGTGTGTTATAGTGGAATGAATAGAGGTATGTTATTTTATAATGATAATATAACATTAAAATGGCCTTAATAAAGTTAATAAAATCATTATTATTAATTATATAAACGTTTTTAATGATATATGTGACTCAATGATGATAAATAAATTGCATCACTTTGTGGTAGCGGCATTTCATACGTGTGCATGGGTGATGTTTCCAATTTTTAATGGGTGGAAATAATGGAAGATAAAATAATTGATATTAAAAAATTTATAAATATATCATAAATATCATATAAATTAATTATATTTATATATATAAAAATATACTATATACCATAATAAAATATGAAAAATATTACTTCATTGAGTTGATAGTTTTCACATACTCTTGAGAAAATTATATATTTTCCAATAGATGGGAAGGATATAGAAAATTGAAATACCATTATTATTAAGAAAATAATTATAGTTTATATACTAAATTCACTATATTAATATAGTTATATAATTTTCTTATTAGTTTTAATATGAAATAATCATTAAAAGGGTCAGTAAGAACCTATACCTCTTCCTTGGATAATCTTATTTAAAAAACACCTTAAGGATTCATTGATGGTTATTTTGTGAAGATAAGAACCTATATGATGTTTATAGGATATTTTTAATGGTAATTTGTTAGATATTTTTCCATATAAGTCACTTAGATTGTGTGGATAAGTGATAAGAGTAGGTTCCCTTTTATATGTGTGAGGACTGATGCATTAGTAAATGTTACGAACATTAAAAAATAGTAAATGACTTTAACATGTAAATTAGAACCAATTCATTCCAATTTCACATATATTTTAATTTATATTCTAAACAAACTCAAAGTAAATTAAAATTATAAAAAATATAGATTTATTTAAAGCATTGCCACTTAGTTTAACCCCAACCATCTGTAACCTATTTAACCCTTATCAATGTAATAAAATTTTTATTATGGTAAATATTAATTAAGAATAAAAATTAAATGGGAATTATTAAATGATATAAATATTTGAATCCCAAGAAGGGGATCTATTTTAAAATATATATTTTCTTTTAGTGTCAAATATTTCATTTAATATATATTTAAAAAACGAAAAAAAAATTGGAAAATTGAATTTTTGATCGTAAATATTTCTTCACTAAAAAATAATTTATAATATTTATTTACATTTTATTATTTGGTTTATTTTAAAAAATGTTTTCTTATTTTACATTTTTATAAAACCAAAATAGAAAGAAACCATGTTAATACTCGGTTATAGAAGAATAACACAAATTATTTTTTATTTCAATGAAAACATTACTTAGATTTCATAAATGTCACATAGATTTATAAGTTAATTTTTTTTAATTTTTAATGAATTATATTAATTATTATATATTTATTTAGTTTATTAAAATGTTTTCATAAATTTTCAATTAATTATTATATGCTGATATTTTCATAAAATAATTATATCTATAAAATCAATATTTTCCACAATTCACTCAAAAATAATCTATTTAAAAACAATTATCATTATTGTTATTTTGAAAATATGAATTTCCAAATGATGTTAATCTTTTATAATTTAGATTTATACAATTACACTTTTCTCATTAATATATATATATAATATAATAAAAATAATATTTTTAAAAAATCAATATTATTTATTCATGAGTAATTAAATTAAAGGGATTACATAAAATTCCCCGATGTTATTAATTTTGTAACATTATATTAATTTTAATAATTTTTATATCATTTATTTGATATTTATGTTAATTAAACTATTACTCTATCATTATTATCAAAGTATTTAATTACGTTATTTATTCTCCAAAAATTAAACATAAGTTATCATGATTAATATAAATTAATTATCATTTAAATTAATATTTATAGTTTAATTATCTTCTGTATTTCCATATATTCAAAATTAAATACGTATTAAAAACATGAGTATGGCATCTTTAACTTATCTTTGTATAGGATATTATAAATGGCATATTCTTTCAAAGGATAATATATATATTATAATTTCGGACTAAAGATGATTTTTTGGAAACCCACTCATCTAATTAAATTAGGACAAATTGTAGGTTAATTTTTTAGTATTATAATTTTATTTTTTTTCATTAATTATTTGATTTATATTTAATTGTGGAAAATATAAATTTATAAATGTTACTACTATTGATACCCAAAAACATTAAGTTGCCCCTATTTTATTATTAATATCATATAAATTACAACCTTTTATATATGTGTTCCAAATTAAATTCATATAAGTATCTAAATTATTTTTAATGTTAATCACACAATCGTGGGGAAAATGAGGTTAAAATAAAACATTCAAAAGATCAATAAGTTTTTATATCCAGTTTCAATATTTAAATTTAAAAAATTTCCAAAAATGGATTAATATATCTATAATTTATGTATTTTAACATTAATAATAAATTTAAAATATAATAATTATTTAAAAAAGTAAATTTTAACAACAATAATGTATTTTTCACTATTTGTCAATGAATGATACATATCAGAAAAATACATATAGTTTTCCCTAAGAAAACTTTTAAATTATAATTTTAAATAAGAATACTATTTTTTCATATAAAAATTATAATATTTTTAACCATTAGATTTAAAATGGCCTCTTTATTAAAAGGCAATAAAATTAGCATTTTGGAAAATGCTTCTTTTAGGAGAAAATTAGATATGTTATTATAAAATGACTAGGAAAATGATAATATGAATTTTAATCATATTTGTAATATAAATAATAATATTATAATGTAGATTATTATATACATAACCATTAATATATTATCTAGGATATATCTTTTAATAGAATATTGTTGTTTGGTAAGACTTGTTAATGCATATTGAAAAAATAGCTTACGAAATGTGGATACATTAACCATAGACCATGAATTGTATCAAAATATAATATAGTCAACCAAAAAATCATAATCCATTCAATAAAATACGGTAAATTATATTAGAAGAGATGAAACTTAAATAAAAATAACATTCAACATAGATTTCAATATAGATGAAAATATTCTAATAAAATCATTAGAAATTTTAGGGAAAAAATTATCTTTCATATTAAAACCTTTTATTTAATATTCATTAAATTATAAAATAAAAAAATATTGAAAATAAATTTTCTAACATTTAATTTAATATTAACAAAATTAATTCATTATAATGGTTTTAAAATCCACTCATTCCTTATAAGTTAAAAACATTCCAGTATTTTGGTTGAAAAAGTCATAAAATAACTTATTTGGAAAATGGAAATAACATTACATTACAAAAATTTATAATAATTAAAACATGGTTAAAAATATGTAAAAATTAGTAGTATAATTTTTAATATATTTTGGGAGACTTTTTTAAGAATCATGGAATTTGATTGTAATAATTTAAATGATTTCTTTGAATGATTCTTGAGGAAAATAATGTTTAAAAAATCTAGAGTTTCCAATATATCATTTAAATATTTTGTCTATAATACTCAAAATTAATGTAACTTATAATATAATTATAAAAATGATATTTAGGACATTAAATCTCAAATTATCATTATATATACCACAAAATAGAAATATGTGGTGAATAATATATATATCTCATATAAATAAAAGTGAGATGAGAAACCCCTTACCGTACGCTTCCTTTAGTGAAACATGTTTTAAACTCATTTATAATGGTTTTAAAAATTAAATTAACTTTTATAATAAACATATTCATATTTATGATGTCATATATATTCATCTAATATTATTTAACCACCCGTTTGTTGATAATATTTCATTATTACCCTATTTTCAAGTATTAACTTTTTCATTTTCCTATGCATGTAGTTTAATGTGTGTCTTATTTCATATGAATGTGAAGTATTTTATTTATATAAATAATTATAAAAATTTCATATATGTTTTATTTAATCATATTATAAATTCTTATAGTCATTCTTGAATGGTTAATATGGAAAATGAATCACATCGCAACACGGGGAGGATAGGTCATTCGTATGCTAGAATGACTGTATCATTTCTTTAGTGGTGAAACAGTTTGTAAGTGGATTTTATATGAATTTATCCATAACTAATATCATGTAAAATTGTATATAAATATCCATTATATCCATCACTTTATCCATCAAAATTATGTGGTGGGGGTAATACATTAAACCATAACGTTGACATAGTAGGCATATGTATGAACATGTGATGATTTTCTTCTTAGTTTGATAGATAATAGATTGAAAATGGTTGTTAAATAGTCATAATAATATAATATATTATATTATATACTATATTTATTAGTATATAGTGGAAACAATATAACAATATGATGTTAAAGGACTAATAATCATAAAAGAGTCAGTAAAGACAATTACCACTTATTTAGAGAGCCTCCTTTAGATAATAATCATGGATATGTTTGAAGCACATGTGTCTATTTATATTGAATCATTTTATTATCATTTATCCTTATCGTATTTTTATTCATTATCATGTTATTGATTAAATAGAATGTATTTTTAGTTATTTTACTTTCTTATTTGATTAGGACTTATTTACCCATGATAACTTTAGTTGTATATAATAATTAATGATATTCTTAGATAACTATTATTTTTTCATGTATCTATGATATAAATAAGGTATCTTTGAATGTGTTCAATGATACAAAATATTTACTTTCACATTTATTTTTACTTTTATGTTTCCAAAATGTAATATGATACTCAAATAAGTATCTATTTTATAATTATTACTAAACTATTAAATTCTTTAGGTTGTGATTACTTGTAACTAATTTCAATATAATAAAGTAACCATATAATATAGGATTCTAGTTTTGGGGTCATTAAATTTTTATCCATAAACATTTCTAATAAAATCTATAGTATATTAATAATAATTAATGATTTTATTGGATGATTTTTATCTGAAAATGTTCCCTACTGGATTGATTTTTTTATCCTTATTACCTTTTTTCTAAAAACTATGACGTGGGAGATATATTTGGATTATAAAACTACATTTTCTTTCTAATGTACGAGTTATATTTTTATATTTTTGTTTCAAGAAGGGGAGAACAAAAAATGGAATAATTAAGGATGTTTTCATCTAAAGAATATCGACTATTTACATTCATTTTAATTTTTCACTGTGTTTTTGTCTTTCAAAATGGAGTGATTATTCAGTCATTTAATCACTTTATTCTAATTGTTCTGAATATCGTGAAACACTTCAATTATTATTTCACCTAATTTTTTTAAAAAAAATCTTTGGTTTTTTTAGTATACGAAACTGATAAATAGATTAAAAAAAATAATGCTTTAAAAAATACAAATGGGCATATGATTTTTGAAAATCAAATTACCTAAAAAATTAGATAATAATAATATTTTAATGTTTTCATGTAAATATGGCATAAAAAATCATGAAATCCAGATCACATTCACTATTTTAACATAGATCTATAATGGTTATGATAAAACACATCAATAGACAAACTGTATGAAAAATTAACCTATAGATAATAAAGCTATTGTTGATGTAGTTACAACTAGCATTGAGTTTTTTAAAACTTGATGCATCATTTTTGGGGAAAAAGTAATAAAAAACTAAACTTTTACATTATAATATTAATTCAACCATAAGTTTCTACAATCCATTGGAGAAATGATGACTATTTTGAATCATTAAATTTTCAAATTTCAGAGAGTGCTTATAGTCATTGTAATTTTTCAATCTAATCTCTTTATCTAATACCGAACACTAGGATGTATTCATTATAAATATAATAGTGTTTATTGTTGTACTACTTTTTCTAATAATTAGCTTTTTGGGTTATTCATTTGAATTGGAATATAGAACAAAGATACTAGTCAAAGTATCTATTATACAGAGCAACAAGTTGTTGTCTTAGAAGTATTGACCTACTAGTCAAAGTAGTAGGAAAAATGAATTATAGGTTGTTTAAAAAAAAATTTATGATCTCAATAACTATGGGAATCCTGCGTCAGGAATTAATATCATAGATTTATGCATTGAGAAGTAAATATATTATTAAACTTTTAATGTCATGGAAACCATGGATCAAGTAAACAGATCAACCATTCATACTAGATCAATGTTTTGATTTTAATAACATCATTTTAAATGAGTATTTCATATACTAATAAATACATTATTTTTAGATTTAAAATTCCATTGTATTATTTCGTTAATTTTTATTTGTTTAGTTCAATAATTATTCATTTTAATATTAATACTTTAAATATATGATGATATAACTATTATTTTAATTATAGATAAAATATTAATTACATTATTTCCATCACATAAACTATTTTCCCCGAATATTATGTTAGATCATTAATTTAAAAAATATACCAAGAGACCTACTAAATAGGATGAAAAGTGTATGTTCTTTAAAACTAAAAATCACCCCTCTCTTGTGGTGTAATTTCCATGGTTTTATAATTGTACACACCCATAATCGATAGTAGTATTTCCCTTCTGATCATGTAAACTTGTATTTTGTTTGAGTTGAGTAGATTATAACTACATTAGGGAAGTTATCATTGGTTATGAAAAAATTCAGAATTCATACAGAACAAACCATTACCTCATATCATGATACTATGATGTTAGGCATCTTTTACTAGAATAACTAATCTATTTGTTGTTAAAAATGGATCAGGTCCACTAAAATTATATTTCAATATTTGGGGAGTAATGAAAAAGAAAATTCTATTATGTTTGTTTTCTATTTAAAGATATATTCCAATAAATGGTTTTCATTGATTGAAAAAATAATGAGGATAAGTAAAAGGAGGTAATGAATGTGATCTATTTTAGATATATATTCTTTGAAAAACATTTTTCTCTTGATAAATGATTTAAATTAGAAATTTAGTTTTCATATTTTGTAAAAATTGAAGGGAATATTATTTCGATGTATGAAGAAAACATTACAGTATTAGCATGCCATGTCACAAACTATATATATTGTCCAAAAAGAATGAATTATTATTTCATTTGCGGGATACAATCAATTATTTATATGTTGTTACACTCTCTATCATTTATAATATATTATGATTTAAGATCATGTTCTATTAATTTGGAGAAGTAATTCTCCATATCCTGTCCTTTTAAATGATATCAAGAGAAAAAGAGATAAATTGATCTCAATATAGTGGGAAATCTATAAAAAATTAAAAATAAAAAAGTATAATTTACAACATGTAATAATAATGCAATGAAATACCTTGGGATTTATTTAATTTGCATGGGTATTAGTTATATGTGTGGAGATATGGGACATATGCCTTATAAATGCTAGGTTAATAAAGTGGCCAATAATATCTAGTGGTTCAACTATAAAGAGATGGGGAACTATTTAAAATAATTCCCCAACTGTAAAGGTAGTTTTTCTCAAAATGGAATAATAAATCAAGGCTAATATTATTCAATTACCACCTCTGAGGTTTAAGACAAAATGAAATAATATCTTAAACCTTTATCATAAACTCAAAGTAATCTAGTTCTTCACAAGATTCTTGATCTATAAACACTTTTATATAATACTTGAATATAGAATAGTACTATTATTATGTAAAGAAATAATTTTCAATCAAGATAGTTAGTGACAATCTAGATACAGAAATAATAAGTTGTGTGGTCTTTCATTAATGAATAGTCATTCCCTCATTGGAAACATGGTTGTTATAGCTATGATTCGATTTGTATTAATTCTATTTTTAGTGATTAATTAGTTATTAGGAGTAAGGAATTAGTATATAAATTATAACATAATATATGATGAATTATTTATATTAATTTATTGTTAGTTATTCATCTTTATAATCAAAATTAAAAATAGATTAAAACACTTAATCAAAGGGAAAATTGTGTTTAAAATTCAAAAAATAACAAATTATTTATTTTTAAGCATATTAATTAAGTTCAATAAGATGAAAATCCTATTATTTAGAAAGTATTACTCAACTATGCTCATTTTTATACACATTTAAACATTTTTAAAGATGAATATATGTTTTCATAAGAAATATGATAATATTACTAGTTTGACCAATGATAGTGAGGTCAATATCTTAGTAAAAGTTATATCTTGGTCCATATCATAATCATAGATAAAATACTGAAATTACATAATTAAAAATGAATAAAAATATCAAGGAATAAGTTTCTATTATGTTGATAGAATATATCATTCCAAATTGTTAATTTTATTTATTAATTCATAAAATAAAATCCGAAACAATTTTCTTTTATTTTATAAATTTAAACAAAACATTCATACACTTATTTATCATAAAATTTGTTTTCTTTTAAATTTTTCATGTATATATTTTTCAGTTATTAACATTGATTATTAATAAAAAGGTATCCCATTTGTCTAGGAGAACTCCATCGCCTTTAGTGAGGTTGTGGGGCTTCAACTCATGAATGAATGATGAATAGGGACCAATATATACAGTTGACATACATTTTATTGTAATTATAATTTTAATCATTTTTATATGAACTTCTAATATATTTACATATATTATATTATTGGATATATACATTTTCTTTTAGTTTTAATTTCATTTCATCATAATAATTGAGTCTATATTATATAATTTATAACATATTATGAAATATGTTTTCAAATTCATAAGGTTATAATATAATGTATGTAATTAAATATAACATTATATTGAGAACATATGATAAATAATGAAACATATTTTTTTCTACAAAAAAAATACATTATAAATAATTTTTACTTACACTATATCCCATCAACATTCTAAATGGTTTTTATAAAATTTTACATACATATATAATTATTAAATAATTATCCTTTATAAAAACTTAACTAACATGTTTATAATAACATTATGAAATATATATTATATTTATTTTATAATTGGAATAATATTATATATAGTGTTTTATTATCAAAATGCAGTTTATGTGTTTTGTATATCGATTTTAGAATTATGTTATTCTAACTATATAAATTTAATTTTAATAATTGAAAGTCATTTTTCTATTCACCATTCAAAAATTACATTATGTTGAATTTTTTGGATTTTTCAAAAATAGTTGATTTTGTGTTTAATAATCAATAACCTTATTTTACAAATCATGTATTTTTTAAAACAATATCATGTTAAAATATTTTCGTGAAATTTTATGGAAAATTGTATAGAAAAAATATATTTTTTGGAAGAATTATAACTCATTGTAAAATAACATATTTATCTTAGAAATCTCTATTTCACATTTTAGAATTATAAGTGGGGTTTTTAGCCAAATAGATTATTTATTATTATTTTTTATTTTAAGTAATTTCAAGAAACAATCAATTTCAGTTCTATTTTAAATTCAAATTGGTATTATTATGTTTAATGTAATCCGTTTAATTCCTTATAAATATGTATTCTTATTTATTTATTTTTTTAAAATAATTTTTAAGAATTAAATTAAAAAAATTTTCTAAAATATGTTTTTATTGTATTTTAAAAATAATATTAAAATTATTTTTTAACATTTAAGAAAATTGAATAAAAAAATTATTATTTATTTCAGATCATAATTTCTTAATTTTTTAATGATTTTAATTTCAATTTTCATCATAATATATACAACAACGATGTAAATTTTGAACTTCATTAAGGGTTAAAAATTGTGTAACAATGGTTTTAATCAATGATATAAGGTATAAATTATAAAAAAATGTACATAAATTTAATTTATTTATTTATTTTAGACCATATACTTATTATCTTAAAATTTATGGCATTTTTGATCTATTTGACTTAAGAAATTTTGATTTTGTATAATAATGCTTCACGTATTTACTTGTTTTCCACCCACCTCACTTATAAAACTTCACCTCATATCCACTATTATTCAAAAAATTTGTGCACATTATATCAAAGAAAATATGAAAACATCCCTCTTAGCATCGCATTTTATTAAGATAGAGGTCCTTTTCTTACCAAAATAAAAAACCTAAAGAGCATAAATTGTAATCAAAAAGATATTTTCCATTGAATATGTATATATTCTTACAAAAGAATTCCAAGTTGAATACTTCTTAAACCTTATCCAAATCATCTTTACACATATTAAAATAAATACTTATGTATATTTACAATACATAATGTTTTTTATATTAATTTTATAACAATTTCCTATTTCTTTTCTATCCTATATTAAATTATAACATCATGTATGCATACGTATGGAATATCGTCTCTATGTAGTAATGGAATTAATTTTTCCTCCTCACATCCCATAAATTGTTATAAATATTTAATTGGTGATTACATATAATATTTATGAAAGAAAATTGATTCTATAAATATAATATATCAGCTATCTTCCTACCCTTCCATCGTTTTGAAAATGATAATGTCTCTCATTTGTATGTGTCAACAAACTTCTCCATAATGTTATGTGATTCGTTTTTCATTTCCCCTTTCATGTATTTTCGTAAAGATATATTTTTTGGATAAATTTGTTATTAATATTATGATTTTTATTTTATTGAATTAAATATTTATCTACATTAAATCATTTTCATCCATTACGAAAATGAAATCATCACACCTGCATACATATGGATGACACTCTATGAAATAATGTATTCATTTTTCATGACCATCTTTAAAGGATGGATATAGAAGTATATTAAATTTCTGAAAATTATTATTATAACTTATTTACAATTCTTTATATGTTGAATCTATGACCTAGTTTCTTGTATTTATACTGTATAACTAAAACATGTAAGGAAAAAATAACATTTTACGCTCAAATAACAATTTTAACAACAATTTTTTATTATAAATAAGAAATATGATATTATAAATGAATAGTATATAGTTACATAATTTAAAATATGGGTTTTATATAGATTTAAAATAAGATTAAATGTATTAGAAATGATATCAGTGAATGATCAACCTAGAAGAATTTTTAGTTAAGGGTTTTTTTAAAATATCATTATTATTTGGATTTTTTATGTTTACATTTCCATTTGGGCAATTATATTGTATTTCCCTATTAAAACACATATACTTTATTTTACGCTATTTATTTTAAGGTTTTTTAATTATTTTTTCTATTTTATTTCTTTAGAATTCAAATATACTAAAATAATATTTATTAGAACATCTGAACTTATTTATCTTCTTTTGTTTGGGAATCATTATCCTAAATTTCAATGTTATTCAAAAGAATTTGTAAGTTCATTTAGACATTTAAATAAATTATAAATTTATTTTTATTACATATTTGAATTTATTTATAAATTTTTTAAATGAATACTCTTCTAATTTTCTGTATAATCTATTTTCAAATTTTCATGAATGTGGGAATGTAATTTTTTTAACATTTACCACATGTTTTATTTATTCTTCCATCATAGCCATTATTTTTTATTATGATGCCCCTAAATGATTCCATGGTTTTCCAAAAATAATATAATAACCACCATACTGTGATTTTTTTAATTTTTTAAGAGTATGATAATTAATTTTTTTTTCTAATGTCTTTATAAACGTGTTTTTGGTCAATAAAAACATAAATTAAAGATTATTAGTTTTCCCTGAGGATATAACTTAAAAATTAAATTCTCCTATTTTAATATGGATGGATAAAAATAAAAATTTCTTATTTATTTACTTGATAAATTATTGACATTTCATATTCATGTTTTTCAATATGAATGTTTTTATTGAATATAAATTATATTATTATTCATTTTTTCCATATAATGAATACATTGAACTTAGTTATTGTCTCTCAAACCTTATATTACATGTCACACAAATTAATTGGTAGGTATAATGAAATAAATCATTTTGGGTTTTTTGGATATGCCTCTCTTATTTATAAATGATGTCTTGTCATTAGGCCTTGACAACAAGATTATGATGTCTGACATTATTAATTCAATCATTATAAAACATGTTATTGTTAACTATGTGATTATTTATATTGTCATGACATATATGTATGTATTACCCTTTCAGGATATTATTTATAATTAGTATTTTCTTATTGTTTATTTCTTCCATTTTATTCACGTTTTAATTTTGATATGGTGTCTTTCTCAATACACATTCTATTACTAAGCAGCACAGATTATCCTTTATTATCATTTTCTTTCCCTAGGGTACCCAAAGGGTAAACTTTAATGATTATAGATAAATAATAAAAGGAATAACAATGTTATATATAAAAATTTATGTTTTATTTCATGTTTTTGAATATATATGGAAAATCATGCATATATATAAAGTCCCTACACTACTAAAATATTTGATTATTTAGGATGAAATATCATATATCATATACCCATGTACTAAGGTATCCATTAACTATAGGTTACTTTTGTTTTGGCTATTACATAATTTTATGATTAACTAAATCTAGGTCATCTCATTAACAAATTTCTATGGATTATTAATTAATAAAATATTTTATACTTTTTTAATATGAGAAAAGTCATTAACACACAACTATCTCATGCTTTGTTATTTTATAATATTTTTTATCCTTATTAAAAATGACTTATAGAAAATAATTAAAGAAAAAAATAAAACCAGTTTATCTGGATGAACAATTTATAATATCGGTAATAATTAAGGATATTATGTAACCATGGATCATCAAGTTTCATAGAATATTGGGATATGATTATATTTCCTCCAATATAAAAATAAAGTATAATTTGACATCATCATTCCTAAAAGGACAGACCCTAGATTACTTATATGTGAAAACATATAACATTTCCCCACACTTTAAATATTTTTTATTTATAATAGATCATTTTCTAGGACATCTAATTTATATAGACCCACGCTATCTTGGATTATAGTATCCATATCTATTTATTAAATTTCGTAGTTCTTATGGTTTGTCCCTAAAATTATTAACAATGAAGATTTAACCACCATCATGTGATTATCCTTCATATTTCTCTCTTCTCATCCATATATTATTTAATTTGGTTATAATAGATTAATTCATTTTCCAACCATAGTATTCTCTTTTCACACTCATTATGCTTCTCTGTTATATTTTTACTTTGATTATACTAGATGTATATGGTCTTTTGATTCTTCCCATTATACTTGGCTTGTGTTTTCTCCCCTAAATATAGTTGATTTTTCATTTCTTAGTTCCCTATATTAAGTGATTTTTTTGGTATACACTTTATCTACACGATCCTAACACATATCTCTTTACCCCATCATTGATCAGGTGTAATTAACTGTATAGAATATTTGTGATTGTGATGGTGGGTGAATATTTTAGTCAAGATTGATTCCAACATCCTAGTGCCTTAGTGGGTTTTTATTCTTCTAGAATAGACATGAATTCATGTATTCATCTACTTCCTTATTTTCTGGAACAACCTTCAAAGACTCCAACTGAATTTATGATAATTTGATACATTGGTGGATTAGGTTTAAACTAGTTTTTGTGCATATTAGAAGATATTTTTTTTGGAATATTACCTTATCATAGGTTTGATTCCCTAGTCATATTTTTCTATATTAGTGTTTATAATGAGTGGTTGGTGTCTATGGAATACAATTCTAAGTATCTTATTTTCCCAATTTTCATCGCCTCCACCCAAAGAACTATATTATGATGTTTTAAACCATTATCAAAATTTTGTTGTACTTAATTATACCACCTACTCAAGGGATAGTGGTTGATTGTTGTATATAAAGGGGACTTATCTGAAATTGGTAGCACGAGTTTATGTGGTTATATCCATAAAAAAAGATGATGTCATGACTGGATCTTATATGTTTGGAAATTGTTTTATAGATAAAGACTACATTGGAGTTCTTGATCTCCATCAATATTAGTTTTCTATACATTAAATTTTATGGTGGTTACTAAATCCTCATGGATATGGTGTGTTGGTGATGTTTGTTTTCTCTTTTATTGATTTAGTTTAATGGTGTTTCATTTTCAAGTTACATCATCAGTTTCAATGTTGATGTTATATTCTCTATCTCCAACAACTATTTCATGTTTTTTCATTTTATGGTCTCAATTCTATTGGTGGTAGTTTAGAATATAGATCTTGGTGGTTCTAATAAAAATGTTTCCTGGCATATTTCATGATGGTGAGGTGGTTTTAGATGGATTTATTTCACATAAATGAGTGTTTTGGGGTATATTGAATGATTAAACCAGGGATGGACGATGTTGTTGTATGATGTTAATTTTATTTTGAGGAGACATTACATAATGCATGTTCTCTAGATCATATTGATTTATGTTATTGAATTTAGATATTAAGGCATTGAAATAGATGGCCTTAACTAACCTAAATTGGTATGTTTCATTGCCTCGATAGTCTACCACCTTGGTGCATGTGTTCTTTTAATCCATCTGGGTAGCCCCTTTTTACCTTTATAAAACTTATCTGGGTATATTATTATTTTATTCTTTATCATAACCCAGTTATAAATTTTAAATTTTTACCTGCTAAAATATAAAGTGATCATTTGTTATTACAATACAAAAAGAATTAGAGAGTGATTATATCTTTTATGTTATTGTTATTATATTCAAAAAATTTGTATTTATTGAGTTTTTTTGGATTAGTTATAAATTCTGTTACCATTGTCAATTTAAGGATGATGATAGTTTCCCCTACCATAATAGATCTTCATCTTTAAAAATAAGGTGTTTTATTGGACATTATTTCTATTTGGTTAATATAATCATATATATGTTATACCAATTTATAAATATAATGATAAATACTAGGATGATTCTGTGGTATTATCATTATATATGTTTTTTCATTCAATATTTATATATAGATACATAATAAAAACACTAGAAGGATTTATATATCTAGTGACTATTCTAAATAATTCAATCTAGTATTGAAATATTTTACTCTATCCTTTTTTATTTCATATAGTTATAGGGGGAATATTTTATTTATTTACACAATGTAAAACGAAATTGGTTGAAGAATTTTTGGGGGATACCCACTCAAATAGAAATTGATTTCACTATAAATATGATATGATTGATCAATATAACTATTTACAAATCTGTTGAGAATATATGAACTTGTATACCACTTATGGTTTATATTCCCCTAACATCATGAAATACTGGGAAGAAAAATGGTTGAGATTTGTTTATATGTTTCACATACCATTGAAAGTGTAGTATATGTGTTGGTTATATTTATTGGTGTAGGGGTTTATTCTATCCAATTTGGTTACTATTTATTTTATGGATAAACTATGTAATTATTATATTTAACAATCTCTAGTTAAATATTAATTACATCTTGAATCATTTTTTATGGTTCCATTCCTTTTTTAAATATATCTACAATGAGAAACCTAATATTTTAATTGAGGGTATACCAACTATAGAGGCTCTAATAATTATCTTTATTAATATTAATTTAATGGGGTTATGGCCTTAGGATAATTTTATGTATCTATGTATCCTTTTGGGTTCTGGAAACCTCGTTTTATAAATTCGAAATATAGGGCGTGATATGGATTTAGTTTGTAAATTATTTTTAATGTGTAAATTACCGCTAAGAAACTAAGAAATAATTTAATCAAATTTCCTTAATAATTTCATTAACTATATAAATTATTCATTTTAAAATTTTCCTTGAAATATATTTTTGGAGGGTAGGTGGAATAAGGTGATGTGATTTTACCATTTTCCAAACATTCATAGAGAATAATATAGGTAATAATGGTGGGAATTTAATTCTTTTGAATAGTGTTATATTGATTATATAAACATTGTAATTATATCTCATTCCAAATAAAATCATCATGGATTTATTATCCTCATTTGACTCCTTATAAATTTCATACTTTGAATCATTTATATGGCTAGTAGTTATAACACTTACTAATGCGAATCTTTTATAAAATATATCCTTTTCTAAAACTATATTGTTTTTTGTCTTTTTAATATATGAATAATCATGGAGGGTGTATTCATAGTAAAACTGAATTTAAAATATTACATAGGAACATATAGATCATTAACAATTAAGGAACTCTCAATTATCATTCTAATGGTCTGTACTAACACTTATAATGACTTCACATAAATTTTATTTATAAGAAAAATTATTCTAACCAACAAAAACATAAAACTAAATGTAATGGATATTATAGAATATATATATGGAGTTTACCATATCATTGTCTATACTAACTTTCTCAAAGAATATATTTCCATGATCCATGCACCATTTTAATTGAACAATGGTATTTGAAGAGATGGTGTGGTGAATATGCCTCAAAAACTATGGGATAAGATTCCCCTGTGATGTATATTTTATAGTGATAGATATTTATACTTATCACGTTTAAATTCCAATGAGTTTGTGATGATTTGTTTATAAATTTTAGGATTCATTTGCTTTTACTGATTCTATCTGATAGGATCTCGTCACGATTTATGGTCCTTCCTTTATGGGTGTTAAAAACCTCATATCCAACACATATTTTTTATTTCTAAAGGATTTTTTTGATTAATCTAGAAATGTATTGATCCTCTCAGCCATGTGTTTTGTGTGATTTTAAGATATTATGGTCTCATTGAACCAACTAACTAATAATTTCATACATAAAATTTAATGACTTATTCTTATAAATAAAAATTTTCAATGCCTTATTAGATTAAATTAATGATTCAAACAATATTTATCTCATGAATTTAACTTTTTAATAGATATGGGGAGAAACATATTGTGAAACAAAATACAACTAACATAAAATGTATATGTAAGTATAAGCATGCTTATTAATTCATTGAAGATCCCTACTCATATTCATAAAAATTTGTTGGATTTATGAAGCAAACTGAGATAAAAAAACATATTTTAAATTATTTTCATTAAAAAATCATTAAATTTACTAATTTTCTCACAACACATGAGAACCGTAAAGTATTAATATATTTATATAATAGAAATTTAAAACCATTGCTATGTTATTTTGAATAGTTAACCACAACATAATCACCCTTTCAAAAAATCCCTGATAGATAGTCATTTTCATACCATGGGTAAAAGAACTCAAATGATGGGGCCAAATCAAACACTAAGTAAGGAATAACCTATAAAAGGACCCTAAATGTTGATAAAAAAAATTGACAATACATTAATAGTAAGATTTATCTGAATAAAATGGAATATTAATCAATATTATTTGTCTGTAAGAATAAAATATATATATATATAACATCACATGAAGAAACTTTTACTATGGAATGAGAAAACAAAACCTGAAACATAAATCATGATCTAGAAAATAAAGGAAGAAAAGTGGAACATTCATAAACATAATATTTATTTTCTTTGTGAACCTAGATACCCCCCAAGATGTTTATAGATAAAATCGATAGCATATCTAAATTCAATAACAATCAATCTTTATAAACCTAGCTACATGATAACTTGTTCCCATATAAAATTATTAGTGGAGTTTAATTTCATCACACTCACCCTTTGTCAACTTATCTACTCTCTAAGTTATTCATATTGAAAATTTTTAGTATATATAAATTCCATCACAATCACCCATTATGAACCTAGAACCCAACTAACATTTTTAGATAACATTTATATCTCATGATATATATGTCTTCATCTAATTAATTGGTGAGGCATATAGGTGTCACTTCTTTCATAATCTATACATTTTTGACAAGAAAGTTATCACCAGATCATAAAATATACCATGAAAATAAAATATATTTTATATAAATTTAAATTGTAATCACAAAAGGAATAAAATCACAATTAATTAAATAATGATAACATGATATAATCAAAGAAAAATATATTATTATCGAATGTAATTTATTAACTCTCTAGGTAAATTGCATTCAATATTTATAATAGAGTATATGTTATTTAACCCATATAGATAAAGGATATACGATTAAAAAAATAACTATTCCTCACAGGTAGAAAAACACCCTTTTATCAATGGATTCAATGATAGGGAATTTATAACATAAAGGCATTGGATAAAAATTAAATTTATAAATTTAAATTGACTCAGAAGAAAAAACGAAGTGACATATCATTTCTCAAAAAGATATGTTTTTTATATAATGAATCTAGAGAAAGAAAATGGGTGGTCATATTGGAAATAAATCATCGATCATGTGTAAAATATTTCAATGAAAAACAGTTTAGTTAAAAGATTATTTAAAATAGTTTTAGAAAAAATCAATTTATAAAAAAAATATACTTGATTTTTTAAAAACATTAAATAAATATACTTTTTAAATATATAATAAAAATATATTTTCATTCCTAAACCATTAAAATATGTAGATATTTTTTCATATAAAAATATAAATGTTATTGGAATATGTGGTCACATAAAAAATGTTAAAAGAGATCGTTTTCAACATATTTTTAAAATGATAATGTTACATGTTACATTGAAAACTTATATTAAAACAATGAATAAAAAACATAAAAACCATTTAACTTTTAAAAATATAGTCCAATAAATTAGTCGTTAACAAAATCAGAAGGTTTATGAAATTAAACATCGTGTGGAAAATATAATTGAAATTACTTTTTTGGAAAATCCACATCCTAAAAAGAGTATTGGATTTTTATTTTTTAATTGGGTATAGTTAATTATTTGAATTGAAAAAAAATTATCAAAATTATATTTCCTAACTACAGAGAAGAAAAATTATGGTAATGAAAAATATTTACGTGAAATAAATTTCCAATTAATATATGGAGGTTCGTTCTTGGTGACTTTAAACTTCTAGGTGAGAGAAAAAATAAAGTCGTAATATTTAAATAAATTGAGAGACAATCCATCAAAAAATGTTAAAATAAAGAAATATAATGGAATTAGGATACATAATTATAATGGGAATTTATTTTCACCCTAAAAAATACAATATTCTTTATAACATAATAATGTCATAAGGAATTAAAATTACGCATAAAGAACCACTTATAAATTCAGGGGAATTTAACTCATAACCTCTTGAAATGGTGAGAGATTAAAATATTATTTCAATTAAAATGAATAAATGATATTTCCTGATATATATATCAATTATGAATTTTATATAATAATTAATTAAAATAGGTAAATAATAAAAAAACATAACTCCAATAGAGGAGTTAGAGATGAAAAATCATACCCTCTATTTCTAAAAACTAATATTTTCTCTAACAACCTAAATAATGAACATAACCAACATAAGTACATAATAAATAAGTGATTAATATTTCTTACCCTTTGTAAATATTATTTATAATGCTTCATTATGCATATATTAATTAGATAATTTTATTTTCACTTATGGATGTTAGAACATTTCTTTATGTATATTATTTAAATTTAAAATTAACACGATTTTTTCTTAATAAGTGGTTTCAAGTTTATAATTCCATCATTATTAATGGTTTAATATTAATATTTTCAAATATTTACTTAATTATTAGTTTAATTATGTGTAAAACATTAATACATATTTTGAAAAGGGGAGAAATATAAACTATTTTTGATAATCATAATGTTCAAAAGGTTATATGTTAATAAATATTTATAATTCACTAATGCAGAAAACGTTTTTTACGTCGGTTATTTTTTATTTTTTACGTCGGTTTCTAGCCGACGTTAATACGTTCGACGTTATAAATAAGGTTTTTGACATCGGTTATTTAAAAACCGACGTCAAAAACATAAAATCGTGATGTTTATCATGTCGGTTATTTTAGAACCGACATGATAAAGAAAATAGGGAGGGTTTATCAGGTCGGTTATTTAACAACCGATGTGATAGAAGGCCTGGAAAATGCTTTATCACGTCTGTTATTAAAAAACCGACGTGAGAAAAGGACGATAAACCGGGGGGAGGGGGGTTTATCATGTCGGTTCTATAAGAACCGACGTGCTAAACCGGGGTGAGCGTGGTTTATCATGTCGGTTCCTATAAAACCGATGTGAAAAACCTGGGGAGGGGGGTTTATCACGTCGGTTATTATATAAGCGACGTGGTAAACCAGCGGGAGGCGGTTTATCACATCGGTTATTGAATAACCAACGTGATAAACCATTGTCCCGGCCTTTTATCACGTCGGTTCCTATAAAACCGACGTAAAAAACCGAGGGAGGGGGTTTATCACGTCGGTTATTATATCAACGATGTGATAAACCGGTGGGAGGCAGTTTATCACGTCGGTTATTGAATAACTGACGTGATAAACCATTGTCCAAACCTTTTATCACGTCGGTTATTGAATAACCGACATGATAAACTATTCTACAGGCCTTTTATCACGTCGGTTTGTAAATAACTGACATGATAAACCATTCTCCAGGCCTTTTCTCACGTCGGTTATTAAATAATCGATGTGATAAATCATTCTCCAGGAATTTTATGACTTCGGTTATTAAATAAACGACGTTATAAACCATTCTCCAGGCCTTTTATAACATCGGTTATTAAATAACCGACGTGATAAACCATTTTCCAGGCATTTTATCACGTCGGTTATTAAATAACCGACGTGATAAACCCAAATTTTGTTACATGAATGCAGTCATCTTCTCTCCACCAGAATCAATCAGAAAACAAATCAAGAAATTTTACCACAAAAACAGAAGTAGATCAAAATTAAGCATGTATATTGATAACATATAAAACTTACCCCCAAGACAGCCCCTACCCTCATTTATACCCCATGGACAGCCCTCCCCCACCCCGTTGGAGCCCTCACCCTCATGTATACCCCCTGGACAGCCCTCCCTCACCCCATTGGAGCTCCCACCCTCATGTATACCCATTTGGACAACCCTCCCCCACCCCATTGGAGCCCCCACCACACTCCTGGAATGCCCCCCGACCCCCGGACACCCCCAAACATGCCTCGACAACCCCCCACCCGCCTGAACAGCACCCCCTCACCCCCTCACCCCACTTGACAGCCCCCACCACACCCCTGGACAGCCCCAAATACCCCTAGACAACCCCCCCCCCCCCCCACCCACCCATGGACAGCACTCCCACACCCCTGGACCGCCTTCCCACACCCCTGGACAGCCCTTCCACCCCTAGGACTGTCCCCCCACCCCACCGGACAGCTCTCCCAGATAGTTGGACACCCCCCAACCCCACTGAACACACCCCCACACCCTTGGAACACCTCCTCCACAGACCCAAATCTATACTAGAAAAACCATAAAAAGTAGACCAAAACAAGAAGTAGTGTAAAATTAAACATTCACTTATTTTACATTCAAAACTTACACTATCAACTTCAAAAAAAACTAAATCCAACCTAAACAACTACCAAATAAACAATTACAATGACAACATTCAAAATTACATTTTATATTACAAACAACTAAAATTCAATCAAACCTGTAAAATAATTTGACCACTCCACCTGTATGTGTTTGATGTCTTCAGCAGTATAGGGTTGAGGGTCATCAAAAAGCTACAAATGAAAAAGACGGTAGTTAACATGTATAATGAATAAATCACATTTAAATATTATGGAAAAGTTTAAGAGGAAATCGTACCAGGTCAAAATTCACAACATTCCCAGTTGTTATTATTTCATACATAAATCTTAACATATAATATATGCATTCGATGATTCCTTGTTGTTCATGACAATTCTGTTTGAATGAGTGTAAATTTAATATATAATTTTTATGTATTAAACTAAAAAGTACAAATTATAAATGGAAATTTACCTTTTCATTTACATATTTGATCTTTTCATTTCTTTTCTTTGTGTTTTTTCGAAAGTGGGCCCATGCACTGTTAGAAAATAATACGAATGGGGTAAATTTAAAATTCATTATAATATAAAACACTATTGATAAATTGAAACTTACTTTTCCAATATATTCATAAAACTTTCCTGCACATCATCATGAACAGAGCATATCCAATAAAGAGCTTTCTCCCTTGGGCAAAAAACCCCTAACATACAATGATCACTGATAAAAGGAAATTTAATGTTAGTGGTTTTTTATGTTAAAAGATAATTAACTCTTTGAGAGTAATGTGTTTCATACCTCTCACAAAAAGTCATCATCCAACATTGGGTGTTTATATTCTTTTCAAATCTTTTAGCAATATAAACCATTCTTCGTTCCTCATTCAATGCACATGCTTCAGGGGAAATCAATTGTGGGTCCTTGAATCCATATACTTCTGTCAGCTCATTCCTCTCACAAATTTTATAAAGATACCTAATACAAAACATACATAAGTATACATTTTTAATAAATATAACGCAAGGAAAAGGTGTTAAGACTTACATGGAAAAAAATTTCACCACGTTGATGCTCAACTTATCTCCAGTAACAAGCTCCATGATATCAGTTTTTATAATCCCCACACTTATTTCACGTCCACAAACATGAGATTCTATTGGAAACTCATAAAAACCCAACAATAAATGTGAATATCTTAACAATCTGTCAAGACCACTGGAATCTGTATCTGATGTCATAGCATGTTGTCTTTGTTGTTGTCTATACAGTATTTCTTTACCTTTGAAGTATTCCTATGAAAAAAATTAAAAAATATAGTATTTTTCAAATGATAAAACAACTTTAACAAAATAAAATAAAATAAAAGATATAACATTCATACCTCTATGGTAATGAGTCAAAGAAGTCTGGATGGCCAAAATAAAAAATGGCTGATACTCTGCCCAACTGTCGCCACCTCATCTGTAGGTATTGGTACCCTAGCTGGTCTATCTATAATATCATATACAGTGACCCTCTGATTCTATACCTTTAATTGTTGATGATCAACTGTATCTCCTATACAATATACCAACATGTATGCTACTATATGATGGTGAGAATCATCAACATACAACTCGCAATATGTACGAAGCTGCGGCGAAGGCGTAGGATATAAAATGTGGTCCGCAGGCTGAGGTGGGGGAGTGGGAGCTACTGGCGGAGGTGGAGGATAAATAATGGGGTCTACAGGGGGAGGTGGAGGAGTGAGATCTGCAGTCTGAAATTGTCTTTGCATTTATGAAAACATTGACTACACTGACTCTCTAATCTCTTCCTCCATCATCGCATTAATATTTTGAACTTCAGCCTCCAAGGATTCTATTTTTTTTATAAACCCCATCAATGTTAGAAGTTGAAGAACGTGGCAACACTTTTCTTACCGATACACCTGCCGGATATCCTCTTACATGACCAGGATGTTTGGGCCTTCCCAATGCTATAGATAAAATATCTTCCATCCCAGTAGTTGTAAATGTCCCCTCTGAACTCTTCTCCTCAAGATATTCATGTATTAATTAATTGAACATTTCGGTAATGATTGAAACTATATGAAGAAAAAAGTTAACTTAAATAAATTAAATAGATATCTTACAATCCTCTTAGCTACGATTCTCGATTCTTATAAAAGATATTTCCCTTTTTTTCCCTTCTGAGCTCTCTTCCATTTTTCATGTCTAGATGGAGGGGATGGAGGGGCCACCTCTCCAGAGCTTGAGGACTAAACTCTTAGTTGTTGAAATTTTTCAGCCATCATTTGTTCTTCCGATAATGAATACCCTCTCCAAGATAATCTATGAGGGTATACATTTTTAGATTGGATCTCCTGATGAGCTTTCCTTGTTTGTTGTAATTTAAGAATAAGAAATCATTAACAATTAAATCATTAATAAAATCATTTATATAAGGAAGTTTATAAATTTTTACATTTCCCTTACCAGAAATGACTCTTTTTTTCTACTTTCAAAAAACTGTCTCCATGTGTCTTCATCTATAAAAGGATATATACGACATGGATTGTCATGACTCCTATGACCATAAATGAAATCAGATGAGAGGGTTGATTTGAAATCCCTCCATCTCCTGGCAGCCAACGATAAGCATTTCTTCCTGACTCCTCCAGTGTTAGGAATATCAAATGTCATCTGATAAAGAAGAGGTTAAACATATTATACATACTAGAATCATTAAAAGAATGTTCAAACAATGACAAAAGATCTTACCAAAATCCTCTCCCACAACTGAGAGATAATCACTTTATCCACACCTCTCTAATCATCATACATAATGCTTACTTTGGTATTATCCTGAGTTGCAAAAAAAACTCTTAAAATCATTGGCATTCGGACCTCTAGGAATATCATCATCATCAAACTCAACGACTATCCTCTATTCCAGCATACTGGCAAGTGATAATTTTGGTAAACGTGTGCACCCACATTTATCAACCTTTGAACTCTTTGTCATAATAGGATCATGTGAATGTTCATCCCCAGAGGTATTACCAGCAATATGCTCTTCTCCAGAATCATGTGGTTGATCATCTGAATGATCTGTCATTATCCATCGAATCAAAAAAACAAACGTCAGTTCACAAATATAAAAATTCAAATATTTTAATACTACTATAATCAGAAAATAGAAAAGTGTACTAAGTTACATAATAGTAAACATTGGTAATATAGTAAGCATGTTAAACAATGGTAAAGATGGCAAAGATGGTCAAGATAGTCAAGATGGTAAAAATGGTAAAAATGGTAAACCTGGTAAACATTGTAAACTTGGTAAAGTAATTGTCAGTGAACAAAAATAAGCATTTTAAAATTCATGTAATGGATATAAACATGATAAAGTAAACTAAACAAAATTAAAACAAACAAAAACATATACTTATTTTATTTTAAAACATGTTTTAATAAATAAAAAACATAAAATAACTAACATTTATGGAAAAAATAAATGTAAACAAGAAATAAACATATGTTACGTGTAATTTTAGGAATGTATAGATGGATTGTTTTCCCAAATTCCTTCGTTGTGATCTTTCCTTATGGCACAAACTATGTCTTCAACATGATCATCATTATGTTCTGTTAATATTTCCATGGAAGTAGGGATCTCACATAAATCAGCATATTCATAAAGTTTATCCTCACCAACCTATTGTTTTTTCCCTTGTAAAACAATAGCCCACTGCATATCTGATTGATCTACTACATAGAAAATTTGTTTTGCATGTGTTGCCATTATAAAAGAATCAGTTGTGTCTTCCAATCTATTCAGATTAACAAGTTTCATTCCAAATTCATCGTGTCTGACACTGTTTTTACTGTTAAACCATTTACAGTTAAAAACAGGAACTTTAATTTTAATGTAATCAACCTCCCATATGTCTTCAATCACTCCATAATATGCACTTGATGCAGAAATTGGGTTTTTGACCTTAGCACTCAAAAAATGCATTGCTTCGGCAAACACCAATACACCACTATTCTGAACTGCACTTCTGTTGTCCTGAGCTTTTGTATGAAATGCATAGCCATTAATGTCATAACCGGACCATGTTATCACATTTAAACATGGACCACCCACTATCCATTTTAATGTCTCTGATACATCTGATCTACCAAGCAAAGTCTTTTTAATCCATGGAAAAAAAAATTTGTTGTGCTCATTCAAAATCCACATTTCTTTCTTCTTTGGATGACATTGTTTCAACTCATTAATATGCAATGTGATATACGGTTGAGCATCATCTATGTTATTCAAGATGTATGATTCTAACTTCTCCATCTATTCAGCTGACAATGATTTTACTTTCAAGTCGTGAATCCCCTTTCCATCATTATTAACTCGCTCATGGCAAGATGGAGGCAAACCTATGTGTTGCGTCGCAGCCAAGTAGCTCGTACAAAACTCTGCTACCTCCTCAGAAATATACTTTTCAATAATGGAGGCCTCAGGTCGATATATATTTTTAACATACCCCTTTAATATTTTCATATACCTTTCCAAAGGATACATCCAACTAAGATATACAGGTCCACAAAGCTTTATTTCTCAAACTAGATGAATCATTAAATGCACCATTATATTTTAAAAAGTTGGAGGAAAATACATTTCCAATTGACAAAGTATAAAAATTGCATGCTTTTCCAAAATGTTCAAAGCATTCACATCAATCATCTTGTTACAAATTGAATTGCAAAAAAAACACAACTTCATTATAGTCTTTCTGACATGAATGGGAAATATTCCACGCAATGCAACTGGTAGAATTTGTTGCATCATGACGTGACAATCATGTGATTTCATACCTATCAACTTCAAGTCCTTCAATGAGAAAATTTTTTTACATTAGAAGAATAACTTTAAGGCACTTTGGTATCATGAAGACACTGACAGAAACAAATTTTATCCCTCTTCGATAATGTATGACAAGCTGGGGGAAGAAATGTTCATCTTCCTTTAGGAGTGGGAGCTAACTCCAAACGTATTCGCATTGATAGTAAGTCTAATCTTTCATTCAACCCATCTTTAGTCTTTCCTTTAATATCTAACAAAGTTCCAATCAAAGAATCACAGATATTCTTCTCAACGTGCATGACATCAATATTATGTTTAACTTTATGATACCTCCAATATGGTAGCTCAAACAAATTGACCTTTTATTCCAAATATGTCTATCATTACCATATTTCTGTGTCTTTCCCAATGTCACGTCAAGGTTTTTCACCCTCTCAAAATACAGATCAGGGGATAAAGGTTTTGGAGCAGTATCAAATTCTTGTGAGCCATTGAATGCCTTTTTTAGTCTTCTATAAGGGTGTTCCATAGGCAAAAACTTTCGATGACCCATGTACATTGTTTTCCTCCCATGATGCAATTGACAATATGACGTCTCTTGTTCACAAATTGGACATGCTTTATGCCCTTTAACACTGTATCCAGACAAATTTCCATACATTGGGAATTCATTTATAGTGAATAGAAGCACATCATGCAGTTGAAAATATTCCATTTTATAAGAATCATACACCCTAATACCATCAGCCCATAATAGTTTCAAATCATCAATCAACGGTGACAAGTAAACATCAATATCATTACCAAGTTGCTTTGGACCAGAGATCATTGTACTCAACCTGACATATTTGCACTTCATACAAACTTTAGGAGAGTGGTTGTAAATTACCAATAAAACTGGCCATGAACTATGTGTGCTACTGAGGGTTCGGTATGGATTCATTCCATATGTGCACAACCCTATTCTGAGATTTCTTATTTCATTTCCAAATGTAGAATACTGCACATCAATTTTCTTCCCTTGTGGACAATCAGCTAGATGATGTATTTTTCCATCACATACCCGCTCTTCAGCATGCCATCTTAACCTTTTTTCATCATGTGAATTATCAAATAAACGTTTGAAACGATTAATTATAGGAAGATACCAAAATACCTTTGAAGGGAGCATTGTAATCTCTACATCAGCCTGTGATTTTTCTTTCACCTTATACCGTGATGTCCCACATTTAGGACACTCTGACAAAAATTCATATTCCTTCCTATATATAATGCAGTCATTTGGATAGGCATGTATTTTCTTGTATCCCAATCCCATCGGGCATAATATTTTCTTGGCTTTGTAATGTGAATCTGGAAGATCATTATCTTTTGAAAAAATGTCTTTCATTAATTGTAGCAGCTCTGTAAAACTTCTATCACTCCATCCATGCTTCTCCTTCATGTTAATCAATCTTAACACCACCGACAAAACCGTAAAATCTTTACAACCAGGATATAATGGTTTTTCAGCATCACTATATAGACGCACAACTGTCGGTTCTATCTCAATTTGTTCTGCTACAATATCGCAAATCATTTCTTCAATTCCATCAGAGTTACCATCTTGTGAATCATCATCATCAGTGACATTCCATCCAGTTTCCCCATGCCAAATCCAAGGGCTATAACTCTGATTAAAACCATGACAAATCAGATGATCTTTTATCTCTCTACTTTTCAACTTCTTCATATTCAAACATTTTAGGCATGGACATAAAAATATGTCACTACTTGGAACATTTCGTTTTGAAAATTCCAAAAAGGAATCAACACCTTCCTCAAATTCATTTCTAATTAGATGTGTCGTAATCCAACATCGACTCATTATTACCTATAACAAATATCAACAAAAAATATATATTTTTAAGATAAGAAAAATAAATGTTTATATGAAAAAAATCATAATTTGAATGTAAAACAATTTAAAATATAAAACAAATCTATAGGTATTTAAAAAAATATGCTTGAATATTATTTTTAAAACAAAATCTAGTTAGATATAACTGTTTTAAATTTCATTGAATCAAATAAAACCATAACGCCTACATAGTTTAATAATGTTGATTGCAGTTTTGATGTTTTAATATATTAGATAAACTACCTATTTAAGATGTTATTAATGGTTTCTGTAGACCCTAAATCCATTTGGTAAATATTTTCACACAATTATAAAAATCAATGGAAGTGTTTTTTGGAGGAATATGTTCAATCATTTGATTTTGATGTCCCATATTCTATAACAAAAGGCAATGTGGATACCAAATCCCTTAGTTTGGTTTTTTATTCTCAAAGGGTTTGTGATGAAAAAGAAGAGTATAAGTTGATGTATATGATAAATAAAATACAACTATATTTTATTTATTGTTATGATAGAATGAATTCATACCATATCATTTAGTATCTACTCCCACCAAAATTAACCTTCCCCAGTTCAAAATGAATAAATTTAGATAATTATGCATGAATCCCTCCTTTAATACATCATGGTTTATTGATTAGCACCGATTATATTTAAACCAAATACATTAGAGGAAATTACTACTATATATGTTTACATAATAAGATATATGAATAGATGAATCACTAAAAACAAACAATAAATAAAATAATTATTCAAAATACATGTATTGTTGTACATAAACCAAAAATAATATTATTAGTACTAAAAGTAAAATTAGGAAGAAACAATAAATTCTATATACTCATGAAAGTTACTCCACAACACATCCATGCTACTAACATCTATAAAAAACTACAAATTCCTTTTAAAAATCAACAAAATTGTTTATATTTATGTATGGTGGGCATAACATCTATACATAGTAAGATCCTCCCTAAAACATCTCATGAAAATGTTGAGGAAGCAAACTAAATCCCTATGAAAAAAGGAATCTAAATCATCACCTAAACATGGAAAAATAGTTTCATATACTCACTATTGATCACTCACAAAATAATTCATTTAAATAATCCTTTTCTTATAAAAAATTATATATATATATATATTTTAAAATTAAGGTTCTCGGATACCACTTCTCCACTAGTTTTCCTCTCACACCCCAATGTTAATGTCATGGTCTCACCCCGCCCATAAATAATTCTACACCATGTGAAATTGTATCACTTCCATTAGTGAATCATATTTTTCTTAGATTATCTCATCACCATCTTATCAAAATAGTAATGAGGTGTATATTTGGAAACCACTACATCTTGTTTACATTAAATGTACAAAAATCGCAAAACATAATTATAGACTATCTGTGAAAAAAAACGAACGAAATAAATTCATGGAAGGCTTACATGAGTGTTGCAAGTTGAGATGATAGATCTGATAGGAGTAAATAAGATAAACAATGAAGCCAAAATGAGTTTAACGCAGGTCGATCGACGAGCCGATTAGGGTTTACCGCGTGAGAGAGACGAGCCGGCGGACTGTCAATCGAAAAATCGTAAATGACATTCCAAGGGGCTTTAATTTTTTAAAAGTTTTATAAAGTAGGTTATTGTATAACCGATGTTATAAACTATTTTTTAAATTTATAACGTCGGTTATTTTAAAACCGACGTAAAAAAACTCATGCGCTTTGGTTTTTTACATCGGTTATTCTATAACCGACATAAAAAATGAGATATATATGGGTTTTTTACGTCAGTTATAAAATAACCGACGTAAAAAACCCCCATGTGATTTGGTTTTTTACGTTGGTTATTTTATAACCGACATAAAAAACGCGTACATATCTCATTTTTTACGTCGGTTATAAGATAACCGGCGTTAAAAACCCCCCGGGCATAGGTTTTTTACGTCGGTTATAAGATAACCGACGTAAAAACCGAACAGGCGTGATTTTTAATGTCGGTTATTAAATAACTGACGTTAAAAATATACTCGCCGCATTTTGTTACATCGGTTATTTTATAACCGACGTAAAAAACCATGTTTCACAGATTATCAAGTCGGTTATTTATAACCGACGTAAAAAATGGTGACATAAATAACATTTTCTGCACTAGTGATTTTTGATACATAGTTCTATAGTGGATAATAAATTGTATATTTATTAACATTTAATAATATTACCATTATCATTTAAACTATATTCATTTAGGATATAAATATTATAACATCATTTAGGTAGTTAGTAAAAATGACCAAAACAACAAAACATTATAATATTATCATGTCTAAGGGAATGAATTTTGGTAATGATGATATAAAAAATTAATAATATGAAAATTATAATTCTTATCATATATACTTAGTAAATAAATTCATAAAACTACCAAATATTTTTAGCACTACTAAATTAATGTTCTTTGTGGAGCTGGTAGTCTGTATATTGCCACAATTATTTATCCAATTTATCAATTAATTTACGAGAATAGATTATATAGTAAATGATAATATATGGATTATATTTGTGACATATAATTCATATTTATTCGTAAAATCCACCCTTGATACCATCCTTGGGAGACAAGGAGAAAAAGAAACAACATCACTTCGTAAAGGCAGTAATTCACAAATACAGACAATGGATGTTATTTCGATTTCATAGTAGATTGTATCGATTGAATAATTGTTGAAAAATAAATATAATAACATTAAAATATACTAATAATACATATTTAATTATGTTAATGATGATTTAAAATGTTACGATAGTAATAACTAATAAGTAATCACTAAGAATTAGTGGATCGTCACATTGGGTAATTGAATTTGTTTGAGAAATTACCCTTTGAAATGAAGGTATTTTGATTAATAATAGTGATAAAATGATTTTTCTGGGAGATAAATATGTCTAAGGAGAAATGTAACATATTTTTAAGGATTAATTCAAATGAAACGTGAGTCCCAATGTGGTATAGATATTTTATTTTTATCTATTAAGACATGGATAATTTTGGAAATAACCATTATATTTTCAATAATGTAATATTATTAGTCAAATATAAATTGAATTATATTGGATAAAATTATAGTGAAAAGTTTTTTTTGGTTAAAAATCAATTCAACCACTAATTTTGAATAAAAAATTTTAGTTTCAAGTATTTTTATTTTAACTTTTTCTTACTTTTACCCAAATAAATTTTACCCGAGTAATAAATTTCTAAAAATATTAAATGATTTCAATGAAACATATTATATAATTTTAACCACTTTAAACATTTTAAATTCATGTTATTTTATAATTTTTGAAAATAAATTTAAAAAATTTGAAAAGTTTTGTTTAAAATGATCACACTTAATCATGTAAAAAGATATTTAAATAAATAATGATTTCCATCTTTAAATCCATATATAAGGTAAAATTATATTTATTGGTTATTTTAATGTCATAAGTTATATTATTATAAATAAAATTAAATTTATTCATATTTCATGGTAATTAGAAAATGAATCGCACTTTAAAAATATTGGATTTATTAAAAATATTAAAAATATTTTTTATTAATGTAAAATATTAATTTTGTCCAAAAATGTGGGACATTGTTATTTTATGTTCAATGGATATTTTAAAAATGAATAATGTAACAAATTTATTTCATATTTGATAAAATAAAAAATTAATATTCTGGTCCAGGATTATATAATGATAGAATGACTAAAGTCATAACATTTATAAAAAATGTATTATTAAACTAAAAGTCGTGATTTAAAAGAAAAAGGTAATAAACTAATAGTAAATAAATTTTTATGTTATGAATTTAAAAAATTCCCTTATCAAATTTACAATTGAATTTTCTTCAAAAAATTAAATAAATGATATAATTAAATGAATTTGATTAAAAATAACATATTTTTATACTATATCATGTTAATTATTTAACTTCTAAAGGTAATAAAATTTAATGGATTAGTATCATAGTGTATTTTTTAGAAATATTTTAAAGGAAATATTGTGGTTTTTTATATTTTGTGTTCTTTGTATCATATGTTATTGAACCGGACATTAGTTTGATATGGTCTATAATTTTTTGTTTTTACATTATAACCCCTCCGCCCTAATTAATTGAGTCCCCATAATCCCAATTTTTTATTAATAATCATTATAACTATGGAAATTATCAAACAATATACCACATCTAATATGATATTTATCATATGATATTATTCTATATCAATATACGTATCTTCCATCTAATAACATAATATTTTTATACCCTAACCATGCATTCTAAAGAGTATAACTTTTCCAAATACTATCTAAGTTTCACCATCATAAAATAATCAGGAAATCAAATATTAATCCAAAAATAGATTTTATTGTTATTCCTAAAATGATATTACTCACTAGTTTATAAAATAACACAATAGTACATAGTCCCAATAATATTGGAAACATCACAATAAATATCATTAATTTGAAATCATCAAAATGATATTGATAATACAAAACATTTATTTTGAAAACCACTTAATCTTTTATTATCCCGACATCAAACACATACTGAACCAAAAAATTATCCATCCATCCAACATGTGTTCTTCAATAGTTATATCATAAAATATGGATTTTATATTAAATCACATATCAGGGAATGATATTATTTAATAAGTGTTACACCATTTAAATTAAAATAATTAGTAAAAATCCAAATATATTTAATATAATCCTCGATAACATTCTGAATACCATAAAATATCAATCCTAAATGAAAATAGTTAAAAACATAAAGATTTAATTTGTATTAAGATATTATCCTTAGAGCCATAGGTAATAAAAAGAGACCCAATTTTTTTATCATATACTATGAAATAATAATTTAATTATGCTCCTGTGTATGTTTATACGACATAGGGGTTTCTGATATGTACCATCGTCAACATCATTTTTTTGATTTTTTTTTCTATTATAATATAAAAGAAAAATGGGTTTCAAAATATCCAAAATATAAATATAATAACCTAAATAAATATATTAATTCTCTAATGACACCTTTTTTTAAACATATGATCCTTTTTGATGAACCTATGACTCACTTCATTCAATCGATAGTGTTCCATATTAATTTTCCTAATAATTTTTCAACATATTTGTTATGATATAATAAAATCCTTTATAATTGTTCCTAAATAACATGTCAATTAACCAATGAATATCTCTAAGAGTGTCAAGATCGGTTTATAATAAGGACATTGTGTCATTAACTAGGATAAAATTGACTTAACACACAACACATCCACATTAGGGTTATTATCCATGGGTGCATATATAATATAACCACATAAACTTTCCAGTATGAAAATATGGAATTAATTTATAGGAATACTTCATAATTAATACTTCCCCAAACATTATAATGTTTTCCCATTCATAATATTATATAAAAGGTTTTTAATATGGTTCTTATAAACCAAATCCCATTAAAACTAGTGTAACATCATGTTACCATATTTCATGTATTTTTTAGATTTTTCTATAATCCCATTTTTTGGGTGTTTTCCTTTGTTGTTTAAGAATATTTTCATGATTTCTATAATTTTGGGTTTAATTTGTGGTTTTACAGGTAGTAACATAGTGGTTGATAAGGGATTCATCATGGAGTGGAAAGGGGTTCACTATAGGTGATTCTACATTGGTTTAGAATATTGATGGATGAGTTTTGTTGGTCTTCCATTTTAAGGGGTAGCCTCACCATGAATAGATTGATGCACCATAACCGACTTCTTATTGATTGGGGTACTGGTAAACTCACTTTTTTCAAAGAGGTGGTTTTGCATCTCTTCCATTTTAGGGGTAGCTACGAAATCATATGTAGGATATTTCAATGTCTTTCCTAATATAATAAGATCTGTTCAAGGTATCAACTATTGATTTATGAGGCCATTTTGATGTGGCTACTTCGGTGTGCTCTCATATATTATGTTATGGTATGGGTAATTTTTACCCATTTCTACACCATAGTCCTTGGTGGATATGGAATAGTCATTGTTTTATAATATATATAATATTAAACCACAGTATATTATTCCCACCTCATTATTTTTTGGCTCTAACACAAAACATTTGTTTTTTGGAGCCTCTAAAGAGGAATTTGGCTCCTCCAACCTCTCTTATTCTCATATTGATGTACCTATGGAAGTGATTTATCCCTATAAGTTAAGTGTATCACACTTTATGGGGGAATATTGTCTTCTCTGCTCTCCCACTTTTAGTGTGATGAATAAAAATGTTTTGATATACTGGATATTTTTTTTGTTTTGATTATAGGTATTTCCTCTTGATCTTTATCACCTTCAACTCTTTATTGGTGTTCTCATTTATTATGTTTGGTTGATTGATCATGTCATAAATTTTAGGTTCCGTAATAAAATTACATAAATATGAAACCCGTATTGTTTAATTAATTATAATATTTATATATTGATTTATGATGCATGATTTAATTTTTTTTTATAAAATCATGTTTTTTATAGAAAATAAATTTTCAATGTATTTTTTAAACTATGTGGGTTTTTATAACAGATGTATTTAATTGATAAATGACATGATGAGATGATTTTTCATTATATCATGATAAAAAATGTCTTAAAATAAAATATTACTTTTGAAGGAATGTAATTGATGAAAGTAATTATTTGATTCTAAAATTAAAATGGGACATTATTACATCAAAACAGGGAGACATTAATTGTGCATTAGGACTTGATTTTAAATGAATTATATTACTATGATTTTTTGGTTCATTGATGAACATGTAATCCTAAGTAGTTAATCTATGAATAAGAGAATAATTTTTGTGATCTAACTTCATATAAATTTAATTATAAGTATTCTAATAAATTAATCCTAGTTAGTATGATTTCCCATAAGGGGGTATTATTCCTAATTGTATGTGTTGAGGTACATGTGAAAACATGAGTTTGTATCACTAATTAAGTAGTTTTAGGCTCTAGTAACCTATAACAAACTAACCATTATTATTATAAAAATGTGTAATCTTATGTTTTGGAATGTTGAGAACATAACATTGACAACTAAATTATTTTTATCCATAATGTTGATTTTTAAAAATGGTCACTTAGAAAATATTTTATATATCTATCAACTTGTTGATTTGGAATCAATTTTTTACTAAATATGTAAAAAAATTCAATGCCTTGTATTTATTTAAAATTATAGCCTAAATAGTGTATTTTGTGATGTAATTTCTTATGTGACAAATGATGAGATCCAAATGAGATATTTTTCTCACACCAAACCTTTTACTTTAAGAATTTGTATATTTTTACACACTAAATACATGAAAAGGAAAAGTTCCACTTATTGGGGTTAGGCATTCTAATACATAGGGCTCTGGTGATGGGAGTGATAGGTGGAATTATGTTCTACTAGTTTTATAGAGATTCTAAGTTTCTTAATGAATATTATGATATATATTAAATTATGTATGACATTGATAACTCTATATTTGTTTATAGTAATTTTTTATTTTAGGAGTGTTTGGAATACTTATTGTTTCATTCTCATCTTTCTAAAAAAAATCATGTTATAGATTTATATGTAGAAATCATTCACTTAAGCCTTTGGATGAGGACCATTTTCATGTCACGAACCTTTAGGGATTAAGAACACCATCTAGGCTATTTCAAGATTGGTTTAGGGTACCATTGTATCAGGGTATCCATATCGGTTCATGAAAAAGGGGTACAGAAGGTGAGATTTAGTGCATGTTTATGTGATGTGGATATGTAGTTTTGGATGTCCTAGTAGATAAGAGGTAGTATTTTTAGGATTTGGGAGGTAGTTATAAGTGATATTTTAGCCATATCTCATTGTAGAGACCCTTAGTTCAACATGGGTGTTTTATAAAATTTTCATTGGGGAATGAATCTATCATATTCATGTATTTTCCAAAAAATAATATGATTATTTAGAAAGGTAAAAAAATTTAATTCTATTTTTTTTAATTTATATTCTTTAATATCTTGATTGATTTAGTGATCTATGTATCCTTTCTAATGATTTTGTGTTAATTTGTTGATGTTGTCTACTACCATACACCCAATAATGCTTTTGAAATGACCATAGGATGGACATAAGAAGGATAAATTTAAATATAAGCCTATAATTTTTCATATCCTCATTAATATAGTGGTCTCTATTGTCTATTCACTAGGATATATAGATGCACCCATTCATGTTCATGCTCCTATAGTTGAACATTGAAGGGATGAATATTGGGATTGTGATCAAGAGTTTATTCACCAAATCAAATTTCTATCTAAGGATCTAATTATCCTCTAATGGTAATCAATTTATAGAAAAAAAAATAGAGCTTCTATTTTCTGTTCATTGAAATTATAGAAGATATAATTGTGATGTTTGTTACTATTATGCTTAAAGGTTCAAGTATAAAATGATGGGATTCGATGGTTACAGCAATGAAACAATGGGATTGGAATAGAAAAAACATTAGAAATATTTTAATAGAGAATTTATATCTATATTTAAATTTTTTTTAAATGTTTATAGAGTTTCTCAACTAAAAACATGGTGACATAACATTGACTCAGCATGTGAACCACTTTGTTGAATTTTTTTTAATTTCTCATGAGGTAGTGATGAATGAGAAACTGGAGGCTCAAATATTTATATGAGGATTCTTATATTATATCCACTCATATGTTTTAATTTTTAATATAACTTCTTAAATGATTTTTTGGGATAGATCTTTTATGGATAAGCTTGAAATTATTGATATGTCAGGTTAAATGGTATTTCCTCATACTCATAATGGTAATTCTATGAGTACCATTAAAGGGAGTAAGAAGTGTGATAATTCTCATATCTAATCATTATATCATGTTTCATATAAACATTTTTCAATTTATATTATAGCCCAATGACTTTTTTTAGTGTGGAATGGAAGGGAATAAAAATAGGGTTTTTATAAGGAACTAATTATCTATTGTTATTATGGTAATTTTGGAACCCTATCGAAGTTATTTGATTTCTTTTCTACCTCACATAGTGGAACATTCCCATCATCCACTAATGGTACAATGGTACAATTAGATGTTTTAACAACTAATAGGATCTACCTATAGGTATATAAAACAATGATTTTTCACATAGTATAAGAGTGTCCAATGGAAGCTAATGTGGGTCCATCAACAATGATAGGTACCCTCACTATAGAATTATCTTTATAGATTACTTTATTTATTATCAGTTCATCTCACTGTTTTATATGTACTCATTTTCTTAATCTACTAAATATTTCTAAAGAGCATATGTATTATGTGATTTATATTTATACACACCTTAGAACAAGATATGATATAAATATCTCATTACCTTATTGTTCATTATCATTATTAGAGATTGATCTCATTTAGGATTTTCCTATCCATGTTATAAAACCACTTGATTTTATTAATGGGATGTATTTATTAATTACCTATAAATCTGGGATTTCCTATTATCATTGGAAGGCCTCTACAGTTCACCCAATGTGGCCTTTCAGGTTTTCCAAGGAGAATAATACCAAAGGTTGAGTAGAGCTTGACCTCATCTTTTATAGTCGGGTATAGTGATTTTAGTGTTTCCTTCTTATCTATAGTGATAATTTTTGTATGTTGATAAAACTCTTGTGGTATTTGATTTTATGATATACAACCATCTTCCTTATTTATTTTCTCACTAGTGAGAGAAGCATCGTTAAATGTTGATAAGGTAATAGGTATACAACCTATATTTATTTCCTCTTACCATATTTCACCAGTTATAATAAAATATTTGAAGACCTGGTAATATATTTTTTTTATAAATGGTTTATACACCTGAGTGTGTCACCATGGATATCATGTGCCATTTTTTAAGGAATTTTGATGGAATAGTTCTCCTTTTTATTGATTATTAGAAATAAAATTGAGTTACAAAAATAAAAAATATCTCTTTCCTTATATAGATTATTTTTTGACCACTATAATGGGGTGATGTGGACCTCAAATATAGATCTTTAGTTTGGTAATCGCTAATTGATAATTAAATAATTTGGTATATCGAAGACTACTATCCATTATAAGTATAGACATTATGAGTGTCTTTTAATGCCTTTTAGAATAACCTATAATCTTTTATATTTTATGGAATTGATGAATATGACACTCCTGGAGTACCTTGACTCATATTCTATATTCTTTTTGGTTGAAATATTTGTTTACTATGAGATAGAGGAGGACCATGTGTTTCATTGTATTCCCCATTTTTTTAATAGTATAAAATACATAACCCTAATTTTCATTTTATTCTAGATAATGGCTATTAATATGAGGACTCAGGCTAACAACAAATGTGAAGATCAAAGTGATGACTGTTTTAGTGACATGACCAATATGATGGGAGTAGTAATTGAAAACTATGTCATGATACTCTCTCAGGTTACTCATGTATTGAATAGAAACATGGGTTAATAGAAACGGCCAACCCCCCTTAATAATGAAAAATATACAATCGAGAGATTCCTGAGACAAAGGCCTCATACTTTTAATTAATCATCTAATCCCTCAATCACCGAACAATAGATCAACTCTATTGACAAGATATTCTTCATCCTTCAATGCTATAAAAAATAGAAGCTTCTTTTGGATTCTTATCACAACAAGGGTGATGCTGATCGATGGTGGAAAATAATCAAAAATACGAATCCCAAGGAAGAGATTGAGGTGATGGGATGGAAGTATTTCTAGAAAAAAAATTCGAAAAATATGTTACTCGCACCCACTGAATTTTGATAGAAAGATATTTCTTTTACCTCAAGAAAAAGGATGACGAATCTGATCAGGTATATGAAGAAAAATTTACAAGACTTTCATGGTAGACCTCTGGTTTTATCATCACCCCCCGAATGCAAGGTTGATCGCTTCTTTGGTTGACTAAATCCTAGTCTACATAAAGTCTTGGAAATCCATAACATTGTTAGATATGAGGAAATTGTTCTATGATCCCTCAAAGTATTGATGGATATTAGCAAATCTCAGAGGAATCATGGGGTTAAGAAGAAGAAAGTGGACTTTCATTTTGGCAGTCTGATAGAGAGAAATAATAATGCATCTTCGCCTTCAGTGAACCCTCGAGGATTCTTCGCCTTGGGTGACGATGGCAGTCGTCTTGCCAGCTCCTCCCCACTTGGCGAGGGAGGGGGAATCGTTGTTACATGCGCGTTCAAGGACCTTCCAGTGATTCTCCAACCCAGACTTCCTCCAGCCCTTTCCGAGGGAAACTCTAAACCCTAAGGTTGCGGATCTAATCAATGGGGCTCCTAATCTTCAACATTCCACTTCAGAATTTTCGGAAGCTTCAGGCTTGATAAATCTCACACTGGTGGCTCACTTAAGCCAGAAGAGTCCCTCAGTTGATGCCTTCGACCAGTTTTCTTCGGGGCTTGGGATCTCCAGAAACGAGCAGTGGTAGGCCAGCTAGATAGTAAACAAATCATGATTCGGTTCTAGTCAAAGGCGGATTTGATCCATGCATGGGTGAGAGATCCCTGTGTCTTCAACAGTTCACGTTTCCTTCTACTTTGGTGGTCCTTTGATCTACACATGAATCACGACTCTCCTTCAATGGCACTTTGTGTAAGTTTTCCAAAACTTCCATTACCGTTTCAAAACCCCTCGATAATTCGTATGTTGGGGAATCTGGTTGGTCGGTTCCTTTGTATTGATAGTCACACGGAGGTTGTATGTCATCTAGTGAACCCTAAGGTTTTTGTTGAGGTTGATGCCTCCCATGTTCAATTTTATTTTGTATGGATTACGATTGGAGAGGAGTACCGTTGCGAGCAACGGGTTATCTATGAGGACGGGATTAAATTCTGTGGCTCCTATAAGAGGATGGACCACACGTTTGATCGATGCTGAGGTTGATATACAGCACGGTTGGGGGAGGAACTTCATAGCAAATGAGCTCTTGGGTCATCAGGTGTCAATCCTAGAAGCAAAATTGTGGGGGCTGGTCTGGAGATAGACAGGGAGGAGAACTTAGCAGGTCCTAGTGTAAGAGGGAAGGTGTTATGTGAGCCTGGGTTGGCTATAGAGAGTAATGATACAGGGCCTAGTAGGGAGGAAGTGTAGGATGTTAGTAATACTCCTGGCGTAATGGGAAATCCTTGTTTAGAGTAGGATGGGGTTGAAAGAGATGCAAATTCTGAAGAAGTGGTTGCCATGCCAGGGGATAGTACCAGGCTGGATCCTTTGGCTACCTCTTTTATTTCATTATGTAACAGATTTAATGAATTTTCCGAGGATTTCTTGGATGACGAAATGGTGGAGGCAGAGAATGGAGGGAAGGAGGATGACATGGTGGTACTGAATAACCAACAGTCTGATGTATTGGTTTCTGAGTAGGCTATCCAAGGTAAAGAGATGGAGGTGCTTCAATCAGGGGGTCTTGGGACAAATTCTTGTTGTCCACAACACCCCTAGTAAGGCCAGGAGCTGATCTCTGGTGGTTGGTGTAGACCAGAGGTTGGGAAACTCATAGATTGGTGGTCTTGGGATGGAGGCACACGCCATGAGGATGTGTGTTTGCCTCTGAGAGAGAATGGAAATCCAGATCAAAGGAGGGACTGCTTCTTTGAACAGTCTAAAACAGGGAAGGAAATTTGTAATGGTAATGATACCCTGAGTGCTCCATTTGGTTGGTCCTTCAGTGGGGTTTTCCAATAGGGGACCCAGGAAGAAGTTGTAGGGGGGAGAATGTTGGTTGTAACTACGGCTATGAGATCAAGGAAGGACTATTCATACCTCCCGTGCCCAATGCGGACCATTTTTTCTTCAAAAAGGGATAAGTATGTGACTATTGTAGTCAATAAAGGCAGCGGGATTAAGAAGGCTTTGCCAGACTTGGATGCTCTGGAGAATCTTAGAAATCGCGTTCATAGTGCGAGTTTTTTGAGAAGCCCGGAGTGGGAATCAGCAACTGGGGAAGAGAAATCGAGATTGGGTTGCGGTGAATACTTCAGGTACTATGACTTTTAATTTTTTTCTCGTTAGTTGTGCTCTTTGTAATGGTTTGCTGGATTTGTTTGGTTGGGCACCGGACACCCCTCTGCCGGCTTTATAAAATAAAAAAAATGATTTTTAGTCCAGATAGAGAGAAATAACTGTGAAAAGAAATCAACATCCCACATGCCAAAATATTGGGAAGTAGCACCCTATAAATTGTTTTAATGGGACAATGAAATGATTTAGGTTTAGAATATAAGGGAATATTTATATCTATTGACAATAAGAAAAACCCAGAAATGTTGTAGAGGAAAGGAATTATCTGGTTGAACATTAGTGTATTTTTTATTGCTACAACTGCAAGGAACTATGGCACTTTGTGAATCAGTTTCTTAAGCATTGGTTAATTGGAGGCAACCAACAACCTCTAAGGAAGAAAGGGAGATCTTTTTTCATCACTATCAACAAAGTGAATCGCTAAAATTATGTGGCGAGAGATACACTTATTATTCATTCAAGAATAGTGAACATAATTTTTGATATTAGTTATACACATTCTTTTATATCCTGAATGTTTTGTATAACAATCCATCCACCACCACAAGTCAAGGATGTAGAGTTGACAGTGAGAATGTAAAATTGGGAAAATTATAGCATCCCATGAATATAACACCTCTCATGTCACAATTTGTGGATTGAACTTACAGTTTAACCTCATCATACATCCCTTGGTGGAATTTAATTCAATTATTTTCATGGATTGGATCTCCCAATATAAAAGAAACGTAAAGATTCATGACTGGGAAATCACTTTCTATATGGTGAATCGACATCCGATTATGTACATGTGAAAGGTGGAGGATGAATCTTCTTTAGAAACATCATCTCAAGAATGTATATGATATTCCAATGAGAACATGTATCATTCTTAGATGATAGAGTCTAAGGAAAGAACCATCCTCAAAGACATGCCTAATGTAAGGTAATTTTTTGACGTGTTTCCTATGGAATTGTTTGGTCTTAATCCTATAAGAGATGTTGAATTCGGAATTGATTTTAATCCTTGGGCATTATCCATACCCAATAATCTTTATATAATGGATATTGTGGAGTTTGAAGATCTAATGAAACGACTATAGGAGAAACTACATAAATGCTTTATATGTCCATGTTCTTCCCCATGGGGTGCACCAGTCCTCTTTGTTAAGAATAATAATGGGTCAATGCGAATTTTCATTAATTATCACGATCTAAACAAATTCATGATAAAGAACAAGTATCATTTTCTAAAAATTGATTACTTTTTTTATAAGCTACATGGGGTATAATACTTCTCTATGTTGGATCTGCAGTCGGGATATTACAAAGTAAGGGTGAAGAAGGATGATATTCTGAATACTGCTTTTCATACAAGGTACGGGAACAATGAATTCATAATAATTATTTTAGGACTCAATAATGATCTAATAATCTTCATTTAATTTATGAATAGAGTCTTTAGAGATTAGCGCAACAAATTTATGGTAGTATTTATTAATGATATTCAAATATAATACAATACTAAGGGGGGTCATGAGGAGCATCTAAGTTGTGTACTATAAACCTTGCAAAAGGAGACTCTCTATGAAAAGTAAAAAATGTTTGAATTCTTGTTCATTGAAGACTCATTCATGGGGAATATCATTACACGCAATGGGGTATATGTGGATACGTCCAAAACAAACAAAATCTAGGGATGGTCGAGGACAAAATATATGATGGATTTTCACAACATTATGTGGTTAAGTATATATTATCACTAATTTGTGAGAAATTTCTCCTGATTTTCAAACCCCCTTACAAACTAAACCTAGAAGGGTGTTATGTTTTCTTATAATGATGAATGTGAATAATGTTTCATGGAGTTGAAGATGAGGCTTATAACTGCCCCATTTCTCACACTACCCAAAACTTGGGAGATTTTAGTAATCATAAACAATGATTTGAAGAAGGGATTAGACTGTGTGTTGATGTAGAATGAAAAATTCATTGCCTATGCCTCAAAGCTGTTGAAAATTCATGAGAAAAGATTTTTTAAGCATGATATAGAGTTGGAAGTTGTGATATTTTCATTGAAAATATGGAGACATTATCTCTTTGGAGAAAAGTGAGATATATATAAAAATCACGAAAGTATCAAATATATATTCACACTGAAGGAGATAAACATGTGATAATGAATATGGTTAGATCAAATCAAGGATTAAGACTGCTCAATCCATTATCACCCTAGGAATGCGATCAAGGTGGAATATGTTGTAAGTAGAAAGGACCCAGCGATTCTATCAATGATGAGAATTGAAAGGGATCTAATCTTCTTAAATTTTATGAATATGAAAATGTTAATCGTAAATAAGGGAACATAATAAATCCTTTCATAAATGATTTCTCCACTCTATATTTTGAAATTTTTAATGTATTCTCCAAAATATGATGTGGAAATTCAGATTAAACTAAAAACTATCAAAAAAGGGAATTCCCCAGAGATCAATGTTAATGAAGAAGGAAATGTGAGATTTTGGTCAAGACTTTGTGTTCAATAAAATCTTGAGATAAAGAATGAACTTTTAGATGATGAAAATAGTTCAAATTTATCCATTCACCTAGGAACACAATGATGTATTGAGATCTTCAAGAGAATTATTTGTGGGATAACATGAAGAAGGAGATCGCTAAGTATAAATCAAAGTGTCTTATATGTCTTCATGTGAAGGATGAGAGGTAGAAGGATTAGGGGATGACAAAACTATTACCCATACCATCCTATAAATGGGAAAACATCACCATCAGCATTTTCATCATACATCCAAAGACATCCAATGGAAAAAAATATTATTTCAGTCATTGGGGATCATCTTACAAATACTTTACATCTCTTTTCAATTTGGGGGATTTAACATTGTATCAACTGGTACGAATATACAACATTGAAGTTGTAAGGCTTCTTGATGTACCACTATCGATTGTATCCAATTGAGATCCAAGATTCACCTATATGTTTAGGAAGAGTCCCCAACATGCTCTAAATATTGAGCTGAACATTAGTATGGATTATCATCCCCAAACAAATATCCAATCTGAGTGGAAAATCCCAAAACTTCAGGACATGTTGAGAGCATACTCAATAGACATAAAATGAGGATGGGATAAACATATTCCTCTAGTTGAGTTCTCTTGCAATAATAGTTTCCACTCAAGGATCCAAATGGATACTTATGAAACCCTTTATGGGAAGAGGTGAAGAACACTGACATGATGGGATGATGTTAGGGAGAAAAACATCTAACTCTAGAAATATTTGATGAAATGGTGGAGAATATTAAGACTGTCCAATAGCACAATAATAATTATCACAGTCCAAATAATATCACTACTGGAAAAATGAATTATACCCATGGTTAAAAACCGAGGGTATAGCCCCCAAAACCATGGGTATAGGCTATACCTACAGTTTTGGGAACCATGGGCTAAAACATCATCGGTATAGGGATCTCAACCTATACCCACAGTTTTGGAGAACTATGGGTATAGGGGGGTCAAAGTGTGCACCACTGTTGTACATCGTGGCACACAACAGACCCCTCAGTTTTCAAATTGTGGGGTATTTAAAAAAAATTACAGGAGTTGGGATTCGAACCCACACTCCCGCAACGCCTCACAACTGCACACCATTGAAGGACCAACCAGGCGGTGAATTAGTTTGATATATACCCATAAACCAACGTTATATATTAATTTAATCCACTTAGTATAGAAAAACGTAGGAGCTGGGATTCGAAACTGTGTCTCATGCTGGGCTTCCCTTCCGCACGCCACTAAGTATTTAACCAGGCTGCAAATTCTTTTTGACATATTTTAATACAATGACGTATATATATTAATTTAATCCACATTGGGTATTTAAATTGAAAAATTTAGACCGGGAGATTCGAACCGGAGTCTAACGGCCACGCCTGCAATATTGACCAACAGAGCTAAATAAATTCTGTATATATAAATTTATATTTATATAAATATATTAAAATACCCCATGAAAAAATATATTCCCGAAAAATATTTTTCCACAAAATATTTTTCGTGTCCCACCAAATTTTTATTCCCCGCCATAAGCTATACCCACGGTTCTCCAAAACCATGGGTATTGGTCTTCCAAAGAAATAGGTCTTTAGAAAGTACCCTATAACCACGATTTTTTAGAACCGTGGGTATAGGTTCACATACTATCCATATACCCACGGTTTTTTGCAATACCGTGGGTATAGACCTATTTTGCCATAGTGTATCTACACTGAAAATTATCAATGACACATAGAGTTTGATGTTGGTAACATGTTATTTGTCCGCATATCACCACAGAAGTGGGTTATGAGATTTGGAATGAAGGAAAATCTTATTTCAGGGTACATTATCCCTTTTTAGATCCCTGATCGCATTGAAGAAGTGTCTTATCAACTAGAACTCCCACTGAACCTATCTCAAGTACATGATGTATTGTACATATCAATTTTGAGGAAGTACATACATGACCCATTGTATGTAATTAATCTATATCTGGTACCATTAGAGAATGACCACTCCTATGAAGAGAAGATGGTGAAGATATTAAATCATAGGGAAAAAGTTCTAATAATTAAGATAATTCCTCTTATTTATGTTTTGTGGAAAAAAAGACATTTTTAGAAGCGACATGGGTACTGTAGGAAGTGATGTGGTAATGTTACCATAGTCTCTTTTATTGTGGTAAAAATGAAATTTCGTGGGAAAATTTTATTAAGAGGGAATGTTGTAATGACCAGATCATTTATGAATAAATTTCACATTATTTTAATTTATTATAGATACAGAAAACACATGAAAACTTTTTTTATATTATTATTGTGTTTAAATGCATGTTACGTATCATTAACATTGATAATATAGCGTTTTAATAGTGATAAAATGACAAATATAAATATAAATATTTAACAAATCCTTTTCACATAGACGAAGGAGGTTATGTCCTCATCCAGTAGACTCAGGACGTGCGTAGCTCATTTTTTGGATCTTGGGAAGGAGGTAGAGTCACAGGGCTTTGGTTATGAACAATCCCAAGATAAGCTTCAACATGTTAAGCTTGATCAGAATCACGTACGGTAGAAGTTCAAGTTAATAGAGATTACCACCCAGACACTGTTATCTGGGCCACCCCACGTGTCTCTCACAACTACACACCTTATCCATAGGTCTTAGCCAAGTGTTATAAGGGGTTATGTAATAGGTTATTAGTTATATATTTTTAATCCCACTTTATAAATAAAGGTCTTATACTATAAATTCCAATTATTGAATTGTGTTTCTTAAAAATAAATGTTGAATTTGATATATTTATTCTTTGGGTAAAATTTTTACTTTTTAGAATTGTATACATTATGTTAAACTATGTTTTTTAAATAATATTTTAATGATAATTCTTATAAATATTGATTATAGCAGTTCGTCATCTATAAATGATTATGTATTTAGTTTGATAATAGTTATATTTTTAATATAATAAATCTGAAATTATAATTTTAAAGAATTAATTTTCTCAAATTAATTGAATTTTTTTGAATTAAATAATATTATATTAAAATATTATTATTAAATTGCATTTATTAAATATAAATAATCGTATAATTTTTATGAAGTCAATTTTAATTTATATTAAGGTTTAAAAACTATTTTTGTCAAACCCCATAAATTTTCAATATATTTCTAATTTTTATCTTAAAAAGAAAAGTTTCACATATTTATAAAGTTATTTAGATAATATGAATATTAATTTTTGAATCAGGATGTAAAAATTATCCCATAGTGAATTTTTCAAAATATTACAAGATAGTCGAATCTTTCGGAAAAAATTAAATAATATATTAATATATAATGTGTTTTATGACATCATAATGACCCAATAGTGTTGTAATAAAATTATATAAAGGGTATATTCTTCCAAATATATGTTTTTGTTTTAAAATAATATATTTTTAGGTTTATTTTATTTATTTTATAACGCCATAGCGAATCCTCCAAGACATATAAAATATTTTATGACTTTGAAATCATCTCCTTGAATGTGTGAATCACCTCCATATAAGAAAGAGAAATATTTTAATATCTTATCCCATTATCCTTATAAAATAATTTATACCTCTCACCATTTCTAGAAACCATGGGCAAAAACCATGGAATGATTTGTGGTTTTTAATATTATAATATCTAGTGTCCAAAACCAAAATAATAATGATTTCACCTGCCTTTCATTTATAAACCCACCCAAAAAACAATTAATCATCACTCAAACACCTTCATGATCTACCTCACTCTTCTATCCACTCTCTGGAGTCTTCCCAAGGTTCCTAATGCTCCCATGAATCCTCTCTCAAAAGTCTCTCAACCCTTTGGGATCACACATCCTAGTAAGGGATTCCTTTCATTGTCATTTTTATCTAAGACTATTTATGTTGTTATACCTCTTATATTCAATTGAAAAAGATGTGGTATGATTTCTCACCTACCCTATACTTCCCTCCTTATGTTTTAAAATGATAGATCACCTTCTCTCTCATAAATTCTATCTGTGTACACTCATTACCTTGCAGAAATTCCGTGAGGGGTCTCTCTATTTTTATTTCCAATCAAGTATTTCTTCTAAATTATACATCTAAATTCTATTACATATGTTGTGATATTATGTTAATTGATCCACTTACATTATATTTAATTTTTAAATTATGTGGGACCCCTTTCAATCTCATCAATCCAATTTATGAATTTTCATATGGTGTTGTTATACTGACGAAACTACACCGCAATCTTCCAATCCAAAATTATCTTGTATTGTATACCATAACCATTTATCTATCAAGGGTATTAACCATTATGATCATGTAAATAGTCATTATAGACATTCATGTATATATTACAAATTCTATTATCGTGAAATACATGATGATGATGATGAAACAATCTATGTTATAAGATCTATATGGAACACATAAGCACGAGATTAAAATGTTCATGAAGGGTGCACCCTGACAGTGCTCCAATTCATTGGGTAATGCTTAGTATCATGATGCATCATGTTGGGATAGGGGTTTAACTAATTATTTTTATGATATCTTTTCATCATGTTAGTACATTGGTTTACATGATTCCATTATGTTGATGATGGTGTTTTTTTTGTTGTTACCACATTTCCATGTTATGTTAATCATGCTATATCACACATTTTTTCATGTTTTTATTTTTCACCATTGATAATCTTATTTCTTAACATGTATTGATTTCTTTAGGTTTTTCATTTTTTACTCCCTTATTGGGATTTATATCTCACCCACTTCTTATGTATTCCCTCATGTTATCGCATGCAATGCTAAGTGCGAAAGAGTATTGAAGCCATTTAAAAAATGATCTCAATAAAGACATTTTATTTTATGACTTATGTTTTAATGTAATGTTTCTAATCCCCAATATTACTAGACTTATCCATCTTATGGGTTGTATTAAGAGAATTTTTATGTAATAAAGCATGCTGAAATATGTAATAAACAGTATGGTTGTTATTGATGGCCAATTAGAACCATAGTCTACATAAATAATTTTTGGGTTAGGTCATCAAATATCGCACCCCATTAATATTTGGAGTATCAGTCCATGTCTCACATATCATGGGTTTTTGGAGCATCATTATCTGTTCCCTACAACTTCCACAAATGCCTTGGGTCTAGAATGCCTTGTCTAAGACCCCATGGGTATTTAGAGCATCAATCTGGGTCTTAAACCTTGTTTCATCAATTAGTCATATATATTACTTGTATCCCATATAAGAGATTAATTAATTTAATAATTAAATAATAATATAAAAACATTTTTTAATTAAAAAATCAATTAATCATGAAATACCCTTAAATTAATTCGTCAATTAATTGGTCACATCTATTCCATTAATTAAATCACCATATAAATAATCCCATTGCATCCATTCAATATTCTAACAATTAATTCAAAAATTAATCTTCTATGTTTGATAATAACAAATCTCAATTAGGGATTCCAGAGTTTATTATCTTGAATCAAAAATTTAAAATTTCAATAATTCTCATAACATAATTCAACAAATAATTTATAGAATTAAATAATATTAATATTCCTTAATTATTTAAATAATTAATTATTCCCCGAATCTCATAGATTTAATAATTCAATAATACATTCACTAATGAATTATAAAATCCACAACATCTCAATCTTAATAATTTTCATAAATAAATTCAAAAATTAATTTATAGAAATCACATTCTCTTTATTAATTAGTTCACTAAATTAATTAATTCAATTCATATATATATTAGTTATAAATATTCATATATATAATTGAAATCATGCATATAGGTTTTGAAAACATGAACACATACCACGATTATTTGATGATCAATCATCCAATGAAAATCCTAAACAATTTAGTGGAGTAATGGTGTAGAACTAGATCTGGATCTATAAACAATAATCAAATTTGGATAATTCAAGATCCTTTAAATACTAATCTAGATATACAATAATAGATCTATAAATAATAAACATAGAAAGAAATTACCAATTATTGAATAGGATATAGAATAAAAAAAATTAATGGAATCCCATTGGGATATAACCCACTAATAGAGAGGGGTTTTGATCTTCAAATTTTCCTTCGAATTGTGTAAAATAGAAGTTTATAAGGCATAGAATCTATCCGAATAGATCCAAAATCATGAGAATAAGCCTACTGTCAAATTGGGGACTACATGGGATTAAAACGTGGGTTTTGGAGTAATTAAAACTAATTTTTAGGTTAATTTAATTCCCAAGCAATGTTTTTTGGCCAGGGACGCATGGTTTCACCTAAGCATGTGCTTAATTATACACCCCTATTATAGGTGTGCAACGGTTCTCCCTAAAGGGTTTACGATTTTACAACCTATTCCTCAACAGTGAAATCCCCACTGTATAGGGTTACACACTTTTTGGGGTTGAGTGCACTATATTCCCTGACAGTGTGCCAACCATGCACTTCCCTCATTCTTCCATTTTAATCCAATTTCTGCCCAAACACACCCTAACATAAAAAAATTTAAAAGTACTCAACAAAAATCAAAAGAGTAACTATAAACCACCCTGAGACAACTCCAAGAAATATCAGGATCATACATTAATATATTGAATTAGGTAAAAGAATAAATATAATTCATCATGAAAAAGTATCACTAGTCATTTCTAAAGATCCCATTATTTAATTTTAAATGTATTTTTTTAAACACCATATAGTAAAAAAGAAAAAAATTAATTAATTTTGAAAATAAGAGAAGATAAATATAACATTAAAATGAGATTAAATATAATTATGTTTCCAATTAATATAGTGAAAATTTGTAAGAATATAAATTAAGTGTGATGAGGGGAAACCGTCGTCAATGTAGATGGTAATTATTCCCATAAATGATATAAGTTTGAGAAATAAATTCATCCATTTACTAATTTCAGTCATAATTTTAAATTTCCCTATAGAGAGGAATTATATTATCATATTTTAATATAATGATTCCATATTATAAAACCATATTAAAAAAATAAATCATTATGACCCAATAAAGAAGTTGATTCAAGAATACCTCTTTTAGTTATTGAAATTTTTTAGTCAAGACCCAATGAAAAAATAACATTTAAATAAATATTGAATATCATGAATTATAAGAGAACCATGGTTCAAAAAAAATTAAAGGGAATAAGAAACACACTAACAAACATAAAATGGTATAAAATAATAAATATGTCTCAGTGGTTGAAAATCTAGGCAATAATCTCTTACCTTGTTTTTGATTTTTTTGGTACATGTACCTAACTTCTTTAATACCATGAAATTTCTAAAAAAAATTAAAATTAATGTATGAGGATGAATAATGGAAATTATAGACTTATTAACGTGATAGAGTTTAATAGGATGAGAAAAATGGAATATTTTAATAATGAAACTAAATTTATGTGTGTGTCATAAAGGGGTGTAAGTGTTCCCTTTTATATGTGAATAAATGGGAACATTTGTGAATACCTTTTACATTTGAAATTATATAAATCCATTATTCAACTGTTTAAGAATCAAAAAGTTCTAAATAATGGATTTTGGGTGGTATTAGGTTGATAAATCCTCAAAAAAATTCTCATACAAGTTTTAAATAATTTTATCATTATTTACTATTAAAATGTTACATTTTACCATTTTGGTTTTTAAATTAGAAACTAGTTTTTAACTAATAAATTTATATTCTATTAAAAAATAAAAAATAAAATCACTCACAAAATAATGATGTGATAATAATTAATATAATATCCATTTATCATAATTAAATTTATAAATAATAAAAAATTAACTTTTAGATTAAAACATTTAACATATAGAAAAATTATTTTTGTAGACTTTTTTCCCCACTAAATGTCAAAAATATTATTTAGTACTTTATTAAAAAATTAATTATTTATAATTTATTAAAATATAGGATTGGAAAATATGTAAAAAACCATTCAATAAATATTAATTTTTTTAATTATATAATAATTATATAATATTAATAAAATTAGTCATTGAAAATATCATTTTTATCATTATTAATGTTATTTACTTTAACCTTACTAATAATATTTATAAACATAAAATGGAAATTAAATTTTTCAATAATATGGTTCTTTTGATATAAAATATGAAATTATTATTATTGGATTTCATTTCTACAAGTGTTGATGATTATTGTTTTAATAAAAAATAATTACGTTATTTATAAATTAATATATTACTTATGTTTCATAAATGATATAAATGGGATTTATAAAAACACAATAGTATATAGTAATTATCAGTTTTACATATTTATATTAAGAATCAATATAAAGGTTTTAAAAACATTATATTCATTATTTTATTGGTCTAATGTCATAATAGTGATGGTTTTAGTAATATCAGTATTTTTTTAAATTCAACAACAAATTAATTCGTTCATAAAAAAATAAAAAAATAATACTTATATAATGTTAAAATTATAAATTCAAACAATGAATAAAATTATCTAATTGAGATTATAAATTTTATTATTTTAGTTTTTAAATGCATATTATAAGTAAAACTATTTTTATAGATTATAAAACTCTTTTTTATTTAAAACCCAATATGTAAAATTTGTAAAATTAATGTGATAACTAAGTTGTTACATTAATAATTAAACATTTATATCATCCTAATTTATTGTTATATATCACCTAAATGACATAATGTAATATATAAGCATATTTTATGCTCTGGTGGAAATCTGGTGATGTAATTCTACTAGCATAGATCTCATTACAATTTCTATGAGCTTCAATTTCTCTCAAAAATGATTTCACTCAAGTTGTAATTTGTAACATTATGATTAGGATAATCTATATAAAACCCTAATGATGATACTTTTTGCAATGATTATAAAATTAAGATTCATACTGAATAATTTATGTTCTTGATTCAATTTCTTTCCTTTATTGGTTTCATAATTTGTTATTTTCCTTTTATACCCTCTAATTTAACCACTATATTATATTGGTCTAATTTTATTATAACATATCATGGATTTTTCTAGATAATTGTTTCATGTAGAACATGATATTTTCCTAATATTTATTTATGTAAAATTTTCGATGAAATTTTTAGTTATTACATTCTTGTGTCTTAAATAAATTACATCCTCATAGTTTTAATATTCATATGATTAGTGAAATTTCAAAAGGGTGCTTTCAATAAAACATACAGTAGTAGTTTATCATGGGTCAATTTAGGATATTAAGTGATACTTCCCTATAAAAAAATTTATATGATCCCTAAGTAAATAATGATAATCTATTCATGATTGAATCTTAACAAGGTGTAATATCCCAAAATATTAAATAGGATTCTTTTACTATATATTTAATAATAATACCAAAAAGATTATTTATAATTCAATATATAATATTCTATAACAAACTAAACATTATAGATACTCAAATATGGAGTGAAAAATCATTTTCTACTTCCACAAAATTAATCATGTATAATTTTCAATGTTCTCATGGTATAAGTTGTTGTTACTGCCTATTTTCTGTACTAGCCATTGTCTTAGTAAATTGATTTTCATAATGTGAAATTTCATTAAAATTGAAGAAATTATTTCTTTTATTATTATATCTTTCCCACACACTTTTGAGGTTGATGGGAATTATCTCCATAATTTTAATATCAATATATCCATTTAAGATAATTTTCCCAATGCTTGTTTCCATATTTCTGATATATACGGAATTAAATATTTTTTTTGCTTTATCATTGTCACAGGAATTTTCATGAGACTCCATCTTTCTATTATTCAGTTTTTTTGGTACTTATACTATAATCATATTGTTAATCTAATTTTACGACACCTATTTTGGAATAATGATATTTTTTTCTTATATCATCTCTAATTCTAATGGGTTCTTCTTTGAGGTAAACATCGCATTTCTCCTATTATAAGTGGTTCCTTATAATTAAATCTATTATTAAAATCAAAAGGTGTTGACATGACTGATGAAAATTTATCATTATAATATTAATATCATAAATAGTCATGAATTTTTTTACCAAAAGATATGTCACACTGTGAAACTATCATATTATCCTATTATTATTTTTGTTTAAACAAGATAATTATTTGTTCGACCTATATAATTATTGATTCAAAATAGGTTATATTATTTTATGATTTCTCATAAATAATTACCTAATCCCACATAATAACTTATTAATCAATCATTTATGTTGATTGGTAATGAAAATTTGATCAACCAAAGAATATACTTTTGGATTTTCAAACCTTTTATGAAGTTATGTATCCTGGTCATTCACTGGGTGATGATGGATTTAATATTAAATCAACCCTTTTTAGGGTTATTAACCCAAGGTACATCTGTCCTAGATCCTTTATCCACTTGCAATATAAATATATTAATGTCATTCCTAGTAAATCCATACACTCAAAACACACAAAAAATTTAAGATGTTATCTTATACTTAAAATTATCCCTTGGATTTTCATTAATGTTCCCTCATAATAATCTATAAAATATTAAATATTACCTCAAATAAAAAAATGAATTATCTACAACTTTTAAATTATTATCAATCTTAACTTATTAATCATTAAATTATCAAAAACTAATATTATATGCACTAAATTTAAATAAACCCATCTATGATAACAATTACAGATCCCCTAGGATGTGACTATCAAATTACATAATCTAAATTAAATATTAAATTATATCACATACCAAATTACATTTAGGATTTGATTTTTAGAGATTTAGAAAAATATATTAACTAAAAAACATAATGTTTTTTAAAATAATATACATTTTTCCATAATATCATTGAATTATTATTCCATAAAAAGTATCCAATATCTCCCACATATTTCATACATAAGATAATATTCTATATATACCACACATATTAATTTCATTCTTTACTAGGGGAAGGAAACATATACAGGTGTAAGATTAAATGTCTAATAATGATAATTATAAGAGACAACAATCAAAGATCATAAATTAGTATAAGGTAATCATAGGGTTATGAGAATTATATAATGGAAAATAAAAAAATATAATCCAGATTAAATATAACATGGAACATTATCAAATAATAATATCATGTGGATTTACCATATAGAAAATAATATCAATGGATCTTTGAATATTAATATTTGGCCACAACATAATTCACAAGATCATTAACAAGGGTAAACATTTACTCCCAACATCGTGATGAAAATTTGAAAAATTCCCATGATAGATTAATATCACTCCCTAATCCCATATATAATTTATTTTGATATATATTTCATTACAAAATGAATTAGAGTGTCGTATAATTCTCTGATCACCCATCATCACATAATTGATATATTCCCATAGTGAATAAGGTGCTTTCCTTAAATATCATGACATATAATGAGATATAAATTTATATCCAATGGATTATAGGGCTACATAATTCTTGGACCACCAATTATATAACATATTGTTCTTATGTTAACTATTTTTTCACCACATATGGTATCTCATGAAAATAAAATTTTACATATAGCATTAAAGGGATTTATTTTTTTGTCCCACCAAAAACATAGTATAGTGTGCTTAGGTTAACATCCCATGCATCATACATGGTATCTATTGAGTTTAAAAAATTAACCAATTCATTAGATGGTTATATTATTATTTTTCCAACTATTGAAAAATACAGCACACATAAACTAACCATCCTGGAAGAATTCAGGGAATCTAATGAGATGAACAAACTACACAATGCAATATAGAGATTTATATTTCTTATCCCACCAATTATATAATTAAAATAGTAATATTTATAGGAATATGTGATCTAAATAATAAAAATAAATCATATAAAAAGAATAGGCATAATAAAATCTATATAAAATAAGTTGGTTTCATAATATTTGCTCAACACACAAAGGAATGGTTTATTATTCATATTTCCATGAAAACAAAGAATTAAATAATTTTGTATGATAATATTTAAATAAATAAACATAGGTGTTTAACATTTATTTTTGATATAGAATAATTATTAATAATTAATATAGGGATATATGAATAAATATAAACAATATAAGTGTTGATTTTCGAAAGGAGCAAAGGTTCCATTAATGAAGAAAATAATTTATTATTTCATGTTAGAACATAATTAAAATAATATTGGTTTTGATAATATAATATGGTTTTTTATAATCTATTCTTGTTTAAAAATATCTTATGAAGGTAGTTATTTTGATGAAATAAGAAATTTCAATCATTCAATAATTTAGGTTTTCTTAAAATTGCTAATTTTTAAGGAATATTAAAACATCTATTTACACCAACCATTTATGTTATATTAATCTAAGTATATATTTATAGAAAATTTATAAATCATATAGAAGAAATAAATTAGAATATTATATATAAAAGTGACAAAAAATAAATTTATTGTGTAACCCATAAGTAAAAATGGTTCTTTGAGAAGACCCATTTTTTGGTTTGAAAATGTCATTTGTTAACAAATAATATCATAAGATGTAAAGTAATAAATTATTTTGAGAATTACTTAAAGGAAATATGAAGTTAATAAGAGATAATACATAATTATGTTTTCTAATTATTTTTATAACATTTTTTGGAATGAAAATTATAGAAAAGGAGGGGAAATCGTCATTAAAGATGGTAAGAATTGTTCTCAATAAGGATATTCATTTGAGAATGAAATTGTTCAATTTTAAAATTTTAATAAATAAATTAAAATTAACTAGATATAAAAATTATAATATCAGCATGGACTAAATTAATTTTATCTTGTAAAACCATAGTAAAAACATGAATCATTGTGACTCAATAAATATTTTGAGCCAATAAAAACCCATACAACTTTTGAAGTCTTTGTGTCAAACTCCCATGATATTGAGAAAATTGAATAAAACATTAAATATCCTGAACTATTATAGAATCAGGAATTTTCTATGGAATTACAAATACCATTCCAAATAAATGGTATACAATAACAAAATATGTCTCTATTGGTGAAAATTGAAATAAGATACCAGTACCTTGTTCATGATTCACTCTGTGGATGTTTTTAACTTTATTGGTTTCATGAAATTTATCTTAAAAGTATCCTTTGAAAAGGAAAAATTGTGATAAATAATTAAGACTTTTGTCTTAAAAAATTGATATATGATATTATGAGGATAAAAATAGAATATTCATAAGAATTTAATATGATGAAATTTGTGTAGCATGAAGGGGTTGAAATGTCCCCATTTTTAATTAATTAAAAGAGATGTTTTATAAATTCCCTTTACTTTTAACTGATGTCATTAAATTATAGAAGGGTCAAGGGATATAAAAGTTAAAATTAATGGATTTATAGTGATATTGTATTGGTAAATCCTTAATTAAAAAGTCATAAACTTGTGGTATACATATTTTTAGTAAATTACCCTTTGATTTTTACTATTTATCATTTTGGGTTTTACCATGGTACCTAGTTTTTACTATGTAATTTATAATTTATAAAAAAGTATTAGATAATTTCTATTATATAATATTTATATTAAAAACCTAAATTTACTCATCATTTCACCTATTTTATTTTCGAAATATTTCAAAATTATCTTTTACATTATATAATTTAATATATATAAAAACTATTTTGTGGGAAAAAAAATTTTCATAATAAATTTTTATTAATATAATTTATTATTGATTATTTTACATAAAAAACATGGATATATCTATATTTTATTTACTTTTCAGTCTCCATTGTTTATCTCCCCCTCTAAGAGATGTTATATTTAATTTTTGAGTATTTTATGTGGTTTTTTATATGTGCATGGTTAAATAAATCATGTTCCATTTCCAAGAAACTATATATATATTTTTTTTGGGTCCTAGATAAGGGGAGAAGTTAGAATAAAATTATAAAAAATAAAAAAATATTAGCCTAAAATTTTATATAAATTCATACATTCATTTAACATGGTTGGTATGTGGTTTTTAAAACTAAGCGTCAAAAGTGTGTGGTGGTACCATGTTTCCATAACTAGACACATAGATTTTGAATTATTTGGAAAATTGTTCATCCAAAACATAAGATATAAATTAACAAATTATAAAATATTTTTTAAAACACATAACACCTATAATTTTCCTCATTTCACCCATTCTTTATTATCTCAAACTATACATCTTTCCTAAATTATTTTTGGGATATAAACACTTTAGAAGAATGATTCTGACAAATGAAGTGGTGTTAGATCTACATTTCAATAGGTATGTTTCTATTATTCATATTTTCCACCATAATTATATATTTGTCCACATGATCTAGAGAGAAAAAATATATCATCTTTTTATTAACCAGATTAATGGTTTTTTATGATCTGATGATGTTTCAAATAGTTCTCTCATTAAATGATAAAATTATCAGGGTGTGGGATGGTTATTGTCTGAATCATTGAGATATTTGTGGTAATTAGTTTTTCTATCTTATTATATAACGTTGTGTTTTTTGAAATTTAATTTTGTGTTATGGTTTAAATGGTTTAGGTATTACTTTACTTTTTTAGAGTGATATTTCTCATTGGTTGGTGGGTCCCATTTGGTGGTCAAAAATTCCAATTATTTGTAGTGGTTATCCTAATCATCTCCAATTAACACAAAATATATGATTTCTTATTCCATCATCATTGTAACATCCCATGTAAATGAAGAATAAGACATATTTCATATTTATTAATATTTGTGAATTAAATACAAATTTAACTTTAAATTGGTTTCTATGTTCGGTATCGTACTCGATACGCAACAACGGGTTTCTTTGGAGTCTTACGTTACACACTAATAATATTATATTATTATTTTTAATGCTAGTTAACTCCAAGCCATTGTATTGGCAGGAATGAATAAAACTAACTACAATATGATTATACACGATTGTTAAATTTATTTACATTTATCCCATAAAAGGTTAGAGGCTTCAAATATGAATGAATCTAATTTTAAGCATAATTTTTATTAAAAGGCCAATTTACCGCCTTTTAATGGAAAACCCTATTTAAATATATTTTAGGTCACATTAATACATCTTAATTGACCAAATATAATCCTTCTTTACAATGGGGACATAAAAGTTTACTTTGGGTAATTTTTTTGGTATTTTTCTGATAAAGATCATTTTTTAATGAATAGTGAAACATACTGTTTTATAATTCAAAAGTTCCTTTTAATATAATTTATTTATATAGTTATATTATATTTATAGAAAGTTTTAAAGCGAAATTGAAATATATTTTTACCATTTAATCCAATTTTGGTTATTGGAATTAATTTCACTTTGAAATTGGTCGTAAAAAAGTATCAATCTTTTGATAGTTATTGTTTCTTAAAAACACGATATTTGTTTTGATAAAGGGAATTAATTTTAAAATTAATTAATTACACTTCTATGTTTCTAATTTTGAAAAATTGAAATCATTTTTTATTTGTAATATCAAATATATCTTAGGTAGAATATTTTGTATTTTTCTGAAAAACGTCAATTATTTATGAATAGTGACACCACTTAGTGGTAGTTAAAAAAACTAAATTTTTCTTTTAAATGAAATTTTACCACTTCTGTGAATTGAATTTAGAAAATCTGAAATACATTGTTGTTATAAATAAGTAAAATGTGTGTCATTAAGATGAAAATTATATTTGGTGAATAGTAACTTTTGACTTTTATTTACGGCGGTTAAAGATAAATAAGGTAATTCAAGGTTAAAAAAAATATTATAATAATTAAATATTACCTTAACACATGTACAAACCTTATTGGTTGTGTCATTAACGACCATGGTCATATTTGGGTCTATTTTTGGACCCCTTTGATCCACTTGGAAGTGATAATGACAATTTAGATTAATTAATTTAAAGTATAGGCCAAAATGACATAAACAAAAATCTTTTATTAATTAATTTTTATATGGTATTATATAAGTCCTAATTTCAACTATAAATATTATTGGGAAAGATAAAAAGATTTCCTATATCATTTTTCTTTTTTTATATTTTTTAGACAAAAAATTAAATTATATTATGTATGACATAATAATGATGCAGTATTTACCTCATTAATAAATCATTTAAATAAATAAGATTATAATGATTACAATATTATCCAAAACATGTCCAATTCTGATTCGATGATTTTATTTCGACCATGACTCATCTTATCTTCTACTATAATGATTTTTGGACCATTACAAACCGAATATCATTATATTATAAAATAACAGTTTCACACTTTCCTAAAGAGACCCTCCTCCCCCTTATAAAAGGAGACCACTTCTAACAAATTTCTCACACCTCTCAAGCCATTTCGCACGTCAAACCTCTGACCAATTACGCTCCCTACATCCCTATCCTCCTCCTAGAGGCCTTAACTTAGGCAGAAGGCATTTCAAGAAGTCCTTTGGTTCAAACCAAATAGAGTTACCCAACTTAAAGGTAACGGTTTCTCTTAAATTGTTTTCTTTTATTTTACTTCTCTAACCCATAAACTCTTTTTATTTACATTATTTTTTAACAAAAATAGTATCCTAAATATAATAGGATGTTGTTATAATTAGTATTCGAACTACACTTACACACACCTCCATCTAATGGATGAAGAACATAATTTGTCTGTGGATAGAAAACTAAGGCCTCACGAAACGATGATTGTTCAATTACATCTTATCGCTTCTCAAGGTGGCCATTATGATGGAACTATATTTATATATGATATATATTATGTTTATTATTTCTTTATACTTCTGTACTTACATTTTTATAGCATGCCTTTATGGTTTCCAAATTGGGTAAATACAATAATCTCATTTGAGGAAGTGCGGACTACCACCCTCTCAAAGTGATGTGATTTGTTAATGAATTATGTGGGATGTATAATGGATGGAGTTAATGATATTATATAAGATATTATACTGGAATTATAATATACCTATGTATCATTATGTTTTAATTACATTAATACAAGAAATAGAAAGGAAATTAGTGTTCATGCGTACGTACGGCTTACCGTCTCCAAGAACAGTGCATTTCATTTCTTACCTCTAAATGTTTTGTACTATTATAAATACATGTATATGCTAGATATATATTTGATATATATGATACACAAATCATGAATATAATTCTGGATATAATGAACCTTTTACCACATAAACAACATGTAATTATAAGAAGTCCATTTTTTACTCAAGTTCCAAATATCGACAAAATGAAGGTTATTAACTTAAATATTTACATAATGATTATAACATGGTAATAAGTGATATAAAAGGAATAATAAACTTGGAAAAGGTTCTTAAGAAAGTATAAATTAACTTTAGTTTATTTTTCAGGAGATTAAAAAATGACCGAGTCATGTCTGGAATGAGGTAAGGGACTTCATCTCAATGTCCTTTCATTGAGGCATATTTTTTTAAATACATGACTTTCTTTTATACGATTTATAAACACCCTTGACTTTTCAAATGGAATCTTTTTCTATGAAGAGTTTTACTAAATTCCAAAAAAAAAATTCTTTTAACGTACGCGGTGACAACGACATGTTCCGCCACCGTATGTATTATTTGATCTCCAGCTTCCTCAATAAGTCATAATGTTATTAAAATAAAATAATTACCTTATACACTTTTAATTATTTTTGTATTGAAAATTGTTTTGAAAATTAATTTGTTATGTCAATATATTTAAGTGATATATTGTGATTGAAATGTGGAAATGTTTCCTTTCCTTTATATTTGTTGTATGTGATATGATTTTATATTGGTACTTGGACATTTGATGGGTGGTTATGTGATAAACCAAATTACGGGTGGTTCAATGAATACCAGGACGGGTGGTTATGTTATAACCTCCAATGCATTGGGTATGGAAGTTGGTCGTATGGCTATTCCATTTAGTGATATGTGTGGAAGTCAACCGTATGGTTATTTAATTTAAGTATGTTTATGTCCCAAGTTACCTTTATATGTTATGTGTTCTTTATATGGGTTTTATGGTAATATTTTGGTTACAAAAGGGTACATAATGATCTTTTATTCAATGAAGATTATTTACTACTTCATAAAGGTGAAAAGTATTACTTCTGTTAAATTATTCAGGGTTTACTTATTGTTTTGAGAAACTAACTATTTTATTTCTTTGTGAATCCCTTACTGAGATTTTTATTCTCATCACAAGTTTTGAAATGTTTTTAATAGGACATAAAGTGGAATACAGTCAAGGATAGGATCAAGGAAAAGTCATGCCATCTAAAACATGGAACTAGACATGACTCTTTTTTTCAGGAGTTCATGTTTTGTAAAAAAATGGAAACTGAGTAGAAGTGTCTACTTTGTAATATTTTGAAATTTAATAGTTATGGCCTAACTCTCTTAAACTCTAAACTTGAAAGGATCCTCAATATGAATTATTCATTTAATTCAGTATTATGTATGTTTTAAGGCCAAGTACTTATAGTTGGTACTAGAGGGATGTTTAGATAACTTTAGGAATTACGGTATTGTTAACGTAATATACATAATGTAATTTATGTTAATATTAAAATCATATAGCATTTCCAGATTACCATGTTTCTTTGCCTAGGATATTTTTGTGATTAGAATGGTTTTCCCTAGAGGAAATAGGGCAGCTATGATGGGATGACATTAGGAGGAAGACAACCTTCCAAATCAGCAACCTGAGATGTTTACAATCGGAACTGAATAGTTTGTTGCAATGATCGCACAGTTAACTCAGGCTATAAATTGTAGTGGAATTCTTGCACGAGATCATCCAGATCAACCACAGAGGAATATGACTGTAGCGGAGCATTTCATGAGGCTACATCCCCCATCATTCAGAGGATCATCTAACCCTGTGCTAGATGAAAGGTGTATTAAAGCACTGGAAAAGATTTTTGATGTCATGGGTTATTCAGAACATCAAAAGTTTAGTCTTTCTGTTTACCATTTTGAAGGTGAATCTGATCAATGGTGGTCGATGGTGAAAAATATCAGGGATAGTGAATAGATTTATGCTCTCGATTGGGATAAATTGGAGGGAATATTTCTTGAAAAAATATTTTTCTAAGGTGGTTCATCTTAGGATGAAAAAACAATTCCTAGAATTGAGGCAGGAAGATGACTCATTGGATGTTTATGAAGAAAAATTCACTCGACTAGCAAGGTATGCTCCAAATTTCATCCGAGATATTGATAGTTAGAAAAATCGATTTTACTCAAGACTGAAGCCACGATATCGACGGATTTTAGCTTCTCGTGAGTTCAAAAGTTATGAAAAACTTGTTCGATGTGCGGAGAAGGTGGAAATGGAGTTTGCTGATGAAAAAGTGTTCTTCGACAAACAACAGAATAAGAGGTCCAGTTGGCAGGAAAAGGGAAAGAATTAATCAAAGAATCCTGGAGGTAAGAAAACTAAATATCCATCTTGTGAGAAGTGTGGTAAAAGGCATCCTGGAGAATTTTTATCAAAGACTGGAAATTGCTTCTAGTGTGGTAAGTCTGGTCATATTGCTCGTAACTATAAGGAAGATGAACAAGAAGGCAATGAAAAGACATCGGTAAGATGTTTTAAGTGTAATTAAATGGGTCATTATTAAAATGAGTGTCTAGAGAAGAAATCAGCTGAGGGAAATCATCCAAAATACAAGCAGAAAGGGGTAGTGAAATCCTTCTCAACTACTTCAGCAGATGTTGGGCCATTGAATAATGTAGTATCAGGTACAATTTTTTTTTGTTCAGATTATTCGAATGTTTTGTTTGATTCAGGTTATACACAGTCTTTCATTTTTTGAGAAGTTTTCTAGTAAATTGGGAATTCCATCTCATGATATATATACAGAACTTACGGTAAAAACACCTGGAGGAAATTTTGAGACAAAAAGAAAAAATAAGAACATTCCTGTCCTTGTGTGCTGAATGAATCTACCTAAAAACCTTATTACTTTTCCTTTAGTAGAGTTTGATGTTATTTCGGGCATGGATTGGCTTTCCTTTTATCACGCTAAGATTTATTGCCAAGCTAAAGAAGTTTCTATTCAGAAAGATTTACAGTTTGTGTACAAGAATGAACCCTTTCTTTTGATAACATATCAGGAAACTGAGAAATTAGTAAAAGATGGAAATTAAATTTACCTTGAACATATTGTTGAATATAAAGGAATTTTTCATATTAATGATGTGCCAGTGGTAAATGAGTACCTTGATGTTTTTCATGATGAGTTGACTAGTCTTATACTTGATCGAGAAGTTGAATTTACTATTGACTTAGTTCCTGATGCTAATCCAATTTCAAAACCCCCTTATCGAATGGATCAAATTGAAATTTTAGAGTTAAAGAATCAATTTCAGGAGTTATTAGAGAAAGGTTTCATTTGTCCTAACATATCACCATGGGGTGCTCCTTCCTTGTATGTTAAAAGGAAATATGTTTCAATGAGACTTTAATTGATTATAGAGAATTGAATAACATCATTGTTAAGAATAAGTATCTTTTGCCTCATATCGATAATTTATTTGATCAGCTCTAGGGAGCTTAGTATTTTTCAAAGATTGACTTGAGGTCGGGGTACCATTAGTTGAAAGTAAAGGAAGAAGGCATTCCAAATACCATGTCTCGTACTAAATATGGCCATTATGAATTTGTAGTTATGGCTTTTGCGTTAACCAATGCACCTGCTGTATTCATGGATCTTATGAATAGAATTTTTTGTGAGTTCTTGGATAAGTTTGTGGTTGTTTTCATTGAATATATTTTGTTTTATTCCAAAATTAAAGTGGAACATGAAAGTCATTTATGGGTTGTCTTGAAAACCATAAAAAAAAGAAATAGTATGGGAAATTCAGCAAGTGTGAGTTTTGGTTACAACAAATTTCATTCCATAGTCACATTATTTCAAAAAAATTGCATAATTTTTTATCCTGCTAGAACAAAAGTTTTTGAAGAATGGACAAGACCCACAAATATAACCGAGATACGTATTTTTTTTTGTTTGGAAGGTTATTATCGGAGGTTTATTGAAAATATTTCATGGTGATCTTGTCCAATATCTACGTTAACTCAAAAAGGATTTACGTTCATCTGGATAAAAAATGTGAAGATTGTTTTCAGAAATAGAAAAGAAGACTGGTGAATGCTCCAGTTTTGGCACTGCCTTTCAGAATTGGTTTTTTTGTTATCTATAGTGATTCTACTTTGAAAAGACTGGGTTGTGTACTAATGCAAAATTATCAGGTAATTGCTTATGCTTCACGTTAGTTGAAACCACATGAGTTAAATTACCCTACACATGATTTGGAATTAGCTACTGTTGTTTTTTCTTTAAAAAATTTGAGGCATCATTTGTATGGAGTGATATGTGAATTATATACTGATCACAAAATATTGAAGTATATATTCACTCAGAAGGAATTGAACATGAGACAGAGGATATGGCTATAATTAATCAAGGATTATGATTGCACGATCCATTACCATCCGGGAAAAGCAAATAATGTGGTGGTTTCTTTGAGTCGAAAAAGTAATGTCTCCTTAGCAATGATACGTTTGGAACAAGATCCTTTGGTTTTTTATTTGATGAAATTTGTAATAGAATTTGTTGGTGTAGGAAATTCTTTTGTTTTGTTTCAGGTGTCAGTGAAATCAACTCCATCGGACAGAATTAATAAAGTGCAGAAAGAAGACAGTGAGTTGCAGAAAAAGGTAGAGTTGGTTCAGAAGGGAAAGTTGCCTGATTTTAACGTTGATAATGATTGTGTTTTGAGATTTGAAAAAATTTTATGTGTGCCTTGTGAGTCATAGTTGAAGAATGAGTTGTTATGTGAAGATCATAGTTCTTCGTTTTCATTTCATCCTGGTAGTACAAAGATGTACAGAGATCATTGGGAGTATTACTGGTGGGATGAATTGAAAAGAGATATTGCTGATTTTACTGTGAAGTGTTTGACTTGTGAGCAGGTTAAAGCAGAGCATCAGTTACCAAAAGGGATGCTTCAGCCTCTACCAGTGCTAGAGTGGAAATGAGAAAATATATCCATGGACTTCGTTGTGGGATTACTGAAGACATCTCGAGTTAATAATGCAATCTGGGATATAGTTGACTGATTGACTAAATCGGCTCATTTCCTTCCTATTAGAGATACTTTGTCTCTAGATCAACTTGCTCAGTTGTATGTTAAAGAGATAGTCAGGTTGCATGGAGTTCCCCTATCCATTGTATCTTATCGTGATCCCAGGTTCACTTCTAACTTTTGGAAAGGCCGTCAGAAGTCATTGGGTACTGAATTAAATTTTAGTACAACTTTTCACCCTCAATCATATGGGCAGTCAAAACGAAAAAATAAGAACATGGAGGATATGCTACGTGATTTTTCACTGGATTATCAGGGAAGTTGGGACCAACATTTTTCTTTGGTTGAATTTTCTTATTATAACAGTTTTTATTCTAGTATACAAATTTCTTCATTTGAAGGATTATATGGAAAGTGTTGTCGAACTCAAGTTTTTTAGGATGAAGTAGGTGAAATGAAGCTGATGGGACCAGAATTAGGAGATGAAATGGCAGAGAAAGTTCACTTGATTCAGAAGAACATGAGAACAGCTCAAAGTAGACGGAAAAGTGATGCCTATAACCGGAGGAAGGATCATTCTTTTGAGGTTTGTGATCATGTCTTTCTCAAAGTTTCTCCATGGAAAATTGTGATGTGTTTTGGTAAGAAGGGAAAGTTAATTATGTGGTTCATTGGACCTTATGAAATTCTTGAGAATGTGTGTTCAGTTGCGTATAGATTGGATTTACCTCCATGTTTATCCCAAGTACACAATGTTGTTCATTTTTTGATGTTGAGAAATTATATGCAAGATCCATCTCATGTTTTGAGCCCAGAGGTAGTTCAGTTGGAAGAGAACCTCTCTTATGAAGAACAACCAGTCCAAATTCTTTACTGTAGAGAGCAATTTTTGCGGAATAAGGTAATTTACTAGGTAAAGGTTTTGTGGAAAAACCATATGTTTGAAGAGGCAACATGGGAATCTGAAAATGCTATGATGGATAACCCACCCCCCACTTATTTTGATATGTGAATAAAAATTGCGAGGATGCAATTTTCAAAAGTGGGGAAGGATATAACATCACAAGTAAATGAATAATAAGACATATTTCATATTTATTAATATTTGTGAATTAAATATTAGTTTTACTTTAAATGGGTTTCTATGTTCGATAGTGTACCCAATACAAAATAACAGGTTTCTTTGGATTCCTACGTTGCACACTAATAATATAATATTATTATTTTAAATGGTATTTAACTCCTAGACGTTGTATTGGTGGGAATTAATGAAACTAACTACAATATTATTATACATGATTGTTAAATGTATTTACATTTGTCCAATAAAAGGTTAGAGTCTTAAAATTTGAATGAATCTAATTTTAAGCATAATTTAAATTAAAAGGCCGATTTAGAGCCTTTTAATTGAAAAACCTATTTAAATATAGTTTTGGTCACTTTAATACATTCTAATTGACCAAATATAATCTTTATTTATAATGGGGACATCAAATTTTTCTTTGGGTATTTTTTTTGGTATTTTTATAATAAAGTTCAATTTTTAATATATAGTGAGAAATACTGTATTTTAATTCAAAAGTTGCTTTTAATAAAATTTATTTATATGGTTAGATTATATTTTTAGTTAGTTTTAAAGTGAAATTGAAATAACTTTTTACCATTTAATCCAATTTTGGTCATTGGAATTAATTTCACTTTTAAATTGGACATAAACAAGAATCAATCTTTTGATAATTATTGTTTCTTAAAAACATGCTATTTGTTTTGATAACGAGAATTAATTTTAAAATTTATTAATTACACTTCTATGTATTGAATTTTGAAAAATAGACATCATTTCTGAATTCTGAATATCAAATATATCTTAGGTGAATTTTTGGTATTTTTCTAAAAAAACGTCAATTTTTTATGAATAGTGACACCACTTAGTTGTAGTTAAAAATACTGACTTTTTCATTTAAAGGAAATTTTACCACTTCTGTGAATTGAATTTCGAAAATCCAACATACATGATTTTTATCAAGAAGTAAAATGTGGTTCATTAAGATGAAAATAATGTTTTGGTGAATACTAACTTTTGACTTTTATTTACCGCAGTTAAAGTTAAATAGGGTAATTCAAGGTTAAAAGAATATTATAATAATTCCCAATTACCTTAACACTTATCCAAACCTTATTGGTTGAGTCATTAACAACCACGGGCATCTTTTTGTCTATTTTGGGACCCCTTTGATCCACTTGGATGTGATAATGACAATTTTGATTAATTAATTTAAAGTAAAGGTCAAAATGACATAAACAAAAATCTTTTAGTAATTAATTTTTATATGGTGTTATATAAGTCCTATTTTTGACTATAAATATTCTTTGGAAATATAAATATATTTCCTATATCATGGTACTTTTTTTATAATTTTTTACAGAACAAATAAATTAAATTATGTATGACATAATAATGATGCAGTATTTACCTCATTAATAAATCATTTAAATAAATAAGATTATAATGATTAAAATATTATCGAAAAACATTTCCAATTCTGATTGGATGATTTTATTTCAACCATTACTCATCGTATCTTATACTATAATTATTTTTGGTCCATTATAAACCTAATATCATTATATTATAAAATAATAGTTTGACACTTTCATAAAGAGTCCATCCTCCCCCTTATAAAAGGAGACCACTTATAACAAATTCCTCGCACCTCTCAATCCATTTTTCTTATCCATCCATTTCCCAATTAAGCTCCCTAAATCCCCATCCTCCTCCTAGAATCATTAACTTAGGTTTAAGGCATTTCAAGAAGTCCTTTGTTTCAAACCAAAGAGAGTTACCCAAATTAAAGGTAACAGTTTCTCTTAAATTGTTTTCTTTTATTTTACTTCTCCAAACACTGAACACTTTTTATTTACTATATTTTGTAACAACAAAAGAATATTAAATATACTAGGATTTGGTTATAAGAAGTATTCGAACTACAGTTACAGACACCTCCATCTAATTGATGAAGAACATAATGTTTCTGTGGATGGAAAACTAAGGCCTCACGAAACGATTATTGTTCAATTACATATTACCACCTCTCATGGTGGTCATTAGGATGGAACTGTATTTATATTTGATATATATTATGTTTATTATTTCCTTATTCTTCTATACTTCCCTTTTTATAGAATGCCATTATGGTTTCCATAGTGGGTAAATATGATAATCTAATTTGTGGAAGTGCGGACTACCGCCCTCTCAAAGTGATGTGATTCATTAATGCCTTATATGGGATGTATAAAGGATAGAGTGAATTATATAATATATGATATTATACTGGAATTATAATATACCTATGTATCATTATGTTTTAATTCCATTAAAATAAGAAATAGAAATGAAAGTAGTGTTCATGCATACGTACGGCATACCGTCTCTATGAACGGTGCATTTCATTTCTTACATATAAATGTTATGTACTATTATAAATACATGTATATTCTGGATATATATGATATATATGATATCCAAATCATGAATACCATTGTGGATATATTGAACCTTTTACCACATGAACAACATGTAATTATAAGAAGTCCACTTTTGACACAAGTACCAAATAACGTCAAAATGAATGTTATTAACTTAAATGATTACATAATGATTATAACATGGTAATAAGTGATATAAAAGGAATAATAAACTTGAAAAAGGTTGTTAATAAAGTAGAAATTAACTTTATTTTATTATTCTGGAGATTAAAGAATGATCGAGTCAAGTCGGACTCGAGGTAAGGGACTTCGTCTCAATCTCCTTTCATTGAGGCATATTTTTTTTAATACATGACTTTCTTTTATACATTGTATAAACACCCTTGAATTTTCAAAGGTAATATTTTTCTATAAAGCATTTTACTAAATGGAAAAAAATAATTTTTCTTTTAATGTACGCGGTGACAATGACATTTTCCGCCGCCGAGAGTATTATTTGATCTTTGGCTACCTTAATAAGCCATAGTGATTTTAAAAGAAAATAAATACCTTATACTATTTTACATTTTTTTGGTATTGAAAATGGTTTTGAAAATGGATTTGTTATGTCAATATATTTAAGTGATATATTGTGATTGAAATGTGTAAATGTTTCCTTTCCTTTATATTTGTTGTGTGTGATATGATTTTATAATGGTACTTGGACATTTGATGGATGGTTACATGATAAACCAAATGATGGGTGGTTCCATGAATACCAGGATAGGTGGTTACGTTATAACCTCTAATGAATTGGGTATGGAAGTCGGCCGTTTGGCTATTCCATTTAGTGATATGTGTGAAATTCGACCGTATGGTTATTCCATTTAAGTATGTTTATGTCCCAGGTTACCTTTATATGTTATGTGTTCTTTATATGGGTTTTATGGTAATATTTGGGTTACAAAAGTGTAAGTAATGATCTTTCATTTAATAAAGAGTATTTGCTACTTCATAAATGTGAAAAGTATTAATTATGTTAAAGTATTCATGGTTTACTTGTTGTTTTAAAAAACTAACTGTTTTATTTCTTTGTGTATCCCTTACTGATCATTTTATGCTCATCCAAAGTTTTGAAATGTTCTTCACAAGACAAAAAGTTGAATAGGGTCAAGGATGGGATCATGGAAAATTTATGTTTTATAAAACATGGAACTATACATGACTCTTTTTTTCAAGAGTTCATGTTTTTAAAAAAAATGTAAACTGGGTAGAAGTGTCTACTTTGTAATATTTTGAAATGTAATAGCTATGTCCTAACTCTCTAAAACTCTAAACCTGAAAATATCCTCAATGTGAATTATTCATTTAATTTAATATTATGTAAGGTTTAAGTTCAGGTCCTCATAATCATTGGTTTTCAATTCCTTATATTTTTATCACTTATATCTAGTACATATGTTAATGATAAAAAAAATCTTTTTATTTTTTTTTTAAAAAAGAAAAAGTGGTTTTGTTTTTTAGTGTAATATATAAAATATTTTTATGAAATATAGTCTTATATTGGAAATTTAAATTCAAAGTATTATATTGATAATTCCCCTTCAATTTTTTATGATATTGATAAAATTTATTTCTTATGATCCACCACATTTGACCCCTTTTATGAAACGTATTTGGAAATTGGTTTTTTAATAAATTGTGATTGTTTATAAATTATTTTATAAATGGAAGGAAATTAAAGTTAAGGAAATTGTTTCTAATTGAAATTTGTAAATACACATTTATAAATTTAAATGATTTATTGAAAAATAATGATCCATAATACATGAACCTTTTTGTGTGATGGAAACTATGAATTATTGAATTACTTTGAAAATTTTCCTCATATCAGGAATTTGACATTTATTATTATTTTTAATAAATGGGGTGTTTATATGTGTTTTTTGAAGGTGTGAGTGACATAAATGAAAGAATTGTTGTTTTTAGATATGATTGTGTGAAATGAATATTTATTTGAAATGCTCACCTCTAGTTTGGAAGGGCATGGGAAGACTTGATTGGATAGAAGGACAGTCAATGTACACATGTGCACTACTTTGGAATTTTTCTATGGCTATTATCCCAATGTGAGAATTAATTCACCATATGGAATATGTCACATTAATTAAGAATAATAGGTTAGGATCAAGTGTTTTGGAATGGATCGATTAATGTGTGGGTTTTTTAGTGAGTGGAAATTTCTTCATTGATTGTCATTTTATCTCTATTATAGATTGTAGACATTTTATTCCATGGATTCCATTATGAGGACTTGATTATATTTTTTAGTTTATTTTTTTTGTATAATTTTGAAATTATGTCCTATTTTTCTTCCTCAATACATCATAATTTATAATTTATTCTTGGTTAATTTTATGAAGATAAATTTTGTTTCATTTTAAAAGGACCATAATTTTGTAAAAATGGATTGTTTTTAAAAAAAATATATTCGATATATTCTTTATGTAAATAGTTAAATAAAAACTACCTATGTATCCTTGATAAAATAGATAATCTTAAAAGGGTTAAAATTTTGGTTGGATGGTAGTGAATTACAAGGGTTTTTTCTCATGCCTATGTATCTTACTAGTTTTACATATTTTTCAGTGCATAAGATATTTTTATATCTCTAAATTTGTATAATAGTAGAGGTTATTTTGTTGTTTAATCACTTTAAGAGATAGGTGTAGCTATCTTCTTGTACCTTTTTATTTAATATCATTTGTACAAATCATCATCCTTATTTTTAGGGTCAATTGTACACATTTTTTCTCTTCTTTTTATTACATATATCATATGATTCATTTGTTAGACTTTATATTTTAAAAATTTAATATTTATTGTTTGGGTGAAATTATTACCATTTTAATTTTGTTAATTAATAACTACATTTTTCTATCCAGTGGTGATTAGAAATGCCTTTCAGGACATTCCACAACTATTTTTTGTGTTCTGTTTAGGGAAGAAAAATGTTGGTTCGTAAAAAATTTGTATCAATGTTATATTTTTCATTGTTGTTATAGGATTTATTTTTTTTAGAGCTATTATTATTTTAATTCAAGTAGTGGGTCATTAGAGGGAACCAAATCACAACCCATTTGTGATGATTCTATAGATATCAAGGTTTTCTTGGTTGAGTATGTTTCAATTTTGAGATCATTTACCAAATATTTTTGAGACATTTAGTTATTATATTATTTTTTATTTATCAAATGGGTAATAAAAGAATTTTTTATGATGATTCATGTTTTAGAATGAATCTTGGATCGCCTTTATGGGGTTAATAGTTACTATCCATGGTTTTAAAACAGTCTGCATATCATGTAAATTTTATTGGTTGACTTCAATTGATCTTTATAAGGTTAACACTTGGTCTCCCAAACCATATATCCAACCTATGTGGAACTATTAGATCATTAAAAATTTTATTTTTTATGAGTTGTATTTCCATTCCTTTTTATTTCTATAAATTTAGGTTTATTTTTGGTGTTTTATGGGAATGTGTATAATTTTTTGGTGTATCCATGGTTTTCACTTAAATAAAAATTATGGTATGTTTAAATAATGGGATAGAAATTTCATTTAGATTTCAATAAATTTGGAAAGTATTTTTCATCATCTTGAATCTGGTTATTGATTTTATAAATTTTATTTTTCCTTCAAAAACATTTAAATTTTTAATTATATTTTTTTCAGTAACATTTTTAAAATATTTTTATTTTAAAAAAATGGATGGTTTTGAGAAATATAATTATTTATTGAAGGAAAAAAGTTTTTTTACTAATACTTTTCAACATTTCATGTCATTTAAATAATATTTAATTGAAATAATTTATATTTTTTAGTATCAAATGGTTTAAACTATGATATTTTAATATATTTCATTTTTAAGGTCCTTTTACATCAAAATTTTCCATACGAGTTTAAATGTTTATTTGTTGATTTTAAATTATTTTTGAAATATCTTTAAATAAAAACCTATTTATAATATGGTTGAATTATTTAACTTATTTAAAGTAATTAATATTTGATTTTTTTGGTTTAAAATGTTATTATTATTGTTTTTTATTCTTTTAAAAATAATTGATGTCGTTTTTTGATTTATGCTTAGTCTCATGAAGTTTTCTTTGATGGTGTTGGAACTCCTTATTTTTTGAATATTCCCTCAATTGTATTTAATAGATTCTTTAATATATCAATATTCTATTCAGATGGTTTTTATATCAATTTCAATGTTAGGGATAAATGTTATACATGTCATTAAACAGTGTGATGTTTTTATTTAAGAGTTCCAAAACATGAAGTCACCACATTTATTTGACAAACAAGGTTCTCAAGAATCAGTGACATAGGATAAGAAGGTTTCTGATAATTTTATCTAGCTTAAGATTCCTATTTCTCTCAAGGGTCATTTTTAATCCTTCATGCAAGAGAGTCTACATTGTAAGGGGTGGATATTTTTCTTCATGAAGAAGTCATAGAAGGACCATTCATGAGAACCTTTCAAGTAAAGTATCATTCAATAATAATTTCCTAATGTAGTGATTGTTTAAAAATCTATATGATTTCATGGTCATTGGTAAACATATAAAATTCTTTTTCATTATGTATGTCATTTTATTGAGGTGGTGTTGTATATTGATCATCCTTCCATGTATGATTATTTGATGAATTGGTTTTTTTGTACGGTATTCACCCAGATCTATCATGGGTAGTGTTTCCTCTAAAACATGATTCATATATATCAATTGTGAAGTATTAAATCAGAGTTATTGAAATCATGATTGAATAATTAAATGTATTTAAACCTTCTCATCTATATATGTTTTGTGGAGGAATATTTTGTAAGAGAATAACGCCATGTCAGAGCCTATGAGTAGTAGAAAATACCATCTTGTTTCTTCTAAACAACTTCATATAGAAATGGGAACCCAATATTCTATTAGTATAGAAAGGTGGGATATAAAAAAACATATATTTTATTTCAATACAAATATCTATCGTGCTTTTTAAATTTTGGGTCATATATAATGGATCTATAAAAGAGATATTTTAAATAAATTAGGAGTGGATTCTATAAATTCTAATGATCCAATAGTTCAACTCATTGATCTAGATGTTTATGAAAAATCCATTTCAGTTATCATTAGTATAATTTATTTACACTTTTTGAATTTCAAATATTGGGAGATTTATTTTGATCATTTAGGAACTATTGTGTTTATGTTTGTTAATTTCTAGATATGTTGTTGGATTATATCTTATTTAAGTAAGAATAAAATTTATTTAAATTTTCATGATATATTTCAATTTTCTTAAATAACCATATTTTGATTAATTGAATTAGAATAGTTTGATTTTTAGGGAATTACTAATATGGTGGTGAGAATAAAATTATTTATTCCCTTCTCAAATGGATGTCTTCTACTAAATTGATGTGGGAACTATTTTTTTATTTCATATTATAAAGGATATGACATTATAAAGATTGTAAAAACCATTGACTTCATGTATAGTTTTTTCTCATTTTTTCCATGAAATATAATCTATTGGATATTGGTATTATTTAAAATGATTATCCCTCTATGATTTCGGTCTTTTATTATCTTTTTTCTTAGTGGTCCTTGTGTTAGCCAATTTATTTTCCATAAATGTATATAGAAAATTTTGGGTGGTTGTTGGGGAAAATGAGAGCTGGTGATACTTACGCCTTTTTGATTTGGTGGATCCGTAGGAGATGGAGTTTTTAAATCCTAATCTCATCTTACCATTAAATGACCTAATTTAAGATAATGTAGTTCTTGATGATGAGTAATATCTTATGAAGAATTTACCATTGCTTACTAATGTCCACTTATGTGATCTTGTTTAGTAGATTTACTTCAGGTAGAAATATTTAGGGATTATTGTTTTGGTTGGCTCTCTATGTTTTATTTTGTATAGGTATTTTGAAGTTTTTTAGGGATATTCATGATTATTTTCATCATTAATTGAGTTGTAGAGGCCTTTTCATTTTATTTATAAAGATATATCAATTGGTGAATTATCCTTGGACAATTTTTTTATTCTATCCAAAAAAATATTCTTTTTCTTTTGAATTATTTTTTTATAGATCAAGTCATTAGAATTATTCACTGTTGATCACTATTTTTTGGAATCACTTTGGTGTTTAAATATTTATGTATTAAAAAGTTAAAACCGGTATGGTTTCAAAGAGTAATAAGGTTAAATTTCTTTATAAAACATTCCTTAACATCTCATTAATTTTATTCAACATATATACAAAATTAATTATGATATTAGGGTATATTTATAATACCCAATCTTGTAGAATCCAATGAGAGTCATTTATACCTTAATCCCTCAATAATATGTATATCATATTTTATCTGATTAGATAGGAGAAAACTTATATTACTATATGCACTTCAACAGAAGTAATAAAAATGATCTTACCAAAATATTCTCCTACAATTGAGATATGGTCACTTTTTCAACACTAATCTAATTATCCAATCAAAATATTAACATTAATTTTAACCTGAAATGATTTAAAATAATTTAATTGTTTTATATGTGTACCTCTTGTAATATCATTATCTTCAAAGACTTTTGATATCCTCTGGTCATGACTGTTGGTAATAGATATATTTTTTAAATGTTTCATGCCACAGTTACCAAACTGATATCTATTTTTCCTCCATTTATTTTTTATACTATAAAAAGGATGGGGAGACTCATCAAAAGAAATAAGTGTGCATTCCTACTAGGTTTTATAAGTATGATAATATCTAGAGTAATGTAGTGTATCTGCCGGTGGATAAATCATTATCCTACAAATCAAAGAAACAAACAATTGTTATACAAGAATATAAAAAAAACTAGTATATTCAAAAGAAAATTAAAAATGAAAAAATATAAAACAAAGAAGTAAACTAAATTAAATTGACCACATTTTTATTCATATTTTTTATATTCAACTAAAATTATACAAAAAATAATGTGAGATGAAATGACATAAATGAATGGAATGAAATCCAAAAATGGTCTGTTAATAAATAAATTGTCCAATATAAGAAATAATTTTTTGACCCAAAAAAAATATTTTTTTTAAATTATTCATATGTAATATTATTATTTTCATTTTTTAATATTAAATTTAAAATATTTTTTTCAATAAAAAAAAATTAATAGATAAGTTTTATAATTTTAAATGTGGTGAACTAAACAAAAAAAATAAAATAAAAACATTTGAACATGATAGATATGAAATGTGTTTTAATAATGAAAATAAAATTAAAATATATAACATTTTGTTAAATGTTTCATTGTAAACCAAAACAGAACATATTTTACATATAAAATTTGGAATCGACTTAAGTATTATTTTCTTAGATTCCTTTGTTAGGATCATTCCATATGGTAAAAACCATGTCATCGACATTATCATCCATATTGTTTTGTTAATAATTCTATTGAAGTAGGAATCTCATATAAATCAGCATTGTCATCAAGTTTATCATCACGAAAACTCTATTTTTTCCTTTTAAAAAATCGATCACTACATCTTAGATTGGTCAATAATATATACTTTTACCCACATGTCTCCATGATAAAAGGATCAACTATGTATTCTAATCTAACCATATTAACTAATATGATTCCATATTCATCATGTCTGACACTGATATTACTGAAAATCCATTTTCATTTTAATACTAGAACAACAAATTTAGTGTAATCAACCTCCCAAATTTCTTTAATGACTCAAAAATATGAACTTTATGAAAATATTTTCTTTTTCTTTCATCACTCGAAAAACTAATTCCTTCTCTGAACACCATTACATTAATATTCTAAACTGCACATCGGTTGTACTCATCATTCATATGAAATATATATCCATTAATCTCATTCCCAAAACGTGTTATCAAATTTAAAATAGGATCAAAGATTAACTATCTCAATGTTTCAAATTCATATGATCTACAAATAATGATCTCATTAAACCATGGAAAAAATGACCTATTGCACACATTTAGAATCTTAATATATTTTATTGGATAAATTTATCTCAACACATTAAAATTCAATGTAATATATGGTTGAGAATCATCTATTTTATCCAATATTTATAAAAATAAATTATTTATCTCATCAAATGTCAATGATTTTATTTCCAAGACATAGATCTCATTTCCCCTATAATTGACTCATTGATGGAGAAATGTAGGAAAAATGATATGATCCACAAAAAACTAGTAACTTTTATAAAAATATGCAACATATTCACAAAGATACATCTCAAAAATTATGGATTCGGGTCAATGTGGATACATAACACATCCCCTCAATATCTTTATATTACATTCAAAAGGATACATCGAAAAATTTTATACATATAAATAAAGCCTTATATCTTGCACCAATGCTCTATGATATCAAAAAAGGATGTATGAAAATATATTTCCAATTTAAAAAGTATATAAACTGGTTCATTCATTAAATTTTTAAATGAATTCGGATGAAACACGCTATTAAAAATTGAATTATAAAAACAACACACCAATATGATAGTCAATCTAACATGGATGGGAAATATTTCATGCAATGAAACTACTAGAAAATACTACATCATGACATGACAATCATGCAATTTCATAACTATCAACATCAAATACATTATAGACATAAATTTGTTTACATTTTTAGAATATTAATGTGGTACTTTGTTAACAAAAAGTCTCTTAGAAAAGATAATTTTCTCCCTCTTTGATAATTTATAACAATATCGGTGTAGCAATGTTCTCCTTATATTATTAGTAGGAGATAACTTCAAATGTATTCTCATTAAGAGTATGTCTATTATTAAATTCAACACGTCTTTAGTATTTCTTATAATATCTAGCAATGTCCCAATCAATATATATAAGATATTCTTTTCCACATGCATCAAATCCATGTTATGTTTCACCTCATGATATCTCTAGTATGGTATCTCAAATAACATTGATCATTTCTTCCAAATATTTCTATCATTAGTATATTATTGTGACTTTCCAAATATCACATAAATTTTTTACACCCCCTCAAAATATTAATTGATGGAAAGGGGTTCCAGATCACTAAATGATTCCTTTGAGATGTTTAAATCCTGCTTTAATTTTGAGAATAGTGAACCATGTATGAAAACATTTGATAACCCATGGATACTATTTTTCTCACATGATGCATTTGATAATTTTAAGTATCTTTTTCACAAATTGGGAACGATTTATGACCTTTAACATTGTATTCATAAAAATTAACGTATAAAAGGAAATCATTTATAGTGAACATAATCTTTACATGTATTTGAAAATATTCCATTTTATTATAATCAAACACCTTAATATTATCCTCCTATAAAAGGTTCAAATCATTTATTAATAGTGATAAAAAGACTTCAATATCATTTTTGGTTTGTTTTTGTCCTAATATCATTAAGATAAACAAGACATATTATTGATTTTTAAAAAATTTGAGAGATAAGTTGTAAATTACTAATAAAACAACAAACGAACTATGTGTTCTATTAAGGATTTTCTATGGGTTCATTCCACCAATACAAATTCCATTTTTAATATTTCTAATTTCATTTATAAAATATGGCAAATAGGGATCAATTTTTTTCCTTTTTGGACAATCATCTGGATGATGTAATTGTCCATCACAAATTTTCTCATCTTCATGACATATTATCATTCTTTAATTAAGAGGATTTTTAAAAAAATATTTAAAATGGGAAATTATAGGAAGATTCTAAAATGCCTATGCCATGTTCTCTATAAATGAAAAATGAGATTTTGATTTTTCTATTATCTTATTGTTTGATATCCTACTTTTAGGTTACTCTAATATAAATTCAGATTCCTTCCTATTTAAAACACTCTCCTTTTGGCTAAAATGTAATTTCTTGTAACCAAACCCCATGTAGTATAATATTTTCTTCTCTTTATAATTTATATCCAGAAATTTGTTGTCATAAACAATGTTTATCAACAAATACAGTATCTCTTTCACACTCTGGTCACTCCATCCATGTTTCCCTTTGAGGCTAAACAATCTTAACACCATTAATAAAATATTATATTTCATATAATGTAGATATAATAGTTTTTTGACATTGCCACATAGACTCTGAATTGTCGATTGTTTATCAATTTTCTCTACTTAAATATTAAGATCATTTCATCATATTTATTACATTTATCAACTTCAAAGTACTATCATCAATAGATATTAAATCATTCCCTATTTTATGATGAAAAATAAAATTGAAATAACTCTAATTAAAACCAAAAAAATTAAATGTTCATCAATCTGCCTTTTTTCAACTTCTTTAAATTTAAAATTTTCAGTCATGGATATAAAATCATGTCATTATTGGAATATTTCATTTATAAATTTTAAAAAATAATAAAATCCTTCCTCATAATCATCACCTTTTCGTGGTGCATAAATCCCTCATCGATTAAATATTATCTATAAAAAATATCAAAAAACGTTTTCCCAGAAAAAGAATATAGTAATGGTAAAATTTATTTATAGAGGGAAATTGTATATTATTTCATGGATAATCATGTTTTAAATGTAATATAACATAAACTTTCCTAACCAAATTAATGATTATAGGGTGTTAAATAACCTAATAAACTTCTAATACTTTGGAGGGATATAATAAATTCACCCATCCGAAAATGAGTAAGTTATATATCTATAGAACATAAATGTGAAAATAATCACAATCCTAACAAATGATATTGAAAAAGGGTAAATAAATTTAATTAAAAAGGATTTCTATATATTTGATTGTAATATATACTAAATATTTAGTTTTGAAGGGTCACTATATTACATATCAATTGGATAATAAGAAAAATTAATGGGTTTTGACATTAATGGAATTTATATTATATTGGAATAATAAAAATACATTTAAAAACAAGAAGATGTTACAATTTAATTTATTATTATTTTTTATAACCAAGGGATTAATTTAAAAAATATTGAGATTTGAACTGACATTGAAAAATATAGAAAACCATAAAGGGATAAATTAAAAGTAAAATAGAAATTTTTACTAAGAATGGTCATTCATAATGAACTAATTAAAAAATTGCATTCCTTTCATGAGTTTCTAAAGTTAATATAAATGAATATAATATTATGAAATTAAATAACATTATATACAGTGATATCTAGAAAATAATTTATTGAATATAAACATGGAGGAGAATGATTCTCGTTAAATGAAATATATTTGGAAGGGTCAAAATACATGGAACTTAGTGGGTGTAACTACATCATAGAAAACCGGACACTTGCATTCAAAATAGGGATGATACAATTAGGGAGATGTATATTTATATATATATCACGAACCATAAAATTTATCCAACTCTACATTTCCAAACAGATGAAACTAAAAAGAGTTTATATGAATATTATTTCCCTTCTAGTTGATTTGAATTTTAATAAACAAATATACATATATAAATGTATAAATGATCAAAATAAGAGATTAATATATTCTATAAAATAATATTTAAGAAAAAAAACATGGAAAAATATAATGAAGGGACTATACTAATTTATTTTATATATAAAATTTTTTACAACTAATATAAACTTTATAAAATTTATTTAAACCATCGCCATGGCTAGTTGTAGATTATTAGATATATAATTTAGTGTGTAATAATGATGCTAACAAACCCCAAGGTTTTATAAATATGGTTATCTAAGGATGATTCCCATTATATTGAACAAAGAGGTTTAGTGATTATTGGAAATTGAATGAATGAAAAGAGAGAAATTATAAATTATGAGACATACTGTAGATATAATTAGATCTATCATCAATGAGTAAGTTGAGGCTGCTGTAACATAGAGTTTTATTAAGATCATAATGTGAGAATGGACCACTGGATTGATGAAACGAGAGATTTGGGGATTTTATGAGAATAAAATGACACCTACATCGCTAGAATGGAAGACCATGAATTGAATCTTCTATATATTTGTAAAATATTAAAAGATATATCATGTTGGTTAAATAATAGAACTAACATGAAAGAGTGGTGAATATGGATTTTTTGTGTCAATTTTTATATAACTGACATGATAAAAGGACATTACATTTCAGTTTCTATAAAAAACATGGTGAAAATAATTATTCAATGATTTTCGCATTGGTTATAGAAAACCAATTTTAAAAATTCAACATTAAAATTAGATATTGTGCTAGTGTAATTTCACATGGCCGGTTCATGGTTAATAACATTGTGTGACCAAACCATAAAGATCCTATATGAGTTAAAAATCATGTTCATGTTTTGATAACTAGAGTGTCCAAATGATGCGTCGATAATTAATTAATCCAAAAAACAATTTTTAAATCATAAAATTCATCTATTCACTTCTTTATTACCCCAACTCTTTTTCATATCAATCAATAGTTCATTCCTTAGTGATGTATGAGATCCCTATTATAAGGGCCAAAATTCTAGTAGCCAATTTTATTTTGGAGCTTTAGTGTTGGAGGCACCTGGTGGACGTTCCGAGGTGTTCAAAGGAAATGTAGATCCTAGGAAGGGTTCCACTGCCAAAAATGGAATAGAGATAATCTGAATGGGTGTGATACAATGTAAGGGTGGTAGTAGTAAAATAATAGATCCCAACCATGACATAGTGTGTTAGATAGTGTATATTTGGGATACTACCATTTTAAGAATAGTTATTGTGTGGATGTATTCTATTAAATATAATCTTCCCTTGGATTCGACCATTGTTTCATTGAGTAAGGATGTTTTGATATAATATCTTTATGTGATTCTTCCAATTTAAGGTTAGTTGTAGTGTGGAGCCTTTAGTAATGACATAACACCCATTTTGGGAAATGGGTTATGAGGAATGGTTCCTGGGGTTATAGATTAGCGCCAAATATTCTTTTATAGAACCTAGCCACCGATCATGAAAAATTTATTTGACCAAGGAGGATGCGGCATGGTTCCTCATGTTACACCACTGTTTTCCCTATGTTACGAAGTCCTGAAGTGTTGTACAAGGGTTTGTTCCCTGGTCTTCAATTTTCCTATTTTTGTATAAATTCTCTATGTCCATTTGAACCCCACAATATCCCACTTGATTCTATAAAAAACTAGGCACTCAAGGATAGCTTTTTCAATGGATTTGAAACCCCATTTGAGAGGAATTTATTCCAAAATTCCATGTTTGGTCCATAGTAATCCTAAGTAAATTATACCACTATTTTCTCATGATTTATTATTATATGAATATAATTACCTCAAACTTCTTTCTTCTATGTTATCGTGGTTTTTCTCTATCACTCTAATGAAGGTTTCTTAGTTTCTTTTCTGGTTTGGTTTTGGTACATCATCCATGAATGGATGTAGTTTCTTACAGGATATATGATTAGAGATTAAGGATATTGATTTTTCCTAATTTGAATAATGTTGAATGATTTTAATTAGGGGATTTGTTACACATAGTACTTATTTATGTGAAATTATAAATTTACCATGGTTTATACATTTTTATAATGTTTTAATTAAACAAATAAATTTTAAAATTCATTAAAGAATGAATTTGGTTTATGTTTGAATTCACATTTTTTGGTTTCCACCACTATAACAATTTTTTGATTAATTTTCTAGATAGTGTAATAAAAAAAATTTTACTGGTTTCTTTTTTTATAATTGGATTAGAATTATTAATTGAACAATTTTTTAAATAATTTAATTATAGTAATATATTTTTTAATTTTGAATTATAGAGAATAATGTTTAATAAATATTTTTTATCTTATAATTTGATTGTAGTTATATTGATGATAATTACACATTTAATTATAGTTTAATACCATTGACATGAATTTATTATGAACATTAATATAGAATGATTAATGATTTTAACGATATCAAAAAGGCATGCTAATGAATTATTGTTCATTAAAGCTTTTTAAATCTGTAAAATGAGGGAATTTTTTTTGAATAATTTAATAGTTTGTTTGGATGATTACATAGGGGTCCTATAGTAAGAACTTCTGATAAAGAATAAATTAATTCAATAAGGACTAAATACCGGTGGTTTGAAAAATATAATTTTTTGTGGCTAAGAGATCCAAATATTTTGTTAATCTTTTATTCCCTATGTTTGGGGAAAGAGAGCATGTTAACATGCCAAGGCCGAATTCCTTGTTTTTAGGGAATGTTTTCCCTATTGACTATGTTTCTTATTTTCTTCAATCTATGTTGTGCTCTAGATGTGAGCCTCAATGAGTGATGTTAGTCTGGGATGGCTGATGTGATATGGGTGTGGAGGCCTAAGATTGTGGTCGCATTTGATTAATGTAACGACGATATGCACGGTGATATACATGTGTGTTTTGGGTATGGAAATAGAGAATATTGAAAGAGTTGATGTTGGGAGTACATGTTTTTGTTCTTAATATTTATTCTTAATTTTAATAAATCTATTCAATCTTCAGATTGCATAGTTTCTCATTTTTCATTAATTTCTCCACTTCTTGAGGCAACTGGCTGTGATTATTTGAATCTATATTTTTTGTATCTTATGATGTTGTCATAAAGTGTCTATAGTTATGGAATTGTAATAATGTCTAAAAAATGTATTAAACCAATGGGTCAGTGTTGGTGGAATTTAAATCTGATGCTACTTTTGAGAAACTATGGACATTGTTTGGATTATTCTTAATGGGAATGGACATCTCATTAATGGTTTATGAAATGTAATTTTTATAAATGATAATTAATGGATAAAAATTATTCAACATAAAGGGATTGATAGAATGGAAATAGTAACTCAATTTATGTCTTCTTAAATTATTGTGTTCATATAGGATATCTAGTCCATATTAGTGGAAGATAGGAATCCGAGTGATGATAGTTCTAGAAAAGATTAAGACAAGGATATAACCATAGTTTTGTTATGAGATATGTTATAAACATTATGTTTTTTGATTTAAAATACTACCACACACATGTCAGTTAGGTTGATAAACACCCATTGGACTCTAGCCGGCTATTTTCCACAATATCTTGAAAGGAAGATAGATGGTGGACTTCTCCCTCTGGCCCCACTCACTTCTCATAGTAACATTATGTACTAGTATTCAGGTTTTTTAGTTTTCCCATATAAATATGTGAGGAGGTTTGTGATGTCATATTGTTACATTCTGCACATATATATCCAAATATTGTATTCAGAGGAATTTTATAGGTGTGACGTGTATTGGATAAGTTCACAAAATGTACTTTACTCAGTGTATGGGATTTGATATATTGAGTTATAATACATTATGTATGATAAATGTCATATGGATTGTGGTGGCTCAAAGAAACTACTCAGCTACTACATATGGTGATGCAGATGGGATGATGTGATAATGTGATGCATGAAGATCATGTTGTGATTATTATATTAGGTGTCTTTGGATTGGATTTTTTTTGGAGATATATGGATCAAGAATCACAATATTTGGGAAGAGCAGAAAACTGGTGGTGGATTGATACTGGATTAAGATTTTTATTTATTACTATCATACTTGTTCTCTTATGTTCAATACATGGGGAGATCTATCCATGGGGAGGTTGAAAACATATTATACTGTGAGTATTTTATTGTTCTATGGGATTTATCCTGATTAACTTTTTTTTTAAAGAGACTTACTGGAGGATGATACTAGATATACATTTCATAATCATCATACATAAATTTACACTTTTTTCATCTATGAGGATAAGATTGAAGATCGGGTTGGATGTTAATAAATAATGGTTTTATAAGATTTTTTTTTTGATTCATGGGTGTAGTCATTATATTTTGGAATTTATAGTATCCTTTCCAGTTGTTTTAGTGTTTTATTTCAATATAGTATGCACTTGGGATTATTTTTTATTTATGGGTATGAGTTTATTGACGTATCTATCTTATCTCCCTCCTTCGCATGTTGTGTTAGAGGGTAATGACTCCCATATTTGTTGTTATTAGACCCTTAGAAGTTATCAACCATGGGCCTACTGAAGATATTAATCATGGGATATATTCTATCTTAATTCAACACTAGTATAACAGAGATACTCTTTGAGGGTGGGGTTATGAAAATGTTATATAAAAGGTTGAAGTTGAGGTATTTGATAGATTTTAGTGTTATTAATAGGTGTGAAAAACATGATTATGTAGTTAAATAGTTACAGATATGTTTATTAGGCATTTTAAGCAATGTATAGTGGCATAGACACTTGTATTTAGGGATCCCAATGATTTGGTGCATGAACCATTATGTTTACTAAGCCTACAAAATGAAGTGATTCCAGTTGCGGGGTAGCGACTTTGGAATGGATACTAAATCATTATTCTTTTTCCTATTATTGTAATTGGCAGACCATAAGACTGGATAAACCATAAATAATAAATAAATACAAAAATAAATTAATTTTAAATATTTATATATTATAGTTTTAGGCATCTATATAAATTTGTTCTTATTACATGAATTGCTCCAGGTAGATGTTCTAATTAGGTTCATAGTGAAGACGTTTAGTATAACATGATAGCAGATTGTCACATAATATAGTTCACTGATGAAGAAAAATAATGGTGCAAATTTTTAGAGTTTCTTCATTAATGAATATAGAATAATGAGGGATTTGTTTCATGATCCTTCAGAGAAAATTCTTCATAATGGTATAAGTTAGCTTTTATTTCAATCTATGATCATAAGGAGCACTCAGTTTCATTTTCAATGATGATTCTATATAGATTAGAGGATGACTTTTGGATCATTTCATAAAATATCATATAGATTCATTTGTCTCCTGAGTGAAGTTCAAATATCAGTGCAGAGTGTTGTTTATTTCTTTGATCATGAAGGCTGCTAATAGATTGGAGTTATTTACCCCCCCCCCCCCCCAACATGTGAGTTTTAGTGTATGGGGGTTTGGGATTAGTATTTTTACCCTTCTATGTTATGCATTTGAAATATTTTTATATGAGGAGGTTGGGGAGAGATATTTTCTTGAAGAATTACATCATGATATCCTATTATAGGTCACAAAGTTTACATTTTCAGCATATATTGAGGTGTTTGTAAGAGAAGATGTTTTTTATAGGACACAATCTAGAACCATATCATCATTTGATTGAGTCATTAAGATTACATATGAATCATGGAATTTATCAGGGGTTCCTAATTTCAAGGATAGAAGAGACTATTGTTAGCCAATGCTAGGTCACAACAATTATCATCTCATTTATCCAAGGATGGAAACTCTCTGGTCTCTTACAATGACCCATAAATTCACCCTAGGCTAATTTAAAAATTCCAAATCGAAAAACTAACTCCATTTTGAAAGATAAAATTTATAAAATTTCAAAAATTGGGTATTACTATTCATAACAGGTAGTTTATATAATATTTTAATAACATATCATTGTTTAGTGAAACATGGTACTGCGTACTACACATGTTATCGAGGAAAGTCGCGATTGCGTGTAATGAAAGCCAAGTCGGGGTTGCGTGTAGTGAAAGCTCACTTTTGTGTTTTGTATAAAATAATCAAAACATATTTCACTTATACATTAAAAAAATCAATACTTAATGTTGCGTAGAATAATTTTTACAAAATGAACTTGAAATTGTGTGTAACATGATCCACAAATAGTGTTGCGTATACTACAAGCTAATATGGTATTGCGTATAGTACAAGATAATATTGGTATAGTGTACAATATAAGACATTAAAGAAATTAAAAAGAATATATCTCATAAAATCTCAGGGTGTTACTTTAATCAACTATAAGAATAAAAAAAGAGGATAGAAAGATAATTCAGTTAAACATACCCAAAAACATAAAAGAGGAACATTTGGACCACAACTAGTTTACTTGAAGAGGAAATTCAGCTCCACCTATGGACAAACTATCACAAATGAAACTCATGTCTTTACTATCCAACTCACTATATGATTGTTCTATATTTAACCACTTAATTCTTCTGAGACCAATGGTGTTTTTAAATGATGCATACATCAAAAACCAGAACAATGTCGTGCTTCCTAGTAATCATCAACACGAATCAAAAACTCGCACACCTCAAAGGCATTCAGATATGATCAACCATTACCAAAAGGCATTGTAGGTAGTTTCCCTTTTACATTAAAGTCTAAATTTAACATATTTTACATGAAACTCCATACCATAGGATTGTTCAAGCTACCAAGGAGATGTCATCTAGCTACTCATTAGTACATCAGACCAAAACAACACAAACAGATGTGTGATGCTCCTCTGAGCTACAATCAAAACATCAAGTGTAAGAAGTAGATCAAGGCCCAGATGAAACCAAATCCAAAAAAACAGCATTTCAAAACACCTAAGTCTTTAGAAACTCATCTCAAGCATTGTGAAGAACCTATTTATTTAATTCTCCTGTCACTCTACATGGAGATGACTAGAGACTTCACTCATAGGAACAAAACTCAACGATTTAACTAAACTCAACTAGATCATTATTTTATTTAACACTCAATGGTATAATATATACCAATGCAAACTACTAGAGGAGAAGATAAGGGTCGGAAGACCAAAGAAGTAGCTTACCATTGATGTGGCAGGTCTAACCAACTGAAATTGAACATTACCTGGTGCACATGCCTATATAAATGGTATACAAAAAGCACAGACACACATTTAAACATGGGTTTCATTTGAAATTGAACGTCCCATTAGGGAAAACAACACCTTAATGAAACAAATCTTTAAAAAACTCACAATAATGGTACTGAATTTATGTTCTAAGAGTGCTACCTACCATGATCTATCCCCTTATAAAGAACAAGTGTCTACCCAAGCATTGGGTCATGCCCAAAAATTCAATAGAGTCAAATACAATCATCAATCCATTTCTAGTAAGAAAAAATCCTATAAAAAACACATATGGATTCATTTCAAGGAAACTAAATAGAAAATCCCAAGATACCCATGCCCAAGGATTTTACCTAGGTCAACACTTATGGTTCATTTTCTAAGCCATATATATATAATCCCCTTAACTCTTTAAACATCTAAAATATATAATCTCAAGAATTAAGTAAAAAATTTTCAAAATAGAACACAACTACTTGATTAAGGAAAAAACCTATGGGAAAAATATGTAAGTTTAACCAAACATATATTTAACCATTTAAAAATTATTGACATCCCTTTACTTCCAAGTATTTTATCATAATAAATTTCTTTTAACAGTTGTGGAATCCTTCAAGGGACCCTTCAATCTAATTCACTTCAGATAAAAATTGAATGGATTTCATATAATTAGGCATTTTATAAAGCATCATGTCATTACATTTAACATGGGTTAGCATTTCCCAATTCATGAAGCACCCTTAAATATCAGGGATTGAAAATAAGATCTAATTTATCAAAACTAAAAAAAATAAAATTAATATTTTAACAAGCTCACACAAACATATATAATAGTTTTCACATATGGGTGGTCATCTACAACCCAACAAAGCATTTATACACTTAATAGTTTGATATTTGGCCACCTTTTAATCAAGATATATTCACCATTATATTTAACCTTTAGAAACCCTTAAATTTTATTAACATCCTTAAAAATGTTTTCATATTATGCTTAAAATGGTTTGAATATTTGGTTTACCCTTTCCCGGTTGTATGTCACCCATATAGCTTACAATTTAAAATTGGTTCCTGGACATTCACAACCCATATAAACAAAAAAATTGTATCAGAAGCGTTAAACATAGAGAGAATGCTAAAATGTTACCTATGTAGGTAGAAATAAGAATGGTATTTAATAATCCATAATATAATATAAACACTAAGCATGGAATAAGACTTATGTCACAAAACCCAATAAACAGACAACCTATAAATGCAACTACATGGAATGGCACAATGCATGACATGTTAATATCTTATATTCCTAGTATGATGCATGGAATAAAAATCCCTTTCCATATAATGCCAAGGTAATAATTCCTTAACTTATTAATCAATATGTAGTCTAACATAAAACACTCACTCTAGGTGAAATCAAATAAATTGTAATAGAAAACAACATAAGAAGAAATTCCCAGTCCTGGCGACACGGTAATTATATATATGTGGGGTGATTAGTCCCAATCATGGTTATTAACCAAGTGTAGGAATATTCATAATTATCATATATACCAACCCAAAATAATAAAACAAAAGAAGTGATACATCCCCTAACACCACCTGGTAATGTCCCAAGCTGGATTACCATCAAACCGGTAGCCAAACTAGTAGGTCACATGGCCTCAAGTACATCTCCTCATATTCTAGAGGCTATGGAATAGTAGTGAGGGTCTTGAGAGGTGATAATGGGGAGATTATAACCTCTTATCAGAGATGCAAAGTGGTAAAATAATATAAGTAAAAGATAATAACAGAAGAAGTAATAAAATTAAAGATAACAGAAAAAGGTTCTCATATAACTGATGAATTTGTGACATGGTACCGATACATACATGAAAGTAATAAACAACCTTCATTCATTCCACAATAGTAAAATATAAAAATACATGACTCAAATAAAGAAAAGAACTAAAATGTCCAAATAAAAATCTCCATGACCATCTTGATCTCTAACTCAGTCCATTGCTCCTAAAATCATGTATGAGCATGAATCAATAAGAAATGTCCATGGTCAGTAGTCTTATAAAGAAAAAAAAATTAATTAGATTCCCCAATGCAATGGATTCTTGAGTGGGATGTGAGATATAAATCTCAGTAGGCTGTCACCACTGATTTTTAGCCCTATCCAGATAGTATAATATAAATTTTACAGTGTTCATGTGTGAAGTATTAATGATAGAATTAAATAAATAAGTAAAACATATCAATGTTTATAAGGGACTTGTGAAAGTGATTCCTTATTTAACCCATGGATGGTACCTTTGATCAAGTCACCATGTGTGTGAGTATATATATATAGGTTATCATTGGAAGGAGGAAAGAAAACCTCTCATCCAAGGGAGATTATGTAAATGGAACACAGTAATATTTCCACTCATCCATAAGAGATTATATAAATGGAATGGGGTATGAATTCCTCTCGTCCATAGAGGATTATATAAATGGAATAATGTAAGAATACTTGTCTTCCATAGAAGAGTATATAAATGGCCCGAGGTAAAAATACCACTCATCCATATGATATTATATAAATAGAACAATGTTAGAATGATTATCATCCAGAGGATATTATATAAATGTCATAAGGTAAGAATGAGTATCACCTATAATAGATTATATTACAGAAGTATGATAATAATTCCTCTCATGCATAGTCATTTAAATTAATGGAATGGGGTATGAATGCCCCCCATCCATAATCATTTACATAGATGGAATGAGGTTTGAATGTCTATCATCCATAATCATTTACAATATATTGAATTGGGTATGATTACATTCAAACCATAGTCAAGAAACCCTTAACATAATTATTATATAATTAATAAGGAAGTACTTTTTATTCCATTCAAATAGCCAAACCATATTATACAAAACCAATCACGTTCACTATTACATAAGGTAAACCATCATATGTATTTCAATTTAAAAATTAAAATATTGGTCAAATTCATTCAAAATACACAAGGCAAGGGCCTCCCCACCTTCTCATTAGCTGTATTCTATTTTATTACATGGAGCCTCTTTACTAAAACCACTTAATACAAGGAAAAAAATTATACATGGCTAGAACTTTAATCCAAGACATGAACTTTGATATGAGTAATCCCACTCAATGTAGTTATAAATCAATTTTCCTAAAAATGTAAAATTTATTTTAGGGTTCAACTATTTTGGTAATTCTAATTAATGGATGTCACATTATCATTTCATATATCCTAATAAATTCTATTATATCATCATGACACATGGAAAATTCCATTGAAAAGTTAATCCATAACCAATAAGATGTTAAAGTTAACAAGCATTGGACCATTAAGGGAAACTCATTTTAGAAATATTCATTGGAGCCATGAACTAAAAATGTTATCAGACATTCCATAAATATAGTATCATGCACGTATAAAGACAAATGCAATAAGAAATACATATAAAAAGTTATATCACTACATTTTTATCTTGATGGAAGTGAACCTCTATTATGGGGGTTTTATTACAAAATCATAAAATTGTTAACATAAAACCATTTATCTTATTTATGTTTTTATTACATTTCAAAATAGAGAATAATTTATGACAAACTACTATAAATGTAAAATATTTGATAAGAATGAAAGAATGAAAAATTAAATAATTAATTAATGCTTTTGTAAATTAAACGGGTGTGTAAAAAGAGCCTATTTCAGGATGGTACCATGACACCCACTTTGTCTCTTGAAACATTCTTAACGAATGTCGATGCTCCCCAACTAAGCATATTAACCCCCATACACATGCATGAACACATAACCCTATGCACATGCCCTCATGGCTATCAACGTGTACAAGGGTATCCTTACATATATACATAAACCAATATACAATCACATATGCATGCATTTTAATATATATAAATCTTGAAACCAAGCCACATACATGTTCATTCACTAACATGGATGAATTTAAAATAATGGGGGAACCTACACATACATATATTCATACCTATGCCTATATAGGCATGTCACCTTAGACTTCAGCAAATTGAACCTGCATTATGGATGATCTAAAAAATAAAATAAATGTTAGGGTATCAAAATTAAAGTAGTAAGGGCCAACACACAACCATTGAAATTCGTCGGACTCATAAACCTCAAAATACCCAAATATAAATGATGAAATAAAGGATAAAATGTACAGCAAAATAAATATGGCCAACCGAAACCACATGAACCACCACACCATTATAATCGATTTGAGGGACACGTGAGAACGCATCCCAAGAGGCCTCCCACATGGCATTAGATCAATAGAAAACAAAACATCTATTAGATCAAAGCCCTAGGGTTTTGGCCGATCTTTGTAGGGTGACGAGGAGACCGGATCATGGCCAGAAACAATAAAAAGGGGAATATAGACATACCTAAAGTATTCGGTGAGAAATAAAATGGAATGATAGAGAGAATTGGTTGATAGAAGAGAGATGAATAAAATAGTTCATGTGAACCACAGTAGATAGGTGGAGTTGCATCGCATGTGGAAGAGATTAGTTATGGAGGGTGTAAACTAGTTTTTTAATTAAATTAAATTAAATTACAAATTCATTGAAATTTTAAATCTAGGTTTTCGGCACAGTTAAGTCACAAAGTTTAGAAAAACATGGGAAGAACATAAAAAACATCTCTATATCCATACACAAGGAAAACCAATTCCTATCATGGGAAGCATGCTTTTCATAAAAACCGTGTTCCCTCTGTAGTGATTACAAAACATGGCATTTTCAGGTCTGGTGCTTCTAAAACTCTTCGATCCATCCATGAACCATAACAATCCATCACCTGAGTCTAAAAAAGTCTCTTTCGAGTATTACACCTATTATAATTGAATTTTTATGCCTAGTTTTTAAAAACTACCCATTTAGAAATTGAAAAGGTTCAAAAGAACATTGTTTTTAGTCTGATCCAAAATGTGGATCATTACATGAACCAGTGGTCATTGAAGAACTATTATCCTATTATATAGATTGATGACTTATTAAATCATATAAAAAGTGAATGTTCATTCTCAGATATCGATTTAATGACATGATATCATCATATATGAGTGAAGGATGTGTATATTCTGATGATATATTTTTGATTCCATCATAGACATTATGAGTGAGCTTTGATGCCATTAAGAATGAACAATTCTCCATACATGTTCATGTGTTTGATTAAAATAGATTTTAGAGAGTTTCTAGATTGGTTCATGGTAGTTTTAATAGAAAAATACCTCATGCAATCCACATATTATGATGATCATTAAAAGTATATGTGTTTAATCACATGAGTTCTTCATTATCAGTATCTTTTCTAGGAATGTTCACATACTGTGTTCTTGGATCATGAATTCCATTTCTTAAGGCATGTCTTGTAACATTTCAGCTTCATCCAAGGTGCATCCCATTTAATTTTTTTGGTTTAATACCCTTAGAATGCCCTTTTAAAATTATTTCTGTTGATAATAGAGATATGGGGTGTTTTTGAGACTCTTTTCATGCCTGGTGCACCTAAAATATATAAGGAAGACTGGGATACGTGGTTGTCTAGAATCATGCAACCCAGGGTTCACACCCATGCAGTCGTTGAAGGATCTAAGTAGTGGGAAGATTCATGGTATTCACATGGTTATTTAAGCATTGTGACTTGTATATGCGCGGTATTTTTGTGTGCATAAAAATTAAATAGGGTTCTTCTCTTTTATTTTATTTTTCTTTTCTTTTATTTTTTATTTTATTTTTCTATTATTTATTATTTATTTTTGCTTATTTTTATTTCATTTTAGTTTTTCATGTCAATTTTTCTTTTTATTTTTTTCATTTTCTTTTTATCCTTTCATGTTCCTTTCCTTACTCTATTCATTCCCCCTCTCCTCATGCAGCTCCCTCTTCCCCTCTCCCACTAGGAACACAGGGCCCCCTACTGCTCTTTTAGGGGTTTTGTGGTTGCACTATCATTTCATGTCATTTTTACTCACTGTCAGATGTGTTAGAAATATCTCAGTATGATCTCTCTTACATACTCATTTATTTTGTGGTTCCACCACATCTCATTAAATTATATTGTTTCAGAAGGATATGTCACCTATTTTTGATTTTACGATAAATCTTTTAATTTCTCCTGATTTAGGTCGAATTGATATTTGATATCGTATGTGTGGAGTACTGCAACCATGAGGTAGTGCTTCTACTCTTTTTGAGTCATTTTATTACATTTTTGGCATTGCGCTATTATGTTTATATATTGACTCTTACATAAAATTATTTTTATATCATATTAAATTAAATGGGTTGGTCTACCATGTTTTTAGTGACCATATCTCATGGAAAAACTCATTCATGGGTCTTCTCTTTGATCATAGACACCCCTTTGAATTTTTGAAACCTAAATGGATGACTTATCCTTATTTTAAAAGTGATATATTGCATTGTTTTTGTATGGAACCATGGTTTAAATCCTTAAATTTGTAATATGAATTAAGAAGGGTGTTGAAAAATTAACTGGATTCCTTGATAATGTATTGTGTTGATTATAATTGCTTGGATCATGTGTAATTCCAGAAACCTTAACATTCTTACGATTTATGGTGTATATCACTTCCCTCACTTTTAAATGCTCATGATAGTATTTTATAACTTTGAGACATACTATTTTTTTGTGTAAAATCGTTCTAAATTCTTATAGTCTATTTTGTATTCCATTGCATGTCCTTATGCCAATACAAATTCTTTATGGACTATACCCCCTACTTACTTATTTCACTGTTCCATGGGTAAATGGATTGAATTAGAATAGGTAGCTTAGTTAGTCTTATTGTATTAATATTTTGAAATTTCATTGACGGAATATTAGTAAGAGGATTGTTGATGCCACACTCTTTTCTTATATAATATTGATTATACACTTTTCTTATTAATTATGTTATTTTATAGTGTCATTAACTATATAGATTTTTTTAAATCTTGTAACCTTTCATGATGGATATTCATGCAATGACATGAAAAATACTTATAGATTCTTCCTTGTAGCTTATGCCTCATAATTTTCTTGTTCTTATTTGTTTCTTGTTTACATGCAATATGAAATGTTCATTTGTTGTTGGGATTGGATTTCATAGCTCGGTTATTAAAAATCATGTGGTGTTGAAAATAAACTTTGGCGTGTATTTATGTATTTATAGTTCCTGGAGATATAATTGATATTTGTTTTTCAATATTCCTTAGTTAATTTGTTCACTTTTCATGATTTGGGAGGAAACATAGGTAACATATTAATGAATCATGCATGGACTCCTCGAGCTCAATGGGTTTCTACCCGATATGTTGGGTTGATGTTTGGGCTTCCAGGAAAAGGATTCCTATGTTGTTTAATATAATCCTAAGTGATTCCGGATCTATATGGGAGAAACAATTGATAGACCATTTAGCAAGATGGTTACACCATGCCTTGCATGATACTCGACCTTCTTTTCTGATACCTGGGAGGGCCTCAATAGTTATCAAACCACATAGTGATACAAGAGGCTCCATATGAATCACCATGGATAGAATCGATGGTATTATATATTATTTAATGTTCCCATTGTGATACATGGGAATGTTTTAGATTTACTTGGATAGGAATGATACTCAAACCCATGAACTGATGGACATGTTTGAATTGCATGAATTATATGAGATACATACAATATTATATTAATTATATGTCTTGGGTTCTTGTGATTTTATCCTTCACATTATTAGAACACTTGGGTGATTACATGTGAGATATACCACACACCAAATAACATTATTAGGGCTATGCATTCTTGGTTTTCGTGTTTACTTTCGATCTTTTATATTTATATTCTGCCTTGCAAAGGTACATTATTCATTCTTCTGGCATAATATGATGCGGTTGGTATGGGACAAGTTTCCTCTTGGGAACCTGACTAAGTTGTATTTGATTTATTTATTTATCTTCTTGCACTTATTTTATCTAGAACACTGTTATCAATCTACAACATGAAATCGAGAGGTCTAGACAACGTGTGTCCTAGCCTACAAAGATTATATCTCACACCCTCCTCAAGCGTCATTTGGTACCCAAGTAGACTTTATGATCATATGTATGGATAAATGGAAGTGTTCCACTTCTCATGATTGGTTTATTTTAAATTTCAGTTAGCTATTTGGGGAATGAGGACTGAAGCTATGCTTGAGATGTTGTGTAGAAATTTTTAGTTTCATGATAGTTTTTGTTAGCATGTAATACATTCTTGTTCCCTCGTACACCAACAGTATTATTTTATATGGTATCTTGAAATTATTATGGTACTTGGTATTACTATTCAGCTTTTGTAGTTATTATTTATTCTATTTGGGTCATTTATATACTTCTATGGCTGTCTTTTTATTCTTATGATTCGTCTGCTTATTACTTATAGTTTATTATTGTGTTATATATTATTCTATGATGGAATAGTCACCCCAAAGACACACCCAAGGCCATCACTACTAGTCATAAGACTCTATTATTTGGGGAGATTGCTTGAGGTATTATGGACCACCATCATGGGGCATGTTTCAATGGTACTCAGGGTTGGACGCTATATGTCTTGTCCTAGTGAAAAGTATTTTTGGATCCTTAAAATATATAGGAATTCCTTTCATAGGTATACCCTTTCAACCATTAATATTTATTTTCATCCTTTTTTCTTTTTCAGCTTTTCGATCATGTTTTCTTCTCAAGGTCTCGTATTTAATGATTTTATTTTGAGGGATTAATTTGATTAATTTTGGTATGGTGTTTATTCCATAGACTCCCTTGGAGTTTTTGATGAAAAAGTGGAATTTTGTTCCTTTATAGCTGGTGGTCCATGTTTGATGCATGATTAAGGGAAACTATGTGCCCTCTGACATGAAACCAAGCAACAAGAGTTCTATTTATGACAGTTGAAAACACACAGTTGTCACACTGATCGGTATACTGTGCTAGAAAACCATGTAAAATTTTCCTCACGTACAGTGGCGACAATAATATTTTCATGTAGTCTAGTGAAATATATTACAATAATATGCAGATTATTTATCATGGATAGTTTTGGATACACTATTATCATATAGTTTAGTAAATCATGTGGGGAAACCATTTCACATGTCCAGGTGATTAAAAAGTATAATTTTACCGTTCTACCCACATGTAATTTTAACCATAAAATACCTATTTTATCATTATACTATTTTTTGAAAACAATGGGGGCTCTAACCTCCTTCTTCAAGCTCCTCCTCATCTATTAGGTGTAGTTATGGTGGTTTCATCATGTTTTAAGCATTATTTCACAATGTAATCTGAAAATTTCATATTCTTATTCATTCTCATTAAATTTTCTATTGAGTTATTATTATTCCACGGTCTTGAGGATCAGGTGTTCCCATTTTTTCTTTAACTTGGGGTTTTTTGGTTATAAGATTTCTCTTGGTTATTATTTCTTCTTTAGACCTTTGCAGCTTTTTTTGGGTGGGTACTATTGAAGTTCAATATGTTTTAGTTAGGTTTCCCTTTTCACCTGTCCATTTGGACTAAGAATCGTTTTTTCATGCTTTTCATACCTAAAATATATATTAAATATAGAACTAAGATCATTTAATAATTTTTTGTTAGTAAATATGGTGGGATTACTTAATTGTATTTAATGTTATGGCTTTGTTTCATTACGATATGGACACCAAGTGTTTAATAAAATTATGAATTATTTTTTATGAGTGATATATGATTTTTAAAAGCTTTTTTTGGATTTATAAATGAATTTATGGAACATGAAATGATGGTATCAATTTCTTGAAAGGTATTTCCAAGTGGTATTGGATATAAAATAAGTTTGTGCTTGGCTAATGAAATTGTTTTGACATGTGAAGGAAATTTATTAGTTCCCTTTTTGGAAATAAGGGATTTTATGATGGTGTGTGGCCCATTGGGCATAATGATGATTTTGGATTTAGTTTAAAAATGTGTCATGAGTGCATAACTGAAATTTTCTAATTGATTGTGAAATGTCAAATGATATCTTTTTACCCGTTTGAAAAGGTGGATTTGATCAATGGAATCAGGTGAATTATTAAAGGGTGATTGTGGACCATATTTCATTTTTTTGATAGTGGATGGTCTTGAATAATATCCTTAGATAATTAGATTGGTGAGATTGACAATTATGGGAGGCCTGTGATGAGAGGCTCTCTTGAGATTCATTGGTATGAAGTAAAGAGGTTGTAACTTGTGTTTCCTTAGGGGTGAATTATTGTGGGAATTTCTTATGTGATATATATATATATATATCTGTGTGTTTGTGATTGGATGCTTTGTTGGAATTTTTGGATCACCCTCACATTAATTCGACATGGAAACCTCCCATAGATAATTTATTTTAAGTGAATGATTGTTGAACTAGATTAGGATTACACACTTACCAGTAGCTTATAGCTTTTATTTGGTTATGTCTTGGTTATTGTTGTTATGCGATAGTTTCCATTGGTTATACCATGTGGGGTGTGATCAAGTATGTTGGAGAAAATGATGTCATCAAATAAATCATTCCTTCAGGATGAGTCATGATGTAGAGCATGTTCTATATTTTTCCACTGAGATCCTTGGTTCTCTAATTTATTTTGGTAATTAGTTGTAATGGGTTATTTAGATGGTTTTTTATAGTTTCTCTTGTGTTCTTATTTCCATTTCCCTTATTATGAGAGTATTAATCTTTCTCATTAATGTTGTGTAGCTTCTTACTAAAATAGATGAAAACTTTTTCTATAGGTTTTTATAAAATATTTTGGAAATTATTTACAATCCTTTACAGCTTATTTTAAATTAAATCATTATATTATGCCTCAAAAAATTTAATGTTAGATTTTTTGGAAAGAATATATTTTTTAATAGAAAAAGGGAAAAGAACCATGATTTGTATGAAAATAAAAATGTTTTAAAAGAATATTTTTATATATTTTATTTCAAACGTGAATATCATATATTAATAATTTTAAAGGAAGATCATTGGGAATAGATTTTTTTGAAAACCCTAACTGAGTTTTAATAATCCCACCAATAGTTATTTTTTATTTTTAGATTGTGGTGTAGGTTCTGACTTCATTTCAATCATTATGGGTGATGGTTGGTTTTGTTATTGAAGGGTGACACTCATTGTCACATAGAGACTATGTGGTCTTGAGGTTTATTTTGGGGATTTATTATAGTTACTGTTGTATTTTTATGTTCTATTTAAATTATGTTCTATTTGGTATTTTTTTGGGATGGTATGATTACTTATGCTATTCATTTATTTACATTGGGTTAAATCATTCCTCTATTTTTTCTATTGATGCCCAAAAACTTATATCCATCCTAGGAGGATCAAGAATGCATTTCAACCATTTCCATGGATCAACTTGGGTGACCGATTCTGGGTTGGGTCATGTTGTTTCATGAAAAAATGGTATTATATTATGTTATTTTGGGGACCTACATTTCAAATCACTATTTTGTTATTTAGGATGTCAAAGAAGATAGAGTTTGACAGTTGATTCCATAGGGTGTAGGTATGAGAGAGTGTATGTCCAACACATTTGGTACCATACTTTGGGTTATGATAAGATGTTATGATTTATTTGGTTTATTTGGTTCTTTTTGATTTCTTAGTGTTTGTAAAATGAATTGGGAGTTTGGCATGTGATAAAAGTGAGCATGCAGGGAAAGGGAACCCATGTGGAGGTATGTAAATTGTTATAAAAGACTCTTGGTGATGATGTAGTTATTGTTATATGTCTTCCAACCATATGGCCCAGTACCCCATCAACACTAGATTCCATTCTTCTTTGTTTTGGGAATTTCTTAATTCAGAAAATTGTTTTTAAACCCCTTCTTTTTTAAACATATAAATATTAATTTTAAGTGATAATGGTTTTGTTTTGGGAATATATAAAATGAGTTTTCATATTTATTTTGAATAAATCTATAGAAAATTAATTTAATGAGTTTTTAATTCCATAATAAAAACATTGGGATTATTGTAATTAGTTGCATAAATGTGTATGTTTATTTTAATGATTATTTTGGAAACCTTTTTTAAATTAGAAGAATATTTTTGATAAAATGATTTTTTAATCAAATTTCATTTGATATAATGATATTATTGGATAATAGAATTTTTTTGAATTATAAAAATTGTGTTTTTTTATGGAATTTATAGGTTTTTTATTTTTTGAATAGAAATAAATTGATTAAACTGTTGAGTTTGAAAATGTATTTATTTGAGTTTATAGTGTTCTTATGAAATTTTTTTGTGAAAAATATAAAGGGGAGTAAATATAGAATTATATGTGTGCGTTGAATTTTAAGTATCTGAATGTGGAAATTTTTGTTTTGTCCATTTTTATACTCATGAGTGATCACATGCATGGATGTGTTTGACGAAGTTGATTATTGATGGTATGGGTAGATGAGTTCCCTGATTAGCTTGAGTTGATGTGTGCCAGGATTGGCATGATAAGATGGGTTTCTAGTTTTTCATGGGAATATTCATGTGTGAATCTCCATGGAGTACCATTAGTGATTTTTATACAAACCAAGTTTTTTTTATTTGACAAAAATATTAAGATAAAAATTATGATTATTTTAATAACAAGTGATTGTGTGATGTGTTTCCTTTTGTTTTGGGACTAATTTTTTTGATGTGTTTTTTGTTTTATAACTCTTATTGGTTGAATAGTGTTTCGTGCTTTTTTTCATGATTTTTATTTGGTTATGATTAAGTTGTTATTTTTCTTGTTTATTAGTGTGTGCCATGACTAATGTCTTCATGGATATTTAAGGTACGACTACAGGTGGTTTATAATTAGAAGAATCTTCTGTTGGTTAACCCATAGACCTCATTACTATGTTCTTGATGTTGAATCCCCCTCTCTTATATGGTCAATTTTATCTTCTCTAATTGCATGAGTGGATGTGTAAAATTAAAACAAACATCATTTTCCTGGAGTATCTTGAGTCTCCAAAGGTGAAGTTCGCTATCTTTACACTTGAATGTCCTCTCTAGAAATTATGGATGTCTGTTTCTTTAACCAAGTCATAGGAATATCTTACATATGAATTCCTAAGGGATTCATTCATTCTATATTATTTTTTTGTAGTGGTGATGGTGAGAAAGGGGTAGAAATGTGTTTTCTGTAGTAGGGTGATGGATTTCGGTTCGATTTATTTTGTCATTTTGTATATCTAGTTCCTTATCTGATAGTGCGTTTTTTGTACAATTCCTTGATTTCTTGGACTTTCAATTATGGGGTTTTTTCATAATATATCATTGAAGGTGTCGATGTTCGGCTTATCCACTTTTACCAATGTGGTGAGGCAATATTTTCATTTTGAAACTCTTCTAGTATGAGTGCTTGATATTTCCAATATTCCTTTAATATGTGGATGTAGTTAAGGTAATTCTAAGAAGGTTATGGGGAATCATCTTGAAATGGGTGGTGTTAATCAATAAATTAAAAAGACTCAAGACCTTTTATCAACATATTATAAGCACCAAATCATGGTGTGTGATTAGTGTGGAATGCCAGATCATAAGATTTAATCATTTCCAAATTCTATAATGAAATATCGTGATGGTGGATTCTTGGGTCACCTGAAGCTATTTTTTCAATGTATTTTCAATTAGTTTCATTCAACTAGGTGCACCACATCCATATATTCACAAAATTATTTTCTATAGCATGGAGATGGTCTATGATTAGTTTTTTATTACATTTTTATTTTTTTTTGTAGTGTTATCTTTTTCATATAGAGATGGGGTATTGTTGGGTTTTAATTTTTTTGGAATATAAATGAGGATGTTGTGAATCCCCTAAGAACCTGTGTTTTAATAAACAAATGTTTTCCTTTTTATGAGTTTTGAACCATTCCATCTTGAATAATGGTGTGTTCCATTGAGTTCTTTTTTTAGGTAAAGTTACTATTGTGGTGTAGAAGGTTCTTTTTTATCAACCAATGGTGTTGTGTTTCCACACATTAAAACAAAATAAAGAGTTACGGTCAAGTATTAGTATCTTCTAAATAATGGGAAGTATATTTTTCATGACATCAGGTCTTGAGACATAGTTCCTCGAGTGAATATTTTCACATAGTTTTGAATCCAGAGGATGTGAAAAACCTCAGACTATATATTTTATCCAGTGATATGATGGGGAAGGTTTAACTTTCACTATTGTAGATTCTAATCTTGAAGGGTCCTATTTTGTGGAAACACTTCAAGAGGATTCATTTCAATTATTGAGTTCTTTATGGAATGAATGTATCTCATTTGTAGCAATAATACATGGTGGTCTCATTATTTGAATTCTTTTGGTTTCTCACTTTGAGATGTGAATATATATTCATCCTTCCTTGTGTGGTTAGCCTTCATGAGTTGGTTTTGTTTTTAATTTTTTGGAGATTCCCATTTATTTTGGAAATGATATATTTTGTATATGTTTTTCATTTGGTCTGTTTTCATTCTTTGGGTTCATTGGGTGTTAGGGATTTCTCATTTTGGGTGGGAATTACCATTAGTTGTAATAGTTTGTTTAGGATGGTCGATTCATAAATGGTGGGGAGACCCACTACAAGTCTAATTAGAATGTCTTCTAGATTTGGTTGGGTATAGTTTATTTTTAATGGTGGTGAGTAGGTTTTGGCCTCGCTTGGGGATAATTTGATTGAGTTTATATTTTTGTCTTTGAAATTGGTGGCTTATTTTGACGTTTCCAATATTGAATTTTCTTTTATTCTAGGTAAACATTGGGATTTTGAAGAGTGTTCCTAATAGTATCATTCAATGACTGGTTATAAAAGTTGTAGCTTGAGTAATATTTTTGTTATTGAGAATTGGTTTGGGTTCATTAGTTAATTTTTTGTATAATTTATGAGTCTCATTCTAGTGGCAGTTCAGGTGCCCTTAGTTTGAGAGGTTAGTTCTTCACGTTTTATAATTCCCTTGTCTTTGATATGTCAACTAGTTATTTTTTTATTTTTCGGGGTGAGAAGTGTTATGGTTGGTGGAATTTTCACACCTAGATTTTTATTTTCATCATTTGTTCTGGTTAATCTTTTGGATTGTGTTTTGTTTCTTGAGTTCTGGGTGTTTCATGTTTTTATTTTGAGGGATTAATTTATTGAATTTTGGTCTCGGGTTTACTAAATATTATAACTAAGGGAATTTGATACAAAATAAGTGTTATGTCCTAGAAAGATTGTTCCCCGTGGTAAACACATTGGAAGGGTAAACTGTGTTCCCTTTCTTAGGAAACAGTGAAACCAAAGTTTCATTTCAGACTGTGGTTACCACATGGTTGTCCCATAGTATAGTAGACAATGTAGGAAAACTATATAGTATTTACCTCTTAGATAGTGGTCATCATTATGTTGTCACATGTTTTGGTAATCCATGTGGGAAAATGGTGAATATTATTCTCATGAATAGTGAGAGATGCATGTTTTCCAAGTGGTTTGGAATACCATGCAAGAAAATCCCATGACTTTTCGAGTTCCTTAAAAATTGTGATTTTACCCTTATACCCTCTTAGGATTTTAACACCAAAATTACCATTTATCACTTCTAATATTTCATGCAACCCAAAGGGGCTCCTCCCTCGTTCTATATGTTTTACCTCCTCTCCCAAGTGCAGATCTAGTGGTTTCTTCATGTTTTTAGGTGATTCTTCATGGTAATATCCACATTTATGATTTTTCTTCCATATCCTTACATTTTTACATCATTTCATATTCTTACATGGTCTTTAGGATCTATGGTTCCAATTTTGTTCTATTTAAACTTATTTTGTGTGTGTTTAAGTAACATCATTGGGGTTCCTTCTTCTTCAGACCTTTGTAAGGTTGTTTTGGGTGGTCGATATTGAAGCTCCCAGAGTTTTAGATCGGTTTTTATTTTCACTTTTCCATTATATTTAAGAATAATTGGTTTCATTATCTTTTAGTAATCCTTATATGTTAAATATTGATTTGGGATCATTTAAATAATTGTTTGATATAAAATGAGGTGGTTTATTTAATTGTTTTATGTATTTGTAATTGGTTTATTAATACAATCACACCAAGTGTTTGATAAAATGACCATAAAATATTTATGAGTGATTATTAATTTTTAAGGCATAGTTTGGATTTGAACATTTATTTTTTGGAATTCACAATGATTTTTTGGGTTTTTGGAATGCGTTTTACATAAGGTTTTGGATTTAAAATATGTTTTTGTTTGCCTTATGTAAATTATATGACATGGGAAAAAATTTATTGATTTCTTCTTTGTAAATGGGTGCTTTCATGATGGTGTGCAGCTAATTTGGAACTTTTATGAATGCAGACATTGTCTGAAAATGTAGCGAGGTTCCCAAAGGGAATTATCCAAATTATTTTTGTATGAACCTGAATCTTCTTTTAAGGAATGGATCTTCATTTTGAGTTGTTTTTGAGAAAAAATTGAAGAATTGGAAAATTTTATAATTACATGTTTTGTACATAGGAGCACACACCATGTACCCAATTTCTATCGGTATCCATGTACTAGATGTGTAATGGACAAGTACATGTCCTTGTGGGTGACCTGATAGACTACCAAAAGCGGGGGCCGGTAGAGGCTAGTACACGATGTGTACATTAAATTAACATGCCTTTTCCATTTCTAATTATTTGATTAAACTGCTCAGGGTCACCTCTAATCGCAAAAACAAACTTCTTATTTTTGTTACTCATATAGGAGAGCAATGAATGATCAAATATCTTTGAGCTCCTCTCATTCCTCCATTCGTGCTCTGATTGAGATTCCAATGAGTGGGTTGGATTCCCATTGGTTAGTTCTCTCTTCCCCTAGATCCTCTCTTCATGATTTATCCTCTCTCTGGAGTTATTAAGGGATGATAATTTTTATTATTTTTATAGATCTACATCATTCTTGGCCAATTCAGGGGTAAAAGATCAAGAGTGTTCTTCATGCGATGTCGAGGTAGGTGGTTTGTGCCTTTATTTTTTTATTTAGATAATATATGCTAAATTTTTTGAATATCCATGTTATTGTATTTTGAATTTTTGAATCTAACACTATTTAAGACCTATCATGGTGTGCTTGATGAGAAATGGTTGTTTGACTATGAATAAGGTTTAATAACTTGATTATGGATGTGTTTTCGCATTTTTGATTCATTGGGGATGTTCGTTCTAGGAAGCATGTTAGGCTTGCTATGATTTCATGCATTCTGTTGTTAGGATGGAGTTAGTTTCTATTTTAGGTTCATGTGTTTCACATTGTAAAATTATTACCAAGGTGAATTTATTGTGATATATTCCTGAGGTAGGGTCATTTATTCATAGTTGTTTTTATCATTTACTAGAGGTATTGACTCTAAGAGATTCCATGGTGTTATAGAGTAGAGGGGTATAGACTATGAGAGCTACCCATTGGGTCATTAGTAAATGAATTTTTGACCAAAGGGCATTGACTACGAGAGCATCCAGGGGTTTATTAAAATTATTGTTTCTTTACAGACCAAGGGGTATTGTTAGTGAGAGCTACCCAGGAGGTCATTTATTTATGATTAGTGCTACATGGGACCAAAGGGTTTAGAATGTGTGATCTTCCCATAGTGTATTTACTATTTTATAGAATTTATGATATGTTTAACCAGAGGGGTGGCACTATGAGAACCTTTCTAAAGGGTTTCTTGAATATTTGAATGATGGTGATGAGTCTACCAATCCAAATAACAAGCTTGGACTAGATCTTATTCTTTTATTTAGATGGTCTTATGAGACATCTTTTTTTCTATCACATAGGGGATGCAGAGCTAAGTCTAGATACCTGGTTTTTCATTATTAAATGATTTGATTAATATATAAATTTAAATTAATGTAATTGAAACTGTAGGATTGTTTAATTTTGAGTACATACTAATTTATTGCTTTATATTTCATATTTCATAATATATATATTCACTGGTAGTTAGCCATATAAATTTCGGGTTTTTACTAGTGGGATTCGTCTCACACCAATCTTGGGTCATTATTTTGGATAAAAACAAATTATTTGGTTGCAATTAGAGATAATGGTAAGCACCCTTCTTAATCAGGTACTTGATTTCTGTGGAGCTGGAGAGTATTGGACCAAGCTAAGGCTTACAATGCTGTTGGAGTTTACTAATTCCTGTAATTTGGTTTTATTATTTTATTTATAGCTTAGTGACTTGTTTGGATTCATTCCTAGATACTTGTGACATGAATCATTTATTTATATATGCTTCATTTGTTTATACTATCAGTTCTCTACTGTTTACATTTTTTGTATGGTATTACTGCTTCCACTACTGTTTTACTCTTTGTTTCTATTGTGTTACTCTACCAATAAGGGAATTGTTTCCCCACTATCACTCCCAAGACCCTCACTACTAGTTGGAAGCCTTTGGAATTCAGGGAAATGAACTTCAGTACATGTGACCAATCGGGTACGGGGTAACTTTGGGTGACACGTGAAATTGTGCGAGATATGCATGTTGTTGTGATATATTCCTTGATAGAAAGCCTACTTTTGTGATAGGGTATTCATTTATGTAAATTTTCATTTCGATGGATGACAAACTATGGATCATAATGTGTATGGGCCCTCTAGAATCATAAATTGTTGTATTATGCTTGAACATTAATTTAATTTTGTCATTTAATGATATGAATAAGGATGCCAAACATTTATTCATGGGAGTATAGGCTCTCATGGGTCAGAATTTATAAATCCTTGAATAAAATTTCTATGTTTTCTAGGGTTCCAAATAAGTTTTATAGGCTTACTATCTGCAAACCCAAAAATCACAACATGTGGTGTTATGAACATACGTCATGTGTTCTTCTATTCTGGAAGAAACAAATTTTCTTAAGTACATTTCATGTAATTTTAGTACATGCGGTGTAGTGATTAATCGTGTGACTGATTATGTGACCAGATACATGGTCTGATAAATGTCTAGTAGAACATGTCGTGTGTTAAAATTAGATGTTGTGATGTAGAGACCATTTATCCGGCTGTGTGACTAACAACACGGGTGGATGAGGTTTTGATGGTACACATTGTGTCTACCTTGTAAAATCTGTGTAGAGTCGAATCTTCATCAGTATGTGTGACTAATGACCTAGGTGGTTAAAACATAAGTAGTAAATTTCGTGTCTAGTGTGAACATTTCATGTGGTGTTACTTGGGAGAGAACTGTGTAGTTCAAGATGTGTAGAAGAATATGGGAAGGAGGAAAATTTCAGGTACATTCTGTATATTAGGACAGACATGCCGTGTGTAGAGGTTTTAAATGACTAGGTTTAAAAGAGGTAACTTCCCATGTTGTAACCTAAGGGAACACATCGTATGGTGGATATACACATTTTTTAACCCTATTTTGAAAAACACGAATGTTTTCTCCTCCTGTTCCTTTCTTGAATTTTTTTTAGTTCTTGATAATCATGAATTGAGGTGTGCACTTGTCCTTTTAGTGTCATGCCACTAATACATCCTATGGATGTTTACTAGGTTCAGGTCAATGAACAGAGACCAGAAAGGATAGATCAAAGATTACCAGTAGATCCTCCTAATGTGACCATCTTGGCACTAGCTATTATACCAGACGTAGGTGCTAATTCACAGTTCCATTAAGGATTTTTGAGGATGAGGGTGACTTTTCAGGGAGCACCGAATCCTTCCCCATGTATGGAAAAGTTTATGTGGGTGTTTCAGTAGCATCATCCTCCCACGTTTTCTGGGTATGGAGGACCACAAGCTGCATAGTTATAGTTGGAGGCCATGCTTTCTAACAATGAGAATCTAGAGACACATCCATAGATGAGGGTGAAGCTTCCTAAGTACATGCTACATGATTCCTCTAAGAGATATTGGTATATTATCTAATATGTTGGATGTTATTGGGATATGTCATGGAGAGTGTTTCAGAAGACCTTTTTTTACTATTTCTATCCCGAGACGTTGAGGGATGATCGAGCTTGATATTTCCTGCATTTGGAGTAGGGATCTCTTTCAGTGATGGATTACTCATTCCATTTTATAGAGCTTCATCATTTCACACTGATCCTGGGAGGTGACGAGTTATCTTTGGCTAGGCATTTTGACAATAGTCTCAGGTATGACATGATATCGTAGGTGAATGTCTTCAGGATGAATTTTTTGATGATTATAGTAAACATAATTTTGATTACCAAGAGCAATCTGAGGGAGTTGGGAGATATGAGCCAATTCAGTTCAGCATATAGAGCTGGTACTCCTGTTTTAAGTGGCAAGAAGCTCCATAGGGAGATTTCATGTTTATTCTGGTTTCCAAGTGGTATGCCACTAGTGCGGGAAGAGTGGGCATATGAGACCACATTGCTCGAAGGATCTATTTGACTACTGATATTAAGGAATGAGGGACCATATTTAGTGTTTTTGTTTTTTTCTCACCAGTAGTTAGTGAGAGGGGATCATCTATGACTCCGCATTTAGGAGCTAGACCACCAGTTTCTCCTCAATAATGGAATTGGAGTTTTCTATCTATTCAAGCCGAGGGGGTGGTCATGGCCATGGTAGTTAGAATTTAGGGTTTTTGTGACTATAAGATGGATCGGCTTAGGATATTCAGGAAGGGTTATAGGGTCACAGTATAGGTGAAACCATTTTAGTGGAGAAGACACAGTAGGAGCAGGATCCTGGACCCTCTATGGTTAGAATTAAGATTCTAGTTGCCTCAGTTTCAGCTGCTACTCATTTTGGTACTAGGGATTCCCATATATTCATATCGGTTGCTGTTGGGAGAGTCTTTTGCACTGTATCATTATTTTTTAGGAAGTTGTGATGCTAGAAAACATGTTGGGGGTTAGGATTTCTAGTGTACATATGAGAAAGGAGTGGAATTCTGATGTTGATAGGTGTCACTTCTTATGGGAGCTCTATGTCATAGAGATTACGTGATTTTATAGAAATACTGAAATGGATTGGTTGGTCTCCTTCCAAGTCATTATTTATATCTATCATCATTGGGTGAGATTCACATCATGAGAGGGTGTGTCTTTTCTATATAAGGGAGAATGGGATGTCCTGGAGAGCAGAGCTGGAATTGTGCATCATGGGTTGGGAGGAATTAAATCACATATTTCTAGTTTATATTATGATGACCAGGGGACTTCATAGATGGACTTTCCTCCAGTGTTTCATCATTTCAGTGATGTATTTTTAGATATCATTTCCATTTCACCTCCAGAGAGAGGGGAATATTTTTCTATTTATCTTATTCTAAGAGAGGCATCGGTGTTCATTCCTCTTTATTAGATGGCTAAAGTAGAGTTATAGGAGCTCAAGATGCAGTTAGTGGAGTTGGAGGCAATGGTTTTCATCTGACCAAATACTTCTCTTAAGAGTTCTCATATCCTTTGTGTGAAGAAGGCAGATGGTACCCTCAGAATTTGTGTGGATTATTAGAATCTAAACTAGTTGATAGTTAAGAACTGATATCCCTTGTTGAGGACTGATGATTTATTTCATCATAATTGAGGAGATAGGGTAATCTCGAAGATTGACTTGAGATCCAGTTATCATCAATTGCGTGTTAGACCATTAGATATACCTCTTACATAATTTCAAAGCATGTATAGTCTATATGAGTATTGGGTTATGTTGTTTGGTCTCATGAACATGCCTGTATTTACCGAGGCACTGATGAAACGCGGGTTCCATCCATACATGGATTCTTTTGTGGTAGTCATTGTGTAAAATATCTTGGTGTACTCTCAAACATGACATGACCATACCATCCATCTTGAGACATTTTTGAGTACACTAAGAGAGAATCAGTTGTATACTAAACTCTCAAAATTCTACTTTTGGATGGAACAGATTCACTTCTTGGGCTATGTTACCTCATAGACCAGAGTTTTAGTAGAACTAGAGTAATTGAGATCAGTAGTTTCCTGATAGAATCCAAAGAGCATCATTGAGGTATAATGTTTTTTGGGGCTGGTTGGTTAATACTGGAACATTATACAAGATTTTTCATGCTTAGTAGTTCCACTGACTCGCCAGACTAACAAGGGTCCAAAGAACTTGTGGATAGATTCTTACGATTCAGCCTTTTAAGAGTTGAAATAAAGATTAAATTCAGCACCGATACTGATTTTTCTTGAGCCTGAAAAATGTTACACAATTTACTATGATTCATCTAGTATTGGTTTGGGAGGGATGATTATGTAGGGGGAAGGAGTCATTGTGTAAGTGTCTCAACAGTTGTGGTCATATGAGCAGAATTACCCAACACACAATCAAAATATAGATACAATTGTGAATGCTTTACACTATTGGACACATTATTTTTTGGGAGAGCATTCTTTTGTATACACTACCTCAAAAATCCTCAAGTGTATATTTTCTTAGAGTGACCTAATTTTGAGATAGTGATGATGGGTTGAGTACCTTCAATCCTTTGACTTTGTGGTTTCCTACACACTTGAGAAAAGAAACGCAGTGGCTAATGCGTAGACTAGGATGACTAAGATAAAACCAGTTCAGGAGGCTATTAGTGAGTGGAAGCTTATAGATCTGTTCTCTGATATGCATTTTTAGGTTCATGATAGATAGGTGTAGACATTTCTTTCTTCTATAGATGTCACTCTACTCTGCTTGATCGAGTGAGACTTAGGAAACTATCATATTTTGAAGGCCTGGTCCTATGAGAGAGTGTGTTAGGAGAGAACCCTACTCCAAGGTAGACCATAGGTGAGGATGAGATCTTGCATTTTCATGGGTGCATATGGGTGTCAGAAAACATACGTGAGGAGTTTATGTGATATTATCATTCCTCAGTTTAGTAGTTAAATATATTTTTACTATGATTTATCAAGATCTACACCATCAGGATTGGTGTCTAGGTATAAAGAAGGATGTAGCTGGTTTTATTATGAGATGTTCCACCTATAGACAGGTGAAGGTGATGCATTAGCGAATAAAAAGGACTTTACAATACTTATCCATTCCTGAGTGGAGGTGGAATGATTTTTCAATTGATTTAGTGATGGTTTATCGAGATCACGTCGAGAGAATGATGTGGTTTGGGTTCTTGTTGACAGACTCACATAGGTTTTACATTTCTTGTCAATCCTGGAATACTTCATTGTTGATGATCTAGGAAGGTTTTGCATCTATAATATTGTACATTATCATGGGGATCCATAATATATTGATTCATATAGGGATGGAATTTTTACTTCTCATGTCAGGCAGGAAATACAGAGGGATCTAAGTACATTGGTACTTCTAAGTTCAACTTACCATCCCTAGATAGATGGTTTGACCGAGCGCATGATTCAGGTTTTAGAGGACATGCTTTCAGTTTGCATCCTAGATTTTAGGGGCTATTATGAGATACATATTCCCCTATTAGAGTTTGTATACAAAAACCATTTTTTGGCAACGAATCAGATGGAACATTATGTGGATTTATACGGTAGGCCATACTAATCACCCATATGTTGGATAAAGGTAGGAAGTACAGCTATGTTGGGACCTCTTCATGTATAGGAGACACTGAGTATGGGGAGTTGATTCAGAAGAGGATGGATACTACGAAGTCTTTCCAGAAGTATTATGATGATCGATGAAGATTACCTTTAGAGTTTGAGTTCAGATATTAGTTATTCTTATGTGTCAAACCGAGGATGGTCCCCATGAGGATTATAGGATAGGGGAAGATTTCACATAGATATGTCAGACCATTTAAGGTTTTGGAGGGAGTTAAGCTTGTTTCCTATTGGTTAAAGTTGCCTCAGAGGTACCGGGCTATGCATGACGTCTTCTATGTTTCTGAGCTACGACGATAATTTTCGGACCCATCTCACATTTTTTAACCAATGGTGGTTGAGTTAGAGGTGGATGCATCCTTCGAGGATCATCCTATTTGAATAATGGATCACAGCCCAAAGGTTCTCCATGGATAGTCTATACCTCTACTATGGGTGCTATGTAAACACATGTGCGTAGAAGATGAGAAATGGGAGAGGGAGGCCGACGTATGATCACAGTGGCCCAAATTGTTTGAAGCATCTTCTTCATGACCCTTTGAAGAGAAATTCAATGATGAATTTCATTATGTGGAGATGTTTTTAAGAGCCCATATCTTCTTTTTAGGAATGGATCATTATTTGCGGGTTTTTTGGAAAAATTGTGAATTGAGTAATTTTAAAAGTACACATCTTGTACTTAGGAGAACACGTCATGTACCCATTTTCTACTGGTAGTTGTGTACTGGTCATGTAATGGCTGAGTACATGGTCGTGTGGGTGAACCATCAGTCCCCCTAAAGAAGGGTCCAGATGAGGCTAGTATATATCATGTACATTAAATTAACACGTCATGTAATTTTATTTTAATTTTATTAATTGGATTGGGGTTGCATATATTCTCCATATGGAACCTCTTCTTCTAATGTCTCTTACAGAAGTGTAACGCACATCTGAAGATCTTCGATCTCCTCCCATTCCTCCATCCTAGCTCTGATTGAGATGTCGTCAGGTGTGTTAGATTCCAACTAGTTATTTGTCTCTTCACCTAGAGCCTCTATTCTCAATTTCACTTCTCTCTTGAGTTATCATGGGTTGATTGGTTTTATCATTTTTTTAGATCTACATATTTCTATGATGATTAAAGGGATAACATTCAAGAGTGTTCTATTTATTACATTTAGGTATGTGGTTTTTGGATTGTTCTATTTTTCTTTTGATTATATATTCTAAAAGTGTCGAATACCAATGTTAGGGTATTTCGTATTTTGTAAGGTAAACCTGTTTAAGACCTGTTATTGTGTGTTTGATGAGAAAGGGTTGTTTGATTACGCACAAGGATTAATACTTTGATTATGGATGTTTTTCCCATGTTTGATTGATTATGGATGTTGGGTCTAGGAAAGATGTTAGTCTTTCTTTTCTTTCATTACTTATGTTGTTTGGATGGAGTTTTTATTTATTTGAGATATATGTGTTTCACATTGTGAAAGTATAGCCAAGGGGAATTGACAATAATATCTTCTCTATGTTAGGTCATTTATGTATTGTTGTTGTTATCATTGACTAGATGTATTGACTGTGAGAGCTTCTAGTGGGTCATTGACCAGAGGGGTATAGATTGTGAGATCTACCTAGAGGGTCATAATTAAATGAATGTTGGACCATAGGGAATTAAATGTGAGAGCTACTAAGGGGAATTAGAATTATTATTTCTATTTAGGTCAAGGTTTATTGACCGTGAGAGCTACCCAGGTGGTCATTTGTTATTTAATAGTGCTGCGTGGGACCAAAGGGGTTAGACTGAGTAAGCTTCCCCAAGGGTCTTTATTATTTTATGGAATTTATGATATGACTAACCATAGGGGTTAAGCATTGAGAACATTCCTAGAGTGTTACATGAATATTTTTATTATGGTGAAGAGTCTGTTAAGCCAATGCACAATCATGGACTTGATTATTCTTCATTATTTTGATGGTATTCTGAGTCATCAGTTTGGATATCACATAGGTGATACATATCTTCAGCTAAATACTAAGGTTTTCATTATTCATTGGTTTGAATAATTTATATATGTAAATTAATGTAATTGAAACTGTTGGGTTGTTTAATTCTGAGTAATTATTATTTTATTGCTTCATATTTCGTATTTCCTATTATATATATTCACCAACAGTTAGGAACATTTACTTTGGTGGTTTCCTATTGGGATTCATCTCACACATTGTTTGGGTCATTCTTTTGGACCCAAAAGGATTATGAAGTTTCAGGTATAGATAAGGACAAGCTTCCTTCTTCCCCAGGTTTTTGATTGATGTGTAGATGGAGAGCATTGAACCATGATGAGGCTAGCGATGCTATTAGATTTTTCTATTTACTATACTTTGGTTTCCGTATTTCATTTTCATCATTGTGACACATTTGGTTTCTTTCCTAGATACATGATACATGCATCATTTATTTAGATATGTTACAGTTGTTTATACTATCAGTCTTCTACAATTTATGTATCACCCCATAGGTTTTAAAATAAATATTTAATTCATGAAATACTGAGTCCATAAAAAACAACACATTTTATAATCTAGCTGTTAAGCACAACTTTTCCTCTACTATGTTTTCAACATCAAAAAATGGTCATATAATGTTTTGATCCTTAAGTCATTTGGAGTCTGATAGAACCAACTGGATTTTTGGTGAATAGTAACATACCATTATGAATATTTATATGAACCCTATGAATAGTAAATAATATTATTATTTTATTTTCTTATGATTATAAGATATTGTGATCTTAATTAATTATTCAATGTGATAAAAAACTAATTGTACACTTCAATACAATTATTTTTTAAATTAACTATCATTTTATTGAAAAATTAAATTTATCATATTTTGAAAATTAAATTCAAAAAATGGAGTTCATTTTTTAATTATACCCATTATAAAATAGTTAGGGTGAATTTTTTGGATTTTTTTGAAATTCATGAATTGTTTATGAATAGTAAAATATAGTAAGATACTGTATATACAAATTATCAGTTAAATACACTATTTATGACATCATGAGTGATGTAAGGCAACATTTATTGAACCCACATGCACTTATTACTATTATGGGTCACATGGAAAATCATTATTTTTTTCTTGAGGGAAATAATAAAATAATGATTAAAATATTCAAAACGCACTCCTCTCTTCCACTAACCCCCCCTCACTCCCTCTTCTCTTTGCTAATCTACATCTTGAAGCGCCTAAATTTTATCCCAAATAAAATTTCTTAGTCGCTCCCTACATCCATGAAGCTCTTTGTATTTCCAAAATACCATAACCCATTCCCTTAAAAACATTATCAAGGAGGTGGATTCAAGAGGTAAAATCACATTCTATTTCATCCATTTTCATTTCAAGTTCCTTTCTATTGTTATCTCTACTCACAACCTATATAAAATTTACCATGAAAAATCTTGTATCATCTATATACTATAATTATATCATGTGAATGAATAACCATCATCAATGTTATAACTCTCTCTCTTTTATTTTATAATCAAAATCATCATCTATGAGGTTCAATTTACAACCTTTGTGGACGATGAAGTTTAGTTCTTATATTTCTCATTTATTACTTGTCATGAAACGATTTTTATAGTTTAACCAGACTATAATATTTTTAAAATCACCTATTTATGATTCGTTAACTATTAAATATACATAATATTAAATCATATGACCAAACTAGTTCCTAATAATCAAAATACCGCTAAAATAATCTAAGTGATTGTCATTAATATTTCATCTAATGATTCATAATTGTTACATGTATCTAAATGATATAAATAAACATTAAAACCTATGTATTTTCATATTTAAATTCAATTCTGGATATTTAAATCCATTCAACATGAACTCCATTACATAAAAACAAGGGAACTGATTATGAAAATCATGTAAAAAACACTCTAGAACGAATGAATTCAGTCTTATAACTAGTCAAAAAAGACATAATAAACATAATATAATTATGATAAATAAAATTAATATACAATAGTTTCTAAATTCAGTTATTAATAAGTCTAATTTTATCCTCTGGGACCTTAAGTTCATGAGTGGAACACATTCGGACTTATGGTTAGGGTTTTCCACCCAAACATCCATTTTCATTCAAGTTACATTTATTGTATAATTATTTCAATTAAATTATTAGTTATTTATATTTAATCCTCATATTTTATGTTATAATGTAATACATATGTGTACCAACCAGAATCCTACTCTCATTTATGGGAATTTATATGTTTTAAATGTATATTTCTAAAATAATATCTGATATACAATCCTTTTCAATGGGAATTCATCAAATTAGTACCTATATTCAAGGGAACTCTACAATATTTATTTTTAAAAACCATTATCCTTATAAAATATATCATTTTATTATGAAAATTTTATCTTAATTCACTTATTTTTTTATACAAATATTTTCCCAAAAGAATTGTTCATTTCAAAGTAAAAGAGTGTTTTTCTCAAGAATTACTCAATGATTTTATAAGAACATCTTTATCTATTTCAAAACACTTGTTGATTATTATGAATTATTGGTATTAATATTTTATGGTATCTACTTCCATATTTAATTTAATGTTTTATGATTATATTGGATGTGGATGTTCTATCTTAAAACCATTCATCAAATTTAGCCTAGATGGTTAGTGTTTATGCTTAATATTCAGGGAATGTTATTTACATTTCATACATTTGTTTGATATGATTTTATATATTGTTTATATTTATCCCCATTTATATGAGGAATTAAATGGACATAGTAAGATTTGGGTGGGTCCCGCTATAGCCCCTTGGTCCATTGGTAGGTCTCATGACACAGACTACGATATTACTACATGGCCTTTAAAAAACTATAATTTATGGTCTTCGCACGAGACCATGATGGTATAGTTATAATGTCTCGAGTTGTGCATTACCTCATTATGGAAATAGTAATTATGGTTCATGTGGTTACTCAGCTAGTATAATACCCATGATTATGGAATTAATTATTCAACTCTCTCCTACCATAATGTGTTAAAGTTACTTTTGTTAAGGGAATTTGTTTTTGTTTATTCAACAAACCTAATGTTTATGTTATGATATCTTCCACTGTATTTTTTACCCTTACTGAGAATTTGAGATCACCCCTTTACAATGTTTCATTTTCTCAGGAGATGAAGAATTTTATTATGAATGATAAGAAGAAATAAACTAGGAGTTATGGATATTGTCCAAGGAGTTTCTTTATTGTATTTCTTTTCAAGACATAATATTTAACTTGTGTATGTATCTGGTTTCCTTTGATAATAAACTATTCGATACTTTAGGATGCATATTCCTTGTTTATATACCAATGTAATTAAATAAGGCACCGACCCCAGGCAACTGGGGTTGGGTCTTTACAATTGGTAACGAAGGAAGTTTATTAGAAAACATGGAAACTAGTTTTAGAAAATGTAGATTAGGGGGAAAATACCTATGATATTATTTGAGGATATGAATTGAAGAATGTCCTAGTATTTTGGTAAGTAATAGATTATGTTGATATTTCTAGAAAATACATCCTTGTCTGGATACTACAAGATGACATAGTTCTGGAACACATGTACCTAGGAGTGAAAACATCGACAAGGATTTTCAGGCTTGACATGGGGTAACCTGGTATACAACAACGAGCCTTATTTCACACCTATTTTGACACAATCGGGAGATATTCTTAGTATAATTAAAATTTTCTTTACAAGACATTATGAAGGATTGAAATGTACATTTTTCTCAAAGAAACCATATTTTTTATTAAGAGATTAGCTATGTATAGAACTTTAATTTATGCTATGTATTTTTCTACATTGAGATTATAAATTATAATTTAAACCCTAATATAGTTTATTAAATTATTTAGAAATGGTGCCTAGTGGAAGGAATGGAAACTACATGAATGTGTCTAAAACTGACTTCTGTTATAAATAATAACATTACCCATATGGATCATCTAGATCTACAACATGGGGGAGATATGTTACATCACTTTATGAGACAACAACATCCATAATTAAATAGTAATACAAACCCATTTTAAGATAAACTGTGGATATGTTCCCTAGAGAAGATATTTCTCACTTTGGGATGTAATAAAAGATAGAATGTTATCATTGTTTTTTATCAACTATCTAGAGATTCAGATCATTGGTGGTCATTAATCCAAAACAAAAAAAGAAAGATGAAGAAATAGAAGAGTCAGAATGAATGGATTTTAAATATATCTTCATAGAAAAATATTACTCTCGTGAATAGCAAGCAGATATGGAAAGGTAGTTTTTAAATCTAAAGAAAAAAATGATGAGAATATTGCAATGTATTAATCCAATTTTTCAAGGCTATAGAAGCATGCTCCAAACTATATGTGTAATCCAAGGAGAAAAATTTATCGATTATTTTATGGTTTAAAACCTTTCCTCTGAAGGGCACTAGTCTCCCAATGTTTCTCATCATAGGAAGATATATTTTTAATTAATATCAATATGAAAAAAAAATCTAAGCCATATGAATTTTAAGGAAAACAAGAGAAGAAGAGGGATGTCTAAAACTCTAGAAAATGAAATGATGAAATTGGGAAGAAGGTAAGAGTTTACCTTCCATCCTATAGTAATTATAGGAAGAAAAACCCTAACACTTTCATGAAGGGAATATGAGTTTGTTACAAGTGTGGAGAAAAGGCCACCTATCTTGGTATTGTAAGGGGAAGAAATAATCTATCAATTTTCAATGCTACAATTGCAGGGAGATTTGATATTATTCACATGAATGTCCTAAGAATGAGGGAAACACTCCCCAATGAAGGCCAATGGAGAATGGCCTAGCTTATACGGTCACAACTACAGAGGTTGAAGTTCCTAATGATGTGGTGGAATTTTCTTTAATTTTTTCCTCAAACTTAGACAATGATTTATTTGATTCTAGATCATCACATTCATTTATATATTCCCATTTTTTCATAAAAATTAGATATTTCCAATTTTTTTAATTAGGGAGTTTTCAGAAAATCTCTTAAGGTAAGTATCATTTCAACAATGTTGTGTCAGGTAGTCCTCATCATGTAATATAAATGTGCATTATATACTACTTTTATTTTCATTCCCAAGATTTAATTGTATATTATACCAGATATGGATTGAATTTTGAACTATGATGTGAAATTTATTGCAAGAAAGAGGTTACAATTTTTAAGGATGATATAGATTTCCTTATCTTTAGGGCAGAAACATCACCAAATGATCCTCATATAGAATCACCCCTAGTAGCTCTACTGAATTTAATTATTTTGGAGAAAGGGAATGTAATAATGATGGGTGAGTAAAATAATGATCAAATAGAGGATCTATCTATTGTGCAAGAATATGTTGACGTCTTTCCAGAGGATTTACCTACACATCCTCCAGAGAAGGAAATTGAGTTTTAAATTTACATAATTCTTGATTCAAGGCTCGTATCAAAGTAACCTTTTAGAATAGATACTATGGATTTAGTTTAATTGAATAAAAACCTAGATGAATTGAGTGATAAAGGACTTATTCAACCTAGTGTTTCTTATTGGGGAGCCCCGTTTCTTTTCTCCATGAAAAAGATAGGTCTATGAGGTTGTGCATTGAATACGTGGAGATCAATGAAATAACAATAAAGAACAAGTATCCCCTACCTCACATTGATTATTTATTTGATCAACATCATGGAGCTCAATATTTTATCAATGATTGACCTTCGATCTAGATATCGTCAGTTTCTTGGGAGGAATGAATACATTTCAAAAACATCATTCTGAACCACCTATAGGCATTACTAGTTTATAGTAATGCCTTTTGTACTAACTAATTAATCATATGTTTTCATTGATCCAATCAATAGAGTTTTCAAGAAATATCCTGATGACTTTTCGGTGGTATTTATGGATGATATCTTCATATTCTACAAAATCTATAAAGATCAAGAAAATATCATGTGCACTATTTTGAAAACTCTTCAATGAAATGATTTATATGGGAAGTTTAGTAAGTGTGTATTTTGGTTTCAAGAAGTTTCCTTTCTTGGCCACATTGTTTCTAAGGATGGAATATTCTTTGATCCTATGAAGATAAATGTTGTGAAACAATGGCCTACTCCAATGAACATAACTAAGTACATAATATTATTGTTTTAGCAGGTTATTATCGGTGTTTCATTCAGAACATTGTCCATTTAGCCAACCCAATGACCAAGATTACCCGTAACGGGGTTAAGCTCATATGGAAAAAATATTGTGATGAATGTTTCTAAGAATTAATAATGAGAATACAGAATTCTCTGATCTATACCCTACTATTGAAGAATGGTGGGATTATGATATATAGTGATTCATCAAAGAAAGGACTTGGTTGTGTCCTTATGTGAAATGATAGAGATAATTCATATGATTCCATGAAGTTAAATATTCATGGAAAAAACTATCCCACTCATGATCATGAGTTAGAAGTGGTAATATTTACTTTGAAGATTTGGAGGAATTATCTCAACGGTGAAAAATGTGAGATAAATAAGGATCACAAGATCTTGAAGTATATCTTCTCACAGAAAGAACTCGACATGAGTAAAAAAAAGGATAGATCGAACTACACAATGATTATGTGTGTACTATACACCAGCACCTAATATTTGAAAACAAGTTTATTGATTCATTGAGAAGAAAATATTATGTTGTTCATAACAAAACAAGGATTGAACAGTATCATTTGTACATGGATCTAGTGAGGATTGATATGGGAATTGTCAAATAATGTAAAACATATCTACTTTTCCATTTGGATCCACAACCATATTTATTAGAATGGATTAAAATTTCTTAGCCCGATGATGATAAAATTAAAAAGAAAAAATTAATGTTTTGAAGGATTGGAAGATGGTTGACTTTGTGTGTGATGATAGCATTCTGAAATTTTGGAAGAGGCATTGTGCTCTAGTTGTACCAGTGCTAAAAAGGGAGTTATTGTATGATTCCCATAGTTCATATTTATCCATAAATCATGGTAGAACAATGATTTATATAGATGTGAAGTAATATTTATAGTGGGAAAACATGAAGAGGGAAATTGTGTATTATCTATCATGATGTTTAGTCTATAAAAAAGTGAAGGCCAAAAAGGAACATCAAAAAAAGTCATGAAACATCTACCTATTCCTGCATGGAAATGGTATGACATTACCATGGATTTTGGAACTGAATCACCAAAAACTCCAAGGAAAAATGAAGCAATTTGGGTAATTATAGATCAACTTACAAAATCTTCACAATTCCTCACTATAATGGAGGATTTTTCTAATAGAGAACCTATCACGACTCTCTATTAATGATGTTTTGAGACTTCATAGATCATTTATCTCAATTGTTTCTAATTGATATCAACAATTTTCATAGAAATTATAGAAAGGTATTTTGAATTCTTTGGATACTGAGATTTGTTTGATTACTACTTACCACCAACAAACTGATAGGAAATCAGAAAGGACGATCAAAACATTTTACGACATATTGAGATCATGTTCACTTGACATCCAAGGGTTTTGAGATCAATACATAGATTTAGTGTAGTTTTCCTACAATAATAGTATCCATTAATGTATTCAAACGGAACCATATAAAGCATTTTATAGAAAGAGATGTCGTACACCAACTTTTTATGATGAATTTAGTAAAAGTAAGCTTATGAGATAAGAGCCTATGGAGGAATCAATAGTGAAAGTAAATTCTGTTAAAGGTCATATTAAAATAGCTCAAAGTAGGCAAAAGATTTATGCTGCTAATATAAGGAAGGATTTAGAATTTCATGTGGAAGACCATGTTTTTATAAAATTATCTTCATGGAAGGGAGTTATATGATTTGGGAAGAAACTGAAATGGATCCCTAGGTACATATAACCTTTTGATATTATGGAGAGAATTAGATTTGTTTCATATCATTTGGCTATGACACCTAGCATGTCTAAAGTACACAATGAGTTCCATGTCTCATTACTGAGAAAGTACATGAAAGAGACAATGCATGTCCTCACTTCTAAAGGTATAAAGCTGGAACCTAACTTATCTTACTGTGAAGACCCTATCTAGATTCTAAACACTAAAGAACGAGTTTGAAAAATCAGATGACTCATTCGGTAAAGATACTATAGAGAAACCATAAAATCAAACAGCCAATATTGGACCCTAATGAGATTATAAGGAAGACCAACCCAAATATTTTTATTCGGTAACATTTTGTGAATTTGGAAGATGAAATTTTTTTAAGAATGGGAGAATGTAACACCCCATGCTATTAAAAATAAATATTGAATGCATGATACACCGAGTACCTACAAAACAACACATTTTATAACCATCATTTTATTTAAAAATTAAATTAATATTATGATGAAATTATTTATAAAAAATGGAGCTAATTTTTGAATTATACATGTCATAAAGTGGTTAGGGTGAATTTTTTGGATTTTTCTGAAATTTATGAATTTTTTATGAATAGTGAAATATATTAAAATACCGTATATAAAAATTTTCAGTTAAATACGCTATTGATGACATCATGAGTGATGTAAGAACACTAAATTCAAACTCACATTCACTTATTTCTATTATGGGTCACATGAAACAACACTATTGGTTGTCCTGATGGAAATAATAAAATAATAAATATAATATTCAACATTCACTCCTCTCCTACACTATAAACCCCCCTCAATCCCTCTTCTCTTCACTCCTCTAATCCTTGAAGCTCCTCAATTTTATTTTTAGATACCCTTACCTTGTCACTCCCCACGTCTAATAATCTCTTAGTCTTTCCAAAAGACCAAAACCCCTTCCCATAATGTGATTCTCAAGGAGGTGGATTCAAGAGTTTAATTCACATTTTATTTCTTTCATTTTCATTTCAAGTTACTTTCTATTATTATACTCTCCTCGAATCCTCTCTCCAAATGACCATGATGACTATAGTATCAAATATATACTGAACTTATATCATGTGAAAGGAATAACCATCATCAATGTTCTTACTTACTCTCATTAATTTTATAAACGAACTCATCGTCTATGAGGTTACAATTTACAACCATCATGGATGATGGAGTTTTTTAGTTCAGTTTTTCCTTCAGTACGGGTCATAAAACTATTTTTATGGTTGAACCAGGATATAATATATGTATTATAACCTATTTAATATTCATGAATTATTATATTTACAAAATATTAAATCATTTGACCAAACTAGTTCTTAATTATCAAAATACCCCTAAAATAATCTAAGTGATTGCCATTTATATTTCATCAAATGATTCATCATTATTCCATTTAATAAAATTTTAAAAATTACCATTAAAAAATATGATTGTTTATATTTAAATTAATTTCTAGATATTTACTTTCATTCCACATGAACTCCATTACATAAAAACAAGTGAACCGTTTATGAAAATCAAGAAAACAAACACTCCAGAATGACAAAATTCAATATTAAAACTAACTAATAAGGACATAATAGACTTAATAAAATCATGATAAACTAAATAAATGTATAATATTTTATTAATTATGTTATTAATAAGTCAAATTTCATATTTCTAGACCTTATGTTCAAAAGCGGAACACATTCAGACTTAAGGTAAGGGTTTACCACCCGAACCTCTATTTTCATTCGAGTTACTTTTATTGTCGAATTACCTCAATTAAATTTTTATTCATTCATATTTAATTATCTTATATTCTTTTAAAATGTTATATATATGTGTGTTAACCATAATCATACTTTAATTTATGGGGAGTTATTTTTTTTAAAGGACATTTCAAAAATCCTTCCTGATAAACAATCCCATTTCATGGGAATTCCTCAAATTATTACCTATTTTAAATGGAACTATATAATATGTTCTTAGAAACCATTATATTTATAAAATGAATAATTTTATTATGAAAATTTTATATTAATTAAATTCTTGTTTTATTTAATGTTTGTTTCCAAAAGAACACTACTTTTCAAAGTAAAAGAGTATTTATCTCAAGAATTACTCAAATATTTTAGAAGGGTATTTTCATCTATTTCAACACTCTAGTTAATTATTATGTATTATTGGGATTAATATTTCATGGTATCATATACCATATTTACAATATTTTTTTCTTATTAGTATGTATGTGGATGTGAAATCATAAAACCATTCACCAATTTACTCTAGATGGTCAGTGTTTATGCTTAATGTTCTGGGAAAGTTATTTAAAATCAATATATTAGTTTCAATATGAATGTATATTTTTTTTATGTTTATCCCTATTCATGCGTGGAATTAATTGAACATAGTAAGTGTCAGGTTGGGCACACTATATCCCCTCAGTGCATTAGTTGTTCTCATGAGACAAACTACAATGTTGGGATATGGCCTTGAAAAAATGATTATTAATGGTCGTTGCACAAGGCCTTGACAGTATAGTTATGATGTACCACATTATGAATTCCCCCACCATGAAAAGTGTATATATGGTTCATGTGGTTATTTTATTAGTATAATATCCATGATTATGGCATTATTTATTTTTTTATTTCATGTGATAATGTTTTCATGTTTTTTTGGTAAGGGAATATATTTTTAGTTATTCCACATTCCTAATGTTTGTGTTAAGATATCATCCACTATATTGTTATCTCATACTGAGAGTTTTATCTCACCCTTTCTTATGTTTCATTTTATCAGGACACGAAGTATTGTATTATGAATGACAACCATAAATAACCGAGGAGTTATGGACATTGTCAAAGGACATTTTTTATTGTATTTCTTTTCTAGTTGTTATATTGAACTTATGTATGTATCTTATTTCCAAGGATACTAAACTACTAGTTCATTAGAGATGCATATTCATTGTTTATATGGAAATGTAATTAAATAAGGCAGAATCTTTGGAAAACTGGGGTTGGGTCATTATAGAATACTTCTATTGTATTGTATTGCTTCTTATGGTACTATTTTACTATTTTTTCTGATGTGTTACTCTGCCTGTAAGGGAATAATTTTCCTACTATCACACCCAAGGACCTCACTACTAGTTTTAAAATTCGGGTGTTTGGAGAAATTATATTGAGGCCATGTGACCAACTAGGTATGGAGTATCTTTGGGCGGTACCAAGAACTAGGACGTTACAATTGGGAAATGTAAAATGGTATTTTTCTACCCTTTTGAAAATGTGGATTCCGTTCATTGGGAACAAGTGATTAATCAAAGGGTTTCTAGGGCTGTGTGGAATTTTTTAGAAAGAGTATGGTCATGAAAACTATCAATGGATAGCTATCATTCCTTAGTTATGTTAATTTTTGGTAGAGGCCCATGATTTTAGGCTCCATTGTTATTGATTGGTTGGAAGGTAGGAGATTGTTCCTTGGTGTGGCTTAGGGGTGACTGGTTGTGAGAACATCTTGTGTGTGACATGTATATGTATTAGATTGGATGCTTAGTTGGCATTGTTGGAAAACACACAATTTATTATTAACATGGAAACCTTTCATAGCTAGTGGATTTGTAGTTAACGATTACTGCACTAGCTTATGATTATTCTCTGGCCAGTGGAACATAATACCAATCTAGATATGTCTCTGTTATTTTACTAATGGGATATTTCCCCTCAGCTAGACTGGGTAAGGTGTGATCGAGAATGTGGCCATGAATGGTGTCATTGGGTAAAGCATGAATTTGGTATTAGTCAAGATGTGAAATATGTTCTAGATTTTTCCACTAAGCTTCTAGGTTCTCTCATTTCATTTGTCAATCATCTGAATCTGATTTTTTTATTGAGATGATTTTTTATTTTTACTCTTTCATGATTATTTCCATTTAATTTTTTCTGTTATTATTGGTTTTACTATCTTGTGTAGTGTATCTTCTTGTTAAATTTAATGAAATGGTTTTTCAAATGTTATGAGAAATGTTTTATAAATTTTCTACACTCCATTCCCCTTTATTTCTAATGAAATCATTATCTCGGACCTCAAAATGATATTGTTTTCTTCTTGAGAAAGAATCAGGTATTTAATAGAAAACGGAAAATAATCCTTGTTTTTTTAAGTGAACATGTTTTAAAACCATATTTTAATCTATTTTATTTCAAACATGATGTTGAGGTTTATTTTTTTAAAGAAACTTCATTGGGAATATATTTTTTTGGGCATTCCTACAAGGTTTTAATACTCAGAGCTATAATTCCTTCATGTTTTTAGCCATGTCATGATGGTTCTAAAATGATATTTATTTTCAAGATAGATGGTTGATTTTGGTATCAAAGACTGACCCCCCAAGGTCACATACGGATGTTAGGGTCTTAATATTCTGTTTGGGGTTTGTTGTATTTTTTTTGAATTTTTTAGTTAATTATAAATGATGTCCATTTTTTATATATATTTTTTATGGGATGCAATGATTGTATCTACTAGTTATTTTTTTATTATCAGAAATTATTCATATAAATTCTTTATTGATTCCCCTGAAATTTCTTCCAACCCAGGTGTATTGGGAATTCCTTTTGGCCCATTATAAGGATCGACTAGGGTGATTTCATCAGTGTCAGATGTAGTTTTCTCTGGATAGACCCTATGAATTTTATGGAAGTATGATGTTTCCTTGGACTTTTGGATATTATATGAGGTATGTATCGAGTTTATCTCAGGTTACAAATCATTTAATATACATGACTAGTATGAATATAGTGTTCTTGATGATTCATTAGTGTCAAAAAGCATTTGTGTACCCAAGGAGAAGTTGGTAAACACTTAAATACATTGATTTCTAGTATAGGGAGTATAGTTTTTGGTTTCTTATGACCCTTCCCTTCTTAGGTTGGGTTGTGTTCTGATTTTTCATAGATTTATTTTTTCTTATGGGTCTTAGTAGTTACATCCCCATTAGAATAAATATTTTATTAATGATGTTAATATGTACCAGTGAGAGCTCTTCCATCACTCAACAAGAATACCATGACATTCCCACGACATCACTACATGATTTCATTCTTATTTAATAAGCTAAAACATTAAACATTCTATTATGGTTTTGATAAATTACCTCATCTATGAGATTTTTTTTTTTTTTACTTATCATAATATCCTATGGAATGTCTTTTCCAAGTAGAAACAGAACATTGTGACAATGAAGGTGAATGGAATTATTATAAGATTATGACTATGAGATTTCATATATAGAAAAAAAGTGTAATGTTGTAGCTGATTCAATAAACATGATGTCATGTTGTTATATCATGTGTGTATCTTGATATTCTTGGAGAATAATGGAGAGCTCTTACTGATGGATATTGATAAGATAGAGATTAGAACTAGATGTACACTTTTTACATAATGCAACAGTATAATTTAGTTTTAGTGGTAGATGAATCATGTCTTGTGTATTTTGAAGTTTTGGTATGGAGATTTAATGTTTCCTTCGGTGATTCCCCTGATGGATGGTCTAAGAATGAACATCAATAGGCGGTGTTCCATGAATGTATTTTAATCCCTTTATGTATGTGGGGAATAGTTATCTATGAGTTTCAAATCTCACCTTTTACATTACATACCAGCATGGAAATAACATAATAATCTCTAAGAGGGATGTTACGGTTTTCTTGGTTGAAGAATAATGTTTCAAATTTCTTGTCTTGAAGTTTGGACTTCTAGATTTTGAAGTATACACACTATGTTCTCTGTGATTTTATCCAACTGTTAAGATGTTCCTCATTGGATGTGGGTGAACATATAAACGGAATTCATTATGGGTTCACCTCAAGGTCATATAGGCTTAATGTGTTATATTGTACCAGATTAAAAAATCATTCCACTACATAGAAAGGAGTCGAGTAAAATGGAGGTTTTTTGTGGTAGTAACAAGATGAAGTGGTGAGTCTCTCTAGAGTAACGAGGATAGCCATCTGTGATAGAGATCTCTATATTACCTGTATGGTATGGAGAGGTATCCATCATTTTTTTCAGATTTTAGTTATTCCTTAGAACTACTACTATTAATAGTCAAATTTTTAGACAGAGTGATCTGTTTAAACACTCTAGGACATGTTTTGTTCTTGTTATTTTTATTTTGGAGGTTCGATGATGATGCACCTTCCTTGGACATGTTTTTTATAAGAATAGTTTTCACTCAACCATTGGTATGGAACTATTTGAATAATCGTACAACAAACCTTTATATTTTCTAATGTGTCAAATTGAAATTTAATATGAAAAAATTATAGAGATAATACTAGTTTATAACATAATAGATATGGTTTGGGTGATACATGAGAGGATTAAATTAGTGTAGGGTCATTAGAAATATATGACGGTCATAGGGGGATACCTCTAGAGTTTGATGTTTGAGATCATGTGTTCTTGAAGGTGAATTTTCATCATGGGTACTGAAGGATTCTCTGTGGGAATAAAATTTATCAATAATTTATTCATCCTTTTGAGATTTTAGATCATTTTAGAGTCATATAATATAACATAGAATGTCCCCTAAAGAATAATTGTACATGTGATTTTTTTAATTGTAACAACTCTGTTTTTGCCTTCATGATGACTTTCATGACATTGAATTGGGAGAGATTGACTGTGATGATAATTATACCTTTGAGGAGATGCCTATGGAGATCCAATCCATTGAGAAGAAGGTGATTTAGTCTAATGTTATTCCCACGGTATTTTCAGGTGGATACATTGTGGAATAAAAAATAGTACCTAGTAATTTTACTGATAAATACGTGATCGTTACATGAAATTTTTTGTTTTTTAGATCTTATATTATAGTGTTTCCCATAGTTAATGTTGAACACTTTCTAGTTTATGAAATGGTTTATCAATTGTTTTATTATTGTGTTTCTACTCTCTCTTGGGAGGTATCTCCATCGAGAGAGTTTCATAGTTCACATTAATTTATTTTTTGTGTTTTTTGCCTCTTGTAATTTTGGTGGTTGAGCTCATGTGCTAGAAAGATTCAAGAAAAGTTTCTTGTGGGGAAGTTGTTTGTTCAATCCTTTATCATTACTAATTTATGGTCTTGGGTTAAAATTATCATGTTCATTAATGGTTTGATAGTTATCTAATGTGAGGTATTATATCCGGGTATCCATTTTCTATAGTGAGTTTGAGTTTTGGAGGAATATAAAGGAAGCTCCAAGGTATTCAGGGGGTGGTAGGGGCTAAGAAGGGTGATGATTCTAAAAAAGGAATTCCTATAGTGTGGATGGTTGTTTTGCATCATAAGGGTGCTATATATAGTGTAGGGGATCATTACTACAGAGTAGTAGGATCGATGGAGAATTTTTGGGATACAGGTTTTTTAGAAACAACTATAACGAGGAGGCATGCTACATCTTTGTCACTTGTTGTGGTGTCAATCATAGAGGTGTCGAGTGAGAAGGCTACATAGTAGAGGTTTTAGGAAGTTCTACAAATTTATGGTTATCTAGAGAATGGAGACTTGGGTTATGTAATATCTCCCATTTTTTTGAAGGGTTTTGGGATGTGGTGCTTATGGTTACTCTATTGTAAAATCTTCTTGAAGATCACAAAAATTTTATTTGACCATGGGGACTGTAGTATGGTTATTAATATTGCATCATAGTTTCACCTATGCTGGGTAATTTTACAACATGGTCCAATGTGCTCTACTGTGATCTTCAATTTTTAAATTTTCCTTGAAATACACTGATTTCATTTGATCCCCACAATATCCTAGTTCATTATCGTGAACCCTAATGACACAAGGATAGTTTTTCAAAGAATTTTAATCCCCTTTTTATATGGATTGATCTTGTATTTCTATGTTTGATATTAATTAATCTAAGGAATGTTCTTCCTCCCGTTTCTCAAAATTTATTCTTGGATTAATCTCATTTCCTCCTATTTATTTTATCTATGTTATGTTGGATTCTCTTTATCATTATAATGGATTTTTCTTGATTTCTTTTTGGTGAAATTATGGAATTGATTCATTTGAGGAATTTAGTTTCTTTCTAGAGAGGTGATCAGAGATCCACGATGTTGATCAGTTCTCATGTGAAGAACATGGACACTTTTCTTGGAGCAGATTTTATTCTTCTCCATTTTATGTGAAATTGTAAATTTACCATGGTTTAGAAAATTTGACAATGGCATAATTGTCAAAATAAAGGTCAAACTAGTTAAAGAATGTATTTGGTTTATATTTGTGATTAGCTGTTATTTCATTCAACCAAGATAATTGTTTTTCTATTGATTTAATAAAGAGTGTTTTATCTATGTTTTTATATTTGATATTTTTTATTATTATTGGATAATAATATTTAATTAATGGAATCATACCATAGGGTAAATCCAATATTTTTTTTGGAATTGGATTATGAATAGAGAATACGAATATTAAACCAAATGGTGGGTTTATAATGTGATGGTAATAAAATTTATTCTAATTGAATTTTGAATTAATGTTTTTCTTCTATTTAATGTACTTTATTCCAAACATGATATTTTTAATTTTTGTAATGTTAGTGAGATAAAAAAATTCATGTTAGTGAATGGTTGTTCTTTAATTATTATTAAATAAAAAAACTCAAAATAATGTTTTAGTAGTTTTATTTTTTGTTTTAACTGATACCTTATATTTCCATTATTTTCAACCTAAGATAATGAATCAGTTAACCCAAGAAGGAATAAAAAACAATAATTAGATAAATATAAATGTTTTGGGATGATAGAGCCTATTTGATTATGAATTTGGAGTCCCTTGTGTTTGATCCTAGAGATCAAATTTTCATATTAAGGGTCAAAGCCCAGGTTTTAGGGCCGTATAGACCAGTTGACTATATGTGTTGTTTTTTACCTTCTATGATGTGTTTTCAATGTGACCATTCATTATGATGTGATCTTATGATGTTTGAGTCTAGGATTGCTGATGAGATATGGGTGTGGATTCCATCTGTGTCATTTATGTTAATACATATAATGTACAATGCATAGTGATATGCATATGGGTGTCAAGGTTGAAACCATAGATGAAAGAAGGGATGACTTTGGGATTGACCATTATTGTGATTAATCATAATTCATATATTTGATAGATATTTTTAATAGTTAGACGGTTGGGTTTTATTTTTTATCTAAATTTTATTCCCAACTAGTAGTGGTAGTTAGTTATTCTTAGTTACATATATTATATTACAAACATGTGTTTTTTTCTAAACTACCTAGAATTATGTATTGGTAATAATTTCAAAAAATTGTATTAACCAATATGGTTTGTGTTTCTATAATTCAAATAAGATTCCACTCTGGATAAATATTGAACTAGATATGGATTACACTTAGATGGTATGGACTTCGTGTTGAATGATTATGAAAAGTACATCGGAACAATGTAAACTAATGGTAAATTAATTAATTGACATAATGGGAATGATTAAAAAGAATGATGTAATTTAACATAAGACGTCATAACTGCTTATGTACATCTAGTCCTAGGAAGTGCTTGTCAGGTGTCTCTATAATGATAGTTTTAGTTGAGTTGAGAAATTGTTTATTACCATAGTGTGTTTGTGAGATATATAATATATTTTATGTTTTTTTATTTTATAGGCTACCACACCCATGTTGGCTAAGGATAATAAACCCCATAGTACTATGGAATGGTGTTTTCCCAAACATCATGTTGGGAGGATGGATGGATGAGTACCCTCTTTGGCCCCACTCCATTACCTTGGTAGTATTATGTGATTTTTTTCATGGTGGTTAATATATTCGTATATGTGTTTATAGGGGTGTGATGGATTTTGGTTATATAAAAGACTTTAATATCTGAATATAGTGCCCAAATGACTATTATATGTATTATTTGTATATGATTTAATAGCTAGAGGAACCAAAACTAGTTTTTGGGGTTTGATGTCTTGAGTTATAATAAAATATTTACCATACTCATCATACTTGTTTTGGTGGATCCTTAAAACTACTCAGTTATCTTTGTGAAGGATTTTTTTGGAGAGAGATGACACAAGGCATGTGATGTTGTGGCTGAGTAGAAATTTTTGTGTAATATTAATGGGGCACCCTTGTTATTTGTAACTAAAATAAATGATCTATTTTATTTCAAACTTGGTGAGAGTTATCCATGGTATGTTTGTGAACATATAATACCTATTTTTGTGTTTTGTTAGTTTCACTTGTTGTTCGTAAGGATTTATCATTATTTTTAAATCCCTTTCACCAGAGGCATGAGAGAGGATCCTTCTAAGAAAAACAATTATTTTGACACTAAATATATATATTGTTTCTTTTCAAGTCTATGGGATCAATTTGGATATCATGCTCTATATTACTAAATCATGGTTTTGGGTGGAGTTTTTTACCTCTTCATTGTTATAATATTTCTATTTTGGTATTTATTGTTTATTTTCTAGTTTTTTAGTCTTGTGTGACATTACTGGTTTGGACATGGATAATTTTATCTTTACTAGTAGAAGATAATTCTTGTGTCTATATTATATCTATTTATCTTCTATATAGTTTCTTAGTGGGTAATTCCTCTTATTTGTATGTTCATTATATTCAGTGTTAATCTCCATCTCGGGGCCAACTGGATTTGGGGTTCACGGGTTCATTGACATTAAACATTTTTTATCATCCATGAATGGGTACCCTTCAGAGGGACGGTGTTTTCAAACAATCCATTTCAATGACTAAATTTTTAGGTTGGATATTGCGTTGGTTTTATGGTTTATTTGATGATCTAATAACGATTCAATAACATTGGCCATTAAAAGAGGTGAAATTATTTTGATCTAAATTGATCTTTGAAGGAATCATTGAGAACATTATGGAATGTGGTCTTTATCTATTTTCTAATTAACATTGGGTTGTAGAATATAAATTTGATGTTATTAGGTTCATTGTTCAGGGAATTTATTTTTATCCCACTTTATCTTAACTATGTCTGTCATGTTCAGTTGTCAAAAGTTGCAATTGTTTGATATAGGTGTATGAATTATCTATATTTAAAATTTAATCTATTATTGTTTTTTCTTTTATCATGTGATATAAAATTATTTTAATGTTTTTCAAATATATATAGTATTTATATAAAAATGATTTTTTCTTGAAATTTTGGTAAATATAGGACCTATGTGGGACTTAGTTTTACCAATGGTATGTTTCCCCTATATAAGTCTATGAATGGAAGCACCTGGGGTTTGGTTAAGTATCTATTTATGTGTAGTAGTTTTCAAGTGCATACAATTTTCTTTATGGAAAACCATGTAATCTATATTCATGATTTTTTACATTTATCACCATGGATTCTAGAATTATGATATATAAATATTTTAATTTTTTTATAAAATTGTGAAATGATAGACTTTTTTCATTAGCATTTTACTCAACATTACATAAACATTAAATTTTTCTTGATTTTGTTTTGTAATGACACATTCAAGTTTTATTTTAAGAGGAATTTTTTTTGGGATATAGGTTATTATTCATGGAATATATGTTGATACTTTCTTTAATAAAATGGATCTAGAAACCCACTTTTTTATAATTATATTCAAACTCTCGTAAATATGGTTTTATTTTAAAGTGTTACTCTTGGGGTTAGTGGGTGGAAAACTACTGGGATTTTAATTCTTTCATATTTATAATACATTTATAAAGAGTATCTATGGAAAATGGTCAGTTTTATATACCTTGGTTCATGTTATTGTGCAGGTGTTTCTACAATTTCTTATAACACCCTAATATTGTTTTATATCTTTCCACTTCAAATAAATATATGTTTTGGATAGAGATATACATGAAAACCCGTGTCTAAAAGAACAATAATATAACATGTCATTATAAATTATAAATTAAATTAAAATTTTGAATAAAAATATCCACATTCTAGATAATATTTATAAATGTTTTAGATTATGAAATTATATTTTTAATACAACCATTGAATTCCATGAAAACACAATTTCATTAAAACATTATAGATTGGGTTTTGTGAGTGAATATTATAATTACATTTTGGAACCATAAGATATTTTATTTTATAAAAATCATATCATTTTAATTTCTAATATCAAAATTATCTTTGGGTAAATTTTTGGGATTTGATTCAAGAAGATTGATTTTCTAGTGAGTAAAGAAATAAAACTAATTTTTGTTGAAAATAATTTTTTTATTTCAACCATTTATAAAAATCCATTTTGTAATAAAATGGCTCAAATTAAAATTAACTATATTATATAATTAATAAAAAATTATTTCATTGGAATCAAGATTATGGTTGAATTTGGTAAAAAAACATTTTTATTCATTAAAAGGGATTCTTCATAAAAAACACTTTTTTGTTTTGTCTGACATTTTTATTTTAAATTAATTTCATCAACATAGAGTAATTTCATCATAAAAAATTTATTTAATATTAGTAATAAATATGTTTAAATTTTTTAAATAGATCCCTTCTATTTTTTTTAATATTAATTTTAACAATTGAAATGTTTCTTTACCATAGTAATGGAAAAAGTAGTAAATTTCGGTTAAAACTAATGTGATAACACTTCTAATTCATTAAAACACATGAATTTATTAAATTATATGATTTTAGGTTTTCCATGTACATCCATGTACTGAATATATTTCTACGCTATTCCATTTTTCCTTTATTATGACCATTATATTAGTTTAATAATAGAATAAATACAGAATTTTATTCGCTTGACATAAATATTTCTATTTTTTATTAAGGATTAAATTATTATATGTTCAGTTTTAAATGTTTATTTTAAAGGTGAATTAATTTTTTATTATGGTAATTTATTTTTTTACTTAAATTTATTAAATAATTAACTTAAATTCTTACGCAATATTTGAAAAATATTTAATTATTTAATAGATAAATAAGCCAGGTTATTTTAAAATTGAATAAATGTAAGATAATGTGGATTAATTATTGATCTTCAATAACTTTTGACATATATATGAAATATTAGGACTTTTTAAAGGTTTATATTTGAATATATTTGTTTTTATGATATTTTCAAATTCCAATTAAATGAATTGTTTTGTAAATGATATTATTTTATTATATAATAAATAATATTTTTTAAAATGATTTATATTTTATAAAAAACATATATTCAACCAATCAAATGTGATATGGTATAAAATATAAGCTATGTTCCATTTTTGAGTCTTTTTTTATTTAATTTCAACATTCATAACCCTTAAGGTGATGAAAACTTTGATATTTCGAGAATTATCAAAAGGGTTAGTATGGGTTTAGACTAAAAGGGCATGGTAAAAAAGATGGTTTAAATATTATTATATGTTATTATATAGAGTCATTTAAAATTTATATTTTTATTATATCTCTTTAAATCTATTTTTATAAGAAAATTAATTTATATTAATTTAATACTTTGAGTAACTCCTTGAGTACCCCTCACCATCAATATAAATTGGTACATTATATCCTTTATTATTCACAATGTTGGAGCTTTATATATGGGTTAAACCCTATCATGATATCATACTATCTTCATTAAAATCATCTTATATCTTCTATTATTATTGAAAGGACACCCTTTCAATGCATAAGGAGAAAGTAAAAAATGTTTCTCAAAGAAGAGGAATAACTATTAACTGATCATTTTAAATTTAATTTCTTATTATACCTATTACAAACCTATAGAATACCTTATAAATTAATTAATTCAGTATATTCACTATATTTAATTGTTATTTTTTTTATTTAACTACAAGTATCCCGTTTATATTCATCTATTAGAAAACAACAATGTCACTCTTCTATACTTGTGGACTACACCCTCTACGATATATTGTGATTCTTTTTTCACTTTAGTTTTACATGGATAGTGATGAGGATATATTTAAGTAATATATAATATATATATATATATATGATATAATAATGATTACATACAGTTAAATTATTATTTATCATTATTTCTTTTAATCCGTTGAAAAGTGAAGACATTTTTCATGTGTACGTATATCCTACCACCTCCCATAAAAATGTAATTAATTTATACATATATACCTTTTATGGATGAATATATATATATATATATATTACATTTATATAATGATTAAAATTATTCACATGATGCAACATTAGATAATTATATTTACTAGGACTGTCGAACCAAACCATGCCAGAAAAATGCGGTGGTTATCACATGAAATGTGAATTTTAGTTACATGTAATTAAAATATGTCTGATAATATGTTCTAAGTAAATATTACATTGAATTATAGGTAATTTTTTATATAATACATTTACAATAAATTTATATTTACTATACTTTAGGTTTAAACATATATGAAGAACAACAATACATAAGGTATATGATTTATGTATCCCTCAAATTTTACTCTGGAATATTTATGATTGAATTTATATTGAAGAAATTATACCACCCTCATCTGATAAATATCATTATGTTTTCTTCTAATATGGTTATTTTTTCAGGAATATAAGTTTTAGTTTTATTTTTCTTTCATTATGTACTCAAGGAAACAAAAATATTCATATAAGGAAAACAAACAATGTTTTACTATTAGATTAGAATATTTTAATTCTATATACATGATTTTTAAATTTTTTTAAGAGTCATTTTTATTATTATACAATTCATTTTAAAATTATTTTTTACCCATTTTATATATTTTTTGAAATAATTTCAAGAAAAACCTTCTTCTAATTTTTAGAATGAAGTATTTTTTTAATGTATAAAAGAATACTTTTTTAACATACATGGAATGTAAAAAATGTTTTATCACAATGAATAATATAAGAAATGAATATAAATTTTCATGTTTCTATATTTATTTTAAAAAAAATATTCCCCATAATATTTTTGGAAATATTTATATTTTAAATAAAAAATTTACATATTAAAAATTTATTTTCCTCAAGAAATCGTCAAATGATATTTTAAAGGAATTTTCATCTTGGATAAAATATTTTGATGGTAGTTGTGATTTACTACGAAAATGACCCAATTATATTGTTATTATTCTTTATATGGATGATTTATGATTGTGAAGATAATATTTTTATTAATTTGTTTATTATCTAGGAGTTATACAGTGAGAAAATTAATTAATGTTTATGAAACATTATTCCATTCCACGTGTTATGTTATAATGACATGATGAATGTTTATGTCCTTTGTTAAATGTATGTATAGTTTTCTCTATGTTATGGGTTGTAATATAATTATATAGCCCAAAAATTTATTTATTAATGTTTAATATTTCAAAAATAATTATGAAAAACAAGTAAGTGTTCTTGATCCATTGTGGGAAGAAGTTAGTGATTCATAAAACACTTTGGGAAATATGTAGTGATTTCTATTCCATTATGATATGGTTAACATATTTTGATGCCTGGTCCACAATGATTTGATGATTTAAATAGTTAACCTTGGAATTCAAAATAGATTATATACCTATATTGGTTCCACACACATACGACATGTTTTTATGCTTATGATCTACACATATAGTTCATGATTGATTTATGGTGATTTCTCACTTTTGTGATTCATGTAGTTTGAAATCATAATGTTTTATTCCATGTCTCTTGTTAATTAATCCATGACAGATTAGTTGTAAACACTATCATTTATGGTAATGATCACATAACCTTATACTTATCTTATATTTTTATTAGATCATCAATATATATCTACAATGTTTACCCTTAATGGGAATCTAACATCCAAATTTTTTTATCTTCCCGCATTATGAATAAAGGTATTTTTTTGGTATGCTAAGACGGTTAAAAAATGAGATAAAATTATAACATATGATAATGAATGTACATAAAAAATAGTTTTATGTATAGAGTCTTGAAATTAACTAAACCTGTATGGTTTTGGTGTTGATAATAATGTTATATAATGAATATTTATCTATTACGATGTCATATTTAAGTATAAAAAGTATTTTTTAATACAATTGGTTTCAATGTGGGGTTTATTCAATACTTATAGATTATTATTAGTAAAAAATTTCGAAAACCCCTATCTATATGTATAAATATAATTTAGTACAATAATGTTTTTGTAATGACTATAGATAACCTAGGTTAAACATATGGTTCCATAGATTGAGAATAAGGTGTCTTGATTTTGACATACTATGATGTATATTTCATGATTATATGATATATCACTCAATATATTATAGATTTATGATCACACTATAATTAAAGGTTATTGTTAATGGATAGAGCTAGAAGAAGTCATTCCAACAACAAATGTTATTAAAATTTATTAAATTTACACCTGACCATCCATATTATATGGGATATGGAATGAATAATCTTATTATTATTCTCATTCAACATTCTAATTACAGAAATAATGTTTATATTCTAAATAATCAAATGATTCAATAACTTTTCATTGATTCTTTCATGTGGAAGAATCCACCTTCTGGTATTTGGTATTCTAGTACACCATTAGGTGAGAAATAGATCATCGCCATTGAAAAAGTATTTCATATTATATATTGTATAGATAATGAAGCAATTTCTCCTACCCAATTTTCATTTACAAGGTAAATTATTCATTGTTGGATTCTTATTAATAATACGTGGTTAAATAAATAAATTGACCTCATTGAATGGAATGATATTAAGGGGATATTGTTTATTTAATAGATCCGAAATATCTTATGTAAAAAGTTTGAGAAGTAATTCATTTATTTTAAGAAAAATGATATTAAATCAATTGGTTATTATGAATAACATTTTTCAAAACTTTCTATAGATGTTTCTACTTTTATCAACAACATTTAAATAAAAATTGATTGATTCATTGGAGTCTTAAAATGATGTAAATGAAAGGAATTATCTATATGACACTTTAGAAGCAATAAAGAAATTGTTTACTATCGTCTCAAGGTATAAATGGAAATTGGAGTTTTTAAACATTATTATGGTTTTGATTAGAAAAGAAATATGTATTTTAATGAAAAAAACATGATTAAAAAAAATTTCATTAATATACACACCATAAATATGGGAACAAATATAAAGGAAATTTCTTAAATGGAACTAAGAGGTGATTTAAAGGAAGAATGGTTGGTCATAATGAATTTGAATGTTGAAAAGAAATGAATATGGTTATTAATTTGATTGAAGAAAAGAATACACCAACTAGTGCACCACCCAATCTCCAATACATTAAATGAAATAATTTTTAGAATTACACAAATGAGTGAAAAAAATATGAAGTGTTTTTTGATTATGTGCATATAATCCTCTTAAGAATAAATCATATAAAAATATTATTTTATAACAACTACCAAAATGGGTTATGAGAATGGTGTGGTGAATAGTACACTTCAATTACCTCTAGAATAAGTAATGTTTTATTTTATGCATTATCTACCAACTATTATATATATATGAACTTTAATAATGGTATCTAACTACCACCTCAAGGATTATATTTTTATTTAATATTGAAAAATCTAAATGGTATGATGATCCCATCTTTAGTATATAGATGTTTCTGGGAATGGCCTTTCTTTTAATCTTGTGATTCATTACATAGTGACATTTTATATTATTTTAGGTATTAATTTGATTTATTTATATAGATAACATATTAATTTTTGTGAAATGGATGTCACACTTCATATTCTAAATAATGAAATGATCGTTTATCAATGTGGGGAAGAATATTAACATCTAATATATATTAATTCTAGATTTTGGACCATTGTTCTTATACATGAAAGTAATTTATCACAAATGGTTTGGAAAAAACTCAACAATGAGAATATTATTATTGAATGTGATTTTAATTTTTGGAATAATTTCCTAGTATTCATCCCAATTATAAAGAAGAGTTTTAAATAGAATGCAAAATGGTGCAACACATATTTCAAATTATACATACATAATATCCCTCATTGAGTTACAATAATTGATGTAGAAATTAAACATTAATCAATATGAGTGATTCATATGATCTATTGTGTCATTACGAGGCAAACTTTTTCATTTTATTTGGACGAAATATGGTTTAATACATTATTAAATTGATTACTGGAAACCTAAAAATATAATTTTCATGAACATGTATCCTCTACAACATATCAATTATTTGATTGATCAATTTCAAGGAGATCAATATTTTCCCATGAATAAATTTCATTCTATAGATCATTTATAGAGGATCAATAATGAAGATATACCCATGGTAGCCTTCTATAAGAGGTATGGGAATTATGAATTTATTGTAATTCTATTTGGACTTACTAATCACAAACTATTTTGATGAATTCAATGAATATAGTCTTTAGATATTACCTTGACCAGTTTTTGATAGTCATTATAAATGATATTCTTATACATTAAATGATAAATCAGGATCCTGAAAATTATTTTAGAATTGTGTTCAATACCCAAAAGAAAAATAAATGTATAAAAAATTTATTATTTGTGATTTTTGGATTCGAAATATTTCATTATTGGGTTACATAATATCATGTGAGGTTATTTTGGTGGATCCTTCAAAGAATGGAGTTGTTGAGATATTTACTTGAAAAAAATGGTAAAAAACAATAGTATTATTATACTGAAAAGAAATTACAGATTTATTTTAGATATTTCTGAAGAATATCTAGTGCACTCGCCAAGTTGAATCTAAATGGGGTTACGTTCTTGGGGACAATTGAATTTATATAGAATTTTATAGAACTGAAGAAAATTTTGGTCTATTAACCTATTAATACTCTACCCTATAGTTAAAAAGGATTCATGATATATAGTGATACATCAAAGAAAGAACTGATATTTTTTATCATGAATAATAATATGGTGATATTATATAATTTTCATCAATTAAAAATACATGATAAAAATTACCTAAATCCTGATTTAGTGATGGAAATGGTATTTTTTACATTAATAACTTAGATTCATTATCTTAATGGTGAAATGTGTTAAATATATATAGATCATAAATGTTTGATTTATATATTTAAATATAAATATTTGGATATATTCCAAAGAAGATGTTTGAAATTTATAAATAATTTTGACTTCCCAATACATTACTACAAATGGAATGAGAAGAAGGTGGTGATGGTTTGAGTCAGATGGACTATGATAGATTTCTCAAGATGAGATTTTATAATGATCCACAACATTTTTATTTTCAAAATTAGAACATGAAATTATAAGGAAACATGAAAAATCAGATCATTATTATATGATTGTTCAACCATCCATCCGTGTAAATATTAAAGTGATGCAAATAAATTGCATATAGATTCAGATGATAGTATAGGGTAATACTATGTTCAACCATGATAATGATTGAATGATAAGGTTCAGGAAAAAAGTATATTTCCATTAAAAGATATTGATAATGAAGGAACTATTACATGTGGTTCAAAGTACATCATTCTCTATAAATCATTGAATTACATTGATTTATAAATATTTGAAATAATATTTCTATAGGGACAAAAAGAAAAGGTTTATTGCTGATTTTGTATATCGATTCTTAGTATTTAATTATTTAAATCCATAATTTTTATCTGATTATTATTTTATTATTTTATTTAATTATAATTTTTTTAGAGGTCTTATTTTCTTAATTTGTAAAAATTTTAAAATTTTATTACATTATTGTATCGTAGGGTCTAGACACATAGTTGGATTAAACATTAATAAACCATGAGAGTGAACCTATAATTTTTACATAGTTGTTTTTAAATGGTTGGTTCATGGTTTTTTGAACCCTACAGACAAACTATAATGGTGTTCTAGTAGTCTAGTTCTTGTCTTATAGTTGTTTCTCTCTTAAGACAACTATACTATCAAACCATGAAACTCTCACTAAAAATTATTAGTTTGTCCACCTCAAGGCTTTGTGTCCCTGAAATCCATGTTACAAAAACTATGAAAACAAGTAGGCGTACTGAGCCCGAATCTGATCCTCCCACTCCCCTGCCCTCTCTTGGTGGTTCTCATGATGCCAACATACACGCACCAAAGGTATCGTCCACCCATGAAGGACCCGATTTTGTCGATCCTCAATCTCTAATGGAACCTCCATAAATGTCTCCCCATCGTCGATATCCATATCGGCCTAGTCAATGACATGAGATGAGTCATGCACATATCTCCTCTATTGGGATACGTGGAAGACATCCTATAACCAGTACAAATGAGGTGGAATAGATAATCAGTAAGCCACCTCACCAACTCTGTTGAGGACCTGAAAGGGACCGATGAACCTCAGAGATAACATGTCGCCATGGCCAAATATCTGCAATCCTCGTCAGGGTAAGACCCGTAGAAATATGTGGTCCCCATCCTCAAACTCTAGGGGTCTCTATCTCCAATCGGTATAAGACTTCTTGCCTGCTCTGTGTAGTCTTCATCCACTCCTAGATGATATGCACCTTCTTTGTGGTAAACCATACCATATTTGGTCCCATGGTTACTGACTCCACTGGGTTAGTCCACCACAAAGGTGATCTGCTTGGTCGGTCGTACAACACCTTGAAAGGTGTCATCCCTATGGTGGATTGGTAGATGTTGTTGTATGAAAACTCCACCAAAGGCACTTAATCCTGCCAAATGTGACCAAAGACGTGATTGAATGCATGTATCATGTCGTTGAGGGTCTGAATGGTCAGCTCATTCTGGCCATCTATCTGAGGATAGAAGGTTGTACTCAAATGAAGATGTGTCCTGAAACCCACCTACAACCCCTTCCATTAATGGGATGTGAAACTTGCATCATGATCGGAGACAAATGTCGAGGGAACTCTATGTAAACTATCAATCTATTTTACATAGAGGAATCCCAAGATCTCTACTAAACCCTGCTATCTGATCATTAAGAAGTTGGACGACATGGTGAGTCGGTCGATGATCACCCAAATAGAATCATGACCCCTAGATATAGGTGGATGTCTTGCCACGAAGTCCATGGATATCCCATCTCACAACCACTCTAGGATCTCTAAAAGCTGAACTAAACCTACTGGTACCTAATTCTCTACCTTCACTTGCTGAAAAGTGAGGCAGTGTGAGATGAACTCTACTACTACATTCTTCAATCCTAGCCACTAGTGCTATTGTCGGAGATCTTGGTACATCTTCACCACTCCTAGATGTACCGCTAGAGGGGATGTGTGGAAATACCTCAACACTTCCTCCCAAAGTGACACATGTACCATGGTATGTCCTAAAAAGAGGATGATGTGATTCCCACCTTCATAAAATCCATTAGCTGCTTATCTTGTGGATATCTGAGCACGTTAAGCCTCGTAATCAGTGTCGCCACACTGTGCGTCCCTGACCCGCGAAATAAGTGGGGGAGTGACTGTAAGAGACTGAAGAAAAGATTCTCCATCTCAATCCACAAAGGATATCTGCAAAGTGGTCGGCTGCTCCATCGCCTCACCAAGAAGATGTATACTAGATCTCTTACTGAGTGCATCTGCTACAACTTTCCCTTTCCAATAGTATAGACTATCTCAAAGTCATGGTCCTGGAGAATCTCAATCCAACGCCTTTGTCTCAGGCTCAGATCCTATAGAGATAAGATATAACTGATACTCCTGTGATCATATTAGACTATAAAACGTTATACCATCAAGTAATGTCATCACATCTTCAAGGAGAAGACAACTGGTGTAAACTCCAGGTCATGGGTATCATAGTTCTACTCATGTTTTCTCAACTGTCGAGAACCATATAGGATAACTGATTTCTCCTGTATCCAGACACATGTGAGCCCGATACCTGATGTGTCATAGTAGACTACGTATCAGACACCCTCTTCTAGTTTCCTCAAGATGGGGGCCCTTTTTAGCCTCTGCATCGGCTCTTGATAAATCTTCTTACATCTTTCCAACGACACGAAGGGTATCCCCTTCTTTGTCAACACTAATAAAGGTGCTGCAACTCTTGAGAAATCTGGCACAAACCTCTGGTAGTATCCAGCCAAACCCAAGAAACTTCGTACCTCTATCACACTCTTGAGTGGATCCCATGAAAGTACCACCAAAATATTCACTGGATCCACTACAACTCTAGCCTCCGAGATGAAAAGTCCCTGAAAGTGAACCTCTCGGATCCAGAATTGGCACTTCATATGCATACAATAAAGTTGGACCTCATGGAGTGTGTCTAGAACTTTCCTTAAATGATAATAATTCTCTTCCCCAGTAGTCAAGTAGATTATAATTACATCGATAATGACTACTACAAAGTGATCTAGGTATGGTTGGAAGATCATGTTCATGAGTCCCATGAACACTGCTAGAGTGTTGGTCATGCTGAATGGCATAACCATGAACTTATAGTGGCCATAACAACATTTTAAAGCCATCATCTGCACATCCTCATCACGTACTTTGAGCTGGTGATAGCCTGATCTGATATATATCTTCGAGAACCACTGCGCTCTCTTTAGCTGATCAAGGAGGTCATCAATCCTTGGGAGTGGGTACATGTTCTACATAGTCAACTGGTTAAGGCGCTGATAGTCAACACAAAGCCTCAAGCTCCCATCCACCTTCTTAGTGTACAAAATCAGGGCTGCCCAAGGAGAAACACTGGGTTAGATGAACCCCTTTCCCTGTAAGTCCAATAGTTATACCCACGTCTCATGACTCTTCGTGGGAGCTATCCGATACACTGGTGTAGATATCGGTGTCATCCTAGGGTACAAGTCAATGTAAAATTTCATCTTTTTGTGAGGAGGTAGACCTAGACAATAATCATGGAAGACATTTGTGTACTAGTCCACCACTACATGACAGCTTGGACTCTCCAAATCAACCACTCTGACGGTAAGGCTAGCCAACTGATGAGTGATCAACTACACTCTCCCCGGGTAAGTCTATCCTATACAGCAAAGGCTCTCTTCTCACTGGTGAAGGTAAACCATGTCCCATCCATGAGGACACGTGACACTTTGCGCCTAATATAGTCAATTGTAAAATGAATTGTAGATAACCAATCCATACCCAAGATGACATTTTAATGCCTTGATATCACTAATAGGACATCCCAGCTGAAGCTCTCGCCTCCTAGAGTAAGTTCGCACTACCGGCACCAGTGTGTAATCGTTGAAACCTCTCCCATAGGAGTCTCCAGTCGTAAGGATTGAGCCAACAGTTCCATCAGAATCTTCGAGCTCCAAATAAGGTCAGTGGAAATAAAAGAATGACTGAAACCTATGTCTATAAGTACTGCAGCTATGGTGGAGTAGAGACAGTTCATACCTTCTACCATCTCTGAAACTCCATGATCGTAGTCCTCAGCTTCCTGAAGCTGAGCTTCCCCTATCCAACTTCTCCCTATGGTTGGGGTGAACCACTTCGTGGTGGTGGAAGTAACACCTCAAATCGTTACCCACCGCCAGCTGCAAGGCCAGATCCCCTGCCACGTTTGCCTGCTCCCTACGGACATCCTCGGTCGAACCTATGACTATGCATGGGAAGTCCTTTGACCCTCTACTGATCATTCGTAGGGAGGGTTGGAAAGTCATGATGCATGTGACTCTACCCAAATCATGTGCAACACAGACTACTCCTCACATGATTAGCTCTATCTCTGGTTCCTCACACAACTGACCATGAATTCTACGGTCATCCACCTGTAGGTCTATTCTTCTTGGACCTCTGGGAAATCAATCTCTTGCCTGCTAGAGAAGACTCTTCTACGTGATGCCTGGTGGCGGGTCTCGCTGCTGGTGACTACTCAGCAAGAAAACTCTCCTCTAATATGGCTCGCTCTAACACCCCCGCCTTCGTAGGGATGGTGAGTGAAATCATTGAATCCTTGATCTCCTGCCCAAGTCCTTGGCCAATGGTCCGAGCCCTGAAGAATGGGTCTCGCACCATTTCAGTGAAGTAGAGTGAGAGGTCAGTGAACGTTGTAGAGTACTGAACCGCAGTCATACTACCCTGTTCTATATGAAAAAGCTCTTGTATGCACACTACGTGAAGAGTCACTGGGAAATATTATTCGCAAAACAGGGTCTCGAAGTCTGCCCATAGAAGTGTCACCTCATCATGAAATTGGAGAATCAAGCTACACCATCTGCCTACTGCTTCCTGTATAAGACAGGTGGAAAGGATTACCATGAGATCATCTAGGGTCCCTACCAGTCAGAAGACTCTCACCACAGCCTCCAACCAATCCTCAGTCACTTGTTGGTCTATCTCACCCCTGATCCTGGGTGGCCTCTAGTGCTGGAACTCGTGCATTGCACTCAAGTGGCGTGCAGTCTCCGTAGCTGGGGCTAGTGGCATCGGTGGCCCAATGGTTAATGGTACCACTGGTTCCTACACTAGTGCTCCTTCCGATAAATGTCCCTACACCAAGGCCACATCACTCAGTGGGCTATCAGTGTGTACTATACCCAGAACCCTAGCTGGCTGTCTATGTGGAGGCATCCTGAAAACAAACAGGTGTGCCACAGTGGATAAGTTATACCTGGTGAGATGACTCAAAGTGTTCATTAAAAAAAATTTCAAAACACTCGCACAATCAGTGTTTTCATGCACTGAGTCAGAAATCATAAGTCTGGGTCCTTGTGTATGGATACATCGGCCACCACACCAACACTGGATTCCATCAACTAATAACCAAACTCACTACACATAACACTATTTCTATTAAAAAAAATCAGAGTCCAATTTTATATGGTAGAACTTACTCCTATGATACCAATTCAACATGACCCATCCCCTAGGGCATGTGATGTGACTACCCCAATCCTTCCAACCATAGGACAGGGGCTGGCGACTAGCACCGAAAGGAATATTCCTTAAAACTGGGAAAGAATTTCCTTTAAATCTTTTAAACTCACTCAAACATGCACATAATAAGATATGAACTAAATTAATCAGTCATGTAAATAGAGTGTATACTTTAAGTAAAAAGGGGCCAAAATGCTAGCCCAACTGGAATGTCCAAGAAAACTGAATGTACAAGCAAACTGAAGCAGCTTCTATGGACACCCACCAAGGATCCTTCCAGAAGGGTAGGTACATCTCTCTAACTGTCAACTCTACGGTACACCGCATTTAATGTCCACCTCTGAGCTACCTCTATTCTTGTTACTCTCATCCTCAGTCAGTGTTGTCTGTCATATGCACCAAAAATAAAAAGGTGAGGGTGTAGCCCAAGTAGGGGTGAGTATAATGATACTCAGTAGGGACTTCGAGACCCTTAAAGGTCTCACAAACCCAATAAAGGATAAATCAAAAATCATGAAAACATCTTACATCCCTACTTAGGTATATTCCCTTACATATACTAATGTTATCAACTATACCCATCTCATTAATGAGTAAAATCAAGGCCCAAATCCTTAGACCATGTACAACTGTTCCATGAAGGAAAGAATACCACGAAGGTAACACCATAAGGGTATGTACCATGAAGGTAACAACACACAGAAGACAACCATGAAGGTATCACCCTGAAGTAAATTACCACAAAGTTATGCCACACAATGGAATACCACAAATGTATCACCATTAAGATTAGTACCACAAAGGTACGCCACACAGAAGAATACCACAAAGTTATTACCAATAAGGTAAGGACTCAACTCACACCAGGTATAACATAGGTACGAAGCAAATATGGTTAGGTGTAACCACTAAATCATCTTACTTAGTTAAGAGGCACACCCACGTATGATCCTAAATCATCAAACCCACATAGGATCCAAATACTACAGACCCACATAGGATCATAGAGTATTCCCACGTGGATTTCCTATAGTAGATCTAAGTGGGACTCTCGAACATAGACCCATGTAGGATACCATAGCATAGACCCACATAAGATTCCAAAGCACAGGCCCACAAAGGATCTCAAAACACATACCCACATTGGATCCCTCTCTCATGATACAACCAGCTACAGAGTACTCGCACTATGCTTGTTTAATTCCAGGATAATACACTCCTCAATCCACAGTTCGATACTCCAGCTGCCACAAAGTGCCTAGAAATATTATCCCAAAGGACCTCCATGTAATAGGGGTCTCGATGCAATAGATGATGTGTCAATTGGACACTCGGTCTGTGAGTTATTAGCCTTTCAACCCCGAGGCCCCGGTTGAACTCATGTTCGATCCAACCCGGCCATAATAAAAACATTATCCAAATCTCATGTGGTGTATTGAAAAAGTACCATCTCAATCCATGGTTTTCGGTGATGTAGATAGTTCTTAAAATGGATACACATATCACAAGTTATGGCCGAAAGAGAGAAAATGGTCGAAGATGGTCTGGGTCCGGTCTGACCCCACCCGGCCTGGGCCTACCCGAATCGCTTTGGGTGGACCAAACTCGTCCCAAGTCCAGCCCTAGGTTTGACCCGGCCCACTGGGTCCGACCCGACACGCTTGGTGGCCCACAGTGAGATGGCTTGCGGTGAGGCGGCCCGCGGAGAGGCGGACCGCGGTGAGGCGGCCCGTGGTGAGGCGGCCCGCAGTATGTCAGTCGGCCTGGACGCGCGTCGATGCCTTCCCATCACATGGTCGGCCCCCTCCGGCCGCCGCCCCAACCCTGCCATGACTGACGAGCCATGACCTTTCTTCAGTGGCCGGTCTCGCCACCACTGGCCTAAGTGTCGGCAGCCGTTCCAAAGCCCCACTGGTGTCGGTCACCGGCACCATCGTCAGCAACGTTATTCGGGTCACCAGGAATTCCTTGGTTTCCCATTCTTCATTCCATAGACATCCTCAATAATCTCAGGATGTCTCCATTGATATAAAACCTCCACTAAAATCACATAGGTTGCTGAGATGTTGGGCCATTTTCTTTTGGCCTGCACCCTCTGTGTTAGAACAGTAGCAAGCGGCTTATTCATTCTTGAATCATGAAGAATGTCATGAATGGGTAAGGAGGGAATTTAAAACAACAACAAACCCTACCTCGATTTCTCGTTGGAAGACAAATCGAGGAATAATATGAAAAGGGTTCCAACAATCATCGCTTCCACAAAATGCTTCTGAATTCGGGCTCATGCGTCATCCTCGTTCTTGATTCTGAAGCACATTCTTCGTTGGGGAGGGCATTCTTCATTTGGAGGAACTGTTTCCTCAATTTTCTCCAAGGCTCTCTCTCAATTATCATTTTCCATCCAATCATCTCAAATGTAAAGAGGATCTAATATAAAATAAATATGTTTAACAATTTAACTCCACATTGGGACAATTAAAGTTGACACGTTTAATTAATTGTAGTTGGCTCAATTAATTAAATGGACAGTTTAAAGGTTTTCTCCCATTAAGAGGGGTTCATGTGGTCGCCAACAATAATTTCAAATTAAGAGGTTTTAAGATCGGGTTGTCCTCACCACTGCACATCCAAGTGGGAGGTTAAAAATAAAATAAAATATTCTTTTTTATTTTATTTTTATTTCCACCAAAAACAAGAAAACTAACTTTCACCCTCATCCTACTATGGTTGAGGGGAAAGTCTCCTTAAGCGAAAACCGGCACTGCGAGTTCAGCGTTGTTCTCATATTTACATTCCGAGCACTGGTATAGAAGATAAAAAAACCCGCTCACATTTTTACTGAACGTACCTAAAAAAATTCAAAAATTAATTACGGGCACTTCAGGCCTCAAAATCATGCGCTGTCAATTTTCATGGACTCAAAAAATTCCCATATAATTAAAAAATTGTATGGACTTTTTGGGTCTTTACAATATTCATGATACCTAAATTTCATCATTACATATACGTAACACCCAAACTACCTATATGTAGGTAATTAATCATAGTATTTCCTTTATTTGGGAAGTCTAGAGATCAATTTACTCTTACAAAGGTAATGAATTATTCTCAAAATCAACTTATTCATTTTTAAATCACTTTGTAGGCCTTCAAACATTTATCTAATGTTGTAGAACATTTTCCATAACCCATTAACACTTTTATTTGACTTGAATTGTCGAAAAATAGTAATCATATGTAAGGAAACACTTGTTATTAAACATATCCTATTCATTTTTTAAATAAAAATTTTCAGTAAAATTAATGTCATTAATTTGTCAAAAGGTAGGAAATCTAATTCCATATCATTAATCTATAAAAACAATCCAAATATCATCACCACATTTTTTTCTCAAATCCATTTTGACCCATTGACAACAAATTAAAATCTTACATGGACACATGAATCTTCCCCTTCAAATTTAATGGCAATGCCAATATTCTATAATAGAAATATGTTTGATTTTATATAGATTTTTTTTACACCCACATTTAAAATAAATGAAAAGGTCAATGTAAGGGGTCTACTTATCACTTTGGTATACCATTCTAGACACCCATATTATCATCACCATTTATTATATCTATTACATGGATGACATCACATGGTTATGTTAGAAAAAATCATTTAGTGGGTGTACTCTATGTCTACATAGGATATACCCATGTTCAAAATAACATTGATAGAACAAAGGTAGTCTAAAAAACAATAAAAGACCATTCATGTGATATCATGATAAAAATATTATTTTTTTGGTTGTTTAAAAAATATTTAACATGAAAAACAAGATATGTGTACATCATAAAAACCACAAAAACAATCAAATATAATATAATAAATCTTTCACATTATTGTAATATTTTTTCAACCAACACTCCCCCATTTTAATTACATTTTATATATTCAAAAATAATGAATGAACATGTGATTGTGAAACATATTTCTTTAGATTTTCAACATTTTCAAGAAACTCTAATATCCTTAGAAGTTTGATTATAATAAACCCTCATCATGAATCAACCCATCAATGGATTAAATTTTTACTTCTTTTTCATAAAGAATTATATTCAATATTAATTTATCTGAACTAATCTTTTTTTTTTCATAGGTGACAATACATAAACTTCTCCATTAATTCACTCTATAATAACACAAACAAACATGAAAAATAGGTGATAAGGCACAAAATTATTATCATTATTTTTTTAAAAGCAATGACAAGAACAATGTATGAAAGAGAAGAAACATGTAACTATAGAGGATTAATATAATGAAGACCAAGGGAATAATGTATGATGATGCTCACTCCCTCAATAGAAAGAAACCCAAGACTAGAAAAATAAGTAAAAATCATATCATTGGTATTCAGAGAGGTAAGGAGATCATAAAATTTGTTTCCCTCCCTCCAGACATGAATAACATCATTATTATTTCTAATAAAACCTCTAAATCTATGGATGAGATAAGTGATGGCTCATGGGGTATTCCTTGAATGATGTTATGGGTTGTGAATGGTATAATAATTCACTTTAACTATATCAAGTTCTAAATTCACCTCTTAACAAAAATGACTTCTAGTGTAAATTAGATGGGATTTGTCTTAGAGAGTATCTCACCTTCCAAAGTGAGTAGAGAATTCCAAAATGGAATTAATATGAAGGTATTGGACCACACCTACCCACCACATGATATCATAGAAACATGATATATAATTATTAAATTTAATACATTATTTTTTAGAGTTCCACCAAACCATCAACATTGATTACCATTACTGCATAGTGTTTGGGAGACTCTAATAGTAATATCCCAACTAAGAGTCCGAGTGTCCCACCAGTTAGAAAGTATTCATTCCATCTAAACCAATAGATTTTTATTTCTTAATTAAAGAGAAGTATTAGCGTAGCTGGTTACATCAGGATGTATGGTGTTTCTTACCTTTAGAATAATCCATCATCCATCAATATGAATAAGTTCTCGTGACTTCATGTATTTTACTTGAATACCTGAAACATGTATCCATTTATAAGGAAAGACACTCTAGAGAGATGACTATGAATGTAGGTCTAAAAATTTGTGGAGGTATCTCTAAATTCTATATATATAGTCTCTCTAAAAGAAGATATGGGACATGACATCTTCCTTAGATTCCTATAGCAATAGCATCATGACACAAGGGAAATACCCATGTGCTTGATGATTACACAAATGCGGAGCACCATGTTTCGAACTCATTAGATGAGGAAGATGTATCTTTTATGGATCTCTTAGAACCATAAGATCTCCCCCCAATAATCCACATTACTAGAATTTATAGTCAATATATAAAATACTTGGTTGAGAAAGCTCTTATTGAATAACATGTAAACACAAAGCGATCAGGCTCAGAGATGAGATCCCTGAGATAAAAGGTATTTCACTGATAAGTATTATCTTTCTCATACCATATTATTATGTTGGAAGAAAATTCATACATGACTTGGTAACATGCTTGGACTTCCTACACCTTTCACAATGCTTCTTTGGAATTTTTAGATCACCATTTATGGAAATATTCTCATGAGATTTGGTATCATTATTTCAAAAAATATATATTCCACTCTCTAAATGACTATATTTTACATTTTTCATTTATTTTTATTTGGATAGTTTTTTACACCAAAAATTCAGGCCCTATTTCATTTTCCATCCAACCTCTTGGAAAATACGACAAGAATTATTGACATCCTCAATATCTGATGACTCCTCCTCATTAACGTTTTGAATTTTTATTCTATTCACAACATAAGGATTCATTCATGTATGTCTAGTGAGGAAAGACTATGTTTTTTCGGTTCTATTATAAATATATATATATATATTCTAAATGATTATTATAAACTTCAAAATTTATTTTTTTGGACTTATTTGGTGCAAATATCACCACCACTAGATTCTACTATAATTTTCCCCTCACATTCTCACCCAAAATATCCCTTAATGTTTTTATCTTACTTAATAAAGATATATTATTCAACAAATTGTAAGCATTATTCCCAATTCTGACACAACACTAACATAATCCTTGAAATAATTGTATTCCATAAACATTACCATAATTTTATTAATATAGTATTTCATCATGTGGAACCTTTTTAGCCTGGGGGTAGTGTAAAATATGACATATTGTTTTATAAAATTAATAATTTAGGGTATTTTTCACCACTTTTACAAGTCCTTACTGAAAAATATTTATTTTTAACACCTACAATATTTGTGATTCAAAATTTTTCATGAAATTAATTAGTTGTTTAGTTAACCTATCTATTAGGATTTCTCATCTCAACTACTTAATATAACATAGATTTAACCTCTACTAAGTTGAAAAAATATTATATGGTTTTAGTTAGCTTATTTTTAACAAACAATCATACAGATTGTATCTCGTATAGTTATTCTCCCTTTATAGATAACTTTTCCTTAATATCATCAATCATCTTCTCTTTCTCAGTAATAGTTTCCTTTTGTTTATAAATCTCATCATTGTATGTTACATATTTCTTGAGATACACTTTTTCACCTTTCATCTTCTTATTATTTTAAATTATATTTATTTTTTACTTATTGAGTTATGCCATTTTCTCAAGAGCTCTTTCTGGTGACTCCTTCAAAATCCCTTGTAATTCTTTAACATTTTTCATTTTTACAATTTGATGCAGATTATTCTTCCTCAATTTTTTCTCTAAAAAATCCAATTTATTTTCTATAGGATTGAAAATATTTTACAGGGAACCTATACTGATACCAATTGAAGTCCCATGTGACCTCTTAGGATCAACTATGATAGGGGTGAATCAATGATTCACTCTTTATATATATTATTCTTTTCAATTAGACAATTATCGCCAGTAAAATCCTTGATACACACATATTTAAAGTCTTAGACTCAACTCAGTTGTAATAACTATAAATAGAGATTGATACATGGTATTTAAAAATTTATCATAAAATCTCACCCTTTTTCATGTTGTTTAGACACCCTGAAATCAGTTCTCCATTATAATCTTATTAAAAATTAAAATTGATTAGGAAACCATATGTTATAGACACTAGTAGAAAATACACGACTTGATCTTATATATACACCCTATTCACCAACTCTTATTTCTAATGTGGTAATACCACCCAACCATCCTCCTCTTCCTTGACTCATTATACACCACATCAATGAGAATCTTTATAAACTTATTAGACACCCAAATGAAATGATCCTCTACTTTTATGTCGATCTATAAGTAGAAATATATTATTATTCATTATATAAACCTACTATATGATCTTTTATAATCATGATTTATCATTTACTCCTTCAGGAACATTAAAAAATTCTTGGAATTTGTATTTTGGTCTCAAAACTCATTCATGATCTTATGACATCTGGATTATTCTTAGTCATTGAGTAATCGCGTGAGTCTCCTTAAGAAACTCTTATATTTAGATCAAATTCACTCCTAGATACACGATCTATTGGTCTCTTAGAATGATCCTAAATATTCAAAAGAGATTTAAAATATTAAAAACATTCTTCATCAAATAGAAAGTCAATTTTTAATTCAAAAACTATTATCATGAATATTATAACAAGATAATTCATTGATATTATTTCACTATTAATATTATAAAAATCTAAGAAGGTTATATTTTTCTTTTTTGGTTATCATATCATTGTATAGTTCCATATTTAAATAACCTAGACACTCAACATTTAAAAAAAATACTATATTCAATAATATATTATAATAATACATTTTAATCCTCATTATTTTTTACAAAATCTCAAAAATGTAAATATTAATTATTCAAGATGGTATTTAAATTACTATAGAATCATATTATCCATAGATAACGAGACCTCGTAATTCTTATAGAGATTTAATTTTATCACAATACTTTTACACCTTTACTATGATACTTTAATATCAACTAAAATTTAATATTGTATATAATTATCCTTGAATGCACCTATAATATAAAATCACTCTTTGAGGATAATTCATATGCATATATGTGAACTCTTGTTCTCCAATACCAATATTTCATCTTGCTGTAAAAATCATATAAAATTCATCAGAACTCATAGAACATCATGTCTCATGAAATAAAGACACCTCATCTAATAGTTGTTCATTTCATAGTAGGTTCATCATAGTAGGTAAATATTTCTTCATTTGGTTGACTTTCCTACCATATCTCCCATAGTTGACTATAATACCAACACCCATCTTTGATATCTTATTTTCATTATAGATTAATTATTATATAGGGAATCTTAGTTACCATATCTTTATATTCTTCATATATCGTAGGAGCTTATAATTATTTAACCACTTAAATATTACTATAATTACCATGCATTCATACTATGATAATTCATCATATGCCAAAAATTAACATTATATATAAATATCCATCAATTTTCCTATAAAATAATCTCACAATTAAATGATAATTCAAATGTATATATGTGAAATATTCTTATAAATTTACAATATCTCATCATGTTTTAAAACTGACAGACAATCCATCACAACTCACAGAACATCACGTCTCATACAATAGATCCATCTCATCTCATGGTAAATCATCTCATAGTAGGTAAATATTTCTTCATATTATAGATTATCCTACCATGTATCCTATAATTTACTATCCTACCATCACTTTTGGTTGATATATCAGGTTATTTTTTAGATGATTAATTTATGGTCATGAAACCTACCATGTATAGTGTAATAAATAAGACTTAATGATAGCACAAACACCATACCTAATGATTTTGGTCTGATCCTGGACTACCAGGTACCACCAGTTTCCCTTGAAATATTTGGTTCTCTCCCAAGGGCCCAAACAGATGCTTGAAAAGTTCATTAGTCTAATGATTTACCCCATCATCTAACACAAGTTTTTTCTTGTGTGGGTTTACCTCACTCACACACACCCTGATTAAATTCATATATGGTCATTCATCATGATAACCACTCTAGAAAAAGAATAGTTAACAACGGAAAACTCATCATGTAGGATCCCAAAAAAAGTACAATTTGTTGACAAGAGTCATAACAATTATCCACATAGCCATTTATCCATATAGGGTCTTACATTCACCCTAACTTCAAATAAAAACATCATCATTGTGGAACCTATATCTAAACTCCGGTAGTGCCACTATGATTATGGTCGGTTTCCTAATCAAATAACATTGTAACAACTAGTCCATGATGATAGGATAAACAACCAACCTTAGTATGGTCAATAGGTCCTATCTTGACAGGTACAACTAGTTTTCTCAAAGACATGTGGTCCCCTCCCTAGGTCTAACCCATGTGAAATAATGATTCATTGGACTAATTATTATCCCCATAGTCTAACATAAGTTTTTTCTAGTGTGTTTTGTCCACATATGCACACACCCTCCAAAAAATCATAGAAGTTCACCAATCCTGATCACTACACTAGGACAAGAACACCTAACCACGGAGCTCTAATCAGGTATTCTCTTAAAAATAATCAAACACCATGTTGACATGAGTAATATCATTTTTTCTTTTAATCCATTATAATTATTGGGTGCTATATAGATGTCGTATTCAATCAATACTCATGGTAGATCCATAAACTATTTTTCCCATATCAAGGACGATTGTATTACTGAATCAGTATATCAACATATATCATTTCCCTAAATTTTTTATGAAATTTTGATCATATAATTTATCATGATATTTAAATATCCAAGAATAGATAAAAATCCATCAACTGAATAATAAAAAATAATTGGGAATGAATTATGGAAACCTAAAAACCATTATGAATCTTTTTATTAACCTTAAATGATAACCCATACTTCCTTTACAAAGGTATATATATATTTATTTATTATTCTTAAATGTATAAATTATTTAACCATTACATAGATAGTTCTAATCACATTGGACCTTTACGTAGTGTAAGTTAACCTATATGTACCATATGAAATTCTCACTACACCTTTAATGAGATAAGGTGATACATTTAGAGTGTGACTCAATATCATTATTAACTACATTTAGTGCCTAAAATACCATTACATAGGAAATGAAAACATAGTATTAACTTTACATGGGTATTATATATCTCACTCCACCCTTACATAGGTAATTAATGTATCTCAAAATCATTTTTGGCCTCCCCCAATTACTCTAATGACCTTAAAACTTCTATCCAATATTATAGATAATGTCCCATCTTCCATAAACTCTAGTCTTTTACGTGGATATTAGTGAAACAATCATCAAATGTAATTTTTCATTTCATCTTGAACCTCTCTTATGTTATTAAAGTTTTATCCTTAATCATCTTAATGACTTGGATGAATTAACAGGAATGTCATAGAATTCTCACCCATAAATCGAAAATAATCCACGTAAAATCATTACTTCATTACATTCCCAAACACATTTTGACCAATTGAATGAAAAAATCTTACTTGGTAACTACACATTAGAGGAAAATAAACAAAATAAATGGTTTATATAATATAAAAGAGTATTCAGATTGATGAAAATAATTTAGATGAATATTATATATTGATTAATTTTTTGTAACAAAATTTCTTATTTTTTATGCATGTTGAATTTTTTTTAGAAATTATCATTTTCAAGAAATTATATAAATATAATAAAATTATACTCAATAATTGAATAATTATATATTTTTTTATCAAAAATATTATTTTTTCTAAAATACTATTAATAAGAATATAGAGGATAATGAAAGAGAAAATTGGAATAGTTTTGAAAACCATTGGATATGTTCATAAAAAACAAATATATAAATTACTTTTAAAAATAAATTATAAATAAAGAAAAACATGGATTTAAAAAATAATTTAATCAATAAATTTTATCAATAGTGTAACTTCAAAAATAAATGTATTTAAATTTTAGAAACATAGAGGGGGATAGGATAATATGTATGGGTTTCAATAATAAAATCTATTGGCTTTGACACGAAGGAATATTATTAAGGTAGCCAAAAATATTAGAATCCCAAAATAGGTAAGGATAAACCAAAAAGAATAATGTAATGATATTATAATGTGGTGAAATATGAATCTAAGGATTTTGATAGTGATAAAGAACATCATCTTCAGAAAGAGAGAGGGAAAGATTCCATAAAAATGATGTGGGATATATTAAAATTTATATAATAGGTATGTAGAGAAGAATAAATGAAAAAGAATTGTTATTAATATTTTAATTTAATTATATTAGATGTTTCATATAATAGGAGAAAAAAAAAGTGAAAAAGTTGTAAAAACATGGTTTATTTGGAAAAGAAACCCCCTTAACTTGAGTCCATACTAATTTAGTATGTGATCTAAATTTATGAATAATAAAATTATTTTACTTAATTACATGTTTTAGAATCGTGTTAATGGTTATTTAAACATTAAAATTCCATGAAATTCCTTTATTACCACAAAATATTAATTTATTAAACTAATTTTTCTTATGTTGGTAATTTTATATTTTTTCGTTTCATGTTTACAAATTATCATTAATGTAAGTGTAATGGTCAATTTTAACAATCTAATCAATCTAAAAGGTACATATGTTTATTTCTATAGCATTCATGTTATTTAAAAAATGGAAGAGTTTAATAGTTGAGATGATTATTATAATTTGATAATCTTCCTTGGTAACAATAATTTTAACGCATAAATATGACTATTATAGTTTAGTTTTAATATCATTATTTCCATTACTATTTTTGAATTATATAATAATAAACACATAATTATTTAGTTAAAAATATTATATTCCATAATTAAATGAATTTTTAAGACTTTCCATTAATGTTATGTGAAAGTAAAAAACCATCATTTACTTATGTAATGTAAATCAACCCTAAATAAAATGTTTTTTAAAATAGTATAAAATAACCGAAAAGAATAAATTTTTGGATTTTCTAAAAATTATATTAAATTTAATATATTTTTTATGTATAAATTTAATGATAACATATGAAAAAAGAGGTAATTGGATAATTTAAATGGAATACATAGGTTCTGAGAACCATATTTTTATGTATTAATAGCTTATAAAAAAGATTAAAGTAGATGGAATGAGAAATATATCATTGATAATATGTTAAAAGGAAGTTAATACCATTGAAAAATAATTATGAAATCAAAAAAATGTTTTTTAAAATCATTAATGAAATAATAATCTCCATCTAGAATGTAAATAGTGACTTAGGACCCATTACATTGGTTTTTCAGTCACCACCTTCTTATTGCACTTAAATAGTTCGGTGGAGGTTATTTTGGATAGAACATTTCCTTTAGAACACAACTCTAAATTTTTATAATGCTAATTTGGTACTAAAATTATTATGTTACTTTATATGGTCATTTACTAAAATTATAACCCTACTTAAACATGTAAATTACTCTTTTAAATATTTGAATTCGTTTAATTCATTACTATTGTTATAACCGTATAAAAATGAGACTATCAATAAAAATAATCCAGTAATGAAATAACCATTCTTGTGTAAGGAGAATATTTAAATTAGTAAATGAAATTTTTTTAAACCATTTTAATAAATAATATTTACTCAAAAAATAGATTATACTTGAATTATTATTTTAAAAAAAGATGATTAATTTAATAAGCGAAATTAATTGTGTGATATTGTTGTATACAAATTCTTTTTTCATTTATAAAAAATATAGGGTAAAATTATTTTAATATTTACATATATAATTTTATGAAAAAATCCATAAAATATTTCATTCAAAATCTTGGATGTTACACACAATTATTATAATAACTAATCCCTGAAGTGTCACGACCCGTCCTCAGGTCCCATGTCGTGACTACCCCAAACCTGCCTTCCATAGGCCAGGTGCTGGAGACTAGCACCAAAGGTTTAAATCCCTAAGTTGGGAAGGCACTACCTTTTTAAAATTAAACACACACAATTAGAGTACACCACTGAAAGTAAAACACTAAGTAGAAACTGTAAACAAAAGATGTGTTGGAAAGTAAATGGGGTCGGAAATACAAGCCCAACTGTAAAGTAAAAGGAAAAGACAAAACATGTATAACTAAAAGGCAAATAGCTGGAAGGTGTCTAGCAGCTCATGGATCATCCACCACGGATCCTACCTGAAGGGAAGGTACATATAGTCTCCTCATCACTCCCCATCTGTCCATCTTCTTTGGGTACCGTCACATCATGAGGTCCACCTCCGGGTACCGTCCAGTCCTCATACACTCCACCTCGGTCAGCGTTGTATGTTGTATGCATCCAACACAACAAGGTGTAGGCATAGCCCATGCAGGTGTGAGTATAACGATACTCAGAAGGGATACTGAGACCCTCAAGGTCTCATAAAATTCAACAATTATAAACCACAAATTATGAATCAATAGATAACCATTACTTAGGTATATGCCCATACATATACCAAATTTATCTAGTAACACATCTCAATCACGAGGAAAACAAAAAATTCATTGACTCAGCTCAACCATGATTTTTATTATCGAAATAATGGTTGTCGGAGAACTCCTCCTCTATCATGTACAATGGGAATGTAGAGACACCAAAGTTCTTCTCACTAACCTTGGACTCCTGAGGTACTCCTCATGTCGAGTACCACAGGTCTGCTGCCATCTAACAGGCGCTCCTCCATTCTGGGTTTGCTGCGAACTACCAGGCTCTCTACCTAATAGCCTGCAGAGGTACTTCCCCTATCTAGTACCGTGGGTCTTCCACCAACTACCAGCCTCTCCTCCACCACGGGTCAACCGCCAACTATTGGGCACTCCCCACTGGGCTAGTCGAATCGGTCAAGCGGTGGTCAGGTCTATCATCTACTAGGTCTATGTACTCTGTCTTCTCGTCACTGGAAGGATCCGCTCCCCGATATAATTGGAAAAATTCAAACTATTGAGAAGTCTCATGTAGAAGTATCCCAATGGTCCGTCTCATCAATGGGATCTCAATGCAACAGACGGCGCGTCATTCAGACGCTCGGTCTGTAAGTTGTTGGCATTTTCGTTCTAGGGGCCCGGTTGGTTTTTGAGTTGAAACCAACCTGGCCATACCAAACTTGTGTCCAATCCTCAATTGGGTTATTCCAAAATAATTGTCTCTCTCTAATCGTTCTTTCGCCGCTGACGGTTCATCGATCGGACACCTGTATCCCAAGATATGGGCGAAAAGGTCTAATCATGCCATAACAGGTATGGGTCCGGTCCGATACAGTCAGATCGGCCCAGCCTGAGGGAGGCCCGGCCCATGGCAGCCCAGCCCGTAGTGGCTAGGCCTGTGGCGGCACGGTCAGAGGGGGCCCTACTGGTGGCGGCCAGGCCCGTGGCAGCCCAGCCTGAGGCGGCCTGGCTGGTGGCGGCCCGGCTGATGGCGGCCTGGCTTGTGGCGGCCCGGCTGGTGGTGGTCCGGCTAGCCGGCCTGCATCGCCTGGTTGGCCACGTGTTGGAGGGGGGTTCCATGCCCCCTATTACAGATTCTAACCGGTGATGGGCGCCAGTTTTGTTTCTCTGCAGGACCCTCTGGGTCCCGCCTGTTGCGCGCACCGTCGGGCAGCTCTGTCGGTCGCCCCTGCTTTCTTCACCGCAGTGAGACGGCACCATGGTTTTGCTGGTCTCTGCGCAGTGTGACAGTGCCACGCCACCTCCACCGTGTCCCGGCCTGGTCGCGGCCTCCTGCTCCACCATGCGGTGCAATAGTGCCACACTCATCGTCCGACCACCGCAGCCCTCCTGGCCATGGCCCTTCCTCCCGGCTCGGTAATATTCAATCGTAAAAATAACCCCTACCTCGATTGTTAGTTATTGGTGGTGGAATGAGGTGACATCATCATTGGTGACATTCTTTGTGGGCAGCATCTTCTCTGTTGACACTGATGAAGTTCGTTTGAGATTTCTTTGTCATTCTTCATGGGCGTCACTTCCATTTCTTTCCGCGTTTGGGAAAGGAAGAAGATGGAAATGATTCTTTGTGTCCTTCGTTGAAAGGATTTTCTCTCAATTCTTCCATGGCTCCACCAAAGAATTATTACAACCAAAATAAATTAATATCATAACCTTTATTTTAAATGGTTGGAATGAATTCAAATGGATTCAAAAAATTAATTAATTAACCATTAATTGATTTATGTGGAGTGGCGCACTTATGAGGGAAGTTGAAGAGTCTCCCCCATTAATTGGGAGTTCCAAGGGGTTAAAAGGGGTTAGAGGAGTTAAGGAGCTCTGGTTGGCCCTACCTAACAACATCCTCCCAAGGGAGGTTATGCCCAGGTGGGCCCCACCACCATAACCTCCCACGTAAGGTTTGGATGTGGTGGCCCCCACTCCAACCTCCCCCTTGAGGTTTTAACCACCAGCAAATAAAAATATGTTAAGTCTTATTTTTATTTAATTTTATTTAAAAACTACAAAAACTATCTTCCACTCTCGTTAAAATGAAACTGTGGTAAACATCTCACTAAGAAATCACCGGCGATGCGAGTTCAACAGTGCCCTCAGATTTCAGTTTTGAGCACCAGTTCAAAAGTTAAAAAAATCTTGCACGTATGTTTATTGAACGTAACCGAAAAAAACATCAGAAATTGATTACGGGCACACCAGGCCTCGTAATCAAGCACCGTCAGAAATAGAAGACTCATAAAATTCTCATATATTTATGAAAAAAAATTACACAGAACTTTTGGGTCTTTACATTCTCCCAACCTCATGTCTTTGTGTCCCCATAAGCTAAAACTCACACTAAGTGAAAAATTGGGGTACTGAGTACGCATATGAGCCTCTCTCTCCCATGTGCACTCTTGGAGGTTACTGTGCTGCCAACGAACGCACACCAGAGGTATCGACCATCCACACAGGACCTGCTCCTATAGATCCTCAATCTCCATAGGATCCTCCGTTAAAGTCTCCCCATAATAGATGTCCAGCTCCCCGTGGTCGATGATGTGGGAAGGGTCGTGCACGTATCTCCTTAGCTGAGTTACGTGGAAGACTTTGTGCACCCGGTGAAACTATGGTGGAAGAGCTAAGCAGTAATCCACCTCACCTACTTTGATGAGGACCTGGAAAGGTCCTATGAACTTCAGAGATAACTTGCTGCCTCATCCAAATCTATGTAGACCTCGTCAAGGTGAGACATGTTGAAAGATTTGGTCACCACCTAGAACTCCAGAGGTCTCTGTCTCTTGTCATCATACGACTTCTGACTGCTTTGTGCAGTATTCATCCGCTCCTGGATGATCCCCACATTCTCTGTGGTAGCTCGTACCATCTCTAGTCCTACATGTGATAACTCCCACAGGTTTTTCCTACACAGTGGTGATCTGAAAGGTCACCCATACAAGGCCTCAAAAGGTGTCAAACCTATGGGGGAGTGATAGCTGTTGTTGTAGGAAAACTCCACCAAAGGCAAGTGATCCTCCCAGCTATGACCGAAGTTGAGGACACATGCATGGAGCATGTCCTCGAGTTTCTGAATATTCCTCTTGGTCTGACCATCTATCTAAGGATGGAAGGTGGTGCTCAGACGTAGCTACATCCCAAAAGCCTCCTACAACCCCTCCCCTAGTTGGGAAGTAAACTGTGCATCTCAGTCGGAGACAATCGGGTAAGGTACTCCATTTAAACGCAATATATCATGCACGTAGATGCGTCCCAATCTCTCTATCGAGCCCTGGTCTTTGATCTGTAGGAATTGGGCCGACATGTTGAGTCGGTCAATGATCCCCCATATCGAATTGTGACTCCTCAATGTACGTGGAGGACCCATCACAAAGTCCATGTATATTCCATTCCAATTCCACTTTAAGACCTCTAATTGATGTACCAAGCCTACTAGTACCTAGTTATCTACCTTCACATACAGACAAGTGAGGCATCGTGAGACAAACTCTGCTACTGCCTCCTTCATACCTAGCCACCAGTGTTGTCGTCTGAGGTCCTGGTACATCTTCGCTACTCTTGGATGTACTGCTAAAGGGGATTTGTGAAACTCCCTCAACACCTCCTCCTAAAGTACAACTGGTACCATTGTACGTCTTATGACGAGGATAACGTGGTTCCTACCTTTAGAAAATCCATCAGGTTACTTCCCTTTGGATATCTGAGCACATCATGTCTCGCATTCAGTGTCCTCAAACAGTGCCTCCCTGACTCGTTGATGAAGTGGAGGAGTGATTTTAAGAGACTAAAGAGAGTTTTCTCTATCCCTATCCACAAAGGATATATGTATGGCAGCCAACTACTTTGTCTCCTCACCTAGAAGAAGAATTCCAGTCCTCATGCTGAGCGCATCCACAACAATGTTTCCCTTCCTAGGAATATAGAATATCTTGAAGTCATAGTATTGGAGGAACTCAATCCATCTCCGATGTCTCAGGTTCATTTCCTTCTGAGAGAAGATATACCCGATACTCTTATGATCAGAGTACACGGTAAAATGTTCACCCATCAGATAGTTTCACCACGTCTTCAATGCAAAGACCACTTCTTCTAACTCCAGGTCATGGGTAGCATAGTTCTGCCCATGCTGTCTCAACTACAAAGAACCATACAAGATCACTGCTTGCTTAGGCATCAGGACACACCTATGTCTGATCCTTGATGCATCGTAGTAAACTACATACCCTATGCTTTCCTCTATAAGTCTCAATATAGGGGCACTATTCAGCCTCTGCCTCAGCTCTTGAATGCTCTGTTGGCATCTCTCCGACCACATGAAAGGTTTCCCCGTCTTTTTCAAGATTGAAAGTGGTGATGAAACTCTAGAGAAGTCTGGAACGAATCTCTGATAGTATCCTTCCAAACCCATGAAACTTCGAACCTCTGTCACACTCCTAGGTGGCTGCAAAGCAAGCACTACCTCAATTTTTGCAGGATCCACTGCAACTCCAGCCTCTGAGAAGACATGTCCCAATAAGTGAACCTCACGAATCCAAAACTATAACTTTGAGAGCATACCATAAAGTTGATGCTCTCATAGTGTGTCTAGTTCTACCTATAAATGGTAGGCATGCTTCTCCTTAGTAGTCAATTAGATCAGTATTTCATCGATGAAGACCACAACAAAGTGATCGAGTTAAGGCTAGAAGATGCTGTTCATGAGACTCATGAAAACTGATGGAGAGTTGGTTACGCTGAAGGGGATAACCATGAACTCATAGTGTCCATACCGACACCAGAAGGGCATCTTCTGCGCATCCTTGTCTCAAACTCTGAGCTGGTGATAGCTTGACTAGAGGACTATTTTCATGAACAATCATGCTCCCTTGAGTTGATCAAATAGTTTGTCAATCCTCGAGAGTGGGTACATTCTCTTCACTGTCACCTGGTTCAGGCGAAGGTAGTCAAAACAGAGCCTCAAGCACCCAGCCGCCTTCTTGGAAAATAGAATCAGGTTTGCCTAGGGAGAAACCCTGGACCGGATGAATCCCTTCCCCTACAAGTCCTCTAGTTGTACCCTCAGCTCGCGGAGCTTAGTGAGAGCCATTAGATATGCTGGAGTAGATATCGGTGTCATCCGGGGTATAAGTCTATGTATAGTTCCACGTATCTGTGAGGAGGTAGTCTTGGGACATTATCAGGAAAAATATCCGCCTACTAGACCACCACTACAGGATAAGTCGGACTCTCCACATCAACTACTCCGACAGTAAGGCAAGCCAACTTGTGAGTGATCGGCTGCAACCACCTCCAAGTAAGTCCATCCTGCGCTGCAAAGTTTCCTTTTTAGCCGATGAAGGTGAACCTAGTCCTATCTGTGTGGACACACTGCACTTTTCACCTAATATAGTTGATCTAAGCATGGAATGTAGATAACCAGTCCATACCCAAGATGACGTCATAAGGCCTCAACACCACTATGAGGAGATACCAGTAGAAGCTCTCACCTCCTAGAGTTTCCTCACACTACCGAAACCAGTGTGTATTCATCGATTCTGATATCGTAGAAGTATCTAGATGTAATGATCGAGCCAATAGCTCCATCAAGAATCTCAGAGCTCCGAACAAGGGTAGTGGCTATGAAAGAGTGACTGGCACCTATGTCTATAAGAACTATAGCTAAGGTGGAATAGACACAGATCGTACCTCGAATCATCTCCAGGGTTCCATGGTCATACGTCTCAGCTGCCTGAAGCAGAGCTCTCCCTTATCCACCCGTTCCCTGGTGTCGGAGTGGACCTCCTAGTGGTGGTGGAAGTAGCACCTCATAACGTCGACCGTCGCCAGCTATTCAACCAGCTCCTCTGCCATATCCCCCTTCTCCCTGTGGACAGCCTCGATCAATCCTCTACCTCAGTCTGAGAGGTCCCTCAACTGTGTGTTGATCATCATAAAGGCGGGTCGGACAGTCACGATCCATGTGAAAAAGCCCTAAGCATGTGTAATACTATCTGATCCCAGTATGCCTGGATCTGTCACCACTCCAAGTGCCTCGCAAAACCGATCCTCAGTCGTGCGGTCGTCCACCTGTAGGTCTGGTCCTCTTGGACCTCTGTGTCATCTGTCTACAACCAGCTGTAGAAGACTCCACTACATGTCGACTAGTAGTAGGTCTCACTGCTGGTGAATGATCATCATGGAAACTCTCTACTATGAGGTCTCTCTCTAACACTCCATCCTACGTCGTAATGATGAGGGAAATCATATGGGATCTAATCTCTCGCCTGAGCCCCTGCTCGAAGGTTCGGCCCCTGAAGAATGGGTCTTGTACCATATCTGTAGAGTAGAGTGAGAGGTTAGTGAACCTGACTGAGTACCGCAATACTTTCATGCTACCCTACTGCAGATGAAGTAGCTCCTGTATCTATACTGCTTAAAGAGTCGCTGGAACAAACTCTTCACGGAATAGGCTCTCGAAGTATGCTCATAAAAGTGTCACCTCATCGTGGACTTGGACCGTCAGGCTCCACCTTCTACCTATTGCTTCCTGAAGAAGGTTGGAAACAAGGATCACCATGAAGTCTTCTGGTGTCCCAACTATCCTGAAGACTCTCGCCAAAGCCTCCAGCAAATTCTCAGCCGCAAGTGGGTCCATCTCTCCCGAGAGCCTGGGTGGCCTCTAGCGCTAGAACTCATGTAATGCGCTCAAGCGGTGTGCATCGTCTGTTGTTGGGGTAGGTGTCATTGGTGGCCCAACGGGTGGTGGTACTGCTAGTGCCTCGGCTGGAAAGGGGCCCTACTCTGAGGCCTCATCGCTCGGTGGGCTGTCAGTGCGTACAACTCTCGAGGCTCTAACTGGTCATTTGTGGGGAGGAATCAAGAAAGAATCATATGAGAAATGGTCAAACGATTATACCTGGAGAGCTGAGCTAGTTGAGCTGACTTAAAGAAAAACTTTTGAAACACACACACAATCAGTGTCTTCATGCACTAAGTCTGAAATCAGTAGTCAGGGTCCTGGTGTAAAGATACGTCGATCGCCGCACCAACACTGGACTCCATGAACTGAAAACCACACTTGGTACGCTTAACACTATTTCTTCACAGAAAAGAAATATCAGAGTCCTAAAATCTGCAATAAAACTGACTCCTTTGATACCAATTTTTCATGACCTATCCTTGGGGCCCGTGTCGTGACTACCCCAAGACCTTCTTCCATAGGCCAGGGGCTGGCTACTATCACCAAAGGTTCAAATCCCTAAGATGGGAAGGAATTTCATTTGAAAAGTAGACACACACAATCAGAGTACACAACTGGATGTAAAACATGAAGTAAAAACTGTATACAAAAGATGTGCTGGAATGTAAAAGGGGCTGGAAATACAAGCCCAACATTAAAGTACAAGGAAAAGACAAAACAGGTACAACTAAAAGAAAAACAGTTGGACGGTGTCTAGGAGATCCTGGATCATCCACCATGGATCCTACCTAAAGGGTAGGTACAGATAGCCTCCTCATCGCACCACGTCTATCCATCTCCTCCAAGTACCGTCACGTCGTGAGGTCCACCTTTGGGTACGGTCCAGTCCTCCTACACTCAGCCTTAGTCAGCGTTGTCTGTCGTCTGCATCCAACACAAAGAGGTTCGGGAATAGCCCGTGTAGGGGTGAGTATAACGATACTCAGTAGGTACCTCGAGACCCTAAAAGTCTCAAAACAATCCAACAAGGATAAAACATAATGTATGAATCAGCAGATTACCATTACTTAGGTATATGCCCATACATATACCTAAGTTATCTAGTAATCTTTCTCAATCATGAAGAAAACAGAAAGTTCATTGACTCAGCTCAACCAGGATTTTTATTATCGAAACCCTTAATATTGGAGAACTCCTCCTCTATCCAGTACAATGGGCCAGTCTCGACACCAAGGTGCTTCTCACTATCCTTATACTGCTGAGGTACTCTTCTTGTCTGTTACTGCAGGTCTACTGCCAACTACCAGGCACTCCTCCACTGTGGGTCTGCCGCCAACTACCAGATGCTCCCCCTAATAGCCTGTAGATGTACACCTCCTTTGATGTACCTCAGTTCTGCCAGAAACTACCTGGTGCTCCTCCGCTATGGGTCTATTGTCAACTACCATGCAGTCCCCACTGGGCTAGTCGAATCGGTCAAGCTTTCATCAGGTATGTCAGCAACTTGGTCTCTGCACTCTGTCTGCTCGTCACTGGAAGGATCCAATCCCCGAGCTTCTGGGAAAAGCTCCAACTATCATGATTTCTTACGTAGAAGTATCTCAAAGGACTGTCTCCTTAATGGGTTCTCAACGCAAAAGACAACACATCATTCGGACGCCCGGTCTATTAGTTATTGGCATTTTCATTCTAGGGGCCCAGTTAGTTTTTAGGTTCAAACCAACCCGACCATACCCTTATTGTAACGCCCTGACCCCAGCTACCCAGAGTCGGTGCATTAGTTCGTAACATTGGCATGATCACAAAAGATCAAGTCTCAAAAGACCGATTAGTTTAGTAGCCTTGAAAACACTATATACATTCATAAGTCCTTCATTACATCAAAAAGTAAACAAACTACAATAACATGGTCTTCATCGTCCACAATCATATCCCTTTTTGACTACCCATGTAGGTCATTCATAAAATACTTCTTCACATCCTGGAAAAATATTAAAACATTTAAAGGGGTGAGCTCAGATGCTCAGTAAGGTTAACAATATAGCGGAAGCTTTCATAAATAAACATTAACATTTAAGGCAATGTATAACTAAAACAAAAGCCTTTTAAACTTGAACTTCAACATAATATGGCAAAAGTAAAATGATATAATGCCATTTACTTCTTCACATGGATATTCTACTGGTCGAATAATCACATGCAATATCAATAACCACTTTCATAATGATGGAATGCATAATGCCAGACTATCATAACCACGTAGCCAAGGCCTCGTGCCAAGACCACAAATAAAATTTTGTCAAGGCCTCGTGCCAAGACACTAGTTTGTCTCATGAGACCTGCCGATGCATCGAGGAGCTATAGTGGGCTCCACCCATCACTTATTAAGTCCAATGCATTCCTCATATGAATAGGTTTAAACATATCATAAACCATAACATAATCGTATCACATAAAACATGCATAAATGAAACATAACATTTCCACATTTCAATCACAAGATATCAATACAACACATTGATATAATAAAAACGCTTTCAAAACCATTTTCAATACCAAAATAAAAGAAAGTTAAAACTTTGTATTTATTTTTCATTAAAAAAATGATGGCTTGTAGAGGAAGCCGAAACTCAAATAGTGGTCACGGCAGCGGAGAAGTCGTTGTCGCCACATACGTACGACAAAAACATTCCCTTTTGTCGTTTAGTAAACGCTTCGTATAAAAATATTCCTTTTTAATAAACGTAAAAGTCAAAGTGGTTTATACACCGTATAAAAGAAAGTTGTGTATAAAACCAAATATGCCTCAATGAAATGGGATTGAGACGAAGTCCTTAAAAAGATCTTTTTTTAATAAAGTACATCTATAATGTGTATTCACTATAAGTACACATAAATAATGTACATATACAATATAGGACATAATAATATCACGACATAATTTGAATGTAGGAGATTAACCCAAAGAATGGAAGTTGGGTTAAGAAATTCCCTTACCTTGTGTCCGACTTGATTCGACCGTTCTTTAACCTCCTGAATAATAAACTAGAGTTAATATATACTTTATTAAGAACCTTTTTCAAGTTCATTATCCCTTTTATATCACTTATTACAATGTTATGAACATTATGTAATTATTTAAGTTAATAACGGTCGTTTTGTCGATCTTTGGTACTTGAGTCAAAAATAGACTTCTTATAATTACGAGTTGTTCATGTGGTGAAATATCCGTTATATCCAGAATTATATTCATGATATAGATATCATATATCTCATATATATCCAGTATATACATTCATTCATAATATTACATGACATTTAGAGGTAAGAAATGAAATGCACCATTCATGGAGACGGTAAGCCGTACGTACGCATGAACGCTACTTTCATTTCTATTTCGTATTTAATGGAACAAAATAATAATGATATAAATTTATAATATAATTCCAGTATAATATAGTGTATAATACCATTTAATCCATCCTTTATACATCCCACATATGGTATTAACGATTCAAATCACTTTGAGGGGGTGGTAGTCCGCACTTCCTAAAATGAAATTATCGCGTTTTACCCATAATGGAAATCATAAAGTATGCCATAAATGAGAAATACATAAGCATAAGTAAAACATAAAAACATTATATATCATATATAAATATAGTGACATTTTAATGGCCAATTTTGAAGGTGTTATATGAGTGTTGAACAATCATCGTTTCGTGAGGCAGAAATTCGCCATCCACAGAAACCGTATATTCTTTAACCATTAGATGTAGGTGTGTGTAAGTGTAGCCCTAATACTTCTTATAAAAACATCCTAGTATATTGAGGATACTGGTGTTGTTACAAAAGAAATGAATAAAAAGAGTTTAGGGGGTTGGAGAAGAAAAATAAAACAAAACAACATTAGAAAAGACAATACCTCAAAATCGGGTAACTCTTTTTGATTTGAGCCAAAGTCTTCCTTGGGAAGAGTGCTGCCCAAAGTAAGGCTTCTAGGAGTAAGAGGGGGAAGTTGGAAGAGTATTTGGGCAGAGGTTGGCCGAGCCAAAAGGCTTGAAAGTGTAAATGAGGTGGGAGAGGTGGGGGCCTTTTATAAGTGGAGAGGAGGGGCTCTTTTGGAAAGATTGAAATGTTACATTATTACACAATGGTTTTCGGATTATAAAGGTCCCACACTTATATAATTCAAGGCTAAGGTGATAAGGGTTCTAAATATCCTCATCCAATAGGCTTTGGACAAGTTTAATCCTTGGATTTTACATTATCTTTTCATTTTATTAAAATCGTTAAATAATGAGGTCATCGCTGCATCATAATGATGTCATAAATAATTTAATTTATTTAATCTCTAAAAATTATAAAACAAATACTATGATGTCGTAAATCGTTTTAGCTTTCTAATGAATATTTATAATCAAAATGTGGACTTGTGGAACCCCACTTAAAAATTGTTTTAGTAAAACAACTCATGTTTGTGTCAATTTAATTTTAACATGAAATAAATATATATTAATGTCATTTTCCAACTAAAGTGGCTCCATGGGGTCCCCAAGTTGACCCATGGGTTGTCTTGGTCGTCCATGACTCATCCAATAGGAGTAGGACAAGTTTCATGCTCATCTCATATTATTAAAACATTATTTGTACCTTAAACTACACTAATTACCTCTAATCGCGATTAAGAACTTAAAAGTTACTATTCACCAAAAATTTATTTTAATCTCATAGAACCACATTTTACTTCTTAATGAAAACCATGTATGTCGGATTTTTGAAAATCAAATCACAGAAGTTGTAATATTTCATTTTAACGAAAAATCAGTTTTTAACAACCACTTAGTGGTTTCACTATTCATCAAAAATTGAAGTTTTTCAGAATAAGGCCAAAATTTCACCCGAAGCTATAATTGATATTCCGAATTCAAAAATGATAAATATTTTACAAAATTCCAAACATATAAGTTGCATTAATTAATTTTATAATTAATTCCCGTTGTTACGACAAATAGCGTGTTTTTAAGAAACAATTTATATCAAAAGATTGGCAATTGTTTATGTCCAATTTCAATGTTAAATTAATTATAATGACCACCATTGGATAAAATGGTAAAAATATATTCTAATTATACCTTAAAACCACTAAATAGTATAATTTATCACAATAAATTATTTTGATTAAAAAAGTTGTTTTAAAGTATTTTTCACTATTCATAAAAAATTAGAAGTTCTCAGAAAAATACCAAAAATTCAACATAGGATAATTTCGATATTCCGAATCCAAAAATGAAGTCCATTTTGAAATATAAAATTTCTATAATTTTAAAAAGTGGTTATTACTATTCATAACTGCTACTTTTATTAGTCGCAGTGTTTTAGAACTCGAAGTTGCGTATAATGCAAGCTATTGCATTATTGAATGAGAAACGTATCGTGGAAGCTCGGGGTGTTACATTCTACCCTCCTTCAATAAATTGCGTCCTCACAATTTGAAATTGTTCTTTGAAAATAAAAGGTTGAAAAGAGAAAATACCTTTGAGGAAAACCCACATCGGAAATAAGATTAATAAAATTTTGCCTTAATAAGAGGGAAAGGGAAATGAAAAAGTCACCACCCAATTATGATCTCGATTAGGAGAACATTGGTGGAAATTAGAGACATATAATTGGAGGAAAAACGTAAATATTTGTAGGGAGTGATTGAGGTCATCAATCACAGTCAACTGTCAAATTGAGGGCCTCAAAGCCTTCAATCTATGTTGATTTAAAATATCATCAGTTCAACAAGACATAAGGTATTAGGATAACACATTTTTTTGTTTTAATATCCCTTTACTAACGTTTAAGAATTAATTTATTCATTGAATAAGAGATAGGTATATATATATTTATGCTTGACAAATAGAGTTTCAACCTTCAACTCATCTTTCACTCAAAAAAGATAATAGAACTCAAAAATATTATACTTATCCTAATTGTATAAGGTTCCAAATATTAACACAAACCATTTAGATTAGTAAAATTATTTTGTAATAACTAGGTACTTCCTGTAGGCTAGTGGTAGGAAATAAAGGCATGTCGCACTATGGTTGTGGGTTCGATTCCTGCAGCTTTGTCCGACGCGACGGGTTATGCCCCACCCTGCAGGTTGTCCTTTTCCTAAAACTATAGTATCATAATATTCCAAAAATAATCTTAATAAATTTTTTAACCTTAAACAATACTATCCATATATCAACTTAATCCACTCCAACCTTTATAGTTATCCAAAATACTTCTTTCCAACTCACAGTCCAAATTTTATAAGGAAGGTAAGCATAATTAAGATCCTTTTTTCCACATAACAACATGTGAACACCTTCATCATGTATTCTTTTTAAACATACTGAATTACCATGATCCCTTATTCCTTATAGAATACTAGATATACTCCTTCTATCCAAAAATGTATACAAATCATCAATCAGTTTCAAGGAAGTTAAGAATATCCAATATAATTTATCCAAATCAATCACGTCTTATTCCAAAATAACTATCTTGGTATCAGAACCATATTATGGTTTATCTTTTTCTCAACCATATATTTTCCAAAAATTTAACCTACTGTGGAGTTACTTTTCTTGGTTCCACACAATCTCAAGTCCTTGATGAAATAGTACTACAGTACAATCCTTATATACTCCATAATTATTATAACCAGTACATCATTGATCCAACACTCAAATTACAAAATTCTTTAATAACAACATAAGAACACTAATCATTCCTCCTCATCTGTGGTAGTATCATAACTTGATTATTATCCAATAACATCATTTGGGGCATACTCTGATGATTTGAACATTGGTTTGCGTAGTGTCACCACTCCTTGCAGATGAAGCATTGTACATTTGAAACCTTTTTCTTACCCCTGCAGTCACGCACTTGGTGTCCTTTCTCTCCAAACTTATAACAAACCCCCATTCCCTTCAGGCAAATTCCAAGGTGTTTCTTCCCACAGTTATCACATATTGGAAAATTCTTCATTCCCCTCATTCCTTTATCCATCATTCTCTCTTCCATCCCTTTCATCTCTTGCTTCGCTTCAAAGCCATAGGACTCAGAGAATTCTTTACTTATCTTATTAACACATGATACTATTTCTTCATATGTTGATAACACATGGGAGACTATTTCCCTTCGAAATGTTGGCTTAATACCGTGAAAGATACGATACTTCTTACTCTTTGGATCATACGTATTGCTGGAGTTCACATTCCTTCTACTGGGCGCCATTTCTATACAATGGCATAAACTATATTAGTTTATGAATCAAAATACATAATTCCATACTTATAAAATACTTAAAATAAATTGAACTATTTATGGATATAATCCATAATCATAAAAAGGTTTTCATTGAGGAAGTATATACTCATAACCGTTCATAGTGGTTTGTAATGAAAATGAGAGTTATCCTAAGCATATCCCCCGGGAGTGTCGTAACCAAGAGTGCAGCAAGGCCCGTTGTCGTGCACCAGTTCCCGTTCGAGTCTATCTCAAAGTAGTGTTTTCGGGTTTTACCCCTAGGTACATCTGTGCCAGAGCCGCCTCTACCTGCTCGTATCCAGACAGGGATGTATTGCTCAGAAAACTCACAACATCTCTACAATACCAAAATTCTAGGAAGTTCTTCTATACTAATCCTCAAAGTTCATCTTAGGTCTATGTGCTCTAATCAGAGTTTATCTAAATCTAGCTTCCAAGGTTTGTACTAAACTTCCTCTGATACCAACTGTAACGCCCCGACCCTAGCTACCCAGAGTCGGTGCATTAGTTCGTAACATTGGCATGATCACAAAAGATCAAGTCTCGAAAGACCGATTAGTTTAGTAGCCTTGGAAACACTATATACATTCATAAGTCTTTCATTACATCAAAAAGTAAACAAACTACAATAACATGGTCTTCATAGTCCACAATCATATCCCTTTCTGACTACCCCTGTAGGTCATTCATAAAATACTTCTTCACATCCTGGAAAAATATTAAAACATTGAAAGGGGTGAGATCAGATGCTCAGTAAGGTTAACAATATAGCGGAAGCTTTCATAAATAAACATTAACATTTAAGGCAATGTATAACTAAAAAAAGCCTTTTAAACTTGAACTTCAACATAATATGGCAAAAGTAAAATGAGATAATGCCATTTACTTATTCACATGGATATTCTACTGGTCGAATAATCACATGCAATATCAATAACCACTTTCATAATGATGGAATGCATAATGCCAGACTATCATAACCACGTAGCCAAGTCCTCGTGCCAAGAACACAAATAAAATTTTGTCAAGGCCTCATGCCATGACACTAGTTTGTCTCATGAGACCTTTCGATGCATCGAGGAGCTATAGCGGGCTCCACCCGTCACTTATTAAGTCCAATGCATTCCTCATATGAATAGGTTTAAAAATATCATAAACCATAACATAATCGTATCACATAAAACATGCATAAATGAAACATAACATTTCCACATTTCAATAACAAGATATCAATACAACACATTGATATAATAAAAACGCTTTCAAAACCATTTTCAATACCAAAATAAAAGAAAGTTAAAACTTTGTATTTATTTTTCATTAAAAAATGATGGCTTGTAGAGGAAGCTGAAACTCAAATAGTGGTCACGGCAGCGGAGAAGTCATTGTCGCCGCATACGTACGACAAAAACATTCCCTTTTGTCGTTTGGTAAACGCTTCGTATAAAAATATTCCTTTTGAATAAACGTAAAAGTCAAAGTGGTTTATACACCGTATAAAAGAAAGTTGTGTATAAAACCAAATATGCCTCAATGAAAGGGGATTGAGACAAAGTCCTTAAAAAGATCTTTTTTTTAATAAAGTACATCTATAATGTGTATTCACTATAATTACACATAAATAATGTACAGATACAATATAGGACATAATAATATCACGACATAATTTGAAAGTAGGAGATTAACCCAAAGAATGGAAGTTGGGTTAAGAAATTCCCTTACCTTGTGTCCAACTTGATTCGACCGTTCTTTAACCTCCTGAATAATAAACTATAGTTAATATCTACTTTATTAAGAACCTTTTTCAAGTTCATTATTCCTTTTATATCACTTATTACAATGTTATGAACATTATGTAATTATTTAAGTTAATAACGGTCGTTTTGTCGATCTTTGGTACTTGAGTCAAAAATAGACTTCTTATAATTACGAGTTGTTCATGTGGTGAAATATCCATTATATCCAGAATTATATTCATGATATAGATATCATATATCTCATATATATCCAGTATATACATTCATTCATAATATTACATGACATTTAGAGGTAAGAAATGAAATGCACCGTTCATGGAGACGGTAAGCCGTACGTACGCATGAACGCTACTTTCATTTCTATTTCGTATTTAATGGAATGAAATAATAATGATATAAATGTATAATATAATTCCAGTATAATATAGTGTATAATACCATTTAATCCATCCTTTATACATCCCACATATGGTATTAACGATTCAAATCACTTTGAGGGGGCGGTAGTCCGCACTTCCTAAAATGAAATTATCGCGTTTTACCCATAATGGAAATCATAAAGTATGCCATAAATGAGAAATACAGAAGCATAAGTAAAACATAAAAACAGTATATATCATATATAAATATAGTTACATCTTAATGGACACCTTTTAAGGTGTTATATGAGTGTTGAACAATCATCGTTTCGTGAGGCAGAAATTCGCCATCCACAGAAACAGTATGTTCTTTAACCATTAGATATAGGTGTGTGTAATTGTAGATCTAATCCTTATTATAACAAAATACTAGTATATTGAGGATACTGATGTTTTTACAAAAGAAATTAATAAAAAGAGTTTAGGGGGTTGGACAAGAAAAATAATACAAAACAACATTAGAAAAGACAATACCTCAAAATCGGGTAACTCTTTTTGATTTGAGCCAAAGGCTTCCTTGGGAAGAGTGCTGCCCAAAGTAAGGCTTCTAGGAGTAAGAGGGGGAAGTTGGGAGAGTATTTGGGCAGAGGTTGGTCGAGCCAAATGGCTTGAAAGTGTAAATGAGGTGGGAGAGGTGGGGGCCTTTTATAAGTGGAGAGGAGGGGCTCTTTTGGAAAGATTGAAATGTTACATTATTACACAATGCTTTTCGGATTATAAAGGTCGCACACTTATATAATTCGAGGCTAAGGTGATAAGGGTTCTAAATATCCTCATCCAATAGGCTTTGGACAAGTGTAGGCCTTGGATTTTACATTATCTTTTCATTTTATTAAAATCGTTAAATAATGAGGTTATCGCTGCATCATAATGATGTCATAAATAATTTAATTTATTTAATGTCTAAAAATTATAAAACAAATACTATGATGTAGGAAATATTTTTAGCTTTCTAATGAATATTTATAATCAAAATGTGGACTTGTGTAACCCCACTTAAAATTTGTTTTAGTAAAACAACTCATGTTTGTGTCAATTTAATTTTAACATGAAATAAATATATATTAATGTCATTTTCCAACTAAAGTGGCTCCATGGGGTCCCCAAGTTGACCCATGGGTTGTCTTGGTCGGCCATGACTCATCCAATAGGAGTAGGACAAGTGTAATGCTCATCTCATATTATTAAAACATTATTTGTACCTTAAACTACACTAATTACCTCTAATCGCGATTAAGAACTTAAAAGTTACTATTCACCAAAAATTTATTTTAATCTCATCGAACCACATTTTACTTCTTAATGAAAACCATGTATGTCGGATTTTTGAAAATCAAATCACAGAAGTGGTAATGTTTCATTTTAACGAAAAATCAGTTTTTAACAACCACTTAGTGGTTTCACTATTCATCAAAAATTGAAGTTTTTCAGAATAAGGCCAAAATTTCACCCTAAGCTATAACTGATATTCCGAATTCAAAAATGATGACTATTTTACAAAATTCCAAACATATAAGTTGCATTAATTAATTTTATAATTAATTCCCATTGTTACGACAAATAGCGTGTTTTTAAGAAACAATTTATATCAAAAGATTGGCAATTGTTTATTCCAATTTCAATGTTAAATTAATTCTAATGACCACCATTGGATAAAATGGTAAAAATATATTCTAATTATACCTTAAAACCACTAAATAGTATAATTTATCACAATAAATTATTTTGATTAAAAAAGTTGTTTTAAAGTATTTTTCACTATTCATAAAAAATTAGAAGTTCTCAGAAAAATACCAAAAATTCAACACAGGCTAATTTCGATATTCCGAATCCAAAAATGAAGTCCATTTTGAAATATAGAATTTCTATAATTTTAAAAAGTGGTTATTACTATTCATAACGGCTACTTTGATTAGTCGTAGTGTTTTAGAACTCGAAGTTGCGTATAATGCAAGCTATTGCATTATTGAATGAGAAACGTATCGTGGAAGCTCGGGGTGTTACACTTATTGTGTCCAAACCTAAGGTAGGGTATGTTAAAAGAACCGTCTCACTCTAATCATTTGGTTTTTGTAGAAGGTTCATCAATCAGACACCCGTAGCCCAAGATATGGGCGAAAAGGTGTAATCTGGCCATAGCAGGTCACGGTCCAGTCCGACCCAGTCAGACCGACCCGACCCAACCCGGTCCATGGGTCCGACCTGGCACGATGGCGGTTAAGCCCGAGGATGCCCGGCCCGAGGTAGGCCGGACCCATGGCGGCCCGACACGTGGAGGCCCGGTCTAAGGGGGCCAGGCCTGTGGCGACCCAGCTGGTGGCGGCCCGGCCCGTGTAAGCCCTACCCGAGATGGCCGGGCTGGTGGCGGCCTGCCCAGCCCGCCTGTGTGGCCTGGCTGGCCACGCATGGGAGGGGGTGTGGAGCCCCCTTTACCGATCTCAAACGACATTGGTTGAGAGGTCTGTTTCTCCCCAGGACCCTTTGGGTCCTACTTGTAGCGCGCACCTGCAGTCAGCTCAGTCGGTCGCCCCTCGTTTCTCCACCGCGTCAAAACGATGCAGCGGTTTTTCTAGCCTCCATGCGGCGTGACAGCACCACGCCACCTCCACCACGGCCTGACCTAACCGCGATGTCCCTCTCCTCCTCGCGGCGCGATGTAGCTGCGCTCGTCATTCGACCGCTCCAGCCCTCCTGGCCACTGCCTTTCCTCCCGGTGTGGTGTGATGGCACTGCGCCTCTCTGGCACTGCCGTGAACACCTGGTCATGGCTTGGTTCTTAGTGTGGCATGGATGTTTTGCGCCCTTGTGGCAAAAAGGTGGCCTTTTTCCGCCGGCTTTCTCTGTGGCCAGCTCGTTGTCAGTCTCCGCACATACCGCCTCCATCATCATCAAACAAGAACCAAACCAAGGAGAGGGTCGGGCCATGTTTGTGTGGTCCGAACCCTCATCGTTATGGTGATATCATTCGGTTCTCAAAGCACACAACATACGGCGGGGTATGGAGGAAAATATTCAATCTTATAAATAACCCCTACCTCAATTATCACTCGTTGACGGTAGAATGAGGTGACATCATCGTTGGTGACGTTCTTCAGGAGTGGATTATTCTCCTTTGACACAGATGATGTTTGTTGGAGATGTCGTTTGCACTCTTCATGGGTGTCGCTTCCCTTTCTTTCCCTGATTGGAGAAGGAATAATATGGCGACAGCTCATTGTGTCCATCATTGAGAGGATGTTCGTTCAATTCTTCAAAGGATCCACCAAAGAATTATACCAACCAAAATATAGTAATAGAGTAACATTTATTTTAAATGGTTGGAATGAATTCAAATGGATTCAAGAAATTAATTAATGAACCATTAATTAATTAATGTGGAGTGGCACACTTATGAGGAAAGGTGAAGAGTCTCTCCAATTAATTGGGAGCTCCAAGGGGTTAAAGGGGGTTAGAGAAGTTAACGAGCTCGGGTGGGCCCCACCTAATAACATCCTCCCAAGTGAGGTTAGGCCCGGGTGGGCCCCACCACCATAACCTCCCATGGGAGGTTAGGGTGTGGTGGCCCCCACCTCCAACCTCTTCTTGGATGTTTTAAGCACAAGTAAATGAAAATATGTTTAGTCTTATTTTTATTTAATTTTATTTTGAAACCCCAAAAACTATCTTCCACTCTCATTAAAACGCAACTGTGGTGAAGGTCTCGCTAAGAAATCACTGACACTGCGAGTTCAACGGTGTCCTCAGATTTCTGTTCTAAGGATCGGTTCAAAAGTTAAAAAAAATCACGCTCGTACGTTTAATGAACGTAACCGAACAAAACTTCAGAAATTGATTCGGGGCACACCAGGACTTGGAATCAAGCACCGTTAGAAACTGTAGACTCATAAAATTCCCATGTATTTAAGAAAAAAATTTCCATAGAAATTTCAGGTCATTACACAAAGTTAAATGAACATTTAATTTTTGGTATTCATCTTGTTCCTTCATTAATTTCAATTGTTTCTATACAAGATTAGTTGAATCTTAATAAACATCCAATGTATTGAGAGTTACAAAATTATAATTTTATAATGGAAACTCATATAACTTTTTCCATAAATCATTGTTCCACCAAAAGTGGAATTGATATCTTCCACAATAAACACCCATTAAATATTAATAAACATAAAAATTTATCGACATTTTCATAAATTTTACAATAACTCAATGTTCTATTAACACATCTTCCAATTAAATTATCATATTTTATGTTTTATTATTTATGATGAAATTAAAATAAGCTACATGTTTTTTCTTATTAAAAAGTGCATGGTCTAAATTTTTTGAGATATATTCTTCTCTTACTATGCTTGTTTTACAATTTCATTTTCACTTTATCTTATATGATCTTTACTGTAATTTTCCTTTATCGTTATATATGATAAAATCTACTTGTACTCTTCTATTTGGAATTTCTTATCTAATTAACTATAATTTTTTGAAATTAAAACATAAATTTATTCTTCAATATAATATTTTATCATTAAATAAATTTCATCGATATATGTATTCAAATTTCAAAACTCATGTTCATTTTTTACTTTATTATTTAAAAATTCATGCTCAGCCTCATTAAAAATAATTTTCCCTACAAAAAATAAAATAAATGTACAAGTACTCATCTTTATTACATTCCAATTTGTTTTAAATTTTCCTTTAATAAAATATTTATTCTTCAATCAATTATCACGCATTGAGTTAATGATTTTGATTCTTATTTAAATACATAAATTATTTATTATAATAATAAATGTTGGTTGCATATCATAATAGTATAAAACATTTATATTAATTAAGAAATCATATCCTCATAACTCGTGAATAATGAATATAGATTTAATATTTATATTATATTTCTAGTATTTTATGTGGAAAATAATTTATAAGAAGATTTGTATTCTCTCCATTATTTGAAAATGAGAAAGAAATTTATTAAATCTCAATTATTTTATCCTTTGGGTATACTTTCCACACTAATCAAGAAAAATTTATTATTATATTATCAATATCAAAAAATATATTTTTGAACACCCACATAGCTCCAATGAAAATATAATATTTTCTTCTAGATAATACACTCTATGAAGAGTACTCCCCAATATATTCTTATTACTCCATGAAAAAAATATCCAATAATATATTATCAATATCTATATTTTATATGGTTTTCTCTATATGATAAATAAGAGTTTTATGGATTGGAAATTTTATCCATATTCTAGTTAAAATAGATGTAATCCATTCCCCATTGATGTTTTCTATATATAAATGTTTTTGATGAAATATATAATTTTTTTTAGATTCCATTTATTCATCTTGAATGTAAAATGGGTCCACATCACAAAATAATCATGTTCATAATATACTTGGTGTTCCGTTAGGAATAAATCCATCATCCATCATTAAAGTATAATTTATTTCATCATAAAAATAATTATGAATAATATTATTCTTTTTAAAAATCACACCGCACCAATCTACTCTTATATGAATTATTTTTTTCGAAAAACATTAACATTTTTATATTAGAAATATAACCCATGTAAGTAAATTAATTCATTATTTATTAAACATTAACATATTTTTTTATTTAATCCAAAAATAAAATTATAAAATCTAAATTATTTCAAAAAAAATGCTTTTCTATACCATACAGAATATGTTGTTTTATTATATTTAATAATTAACAAGAATCAATACTAAAATTATTGAAAATTGCAATTATATTTTATTCATATTTAATTTTATTTTTTATGTTTAATAATATTTAATCAACCCATCCAAAAAAATATTTATCTTCCTTTCGGAAACATCACTTCATTAAAGAGTGTAATGTATTTGATATTCATGTTTGATTTTAAGATTTCCCAGTCACTATTCAATGATTGTAGTAGTTAAAAAAATTCTATTTTAAATATAAAATTTTTGATACCCCCCCCCCATTAAGTTTTCTTCTTATCTATTGAGATAAAAAAATTTATTATGTGAATGAAATTTATGCTTCAAAAAAATATGAGATTTAGTAGCTATATAATCTATAAATAAAAATATTTTAAAAAATAAAGAATATGAGATTATATAAACCTCAGGTTTCTTCTTAATGAGGGATCAAAATAAAATATTATAAATATATTCTATTATTTTTTTTATTTTTTTGTATTTTAAAATAAACTAAATATTTTTTTATTGTTTTGTTAAAAATAAGAGTAAAATATTATAAAAATAACATTTATAAATATTACTCACCATTCATAAATATTTTCCTAGTTTTATTCCATTATTTTTATCATATATTTGTTCTAAATTAATATTTCCTCAGTGAATCAACATAATACCATTAATTAAGTTGTATAGATCCTAATATTTAATGATTGAAATGGACTAAATCACTCATATTTTTTTTATTAAGTGTAATAAGTGGAAACACCATTCATAGATCCATTAATTAAGTGTTTGATCTATTAAGAATGAAAATATATTTTATTGTATTGTATAATATATAAGCATGATCAAATACCATTAATGTTAATTATTATTCAAGTCAATCATATAAATAATGATTTAACTAAGGATTAGAATAAAAATATCATTCTACAAGAGAATAAAATATAATTGAGCTATAAGAATATAGATCAAAAATTTTAAAAAAAAATACATTAACTACCCATTATAAAATCTAAATATAGAACATAAAATTATGATATGGAAATATTCATCAACATAACATAAGGATTTATATTTAGTTCATTATTTTTCTATTAAACCAGATTAATTACAACTCTATTTTTTCATTAAGAAGCATAAAATAATAATTGAATTAAAATTAAAATATTGTAAAATAATATAATAAATTAATACTCCTAATATGTACTGTATTTATTTCATTATAAATATCCTCATGTATAGACCAAAAATTTATTAAACAAAATTATTCTAACATTAATTTTAACACCCTAAAATTTTTATTTAAAATATTACTATTCTCAATAAATTTCTTAGCATGCAATACTGAGCATTATTTTAAATGTGATATACAATAAATATATTCATGTTTAATTGGATTATTATAACCAAGGTGTTAATTTGGAAACTTAAGTAATAATAAACAAATTAAGAATAATATGTAAAACAAAATTATGTAATGAAAATTTATTGATTAATGCATAATAAATAAGTACACTGATTTATGAAAAGTCATTTTATGCTTCAAAAATTTATTCTTTTTAAATATTATTTATGTTATATTTTGTGTAGAAATTATATTTAACATATTTTTTTTAATTTCTATTTGAGAAAATGAATATAAAATTTTAAATGATAATTTCAATATAATCATAGCCTGATTTTTTGGGATTTCCATAAATGATGTATTAGAAAGTAGATTGTGAGAAATACCATTATTCATATATTACTTATTAATTCCCATTAAATAGAGTAATTTAAAAGTACTATTATATTTTTTATTTGATATTAAAGTAATATAAGTCTTATTTAAATAGATACAATTTAATTACTTTCAAATCAATCATTATTATACATGATGTTGCTATATGTTTCTTTTTAGGCATCAAATTCATTTTTCTAAAAAAGTTTTTTCTATTTTTTTACACAATTATATTGAAATTTATTTCGACCATATGTTGAATTTGAATATTGGAAAATATAATCCAAATTCTAAATAAGTATGTTCAATTTTGGTAAATAAGTCTACTTTATTTTTTGGTCATTATTTTTAGTAATTATAGTAATTATTTTCATCATGGTGGAGGTAAAATAGGTACAACATGATTATAAAAATTATATTAGGACTAAAAATATCCATACAAATTGTATTTATTTTATTGTATATGGTATTCTAGATCGTATTCCTCTACTTTTCAAAAATTTGGCAACTTCCTTCCACTTTCAATTGATAATGACTATAATACAACTGTATGTACAATATAAAGACAAAATGTCACCCTCTTTGTTTTAATATGTCTATTATTTTTTCGTCGTGATAAAATATATTTTATTTTAAAATGATTATTATATATATGAATTAATTTTTAATAATTTAAATTTATTTTTAATTTCCGGTGATGGAATAATTACATTATGTTCTTATGAAATGTCGACACCAAATCATGTAAAGAATTTGATAAAGCATTAAAAGTAATACAATTTAGATGAATTATTATATTCTATGAGTTTTTAATATAAATATAACATATCATTGATTTATTAAAGGTTTATATTAAAATTTAATTACTATCTAAATGTTATTTAGGTAAAAAAATGTGAATAGTCCAGAAAATTAATTTAATAGTATATTATGTTCAATAATATTTTACAAAATGATTTAAATTTAATAAATAAACATATCATTTACCAATTTATTGATATAATATCAAGAATACCAAAAATTTCAGACCTCTAGTTTTCTTTTCAATTTATAAAAATTTTATTGACTCATATATAGTAAAAAACTTTGATATCAAAATAATCATCATAATCAATAATGCCTGGTTACAAATAAGATATTAGGTTAGAAACGTCAATTATACATGTATAAATTTAATTTAATGAGAGGATTTAAATACATATGAATCCTTTATTTTTAATACAACAATTTTTCCACTTGAATATTAAATTTAATTGATAATATTTTAATACTTTATGTAATTTCACAGGTTCCCCTCCCCTCACATGTAAAAGGGAACCTACGCTCCAATTTTCCTCATACATTTTGATAACTATGATTTGGAAAATACAAACCCAATTCTATCATAAACATGCATACAAACATTATATGGTATTTTGAATCACTAGAATATTAAAACCTAGAAGGAATAAGGTGTAATTCAACAAGGTTATCGATAGAGAATGTATAAGTTCAAGATTACATATTTCAGATTTATTTATTCTTATACCATTTGAAATATTCTATATCCATGATAGAATAACAATAAATGTATTTTAATATAATTAAATTTTATTTAAATTATATTATATCCCTTTTTCATATCCTTTTCATTCCTATCAGAATTGAAAACATCGGTTGTGTGCACCTGTGAATTACCCCCACCTCAAAGTAATTTTTTAAATTTTTTATCACCACCACAAAAGGATGGTTATTATGATGTAATTAATTAATATATAAGATATTAAATACGCAATTATAAGTATATAAATATAATATATCATATATTTTCTTACATTTCTATATATTTAAAAATTTAATGTCATTTATGCATACGTGTTTACTACCACCTCCATAAGGAGATGTGATTTATTTTTCAAGTACACATTTCATTGTTATATATAAAATGAAATTTTACATAGAAAAATTATAATTATATAATTATTAATATTCTTTAGATGATGGAAAATTACCCCTTTTGATTATGGTAAACTTATCGATTTTTTTGGATTACAAATTGAATGTCCTAAAAACATATGACATAAAATTAATTGATCATGTAATCAAATAAAACCTGGTAATAAGTGAAATAAAAGGTATTATGATAATGTAATGAAAATGAAAATCATTCTTAAGAAATAAAAATAACTAATATAACATTATTATTCAGTATTTAAATAATTTATAATGTTATATGGCATTTATGGTAATGATTTCTCATCTCAATTTTTTTCATTAATGTTTCATTGGTTCAAATGTTATCAATTTATAATGTATTTTCTTTTCATGAAGTTTTGAAATATTTTTATAGATCCTTTATATATATTTTCTCCCATATACATGTATTATTTTTTATTTCTTCTATGTAAGATATTTTTTACTCATTAATGGGTTATATAAGAATTTTTATACATATTCTGTCTATATTTACTTGGTTTAAAATATAATATTCACGTTTTTATGAAAAAGGTGTGATTAAAAAAGGTGGGAAAAAATTAATTATTTAACTTTTATGACATGAATATCATTTTTTGGGATCATAAATTTTCATTATTTTAAACTTCTATTACAATATTTTCTGTATATATTTATATAAAACCATTTCAATAATTTTTTGATTATTTTTCATTTTAATGAGTCTTCAAAAGAATGAGATTTTCTCCTTTTTATCAAAATTTTAAATAATTTTTCATATTTCTTCCAACGAGTTTTTCAATGGATTTATAAATAGAAAGTGAAATATTAAAATTGTTTTTTTCATGATATAGTACATTAGAATTACATATAATGATTGGTGAGCACAATAAATCTTATACAGTGGATGAACCCTATATATCTTATATGTAGTGTGATCTCAAAATATCTCTCTTATGTATTGGGTATTGTTCCTTGTCATCAAACGTAAGACGGATATAGTAAACTAGGGAGGTTTCTTATATGGATTTAACTAGGCTCCATTTTTTGGAACAAGAAAATGTGAGTTATGAATATTATTCTCTAAGATTCTTATAATGTTGAACATTTCATGCAATTTTTTATGATATTTTTTTGATCTAGAAATATTTTTCAAATGAGTATATGATTTCTTTTTTAGGATAAATAATGTGAAAAATGTAAACATTTAATGATTTTCATGTTTATTACTAGGCTAATAAGATTGTTTTATTTTTTTTATATCTCTTACTGATCTTTTTTTCTCATCCCATGTTATTTATGTTTTTTCACAATGTGTAAAAAAGAGTATGAGCAATTATTAAGAATAAAAAAGAACAAAGGTAATTCACCTTTAAAAAAGGTAGTGTGTCATGGGTGATACTAGACTGTGAACCTAGGAGTCCTATTTATATTGAACAAATATACATTGAATGTATGTATTCCCTGTGTAATTTAATTTTTTTCTTCATTATCCAAATTTATAAACCATAAATATCATGGGAATTTAATAATGTTCAACCATTGTAATTGTAATTTTATTTATGGGTTAAATAAGATATATATAATGACCTAGCCTTAAAAATACATAATCTAGTTTATTTTGATGACAATTCACTTTCTTACATTCTCAAAGAAATTTTAGGTTTATAGTTTTAATGAATTCTTCTTTGAATATTACATAAAAACCCTATATATTCAAAATTATACACATCTCCATAGTATTAATTGCTCCAACAATATAAATAATTTAAAAATAAACTCATTTATTTTTTCTAAATATTCTCCATAAATGTCATCTTGACTTCTTATATGTTCTTACTCATCATTAAACCCTGAGAAAATCAATTAAAACAAGGATTGAGCAAAAAACGATCATTAAGCGACATAAACTTAAGAAATCCATTAATATATTAAAACAATAAAAACTCATGAAATGTTAAACTTTATCACAATATTCAATAGTAATATAAAATAAATATTGACATGAAAAATTAACACATTTATTTCAATGAAAATATTTAGACCCCATGTAAATAACATAGAATACCTTTTTTAGAAATATAGAGCATTTTAATATAAAAGTATTGTAATCATAGCTCGTGTTAAATATATGTTAGAAATAACTGGAGCTTAGTCAAATTCATAAGAGAAAACTCCTCGGTTAACTCCCCCTTTCATTCCATTGATGATAAGGAACATTACCCATATAATTGGAGTGATATATTAGGATCACATAGTTTTTTAGTTCTATTGGGATCAACCATCATCCTTTATAATTCTAAATTACCACATTATGAATAAAATCATTTATACATCCCCTATGAAATTAAATTGAAAAACGCTTTTACACCCATACAAAAAACATTTCCACATATCAAAATAACCTTTCCTTATAAAATCAATTCCCAAAACTAAAAAACAGAAAAATAATGAAGGATTTCACATTGATGAAAATATATAATCTTATAAAGTAGGAAAAAACTAATAACTTTTTAAAATAGTATAAAAAGTTGGTGACATATTATACATTAAATGTAACACCCCAGGTAAATAAAGAATATGACATTTTTATATTTATCCCTATTTGTGAATAATATATTAATATTACTTTAAAGGGGATGCTATGCTCGATGGCGTACCCAACACGCAACAACGAGTTTCTTGGGAATCTTACGTTGCACTCTAATAATAAAAGAATATTATTTTAAATGGTAGTTAACGCCTAGTCGTTGTAATGGAGGGAATGATCAGAACTAACAACAAAATGATTATATACGTTTGTCAAATATTTTTACTCTTTACAATAAATTTTAGAGGATTAAAAATGCAAATAAATCCAGTTTTTAAGCGTGAACATTCTAATATTCTTTAAAAGGTCGATTAACCACCTTTTGATGGAGAACCCCTATTAAATCCACTTTTTGACAATTTTATAAGATATATTTTTTAAAATAAACATATTATTTATTATTGGGACATTAAAATTTACCTTGGGTTAATTTTTGGTATTTTTCTGACAATGTTCATTTTTCAATGAATTGTGAAACATACTGCATTTTACATCAAAACTGCTTTTTCATATAATTTAATTATATGGTTATGTTATCTTTTTAATTTGTTTTAAAGTTTAATTAGAATATAATTTTACCATTTAATTAAATGATGGTCATTGGGATTAATTTCACTTTGGAATTAGGCATAAACAAGTACCAAACTTTTCATAAATATTGTTTCAAAAAAAACCAGCTATTTGTTTTGACAATGGGAAGTTTTTTTAAATTAATTATTGAAATTTATGTGTTTGGAATTTGGTAAAATGGATTAATTATTTGGAATCAGAAGTTCCAAATTATGTAATTAAGACTCTTTTGTTTTTGGACATTATGAATAGTAACGACGGTAGTTGTCTTTAATTATCTGGATTAATGAGTAATCAGGTAGTTAAAGATAATAAAATAATATCATAATAATAAAAAATGACCACAACATGTGCCCTAAGGATACTGGTTGTGTTATGGCCGACCATGGGATGCCTTGTGCCAAACATGGGGGCCCCATGGAATCACTTTTGTGAGAAAGTGACTTTTTCTCAATTTATTTTTAAAAAATGTTAAATGTAACAATGAATATATCACCTAAGTAAAATATTTTTAATTTTGTCTACATAAATTATCTTTTGGACTATAAATATTAATTGGAAAGATAAAAATATTTCCAACATCATAGTATTTTTTAACAATTTTTAGACATAAATAAATTAAATTATTTATGACATCATGATGATGCAGCGATGACCTCATTATTTAACGATTTAAATAAAATAGAAAGATAATGTAATATATAAGACCTAAACATGTCCAAAACCTAATGGATGAGTGGATTTCGAACCCTTATCACCTTATCCTAGAAATACATCCATGTGGGACCTTAAAATCCGAAACCCTTTTGAAAATAAAGTTACATTTTATACCATTCCAAGAGTGCCCCTCCTCTCCTCTTATAAAAGGCCCCCACCTCTACCTCCTTACCCACACTTCCAAAGCCTTTGGATCATACAACCCCTGCTCATTTTGTCTCTCAACTACCCTCTATAACTCCTTGAAGCCTCACTTTGGGAAGAATTCTTCCCAAGGAAGCCTTTGAGCTCAAACCAAAGGGAGTTACCCGATTTTAAGGTAATGTCTTCACTTGTGTCCTTTTGTTTTATTTTTCTTCTACAACCCCCTAAACTCTTTTTATTCATTTATTTTGTAAAAAAATCCAGTATATTAAATATACTAGGATGTTTTTATGTGAATTATTCTATCTACACTTACACACACCTACATCTAATAGTTAAATAACATATTGTTTCCGTGGATGGCGAATTTCTGCCTCCCGAAACGATGATTGTTCAACAATCTTCTAACACCTTCAAAGGTGGCCATTAGGATGACAATATATTTATATATGATATATAATATGTTTATGTTTTAATTAAGATTCTGTATTTTTAATTTATGGAATATCTTTATGGTTTCCATTATGGGTAAACGTGATATCTTTATTTAAGGAAGTGCGGACTACCGCCCCCTCAAAGTGATTTGATTCGTTAATACCATGTGTGGTACGTATAAAGGATATATTTAATGATATTATATATGATACCATACTGGAATTAAAATACTATTATGTATCATTATGTTTTAATTCCATTAAATATGAAATAGAAATGGAAGTAGCGTTCATGCGTATGTACGGCTTACCGTCTCCATGAACGGTACATTTCATTTCTTATCTCAAAATGTTATGTAATATTATAAGTACATATATATAATGGATATATATGTAATATATTACATAAAAATTATGGATATAATTCTGAAATTATAACATATATATATATATGTATCTCATTTTTTTAAATTCCATTAATATGACAAAAAAATGAAAGTAGCGTTCATGCGTAGGTACGGCCTACCGTCTCCATGAACGGTGATTTTCATTTTTTATCTCCAAATGATATGTAATAGTATAAAATGAATATTTACTTGATATATATGATATTTTAATCATTAATACTATTCTGTAAATTATTTACTTATAACTACATGGGCAATCGTTTTTCAAACAAGTTCATTTTTGACTCATGTACCAAACATCGACAAAAACGTCTGATATGAACTCATATTATTAACCAATTATTATTACATTAAAATATGTGATATGAACTGAATAATAATCATTATAGGAGGTCTTTAATCAATTATAAATTGACCAATGTTTATTAGTCAGGAATATAAAGAAACGAACAAGACAAGTTGGACTTGCGGTAAGGGATCCGACTCCTCTCTTTCTTTTAAAGCACACTCTTTTATGTCATTCCTTTTAAAGCTAGTCTTTCTTGTTATTGGGATATTATTTTATATTAATCTTACTGTAATTTTTATGTTCATATTATGAGAGACCCTATTTTATATCATCAATCCATTTTTGTAAGTTTTATGTGGCGTCATTAGGCTGCCGAGTTTTCGTAAGGGATTTTTCATCTCACTTTTATTCCCGTGAGATTTATGCTACATTTGACACAATTTCCTTGAGTGGTGTATGTACTGCCCATTATTATACACTTTGTGTAGTATAATTTCATTTAGGGTTATTCACATCTTCATTGTATGACCCTTCTTCCATGGCGTGTACGTTTCGAAAGTTACCCAACTCGGTAAGGGGACCTTTCACCCTCCTCTTTTTAAAAGACTTATTTTGTTGGGTCTTTTAATTTACATATTGTTATGTTGGGATATATTCTAATATATCATTATTGATGTAAATTTTATGTCCAAGTGATGAGATACCTTTTTTTATCTCTCATGAACTCTTTTTCTGAATTTTGAAGTGACATCGTTAGGCTGTCGAATTTTTGCAAGGGAACTTCTTAACCCAATTTTGATTCTTTGGGATAAACTTGTACACCATGGATATGTAATTCTATGATTATGTGTGAATGTACTCTGATTTTTATACACTTAATACCCACTTATATTTCGTGTATTCATTTGTCACACATAATTATGTAACTGATTTATCCTTAATCCAAGGATACCGTCTTTGTATGGGACTTCGTCTCAATCTCCTTTCATTGAGGCATATTTTGTTTTATACACAACTTTCTTTTATATGGTGTATAAACCCCTTTTACTTTTATGCTTATTCAAAAGGAATATTTTTTTATACGAAGTGTTTTACTAAACGAAAAAAGGGAATTTTGTTTCTTGTCGTACGTATGCGGCGATAATGACTTCTCCGCCGCCGCGACCATTATTTGAGTTTCGGCTTCCTCTACAAGCCATACCTTATTTTTAAAAAGAAAAATAAATACCATTTTTTAATTTTCTTTTATTTTGGTATTGAAAATGGTTTTCATAATGTTTTTATATCAATGTGTTGTATTGATATCTTGTGATTGAAAGGTGGAAATTTTATGTTTCCTTTATGCATATTTTATGTGATAAGTTTATGTTATGGTTCTTGGGAATTGTTATGAATACGGGTGGCTCCATGATAAACTAAGGGCGGGTGAGCCCGATATAGCTCTCTAATTCTTTGTGTAACGCGAAGGAGTGAAACTTTAAGGTTTCTCCGAAGAGATTTAAGGAATATATTGTGGTGTGTATTCCAAACGTAACCAAGAGGGTTACTCCCTACGTAATAATGTTATGAATGCCTCAAGTTACCTTTTATGTCTTATGATTTCTATGATTTATTCAAGATTTGATGAGTTATGTCAAAGTGCCTATGTTTTATGGGTAAAGTATGATTTCATTCTTATGTATATATGAACTCATGTTTCCTTTCCATATTTTTATAACCCTTACTGAGCTTTTTATGCTCATACCATGTTTTTGAAATGTTTTTCATAGGTCAAGGGAATGGTACATGATGTGATGATAGTGTCAAGGATGTGTCAAGAAAGAATCGATGTTTTATTTTAAATATGTTTCGGTTGATGGGAAGAATGAATACTGTCTTTTATGTAACCACTTTGTTTAAATGTGGAATATAATGCAAGATTCATGATCTAATTCTCTAAAACTCTAAACCTGAAAAGATCCTCAATGTGTAATCTTGTAATAACTCAAGATTAGGTAAGGTTTAAGGCTGGGGCCTTATATTAAAATTAAAAATTATTTTTTTATTTTCTAGAGAAACATAGAAACATTATGCATAAAATATTCAAATAGACTCCATTTTAAAACCATTAAATGAATGTAAAAAAGAAAAATATCCTTCATAATTTTTTTATGTCGATATTCACACATCCATGAAATAATTTTAATATTTAGGATATGGAAGAAGAATATTTTGAAAAATTGATCTCTATAAAATATTCAAATCTTATTTTAATCATAAAGTGTATGTTATCTTGAGTATGACTCGTTATGTATGTTTTTTAGAATTGAATAATAAAATTATTTTAATTATTTAATTTTTAAATAAAGTTATAGTTTTTATTCTTCTATTTATTTTATTTATTATCATGTTATATTCAATTACTTAAGCATTTAATCCCATGTCGGATGTTTTCATAATATCCGACTTATATACCCAAAATGACATGGTTGGTTAACTGTGGTCCAATAGTTCAATAGTACATCATCACTAGAATAACAATCATGAAATAATTATCATTTTATACATCAATTGTACTTTTAAAACTAAACATGATTTATTGTAATGAAAAATGAATTATTTTTCAATCAAGAAGATGATAGGTTGTATGTAGGCATGAGTAACGTTTCTATTTTTCAATGATCATGAAAGAAAGAAATTAATATTTATTTTATATTTTCATAATAATTATTATATCCTAAGTAATATATATATATTTATATAATATTTTATATAATATCCATGTGATTTGAAGGTGTAACAAAAACATACTATTATGTGAAGTTAGTTGTCGACACATACACATGAACAATGATATCCTTATAAAATTTTTAGAAAGGAAAACAAGAACATATATCATCTTTAAATAAAGTTATTTATTTCATGAATATCATATATATATTCATAAATATATTATTATAATCATTTTTAATCATTGGTGTTGGAATACCAATTGTACAGGTTCTGAGGAGATAATCCACCGTACACACAAATGACAATATTGTCTCCCATTTGATGGAACAGAATATAGGTAAAAGTTATTAAAATAACATAAAAAATATAATAATATGGAACATTCTTGTATTATTATTTTATAAATTTTATAAATTATTTTATGTAATTGGAAGAAGATATAAAATGAAAAACATTGGTGAAGAACAATACCACTTCTTAGGACAACTTCATTATTTTTACAAATAAAGAATTACTATGATGACTTTATAATTTAACTAGGGACTATTGGATTTGGTTATGGATGGAATTAATATATTTGGGTTGGTTTTTGATCATCTAAAAGTCTTTTGAAGTGTGGATATGAGAGGACAAGGGGTGTTTTTAATAAGTGGGGGGACACACACTTGGATTGTTCTTTTAAAGTATACTAATGACATACTCAATAATAATGGATCAGAAATAGAGAAATTATAAATATTAGATGATATTTTTTGAGATAATTCTATTAAATAGAATTTAGACAAGTTTTTATGTCATTTTAACCATAATATCGTTAGTTTAACCCATATCAATCATGTTTTAGCTTTAATCAGGGGAACATAATATTATTATTTTTTCTATTAATTATCACCGAAAATTAATTTTAACTTATTAAATAACAATAAATTTTATAAATAAAAAAAATTAATAAATTTTATGAAATTTAATTCATAGTATTAGAATAATTTAATTTAAAAATAAACCAGCAAAACACGATGAAAATAAGTTTTTCATAGAAATGTATTTTAAGTATAGAAATATTTTTAGGTAAAAATCATGTATATTATTTATTTAAAAACCCTAATTTTTTAATTTATAATATAAATGAATTAATTTTTAATTAATAATAATTTCAAAAAATTGAACTTTTTTAATTATTAAAATGAAAATACTTTTTTTATAAAAATCACCATTTTGCACTTTTCAATTAAAACACAATATTTGAAAAAAATAAAATAAAATCATATATTAATTTTAAAATGATTAATTAAAAATTTATCTAAATTATGTAAAATTAAAAATCGAAAATTTTTAAATCATGATTTTAAGAAAACCATGTAATTCATGAATCCTCGATTTGGATATCAATATACATTTTCTAATTAACTAAAAAATTTCCTAATATTCGTATAATGCAAAAATGTAAAAAGTCTATTATAAGATTTTTTATGAGACAATAAAGTGGGTTAATTAAACTTTATTTTGAAACATGGAAATAAAAATACAAATTTTTTATTGAATAACACATACTATTTTTCCATGTAGTATAACATTACTGGGAAGTAAAAATATATACATATAGGAAAAAAATTATTGTCTAAATAACAATAGAGATTTATAGAAAAAATTGAAAATAAGAATGATAATTCTCAAGAAAAAGTTAATGAACACAAAATCCTAAAACAAATATATGTGAAGTATTCTATAGATTCATTGTAAATAATGTTAATATGATAACATTAACTTTTCACGATCCTTTTCCTATAGTTGACATATTCCTCTACTATCTAGGGTAAGAACATAATGAAATATAAATACATGATTAATATAATTTCATCCATTAATAAATTCCCAACACAGTCTCATGTTTTCTTCCAAATGATGACCATTAAAGATGAGTTTTTCATTCCTAAATTACTAATATAAACTTCTAATGGAAAACATATTCCATAGAATAATAAAAATTTATTCCTCTTATCTATCGACATTAACACAAACTAAAACGGTTAGAAAAACGTATGAAAATTCTGAAAAGAATAAACCATAATGTGATTAAATTAAAAAAATTAATATCCAAAGTCCAAAAAACACCAAAACATTATCTTAGATCAATAAGTAAATAATTATCATTTAAATTCATTAAAATATTCATGAATAAGTTTCTAAACCCAAAAATTAAAAAGATTTTTTCACATATTCTTTAGATATTAATTTTAAATTTATCTCCAACATACATAAATCACTAATAAAGTCTTACACCAAAACATTTATATTCCAAATTCATATAGCTTCCAAAATAGGATAATTATTTCCATTATAATCCTGAAAAACCCATTAATACACATAATAATAAAATATGTTTCCAAAAGATAATTCAACATTTATTCATAAAATAAAATACCATGTTATCAAATAAAATTATTTTTATATTAATTTATAGTGTTCCCAGAAAATTAATATTTTTCAGAAATAATATTAATCAACTAATAACCATGTCCATTTTTAATATATTAGCCTTCTATGATAAAACCAATATTCCCAAATTATAAAATCCAATAATTTTCTCAACATAATAGATCATAAGAAACATAAAGATTATCAATACCTTTATACTTATGACTAAAAAATATAAAGACACTCTTCCTCAAATAAGTGATTTTAAATTTAAATCTTTAGAGTTATATATACCTCAAAAATCCTTCAGAAGTCAATAAATGTATCTAAAAGTATCTTTATCCACCTAAAAACTAAAAATAGAGTTTTTTCAATAATAATACTCTCAAATTCAAATTAATATTAGTCTATCAAATCTCCCTATTGAAATACCTCATTATTTCCTTTTAAGATATGGAACACTACTCACCACAATAGAGATGTATATTTGTCTCATCCATTGTATAAGTTGTATCAGGGTCCACCAGTGTACAATATATACCGGTTTCACCCATCATATATGATTTATCAAGATCCACCAACATATATATATTGACCAGGTGCCATATCCAGAGTGAATAAATTTATTCATACACATTTTCATCATAAATTCCTTGAAAAAACTCTTTTGAAACCATATGAAAAACATTTTTTAGATATTAAAATACCATATACATTTAAAATTATTATCAAAACTAAAATACCCAAAGCAAATGGAGGGAGGATTTTTCATTTAAGAAAACATGGAATATTTTAAATTAATAAAAACATAAAATTATAGTTATTATTGTGTTAAAATGTTTTATGTTATATACATTAAATTAGAAAAGTAATTTTTCCTTTTGTAAATAAATTCCAAACATTCCATATAAAATATGTAAAAAAAATTCATTTTCCAATCCATTTAATGAAATTTAATAATGATCTAAAATTTCCTTTATAATTCATTTATTACCATATACATACATACATAAAAATATTAAATAATATGTACATATAAGAAATTTCTATGAAAATTTGATATTTTGAAACATTTAAAAGATGTTTTTATGGTAAATTTTCCCTTTCCATGACATAGAATCATCATATACATTATTTATCTTCATGAATAATAAAATTAGGGTATCTATTTACTTTCTTAATAAAAATTCAACTTTATTATTTCTATATTTTCTATGATATTATCAATTACTTAATCCTTTATGTATATGTCAGATGTTTTGAGTATATTTGACTCATATGTCGAAAAATAAATTTTGTAGGATGAATATGGTCAAAGAGATATTAATTATGTAATATTTGTAATAAAAATAATAAAATAATAATATTTACTATAAAATAAATTATACATTTAAATCAAAACCTGAAAAGTTTTATAGAAATGTATTGTGTTGCAATCATGGATTTGGTAGGTCATATGTATACTTGAGTGACATTTAAAATTTTCAATTACCATCATGGAAAGAATGTAAGTATTATTTTATCATTAAATAATGATTATTATATTTTAAAAATCATTTTATATATTTAAATAAATTAATAAATATATATATATATATATATATCATCTATGTGATGTGGTGATGAAAAATGAATCATGTCACATTCTGGGGGTTGTAGTGTACACATACGCTTGAATGATGTTTTCATTTATCAAGGGATCAATATATAAGAAAAAAGATGATATATTGTCTTTCTAAAATATTATTTATTTCATTAATATATATATACATTTAATACATAAATATAATTAGTTTTGATATGAAGTGATGGAAAATGTATTACATCAGTTTGTGAGATAATAATACATTATACACACAAACAACTGTTTTGATTCCCATTTGATGGAAGTGTAAAGGAACATAGGTTATGGAATTAAAATAAAAAATATATAATTATATTTAATATATTGGTATTATTATTTCATTATTTTTTATGAATATTTTAAATGAGGATTAATCGGAAATAAAGTCAAAATGACTTGTAAAGAACTGTACCTCTTCTTTGAGAAACCTCTATAAATTTATACATGAATTCTTCTTAGGATGGTTTCATGGTGAAAAAAGGGAATCAGTGTTGCAGGTATGTATGTTAGGAATATATTTTTGTCAGTATTCTATGAACTAAATTCCTCATAGACAGTAAAGTGTATAAAATATTGGGTCTCCTTTTATTAATCGGGATGAGGACACACATGGAATTTTTAAAATTATTATAATGTATTAATTTATTAATCAAGTAAAATGGATTTTAATTGGACCATTAACTAATATTAGATCATATAAGACCTCAATATTCTTATAAAATATAATTCAGCCACGTTTTATGGTTATTTTAACCCATACCAATTTAGTTTCACACCCAGTAAACCTATTTTATCCTTAACCGCAGAAACATATTTTTAATAATATTGATATTCATTATGAAAAATATTATATTTAAATCATTAAATAATATTAATTAGGAATATTCTAAATATTTTATATATTTTACAAAATTAAATTTTTATAATTGGTGGAATTTAATTTAAAAATAAACTCACAAAAGGTGATGTAAAACGGGTTTTAAAAAAATTCCTTTTTAGGAATACAAGTTTTCTACAAACAATTCATGCATAATTTCAATTTTATAAAAAAATATATTATTCATAATATAAATATAATAATTTTTTTAATTTAATTTTAATAAAATATTATTTTTTTAAATTCTTAACAAAAAAATTAAAGTTTCCATAAAAAATAATATTTTTCATTATTCAGTAAAAAATCAAATTATTATGAAAAATATAAAAAATAAATCTAAGATAATTTTAACATGATGAATTTAAATATTAATTTCATTTTTTAAAATTAATCTATTCTAATTTTGAAATATATCTATTAAATAAAATACCATATTGCATGAAATCCAAAATTAGTTAGAAATAATGCTTTTTTTCTTTTGACTGAAAAATTAAATAATATTATTATAATGAATATAACTCATTAATATATAAATAAAGAATATTAAATATACATGATAATTATTTATCTTTAAATTTTCAAATTTAATATAGTATTGGTTCTAATATTTTTAATTTTTTAAACGGTTTTGAAACTTATGTGGTTATGGTGTTATTTGAGCATGAAATAAAAGTGCTCTCTAACTGTAAAGATTAATATGTTGTGGAGAATTATGTTTATTTTTGTGAAATAAAATGTTTTTAAATAGAATATGGTATTATTAAGGATTCATTTGTGTGTATCTACCTCATAAGATATTTTATTAAGACATTATTTGATATACTCACCCTAACATTTTTTATTTTAATTAAGGGATTGTAGTTTCCAGAACAGAATTTTAAATGGATGTGGAAGATAATGTCGTAATATACTAAATGGGAAATGAAGAAATAAGATTTAATGTGATTTTTGGTTTTTCAAAATAAGTAACACAAGATATTTTTACAAATCTATAACTTAGTGCATTTTTTAAAGCATCAAATAAGAGAAAAATTGATTTTTATGTACATTCAGGTGATAAAGATCACAAAGGTAAAAAAAAATTAACATCCTATGTGTAATTATTTTTGGATGAAACACTTTGTGAAATGTCTCTAGGTAACATTAATATGTTTAATATGTTGTAAACTACGGTATATATAAATAAAATATCCCAATAGAATGAAAAGTCGGGTTAACATCATAAAGGGGAATTACATTCTTCATAAGGGAATTGTTAAATGTTTTAAATTTATGGATTATAGTAATTTTACAAATCAATATTTGAAGATGAAATCTTGTATACAATACAAATATCATTATATGAACAAAATATTATCAAGTTTATATACTAATGATGAAGAAAATTTAAATGAAATATAATAGATATGTCATATATTTTAGTTTATGATTTGATATTGATGAATCTAAGGACATGATTCATAATTACAGTTGTTAAAAGAAATTATGAAGGTATAACATGTAAAATAACATATAAAGAATTACTAAGAACATTTTTTGATTTAACATGTAAGTATACTGGTTATCTAGAGTTATAATATAGTGGTATTTTATTTAATAGATGATAATTTTAACGATTATTATATGCTGATATTAATTATTACATTTAGGGGGTTTTATGTGGTGGTAGTATATTGGGATGAATTTATTGAAATTTTATAAAATTTTATGGCATATTTCACCCTTATGTTTAACTTGTCTGGTAGAGAAAATATTCTTTTTTGAGGAATTCTTTTATATATTTTTAATATAAGATGAATGGTATTGATAATGTTTCTATTAAAGATGACCTTTTATATTGACTAAATTATATTTATTTTGGATAAATAGTATATTACATATTTGGATCATATTATTTACCATATATCAAACCATGGGATAAAATTTTCATTTGATTACTAAGTGATTAATGTTATTTTTTAATAGGTTCATTATATTGTGAAAAATATATGATTAAGGTAAATGGATTTTTTTTACTAATATGGGAGTTTATTTAAAGTAAAAATGTTGAATTATATTTTGGAAGTATTTATGATTTTATTAATTACTTATGGGGATTAATTTTATTTATATAAAATATAAAAATATTTTCCAAATTATATGATCAGGGAATATAAATTTTTCATATATTACATTATGAGTTATATTTATTTTTTTAGATACTTCCCATGATGATCATTGAAGAATACATAATCAAATAATTCTAATGGTTTATTTTCAATATTGGTCAATCATTTTTTATGAGTTTTAATGTTAAATATTTATCGAATGATTTAAATTGAACAATGGGTGTAAATGTCGTGGAATTTGATATTAATGTAACATTTCTTAATATGGATGTTCATGCATATTTTATATTATCACATGCCTACATTTTTGTTTTTGATTAATGTTTAAGGATAGGTTGAATAATCTATTATGCATATATATATATATATATATTGATCCATGAAACGCTAATTCGAGTTTTTAGGGTTGAAAAAATCAACATAAATATTCATTTATTGGATTAATAGATAATATATAAGAATAAATTTATTAAATCACAACCAAAGTATGAAATTGTTCTTTTGGAATGTAAAAAATAAATCAACTTCTTTAAATAGTTTTATTGTTAAATATTGGTTAGTCATATATTGGAGTGTTTTAATGTTATATATTTATTAAATGATTTAAATTGAACATTGGGTGTTATTTTTGTGTAATTGAACATTAATGTAATATTTTATCAAATAATTATAAGTCCCCACCCTTAAAACATTACTTAATCTGGAGTTAAATCAATAATTCACATTGATGATCTTTTCAGGTTTTGAGTTTTAATGAATTGGGAAAAGACTGTTACATTACATCTCAAATATTAAAAATTAGACACTTCTACTCAAACTAATTTTTTCACAACAATAATACACTTTAAATAAAACAAGAATTAATTTCTTGATATAAATATTCTTGAATTATTACATTCTCTTACCATTCATTATACCCAGTGAAAAACATTTCAAAAACCTAGGATGAGAACAAAAATAATAGTAGGGGTAATAAAATATTGAAATAAAACATTATTCCATCAATACATACAAATCAATGAAATAATACCAATCACTCATATAATATAAGTTATTTAACATACCTCATGAAATCATAATATTTATGAATAACAGATAAAAATAATAAATCATATAGGTAACATGTAGCATCTATAACATTCTTAAAAATTAGACACTTCTACTCAAACTAATTCTTTCACAACAATAATACACTTTAAATAAAACAAGAATTAATTTCTTGATATAAATATTCTTGAATTATTCCATTCTCTTACCATTCATTATACCAAGTGAAAAACATTTCAAAAACCTAGGATGAGAACAAAAATAATAGTAAGGGTTATAAAATATTGAAATAAAACATTATTCCATCAATACATACAAATCAATGAAATAATACCAATCACTCATATAATATAAGTTATTTAACATACCTCATGAAATCATAATATTTATGAATAACACATAAAACGCATAAATCATATAGGTAACATGTAGCATCTATAACATTCTTATATTGTTGATTTCATAGCTACGTAGGGAGTTACAGTTTCGTAGTTCCTTGAAACGTTTGTTTTGGTTTTAAGAATCACTGATTCTAGGCGGTTTCCATTGGATTTATTTATGGAACCAGAAACTTCCATTTGTTCTTTATCAAAGGGGACCTTCTTTCCAAATGTAGGATTTTTTTATGTTTGAAATTCATAATACTTAAGAACATGCATTGCTCGAGAGGATGGGAGGATAGACTCATCACACCCTTTTTGGAGGAATTATTGTCTACTCCGGGACTTTCATTGTAAATTTAAGATATTTTCATAAATCCTTATTAATTCACTATGTATATCATAAGTATCTAGTGGAATTTTCAATCACCAATTTAGCACATGTAATGTTTAAAATCATTTTTATGTACTCTAGGTTCTTCATTAATTGAGATATCCATATGAATTAGAGGTCCTCTATCAATGGTATCCTCTTATATAATACTTATAGATTCTTTTACTATTAATTATGATGATCTTGGTTTTTTAGCCACTTAGTGAGGCACCCTGGAATTTATTTTCATCTAGGGAGACAAAGGTTTGGCTAAATCTTGGGATCATTACCATAAAATGGGCTACCTACGTATACTTGTAAAATGAATCAATACCATCGTAGTTCGGTGCCACTGAATGTGAAATATCAATACTTTTAAGGTCATGTGGTAAGGAACTAACTATATAGTTTAATTGCATGTGGTATGGACATATAATAGGAAGGTTCTTAGTCAAAACATTGTATGGGACTTATGTTGAAGCAGTCTAAGGAACATGGAAAGGATATGGGTTTCAAAATACGATCAGACACTTTTGGAATATAGCCTAAGGAGAACATTGTTTATTTAAGGTATTTGTATTGAAACTTAATGAGGCTTCCTACATGTCCCATATATATGGGAATCAAAGCCCACGTAGATCGATTAGTCTCATTGGAGAGTATAGTCCTTTAAGAGAAATGAGTTTGGGTTTACGTCTTGAAAAATATACCTTAATGATTTTGGGGGTTTAATTTGGGGAATATTCATAAGGAGGATTCCCAGGATAAGGGAATTAAGGATGGATTCTTGAAGAGGTTATCCAGTGAGCTCGGGCCCTAATATGGATTCTTATGTATGCAAGTTTGAATAGGAATCAATTTTATCATAGTTCCTTCAATCATCAGTGTTTGTGAAAATGTTGTAATCATCACGAATCTCTATGTTCAATTGAGTCATTCTCAGTGTGAGAAACAATAGGATTTGGATGATTGAACAAAGGAACTTTCAAATTCTCCCTCTTCCACTGATGGAAGAGGGCACACATATGGCGGCGAGAGTGGATGAGGGCGAGGTGACAATGGAAGAGGGCGAGGTGGATAGCCTTCCCTTTGATCAATTTACATTGGAAATGGTTCCAATGTAAGGAGAAAGGGAGGAAGGTTAGGGGATTACACCATTATGGATTCCCATTGTTACAAACCCTGACAATAGAGGGAAAGGGTAACAAAAGTCCTTGTGCCCATCTCCCCTCTAGCCTTTGTATCCAAAGTAGAAAGGAGGAGAAATGATTCTACCTCCTGCAAGAAAATATATGGGCTTATTCTAGGATGGTTTCCTCAAATTGATCCTGAAGGGGAGGGGACTTCTCCTTTGCTTAAATGTGATATAACATGTGAACAATACCTTCCCTACTAGAGACCTGAGGTTCCTAGTCTTAGAGACAAGAAGGGGAGGACAGAACCCAAACCCTTGTTCTCAGAACTAGGAACTTCCCAACACTAATCCGGGGAGAAAGGTCCTTGTGACTGTTGATATACAAACCCACATACACTCCTTGAATCCTTACCCCATTGTGAAAAAAATTTGGGAAACCACTAAATGTGGAAATACAAACCCAAATAAGAGACTTTATGATGTACCATTCCATAAGTATTAATAAGTCAAGATGTTTTAGTGAAGGTCGCAACAGAACTCATTTCAAACAAGGTATCCAATGAAGAAGAATCCTTTCCATTAATGGATTTGAAGAGGGCTTGATGGATTTTAGGCAGAATAGAGTGAGTGAATCAAAGAGGGGTGCTAACACCTCTATTCTAATACTTTGGAGAAACCTTGATCAAGCATCCAAGAGTATTTACAGGTGGTCCTAGAAGTGGATCACTCAAGTTCGTATGGAAGGATTAGGCGGTGCCCATGTATTTCTGATTTAAGGATGTTGGGTGATTTAGGCGCACAAGTGTTATGGCTTTCAAACACTAAAATGACATAAGTACAATGATCCTCTCTTAAATCCACTACTTGAGGAGTTGAAGAACTACTTAGAGTGTTTCAGAAGATTGAGGTGAAGTACAAAGGCTATCAGAGCAGCAATAGAGCTTTAGGGAAATTCGTCCATACCAATGAGGGGCCTAAGGGTTTATTTATAGGAAAAAATAGGACCCTGGATGAAAAGAGATTGGGTGCCCATGTGTCTGGCACACCAAATTGGGGAGAACAAGTTACTTGTTCACTGACGGTGTTTTGGCTAGACTTGTATGACACTTTGAGGACTTAGCCAAAATAGTGACTTCATTCAGCTCCAGTATGGTGGTACGTAGGTATTTGCATGTATGAACCTTATGTGCCACTTTAGGGACTTAGCCCAATATACAGATCCATACCAACAAGTCTGTTCTCCACACCCCTCTTTGGGATTAGTACCAGGCTACGGTCCCGGCCATTTTGGTCAATGCCTTTGCTACCATCACTCACCCCGATAAAAAATACGGAATCGCACTGCGAACCTTTTGATCCCGGTTGAGGTAATTTTCAGTCATGGAACATGGAAATACATCTTCCATTGCATTGATGTCCATGAAACACATTTCATGTGGTCTACAAAACCCCCCCCCCCCAGAATTTCATTCGTTCTAAATGAGAAGAATCTTGTTCTAAGGTAAAATTAAGCCACTTTGACGCATTCCAACATCATTTGGTTATATTTGGAGATATTTCACTTTTGGAAGGATACTATATTGTTTTTTCCTGAGCCATGGGGCGTAGCTAAAATAGTTTGATTTTTTCTAGGTTTTAATTGAAAACCCCACAAACATTATATCTTTTGACTTTCTATTGCGCAATATTACCTAAACCATACAAAATGTATGTTTAGTGAGCTAAGACTTGACTTTTGTTTAGATTGCCCTTGATGGCTTCTCAATCTGGTGAGTACCACATATCTTGGCAGTTTAGAGTCATGAATGTTAGACTATAAATGGAATAATATTTAGGGATGAATAGTTTTGACCATGAATTTTTGAAATTAGATTCGAAACAAGACTTAACATCTTAGAGTTGCTTTAATATTCGTCAAACATTTCCAAGGACAATATCATGCCATGATTTTTATGGTCACAAAATTTAAAACATAAATCAACAGATATGGAGTATCTTTAATGAATGATATTTCCATTATTTGATGAACCTATTACGGGGGCTGTGTGTACAGGGCCAACTAGGGCATATGCTGCATAGCTAAATAGTGGCATCTTTTGGCTGACAGTCCTATTATGCCAGCAACATATTTAAGGCCACCAAAGAGCATGTACAACATATTCAAGCAAAATAGATCTTTAGGAATATTAAATTTTGCTACTTATAGAGAGGGAAAATAAGATTTTGGTGACTCCAGACCACAGGGGGTGGTTTTTCCAAGGAATGGAATCTTAAAAATGAAAGGGAAATTTTATTCCGAAAAAATAAATGAATAGGAAAACCATTTATATATAAAAATTTTGTATGAGGAAGGGTTAAAATTTATCATAAAGGGGAATTTCTGATATCATATTGTGCAATTTTAAGTCATCCAGAGAGGACATTGGTAGTGTGGAGTTTTAAATCATGCAGTGAGGACATTGGTACCGTGTCGTTTTAAGTCATGCAGTGAAGATATTGTGTGGATTTAATTTAAGTTATTGAGCTCTGAACAAAGGTATGAGACTCTCCCAATTTCTTGATAATTCTTATAGAAATATACTACCATATCCCGGTAGTGAAGGGAAAATGGTAATCTGTGATTTGGGAATTTCTTAACCTAAAGAATAATATAGAAAAAGGGATAAAGGCATTAGAGGAAGTCTTTTCTAAGAAAAAAGTTACCATTATATGACAAACCCATTTTGGGAGTTGTATTAAGTATATCCAATTAGTGAATATGCTAGATAACCCAATAATGGAATCTTTTTACTGACAGACATATGATGTAGGTAACTTATGCAAGGCCACCTAAGGGTATGTGCTATATAGTTAGGGAAAAGAGGTCTAAAAATATGATATTCTCTACTAAAATATGAAAAATATTTATAGATATTTAGATTTTCCAAAGCGCAGAGTTTGGTTTATGGAGATTTGTACCTGAATATGGAAAGGGTATTTTAAACCAAGATTTCCAAAGAATCAGAGGAATATGAATTCTACAAAAGTTTGACCTAAAGGTATGAGGTATGGTTATAGTAGGTTTAGGTCATACAACTAATACCAGAAACGGAAATAGTATATGATATGTGCCATGTGATTCCAAGGATATTTATATTTCATTGAACACATGGTGAGGGAAATGTGTAAACCATGGTCTAGAGACATTCAGATTGAGAGAAAGTAAATGGTACAGTATACCTGAATGATGGTTTTAAAATACTGATTTGTGTATATTGTCATCAATTTTTGAAGGGAAAAAGATACTATAAAAAAGAATGAAGTTTCCATTATTTGAAAAACCCGTTATGGGGAATTTATTATACAGGTCCATCTAGGGAATATGGTGCATTGGAAAATAATTGAATATTTTGGCTAACATGCCTGTTATGTAGGCATCTTATGCAGGGCCACCTAAGGGAACATACTACATAGTCAAGAAAAAGTGTTCTTAAATATTAGAAACTCTATCACCAGAAACTATAAGAAAGATTATGAGGATCTATAAATATTCCATATTAAGAGTGTGAAATATGGATGGTGGTTTTTCTCAATACATTTGTAAAATATTTGAATCAATATTGGCTATGAGTTTTACGTCCTTTGCATAGATCTAACTAATATGTAAAATGAAGACATTCTTTGTATCCTCTGAATTAATATTGTGATGTGCATTCTTAAGTGATGTAGTGAGGAAATTATACTATGCAGTTTAATGTCATGCAATGAGGTCATTGATAACCCCATAAAAAATTTAAACACCATATTTATATTTAGAAACTTTTTACTAAATTCTTAATCCCATGAAAGCTATGCTCGGGGTGAGAGAAAATGAGTAGTAAGGGTTACTTTTACAATGAAAAGGTGACACAAGTGAAGAATAGGGGTGTTATATTTCATGAAGTTTAATTTCATGAGGTAAGGATGAAGATGAACCAATAAGAAAAGAAATACATATTGTAACTGGAGTAATGGATAAAACCTAAATGTCACTCTGTGTCTCGCTAGGTAAAGAGTCTAGTCATACATAGTTCTCAAAACATTTCCTATGCATGTTTTATTCTTATACAAGGAATAAAGTTTTTTTTATCATGTTTGGGACCAATATTGGAGATCTAGGCATCCATATATATCTCAAATAGATGAGAATCTATCTGTATGTAGTTATTTAAACAACAATTCTTCATGCCAATCGAATTTGACATGAAAAATGGGGGCTGTGACACATTCTGAGAGAACTATTAATCTTAAGACATAAAATGGTATAAGGACCAAATTATATATCTTAAATAAATACTCTATATAGATCTGATTCATATACAAGAGGATAAAAGAAAATAATAAGATTTTGTGATTGGGGGTGGGCCAAAATTGGATATTTAGGAGTCTCTATGCATCTCATTGAAAATGAGAATCAATCCATACATAGTTCTTGAAATAAGGTCCCTATGTAGATATAACTCAGGCATAAGGATGAGAGGGACTCATGTTCCACTAAATAGTAGTGATGATGTCAATGATGTTTTCTTCGGGAAGCTTCTAATGTCAGGTAGATAAAATGTTAGTCGTACAATTTAATATCATGCAACGTGAATAAATGATATCATGCATTTTAACGTCATGAAACATGGATGAAGGTGCTATGAATTTTAATATTATACCACATGGACGCTTATTGTTTTTATGTAGTTTAATGTCTTGCAACTAGGACATGGGGGTTGTGCAGTTTTTAGTCTTGCTGTATAGACATTGTACGGTGCAATTTAATGTCTCATAATGAGGACGTTGTACTGTGGAGTTTAATGACTTGTAGTGATGATGTTGTATTATGCAACATAAAATCTTGGAGTGAGGATGATGTACATTGTAGTTTAAAATCATGCAATGAGGATGAAGTATTCGACTACACAAAGTATTTATTTAGGAATCTAGCATTGGTTGGAGTTGTAATAATCACTATATCCATTGAGATTAAAGAATAAATTCATTTGAATAGACCTTATGTATGGAATAAGTTCCTTCCCACTTTGGCACAAGCTTTGGATGTTTCGTTCCTAGTATCATTGGAGTCATTAGGACCAATACCATTTCTCTATGAATAAATTAATGGAGGAAAAATTTCTTGTTAACGGCTCATGTTATTCTTTTCTGATAGACTTCTAAACGGTGTAAAGTATGCAATCTTTTATCATCTAATTTTTCCAACTCATTGAATCATTTTTGAGATCTCACAATCCGTAGAAAATTGATCATATATTGCAACTTGGAGTGAAGGTAATTTTATTTTAATTAGAAAAATGACTTATGTTCCATATACAAATGAACAAAGATTTTCTTGGGTAGCAGTTTGGGCAGTGGTCTAATAATCCCAATAAGAATTCACAATATTATCTGGCTATGATTTGTTCTCTTTATCCACCATCTTCTAGAGTATATTTGAGAGGGTCTTTTTGAAGGCCTCTATCTTTCCATTGGCCACTGCATGATAGCGAGATGAATGGTTGGATTTTTTTATTATGTTCCCTATATAACTTTTTTACCTTAGCAGAGAAAACATTGGTGCCTTTTTCTATCAAAAGCGTATGAGGGATACCAAATCTGGTGATGATATTAGTTTTTAAAAAACTAACAATGCTTTTGGCTTCAAAATCTTTGTGTGGTATTTCCTTAGCCCATTTTGAGAAGAAGTAAGTAGTAGTAAGGATATACTTGACCTGCTTAGCCATGGTTGGAGGATAAGACCCTACTACATCTATTCCCCATGTGGTAAATAGAAAGTAGTATTTAACTGTTTGTTACATCTATGAGGTTTGATGAATGATGCTAGAATTTACTTGGCATAGATGCAATTTTTTAGTGAAATATGTACAATCATGCATCATTAAAGGCCAAAATTATCAAAGACCTCAGATCTAATCAGAGAGTATGTTCCCAGACTGGTGGGAACCACAAGACACTGAATGTATATAATTCATGACATCTACAGTCCCTTCTCCATCAATACATCTGAAGAGGATTCCATCAAATCCTCACTTGGTCATTTTTGTGATCGCGGTACATAAGACAATGTTAGCTTTGAGGGTAGTTCAGCCATTAAACCTCTGACATAATCACACAATGGAATTAAATATTTCTATATGATCGAATATTCCATATTAATTTCGATTGATTACCAATTCTGAATCACCTTTCACTTTTAATTGGACTATTTTCACCTGAAGGGACAATTCCAAACCTGCGATGAGAGATTGGTATTCTGCCTCATTGTTGGTATAACCTTCTGACTATAGGAAGTAAAAAGGCAACAATGCCTTTTCTGGGAAAATATGGAAAATTCCTATCCCAACAGTGTTGAGTATAGGGTTTTCCATTCTCTTTCCTATTGGACTTCTGGAAGAACCATCAAAGTACATTTTCTATGATTGGGAATTATCCTGAATAGAGAAGAAATATTCATCAGGGAGTTGAGAATTTAATGATATATCTTCTGCAGATGGATTCTCTTTAAGGAAGTCAGCTAGAGTTTGGCCTCTATTGCTTTATGAGGAACAATCTGGATATAAAACTGTTTCAAAATAGCTTCCCATCGTTCTAGATGATCAATAATCATAGGACGAGTAAGGATAAATTTGATTGGGTTATTGAGAGATACCAACTGGACCACATGATGATGCATGTAGTTCCTCAATTTCTGAACTGCGTGGATTAATTCCAGGCGGCATTTTTTAATACTTAAATATCATGTTTCTACATCAATCATAGTTATAATAAGATAGAAAATGATTTTTTTTCATTTCCAGAATCATTCTTTTGGGTGAGTAAGGAACCTAGTGATCACTGTAAAGATCTCACAGAGAGCGTAAGTGGTCTTCCTTCAATAGGTGGCATTAATTCTGGTGGACTCAAGAGATATTTCTAGAGGGTATCAAATTATTCTTGGTAGTCTTCAGTCCAATGATAAGTGACTCCCTTCTTCATTAATCTAGATATGTGTAAATAGTTTCCTACCAAATTCGTGATAAAGCACCGAATATAGTCCATGTGTCCTTGGATTCTTCTTAATTATTTCAAATTCTGAGTAGGTTACATACCAAGGATTTATTTTGTTTTCTCAGGATCAACTTCAATTCCATGATTTCATTTGAATATGATAATAAAATTTATTAAGGTTACCCCAAAATAACATTTTAAGTGGTTCGTCGTTAAACTATGTTGCCGAAGATTATAGAATATAGTCTCCAAATCAGCCAAGTGATTGGAATGTTTTCTAGATTTTACCACCAAATCATTCACATAACATTCAACAAATTTACATAAGAAGGGTTTGAAGATATGTTGCATGTCATGTTGGTATGTTGCACCTGAATTCTTTAAGACAAAGGGCATTACCCGATAGCAAAACACACCTTGAGGATCTCTAAAGGCTATAGATTCTACATCCACTAGGGCCATATAGATTTGATTATACCTAGAGTATCCATCCATGAAGAAAAGATCTTCATATCCAATGGTTGCATCAAATAAAATATCTGTAATCAGAACGGGAAAATCATCTATAGGACAAATCTTTTTAAGATATATAAAATCAATGAAAACTATAAATTTCCCATTATTCTTTTTCATTGGTACAATGTTGGTCGGCCATTTGGGATATTGAACTTCCCTGACAAAGTTAGCCTTTATAATCTTATCAACGTTAGCTTCAATTTTAAGAAATGAGTTGGGTATGTTCTTTTTGCTGGTTTCTTGAATCCATGATGTTATACTGGAAAATACAAATTATGGGTGGATACATCAGGATTGGGACCTATCATTTCCTTATAATTACAAGAAAATATATCTTGATGTGACTTTAGAAATTAAGTATACACCTCTTTCTCTTTAGAAGTCATGTCCACACTAATTAAAGTGGGGATTGGATCTTATTATGTACCCATATTTATTTATCTAAGCTCATCCACATTGGTAGACACACCTTCATCAAATACTAAAGGGGTATCCCTGAGATCTTCCTCTTCTTCTTCATTATGTGTTACCTCTTATGTTTCCACATTCATAGTAGATGACGAAGCCAAACTTCCAGATTTAGGGGAGGAGTTAGTATTTGAACATCCTGAAGAATAAGACAACATATATGTCCTTACTAAAGATTAAGGGTCTTCCTGGGGTAATAAAAAGGATATGATGTATTTCGAATCAACATCTTTTTATTCCTCTATCATTGCATCAATTTATTCTACTCTGATTGATGATGTAGAGTCTTGTTGTAGTTCAAAAGATGATATGAAAACACCTTGATTTTGGATTCCATCACTACTCGGTGAATCACTAATCTATCCATTACTGTCAGGCTCAGTTACCACAATTGTCATTATGGAAGTTATTGGATGAGTGCTTGGATTTGGTTTTATCCTTTCAAATTGATTGATGGGTAGCACATAATCTGTACTCAGATATATTGAATGGATTTGCAGTGATCTTTTCAAGTCTTTTCGGAGCATTTACTCTGGTTATTTCTTTTATCTGGACTTCGTTCTATTTGACAGATAAAACTCTGCCTCAATGTATTATGATTCACATGTTTTTAATGAATCCTTGTCACCATACAATGTCCCTATTTAACCATTGAACTATTAATTAAGACATTGGTGGTATGACGAAGGTATGGTTGTATGTTGATGTAGCTAAGGCCATCCAAGAGAAATATAAAAGGATGTGTCCTGACAAACAACCATGAAATCTAAATTAGACACAAGATCTCCAATTGATTTCTATGTGTTATCAAGCCCATAGGTTCTTGATCATTATTTTTATATACTTTAAACATTAATGTGGAATAAGATAATTCAGATTTAATCATGCCCAAACGATGAAGTGTACGAACATGAATGGTGTTGTTTCCATAGCCATTATTAATGATGGCTCGTCCGATATCTATTTCATTAACCTTTCCAATAAAATGCAAGGGTCTGATATGTCCATGTACAACATCATTTTCATCTGCATATGTAAAAGATATGACTGCATGAAATTCTGTAGGATCATTCTTTATATGGTAAACCACAACCGCAAAAAAATCAGTTGAAAACTCTTGAGGACTTGACAATGCCTTAATGAGTGATTCTCGAAGATCTTTTGACATATTCAATTCATCAAGAATTGATAACATAGAAGGTACCTTTGCCAATTATTTCAAGAAATCATTATTTTGGAAAAAAGGTCTACGTTTTCCAATATGGAGATGTAGTTTTTCAAGTGTCTTGGAAGATGATTCTTCTAATGTAGACATACCTTGTGTCAGAGTAGAAGCAGGAAAAAATCATTGATTTGGTAGATTAGACATACTAGGTCTATTAACTTGATGAGAAGAAGATGGTGTATCTTTTAATAGTCCTCCAATATAATTGTGTTAGAACTGAACCCATCTTGCATGGAAGAAACTCCTTGTTCTCGTTGTGCCCACATGAATGGCTCTTCCAATAGTTTCTGCTGCATATATGTTTCTATTAGGGGTAGAGCTAAAATGGTGGTTTCTAGAATTCCCACGTCTTAACCTATATCCTCGACCTTGACACATCCTCTGGTTCCCCAATTAGGTACAAGGGATTTCGGCTCATTATAATTAGAATCACCGCTGGAATAAGGATTTGTTAAATGGATAACATTGACAGAACCAAAGAAAAATTATTCATCTGATAATGATTCATCTAGATAGGTTAATTCTGGTTGTGCCATTTAGCAGGGCAGTGCCCGTGTTTTAGAAATAGATGGCATAAAATCGGCCAGGGTCAAGGACAATTTTGGCCTTAAAATGAGCTCATCTTCTTCTGACTACTATTCTTCCTTATAATCACTTCTCTTAATGGAGGAATAAACATTTTATGAAGGTAGTTTTTCTATGGCGGAAGTGATAGAAGAAAAATCGGTTGTTTCAACTATGTTCATAAAATGGCCTGAGTTTGGTTGATCATTTTTCTAATCATCTGATAATCATATTTCTGCATATTTTTACCTTTGAACTCTTTCCATTCGCCTTCTTCCTCTAGATCAGTAGCAGTAACACATGCTACTTGAGCAGACAAACCTTTCAGTTTCACTTGTCCAGAGTTACCATCTTCTACAAGAGGTCCTTGAAAACAAAACATTTCGTGTTGGAATTCCCTAACATCTGGTGAAGGTGACAATAATTCGGAAGAATTTAATATCCTTCTTAATTTAATTTCTTCAACCTTAGCAACTGAACTAAATGTTTTTACAAAATGAGATAAAGTAACCAGCAACATGTTCATTTCAGAATGAATAAACATTGTTTTTTAATTCCTCATACTGTTCTTGCCTTTGATCTCTTTGATCATCTTGATGAGGTGGTCTTTTCTGCTGATTCTCAAGAGGTGGATCCCTTTGATATGATGAAGGTCTGGAAGTAGAAGTAGGTATAGGTGCCTGCTTGAGTGTAACTATAGAATCCTCCTCCTTTCCTATCCTCCTTCCTGGAGTTGATGGAATTACACGAGTTTTAGCCTTAGTCTCTATAATATAATATTCTATCTACTGAGAGATTGACGTAATGTCTCGAAACCCTCCTGTGTATATCACAGGGATCAATGGTTTTTGTAACTCATCATATAGATTTTCCACACAAATTGGAATCAATTCTTCTTGAGAGAGTCCTAGACATAAGGAATATGTTAATCTTTCCCATCGCGCAATGAAATCTGAAACATTTTAATTCTCCCTTTTTTTACAATTGGTAAGATCAAAAACTGTCAACTTTAGTAGCGTTGAGATAAATTAATGAAGGAATTTCTAATCGATATCTTTCCATCTAGTAAATGATCAAGATTGTAAACATGTATACCAGACAAAAGATGGTCTCAGTAATGCCTGCATAAAACACCTAATATTTACTACTTCCTGTTGTTGAGAAGTTCCCATCATGGGATTACAAAAAAGAAACAAAATGTGTTTGGTTTGGTTCTGGATCTCTTGAACCATTTTATATAGGGAATGTGGTAGTAAAAAAATATAATGGGGGGAGTGTTTCTGACTCTTTTATCAGGGTGCGTGCATCCGGCACACAGAGGATGTGTTGTTGTTACCCCACATTCCCGCTTTGGAAAGGCAGGCAGCATCCACTCCCTATTCAGGGATGTCTGCTCCTTGATCGAAACGGGGGGATGGGATGTCATTTCTTACTTCATTGGATTCCTCCTCAGAGCTTGTCACCTAGTCCGAGTCTACCTCATAGATTTAAGATGTAGTTCGTGAAGCTCTTCCCAGTGCTATATCATTATGGACACAAGTTAATTAAGACACTTCTATCAGGACCTTCCAAGGGGTCTGGTCTGGGCAGCAACCTTTGGTTAGGAGAGTAGTCACGTTGGGGCTTCATTGGAATGTCTGGACATTGGGGGTTGGAATGTCTGTCTTCTATCCCATATCATAGGGCTTCTCTATGGCATGGAAGCCCGAGGAATCCCACATCGAATGCAGGGAATTGTATGCCATTGGCATGTATCTGAGGTTTTCCTCATCTTCCCATGTCTAACAGAGGGTATGTCGCATGTTTAACATCCAATGGAGACAGATCGGACTGATCAGAACACTAGGTAGAGTGAATCAGTTTGAAGAACCCCCTGCAAGGAACACCGATGTTGGGGACAGCACGTGGGCGGCTTCCCGAATGCTATGGAGGGGAGTGAAGTGGTATGATCTCACCGAGATGTGGCAGCTCAGGTAAGAATCCAGATGGACGATGGATCTGGGATTGAGTCCCAAAGAGACTTCCTACCTATCCCTGTGGTGGGGAATCAAAGTCCGCATAGTTCGGTGAAACGATCAGACATCTTAAGAGGTGACCCATGAGAATGGATGCATGGATGGGACCTAGAGGAAGTAGATCCATCAAGCTACGGAATGAGCATCCCGAGACATGTGGGATCGAGGTAGAGGTCAGGATGAGACCTGGGTGCTGGGCTTGAACCTCAGGGAGGCCTCCTACATATCCCTATGGAGGGGAATCAATGTATTCGTAGTTTAGGTAGAGCATACAGTTTAATGTCATGTGGGACGAGTATAGGGCCGACAATATGAGGCAACCAATGGTGATGGAGAACCGATGTGAATGGGGTCGGGACGACCGGTTGGTGGGCTTGAACCTCGTGGAGGCTTCCTACATACCATGCCTTAGCACGGATCAAAGTCCCCATAGTTCGGGATGGGTTGGGGATTACACTCTGAGGCGGCCCAAGGTGGTGGAGCTTGAACCTCATGGAGGCTTCCTATGTACCATGACTTAGCATGGATCAATTTCCCCATAGTTCAAGAGTGAGTTGGGGCTTACACTCTGAGGCAGACCATGGTGGTGGGGATGAACCTCGTGGAGGCTTCCTACGTACCATGCCTTAGCATGGATCAAAGTCCTCATAGTTTGGGAAGGGTTGGGGCTTACACTCTGAGGCAGCCCAAGGTGGTGGGTCTTGGACCTCATAGAGGCTTCCTACGTACCATGCCTTACATGGATCAAAGTCCCCGTAGTTCGGGAGTACAGTTTAACGCCATACGGTACGAGGGGAATTCGGGGCTTACGCTCTGAGGCGGCCCAAGGTGTGTCATTGTCGGTTCTCACTCTAAACTCACGTGAGTCGCGCTCAGTTTGAGAAAGAAGATCTAGGAGAGACTTTATCACATCGTGAATGGTGATTCCATGAGAAGTGGAAAGGGTATTATGCGTTGAGCGGCCCATGGTACCAAGACTTACCCTAGTATGGAGGCCCGAGGGTGAAAAAGCGCAGTAGGAGAGGGATTTGGGACCGAACAAAGGAGGATCCCCATTCACTATCACACCCTCCGCTGGCCTTGGCACCGAGGAAGTGAGGAGGATCACGGGTGCTGCCTCCTACAAGAAAATCTAGGGGCTTACGCCAAGGTGGCTGCCCTCCCCCGTGGACAAACGCCACTCCAATAAATCACCCCCTATGAGGGATGATCCCATCCCCGTGGAGATGAGTGGGTATGGAGAATTCCAAGATAGGGGACCCTGTGTGCGTGCATGGGGTGAGGTCCCATTTTAACATCATGTATTGAGGATGAGTTTATTGGAAGTTTAACGTCATGCAGCTCAGACGAGTTGGGTTCACTTCACACCCCTATGACTTACATAACTGATACCCCTACCCCTTGTGGGAGGGAAGGCATCAAAAAGGTCGTACTGAGGGGGTGTCGTAGAGTGAACCATCAAGGGGTCCATGTTAGCGTGGATGTGTGAAGAAGAAATAGTCGTTAGTGTACCAATGCGATGAAGTATGAGGAAAAGCAACACAACAGGAAGAATTGTCCAAGGGACTTTCATGTTATTTCGTACGATCATAGAAGGTTGCACAGGAAAACCCTGTATGATGCGGATTCTCAGGGTGCATGAGACACTTGCTATTAGAACCCAGAAAGAAGGCATCAGGCATTTTCTCAAGAGGGTGCTCGGGGAGCAACAAGGTGAAGGGCCCTGGGGGATTTCATTCAGCCTTTGAGTTTTTCATGAAATAAAGGTTATTGGCATGAAAAGCCTGGGCTGGCACGAAATCAGTGATACTTGTGTGAAATAGGGGGAGCTGAGGTTTTGCGTGTGACTTGAAGGGGTTGCGCGAAAAGGAAGGGATTGGGCGTAATGGAAGGGATTGTGTTCAATGAAAGGGAATTTAGTTTAGTCTAATCCATGGGGACCTCGTGCGAAGGAGGATCTCGGGGCGACTTGGCGCGAAAAAGAACCATACCTGAAGGCCATATTGTGCGAGTGCGGAAGGTAGATTTCGTGCACGAGAGGTGGTTTAAAATTTTCATCCCCGAAAAGGAAGGGGGTCTCCTTCTATTTATAGGCATCCAGTAGCGTAGAATTTAGGGATTGGTGAAATAATTGCACGACGGAGGTGGCGGCATGAAATATCAACTCTGTGGTGCGCGGGCACGAAATTATTTCGCACCTGCAATGGGGATCTTCATGAATCCCGGTACTTTCTGCACGGGACAAATTTTTCCACACACTTCATCCTTTTTTTCACACAGCACCTACAGGACCTCCGGATCGGGTCTCCAGGTCCGAATATGACTTTTCTTTTTCCCTTCAGAACTTTCTCCAGCACTCAATCACTTATCGACATCTATAAATGTCCTCCGCCCCCAGAATTGGATCGACGAGGGGTCACAATGATTGGAATCCAAGGGAAACGCCTTAATGAAGGGCTTCGTGGGCCCCCTGTGTGCAAAAAATTCGAGCGACGTGCAATATTTGACCTAGCGTAGAATCCTCTTTTCACATAGTTTGGAACCCAGGATAAGCCTATAAAAGTAGACGAGGGTCCCATGCTCTGTACGAATTTTCTCGTGTGATAATCTCTGAACACTCATGTGCGAAATTTCTTTGGAAAGTGCATAAAAACCCACCTGAAATCACATAATTCTTCTGAGATTTGGAGATATTTTACTCACAAACCCAAGACGTTACGCTCTATAGCCTGAGATTTCATGCTGCCCGCTGATTTTTCGCGCCGGACTCCCAAATTCTGCACCAACCTTCCATTTTTTTCGCCAACTCCTAAAATACTTGGTCGGAAGAAGATTACCCCAAACCAGGTTGATGAGGGGGAAGTCGCCGCTCACAGAGCTGAAATGGCTGTGAACTTGGAGTTTTATGTCACAACAAGGGTTGTCTCCAATATCCACACCCTCTTTCACATGCTGACCCCTGCTCAGAAAGAGTACACCTGGTCTGACAATCTGCCACTGTGGGACTTCAGCATTATAGAGGATGATCCCCTACCTGGTATCGAGATTGATACATCGCGGTTATGGGTGACCCACGAAGATGACCATCCTTGATACAACATCACCAACAATGGTCATCCTTCCAGAGAAACCAGGAAAATGGACGTCCATGTCCTGAATCTTAGGACTTGGACCATTGCTTGGGGTGATCCTGTTGCGGAGATCTCACTAACTCTCTACGCGAGCAATTTCCGTTAGAGAATCACTGGAAAGACCAAAGGTTGGCTGTAGGATTGGGACCTACGGTCTGGAGGTAACTTCACCAGTGAGTGGGCCTGGGTGTACTGGGTTCACCATACATTCAACCAATTTGGGGCCGAGCTACGGCACATAGGTTTGTTTGAAGCGGTGTGGACATCGCAATTCCATTTCTACCGATAGCCTGATCTCAGGTCGGAGCTGTTCACCCTGTGGTCCCTTGACACCAACACGTTCCACCTTCATCATGTAGAAGGCAGCATCAGTCATGAGGACATACACTACATTGGGGGAATCTCTTTGGAGGTCCATCAATATGATGAGTTCCTCCTCCCGATTAATATCTAGGGTGATAGGTCTTGAACCTCCATATTGACATGGCACCTTCTGGAGTTGGCCAAGGAGAAGCTGAAGGTCATGGACTTCGTGAAGTACATTGCCTACACAGACTGGTTCAGCCTATTCATGGAGAAGGATCGGGAAGTCAAGATGCCAGGACGGGGGAAACAATGTCCAACCATGGCTTATAGGAGTAAGAGGGGATCATACTAGATGATCCTGGAGGCGGGGTAAAACTAATCATGGGGATACAACATAAATGAGGCCCAGGACCTGAATTTCTGGTACGCCACATTCCTGAGCGGGTGGCTCTTGCCGATGCGGGATGCAAGGATAGGCGTTCGTCCAGTGACCCTTGTGATAGCGTTCATCATGGATGCCAATAAGAGGTTCAACCTGGGTGTCCCCATGATGGCATGGCTGTATTCCATCTTGGTACATGTCTTAAGAGGGGGATCTTCTAGGAGAGTATGTGGCCCCTTCCATATCTTCCATGGTTGGGTTGTGGCTCACTGCGGTGGATACAATTTCCCGAATGCCATCCATCCTCTGGGCAATGGCCTGTGGCCTTCTATGCTAAATATTGTTGGTGTCATACTGATGATGCTTAATGAAGAGTGAGTATATATCAGGATTGGTAGCCATTCCATCTTCACCTTCAGCCCATTCCTTACCCCAACTGGTCTGCTGATAGACGATGGGGAAGGCTCATCAGAGCAAAATGAGTACATCCAGAGCATTTGAGTTGGGGTGCTCATGGCCTGGATTGATGGGAAGAACTTATGTGAGCCTTATGTGATTTCTAGTTTTGCAAGGCAGTTCGTATGCCTCCATCGAATGCCAAAGAGTGTATACACAGATGTCTGGGAGGAGATGCATCCTTGCGTTCTTCGTCAGATGTGGCTGAAGATCATGACATACGGCTCTAGAGACATCGCCACTTTTCCTACCACCAGAGTCAACTTTGGTCTCTCAACCAAGTATGTTGAACATTGGACCATTGCATACCCTAAGGGGATTCAATGGAAATAATTTCAGCAGGTCAAGGTCTCTAGAGCAGAACCTCGGCAGCGAGAGAGCAGGCAGGGTGCCACTAGGGGGGAGGATCATAAGTGCCTCCTGCAATGGGGATCACGCAGGCTGGAACCTCAGTAGTGAGGGAGTCATGTGGCGTGGCTGCGCCCTCATCACCTGGAGGTGTAGGGACCCACAAAGCGACCAGAGAACTTCATGGGAAGCAAATAAGATACTTGCTTCAACCTTCCCAGGATGCAGTTTTCCCCATCCTATGGTCTGCTGGGATAACCTTGTGACAATCATTGAGTACTGAATCCCTCTGCCAAAAGATAGTGTGAGATGGGATCCAGCTTCCAGAATTTGGGCTTCTTCAAGTCATTGACAGAGTGAAATTCCACCGACAACATGCATATCTAACGACCATGGACATGTACACATGCCAACATGGTCGGCGTGTGGAGACACCTCTCTTGATGAAAGTGATCCTCAACCAGGAGCGTGATCCGGAAAGGAAGCCGCTGGGGGAAAATGACAGTGATGAGGAGTCAGAGGGATATGAAATAGTAAAGGAGGTAGAAGTAGAGGGAGAAATTGAATGAGAAGAAGAATGGGATCCCAATGGTGAAGGGTCGCAGGGGGCGTCCCACCATGGGAGTCTCCTAGAGAGCAGTGAGATCATCAGCTCTGAAGTAGACATAACCGATATAATTGAGGTATTCTTCAACCCTTTTATACCTTCTCCTTTCGTTCTCTTTCCTTTCAACCCCTAATCCACTTTCTCTCTCTTGCACAGAAGCATTACGGTTCTGGGATAGATCAGGAGTCCCCAGTCAGAGGAGGAGGAGATCCAATGGTACAGGGCAAGGAACTAGCACTCGTTATCGAGCTAAAATGTGTTGAGGGATCCCCCACCACAATAGCTACTATAGAGGCCAAATCACTAGAGGCTAAGTCCTTGGGTTTCTGTATGTCCCTTGCTTCGATACCAGTACTCACTATCGGGGGACCCTATTGATTAGGGTACTCCTTGTCTGTACAGTGATCACGGCACTAGAGGCCTATCGGGCTACTGAACCCGGACTATCCATGAGCTTTCCAATGGAAAACATACCTCCCCATCTAGGAAATTCCTCCCATACTGAGTGGGCCCCAACAATTGGTGAGCAAGGAGCGGCGGACACCAGTGGTGCTCCTGTCGGGGTAGGACTGGAAGTCGATGAGGGTGCCACCAGGATAACAGGGAGAGAGGGGGTTCACCCAGATGCGGAGGAGACCATTCCCCTAGGAGGAATATCTGAGGAAGACCCTACTACTATCCTATTGGTTGTATTCCCTATCTATCAGCCCATTGATCCCGAATAAATTGACAATTCATATTCGAAAGCAGCCAAGGAGAATCGGATGACATGACGCAAGTGATATAAGTGCATCCGGCGTTTTCTCAGTCAGCCCCAGGCGTAATGGCTGAACAGTATGAGGCCAATCCACACCTAGATGCACTTCATGAATGATGGGGGGGCATATGCTCAATGTCTTCACCTGACGGTCTACAATTACATGGCCGAGAATATACGTGAGAGGAGCTGGCACGCCAACATCATCCGGTTCCAGGAGGAGTTGTGGAGTACCCGGGCATTTATGAGGGTGGAGCATGAGGTCCAACGAATCAAGGAACATGAGAAAGAGCATAAGTTATCCATCGAAAACTACTCTGAGCTCATGGTGCAATTGAGGGCCCAGCTAGCAGACACCCAAGAACAATTTGTGGATGCGAGTCTCCATATAAATGAGATTCAGACTGAACTGGCGCGGGCACAGGCCAGGGTCAGTGAGCTAAACTTTGTGGCTTCCAATGAAGAATGGGTCCTTATGGGACGTGAGGCCATCTTGGAGACCACTAGCGAGAAGGTGGAAGCATTGGAGAGATCAATCCAAGAATCTGACCCTTAGGGTCCCCGTTTTGGCCAAACCCATATACTTTTCCAACTTTACTGCTGCTTGTTCTTTTGAACTGTATGTATAGAAAAATTTACTTATTTTCCTCTTTGCATAACATAATTCTCCATGTGGTTTAACATGCTCAACCATAAGCTCGAAATAAATATAAATCCATCCCTATGCTGATGTGGGCCGTGAGAAGTAAAGGAGGCTCGTACTATCACTTTGTTTGATCATGGGAGCATCAACCAAGCTTCGGGCATTCGAAATTCAATACCGTATTTTTGAGAAGAATAGGGAGGCACATACAAAGGATGAGGACCTTAGACCAATCAACATATCATCTTATCAATGTGATCTAGTGCACGATCGGGGCAATGCCTGGGGCATTGGAATCTTCTCAAACATAGAGAAATGAAAAATGTGAATCACGTAACCCAAATTAGGAACACTATATGTAACATCCCAGGTAAATAAAGAATAATAAATTTTCATATTTATTAATATTTGCGAATTAAATATTAATTTCACTTTAAAGGGGTTGCTATGTTCGATAGCGTACACGATACGCTACAGAGTTTCTTTGAAATCTTACGTTGCACACCAGTAATAAAATAATATTATTTTAAATGTTAGTTAACACATAGGCATTGTATTGGCAGGAATGAATAGAAATAACTAAAATATGATTATATATGTTTTTGAAATGTTTTTACATTTATCCAATAAAGGATAAAGGCTTAAAATACGAAAACAATTCAATTTTAGGCATAGATACTCTAATATTCACTAAAGGTCAACTTATCGCCTTTTCATGGAGAACCTTCTTTAAATATAGTTTTGGTCACTCTTATACATTATATTGTACGAAATAAAACTCTTCTTTAGAATCGGGACATCAAAATTCACTTTGTGTAAATTTTTGGTATTTTTCCGATAAAGTTCATTTTTAATGAATTGTGAAAAATGTTGTATTTTAATTCAAAACCTCTTTTTAATATAATTTATTAATATGATTATATTATCTTTTGAAGTGGTTTTAAAGTGAAATTATAATATATTTTTACCATTTAATCCAATAGTGTTCGTTGGAATTAATTTCACTTTGAAATTGGACTTAAACTAGTGTCAATCTTTTGATACTTATTGTTTCATAAAAACACGCTATTTGTTTTGACAGCGGGAATTAATTATTAAATTAATTAATGTAACTTATATGTTTTGAATTTTGTAAAATAGACATAATTTTTGAATTTGGAATATCAAATATAGGTTAGGGTGAAGTTTTGGTATTTTTCTGAAAAACTTCAATTTTTTGATGAATAGTGAAACCACTAAGTGGTACTTAAAAAACTGATTTTTCATTTAAATGAAATTTTAAAACCATTGTGTTTTGAATTTCAAAAATCTGACATACATGGTTGTCATTAATAATTAAAATGCTGTTAAATGGGATTCAAATAATTTTTTTGTGAATAGTAAATTTTAAGTTTCTTAATCGCGATTAGAGGTAATTAGTGTAATTTAAGATAAAAATAATTTTTTAATAATATGAAATGACCTAGAAACATGTCCTACCCTCATTTTATGTGTCATGATAGACCAAGACAATATATGGGCCAACTAAAGGACCCCATGGAGCCACTTTGGTAGGAAAATGACATTAATATCTTTTTATTTAATGTTAAAATTAAAATGTCACAAACATGAGTTGTTTTACTAAAATAAGTTTTACACGGGGTTATACAAGTCATATTTTTTACTATAAATAGTCATTATAAAGCTAAAAAATTTCCTACATCATAGTATTTTTTTTATAATTTTTATACATTAACTAAATTAAATTATTTATGACACCATGATGATGCAACGATTACCTCATTATTTAACGATTTAAATAAAATAGAAAGATAACGTCAAATCTAAGACCTACACGTGTCAAAAACCTATTGTATGGATGTATTTCGAACCCTTATCACCTTATCCTAGAAACACATCAATGTGGGACCATTAAAATCCGAAACACATTCTAAAATAATGTAACATTTCCTTACTTTCCAAGAGTGCCCCTCCTCTCCTCTTATAAAAGGCCCCCACCTCTACCTCATTACCCACACCTATCAAGCCTTTGGCTCGGCCAAACCCTACCAATTTTGACTCTCCACATACCTATATAACTCTTATAAGCCTCACTTTGGGAAGAAGTCTTCCCAAGGAATCCTTTGAGCTCAAATCAAAGAGAGTTACCCGATTTTAAGGTAATGTCTTCACTTGTGTTCTTTTGTTTTATTTTGCTTCTTCAACCCCCTAAACTCAATTTATTCATTTCATTTGTAACAACTCCAGTATCGTAAATATACTAGGATGTTATTATAAGAATTATTCAAGCTACACTTACACACACCTTCATCTAATGGTTAAAGAACATACGGTTTCTGTGGATGGTGAATTTCTGCCTCACGAAACGTTGATTGTTCAACACTCATATAACACTTTCAAAGCTGGCCATTAAGATGAAACTATATTTATATATGATATATAGTATTTTTATGTCTTACTTAATCTTCTGTATTTTTCATTTGTTGCATACCTTTATGGCTTCCATTATGGGTATACACGATATCTTCATTTTAGGAAGTGCGGACTACCGCCCCCTCAAAGTGATTTGATTCATTAATGCCATATGTGGGACATATAATGGATTGATTTAAAGTTATTATATATGATGTTATAATGGAATTATAATATACCTTTATATCATTATTATTTTCTTTCCATTAAATATTAAATAGAAATGGAAGTAGTGTTCATGCGTACGTACGGCTTACCGTCTCCATGAACGATGCATTTCATTTCTTATCCCCAAATGTAATGTACTATTATAAGTACATATATATAATGGATATATATGATTTATGTTACATCTAAATGATTAATATAATTCTGGAATTAAAATATACATATCCCTCATTTAGTTTTAATTCCATTAATATGACATAGAAATGAAAGTAGCGTTCATGCGTACGTACGGCTTACCGTCTCCATGAACGGTGCATTTCATTTCTTACCTCTAAATGATTATGTAATATTATAAATACATGTATATTCTGGATATATATGATATATATGATATTCAAATCATGAATATCATTCTTGAGATAATGGATATTTCACTACGTGAACAGCTTGTAAATATAAGAAGTTCACTTTTGACTCAAGTACCAAATATCGAAAAAATAACCATTATTATCCTAAATTATTACATAGTGTTCATGAAAAGGTAATAGGTGATATAAAAGGAATAATGAACTTGAAAAAGGGTTTTAATCAAGTAGAAATTAACTCATGTTTATTATTCAGGATGTTAAAGAACGATCGAGTCAAGTCGGACCCAAGGTAAGGGACTTCGTCTCAATATCCTTTCATTGAGGCATATTCCATTTTATACACAACTTTATTTTATACGGTGTATAAACCCATTTTAATTTTAATCTTTTTCTACAAAGAATTTTACAAAATGACAAAAAATAATGTTTCTTTTAACGTACGTGGTGACAACAACCTTTTCTGCCACAGCGAGTATTATTTAGTCTTTGGCTTCCTCAACAAGCCATAATATTTTTTTAAAATGAAATAAATACCATATACTATTTTATGTATTTTGGTATTGAAAATGGTTTTTATAATTGATTTGTTATTTCAATATATTTAAGTGATATATTGTGATCAATGTATGGAAATGTTTTCTTTCCATTATATTTGTTTTATGTCTTATGATTTTATAATAGTACTTGGACATTTGACGGGTGGTTACGTGATAAACCATATGATGGGTGGTGCCATGAATACCAGGATGGGTGGTTACTTTATAACCTCCAATGAATTGGGTATTGAAGTCGGCCGTATGGAAATTCAATTAAGTATGTATGGAAGTCGGCTGTATGGCTATTGCATTAAGTGATATGTGTGGAAGTCGACCGTATGGTTATTCCACTTAAGTATGTTTATGTCCCAAGTTACCTTTTTCTGTTATGTGTTATTTATATGGGTTTTATGGTAATATTTTGGTTACAAAAGGGTAAGTAATGTTATTTTATTCAGTTAAGTGTTTTTTACTACTTCATAAAGGTGATGGTATTACTTTGATAAAGTATACATGGTTTACTTGATGTTGGAAAAACTAGCATTTTTCATTCGTTGTGTATCCCTTACTGAGATTTTTATGCTCACCCCATGTTTTTTTGAAATTTTTTTCATAAGACTTAATGTGGAATAGTGTCAAGGATGGGATCAAGGGAAAGTCATGCTGTCTAAAACATGGAACTAGACATGTTTCTTTTTAAGAGTTTTTATTTTGTGGAAACATATTAGAAGTGTCTACTTTGTAATCTTTTGAGATGTAATAGTTATTTTCTAATTCTCTAAAACTCTAAACTTGAAAATATCCGCAATGTGAATTATTCATTTAATTCAATATTAAGTAAGGTTTAAGGTTGGGGCCTTATAGTTGGTATCAGAGGTCGGTTTATACAACATTAGGAGTTAGAAAAGTGTTAAATTATAAATTAATTTATGGTATGATTGAAATAATACAGCATTTACGGATTACCATTTTGCTTCGCCTAAGATATTTCTGTGTTCAGAATGGTTTTTTGTAGAGGAAATACAACAGATTTTCTGAGAAGGAATACAGAGGGAAGTGACCTTTCAAAACAATATCTTGAGATGGTTAGAATCAGAATTGAACAGTTTGTTGCAGTGATGGCTCAGTTGACTCAGGTGATAAATCATGGTAGTGTTTACTGAAGATATTTTGTTATTTTTAAAAAGCAAATAGGAGCATGAAAGTCATTTAAGGGTTATCTTGCAAACCTTAAAAGAAAAGAAACTATATGGGAAATTCAGCAAGTGTGAGTTTTGGTTGCAACAAATTTCTTTCCTTGGTCACATTGTTTCAAAAGATGGCATAACTGTTGATCTTTCTAAAACAAAAGTTTTTGAAGAATGGCCATGACCCACAAATGTAACCGATATCTATAGTTTCTTTGGTTTGGCAGGTTACTACTATAGGTTTTTTGAAAAAAATTCACGGTTATCTAGTCCAATGACTAAGCTTACTCGGAAGGGTGTTAAGTTTATCTGGAAAAAAGAATGTGATGATTGTTTGTAGGAGTTGAAAAGAAGATTGGTGAATGCTCCAGATTTGGAACTTCCTTCTAGGAATGGGGTGTTTGTTATCTATAGTGATTCTTTATTGAAATGACTTGGTTGCGTCCTTATGCATAATGATTAGTTAATTTCTTATGCTTCATGTCAGTTGAAAACTCATGAGGTAAATTACCCTACACATGATTTGGAATTAGCTATTTTTGTTTTTGCTCTAAAATTTTGGAGGCATCATTTGTATGGAGTGAAGTGTGAAATATATACTGATCACAAAATTTTAAAGTATATATTCACTCAGAAGAAATTGAACATGAGACAAAGGAGATGGCTGGAATTAATCAAGGATTATGATTGTACAATTCATTACCATCCGAGAAAAGAAAATAAAGTGGCTGATGCTTTGGGTCGAAAAAGTAATGCTTCATTAACCATGCTATATTTGGAACGATATCCTTTGGTTATTTATTTTATGAACTTTGGCATAGAAGTTGTTGGTGCAGGAAGTTCTTCTGTTTTGTTTCAGGTATCAGTGAGATCTTCCCTATCAGAGATAATTAAACAAGCGTAGAAGAAAGACAGTGAGTTGTAGAAAAAGGTAGAGCTGGTTCAGAAGGGTAAGTTGCCTGAGTTTAGCATTGATAATGATTGTGTTTTGAGGTTTGGGAAGAGATTATGTGTGCCTTGTGATTCACAGTTGAAGAATGAGTTGTTATGTGAGGCTCATATTTCCCAGTTTTCAGTTTATCCTGGCAGTACTAAGATGTACGGAGATTTCCGGGAGTATTACTGGTGGGATGGAATGAAAAGAGATATTGATGATTTTACTGTGAAGTGTTTGAATTGTCAGTAGGTTAAAGCGGAGCGGCAGTTACCAAAAGGGATGCTTGAGCCTTTACCAGTGCCAGAGTGGAAGTGGGAGAATATATCCATGGACTTTGTTGTGGGATTACCGAAGACATCTAGAGGTAATAATGCAATCTGGGTTATTATTGATCGATTGACTAAATGTGCTCATTTCCTTCTTATTCGAGATACCTTATCTCTAGATCAACTTTCTTGTTTGTATCTTAAAGAGATATTTAGGTTACATGGATTTCCTCTCTCCATTGTATCTAATCATGATCCCATGTTTACTTCTAACTTTTGGAAGGGCCTTCAAAAGTCGTTGGGTACTGAATTAAATTTTAGTATAGCTTTTCATCCTCAGTTAGATGGGCAGTCAGAACGAACAATTCAGACCTTGGAGGATATTCTACGTGCATGTTCTACGGATTATCAGGGAATTTGGGACCAACATCTTTATTTGGTTGAGTTTTCATATAATAACAGTTTTCATTCTAGTATATAGATGGCTCTGTTTTAAGCATTATATAGTAAACAGTGTCAAACTCCAGCTTTTTGGGATGAAGTGGGTGAAAGGAAGCTGATGGGACCAGAATTGGTAGAAGAGATGGCAGAAAAAGTTCAGTTTATTCAGAAACACATGAAAACAGCTCAGAGTAGATAGGAAAGTTATGCAGATAACCAGAGGAAGGATCTATCTTTCGAGGTAGGTGATCATGTTTTTCTCAAAGTTTCACCATGTAAAAGTGTGATGTGATTTGGTAAGAAAGGAAAGCTGAGTCCAAGGTTCATTGGACCATATGAAATTCTGGAGAGAGTTAGATCAGTTTCTTACTGAGTGGATTTACCTCCGAGTTTATCTCAGGTACATAATGTTTTTCATGTTTTGATGTTGAGAAAGTATATTCCAGATCCATCTCATGTTTTGAGCCCAGAGGCAGTTCAGTTGGAAGAGAATCTCTCTTATGAAGAACAACCAGTACAGATTCTTGACCGAAGAGAGAAAGTGTTGCGAAATAATGTAATTCACCAGGTAAAGGTTTTGTAGAAAAACCATATGGTTGAAGAGGCAACATGGGAATCTGAAAATGCTATGAAGGATAAATACCCCCACTTATTTTGATAAGTGATAAAATTGCGAGGACGCAATTCCCAAAAGGGGGGAAGGATTTAACATCCCAAGTAAATAAAGAATAATACATTTTCATATTTATTAATATTTGTGAATTAAATATTAATTTCACTTTAAATGGGTTGCTATGTTTGATAGGGTACCCGATACGCAATAGAGTTTCTTTGAAATCTTACGTTGCACACTAGTAATAAAATAATATTATTTTAAATGTTAGTTAACACATAGCCGTTGTATTGGCAGGAATGAATAGAAATAACTAAAATATGATTATATGTGTTTTTTAAATGTTTTTACATTTATCTAATAAAGGATAAAGGCTTACAATACGAAAACAATTCAATTTTAGGAAAATATACTCTAATATTCACTAAAGGTCAACTTATCGCCTTTTCATGGAAAACCTTATTTAAATATAGTTTTGGTCACTCTTATATATTCTATTGGACCAAATAAAACTCTTCTTTAGAATTGGGACATAAAAATTCACTTTGTGTAAATTTTTTGTATTTTTCCGATAAAGTTCATTTTTTAATGAATAGTGAAAAATGTTGTATTTTAATTCAAAACCTATTTTTAATATAATTTATTAATATGATTAGATTATCTTTTTAAGTGGTTTTAAAGTGAAATTAGAATATATTTTTACCATTTAATCCAATAGTGGACGTTTTAATTAATTTCACTTTGAAATTGGACTTAAACTAGTGTCAATCTTTTGATACATATTGTTTCATAAAAACACGCTATTTGTTTTGACAGTGGGAATTAATTATTAAATTAATTAATGCAACTTATATGTTTTTAATTTTGTAAAATAGACTTCATTTTTTAATTTGGAATATCAAATATATCTTAGGGTGAAGTTTTGGTATTTTTCTAAAAAACGTCAATTTTTGATGAATAGGGAAACCACTAAGTGGTACTTAAAAAAACTGATTTTTCATTTAAATGAAATTTTACCACCTTTGTGTTTTGAATTTCAAAAATCCGACATACATGGTTTTCATTAATAAGTAAAATTTGGTTCAATGGGATTAAAATAATTTTTTGTTGAATAGTAACTTTTAAGTTTTTAATCACGATTAGACGTAATTAGTGTAATTTAAGATAAAAATAATGTTTTAATAATATGAAATGGCCTAGAAACATGTCCTAACCGCATTTCATGTGTCATTGCCGACCAAGAAAATCCATGGGTCAACTTGGGGACCCCATGGAGCCACTTCGGTTGGAAAATGACATTAATATCTTTTTATTTAATGTTAAAATTAAAATGTCACAAACATGAGTTGTTTTACTAAAACAATTTTTACATGGGGTTATACAAGTCAGATATTTTAATATAATAGTCATTGGAAATCTAAAAATATGTCCTACATCATAGTATTTTTTTTATAATTTTTAGACATTAACTATATTAAATTATTTATGACACCATGATGATGCAGCGATTACCTCATTATTTAACAATTTAAATAAAATGGAAAGATAATGTACAATATAAGACCTAAACATGTCAAAAACCTATTAAATGGGTGGATTTCTAACTCTTATCACATTATCCTAGAAAAACATCAATGTGGGACCATTAAAATCCGAAACAGATTCTAAAATAAAGTAACATTTCCTTACTTTCCAAGAGTGCCCCTCCTCTCCTCTTATAAAAGGCCCACACCTCTAACTCATTACCCACACCTCTAAATCCTTTTTCTCAGCCATACCCTGCCCATTTTGTCTCTCCACATCCTTCTATAACTCTTAGAAGCCTCACTTTGGGAAGAAGTCTTCCCAAGGAAGCCTTTGATCTCAAATCAAAGAGAGTTACCCGATTTTAAGGTAATGTCTTCACTTGTGTTCTTTTGTTTTATTTTTCTTATCCAACTCCCTAAACTTTTATTATTCATTTATTTTGTAAAACCTCCAGTATCTTATATATACTAGGATTTTTTTATAAGAATTAATTGATCTACACTTACACACACCTTCATCTAATGGTTAAAGAACATACTGTTTCTGTGGATGGCGAATTTCTGCCTCACGAAACGATGATTGTTCAACACTCATATAACACCTTCAAAGGTGGACATTAAGATGAAACTATATTTATATATGATATATAATATGTTTATGTTTTACTTAAGCATCTGTATTTTTCATTTGTGGCATAACTTTATGGCTTCCATTATGGGTATACGCGATATCTTCATTTTAGGAAGTGCGGACTACCGCCCCCTCAAAGTGATTTGATTCGTTAATGCCATATGTGGGACATATAAAAGATTGATTTAAAGTTATTATATATAATTTTATACTGGAATTACAATATACCTTTATATAATTATTATTTTCTTTCCATTAAATATGAAATAGAAATGAAAGTAGCATTCATGCGTACGTACGGCTTACCGTCTCCATGAACGATACATTTCATTTCTTATCCCCAAATGTAATGTACTATTATAAGTACATTTATATAATAGATATATATGATTTATGATACATCTAAATGATTAATATAATTCTGTAATTAAAATATACATATCTCTCATTTAGTTTTAATTCCATTAATATGGCATAGAAATGAAAGTAGCGTTCATGTGTACGTACGGCTTACCGTCTCCATGAACGGAGCATTTCATTTCTTACCTCTAAATGATAAAGTAATATTATAAATACATGTATATGCTGGATATATATGATATATATGATATCCAAATCATGAATATCATTCTTGAGATAATGGATATTTCACTACGTGAACAACTTGTAAATATAAGAAGTTCACTTTTGACTCAAATACCAAATATCGACAAAACGACCATTATTATCCTAAATAATTACATAGTGTTCATGACAAGGTAATAGGTGATATAAAAGGAATAATGAACTTGAAAAAGGTTCTTAAGCAAGTAGAAATTAACTCAATTTTATTATTCAGGATGTTAAAGAACGATCGAGTCAAGTCGAACCTGAGGTAAGGGACTTCGTCTCAATCTCCTTTTATTGAGGCATATTTCTTTTTATACACAACTTTATTTTATACGGTGTATAAGACCCTTTGAATTTTAATCTTTTTCTATGAATCATTTTACAAAATGACAAAAAATAATGTTTCTTTTAACATACGCGGTGACGACGACCTTTTCCGCCGCCGCGAGTATTATTTGGTCTTTGGCTTCCTCAACAAGCCGTAATGTTTTTTTTAATGAAATAAATACCATATACTCTTTTATGTATTTTGGTATTGAAAATGGTTTTTATAATGGATTTTTTATGTCAATATATTTAAGTGATTTATTGTGATCAAAGTGTGGAAATGTATTCTTTCCATTATATTTGTTTTATGTCTTATGATTTTATAATGGTACTTGGACATTTGAAGGGTGGTTACATAATAAACCATATGACGGGTGGTGCCGTGAATACCAAGATGGGTGGTTACATTATAACCTACAATGCATTGGGTAATGAAGTCATCCGTATGTCTATTCTATTAAGTATCTATGGAAGTCGGAGTATGGCTATTCCATTAAGTGATATGTGTGGAGGTCGACCGTATGGTTATTCCACTTAAGTATGTTTATGTCCCAAGTTACCTTTATATGTTATGTGTTCTTTATATGGGTTTTATGGTAATGTTTTGGTTAAAAAAGGTTATGTAATGTTATTTTATTCAGTGAAGAGTTTTTACTACTTCATAAAAGTGAAGGTATTACTTTGATAAAGTATACATGGTTTACTTGATGTTTAAAAAACTAACAGTTTTCATTCTTTGTGTATCCCTTACTAAGCTTTTTATGCTCACCCCATGTTTTTTTGAAATGTTTTTCATAGGACTTAATGTGGAATAGGGTCATGGATGGGATCAATGGAAAGTCATGCTATCTAAAACATGGAACTAGACATGTTTCTTTTTAAGAGTTTTTATTTTGTGGAAACTTAGTATAAGTGTCTACTTTGTAATATTTTGAGATATAATTGTTATGTTCTAATTATCTAAAACTCTAAACCTAAAAAGATCCTCTATGTGATTTATTCATTTAATTCAATATTAAGTAAGGTTTAAGGTCGGGGCCTTGTACTATAGGAGGGGTATGGTAATGAAAGATGACTGTTTACCATGTTCGAAACACAACATCTTTATTGCATTAGCTTGAAATAGGTACAACAAATGAGGGACGACCACTGACCATGTTTGCAACATGGGGTCTAACTCAAATATCATCGATCAGTCTTCTGGAACGTTGGACTAGGATAGCAGTCGGACCATAGGTCGAACATCCATACTGTTAGGGGTCCCTTAAAACATGATCAGTCTTCCAGAACATTGGCCTAGGATAGCAGGAGGACCATAGGTCGAGCATCAATACTTTTAAAGGGTCCCTTCAAACATGATCAGTCTTCCGGAATGTTGGCCCAGGACAAAAGGTGGACCATAGGATGACCATTCATACTGTTAGGGGGGCCCTTCAAACATGATCAGTCTTCTAGAACATTGGCCCGGGACAACAGGTGGACCATAGGTCGAGCATCCATACTTTTAGGGGGTCCCTTCAAATGTGAAAGAGGATAAGGATCCTAATAAAGGGGAATGCAATTTGTGGAATGTGAAGTGGTGATTTATTCACATATAATCCAACACTCCCAATATTACGCCACTGTTGTGGAAGCACATTAGGCGAATGCATTAATCTAGTCATGGATCATCCCTACTTTGAGACAGGACCTCTCTGGTGAGGGAACTTTCACTTCCCAATGTCATCATGGGGATTCCCAAATTTTTTCAGGGAAAATTATACAGTTACAAAATTCCCTGAGAAGTCAGGCCAAGAGGCCAACAGTGAGGAGGGATGGGATTTGGTGATCCATGAGGCTGGACCTGAGATGAAATGTTTGGGCATTCCTACGTATCCCATAAGGATGGGAATTAAGCTGCACGTAGTTCTGGAAAGATTATTAGTGTGAGTTCTTAGAACTCAGACCAAGGATTGGTAAGGAGAGAAGGAGACACATGGTATGGTGATTACAAAACCCAACGTGAATGAGGACATAATTCATACATGCCATGTGCTCCTTGGAAAAGTGTTTAGGTCAAGGGACTGAACACGAATGTTAGGTTGGGAATGTGGGGAAGTGCTCAGGCACTTCTATGTATCTCATGAGGATGAGAATCAATCCATATGTAGTTCTTGGAGGGTGGAATGACACAGTAAGGTACCAGTGCAAAGGATGAAAGGGGCATGCAGGTCTAGCCCTCGCATCAAAAGTAGTGGCATTTGATGTATCTTGTTTGTCCTTTAAGGTGAATCGTTTTTCTTTTGTGGAGTGACCGGCCTAGGGTAGATGTTCTTGGTATCTCCACAATAATCAATCTGTATACGGGCGCTGACAAATGGTATGGTAAATGAACGAAACCCAACGTGATGTACTCTATGATGAGGTTATCACAATGTAGTGTCGTTTTTCATCGTGCGTCCGGGATGATATCATCACAGTTTATGGTCTTGTTGTAGGACCAACCAGCACAGTATAATGTCATATGCCTTGGTCCTAGGGGAATGCACACGATGCGATAAATCATACCCGACGTGAATGAGGATGAGGTCCACATCATCATAGTGCGTGATTCCGGGAGAGGAGCCTCGGGCCAGGAGGCCAGTGAGGGTCAGAGGATAAGGGGCAAGAGATTCTAGCTTCCAGTTGAACTGGACCTAAAATGTAATGTCCTGGTCACCCCACATATCCCATGGGGATGAGGTTCAAGTTGTGCATGGCTCTTAGAGAAGATCTCATCCTTTAGTCTTAACACTCAGACTATGGGAACCCCGAGAGATGTCATATTGCAACTTTGTCTGCCTGACCTGCGGAGGTGCACTAAGGGGTAGTGCAATGAGTGTCGAGATTCCACTTGGACACAATGAGGGTGGAACATAATGTGAATCATGCAACTAACATTCAAGGTATTAAGGGGATGGCATGATGACAGAGGATTACTACTGACCATGTTCGCAACACAGCATCATGTCATGTTAGCCTGAAATGGGGACGATCAAATGAGAATCGACCACTGACCATGTTCACAACATGGGATTTGTATCAATTTGTAGTCTGAGACCCTCGGGGGCATTGGCCCATAATGGTAGGAGAGCCCATAGGTGTGGTATCCATGTTGTTTTTTTGGGTCCCTTCGGGTGTGAAAGATAACGGGGGCCCAAATGAAGGGGAAAACAAATCTTGACAAGTGGAAGGAGCTTTCCTAAGTTGAATCTGACACACTAGGTCCTAGACCACAGTACTCTGAACTCATTTGCGGACCACTGCAAAGGGTCGACATATAGTTTAACGTCATCTGGGGCTACATACAGTTTAACATCATACGGGACGAACGTGCAGTTTAACGTCATGGGGGAAGAACTTGCAGTTTAGGGTCATGTGGGACCGTAAGGGCCAAAATGTATGACCTAACAAAGTTTAAGGTCATGTAGGAACAATTCATCAGGAAAAGTATTGCTTGAGGAACATGGCATTGGTGGGAGGAGTTATACGCTCCCTATCCATAGTCAATGGGGAGTATGCTCTATTGGGATAAACCTTATGAACCCTGAAAGGTCCTTCCCAATTGGGCCCCAACATGGGTGGTTTCCTTTTGGGGATAATTGGCGCCATGAGGGATAATACAAAATATCCTTTCAAGAAAGATCAAAGGTAAACCTTCCTGTTGAAAGCTCGAGTTATCATACTCTGATGCCTTTCTAGGTTGTGCATGGCACAAAGCCTATACTCGCCCAGTGCTTCTAATTTATCTAGACGGATCTCAACAACTCTATCAGATGCTTTCTGGTCATAGACCACTATGGTAAATGAGGGAAATTGAATCTTGATAGGCAGGATGACCTCAGTTCCATACACCAGGGAATATGGGGTCACCTGGGTGGAGTTACGATTCATCGTCCGATAATCCCAAAGGGCGTTGGGGAGCTTATTCGGCCAACTCGTCTTGTTCTGACCAAACATTTTCTAAAAAATTGTAGAGAGGCTTTTATTGAATGCCTTAATCTGTCCATTTTCTTGTACGTGATAGTGGGAGGTGTGGATAGAGCGAATTTTGTACTTGGCGTACAATTTTTTAACTTGGATGATTGGAAGTTGGTGCTGTTATCGGTGAGGATATCATGAGAAACCCCAAATTGATAGATTATATTGGAACTCATGAAGTCTGTTATAGAACGGGCCAAGACTTCCTTGAGTGAAATTTCCTCAACACACTTGGAAAAGAAATCTGTAGCGGTCAGGATGAATTGGTATTGGTGAGCTGTTGCCGGTGGGTATGGTCCTACGACATCTAACCCCCAGACTGCAAAGGTCCAAAATTACTTGGTAGTATAGAGAGGCTATAGTGGTCGAAGCAAAAAATATAGCATGAACTTGGCACGCATGGAACCTCTTGGAGAACTCAATGTAGTCGTGGATCATGGACCACCAAAAATACCCTAATATCTTAATCTGGTGTGACAGTTTTGGCCCAGCATGATGGGAACCACAGGAACTGACGTGAACCTCTTGTATTACCTGTGGAATCATGACTCCTTTGATGAAACAGAGGAGAATACCATCAAATCCATGTTTATAGAGGATCTAATAAAGGTTTTGACCACTCTGGAGACTAAACTACAGCGTGTGGTGTTGAATTTTCTCACGCTCGGCCCGGTCTGCCGGGAGGCAAACATTTTGGAGATAGTCAACAAAAGGGGCTCTCCAGTTGGGAGTTACTTCCACCACTACAACTGAAGAACATGGGGTTCCTAACGTGGAAGCTCCGGCCGTTGGATGGATTACCCATGGTTCGTCGTCATCCTCTCGGTTGACGGGAGCAATGACTCTCCAGTGTGCCATGTAGATGATTAGACTATCCTGTTTGGGTTCTGCAAGTGATGCGGCCAGGCTGGCCAAAGAATCTACTTGACCATTCTGTGACTGAGGGACATGGATAACCTCTGGATGAGAAGGGAATTGTGCCATTATTTGGAGAGTTCATTCTAACAACAGTATAAGATCTGGATTCCTGACAACATAGTCTACATTAACCTTCTTTATGTCCAGCTTGGAATCCTCTTTCACATGAAAATGGGGCACGTCGATTTCAAGGCCTAGCTCAAGACCCGTAATGAGGTCCTGATACTATGCCTCGTTGTTGGTGCAACCTTCTGATAACAGGAATGATTAAGGCAGGATGACTTGCGCCGAGTTGATAAAGACGATACCCAGATCTACCCTGTTGAGCCTAGGATCATTGAGCCTCTTACCGGTGGGGCTCTGGGAGGCACCATCAATGTGAATCTACCAACACGGAAGAGACTGATCCGCTGAGAGGATTTCCTCATCAAGAAAATCCAAGTCCAGGGACTAGTTCATGAGGGTTGGATGGGTATCTATAATTTCTTCCAATGTTTGTCCCTTGATAGCCTTCTAGTGCATGAACCTGATGTCAAACTGCTGGGGGATTACTTCACACCGCGCTAGTCAGCCATTCAACATGGGACGGATCAGAATGTACTTTAGTAGATCCACCTAACAGACCAACTGTACCTCGTGGTGCTGTAGGTAATGCCTCAAATTATGTACAGTGAATACAAGCACAAGGAATCTCTTCTCTATGATGGAGTATCTATGTTTTGTATCGAGGAGCATGTGGATGAGGTAGTAAAGGTTGTTCTTCATCCCCTCATTGTTATTCTGGGTGAGAAGGGTGCTGAGGGATAGTTCCAGGTCAGTGAAATAGAAAATCATTGGTTTCCCAGATATGGGTGGCATCAAGACTGGAGGCTGGAGCAGCTACTACTTGATTTCCTCAAAGGTGTACTGGTACTCCTCATCCCACTCTTTTTTGGTGCCCTTCTTCATGAGCTGAGAAAAAGACTTACACATCCCAACAAGATTCACAATGAATCGGATTATATAGGCTATGTGGCCTTGGAGACCTCGAAGCTCTTGAATATTGCTCAGGGGAGACATCTGAATGATGGCCTTTATCTTCTCCAGATCAATCTCAATGCCTCAGTGTTAGACAACAAATCCATGAAACCTTCCGAAAGTGACCCCGAAAGCACACTTCAACGGGTTCATCTTCAGGTGGTGGGAACGGAGGAAACCAAAAACTTTCTCAAGGTCCTTGAGATGGTCCTAGCACTAGCGTGATTTGACTACCAAGTCAACCACATAGCATTCCACCAACATTCCAAGTATTGGCATGAATATGCGATGCATGGCCTGCTGATAGGTGGCACCTGCATTCTTTAGGCCAAAGGGCATAACCTAGTAACAGAAAGTACCTTGGGGAACCTTAAAAGCGATAGAATCCTCATCCTTGGGGGCCATCCATATTTGATTATATCCGGAGTAACCATCCATTATGGAGAGGGATTAGAACCCAGTCATAGCATCAATCAAAAATTCTGTCACTGGAAGGGGAAAATCATCTTTTGGATAGAGACGGTTGAGATCCTGGAAGTCAATGTAGACTCTGATATGCCTGTTCTTCTTCCTGACTGAAACAATTTTGGCTAACCACTTGGGGTAATGGACCTCTTTGACAAAGTTTTCTTTCATGAGCTTTTCAACATCGGTCGGGACCATGGCACCATGAGAGGGGTGCATCTTCCTGGGAGGCTGCTTGAACCCGCGATGATTTGTCGAGAGACCAAGGCAGTGGACGACTACTTAAGGATCTAGTCCTGGCATATCTTAGTATCTCCAGGAAAATACATCACGAAGCTGTTTGATGAAGTCTGTGTACCTCTACTGCTCCTTGGGAGATATAGTGGCGCTTATCAATGCGGATCTCAGATCTGCCTCGATACCGAGGTTCACCTGCACCAACTCGTTGACTTTGGCTGATACGCCTTCTTCAAAGACAGGGGAGTATCCTCAATATATTCTCCTCCACATATTGAGGTATCCTCTGTGGGGGAATCTACTTCTGAGCTACCAAACCCTGATGGGAGGCTGCTAAAATCTTGTGCGGCCGTGGTCATTGCATCGGGGAACTCCGACATTGTTGAGACCATGGATATGAAGGCTGTTGAACCAATCCCTTCTGGTCTCCGGCCCAAGAGGACACACTTGACAATATCAAATCAATAGTGGCACATCATCCGGAGCCGACTTATTCCAGTTCGGTGAAATAGACAAGTCTGACGTACTGCCATTGCCATGAGCGGGACGTCCCAATACCTAACGGGAGTTGGAGGCTCCAGGATCATTATATGTTGGTTCGTATAAGAATATGAAGTGAACTTCTGACTCCGCCTGGATTTGGAATCATGGTTCTCTCTTGTCCTAGAAATGACAAAACATTGCCCCATATCGGGGGTCGTGGCCTCCTGCCGATGGATCGGGAAGTCGCAGGTGTTATTCAGGCCTACCTATGGGTCGGTCGTAATAGTGACATGCTCAACTTCGCTTTCCAAGAATTGTTTATATTTTCTCTTATAATAATCAGTATCCCAATAGCGGGCTTCAAAGGAGGCGAAAAAAGTTGAATCACCTTTGAGTATGCCTACTCGAACACTAAGGGAGTACTTGAGGCATTGGTGATACGATGAGGGGACCACCGCATGAAGGTGGATCCATGGCTTGACCATCAATGCATTGTACGCGGTGTCATGGGAGACAACCATGAACTCAGTGCTGGAAATTATGCCACCGAACTAGGTCATCAGATGGATCAATCCAACTGGTGTCTGCTCTGTCCTATCATATCATTGGATACTTAAATCGGAGGGATTCAGGTCATCTTCAGATAACCCTAGCTTTTGTAGTGTACGTGTCAGGATAAGGTTGATCTCGAAGCTTGTGTCAATGAGATAGCAGTGATTCTCCACGACATTGAATTGGTCGGTGATATACAGCGGGCTGATATTCCCCTATATGGGGGAGCCTTCATCCTCTCACAGGAATGAAATGACAGCCTGGCATCCGGCATCCTCAAATGCATCAACATGGAAGGCCTTTTTAGCTACTACCTTTGTCTCAAACATGAGGGGGCTCTTTAAAGCCCCAATGAGTCCTCCATGAATATCTGGAAATAGATGAAGGGATTCAAGGATGGAGAGTCTCGCTGGGATGCTAGTAAGGTGTTTCAGAACATCATACCTCCACACCAGGAACGAATTTCTGTTTACTGGAGGACGGTCTGCGATTGGAGGCATGGCGGGCCCTGCCGGCTAGACTGGCGGCTGACTGGAACTAGGTATATCCCACTACTCACTAGACGAATCTCAGAGAGTAGCTGCTATATGAGGACCGGGTGACTCATATTGGCCTTCCGTGGGGAGAAACTGCTTGCGGTATGGCCGAAGTGGCTCTGCCTGATCCAGTAGCACAAACTATGGTGGAGGTGGACCTATCGACACCGAATGAAGAGGTTGCGAGTGTTGAGTTCTGCGCTGGGCCTGCCCTCTGGTCTTAGTGGCATGCACAGCCTGGCCGGAGGTGCCAACTGATGTGCCCTGGAAATCCATATGGTCGCGACTCCACTGACGTTGGGGTCGGCTGGGGACACTGGAGAGGTCCTCCTGGCGCTCCCCCTCATTGGGAGTCATATAGGTATTTACCAACTCGATGGTGTTAACTGAAGTGTACCCCTGACTGTTACATGACGAATCATCCACTAATGGGCAGATTATGGAGGGAATTCCCATCTATAGGGGCATAAAGTTTCCAAGAGTGCGGGATGATTACAGCCTTGGCAAGGTGTATTTCTTCTTCTTGTGCCACTGATGCCTGCTCTTATGGGAAGATGATGGCTGAGATGATGACACTGAAGTGGTGGTCACAGCTTCTGAAGGATCAGGATGATTCATGAATTCCTAAATGATTCCATGGGTGAGGGTGACCATCTTTTGATCCATCCAGTCGTTATACTTCTGGGACCCATGGTCAAAAACATACTGCCACCCACCTTCGTCGTCGCTACTGCTATATGATTTCACGAAGACACTCTCCACTTGTACTAGGGCTAGGCCCATCTTGACTATGTTGTTGTTAATCTAGTCTTGGATCCAGTCCTTGAATGCATAGTATTACTTGAATTTGTGTCCCATGATTCGGGGGTAAGAGAAGTAGTTGGGGTGACCAGTGAGATGCGCCTCTTTTGGCTTTCGGAACTCGGGCTTTCGCACAATTATCTACTCTAAGGCACTACGGAAGTAGCCAGGGACCTGGGCCTCGTCGAAAGAGTAGGCCTGATTCCTTCTATCTGGAAATGGGGAACTAGGTGTATGTCCTTGATGGGGGGATAGAGGAGCTTATCGAGGAGGTGAAACTTGATTATATCTCCTAGGTGGCGGCGGTGCATTACAGGTGGGGCACCTGTCGATTCTGAGGTAGGTGTTATTGGGAAAGAAACTATGCCAGTGGTGGTGGACCTCTACGGGGCTGCGAAGCTGGCTCCACTGGTAGTAGTTCTACCTACCTGGGGGCCTCTACCTAGGCCACCGCGGCGGGCTTATCTCTGGCAGGCCTCCTTGTCGGGATTACAGGAGGCAGTATGTGGGCCTGACTGGCCTGTTTCAGGGCTTCTTCGAGGCACTGGTCCTTATTCGAGATGTCTCGGAACCCTTCGGGATAGTTCTAAGTGATCATGGAGGGAACCTATTTAGTCTTGACATTCCCGACGCACATCGTCAGTAATTTCTCCTGAAACAGTGGCATGTCAAGGGAGTATGTGAGCCCCTTCCACTGGGCGATGAAGTCTGCAACCCGCTCATCGGGACATTGTTTGCACCTGAAGAGGACTGAAATGTTCATCTTCTGTGTGGTAGAGTTGAACTGGTAAAGGAACTTCCTGCGAAGGTCCTCCCAGCTAATCACGTATCCAACAGGGAGCTGGATGTAACAAACGAATATTGGCCCCTCCAGTGTCTGAACAAAGAGACAAAGCATGGCAGCCTCCTGCTGCACTGGGGTCCCTAACATAGGCCCGCACCTTGATTTGAAGTGGTACAGGTGCTACGGTGGTTCCATGGGCCCGTTAAAGGGGGAGAAAGTGAGATTCCCAAATCCCGAGTGTGCTGGCATGTCATCCACCCATGTCAGGTATGACTTTCCATCACATGGGATAGCCACCTGCTACGTTTCCAACGCCACAAGGTGGGCGATGAGAACCGCCATTGGATCTTCTGGACACAGGTCCCTGTTCTGATGACAATCTCTAACCACGAGCGAATTTTCTGCGTCTTCAATGCGGTATCCAAGCTCGGTGGCTCACGGAGAGGCTGGTGGAGAAACCCTTGGGGATGAAGGAAGATCTCGAGTGGGGTTCCTTGGATTGTCATGCCATTCGGGAGGGTTCGGCGAGACATAACGCACCCGCTTGTAGTGAGGTCTGGCTTCTGTTATGTCAGCGAATAAGGCATGATCAGGGTTTCCTGGGATAATCTCACTGGGGGTTATTTTTTCCTACCCCTGCTGCTCCGGCCTAGGATCACCGTAGTCGGGTCGCCGCTCTGCAATGCGTTCAACCAGAAGTTCATCAACTAACTTCTTCTGCTCCGCAAGCTGTTGGCGCAGCATGGCCTTCTCAGGGTCCTCTTCCGTCTTTTTCATTGAGGCAGATGGGTTGGAGTGTTTTTCCTCTCCAACATTCTCTTTTACCTTGTTGACATTCCGTCTCAATATCAATGCCTCAGTGGGTGGAGGGAGACCTAAGAGGTTCCTCTGCTAGCGAGTAATTCTCCATGATGGGTCCAGAAGTGGGGGCACGTCTTCAGGGAGGAGGTTCTCATTGAGAATTTCCAACTCATTTTCCCCTCCTGATAGATTGTCCATGTTGACTACCACTTTTCTTGGGGGCATGTCTTCACTATCACCAAGCGAGTTGGGCTGCCGGCGAATCGCACTAAAGAGGAGGGCAGAGTACTGCCCCCAGCCATGGACTTTCGCGTGGGGGTATACTATTTAATAACATTATAGAGTACATGGAAACACTAAATGCATTGATATTGGAGGGCCCTGTGGTGGCCAGGTGACCCAGGGTGCTGGACCGCGGGGAGTGTGTCCAGGTCAACCAGAATACATTGCTCACTGATGTCTTCTAGGTGCTCCCGGCTCCCGGGATAAGTCACCCACCGGTGTTGAAGATGGAGGTGAGTCACCCAAAAGGTCTGGCGGAAACATTCAAACTCCCCCATGGTGAGCGATTCTAGCATATCAAAATTCGATCCTGCGACCGGCCTAAACTTCTCAGGGAAGTGGCCCACAACGAGGATGGTCCAGAATCTCTTTAGATCAGATCCATAGTCTGCCTTTGAATTCACCACTCGTCATCTAATGGGGGCTGAGGAACTGGATGCGGTGCTGAGGTAGGATGCTGGGCCGGTGGTCTGGTCGGCGGAGAATACGGCAAGCGGGATGATTAGCCACTGAATCTTAGGCAATCCTCTAAAGGTTGCAGCGACCTAGCCACCATGCCACGACAGGATGAACCAGCAACCAGGGGTCCTGACGCAGCAGCAGCATCTTCCGTAGGTATCATATGTCACGGCTCTTCTACCATTGACCCCCAAAATAGCTCCTGATGGTTTCTAACTGAGGCAGAGGGTGTTCTCCGAGATGCCGGTGGCAACTTCGCAGTTGGTCCCTGGGGACATGTCAAGTTCTCTTCCCTCTAGATATACCTTCGGAAGGAGGCAGGGATCCTATGGATCTTGTGTTCGGGGAGTACGTGGCTGATGAGCCTCATCCATGACCCATTCCTTGACTCATAGGACTGAGGGGAGGGCTCCAGTTCCAAGTAGTACCCTGCCTCAGAGTCTGAGAAGTGGACTATTCTGATTTCCATCGGACCTTCCCCAGAATTCCTCTTGCGGCAGTGACAACCCACCTTCCTGCCCCCGAGTGGTTCTTCAGGGTAGGGTTTATTTCCAACATGGGGTCCTCTGGCCACACTGGTGCTGAGGCGGAGAGGGTTTCCACCCGAGAAATCCAGGCTGCGGGGAGCACCAAGACAAATATTGAAAGGGACACGGGGAGGACCTCTGTGTTGGGTGTTGGTGAAGTGGGGTTGGCCTCCACCTATCCAATTGCTAGGGCGAGGAGGAAATTCAACTATTAGCACAGGGACATGGGGAGGACCTCCATGTAGTGAAGTTACCAGACATTCATTGTCTCCATACTCACTGTTTGTGGCAGGGGGAGTGACCCCATATCCAGTGAAGTGAGAACAGGAGATACCCCCACATGGAGTATTGCTGTCACAGGGAGGACCCTTACTTGGGCCGAATGTGGCACCGAACAGACCTCCAAGATGAGGTAGGAAGCAGGGAGGGCCCGCACCTTCCGTAATGGCGGCACGGAGTAGGCCTTCACACTGGGTGTCATTATTGTGGATTGGTCCGCAGCGGCCTTCTCCTGTATTGGTGACTAGGAGAGTCGACCCATCATACCATGGGGCGGTTTGGTCTTCAATATGAGTCGGGAGTATAACTGCCCCTGCTCAACATATTCTGAGAGTTGGGGGAACGAATCAGGGGTGGCTCGGGCCCCAGTGGTCGCTAACGTTGATGCCCCATGACAGGCATCATCTTCTACTCGTGCCCGACACTGGGGTCGGGTCAGATGGACTGCAGCCCATGGTGCAGGCGCATGGATTACCTTCTCTTTGGCTTGGGGAAATGGGCAGTGGCACCATTGAGGCCTGGTGGGATCTCCTATCGAGATCCCTGAAGTGAAAATCTGATTGGTCCAACCCGTACATCCCCTACTTAATCGGTGTAGGGGAGGGTGCTGTCAAGGCGCTTCGGGGACAAGCTCCCGAAATGATTGAATGTTGGGTAGGGGAGTAGTGGCTCCCTGCACGGCCCTCGGGGTGGCGTTGATGGTGAGGCACAGTGGCCTCAAGATACAAATGTGCCTTTTCCCTGGTGGGGATGACCCCCTCCTCCTCGTACCTATGTACAAGGTCTTTAATTACCCATCGCTGGAAAATCTATGATGGGGAAGGGGGCATGGGCGCCCAACAATCGTGGCGAGTGAGGCCGTCGTGGAAAATCAGAACCACACAGGGTATCTGCATCGATATTTCCCATGCTCTTGTACCGGTGGGCAGGTGAACGAGCTCTAGATCCAAGGACTGGATTCCTGAAAGCAGGGAGATGAACTCATTAACACTGCGAGGAAAAGAAATCGACAACAAGTGCCCCAAAACCTTTCTATCTTCCGCAGTCGGCAAGAGGGATTGATGCTGACAACGTCACAGAACGGAATGCTCAATGTCCTGACTGCCCCAACTCCTGGCGAGTTTCACATCTAGCTTGTTAGGTGGGACTTGGCACCAGAGGAAGAGGTCAGATGACATGCTTATTCACTGATTCCTTGAATGCAACTAGCCTCCAAGTTGGGGATACATGCTTCATGTCGTGTTCACCATTTTCTGTTTCCGACCCTTTCGCCGGGGCGCATGCATCAATCGCACAGAGGATGCACTGCTATTACCCCGCATTCTCCCTTTCCAATGTCAGTTGGCATCTGCTCTTTATTCAGGGACGTCTTCTCCTTGATCTAAATGGGTTGATGGGATGCCAGTTCTTCCTTCCATGGATTCCTCCTCGGAGCTTGTCACCTAGTCTGGGTCTCCATCAAAGATTTAAGACATAGTTCGTTAAGCTCTACCCAGTGTCATATCTTCATGGACTCCAGTTAATTACGATACCTCTTTCAGGACCTTCGAAGGGGTCCGGTCATGGAAGAATCCTTCAGTTAGGAGAGTAGTCATGTTGGGGCATCTCTGGTGTGTCTGGACGCTGGGGGTTGGCATGTCTGTCTTCTTCCCCTTATCATAGGGCTTCTTGATGGTGAAAAATCCTGAGGCATCCCACATCGAAACCGGGGAATTTTATTCCATTAGCATGTATCTAAGGATTTCCTCAGCTTCCCATGTTTAACACAGGGTATAACATAAGTTTAACATCCAGTGGAGACGGATCGGACTAATTTGAACACTATATGGAGTGGATCAGATTGAAGTAACCCTAGAGGGAACACCGATGATGGGGCCAGCATGTGGGTGGCTTCTCGAATGTTGTGGAGGGGAGTGAGGTGGCATGATTTCACCGAGAATTGGTGACCCGGGTAAGAATCTGGATGGACAATGGCTCTGGGATTGAGTCCTGAAGATACTTCCAATGTATCCCCAGGGCAGGGAATCAAAGTCCGCATAGTTCGGTGAAATGATGGGACACCTTAAGAGGTGACCCTTGAGAATGGACGCATGGATGGGACCCAGATGAAGTAAAACCTTTAGGTTAGGGAATGAGCTTCCCGATATGTGTGGGCTCAAGGGAGAGGTCAGAATGAGACATGGTTGATGGGCTTGAACCTCGTGGAGGCCTCCTACGTATCTCTGTGGTGGGGAATCATAGTCTTCATAGATATGGTAGTGGGTAGAGTTTAACTTCATGTAGGACGAGTATGGGGCTTACACTCTGAGGTAGCCAGTGGTGATGGAAAACCGACTTGAATGGGGTCGGGACAACCGGGTGGTGGGCTTGAACCTCGTGGAGGCTTCCTATTTACCATGCCTTAGCACGGATCAAAGTCATCATAGTTTGGGATGGGTTGGGGCTAACACTCTAAGTCGGCCCAATGTGGGTGGGCTTGAACCTCGTGGAGGCTTCCTACGTACCATGACTTAGCATGGATCAATGTCCCCGTAGTTCTAGAGTGAGTTGGGGCTTATACTCTGAGGTGGCCCAAGGTGGTGGGGCATAAGCCTCATGGTGGTTTCCTACATACCATGTCTTAGCATTGATCAATGTCCCTATAGTTCAGGATGGGTTTGGGATTACACTCTGAGGCGGTCCAAGGTAGTGGGGCATTAACCTCATGGAGGCTTCCTATATACCATGCCTTACTATGGATCAAAGTCCCTGTAGTTCGGGAGTACAGTTTTACTTCATGTGGAACAAGGGGAATTTGGGTCTTATGCTCTGAGGTGGCCCAAGGTGTGTCATGGTCAGTGCTCACTCTAAGCTCATGTGATTCATGCTCTGTGTGAGAAACAAGAGCTAGAAGAGACTTGAAAATCACATCATGAAGGGTGTGTCCGTGAGAAGTGGAAAGGGGCTTACACGTTGAGAAACCAATGGTGCTGGGACAAACTCCAGGATGGAGGCCCGAGGGAGACAAAGAACAATGGGAGATGGATTTGGGAGTGAAGAAAGGAGGATCCCCATTCCCTATCACACTATCTTCTTGCCTTTTCACCAAGGAAGTGAGGAGGAGAAGGGGTGCTTCCTCCTATAAGAAAATCTAGGGGCTTACGCCAAGGTTGATTGCCTCACCAATGGACAAACACCACTCCAATAAGTCACCCCCTATGAGGGATCATCCCATCCCTGTGGAGATGAGTGGGCGTGGAGAATGTCCAAGGTGGGGGGCCCTACGTGTGCGGCACGGGCTGAGGTCAAAGTTTAATGTCATGTGTTGAGGAAGAGTTGTTTGTCAGTTTAACGTCCTACATCTCGGACGAGGTGGGTTCGCTCCACACCCCTAGGACTTACATAACTGATACCCCCTGCCCCTTGTGGGAGGGAAGTCATTGGCAAGGTCGTACTAAGGAGGTGTCGTGGATCTAACCATCGAGGGTTCCACGTTATCATGGCTATGTGAAGAAGAAGTAGTTGTTAGCATACCTATGCAAAGAATCATGAGGAAAAGCAATGCAACGGTGTGAATTGTCCAAGGGACATTGAATTTACTTTTTAAAATCCTTGAAGGTTGCACGGGAAAACCATGTATGATGTGGATGCCTGGGGTCCACGAGACACCTGTGAATGACATCCAAATGGAGGGCATGAGGTGTTCTCCCATGAGGGCTCCCGTGGAGCACCAAGGTGAAGGGCCCCATGGGATTTCACACAACCCTTGGGTTTTGCGCAAAATAAAGGGTCCTGACACGAAAACCCAGGGCTGGTGAAAAATCAGTGATGCTTGCATGAAATAGTGGGGGCAGATTTCTGGCACGCGACTTGAAGGGATTGTGCGCAAAGGAAGGGATTGCGCTCAAAGGAAGCGATTGGAGTTTATTTTAATCCATGGGGACCTCGCGCGAAGGTGGATCCCTGGGTGACTTGGCACAAAAAAGAACCACACTAGAAGGCCATATTTCACAAGCACGGAAGGCGGATTTTGCACGCAATAGGCGGTTCAAATTTTTCAGCCCTGAAAAGGAAGGGGGTATCCTTCTATTTATATGCATACAGAAGCACCAAATTTAGGGTTGCATTAAATTATTTCATGATAGAGGTGGCAGTGTGAAATATGAACCGCAAGGGGTGCGGACGTGAAATGTTTTTGCACCTGTGTTGGGGATCTTTGCGAATCCTGGTACATTTAGTGTGTGACAACTTTGTTCATGCACTTCATCCTTTTTCGTTCAGCACATCTGTGACCTCCGAATCGGGTCTTCGGGTCTGAATATGACTTTAATTTTTCAATTCGGAACTTTCTCCAGCACTTAATCACTTTTCGGCGTCTGCAGGGAGGAATTGCATCCACACATTCAGGGTAGGCTCCCTTTTTCGGCTGAACTAGTGCACACTATTCCTCCATAGATTCCAATCGATTTGTTAATGCCTCAATTGTGTTCATAAGCATTTTTTGAATATCCAGATGAGCTATAACTTTTGTAGGTACAAAAAATGGAGTTTGAGTTGGTGCAACAACCAGAAAAACCACTGATGGTGGTGTTGATATTTTCCTTGGATAACCAACAAGAACAAGCCTATAAGGAAGTGTTTTATTCTTTATTGGTCGTGTACCCAATGGATGGAATTCATTATCCTTATTTGTAGTTACTACAGATATTCATTATAGGGGAGATCCTACAAGATTTCTACGTTGAGGACCTATATGGGGAGTACATCTAGCAGAAATGCTGTTTTGATTTTACTCTATATTGAGCCTTCTCAACTCCTTCATTTCCTATTATTGCTATGAAATATCTCTTAAGGAGAAAGATATTGACCTTCACCAGTATATAAGTGAGATGAAATCTGAATTTTTCCTTTCACCTTATTAGATGTCTTTAAGAGGGGTGGGAGTTGGTTAATAGAAGGGATACCTAAATTCATGGTATGCCCTTGATTTTGGGTAAGTAAACCTTGTTAATTTTCTTTAGTGTGTACCATATTATTGAAAAAAAATTATATTCTTATTCCCCTGAACAGGATTCATTTTCTAGAGGATCTTCTACAAGGGTGTGAATGGAATTCACTTACACATAATCCATTAATGGAATTATATCAATATCATTGTGAGATCATTTATCTTTGTATCATCCATGAGACTTTGTCATCCTATATGATGAATTCATGGGAATAGTTTGGTGGATAATAACCTAAAAGAATCCTCATATATTTCAGTTGTGCGCTCTCATTGCAACCTCTTCCCTATTTGGGAGAAAAGTGAATTTTGTTGAGGAGGGGATGGAAGATGTGAAATGCCCCCGGCCCTGCATCCTGGGGCTGTTGCAATTCTTCTTCTTCTAATTTTTGAACATGGTTTAAGGAATTTAAAGGTTGAATTAAATGAGCCCCCAGCATTGTAAGATGGGGTGATTCTTGAACAAATATGGATTAAATTCATGCAATTGTTCTTCAAATTTTGTGAATTTTGATTTAGACATTAGCTAGGTGTATTATCCAACAACCACTAAAATCTCTTGTTTTGGTAGATCACTTTGCAATTTCAGACATTTGCATTCTCTGATACCTGAAATACTATAAGCGGGATGCCTATTCAATATTCTCGGATTCTTGATGAAAAAGTAACTCAACAAATTCTTTTCTTTGGGCATGTCTCTAATGAGAGCTGGTTGAGGCCTTTTCTTGAGCGTATATTTGATTACATATACAATATATTGATTGAGGATGACTGTGGGCAATAACATTTCATGATACAACTTTTGGAAGACATTGTTGATTTTGCAGTGCAGTGAAATGCACTGCTTTATGTGCATGTCATCCTCTAATATGAACACTAGATGGGGAATCCAAAATTAACTGGCGTAGTCTCTTTAAAGCATTGATTCATTCATGTTGCAGGGTTCTCTGCTATTTTTATCCTTTGGATGTTGGAAAATGCAGAGATATGACAAGTCAATTTGGCGTTTCAACCCATATATTACCTTTACATGATTTTGATAGTAATCATATGGTAATGTTCTGGTTTTCAAATGATGAATAGTTTTCTATAAGTTGATGCAGATATCATGAATAAAATATTATGTCATCAATTCTAGAATGTTATTTTGAGAATTTTCTGAAGTCCATAACTTGACTGGTATTTCTCCATTAGCTAATTGGTTTCTCATTTTTAACATATCTTCATCATCTTTTACTAGAGATTTCACCAATTGGTCTGACCAATGTGGGTGCTCTTTATTAGAAGACAAATTACCTAGGGGAGGTTCAGAGAATGACCATTCCCTATAGATGTCTTCTATTTGAGAATTTGTTTCATCTGTTAATGACAAGGCATCAGACATGATTGGAATTATGATTTCAAGTGCCTTGAGATAGGAGGTTTTTCCCGTCGATACATTGTCAATTATATGAATATCATGAAAATGTGAAATAATACTTTGCAGAGGACTTTTTCAGCGAATGAAATCATGGGGAGGATCACCATGATGTATTACAGCAAGGGATCAATCTTCACGCTCCTTAGTCTTATGGCCACACTAAGGGTGGCTGTAGTTCTCATCCAGAGATAGGCACTCTAGATTGACCTAATTTTCATGATTAAAGTCTTCATGATGAAGTATCTGATGAGGATATTTAGAATTACTACTATCAATCCCATAATTTGGAAATTAGAGGGTAGGATCTTGAGCTGCAATAGACAAATGCTTGAGGGTTTCAAGAACTCCAACATTAAGAGGATCCAAATAATAGATGAACTCTTGATTTTCCAACAGTGCATGGAGAGAATTCTTCATGTATGTTCTATAATACTTAGTCAGAGCACATTGATGGGAAAAGTGGTTATCATTGGCAAGTGTATCTGCCTACCTATGAGTGATTACCAGAACTGACCTATTACCTCCAATTGAAAAGGGTGTATGTTCCCGATATTTTTGTCCATATGATATGGGGGAGTATGCCCCATGAACCTCTTGGACTGAAACATAGGTGTGTATCTGCTCCAGGATGGCATGCCAATGTGTCATCCCATGTGTGGGGACAAATTTATGTGTTTTTTCCCCTGATACTATTGAAGTGGTTGTTACAATGTCCTGGCATGTATCTAGAATACAGGAATGGATTTGTGTTTTCCCATTCACCATTGATAATATGTGTTTGGTGACTTCAGTGGCTGAAACAATAACATACATCCATTTTGTATTTGTATTATATTTATTGGCCTTCTCTTGTATTACTTTTCCTGTCAATGGGTATTGAAAGTACTCATGTATGGGGGCAGAGAGTTGGGTCTGCCCAAGAATTTTCATCAGTGTAACACCCTATGGTTTTCTAAAAATAAATTGAAATGCATGAAACTTTGTTTAAAGTAGATATTTATAACTAGCATTTTAAAAATAACTTTAGTGCCACAGTTTTTTGAATTTCAAGAAACTGTCATCTACAACTGTGTTCAGTATGTTATTTGGGGTCTGATGAAACCAACTTGTTTTTCTTTTGTGAATAGTAACATACCCTTATTAATAGTAATATGAATATTAATATGACCCTAATGAATAGTAAATTTTATTATTATTTTATTTTATTAAGTATATAAGATAATAACATCTTGGTTAATTTTTCATTGTGATAAAGAAGTAGTTATAAAATTAGAACTGTTAATTTTTTAATTTAGTATGATTTTATTTAAAAGTTAAATTAATAATATTTAGAAAATCATGTTTCAAAAATGAAATTAATTTTTGAATTCTACACATCGAAAAATGTCCAGGGTAATTTTTTGGTATTTTTTCTGAAATTGAAGAATTTTTTATGAATAGTAAAATATGATAAAATATTATAAATGCAAAATACTTCATTTACTGCATCATAGGTGATTCAAGGATGATGTAAGCCCACTTGGTTCGAACTCACTTTAAATTTTTACTATTTGGTGTCACATGAATTAATATTATTTATAGTCTTTAGAAATGTATTATAATAATGATTAAAATAATTAAAAATACCCCCTCCCCTCCACTATAAATACCACCCTCACTCCCCTCTTCCTCCCACACCTCTCAAGCCTTGAGCATTGTCTAATTTTAGCCAAATTCCCTCCCCAATCTTCTTCCCCACGTCTGAGATCTGCTGGTCTCACCAAAATTCCAAAACCAAAGCCCTTGAGGAGGATCTCATGGAGAAGAGATCAAGAGGTAAACATCCTCTTTTATTTTCTTTCTTTTATTTCATTTTATGATGTCCTCTTTCTTTACCTTTGGATTATGATGGGATATTTCATTAAATATCCCCCCTTACTGCCCATATTATGTATTAATGATGAGATATCCCCTTCCTATCATCAAAATATTTTTTTTTTAAATTTTAAGAGACGTCGTTAGGCTGGTGAATTTTCATGAGAAATTTATCATGGTTTCTTTTATTTTAAGATTCCTTTATATTCTTCTTGTTTCTTCACCTCCTATTAACCAAGAGGCATGAAAGCTCCAGAATATTGTATATTATTGATTATCTCATCTTCATAGAAAATTATTCATCATTATTTTTTCTCCTCTCCCACTCATACAAAGAATTAAAATATTGTCCACGATGTGTCGAATTACCGACAACGTGGACGATGTGATTTCAATTTTCATTAATTATTTCAAGTCTGGTCATGAAACAATTTATATGGTTCAACCGGGTTATAATATATGTTTTATGACTCACCCATGGTTCTAGAATTCTTTTGTACTCATTGTTATAATTTATAAGACAAAATGTGGTTGTTATTATTAAAGAACCACTAAAAGGATTTAAACGAACATCATTAATGTTCTAACATATGAATCATCCTCATGTAAGAATTAAAAATGATAAATGGAATAATTTATGTTAGTGGTTATATGAAAATACTACTCCCTTCCAATTCTGTATTTTCACTTCCAATCGGCAAGAATGTCCACCCTGAACCAATCATGGAAATCATGTTAAGAACTCACCCAAAAATAGTGCCAAAGGGCAAGATACTAAAAATTAAGGGTGAAATGATGTTATGAAATGATAAAATAATATGTTATAAACATGTAAATGTTTTTGTAAAATATTAATAACACTTTTGTAACCATTATACAGGAGGTTTAAACAAGTTTTAAGTAAGAAAACCCTGAGGTAAGGGAATTCTTAACCCGATTTCCATTCTTTGGGTTAACCTTCTACTTCATTATTTTTGTGCTATTTAAATTTATTGTGTGGTTGGTTCTATTTATATTATGTTTTATTATGTTTATATACAGTATATATACATACTCCATTCACTCTTTTAAGTCTCTCTTCAATTGTATAATATTTATAAGGGGCTTTTCTTTAAAAATCCTCTTTTAAAATTTGGTTTTCCAAAATTCCAAAGTATTCTTTTAATGGAATTATTCATGTTGTATGATTATGTTTTGGTTCTCGAAAATTATTTAGGATGAAGTTTGGGACCTATATTTCCCTCCAATACATTGGGTATGAGTAAGTTTGAGGTCAGTCGTATGGTTACCCCAAGTGTAACTGTGATGGATACACAAAGTAAGGTAGTCGTGAGGGTTACAAATTATAAGGTATCCAAGAATGGTTACAAGATTATGTAAGTAATTCCCCAAGATACCTTTATGATTATATTTATATTCTAATGTTTTTTGTGTATTTTTTGTAAATCTCATGTTACATAAAGTAAGTATATATGGGTGATAAGCATGTCTTTTGAAAATGTTTTCATACTTTATGAGTATTCATGGACTAATGTTCTCTTTCTATCTTTCTCATACCTTACCGAGCTTCTGTGCTCATACCTAGTTTTTAAATGACTTTTCATAGTTTAATGGATGTGTAATACAAGGAAGGAAGACATGTTAATTGTTGAAGAATTGTCAAGGAGTCTTGTTCTATGTTTTAATGTTTTATAATTTGAAAAAAAAATGGAAACTGTTTTTATGGTATCCACTATGTAACAATGTGTATTGTTATGAATGTATTGTCCTAATTCTCTAAATCTCTAAACTTTAAAATATCTTAAATGTAAAAGGAGGTGATTTCTTAACTAAATTCAAGATTATGTATGTAATAAGGTTGGGTCCTTATCATTGGTATCAGAGGATGGTTTAGATAACTTTATGGGTTAAGGTGATGTTAATAGAATACCATAAATGATTTTCAATATATGTTATAGCATTTAAAGATTACCATGTAGCTTCATCTAAGATATGTTTGTTCAGAATGGTTGTACACAGAATGACCTGGGATGCTAAAGCGGAGAGGCACCGACAGAATGACATCCTTCCGAAACTACTGCCCGGAATGGTAGGGATTGGAACCGAGCAGTTTGTGACATTAATGGTTCAGCTAACGCAGCTAATAAATGGTGGTGGAATCTATGCAAGAGAACCAATAGAGGTACCACAATAGAACATGACAGTGCTGTAACATATTATTAGATAATATCCTCCTGCATTCAATGGATCTTCTGACCCAATAGCAGTTGAAGGATGGATCAAAGACCTTGAAAAGATATTCGATGTTATTGGATGTTCAGAAAATCCAAAGGTATGTCTTTCCATTTATCATTTTGATGGGGAATATGATCGGTGGTGGTCAAGGGTAAGGAGTATTAGGGGTAGATAGGATTTTGATGCCCTAGAGTGGGATAAAAGTCTTTTCCTTAAAAAAATATTTTCCTAAGGTGGTGCAACATAGAATGGAGAAGTAATTCCTTGAATTTAAATAGAAGGAGGAAGATTCAGTGGTCATATATGAAGTGAACTTAACCTGACTGGTGAGGTATGCTCCAAATCTTATTCTGTTTTTTGATAGAATAATCAACTGCTATTACCCAGGATTAAAGCCAAGGTATCGAAGGGCGTGGGCCAATCATGATTCCAAAAGTTATGAGAAACTTTTCTGATGTGTTGAGCGGGTAGAGATGAAGTTTTCTAATGATCATGTGATTTTTGGAAACAAAGAGAAGAAGAGGTCCAGTTGGCAAGCAATGGGTAAGAATCAACCAAAGAAAACTGATGGTAAGAAAATACAATTTTCAGTTTGTTAATAGATTGGAAACAAACACCCTAGGGAATGTCTTAGAAAAACCGGGAAGTGTTTTAAATGTGGTATGTTTGGACATATGGCCAGAGATTGCAATGAAAATGATCCTAAGACTAATCCAGATAAGCAAATTGTAATGTGTTTTAAATGTGGTGAAATGTGTCAATATGAAAATGTCTACCCAAAGAGAGATCTGAATGATGCAAAGAAGCCAGACTATAAGCAGAAAGGTGTAGTGAGATCCTTTTTTACTACATTAGTAGATGCCAGGCCATCCAATGAAGTTTTATCAGGAACTTTTTTTTTGATCACTCATATTTTGCTAAAGTTTTGTTTTATAAGTGGTCTACACATTCCTTTATCTCTAAGAAATTTTCTGGTAAATTGGAAATATCACCTCAACAAATGAGACCCGAAATTGTTGTTAAAACACTAGGGGAAATTTTATAGTAAAGATGAATTATAAGAATATTTCTATTGTGGTCTATGGAAATACTTTACCTTCAAACTGTGTAGTTTTACCCTTAGTCGAGTTTGATGTTATTTTGGGGATGGACTGGCTTTCTATTTATCTTGCTAAGATTGACTGTAGATCTAAAGAAGTTATTTTTCAGAAAGAGTTTCAATTTGTATACATGAATGAACCCATACAATTGATAACATATCAAGAAGCTGAGAAACTATTGAAAGATGGAAATGAAAGTTATCTTACTCATATTGTTGAAAACAAGGGGATTATTCAAATTAATGATGTTCCAGTGGTAAATGAAAACCTTGATGTTTTTCCTGATGACTTACCCGGTTTCATACCTGATCGAGAATTTAAATTCACAATTGAATTAGTTCCAGATTATAAGCCAATTTTAAAACCCCTATATCATATGGCTCCAATAGAACTTCTTGAATTGAAAAATCAGTTTCCAGATTTGCTTGACAAAGGCTTCATTTGTCCAAGAGCTTCACCATAGGGAGCCCCTGTTTTTTTATTAAAAAGAAAGATGGTTCCATGTGAATTTTCATTGATTGCAGAGCTTTGAATAACTTTAGTGTTAAAAACAAGTATCATTTGCCTCATATTGATGACTTGTTTGATCAGCTCTAGGGATCTCAGTACTTTTCCAAGATTGACTTGAGATTTAGAAACCATTAGATAAATGTGAAGGAAGAATACATCTCGGAAACAGTGTTTCATACTAGATATAGGCATTATGAATTTGTTGTTATGATGTTTGGATTAACTAATGCTCCTGTTGTATTCATGAATCTTATGAATAGATTATTTCATGAGTTCTTGGATATGTTTGTGGTTGAATTTATTGATGACATTCTGGTATTTTCTAAAAATAAATAGGAGAATGAAAAACATCTACAGGTTGTTTTACAAACATTAAAAGAGATGAAAATCTATGGAAAATTTAGAAAGTGTGATTTTTGGTTGCAACAGATTTCTTTTCTTGGGGATATTGTAAATAAGGATGCAATAATAGTTGATCCTACCAAAACAAAAGTAGTTGATGAATGGCCAAGACCCACAAATGTTACATAGATTCGTAGTTTTCTGGGCTTAGCATGTTATTTCTGGCGGTTTGTTAAGAACTTTGCACGGTTATCTAGCCCGATAACTAAGTTAAACTGGAAAGGGGTAAATTTGTTTGGATAGAGGAATGTGATGTTTGTTTTCAAGAACTGAAGAAGAGATTGGTGAATGATCTAGTTTTGGACTTACCATCCAGGAATGGTGAATTTTTTATCTACAGTGATGATTCTTTGAAGGGACTTGGTTGTGTTTTGATGCAGAATGATCAGGTAATTTTCTATGATTCGAGACAACTTAAACCTCATGAGCTAAATTATCCCACACATGATTTGGAATTGGAAGCTATGGTTTTTTCTTTGAAAATATGGAGGCATCATCTATATGGAACTAAATTCCAAATATATAATGACTATAAAAGTATATATTCACTCAGAAAAAATTAAACATGAGGCAGAGAAGATGGCTAGAACTGATAAAGGATTATCAATGCATGATCAATTACAAACCTGGAAAAGTAAACAAAGTAGTAGATGCCTTAAGGAAGAAACATCAGGCATCATTAATCATGCCACGTTTGGAACATGATTCCTTGATTAAAAAATTGATGAATTTTGGATTAGAAGTTGTTGGTGTAGGGAATACCCCTGTTTTGTTTCAGGTTTTAGTATAGTCTTTGTTGTCAGACAGAATTAAGCAGGCACAAAAGGAATATCGGGAGCTAGAGAAAAAGGTATAATTGGATAAAATGGGTATATTTAATAATTTAATCTTGATAAAGATTGTGTTTTAAGATTTGTAAAAAGTTTGTGTGTGCCTTGTGATTCCTAGTTGAAGAAAGAATTGTTGCGTGAAGCTCATAGTTCTCCATTCTCTGTTCATCCTGGCAGTACTAAGATGTACAGATACCTTCAGGAGTATTATTGGTGGGATGGAATGAAAAGAGATATTGCTTATTTTACCATGAGATGTTTGACATGTCAACATGTTAAAGTATGGAGACAATTATCGAAGGGTATGCTTCAAAATTTTCCAGTGGCAAAGTGGAAATGGGAGAATGTATCCATGGAATTCATGGTGGGACTACCAAAGACTTCTCGAGGTAACAATGCGATTTGGGTTATTGTTTATAGGCTGACAAAATCTGCACATTTTCATTCTATTCAAGATACAATGTCTTTGGATCATATTTCCCGATTGTACCTCAAGGAGATTATCATGTAACATGGAGTTCCTCTTTCCGTTGTGTCTGACAGAGATCCTAGGTTCACTTATAACTTTTGGAAGGGACTTCAGAAGTCATTGGGCACAAATTTGAATTTTAGTATAGTTTTTCATCCTTAATCAGATGGGAACTCAGAACGAACAATTAAAACTTTAGAGGATATGCTTCGAACTTGTTCAATATACAATAAGGGAAGTTGGTATCAACATCTTTTGTTAGTTGGGTTTTCTTATAATAACAGTTTCTATTCCAGTATTCAGATGGCACCTTTTGAGGCCTTATATGGAAAGCGGTGTCAGACTCCAGTGTTTTGGGATGAAGTTGATGAATTCAATTTTATGGGACCAGAATTAGTATAAGAAGGGGTTGAGAACGTGAGGATGATCCAAAAACACATGAGGATAGTTCAGAGCAAGAAGAAAAGTTATGCAGATTACAGAAGGAAAGACTTCTCTTTCGAGGTAGGTGACCATGTTTTCCTTAAAGTCTCTCATTGGAAAAGTGTGATGTGTTCCGGTAAGAAAGGAAATCTAAGTCCATAGTTCATCGGTCCTTTTGAAATCTTGGAGAATGTTGGAATAGTTTCATACCGCGTAGCTTTGCCTCCGAGTTTGTTTTAGGTACACAATATTTTTCATGTTTTGATGTTGTGAAAGTATGTGCCAGATTCATCACATGTCTTGAGCTTAGAAGCAGTTCAGCTAGAAGAGAACCTTTCATATGGAGAGAAACCAGTTCAAATTCTTCATTGAAATGGAACATGTATTGCAGAATAAATTAATTCCACCTGGTAAAGGTTTTTGGAGAAACCACATGGTTGAATAAGAAACATGGGAATCTGAAAATACTATGAGAGAAAAATACCCTCTTTTGTTTAATGAGTAAATAAAATTACGAGGACGCAATTTCCAGAAGGTTGGGATAATGTAGTACCACAATGTTTCCTAAAAATAAATTGAAATGCATAAAACTTTGTTTAATTTAGATATTTATAACTAGCCTTTAAAAATAACATTACTACCATATTGTTTTGAATTTCATGAAATTGACATCTACAACTGTGTTCCATATGTTATTTGGGGTCTGATGAAACCAACTTGTTTTTTGTGAATAGTAACATACCCTTATGAATATTAATATGAATAGTAATATGACCCTAATGAATAGTAAAATTAATTATTATTTTATTTTATTAATTCTAGAAGATAATAACATCTTGGTTAATTTTTCATTATGATAAAGAAGCAGTTATAGAATTAAAACTGTTAATTTTTTAATTAAGTATTATTTTATTTAAAAAAAAAGTAATAATATTTAGAAAATTATATTTGAAAAATGTACTTCATTTTTGAATTATACGCATTGAAAAATGGTCAGGGTAAATTTTTGGGATTTTTTCTAAAATTCAAGAAATTGTTGACGAATAGTAAAATACGATAAAATACGATAAATGCTAAATACATGATTTACAACATCATAGGTGATGCATGTATGATGTAAGCCCACTTGGTTCGAAATCACAAGTCATTTTTACTATTTTGGGTCACATGAATTAAGATTATTCATATTATTTAGAAAAATATTACAATAATGATTAAAATAATGAAAAATACCCCCCCCCCCTCCACTATAAATACCACCCTTACTCCCATCTTCCTCCCACACCTGTCAAGCCCTAAGATTTGTCTAATTTTTTCCAAATTCCCTCCATAATCTTCTTCCCCACATCCTAGAGCTACTTGTCTCACCAAAATACCAAAACCTAATCCCTTAAGGAGGATCTCAAGGAGAAATGATCAAGAGGTAAACATCCTCTTTTATTTTCTTTCTTTTATTTAATTTTATGTTATCCTCTCCCTTTTTCTTTGTCTTATGATGGGATATTTCATTAAATATCCCCCCTTACTGACCATATTATGTATGAATAATGAGATATCCCCTTCCTCTCATCATACAAGTTTTATGAAATTTTAAGAGATGTTGTTAGGCTGCCGAATTTTCGTGAGAAATTTATCATGTTTTCTTTTATTTTAAGATTAATTTATTTTCTTCTTCTTTACTCACCTCCTCTTAACAAATAGGCATGAAATATCCATAATATTTTATATTATAGATTCTCTCATGTTCATATAAAATTCTTCATCATTATTTTTTCTCCTCCCCCACTAATTCGAGGAATTAAAATATTTTCTGTTATGTGTCGAATTACCGACAACGTGGACGATGTGATTTCAATTTCCATTAATTCATTCAAGTATGGTCATGAAACAATTTATATGGTTGAAACAAGTTACAATATAGTTTTTATGACTCACCCATGGTTCAGTAATTCTTTTTTACTCATGGTTCTAATTTATAAGACAAAATGCAGTTGTTATTATCAAAGAACCACTAAAAGGATCTAAACGAACATCATTAATGTTCTAACATATGAATAATCCTCCTGTAAGAATTCAAAATGATAAATGGAATAATTTATGTTACTGGTTATATGAAAATAATACTCCATTACAATTCTGGAGTTTCACTTCCAATCGACAAGAATGTCCACCATGAACAAATCATAGAAATCATGTTAAGAACTCACCCAAAAATAGTGCAAAGGGAAAAATACTAACAATAAAGGGTGAAATGATGTTATTAAATGATCATATAAGATGTTATAAACATGGAAATGTCTCTATAAAATATTAATAACACTCTTTTAACCATTATAGAGGTGTTTTAAACATGTTTGAAGAAAGAAAAACCTGAGGTAAGTGATTTCTTAACCTGATTTCCATTCTCTGGGTTAACCTTCTACTTCATTATTTATGTGCTATTTAATTTTTTTTGTGTCATGGGTTCTGTTTATGTTATTTTATATAATGTTTATATAAATTATATATACATACTCCATCCACTCTTTTACATCTCCCTTCAATTGTATAGTATTTATAAGGGGATTTTCTTTAAAAATCCTCTTTTAAAATTCGGTTTTCTGAAATTCTAATGTAATGTTTTTATGGAATTATTAATGTTGTATGATTATGTTTTGGTACTTGGGAATTATTTATGATTAATTTTTGGACCTATATTTCCCTCCAATGCATTGGGTATGAGTAAGTTGGAGGTCGGCCGTATGGTTACTCCAAGTGTAACTGTGATGGTTACACAAAGTAAGGTAGCGGTGAGGGTTACAAATTATAAGGTAGCTAAGAATGGTTACAAGATAATGTAAGTAATGCCCCAAGATACCTTTATGATTATATTTTTATTATCATGTTTTGTGTAGATTTTTTTTAAACCTCATGTTACACAAAGTAAGTATATATTGGTAATAAGTATGTCTTTTGAAAATGGTTTCATACGTTACGAGTATTCATGGACTAATGTGCTCTTTCCTTATTTTTCATACCTTTCTGAGATTTTCTGCTCATCCCAAGTTTTTAAATTATTTTTCACAGGTTAGGGATGTGTAATACAAGGAAGGAAGACGTGTTAAATGTTGTAGAATTTTCAAGGAATCTTGTTTTATGTTTTAATGGTTTATAATTTAAACAATGGAAACTATTTTTATGGTATGCACTCTATAACAATGTGTAATGTTATGAATGTATTGTCCTAATTATCTAATGATCTAAACATGAATATATATTTAATGTAAAAGGAAGTGGTTTTTGACTAAATTCACGATTATGTATGTAATAAGGCTGGGTCCTTATAGTCAGAGCTTTCCGACTGACTAATCTAAGTGCTACTAAATGAGTCTATTGGAAGGATTGATTAGCATTGGTAGTTGTATGTTCCTACTGGCTATTTCCCATCAAGTATGGTTTGAAAACCTTCTTTCAATATTGGTATATGAGACAGCTGACATAATTGGTGATTGTAAATAGGTGTATGTTCTTGTTTACCAGTTTCCACAACATTGGATTGGTGGGAATATTTAAATTTAGTCAGAATAGCCTGATGACTGGATAATAACTTGTAAGTAGGTTTATGTTCATGTTCACGGTACTCCACCAGATGTATCTGATGGGATTGATGGTTTACTGCAACATGAGCCTACTGGTCAGCAAAAATTGGACGGATGGGTGTATGTTCCCGTTTGTTGTTTTCCATCACATTAGGATGGTGGGTTTCTACGGAATGGGTAGAGGTAAGAACCTACTCCTTGTTGACTAGACGTTGTCCCCAATGGTTTTTCTTGTGTTCCTGAGTCTGAGAGACCTGGGCCGAATGTACAAAGGAAACACCCCCATCATGTTGGGGGTTCACTACTGCACAATTCTGCTGGCGGTGATTACTGGTGGGATTCCTCTATAAAGACTCCAACATTATTGAATTGAGGCCTGGAGTGGCATCTTGATCTACCTCTATGTGCTATAGGAGGAATTTATTGTCGAGTTCCAGGGAAAAGGACCAGAAACAGTTGAAAACATTAGTTGGAACCATCTACTTCTAGATCATTGGTCGTCGTTGGCTAGATGATCGAGGATTGTTATTGACCTGGAGGGCCTAACGAGCAATCTCCAAAGTCAGGATTGCACAGTGCAGATGATATTCCATTACCAAAACGTTAGAGACCCACTTTTGAAGATGTTGGGTTGGTGATGATATCCTTCTTGTGGATGAGAATCTGTCTTGAGTAGTGGTCAGGATGTTCACAGATGTTGTATTTAAGAAAACCATTATTGAGTGAATGTAATTCTAAGAAAAACATGAAACAACAACAAATACATTAAATAAAAATCTTTTTAGATGGATACAACCATGATTGATTCCTTTGTCTGGAATTCCATTATCAATTGATAAGGGCCTTCCAGGTGGGTAACTTTATAAACTTTGTTCAGGATTCACATCAGGTTCACCATTTTTGTTTTATAGTTCATTGAAACTTGTGTTCTGGTTTTAAGAACAATTGCTTCCATGCAGTTTCTGTTGAATTTATTTATGGAACTGAAAACTTCCAACAGTTCTTTAACCAATGGTGGGATGCATTATAAAGGTAGACGTTTTTTAAGTTGAACTTCAAGATACTTAAGAACGTGCACTGTTCAAGAGGATGGAAGGTCAGACTCATCACACTCTTATGGGGGGAATTATTTTCTACATTGGGACATTGTTTGTAAATTTAATATATTTTCATGAATTGTTATAAATTCCCCATGTATATCATAATTATCCCTTGGAATCTACAATAACTTATTTAGCATGTGTATCATTGAAAATCATCTGTATGTATTCGTGGTTCTATCCTAATTGAAATATATGTATGTATTCTAGGTTCTCCATCAATTTTATATTCTCATATACTACTTATAGATTATTTTAGTCATAATTATGATGATACTAGTTTTAAGCCACTCAACGGGGCACTCTGGAATTTATTAACATCCAGAGAGACAAATGCTTGGTTTAATATTGGGATCGTGACCATAAAATGGGATACCTATGTATCCTTGTAAAAGGAATCATAACCCTCATAGTTAGGTACCACTAAATGGGGCACATAATACCTTTTAAGGTTATGTGATAAGGACCTAGCTCTATAGTTTAATTTCATGTGGTATGGACATCTTACTAGAAGGTACTCAGTCAAAACATAGCATGGGACTTATACTAAAGCAACCCAAGGAAAATGGAAGGGATATGGGTTTCTAAGTAGAATAAGACCCTATTGGGAATATGGCCCATGGATAAAAGGGTGGATTTATGTTTTTGGGTTTGAACCTCTAGGAGGCTTCCTGGGTATCCCATCTAGATGGGAATCAAAGCCCCCATAGTTATATTAGTCTCATAGGAGAGTATAGTTTTTTGAGATAAATGAATTTGGGTTTACATCCTAAAAAGTATGCATTAATGATTTTGTGGGTTTAATTTGTTGATTATTCTTATGAAGGATGTCCAGGTTAAGAAAATTATGGTTGGATTCCTGAAGATAATATCCTGTGATCTCAGGCCCTGAAAGGGCTTCCAATGTATCTTGGTTTGAATAGAAATTAGAGTTCTCATAGTTCATTCTATCATCAGTGTTTGTGCACATGTTGTAATCATCATGAATCTCTAAAATCATGGGATTCATGCTTGGTTTTAGAAACAAGATAATGTGTTAGATTCAACAATGACACCTTCAAATTTTTCATCTTCCACTGGTGGAAGAGGGCGCACCTATGGTGGGGAGAGTGGATGAGGGACATGCGACCATGGAAGAGGGCGAGGGTATGAGCCTTCCCTCTATTCTATTTATATTGGACAAGGGTACTATGTATGGGGTAAGGAATTGAATGTTAGGGGCTTCCACCAGGATGGCTAAACATTGTGACAAAGCCCAACAGGAGGGGGAAAGGGTAACAAAAGTTCATGTTCGCATCTCCTCACTAGTCTTTGGAACCAAAGAAGAAAGGAGGATAAATGATGCAACCTCCTGTAAGAAAATCTAGGGGCTTACACCAGGATGGTTTCCCAAAATTGATCCTGGTAGGGGATATATACTTTTCCTTTTCTTAAATATAAAACAAAGTGTGAACCATACCTTCCTTACTAGAGACTTATGGTTCTGGGTCATAGAGACGAGAAGGGGAGGACAGAACCCAAACACTTATTTTCAGAACTGAGAACATCTCAGCACTATTCTTGAGAGAAAGGTTCATGTGAATATGGATATACAAACCCATAGACACTCCATAAATCCTAACACCATTGTGAAACAAATGTTGGAAACCTCTAATTGTGGAAATACAAACCCAAATAAGAGACACAATTATATGCCTTTCTAGATGGTTTGATATTTCAAGAGGTTTTGGTTAAGGTCTCAACATAATTTCTTTGAAACAAAAGATCCAATGAAGAAAAAACTTTTCCATGAATGGATTTGAAGAGGGCTTGATGTCTTTTAGACTTAAGAGAATAATTGAATCTAAGAGGGAACTCACGTAGGGAATGTCATGCAAGTATAGGCACACAAGTAGACATTGGAGACCTAATTTTCACTTAAGCGACATACAACTTCTATTATAATACCTGGGCAAGACCATGCTCGATCCTTCAAAAGTATTTATATGTTTTCCCTAAAGTGGAGAACTCAAGTTCTTATGGAAAGAATAGGTGGTGTACATGTATTTTTGATTTGAGGAGGTTGGGTGTTTTTGTTGTCAGTGTTATGGTTTTAAAACCCTAAAAGGACTTAAGTCCAATTATCCTATCTTAAATACTCTTCTCAAGGAGTTGAAAAACTACCTTAAATGTTTCAGAAGACTGGGGTGATGTATTAGGAAGACTAGATCTGCAATTGAGCTTTGGGGAAATGTTTCCTTTCAAATGAGGGCCCAAGGGTCTTTTTATAGGAAAAATCAGGACCCTGGGCAAAATGAGATGAGGCACACAAGGGTCTTTCATGCCAAATTGGGGTGGTCAAGGTACTTTCTCTTTGATGGTGTTTTGGATAGGCTTGGGAAACACTTCGAGGAATTAGTAAAAATAGTGACTTCATTGGGCTCTAGCATGGTGTAGTGCAGGTATTTTCACGTAAGATGTTGGGCATGCTCATGTGATTGAAGTAGAACTGTGGGTTATAATTTAGGCTATCAGGTTTGCAGCGCTTTATGGATGGAGTAGAGTTTGGTTAGAGTCCGACTCGTCTGTTGCTGTGAACATTTTGAAAAATCGATCTCAGAATGTTCCCTAGAGGATGATGGCTTCTTGGATCTCTTACCTTAGTCTCACTAAATTCTTATGCATTGATATTTCCCATGTCTATTGAGAATATAACCATGTTTTTTATGCTCTCTCCAAAAGGGAAATTATGTAGTTTGGTTCTAGTTGGTCATTTGTTCTTCCCTCCTATTGTGACAGTTTAGTTAGCAATGATATGGATGGTGTTTTGTATACACGGCTTTGTAAGGATCCCAGTTTCTGAGTTGTACTATACTATTTACCCATTCTTATAATAGTTTGTTGGGAGCCAGTTTCTGCCTTTCTCTTGACCCTTTTGGATATTTTCATGTAAGTATGTTGGTTGTCACTTTAGGGACTTATCCATGTTTATTAATCCTTACATTGGGGGATGCTCCCCCACACTCATGTTTGGGATCAGTTTCGTGCTATGGTCCGGGTCCTTTAGCCCAGTGCCTTCGCTACCATCATTGACCCCCATGAAAAATGCAGTGTTGCACCATGAACATTTCAACCCGGGTTGAGGTTATTTTCAGTCTCGACACAAGGAAATACATCTTCAAATGCAGAGAAGTTCATGCAACAATTTTCATTGTGTCTAAAGTTACATTTGGAATGCCAATAAAAATATATTCTCTAAATATATTAGGATAAACATTAACATTTACCTCCGTCACATTACCATTGGAGTGATATATCAGGCTCACCCTCCCTAATTTTATCATGGAACCAACCATACATGAAAACAATTCCCAAGATCCATAACATATTTTTAACACACAAAACAATCATAAAATAAGGATAACATTTCCATGTTGAAATAAAAATATATAATTTCAAGATATTGACATAATAAATCCTCTCTCGAAACCATCTTGAATACCAAAATAAGTAAAAATGTTATATAGTATTAATTTTCCTTTCAAAAACATTATGGTTTGTTATGGAAGCAAATTATCAAATAATAATCGCAGCAGTGGAAAGGTCATTGTCACCGTGTACATTAAAAAGAATCTTTCTATATGTCATTTAATAAAATGATTCGTAGAAATAATATTCTATTTGTATGAAATTAAAAGTCAAAGGGGTTTATACACTGTATAAAATAAAGTTGTGTATAAATCAAAGTATGCCTCAATGAAAGGAGATTGAGACGAAGTCCCTTACCTTGAGTCTGACTTGTCACATATGTTCCTTGTTCTTCCTGAATAAATAACTCATATTATTTTCTTCTTTCTTAAGAACAATTTTCAAGTTTATTATTCTTTTTATATCACTTATTACCATATAATAAAAATTACATAATTATTTAAGTTAATATCAGTCGTTTTGTCGGTATTCAGTACATGAATAAAAAATGAACTTGTTTTAATTAAATATTTTCCATGTTGAAAAATTTATTTCATCTCCAGAATGATATTGTTGATTTAAATATCATATATATCCATTATATATATATTTATTTATAATGTTACATAATATTTGGATATAAGAAATGAAATGCAGCGTTCATGGAGACGGTAAGTCGTACGTATGCATGAACACTACTGTCATTTATTTTTCATATTTAAAGGAATGAAATATGAATGATACATAGGTATATTACCATTCTAGTATAATATCATATTTTATATACATTACATAATTTTATTAAGGAAATCCTTTATATGTTCCATGTATGGAATGAACGAGTCATACCACTTTGAATGGGTGGTAGTCTTCACTTTCTCAAATGAAATTACCGTATTTACACATTATGGAAAGCATAAAGGTATGATTTAAATAAAAAAACATAAGAATAGAGAAAATATTAATATAATATATATCATATAGAAATACTTTTCCATCATAATGGCCAACATGATAGGTGGTAGAGGAAAATTGAGCAATCATTGTTTTGTGAGGCAGTAGTTCACCGTCCACCAAAAAAATATGTTTGAATCCATTTTATGGAGGTTTGTGTAGTTTTACTTAAATTAATTCTAATAAAAAATCAAATTATTTTGAGGATACTGGTGTTGTTATTTAATCACTGAATAATAATAGAATAGGGAGTAAATAAGTTATATAATGGAAAAAACTTTAGAGAGGACACTACCTCTTAAAACATGTAACTCCCTTTGATTTGATCCAAAAAGGATTTATTGAATCATCTTTCCCCAAGTAAAGAATTATAGGATAATAGATAGATGTTGGAAAATTATTTGGGAAGAGGTTGTATGAGCCAAGGGGCTTGGGAGGTGTGATTAAATGGGTTGGGGTGGTTTCTTTTTATAAGAGGTAGGAGTGGAACTTTACGAATGTTCTGAAGTATTATTTTATTATAAAATATTTTCAATTTCAAATGGTCCCAAAGTCATTTATTTAAAATAAAATATATTTTTTGGTTTGAAACCCTATCAACCTATAGGTTTTAGAAAAGTTTGTGTCAAAAATTTAACCTTATCTTTTTTTCTTTAAACATTAGTTAAATAATTTAACTCTTAACATGTATTATTGTATATTCATACTATATGGTTAATATATTTACTATAAAATTCCAATAGAACCTAAAGATGTTCATTAATGATATTTTCAACATTAAATAATTAATTTTTCTAATTTATAGTTTTTTAGGAAAATTATATCATTTAATAAAATTGTATATGTTTTAAAAACACATTTATGTCAATTTTAATACTATTCATATCATGGCTTTTTAAAAATCTATAACAAATAGATTCCTTTGGAAAAACATCATTATTTAAAATATAGAAAGTTATAATCATCTATAAAATTCTTAGATGACATAAAAAGATTTCAAATAAATTTATTTCAATATTTATAATCGCATTTATTTAAGTTATTCATTAATAAGGTAATCACTACATCATCTTTGTGTCATACATATATTAATTTATATGATTTCTAAAAATAATAAATAAAATACCATGAAATAGAAAATATTTTTATATTTCTAATGACTATTTATAGCTGAAGATATTACTTATATAACCCCATATAAAAATTGATTTAATAAAAGATACTTGTTTATGTTACATATTTCTTCACATTAAATTAATTCTTATAAAATGTCATTTTCATATCCATGTGGCTCCATGGTTCCCAGAATCATCCCAAGGATGCCCAGGTTTGGAAATATCTCATTACATAGTATTAGGACATGTGTTATGGTAGTTTAATATTATTATAATATTTTTTACACTTGTTTACCAAATTTACCCTTTAACCATGTTAAAGAAAATAACTACAGAAGTTACTATTCCTGAAGTGTAAAAATAAAAGGTACCTATTTAGAAAATTAGGAACTCCAGACTCCAAATATTTAATCCATTTTTCAAAATTCAAAACAACAAAAATGTATAAATTAATTTAATGTTAATTCTCATGGTCAAAACCAAAAAGTGTGTTTTTAAGAGGTAAAACTATCAACAAATTGACATGTGTTTATGTCTAATTTCAATGTGAAATTATTTACAATGACCAAAATTAGATAAAATGATAAAAATATAATACAAATACACTTTAATGCTAATTATATGTATAATATACCTATATGAATAAAGTATATGAAAAGGCAGTTTTGGCTTAAAATGCGGTATTTTTTACTATTCATTAATAAATGAACATTATCAGAAAATTAACATTAATTTATCTAATATAAATTTTGAAGTCCCAATTCTATATAAGAAGTTAATTTTGTCAAAATATAACACAACAAAGAGAAAAAATTATATTTAAAAGGGTTCTCCATCAAAAGGGGGTAAAACAAACTTTTAAAAATATAAGAGTATTTACTGCTTAAAATCAGATCCACTCATATTTTAAGCCTAAAAAATTTACTAGATAAATGTAAATACATTTAATAAACATGTATAATAATATTGTAGTTAGTTATGTTCAATCCATTTAATACAACAACTAGGCATTAACTACTATTTAAAATGATAATATCATTATATTATTTTTGGTATAACTCAATGATGTGTGCAACATAAGATTTCAATAAAACCCATTGTTGCGTGTTAAGTATGCTATCCAACAATGAATCACACTTAATGCTAAAATAATATCATATTCATAAATATTAAAATAAAAGAAAAATCATTATTCTATAAATACATGGGTTTTCACATCCTTCTCCCCTTTTAGGAATTGCATTATCGCAATTCTAATCACTTATCAAATAAGTGGGGGTATTTGTCCCTAATTTTATTTTTAGATTCCCATGTTGCCACTTAAACCATATGGTCTTTTCTTAAAAACATTTACCTAATGAATTAACTTATTCAACAATACTTTCCCTCTACAGTCATGAATTTGTACTGGTTGTTCCTCATAGGAAATATTCTCTTTAAATTGAAATACCTATGGACTCAAAACCTAAGATGGATCTGGTATATTCTTTCTCAACACTAAAAAATGAGAAAAAATTTGTACTTGGGATAAAATTGGAGGTAAATCCACTCTGATGTGAACTGATACCACTTTCTCCAAGATTTAATTGGGTCTAATAAACCTCGGACTCAACTTTCCCTTCTTACCAAAACACGTCATGCTTTTCCATTAAGAATCATTAAGAAAGGAATGATCACCCACCATTAAGGAATGACCCTTCCTCCAGTTATCTACATAACTTTTTTTCCTACTCTGAGTTATTTTAATGTTCTTCTGAATCAAATGAAATTTTTCTACCATATCTTATACCAATTCAGGCATGATCAACATTCTTTCACCTACTTCATCCCAAATTTTGGAGTTTGACACCAATTTCTATATAATGCCTCAAATGGTTTCGTCTATATATTATAATAAAACTATTATTATAAAAAACTCAATTAAATAAATATGTTGGTCCCAATATATTTAGTAAACCATTAAACAAGCATGAATCATATCTTCAAAGGTCTGAATTCTTTTTCTTGACTACCCATATGGTTTAGGTTCAAAAGATGAACTAAAATTGAACTCATTTCCCAATGACTTCATAAGGCCCTTCCAAAAGTTATAAGTGAACCCAGGATTACGATCAAATATAATGAAGAGTGGAAATCCATGTAACGTGATGATCTGTTTAATATACAATCGCGAAATTCTATCTAGAGACATATTATCTCTCATTTAATAAAAATGAGAAGATTTAGTCAACCGATCAATAATAACACAAATTGCATTGTTACTTCATGAAGTCATTGGTAATCCCACTATGAAATCCAAGGTCAGATTTTCCCATTTCCACTCTGGAATTGGAAAATTATGAAGCATCCCATTCGGTAACTTCTATTCTGATTTAAATTTTTTACATGTTAAACAATTCACTATAAAGTCTGTAGTATTTATTTTCATTCTATTCCAATAATAATAATCTCAATGATCTATGTACATTTTAGTACTGCCCGAATGAACTGAAAATGGAGAACTATTAGATTCAAAGAACAACACTTTATTCAGCTATGAATCCCAAGGCACACATAACCTCCTTCCATACCTCAAAATACATTATTGATTAATGTTAATTTCCGGGAACATACCCTTATGAACTAATTCTATCTTTATCTACAACTAATTATCTTATTTCTGCGTATGCATAATTATGTTTGATAGAGATTATATCACTAACAACAGAAAAAATAGAGGAATTACCTACACCAACAAATTCCAATTGAAAATTAATCAAATAAAAAACAAAAGGACCTCATTCCAAAAGTAGCATGGTTAATGTAGCATTACTCTTTCGAATCAAAGCATCAACCACTTTGCTTTCCCTTAATAGATGGTAATAGATTATGCAATTACAATCCTTGATAAATTCTAGGAATCTCCTCTGTATCGTGTTTAATTATTTATGAGAGAACATATACATCAAACTTTTGTGGTTTGTATATATTTCAAACTTTACACCATACAAATAATACCTCCAAAATTTTAATGAAAAAAAAACAGTAGCTAATTTCAAATCATGTGTAATGTAATTTAACTCATGAGGCTTCAACTGACGTGAAGAATAAGAAATTACCTTATCATTCTGCATAAGGACACAACCAAGTCCTTTCAACAAAGCATCATAATAGATAACAAATTCACCATTTCTAGAAGGTAGTGCCAAAAAAGATCATTCACCAATATTATTTTCAATTCCTGAAAACATTCATCAAATTATTTTTTCCAGATTAACTTAGCACTGTTTTGAGTTATCTACGTTAATGGGCTACATAACCATGAAACATTTTCACCAAACCACCTGTAATAACCTGGTAAACCTATAAAACTAATAATCTAGGTTATATTTCTAGGAATTAGCCATTATATAATGAATTTTTTTAGTGGGATCAATAGTTATTACATATTTAGAAATAATGTGACCGTGGAACAAATTTATTGTAATCATAACTCACTCTTTCTGAATTTTTCGTACACTTTCTTTTCTTTTAATTCTTGCAATACATCCCTTAAATGAATTTCATGCTCCTATTTTATTTTATAATATACCAATATATCATAAAAAACACAACCAAAAACTTATCCAAGAACTCAATAGAAATTTTATTCATAAAATCCATGAATACATCAGGTGAATTGGTTAACCCAAAAGGCATAACTACAAATTCATAATTAACATATCTAGTATGAAACATGGTCTTCATAATATCTTATTTCTTTACTTTCAACTGACGGTTCCTTGAACTCAAGTGAATCTTCCAAAAATACTGAGCTCCCTGGCGCTGATCAATCAAATCATCGATATGAGGAAAAGGATACTTATTCTTCAAAGGTTTGTTATTCAAGGCACAATAATCAATGAAAAGTCTCATTGAATCATCTTTTCTATAAAAAAAAGATAGTAACACCCCATGGTGATGTGCTAGGTTGAATGAATCCTTTATATAATAACTCTTGAAATTGCTTCTTTAACTCAAAAAGTCTAATTTTATCCATTTGATATGGGGGTTTTAAAAATATATTAGCATTAGGGACTCAGTAAATAGTAAATTCAATTTCTTGATCAGGTATTATACCATGAAACTCATCATAAAAAACATGAAGATACTCATTTACCATTGACACATCATTAATCTGAATATTTCATTTGTTTTCAGCAATATTCAAAATGTAACATTCATTTCCATATTTTACAAGTTTCTCGGCTTCTTGATATGTTATCAAAAGTAAGGGTTCATTCATGAACAAAAATTGAAATTCTTTCTGAAATGAATCCTCTTTATCTCTGTAGTCAATCTTATCATGATAAATGGAAAGCCAATCCATAAAAAAATAACATCAAATTCAACTAGAGGAAAAACAATAAGGTTAATAGGTATATTCTTTTTGAACACAAGGAAATAAAGGTTCTTATAATTTCTTTTTAGGTCATCATTTCCTTGAGGTGTTTTAACAATAAGATCAGGATTCATGTCATGATATTGAATTCCCAATTTAACAGAAATTTCCCAAAAATAAATGAATTTTTAGACCATGAAACAAACAACACATTGTCATAATCTGAATAAACAAAAAGTGTACCTGATATTACTTCATTTGATGGCCCAACATCATCAAAAGTTTTATCAAAGGCTTTAACCACCCCTTTCTACTTTTTATTTGGATTCTTTCCCTCAGTTGAGTTCTTTTTTAGACACTAATTTTCATAATGAACCATTTCAATTCACTTAAAACATGTTATTGGATGAAAATCAGATATTTTCTTACCATTACCCTAATATGTTTTGTGAAATTATGAGACTTATGTCCCATTTTACTACATCAAAATCAGTTACTAGAATTCAAAATTCATTCTCAAATGTGATTATTACAATAATTTTCACAAACTATAAACTTATGTTTCATACCCTAAGACCTTTTTTTGAATATTTATTTCCTATTTTATGAAATCTTGACCTCTTATTTTGTTGTTTTTCAAAGAATACATCATCATCAGAAAACTCCATTTCTACATTCTCTACACATTGATTTTTTTCATAACTTTTGAACTCACGAGATGCTAAAGGAATTCAATTATTTGGATTTAATCTTGATTAAAAATGATCGATTTTACAATCATGATCCAATTTGAAATTTTGATCCTAGCTTGAAAATGAAGTGAATGTTTCTTCATAAGGAGCCACTTGGTCATCCTCTTACCACATTTCTTGGATTTGTTTTTCCATCCTAATTCAAACCGACTTAGGAAAATATTACTCAAGAAATATACCATTGAATTCATCCCAATCAAGAGCATCAATCTCTTTAGTATCCCATATATTTTTAACCATAGACCACCACTAATCCGCATCACCTTCAAAATGGTAAATAACAAGACTAACCATTCGATTTTATTAACACCATATGACATCAAATATATTTTCTACTGCTTTAATCTTCCCTTCAACTAAAACAAAGTCAGATGATCCTCCGAATGATGAGGGATGTTGCCTCATGAAATTCTAAAATACTAAAATGTTCTTTGGTGGTTTATCTGGTTGATATCGTGCATGGATACCACCACTATTTATATTCTAAGTCAACTATTAAATTATTGTGACAAATTGTTCTATTCTGATTATGACAATCTCAGGTTTCTGATTCAGAAGGTTATTTCACACTTGATATAGTCCCATAATAGCTTCCTTATTTCAGTTTCGGAAAGCCATTATAAACAAAAAAATATCATAGGCAAAGAAACAAGGAAATCTCCAAATTCTATATCATTTCAATATTTCCATAAATTAATTTATGGATATTAATTTAACAGTATATTAACTTCAAAAGATGTATAATATGACTTATGATGACAAATGTAAGGCCCCATCCTTAAAAAATTACTAAATCTTGATTTAAATAATGAATTTAATTCAAGAGTCATTTTAGGTTTAGAGTTTTAGATAATTAGGCCAGAACTATTACATTACATCACAAATATTACAAATTATACACTTCTTATCTAACCAATTTTTTCACAATAATAAAAACCCTTCAATAAAACAGGAATTCTGTTCTTGATATAAATATTCTTGAATTCTTCAATTCCCTTACCCTTCCTTATACCATGTGAAAAACATTTCAAAAAATTGTGATGAGTATAAAAAACTCTATAAGGGTTATAAAACAAGGACAGAAAACAATAGTCCATCAATACATACAAATCAATGAAATCATACCTTTCAATCATATAATATAATCTATTTAACATACCTCATAAAATCATAACATTTTTTAATAACACATAGAAAACATAAATAATAAATGTAACACATGACATCCAAAACATATTTACATTATAGCTTTCACAACTAAATTAGAAGTTATGTTTGGAATACCCATAAGAGTATATTTCCAAAATCTATTACAAGAATAATTATTGTTTTACTCCATCACATTACCCATTATATTGGAGATCTATCTCGGGCTCACCCACCCTAGGTTTATCACAGAACCACCTGCATATGTAAATAATTCCTAAGAACCATAACATATTCATAATTCCTAAAACAAGCATAAAGAAATATAACATTTCCTTATTGCAATCAAAATATATCATTTCAAGATATTGACATAATCAATGATTTATAAAAACCATTTTCAATACCATAATATGTAAAAGGGTATCTAGTATTTATTATCTTTCAAAAAATGTTACATCTTGATAAGAAGCCAAATATCAAATTACACTCATGATGACATAAAGGTTATTGTCGTCACGTACGTTAAAAAGAAACATTGCTATTATAATTTAGTAAAAAATTTCATAGAAAATAGACTCCCATTTAATTAAATTAAAATTCAAATTTTTTTATACAACTTATAAATGAAATTCATGTATACAACAAAATATACCTCAATGATAGAAGATCGAGATGAAGTTCTTTACATTAAGTCCAACTCATCACATATGTTCTTAGTTATTCCTGAATAATAAAAAGAAGTTAATTTATACTTTATTAAAAACTATTTTCAATTTTACTATTCCTTTTATATCACTTATTAACACATAATAAACATTACATAATTATTTAATTTATATATAGGTTGTTTTGTCGATATTTGGTATTTGAATAAAATAATGAGCTTGTTAAAATTAGAAATTATCCATGTGGTCAAAATTACATTGTCTCTAGACTAATATTTTTTATTTAAATATCGTATATATCCAGTATATATATTTATTTATAATATTACATAACATTTTGAGATTAGAAATGAAATGTTCTGTTCATGGAGATGGTAAAACGCACGTACTCATGAATGCTGCTTTCATTTATTTTTCATATTTAATTGAATTAAAAATACATAATACAAAGGTATATTATAATTCTAGTATAATATCTTAATTTATATTCATTAAAAAAGTTTATTAATACCATATTTTATATGTTCCACATATGGAATGAACAAGTCATATTGCATTGAGGGGGCGGTTGTCCGCACTTCCTCAAATGAAATTATCATATTTACACATTATAGAAAGCATAATTGTATGATTTAAATAAAAAATAGAAAGATAAAGTAAATATAAATATAATATATATCATATATAAATATAGTTCTACCATAATGGCCACCAAAATATGTGGTAGGAGAAAATTGAACAATCATCATTTCGTGAGGCAATAGTTCGTCATCCATAGAAACAATATGTTCGTATCCATTAGATGGAAGTGTATGTAAGTGTAGTTAGAATACTTCTCATTTAAAAATACAAGTATAATTATGATACTTTTTTGGTTATGTAATATACTTATAATAATAGAATATGGAGTGAAGAAGTAAAATAATGGAAATGATCTTTAGAGAATACACTACCTCCTAAAACATGTAACTTCCATTGATTTGAGCCAAAAGGCATTCTCTAATTTCATTCTCCCCAAGGAAAATCATCTATGATGAATAGAGGGACGTTTGGAACTTATTTGAGAAGTGTTTGGAAGAGACAAGGGGCTTGGGAGGTGTGACTAAATGAGTATAAGTAATTCCCTCTTATAAGAGGGAGGAGGGGCACTTTAGGAATATTTTGATGTATTATTTTGTTATAAAATTATTTTCGGTTTCAAATTGTCCCAATGTCATTTATTTACAATGTAATATATTTTTTGGGTCAAAAAAATTCCAACCAACAGGTCTTATGAAATCTATGTAACAATTTAACCTTATCGTTTTGCATTAACCATTAGTTAAATAATTTAACTCTTACCATGTCTTCGTGCATATTCAATCTATATGATAAATATAGTTAATATAAAATTCCAATTGAGCATGAAGTTGTTCTTTAATAATATTTTCAACATTATATAATTCATTTGGTCAAATAAATGATTTATAGGACTATTATATGATTTAATAAAAAATATTTTTTTAAACCCATTTATATAAATTTTATACTATTCATATCACGACTTTTTAAAAATCCATAAAAATGTGATTTCTCATAAGAAATCATTAATAAAATTATAAAATGTCATAATCATACATTAAAATGGTGGATGGCATTAAAAGTTTTAAAATAAATTTATTTCAATATTTATAATCTCATTTATTTAAATCATTTATTAATATGTTAATAACTACATCATCATTGTGTCAAAAATATATTAATTTATTTAATGTCTAAAAATTAAAAAAAAAAATACCATGATTAATGAAATATTTATATTATTCTAATTAATATTTATAGTCTAATGGATCACTTTTATAACCTCATATAAATAATGTTTTAATAAAAGATACATGCTTATGTTAAATTTTTGATTAATTTAAATTAATTCTTATAAATTTCATTTTCACATCCAAGTGGCTCCATGGGGTCCCAAAATTGAACCAAGGATTACCATGGCCAGACATATCTCATCTAATTGTATTAGGACATGTTTAAGGGTAGTTTAATATTATTACAATATTATTTTTTACCCTTATTTACTAGATTTATCCATTCATGTTGGTAAATAAAATAATTACGAAAGTTACTATTCATAATGACTAAAAATAAAAGTTACATATTTACCAAATTTGGACTTCTTGATTCCATGGAGGCTTGCCTTATCGAAATTCATGTTGGGAAGGGGTACATTTATGTAGTCTTGTGCTAGGTTGCAACCCTCATTGTTTTCATATTTTGTTAATATAACTATGTCCCTAAAGTATTGGTTTTTACCAATTTACTCTTAAAAGATGGATTATCCAAAATTAGTAAATATATTGTCCTTTAGGCCATTCGTTCAAAAAAACTACCAAAATATTGACATATGTTTATGTCCAATTTCAAAGTGAAATTACATCCAATGAACAACATTGGATTAAATGATAAAAATATAATCCAATTATACATTAAAACAAATTAAATGCACAATATATGTATATAAATAAATTAGATGAAAATGTAGTTTTGACTTAAAATGTGGTATTTTTCCTAATTAATTAAAAAATAATCTTTTTTAAAAAATTACCATAAATTTATCCCAAGTTAATTTATATGTATTGATTCTCTAGAAGAATTTTATTTTATAAAATATAACATATAAAAGTCACAAAACCTAGATCTAAATAGGTCTCTCCATCAAATGGCAGTAAAACCCCTTTTAAAAGTATTACAATATTCCATGATTAAGATCAAATTCACTCTAATATTACACCTCTAAAAGTTATCAGATAAATATTAACAAATTTAATAAACATGTATAATCATGTTGTAGTTATTTATTTTTATTCCCTCAAATACAATATCTAGGCATTAACTAATATTTAAAAATTTAATATTATTATATTATTCTATTCTATAACTCAAAGTTGTGTCCAACATAATATTTCAAAAAAAACTCGTTGTTGCATTGTGATTATGATATCGTACAAAGAATGCCCTTAAATGTACAAATAATATCTTACTCATAAATATTAATAGAAATGAAAATTTATTATTCTATAAATACTTGGTTTTTTACATAATGGTTTATATGTATTTTATATTATCATGGGATTATAGTTTTTTTGTTTAACATTTAATTATTGGAGGATTTATGGTTATCCTTTTATGGATCTTGTTATATATTAAAAGATTCTTTTAGTACATCATGAATGAATAAATCATCTTGAATATTCATTTCAGGGAGTTTTAGATAATATTTTATTGGAAATTTTTTGAATCACAACCAAAGTTAGAAATTGTTCTTTTGTAATGGAATAAAATCATGTTTTTAAAATATTTATAATGTTAAATATTGGTCACTCATACTTTGAAGAATTTTGTTGTTCGATATTTTTTAAATTATTTAAATAGAACATTGGGTGTTATTACTGTGGAATTTGAAGTTAATTTAATATTTATATATATGAAATTTTAGATATGTTTTATATTATCTCATGTTTACAATTTTTAGTTTTTGTTGTTTAGTGAAATGAAAAATAGTGTATTATCCGTTTATAGATCTCGCGATCCACTAAAAGGTAATTTTATTTCTTCCAGAATGAAATAATCATTGTGAACCTTAATTTCATAGATTAAGAGATAAAATATAAGTTTATATTGATTAAATAACAAAAAAAAAGTCTCACATTTTTCTTTTTAAATGGAATGAAATCTAGTGCATATATTTTCTCTAGTTCTCTAACATTATTTGTAATAAAATCCCTTAACTATAGAAAAAGTACCTTAAAGTAATAAAATAATCTAATTAACTTCATTTATAATGAATTTATTGTCTTATCTATCCCCTAATGATTTATGTTATTTGTTCTTTAACTTTCTCATATCCATATTCTCTATACATCCATATTATTCCATGGATGATATTTTTTTCCTCAATGTTTATATTTTCAATACTTGTCAATGTTATCCTTATATTAGAACAAGATTATGCGTTATTCCATGTGACCTTGATATTTACTTGTTCCACATTTTAAAATAATGTTTTATCATCCATTTTTATAATGTGGGTTTCCAATAATGTTATTTTAAAATATTAAAAAGTGTGTTCTTTTAATGATCACATGTTTTATCTTATACACCATAGAATTGATTTTTTTAAAAAATTTATTTTTATTATCTAGAATGAGAATTGATAGTGAGTTAAAAATTTCATTACTTTCATAGAGTGAAACAAACTAAAATTTTAGTACAAATTAAAATTATACACTATATCTATAGCAACACACAATATCAGGCATTAAGAGAATTGTGATATAATATTAAAATTTTAACATTTAAATGTGATTATTATAAAATACCTATTAAATTTGAAGAATGAATATCAATAACCCTATCATGTAAAATTTTTAGAAAAATTTTATTTTTTTACTTTTTTTATTATTTCATAGTAACTAAATACTCAATTTTCACGAAAGTCATTTTACGCTTAAAAACATTTTCTTCAAACATGGAATTTATTTTATTTGGTATATGAACATTATAATTAATTTTTAAAATTTTCTGAAATTTTATTTTAGGAAATGAATATAATTATTAAAATCAACAAGTCATTTTTATCTTAGGTTGAATTATGGGATTTTCCTTAAATGATTTATTCTTAAGTGAATAGTGAAAAATGATTTTTACAAAAACTACCATTTATTTTCATTAATTAAATTATTTTAAAAGTCCCATTATGTATTGTAATTTGATATTAAAATGTAAAATAATTATTATTTAATTATATATAATCTAATTTATAACATGTTAATCTTCATTATACTTTATTTTGGTATAAGATCATTTTTATGATTAAACATGCATTTTCCTTAATATCGTTTTTCTTTGTGTTTTGTGAATTTATATTCAAATTGATTTTTGAAAAATGTGGAAAGTAACATTTCAGAATATAGTAAATATTATTAATTAGTAGTTTAAATTTTTTTAAATATATTATTAGTTTTCATTAGGAATTGTAATCATTGTAATTATTTGTCACATATGTTTGGGGAAAATAGATAAAATAGAGTTAAACTGTGAAATAAGTCCTAAAAATATCTATAGAACATGAAATTATTTTATTTCATAATTATTTATAGATTATAACTATCAAAACATAAAGCATATATAAATTTATTGTCTCCTTCCCTTGATAATGACCTATATATGATATTAAGTAATGATTAAAAAAATGTCACTAATTTTGTTATAATATCAATATTATTTTTTATAGGAATATAAATATTTTTTATTATATTATAAATTGTAATTTGAAAATGGATATATATTTTTATCATAGATATTTATTTAGATTTTTTAGTGATGGAATAATTATCTTTAATTATTATGAAACACTAATATAGTGATAGTTCAATGAATAAATAATGATTAAGTGATTTTTATAAACATTAAAATTATTACAATTTGGAAAAATATTAATGTTACAAGTATTTTGTCAATATATATAACTTATTAGTGACATTTTAACTGTTCATATTTAAATTAAAATAATTAGTTTATATCATTAATTTCAAACTATTTATGTACTCTTGAATAAGACATTAATGGTATATTATGTTAAATGATATTTTAATTAATGATTAAAAAATTAAAAAAAAATTATATTTGTCTAATTTAATCAGATATGGTTGATAATATAAACCATTTTTCACTTATGGGTGTATTTTCATTTTATAGTATGTTTTTGACTCCTATAATGTACACAAATATGTTATTGTGGTAATCATCAAAAGAATTAATGGGGGTTAAAAGTTGGATATAATGGTGATAAAATCACTTAAACATGTCCAAATTATATTGTGTTAGAGTATTTCAAATCATAACCATTATATATTCAAAATATTCCAATTCTTTCCTCCTGAACTAGAATATTAATTTATATAAATTTAAAACATTATGTGATTCCATAGGTTCCACTCCCCACACTTATAAAGGAGCACCACCTCTAATATTATCCTCACACTTTTTGAGAAATATACTTCCAAATATCAATTCCCAAATAACTCATCAACATCCCTCCATATTTCCTATAGGACATTTTTTACTAAAAAATCAAACCTAGATGGTTTAATTTGAAATTCAAAAATATTATCTAAAGAGATAAAATAAGTCCTAAAAAACCTATTTCATGTTTATTTAATATTATACATTCATTAAATATTCCATAAACATGATGAAATATTTATGTCAGAATATTTAGTATAATAAATTTTATTATGATTCTTTTATAACCCTTTTCATCTTCTTTTCAATCCTATTTGATCTCAAAACATCACTCATGTGTACGTGTGGATTATCATCTCCCCAAGGTGATGTGATTCATTTTTCATTACCATCGCAGAAGGATGGTTATTATGATTTTTTTAATTAATATAGATGATATTAACGAAATAATTAATATTATTTAATGATAATATATGATATATTTTCTTAATTTCACATCCATTGAAAAATGATAATATTGTTCATGTGTGCATACAAATCACAAGGTCCATGAAGTTAGTTAATTCATTTATCATGTACCATATTCATGGATGGTTCTAAATTATAATTTAATGTTTAAAAATGATAATAATATAATGATTAAGACTTTTTATATGATCAAATAATGGCCCATTTTTACCACAGTAAACATACAGATGCTATTATGTGAATTTCAACAGAACATCCTAGAAACATCTGACATAAACAAAACAGATTATGTAACTAAATAATTTATTGTTCGTAGTGATTAACTAAAGGGGTGAATTGTGTTCCTAAAAAACATATTTAAAAAAAAATAAACCTAAATCACCATATATAATAAAAACGACTAGTTAATAAAATTATAAGAAATATATAAACTTAATCATTCTGATAACTTCTCAAAAGTGTGATTAAGGATTAGTTAAAATATTATATAAATATTTTACCTTTTGAAATTATGTTACAAAATAAAACAATTTATATAAATAACAATTAAGACTATCTATCAATGTAAATCATTTTTAACAGTTTTGAAAAATTAAATTGATTTAAAATTTAGATAATCAAAACACAAATTAATAAAATACCTATTAGAAATAGAAAAAGGGGTTTGGTCTCAAGATGAGAGATCATACACTTCAAAAAGAAATCACCAACTACAAAGTAGTTTATTTTAACAATAATCAGATCCACAACCTATAAAATCACATAAAATGACCAACACCCAAGGTTGCCTAGCTGCAAAGCATCTTCCTTGGTTTTATATGGAATGAAAAATAAATAAGTTCCACATGACCTATTCTATATTTATTCATGGGATGAAAATAGTAAAAGAGTTTTGAGATATTGTTTTGAGGACACTCCAATATAAGAACAAGATATAGTGTGTATAGATAAATAGAGTACAATAAAACACATCTCAAAAGTAAAGCATAAAATAGAAAGAGGAATACATAGATGGAATGTGTTATGTAGCTTTATCCATGATGATTTATTTGTTTTGAATCCTTGATTTTTTATTTTGATGGATCTCCTTTGAGTTTTTTATTAATTTTATAAAAATATAGTGTTTTAAAAGGTGTTATCATATAAAAACTTTTTTATTCTATATGTGTCATTTATGTTTTCCAATACTATATCATCACTAATATCCTCATAATAGAATAAATATATTTAAAGATATATTCATCAGTAGTATCCATTAGAGAATGGTCATCCTTCATTGAATGCACTGATTCCTCATTTATTGTTTCAAAATTAGTTGTTGAAAATTAAAAATTCAATTCTACTATGTCAGAAAAGGTAATCTATTTCGACAAGGTGTATGTTTTGTTGAGATCATGAAAACCTGATGTGGCCAATTGATATAGAAAAGCGACATAGTTAATTCATAGCTTCATGTGGTCATCTCATTTACACTTGTGATAAGTTGATGAATTTATATGGTAATCTTATTCTTTAGGTAGTGTCTACATTAGAAAAATATTTTCAATATATTACTTAATGAAAATTTACACATACATTGGACATTTAAGGTTATTGTTTCATGTTTTATGTAGTTTACTTCACGTGGTAAGGTTTATTACATAATGTGGTAATGTGGTTACCATCATATGGTAAGGTTATTCTTATCTCATGGGAAGATGAGTTGTCAATGCGTATTCAACTCGTGACATAGACATATGTTTTCTTTATATATCATTGTAAGTTGTATTTGTCCATACAGTAAGGTGAAACAATGTGTGGTTAGGCTATATGGTCACTTTATCATCACATAGTAAGGTTTCATGGTAAGCTCTATACTAATCGTTTTTTTTCAGTTTTTACTAGTAAATAATTTTTAATAGAAAACATAAATATTATTAATAATAAGAGAAACATGATTTAGGATCATTAAAATTAGTAGGTTCTGGTGAATTCCAACAATAATTTCATTTTTATGTTTAGAAATGATTACATGTAAATTTAAATAAATTGAATATATCAAAATTTTATTTAAAAATGATTAAAATATATTTTTTTAACAAGTTTCTGAAATCAAATCAAATTGTTTCTACTGAATTCAATAAATTTTAATTCATTGTATTCATTTAATTTTTAACTTGTCACATTACACACCATTTTTATATTATTATCCCCATTTTTATATTTTCAAAAATAATAACAATAAGGAATAAGATAAAATAAAAATAATAAAATAGAAAATGTTAAATATATAGAAAAATATATTAAAATAGAATAGTATATCCCGATTATAGAAAATATATACAAGAAATACTAATATAAATATATGTGAGGGTCATATCTCGTATATATGGAAAGGATAATATCATTTTCTTTATATGTTTATTTAGAAGAATAATTACACTTTTAAGAATATAAGGAAGTAAGGGATCCAATAAATATAAACATGGACACCTATCATAGCTGATATAAGTATAGGGAAAGATGGAAGAAAAAATGATTGATTATAAAGTTGGTAGTATGCCAATATAATGGAGTGGATGATTGAGATTGGATAACAACCACTGAGTTATAATGATAAGGTTCCATCTACCCGGTAAGCTCACTGATAGCAAAAGAACCATGTTCCAAATATTGAAGGAAATCATCTTGATTCTCGATGAAAGCTTCCAAAATATGGTTTATAACTTTAAGTTTCTCAACATAAGAATTAAAATCTTAATTTTTATGTGGAATATTTAAATCAAAATCAATAGTGCGATACAAACCTTTCAAATATAAGGTTTAAAAGATCCTTATTAGATAATAATCAATTTACCTTTTGATTTTTTCTCATCCCTAACAGGATTTCTTGATATACTCATGAACTAAACTAAGGGTCCTAGCAGAATGGCGATAGAACCCATTTTGCACACCTTCATGAGTTTTATTGAAGTCTTCAAAATAATCATACATCTTATTCAAAATGAGTTATTTCATCTTGTCTTCATCAACTGGAGTAGAGGAAGTCAAAGGATTTGGATGGAACACAACATTCATGAACAACCATTCTAACTAAATCATTATATATGATGAATTATATTTAGGAGAAACCATATAAGCACTCATATCATTAATAATAATTTTTATCATTTATATTTTGAAACTAAATATGGTCTAGATATAATGGATGAACACAATAATAATTTCAACATCATGTATAAATTTGTTTAAAGAGTTTTCATGGTTATAAAACATATTATTGAGTATCTCTAACATATCTAATTTAAATTAAACCAATTCATATTTAGTAACATGTGGTTATGATGGAATAGAAGATGAAGGAACCAGGGGAGAAAGATCACTAGTTGAATTCCTAACAGCTACCTCATTTAAATCCTCCATCAGACTACCTCTCATAGTTTGAACATCTTCTTTAGAAAAGACATCACTTAATCATTATCATAGCCCTAAATAATATCCTTATGATAAAAAAATTGAGAAGTTTTAATTCCTTTCTAAAAATAAACTTCAGTAATCAATGTTCCTTCCATGATTATTTGAATAGAATGAGTGGAATGACTACCAAGTCTATGGAGACTACATGCATGATCATTAACATCTTATCTTGGATATTATAAGCCCATTCAAAAATATATTATGGACTGATCCCCTTCAGAAGGTTCATCTGGTATTAGTTTCCTAGGGTTACTCGCAATAACAGGGGATCCTTCTAAGTGATAACTATCATCATGAGATCCAATAGGTTTTTACCACATTGAATCTTCTTCATAATCTAATCAATATTCATTATTAATATTTTCAGTCTCTATTTATTCTTCTTCCTCTTTTTCTTCTTCAACAACATTTTCTTCTTTACTTACTTCCACATCATATTCTGCAAGAGAAACAACATAAACATACTACTCCATAATATTATCTGGTTTAAGACATGGTTCTATCAGATTCATTAGTCTATCTAGATACTTAACGTGATTAAAATATTTATATAATTTCTCTGGGTCAGCAATGTATTATTTTACCAAGGATTCCATTTTAATTTCATCTTATTAAAAAACTTTTGAGTAAAACATAATATATCAAAATCTATTACCTTATCCTATTATTGAAGAACTAGTCCATTTTTCATTGTGAAAGAAGAATTTAATTTAGAATATAGTAGAATATTAAACCATGAATTTGTCTTACACAGGTCAAACATATACCATATAAAAAATCATCCCCATTTTATTTTAACACCACTCTTTATTAAAAATTGGAAATACAAATCATTATGCTCGATAATACTAATGTGTCTTTTCCTTAGGAATATAATATATTGAATTAAAATATCTTAGAATCATTATTCAAAACTCATATCAATAGAAGTGGGCCTTCTATAAGTTCAATTCCCATTGATATTGTAAAAGGTAATCTTAAACTCGAAGTGATGATGATTTACATGATACAAACATTTAATGTCTTCTTGTTATCCACTTTATCATATGACCTAACATTTATCTCAGTGCTTCAATGAGAATTTGAAAATTTCATAATTAATATTTGATTTTAATTTATTCATATTTTTTCCAACAAATACCTTAATATTAGAATAAAATTCCCTGATGATGTTTTGATTGAATAAACTACAATTTTTTGTAATCCATTAATCAAAATCTTATTTTTGAATCGCATTCAAAACTAACGATGGCATAAAATTCAAAAACCAATAATCTAATTATTTCTCAACTGATATTGGATGATTAAATATATTCATATTCTTTGAATATAATGAATCACTCCATACATCATTCTTCCTCTTAGACTTCTTCGAAGGATGTGACTAAATAGGAAAATTAGATTCCAGCATATACTTCATACTAAGAATTATTATTTTATTCGATAGATCTGAAGATTAGAAAATGGTAGGTAAAACATATAGGTTTCATATGAGAGAGAATTTTTTTAAAGATGATATAAAATGTTCAAATTAAAATATCTTGTAAATACCCTAAATTTATATATAATTTTTTTAATTAAATGGGAATATTACGAGTCCGCAAAAATTGACTGCATGTGATTTTGAGGCCCAGAGTGCCCAAAATGAATTTCAGAACTTTATTTCATGTACGTTCAGTAAACGTGCGAGCATATTTTTATAACTTTTGAACCAGTTCACGGAATAGAAATCTGAGGGTACTGTTGAACTCTCGGTATCGTTATTCAATTAATAAGTCTTTCACCTCGACGGTAGTTGGTCGAGGGTGAAAAATAATTGTTTGGGTTTATCGTTGAAATAATAAAATAAAATTATCACACATTTAATTTTATTTGTTATAACCACCCACATGTAGATATTATGGTGGTGGGGACCACATAAGTTTTATTCTTCAAATTGAATGCTCTATAGTGGGGACCACCAGATCCTAACTCCCTTGTGGATATTATGTTGGTGGTGACCACATGTGGAATGAAACCTCTTGAAATTCCTAATTATGTGGGGAGAAACCTCTTGAGCTCCCCACATAATTGTGACAATCGTCCCCCACATAATTTTTCCAATGTACCAAATTAATTTACCCATTTTAAATTTATCCGAAAAAACATAATAAAAGGGATAATCTATTATTTTTCCACGATATTACATTTGGGTTGAATTGGGAGAAATCTTCTCTAACAAAGAATTCTTCCTCCATGAAGAACGCTTCCTCCACAAAGAATGCTGACAAGGAATGTCTTTGAATACTAAGAACTGATGCCCGAGCCAGGGATTGGAAGTGTGTGGCGGACAAGACGAACATCGACAACTTCACCTTATTCCCCGCACCAACGTCATCAAGCGAATGAGGTAGGGGTTTGTTGTTCATCACTTCCTAGGTTCTCTACTTCTAATTCATTTTCGGGATTTGGGAATAGAGATTGATGAGGGTTGTGGGGAGTGATGTTTAAAAATATCTTCTGTATAGGCTCATGCTTCGTTCTTTGTGACTACTTGCTATCACTCTAAATGCGGAGGGTGTAGGACAAAAAAACATAGCCCGACCCCTATGCCATTCATATTTGGTGTCCTCTTCAAAATGGAGGAAGGCAACAAAGGTGAAAAAGTCATCGGCTCCGCCACCCGTGACCTCCGCAAAATGAGCCGCCCCCGTGACATTCCGGTCTCTCAGCCAAATCGGTCATGCGCCCCTTCTCCTCTCCCTGGCCAAGCTGCCCGTGGCGCTCCGCCCTCTCCGCCGAACCAGATACGCGCCTCGGCTCCGTGCTCGGGCTGAACTGCACCATGGAACACAGGCCTCCCGGCCGCGCGCCCCGGATCCACGCCCCAGCGGTGCCACCCGCGGTGCTCCACCCTCCTAGCTGAACCGAATGCATGCCCCGGCTCGGCGCCCCTGGTGAGCCACCCCGTAGCGAACATGCCTCCAGGCTGAACCAACCCCATGCCCCCATGGTGGTCCGGGTTTCCGACCGAACCAGCCCCACGCCCCAGCCGAACCGCTCCCACCGTAGCTCTCTGATCTGCCCTGACTCGCTCCGCCCATAGCCCTCTGAGCTACCCTTGCTCGCGCCGCCCGCCAACCCTCCGAGCCACCCCAACAACATTTCCCACCAGACATCTGAGCCGCCCCAGCTAAGCCAAACCATGGCCTCATGCCTACACATTAACATTCGGCCGAGCTGCTCCGCAGCCTTGCGCCCTCGTTCCCATCTGTGGCCTATCAGGCCGGGCCACACTACAGGATGGTCCGGGTCGCTCTGATCGGGTCGGACTGAACCTGGGCCCACAATGTCCTCTTTTACATTCTTTTGGTCTTAACTTTGGCACTGGATGTCCATTTGATGAACCGTCTGCGGGGTTGGGATCCTTGGAGCGAGTCATTCCTTTTGAGTGATTCCCCATTGAGTTTTCAATTGAGATGGGGAATAGTCAGGTTGGATCAAGCACGAATCCAACTTATCCCTCGGGACTAAAAGGCTAATAACTCTCAAACTAGGTGTCCGGTTGATGCACTATCTGTTGCATTGAGATCCCTAAGACATCGCAGATCTTTGAGAAACTTCTTCATGGGACTTCGTGGAAGTTGGTGTATCTACCAGTGGATTGTGGAGAGAATCCTCCTAGAGACGATCGAGCATAGTGCGGGAGTACTGGACAGGAGGAGTACCTCAGTAGGCAATGAGGGGGAGTGCCTTGGTGACATGGCAGACCCATGGTACTTGATGGTAGGAGTACCTCAGTAGTCCAAGGTTAGTGGGAAGCGCCTCTGTGTGACACAGAAGGCCCAATATACATGATAGAGGAGGAGTTCTCTAGCAGCCGAGGGTTCATAATGTTACTTGATACTAACCAAAGAATAATTCCTAGAGTGAGCATAGTCAGAACATCTGTGTTTTCCTCGTTATTGAGATGGATTACATGATAACATAGGTATATGTATGGGCATATTCCTATATAAGGGTATCTATTGATTTCATTCTTTGTTTTGTACTTGATGTATTTTGTGAGACCAATATGGTCTTGGGGTCCCTACTAGGTTTCATTATACTCACCCCTGCTTGTGCTATGCCCGCACCTTGTTATGTTGGATGAAGACAACAGACAGTGATGACTGAGGCTGAGAGTACAAGGACTGTACGGTACTAGGAGGCGGAACAAACAGTGTGTCGGTATGCGTATGATACGGGTGGATGTGGAGTGCTAGGGAGGAGATTTTTACCTACCCTTCATGTAGGAGCCTCTGAGGACAATCCAGTAGATGTATTTTTCTATTTCTTCAGTTGTATTTAATTTCAGTTTTACTTGTACCTTTAATGTTGGGCTTGTATTTTGTACCCTATTTCTTTTAGTACTCTTTTGGTATACAGTTTAATAGTGTTTCATATCCAGCTGTGTGTTCTCTTGTGTGTGTGTTACAGGTTATAAAGTAAATGCCTTACCATTTTTATGGAATTACACCTTTGGTGCTTGTGTCCATCCTCGAGCCTATAGAAGGTGGGATTAGGGTAGTCACAACATGGGCCATAGGGGATGGGTCATGAAAAATTTGTATCATAGGAGTCGGTTCTACCGCAAAACATTTTACTCGGGTCATTTTTTTTAATGAAAATAGTGTTATGTGTTGTGACTGTGGTTATTAGTTTCGGGAATCCGGTGTTGGTGTGGTGGCTGACGTATCTATACACCAGGACCCTAACTTCTAATATCTGACATAGTGATAGAAAACCCTGATTGCGTGTGTGTTTTCAAAAGGCCTCTTTGTGAACTCATTGAGTCACCTTACTAGGCAAGCTCACCAGGTATAAATTTTTGACTGCAGCGCACCTGTTTCTTTTTAGGATGCCTCCACGCAGACAGCCAGCTATAGTTCTGAGTGTTTTATGCATAGATAGCCCACCGAGTGATGGGTCCTCGGTGTAGGGCCCTCTTATAGTAGAGGCACCAGTGGAGGCACGTACTGTACTTTTCCTCATTGGTCCACTGATGCGACCAGCCCCAGAAGTAGACGGTGCATACCACTTGAGCGCATTGCACTAGTTCTTGCACCAGAGGCAACTCAGGTTTAGGGGAGTGATGGACCCACATGGGGCTGAGGATTGGCTTGAGGTTGTCATGAGAGTTTTTCGATTGGTAGGGACACTAGCTGATTTAATGGTGATCCATACCAGAAGCCTTTTATAGGAAGTAGCATGAAGATGGAGGAGCTTGGTGGTCCCGGTTCATGATGAGGTGATGCTTCTCTTGGAAGACATTGAGAGCCTGTTTTGGAATGTTTTTGTTCCAGCAACTCTTTGCGCAATGCGCATTTTGGAGTTACTTCATCTGCAGTAGGGAATCATGACTGTGGCTCAGAACATAGTGAGGTTCACTGACCTCTCATGTTACTCCATCGATATGGTTCGGGCCCCATTCTTTAGTACCCAAACCTTCATTCAAGGGCTCATGTGGTAGGTTTGGGCTTCAATGATCTCACTCGGCATCCCAACACATGAAGGGGTGTTAGAGAGATCCCTATTGGGGGAGTGTTTTTCTGCTGAGTAGTCACCAGTAGTGAGACCCACTACCAGCCGTCATGTAGCAGAGTCTTCTGCAGTAGGTAGTAGGAAGATGTCACAGTGGTCCAAGAGGGCCAGACCTACAGGTGGATGACCGCATGACTCAGGACCAGCTGTGTAGGGCACCCAATGCAGAGCCAGTTATTCCAGTAGAGGGCAGTGTTATGCATGCAGCGGGTAGGGTCACATGGCTCGTGGCTGTCTCACCCACTGTTCGAATGATCAGTAGACGGTCGAAGGCCCGCCTAGGCAGAGATAGATGTTTGACTGAGGAGGTCTATAGGGATCAGGTGGACATGGAAGAGGAGCTGGTCGTGTATCTAGCAGTGGTAGACGATTCGAGATGATACCACCACCACCACTAGGAGGTCCACCCTGACTGTAGGGAGCAGGTGGACAGGGGATAGCTCAGCTCCAGGAAGCTGAGGCCAATGATCACGGCGCTCTAAAGATGATACATGGTATGATCTATGTCTAATCCACCTTAGCTAGAGTAATTATAGACATAGGTTCCAGTCATTCCATTATTACCACTGCTCCCATTCAGAGATCGGAGATTCTAATAGAGATGTTGGCTCAATCCTTACAATTAAAGGTTCCTACAAGAGAAGATTCAACGATTACGCACGAGTTCTGCTAGTGTGAGCTTACTCTAGAAAACGAGAGCTTCTACTGGGATCTCCTAGTAGTGGCATTGAGGCCTTACGACGTCATCTTGGGAATAGACTGGTTATCTACAGTCCATGCTCAGATTGATTATGTTATGCGCAAAGTGTGGTGTGTCCGCATGGATGAGACCAGTTTTACCTTCATCGGCAATAAGGGAGACAATGTAGTGCAGGATGGACTGACCTAGAAGAGGGTGCAGCTGATTACTCATTTGTTGGCTACCGTTACACTCTGAGCAGTTGAAGAGGAGAGTCAGAGTTATCCTATAGTGGTGGACCAGTACGTGGATGTTTTCTTTGATGATGTCCCAGGTCTACCTCTTCACAGAGAGGTGGAAATTTACATTGACTTGTACACCGGGATGACACTGATATCTATAACAATGTATTACATGGCTCCCGCAGAGCTTCTTGAGATTCGATTACTACTAGAGGACATGTATGGGAATAGATTCATCTGGCCCATTGTTTCTCCCTGGGCATCCCCAAATCTGTTCACCAAGAAGGCGGATAGGAGCTTGAGGCTTTATGTTGACTATCGGTGCCTGAACCAGGTGACAATGAAGAACAAGTACCCACTCCCAAGGACTGACTACCTATTTGATCAGCTAAAGAGAGCACATTGGTTCTCAAAGATAGACCTCGGATCAGGCTATCATTATCTCAGAGTATGAGACGGAGATGTGTAGGAAACGGATTTCAGATGTCGGTACGACCACTATGAGTTCTTGTTTTTTCCATTCTGTGTAACCAACGCACCAGAAGTGTTCATGGGACTCTTGAACATGATCATTCATCCATACCTTGATTTCTTTCTATTATTTTTCATCGACAACATTCTAATCTACTTGACTACTGAGGAGGATCATGCGTATCATTTTTTGGTAGTACTAGACACACTCCGAGAGCACCATCATTATGGTAAGCTCTAGAAGTGCTAGTTTAGGATTTGAGAGGTTTACTTTTTGGTACATGTCATATCAAAGGCTGGAGTTATAGTATATTCAGTGAAGATTGAGGCGGTGCTTTATTGGGATCCACTTAGAAGTGTGACTGAGGTACAGAGTTTCGTGGGTTTGGTTAGATACTACCGCAGATTTGTGAAAGACTTCTCCAGAGTAGCAACACCACTATCAGCCTTGACAAAGAAGGGGAAACCCTTCATTTGGTTGGAGAGACACCACCAGAGTTTTCAGGAGAATAGGCAGAGGCTGACTAGATCCCCCATCTTGAGGCTTCTTGAGGAGGGAATATGGTACGTAGTCTACTGAGACGCATCAGCAACCAGATTCGGATGTGTCCTAATGAAAGAGAGAATAGTGATCACATATGGTTCTTGATAGCTGAGGCTACATGAGCAGAACTATGCACCCATGAACTATAGTTAGCAGTAGTGGTATTCGCCTTCAAGATGTAGAAACACTATCTAATGGGCGAGCATTTTACCATGTACTCTGATCACAAGAGTCTTGGGTATATCTTATACCAAAAGGTCATGAACCTAAGACTATGACGTTTTCTTGAGTTCATCCAAGACTATGAAATTGAGATAGTCAATACTCATGGGAAGGGGAACATTTTTTCAGATGCTCTCAGCAGGAGGTCTGGTATACAGCTACTAGACGAGGCGATGAAGATGCTAGCTACTTTACAGATATCCTCTCTAGATAGAGATGGAGAAGATTTTCTTCATCTTCTTATAGTCACTCCCCCACTTCATCAGTGAGTCAGGGAGGCGCAGTGTGGGGATGGTAACTGCGAGACACAATATGCTTAGATATCCATAGGACATGCACCTGATGGATTTTTTAAAGGTGGGGAGCACGTCATCCTATTTAGAGGACGTACCATGGTACCAATCACAATTCAAGAGGAAGTGTTGAGGTAGTTCCACAAATCCCCTCTAGCGGTATATCCAAGAGTAGTGAAGATGTATTCGGATCTCCGAAAATAGCACTAGTGGTTGGGAGTGAAGAAAGCATTTGCGGAGTTTGTCTCTCGATGCCTCACTTTTCAGCATGTGAATCCGGAGCATCAGGTATCAGCAGGCTTGCTTCAGCCTTTAGAGGTCCCATAGTGGAAGTGGGATAAGATATCCATAGACTTTATGATAGGACATCCACGTACATCTTGAGGTCATGACTCTATCTCGGTGATCGTCGACCGACTCACTAATTCAGCCCACTTCCTAATGATCATAGAGCAAGGTTTAGTAGAGATCTTGGGACGCCTCTATGTGCAGAATATTGTGCAGCTACATGGAGTACCCATGATAGTTATCCCTGATTGTTACATACATTTTATATCCCAACTATGGAAGGGGTTTCAAGAGGCTTTTAGGATGCAGCTTCGTTTGAGCTCCACCTTCCATCCGCAGATGGATGGTCAGACTGGGTGGAATATTCAGACCCTCGAGGACATGCTATGCACTTGTATCCTCAACTTCGGTCACAGCTGGGAGGATCACTTACCTTTGGTGGTTTTTTCATACAACAATAGATATCACTCCACCATAGGGATGACACCTTTTGAGGAATTATACGGATGACTTTGCAGATAACCTTTGTACTGGACTGACCTAGGGGAGTCAGCACTCATGGTACCAATGATGGTGTGGGAAACCATAGAGAAGGTGCAGATCTTCAAGGGATGGATGATGACTGCATAGAGAAGGCAGAAGTCATATGAAGACAAGAGACGGAGACCTCTAGAGTTTGAGGGTGGCGACCATGTCTTTCAACGGGTCTCACCTCGGTGAGGATTATGAAGATTTGGACGAGGTGTCAAGTTATCTTCGAGATTCATCATACATTTTCAGGTCCTCAGCAGAGTTAGCGAGGGGGCTTACCTCTTAGATCTTCCACCTCAGTTGCATCGGGTGCATGACGTCTTCCACGTATCCCAGCTGTGGAGATACGTGCATGACCCTTCTCACATCATCAACCATGGAGAACTGGATATTGATGACGGGGTGACTTTTATGGAGGTTCTATTAGAGATTAAGGATCAACTGGAGTGGGTCCTTCATGGATGGTCGATACCTCTGGTGCGTGTTTTCTGGCAGCACAAGAACCTCCAGGAGAGCACATTGGAGCAGAAGGCTTAGATGCATGCTCAATACCCCCACTTGTTCCCTTAGTTTGAGATGTGCATTATATGGACGTAAAGCCTAAGGAGGGGAGAATGTAAAGACCTAGAATTTACATGTACTTCTTTTTATTTAAATGAGAATTTTAAGAGTCCTCAAAAATTGATGGCACATGATTCTGAGGCCCAGAGTGCCCAGAATGAATTTCTGAATTTTATTTCAGGTACGTTCAGTAAACATGCGAGTATATTTTTCTAACTTTTGAACAGGTGCTCAGAATTGAAAAATGAGGGAACTGTTGAACTCGCAGCACTTGTGTTCTCTTAAGAATACATTTACCTCGACAACAGTTGGACAAGGTTGAAAGATAATTTTTTTGGGTTTTACATGGAAATAATAAAATAAAATAATCACACATTTTATTTTATTTTTTGTAACCACCCACAAGTGGATATTATGGTGGTGGGGACCAAAGAAGTTTTACTCTCCTAATTGAATGCTAGGTGGTGGAGACCACTTTATTATAACTCCCTTGTGGATATTATAGTGGTGGGGATGACCCGTGAAATTAATCCACTTGAACTCCATAATTACGTGGGGAGAAACATCTTGAGCTCCCCACTTAATTTTGTCAACCCTCACCCACATAATTATGCCAATACACCACATTAATTTATCCATTAAGAATTTATGCCAACAAACATAATATAGAGGAAATATATTATTTTGGAACCACTTTACATTTTGGTAGAATTGGGAGAAAGCTTCTCCAACGAAGAACGCTTCCTCCATGAAAATGCTTCCTCCACAAAGAATGCTTACATGGAACGACTTCAACTACAAATAACTGACAGACGAGCCCGAGATTGGAGGTGTGTGGCGGACGAGACAAACGTCGATGAATTCACCATCTTCCTCGCGCCAATGTCATCAAGTAAAAGTGATAGGGGTTTATTTATTATCACATCCTATGTTCTCCCCTTCTAATTATTTTGCAGGATTTGAGATTATAGATTGACGATGGTTGTAGGAAATGATGTTTTAAAATAACTTCCATACACGTTCATGCTTCATTATTTGTGAAAAACTTCCTATTACTCTCAATGTGGAGGGTGCGGGATAAACAAACATGGCCCGAACCCTCCACCATTTTTCTATGGTGTGCTCATCGAAATGGGGGGAGTCGACGATGGCGAGGAAGGTGACGAAGGCAACGGTGCCGCCACCAGCAAACTCCACGACCCGTGCCGCCCCTGTGGTGTTCCGATCTCCCGGCCTAATAATTCGTGCGCCTCGGCTCCACTCCCTGGCTGAGCTGCCCACGGTACTCTGCCATCCTGGCCGAACCAGCCATGCACCCCAGCTCTTCTGCCAGTCCGAGCTACCCTGTGGCGCACCGGCCACCTGGCCGAACCAGCAGTGCGCTCCATCTCCATGCCCTAGCTGATCCTCCCACGGCGCTCCGCACTCTCGGTCGAACCAGCTGTGTGCCCTGGCTCTCCGCCCTGGCTGAGCCACCCCAAGGGGCACCATCATTCAATCCAAACCAACCTTTATCCCCCGAGGTGCTCTGGAATCGCAACCGAACTGGCCTCACACCCCGGACAAACCGCCCTCACCACGACCCTCCGAGCAACCCTGGCTCATGCCGCCCATGGCTCTTCAAGCCGTACCGGCTTGCACCTCCAATGGACCTCTGAGACGCACATGCTCGCACCACATGTGACCCTTCAAGTCGCCTTGGCTTGCACTGCCCACCGGCCCTCTGAGCCTGCCCAACCGCGCTGCTCGCCGACCCTACGAGCCGCCCTGTCGAAGCTGCCCCATGGCCTTGTGCCCTCGTGGAATCTTCTGGCTTAGCTAATATGAGACCTCATTCCCTCACGGCCATCTGTGACCCTCCGTGACCCCTTGCGACCTGTCGGGCTAGACCCGGGCTCACTATGACACCTTTTACTTTCTTTTGTTCATAACATTGGCATCAGGCGTCCATTTGACGAACCGTCGATGGCATTGGGATCCTTGGAGAAAGTCAGTTCCTTTTTGTAATACCCCACAGAGTGTTGGATTGATATGGGGAATTCCCAGTTTGGATCGAGCATGAATCCAACCAGGCCCCATGGACTAAAAGGATAATAACTCACAGACAGGGCATTCGATTGGTGCTCCATCTCTTACGTTGAGACCCTATGACCTGGCATACATATGATATACTTCTTCATGAGACTTAGTGGAAGTTGGAGTATCTACTAGAAGCATGGGGAGCGGATCCTCTCATATACGAGTGAGTATAGTGTAGGAACCCAGTGGCTGGCTAAGGATTCATGACTGCTGACCATTTCGACTCGGAGTGACTTGACTAGCCTTGTGGGAAGCAACTGGGTGACATGGCAGACCCTTGGTGGGGAGAGCCTTGGTGACGCGGCAGACCCATGGTACTTGACAGTAATATTACCTCAGTAGGCTATGAGGGGGAGTGCCTTGGGGACGTGGCAGACCCGTGGTGGGGTGCACCTTGGTGACGCGGAAGACCTATGAAACTCGATTGGAGAAGTACCTCAGAAGTACAATATTAGTGGGAAGTGCCTCTGTGTGATGCGGTATGCCCACTGTACATGATAAATGAGGAGTTTTCTAGTAGTTGAGGGTTTATAATGTTACTTAATACTACCCCTATAATAAATCCTGGTGTGAGATGAGTCAGAACCTTTGTGTTTTCCTCATGATTGAGATGGATTACTAGATAACTTAGGTATATGTATGGTTATATACCTAAGTAAGCTTATCTTTTGATTTTATAATTTGTGGATTATCCTTGATTGAATTTGTGATACCTAAAGGGTACCAGGGTCCCAACTAGTTATCGTTATACTCATCCCTACACGGACGATCCCCACACCTTGATGTGTTTGATGCAGATGACATACAGCGCTGACTAAGGCTTAGAGTACCCAAACTCGATGGTACATGGATTTGGACCATATGGCATGTCAGTATGTCGAAGAGATGGCTGGAAGTGGAGTGTTGAGGAGGCAATCTGTACCTACCCTTCATGTAGGAATCTCGGAGGATGATCTAGTAGCTTTTTTTCTCTTTCTTCAGTTGTATTGCATTTTAGTTGTACTTGTACATTTACCATTGGGATTGTATTCTGGCCCCTATTTATTTCAATAATATTTTTTATACATTTTACTTAGTGTATCGTATCTATTTTTGTGCTCCCTTGTGTGTTTGTTACATGTTATAAAGGAAATACCTTCCAAATTTTAGGGAATTTTCTCTTTGGTTCTAGTCACCAGCCCATGGCCTATGGAAGGTAGGCTTGGGGTAGTCACAGAACGGTCCATGGGGGATGGGTGAAGACCATATATACTAGTTAAAATATATATAAATGAAAATAAAGGTAATTTTTCAAAATTAGATTCAAATTTTTACTTAAATCATTCATGGATTATATTAATAATAAACCTAAAAAATACCACCAAAAAAATTCATGAAATTTAGAATGTAAAAATAGTCATGATAAGAGTGATGACCATGAATTTCTAAATAACATAAATAGGGTAGGAATGTTGACTATAAGTTACAGTAGGTCTGTTAATCGCATTGCCAATATGATTTTGATAAATACATATTAACCCTATTAACATACATTATCAATAAGAATAGTAACTTTGTGAGAATGTACGATACGGAAACCAGTGTTCCTGATAGGCATGATGACCCTATGAACAAATAAAAATTCAATAAGATTATTCTAACCATGGGTATTTATCTCTATATAAACATCTTTTTTATCATATAGAATAGCATTTAAAACATTTTAACACCCATATTAAAAACAACTCGCTAAATTATGAAAATTTGATATAATTTATAATGCCCAATTAATTTTTAGTATAGTTGAGTCTCTAAAAATTAAAATTCCATGTAAATATATCTATAATATTATGTTTAATACCTATGAATTAAATATCAATATCCCAATTATGGTAATGAACTCTTTGAAAGTTATTCCATATATAAATATGCTTTGTTCTAGAATGAGATATATGATTCTTATACATGTTTATGTCACTTGTATGATGAAAATTATTTAGGAAATAAATTTACTGATATCCATAGTTTATTAATGTGTGATTAATTCATATAATTTTTTAATATAATATGCCTTTAGATATGTACTCTTTTTAAGTATTGGATAATGAATCACCTCAAAAATCAAAAATAATAACTTTTATTTGATAGTGTGTATGACAGACAACCCCAAAAATATAAAGTAATATAAAATATAAGGACTTTATAGTATATTTAATATTTTAAATAAATATATTCTAATAATTTCAATGCAAAGAACACTATGTTATCTTGCGTCACAAAAAATATTGAGTTTTTTTTATAGCTTGCATTACACATAAGACCAAGTTTTACCGACTAACAATATATTATTAAAATAATATTATTTAATATATAAGTTATAACCTAGATGTTAAATTATCTATAATGAATTGGATTATCCAAATTATTAAAATATGTGGTTTATATACAAATAATATGAATTCATTGGAAGTTAATTAATTAGAAATGAATATAAAAAACAATTGAATATAAAAGAATTGTGTTTTTACTCACAATGATTATTTATCCTAATAAATTATCTTAATTAATATTATTGACTGATTTTAATGATATATATATTTTACATACTCAATAAATTATTATTTACCTTCATCTAGTATATTTTATAGATATTAAATAAGAACAACCCAAAGTTTATTCATAAAACATGTATTTTTCAAAAAACTATTTTGTCACCTTTTAATGGTGCTCTTATTTTATCTCTAAATTTTAACTTATTTATAATTATTTTATGTAAAAATAAACATATTTTTTGATTTTGGAAGATAAATATTATGTTAGGGTGAATTTTAGGTATTTTTGGAAAAGATTCATTTTATGATGAATAGTAAAAGAATACTTAATTTTAATTGAAAACTAATATTTCATCTAAATATGTTATAAGAATATATTAGATTATAAATAGGTATAAGAGTTATTTTATTTTAATTATAAATTAAATAATATAATATTAATTATATTAATCAATTTTACTTTTAAATTAGATATAAAAACATAGCGAAATTTAGATCATTTTCAAAATTAAAAAATGCGTTGTTATCCTGTATGCGGGATAAATTTTTAAATAATTTCTTCCACTTATGTGATTTTAATTTGTAAAAATGTATTCCATTTTTTTAATTATAATAAAATATAATTTATAATAAGTTTAAAATATTTTTTGACCCCAAATATTAGTGAAATTAGTTAAAATTAATTTCAGTGATTGATTTAAAATTAAGAATATTAAGGGACTAAACCTTAAAAATAATGGTCCCAATGACCCAAACACATGTCTAAAATTTTCATTATATCCATATATCTTCATTATAATCCCATTTTTCTATTTGTCTTTTTATATGAAAAACATGATATAAGGGAGACCTCTAAACAATGTTTATCTTTTTTTATATATAAGAATACAACTCCTTCGCTATAAAAAGGCACTCACCACTCCCATTTATTGATAGCTATGAATACATTTATATCTTCCAAAACCACCCAAAATAATCTCTATAAATTCCTAAACTCTTAATATAGTCCAAAAATTGTTCATAATTCAAAACAATTGAGTGTTTTGGTATACACCAAAAGGAGGTAAAAAAATAAGAGGTAACAGTCTTCAACGATAACTTTTGTTTCATTTACTTCTCCACCACATAGATAATTTTTATATAATTTTTATATATTATATTAATTATACATAATATAATAATATGTTTTTATGAAAATATTTTCATCTACCCTTTCACACAAATCCTTCAAATGGGACATGCAATTAGTATTCGTGTGTATGACGGACTACTGCCTCGCAAACTGATGTTGTTTGTTTTTCAATTTACCACCTTTCAATGATTAAAAAATGTTGGATTTATACATTATATATGATATATATTAAATATAATATAATTATTCATCAATAATTTTTATATAACACATTTATTCATGCTTTCCATTGTGTGATAATATGATAACTTCATTTGTGGACCTGTGGACTACCACCTTCTTAAAGCGATATGATTCGTTCACACGTTACATTGAATGTATTAAGGATGGTTTTAATAGAAATATGAGATATATATAAAATAAATACGATAATATAATAATAATATACATATATATCATTTAATTTTCATTATGTTAAATATTAAAATGAAATGGACGTAGTGTTCATGCGTACGTAGAACGTAATTCCTCCATGAACAATACATTTAATTTGTTATCGCCAAATATTATGGATTATTACAAATAAATATATACTAAAGATATATGATAATTAAATTATGTTTCAAAATTTTTATATTATGAAAACACAATCGATATAATAGCTACAAAAATAACAAGTCAAAACATACTCAAAAAACTAGGCTATTAACTCACAAAATAGAGAAAATAATGAATGATTATTAACTAATGGGGAATAATATATTAAAATAAGTTAATATATGGTATTATTAATATTGTTTTGGTTATTTTATAAGTTAATAACATGATTAATACCTTTTTATATGATATTAAAGTACATTCAATCAGAAGTAGATGCAAGGTAATTGATCTATGTCTCACTTTAACTTTTATGAGGCATACGCCATATTCACCGCATATTTATTTTTATGCAGTATATAATTCCACTATTGGATTTTATATCATGAATAATTTTATCTTAATTATATTTAGAGTATAATTTTATGTAATTTCATTAAAGGGGGTTTATGTTTCAATGTTACCAATGTATTATTGTATTTTTTTTAACAATATTGCTTCTTCAATTCTTTTATTATGTTATACACCTATCAAATTTTATGAGGTGTATATAATACTCCATTCACCTAATATATCAATAATTTTATTATCCCATGATATTATATATCTCAATTAATATTTTTCCTTTGTGGGGAAAATTATTCAAAGGTTCCAAAGTCCTATGAGAAAATTTGAATGTTTAAATATATTTTCCCCATTAATGTTTCTTCAAATATATTTTTATAGTATTTCCATTCATAAAAGATGACATCCATTTATCATTACTCTAATTCAGATATGTTTTATTGATACCGTCCTTATCTTTCATATAGATGTTTTCTTTATATCTTATAACATGGGTTGTATTTATTTTAACTATCTTGATTTCATTATTAGTCATTTGAAATATTAAATTTCTCATAATCATTGAAAATTAAATTACCCATAAATATCAATATCATTTATCATTGATATTATTATTTCCAAAACCATATATATTTTTTATATAGAGTCTATATTTTCAATGTTATTTAATTTCTACATAAATGTGGATAAATCTATAACTTTTACTCAATTACGATATTTTATAAGTCACATCATTCTAGAATTAAATAACTTTATAGATATATGATGATAATTATGACATGGAATGGGCCAATTTATAGATTGTCCCTCAATGAATTTGAAGTCTCATGGGACAATCCATTTGGCTATTTGTAGTGGGGTTTTCAATGAGTATGTTATAAACCATCTTGTGAAAGGACCTGATGGTAAAGGTACCATGTACCATGCAAATATGGTGCCCAATAATTAATAATTTATTTCATTTTGATTCATTTATTATTATCCCAAATATTTTCACTATTAAAAAAATAAATGGATGAATTTAATTCTCATTGTATTGATTTAATGGAATGATTTTTAGTTAAATTCTTTTCCATATATATTTTTTCATATCCATTTATTTAAATTTCATGAGTGTTCATTGACTTAAATTTCCATATTGTTTACACACTCCCTCATAGTATATTGGTTACATGGAATGTGTGTTCAGTTATTAACTTTATAAATTGATTATTCACATTTATTCATTATTTATTCTATTATGAATAACCCATACTATACATTTGAGATAACCTTTATTTTTTTACCTTACCCAGTAATCCATGATCTGTACAAAGAAATATAGACAAGGATATGATAATTGGTAATAATTTTATTTTCGAGAAAGATTATATAGTAATTACTTTATTCATTTATAATATAAGACTCATGTATGTTTCTGGTTTACCAAGACTAATAAACCCTTTATTCCTTCAGGATTTTATTCCTTGTAATCTTGTATATATAATGTTAGTATACACCAATTCTGAGATTTTTGGGTCGAGGTGTTACAGTTTGTATGAGAGTGATTTTAGTGCAACCATGGTTGCTAGATTTGGGAAAATATAGAGTAGTTATAATATACATATGATAAATTTTAATTATAAGTATATAATAACATCTTAATGTTTCATTTAGATATAGATTATTTTATTTTCCTTGAAATACCACCCTGTCTGGATAGTATAAGTTGAATTGGTTATGGAATAGATGTATCTAGGTTTAACAACTCTTAAAATGTGTGCTGATCCAGAATCCAATGATATTTGGTACCCCAAAAACATGTCTTATTACACACATATTTTACACCCCAGGGGGGATACTCCTGGGATAATTTAAATTTTATTTAAAAACCATTATAAATTATTTAAATAGATAATGGAAATGAATGACCTCGGTTAAACCTTTGTCTAAGGAAGGGCCTATGTTGTAATTAAATATATTACGAATTTATGTATCGAGGTTGTATTAAAACCCTTAGTTAAAATGTTCTTATAGATTAAACTTATTTCCTAGATTTGTATCATATTATTTTTTTAAATAATATTAATATTTTTTATTGAATGGAAAACCCTAATTATGAGTGATAACCCATCAAATACAGAAAGGCAGTGGGGCTTGAACCCTTGACTGAAGGATGATAAAGGTTTCTCACCAACTACTATACTATCTAATGTCCTTATTAATGTTTGAATATTTATAGTTAAACAATTTGTTCAATAAATATTAATGATGAACCAGAAGTACTATTTTTTAGGTTTCTAGATTAATGTTTTAAAAATATTTTCTTTTAAATATGGTTAGAAACAAAAATACATAATTTTTTTATGGATTTTGTGCTCCATTAAAACCAAATTTTATTTTATGAGGCATTTTATAATCATTTTTGGAGTTAATGGACTGATTTTAAATTAATCAAAAAAACAATGTATGATATTGTGGTTATAGAAATATATTAAGTATGTATATTTTCTTATATTTTAGGAAGTTTAATTTTTACTCAACATTATGAAAATTATCTAGAATCAAATGTAATCTTAATAAAATAATTATTTATGAACCAATGGTAAGTTAAATCATCAAAAATTTATGGGTCTGAGGCCCTCAATTTTTCATTGATCATTTACATGTTTGTGATCAATGAACTCAATCACTCCTAAAAATAATTATTCGTTTCCTTTATATATGTATATCCAATCTCTACTAATATTATCTTTAATAGAGACCTAATTATATATTAATCCATGTGACCATTTTCCTCCTCATTCTCTCTTAATATGAAAATATTTTTTTAAATATCATCATGATTTGGGATTTCAGAAAAGTAATTTCAAAAAATAAAATCCTATATTTTTGATATTGAGTGTAATTTAACAGAACTCAATTTATTTATGGTGGGGAGATTTTATCGCAAGTTAAATTATAAAAGAGTAACTTTTATTAGATAGTGTGTATGGAACACAACTCCAAAAGTAGAAAGTAATATAACCTCCTAAGATTTTATGTCATTTTCAATATTTCAAATAAAAATATTCTATATATTTCAATTCGTGAAATATTTATTTATCTTTCAATGTACAAAAAAATGAGCTTCTTTTGTATCCTGTGTTACAAGCAATACCAAGTTTTACCAAGCAATAATATATTTTTAAAATGTTATTATTTAATATAATAATACATAACCTATAAATTAAATTTCTAGTTATTAATAAGACTAACTATATTCTTAAAATATATGATTTACACAAATATGAAATCAATTCATCAGTTTACAACTACTTATAAATGAATACAAAAACCAATTGAATATAAAATAAATTTTTTTAATCTTACAATTTTTTTTATCCTAAAAAATAGATTAATTACTATTATTGAGTGATAAAAATAAAATTTATAAGTTTTATATTTAATAAAATATTTTTTACATTCATCAAATAGATTTTATAGGTATAAAGTAAGAATAATCCCAATTTTCATTTAAAACCCTATATTTTTTAAAGAAAATTTTGCCTTCTTTTAATGGAACACCTATTTGAAAAAAAATCGACAATTTTATAAATAATATATATAAAATTAATCTTATTTATTTAATTAGGAATGTAAAAATTTGGTTAGGGTGAATTTTTTGTATTTATCTGTGAATTTTCCCTTTTATTGATGAATATTAAAAAAAATAATAGATTGTAATAGAAAAGTAACTTTTAATCTCAATGATTTATGAGGATAAAATATATTTTAAATTGGTTTCAATGTTATTTTATTTAATTTATAAATTTATTAATCCATTAAAAGTTCATTTTAATATATTTAACTTTAAAATTAGTTATCACAATATAGAAAATGTTGGTCATTTTCACATTAAGAACTCAATTTTTTATCTCGTCTATATGATTTATTTTAAATTATATTCTTCCACTTTTTTATTTGAATTTTAAAAAATGGATTCCATATATATAATAATAATAATATATAATGTCTAAATCGTCCAATATATTTTTCTTTCGAAAATACTACCCAACGTAAATAAAATTAATCAGAGTGATTAAGGAAAATTTAACTATAAGAAGGGAAAAAACCATAATCTTATAGGCCTAAATGATCTAAAAATAGGAAAAACTTATTTTTAGCCTTATTTAGATCATATAATCCCATATATCTATTTTTTCATTATTTTATTTGAATTATGTAATGGATACCTCTAAATAGTTTTTACCTTTTTATATTTACAAGAATGTCACTAATCCACTATAAAAAGGATACGTCCCTCCGACTTATTTACAAAATAATGCCATTTGGATTATAAAAAATCAGAACAAGTAATATCTAAACATACTTCTATTCATCCTATAAGACTAAAAATGGTCAAAAAACAAATGTATTTAATTTGGTATAAACCAAAATGCCTTACCCAAATAATTGGTAGTGTTCTTAATCAATTACTTTTGTTTCATTTGCTTCTATGGGATGTAGATTAATATTATGTAATTATTATACAATAACATCATTGTCTAAAATATAGTTATATGATGTTATCCTAATATTTCAACCTAACCTTTCACACAAATCCATCAAAGGCGATACACAATCATCGTTTGTGTATACGGAGAACTACCATCTCTAGAACCAATGTCTTTCATTCTTCCATTTATCACATTTCAAGGATGGAAATAAGGATATATTTTTTCATTATATATTTTTTATATGTTATTTATAAAGTAGTTTTTTTAATTTATATATAAAATATAATGTCATGATTTTTCGTTTTGTTAGAATACGATATTAGTGTTTGTGAACGTGTCAAATACTACCACCTCAAAGAGATTTTATTCATTCACATGTTAAATGTAACGTATTATGGATGGTTTTTAAAACAATATGTGACATATATGGAATAAATATTATACCTATATTATAATATAAAAATATAGCATTTACTTTTCATTTTTTAAAATATATAAAGACATAGAAGTAACGTTTATATTTAAGTACAAACTACCATATCCATGAATAATGAATTTTGTTTTCTATCCACAAATATTATGAATTATATTATATACTTATATAATTAATAATTATTAAAATTACTTAATGTTTTAAATTCTAGATATGATTATGTCCTGATCTAAATAATAGGATCAAAAATAACAAATCAAAATATACTCAAAAAAATGTGATTAACACCCAAAATAGTGAAAATAAATAATGATTATTAAAAAATGGGTGATAATATATTATAAGAAGTTAATTAACGATATAATAAATATAATTTTTCTAATTTTATAAGTTAAATTAATTATTAAAAAATTTATAAATCATTTTAAAGGATGTTCATCCAAAAGAAAATATAAGGTAAGGTATTCTTATCTCGCTTTTACTTTCATGAGGCATACACGATATGAAAAAAAAAATTATTATGTGTTGTTTGTTTTATTAACCTATTGTATTTTATGTCATGAATAATTTTATCTTCATTTTATTTAGAGTTTTAATTTTATTTATTTATTTATTTTTGTTAATGGTTTCAAGGATTCATAATCGGTAACAAATTTGTGTCAATGTTTTTCATATTTTTTATGTTTATTATGTTATACTCATATCATATTTTATGAGGAGTATATAACACTCTGTTAAAATAATATATCATTAATTTTTATATTATTCTGATATTCAATTCTTCATTTAATTATTATCCTCCATATTGATTCTGATTCTATCATTTCAAAATATTATAGACCACTTTAAATGTTTAAGGGTATTTTCGATGAGAATGTGTTGAAAATATCTTTACATAATATTTACATTCATAAAAAACCTTAAACCATAATATACTTGGGATATGTTATATTAATAACTTGTTTATCCTTATAAAGGAAGGATTACGTTTCTTTCAGTATGGATAAAATTGACTTTCACTACCTTGATTTCTTTATTATACCTTTGAAATATACAATTTCTAGGGATCATTAAAAACATTTAATTTTCTACTAATATCCATATCATTTATCATGGATATGATTATTTAATAAATCGTATACCATTTTGATATACAGTATTTACTTTTAATGTTATTTTATATCAAGGGAAATATTGATAACTATTCATCTTTTACTCAATGTGAATATTTGATAAGGCAAATGTTTCATAAATTAAATCGATTATTTGATATTTGAGAAATGCTTCAATAATTATGAAAAAAGTGTTTCCCTGATATTGATATCCACTTGAAGAATTTTTAGACTCATGGGATGAGTTATTTGGCTATCCTTAGTTTTCGTTTTAGACAATATTATATAAACTGTCTTGTGAATGGTATTGAAAGAAATTATACCATGTACCTTGGAAACATGGAGTCTAATAATTTAACATTTCCTTTATATTGATTCAATTATTTTTATCCATGAATTTTTTACTAGGAAAATATAGTTTAATACATATATTTCTCAATTAATTGATTAAATGGAATTGTTTTTAGTCACTTTCCATTTGATATTGATAATACCTTATCCAGTTATTTAAATTTAATGCGTGTTCAGTTATTTTCTATTCCATATTTTTTAGATACATGATTTTAGTTTATTGATTACACATCATGGTTATTTGGTTATTACCTTTTCATCCTTATTATTCTCACTTATTTATTCTTCCTTCCCCTAAATTTTACCCTTGCTAAGAATTTTAACTTACCCTTATTTTATTTCCCTTCCATAGGAGTCGCAGATGCATACTAAGAAATATCCTAAAGGATATTCTAATTGGAAATAATGTTATTATAAAAAAAATTTATGTTTTAAATATGACATTATTTTTTAATACAAGACTCATTTATGTATCTATTTTATAAAGACTACTAAAATCTAGTCCTTTTTCATTTTATTCCTTATAATCATGAAAATGTAATCATAATAGACACTTACTTCAATATTTTGAGGTCGAATCACTATAGATAATTCCATAGAGTTATTTATCTTACTATACCATGATACTAAATACTTTTCCAAAAAGTGAAATGCTCTAAAAGATATTATTCCATCAAATATACAACCACAAAAATCCTTATCTATATAACTAAACAAATAAATTTCATTTGTAGTAATAAAAAACTATGTTTGTTTTATTCTTAAGGTATTTGTAATTTATTTTCACAAACAATATATGTGATTCATTGTTATTTATTTGAATATGGGTAGAAAAACATACGCTAAAAATAATTTTTGTCATCTCATTGTTAAAAATGATAAGCATCCAATCAAACCTCAATAAGTGGTTTTATCAACATAATTATCAAATTCATCAAGATCCATCTTTCAGTTAGTACTCACGAGAGTATCATTTATCGGATCTCGGAAAGGAGGTGGTATTACTGGGCTTCACCCATTACCAAGCCCAATCCATGCTTGAACATGTTAATCTTGTATATAATTTCCTATGAGATAATTTCAGGTTAATAGAGATTACCCCATAAGAGATTTTATCCGAGCCACCCCAATAGTCTGTCACCATCACACACCTTACCCTTAGGTCTTACATGGGTGTTATAAGGGGTTATGTTATTTGTTGTTAGTTAATTGTTGGGTAATCCATTTTTATAAATAAAATACTTATTCCATCAGTTCCTTGATGAAAATAGTCTTTCTTAAAAAGAGATGAATTTGATAAATTTTTCTTTTCGAGTAAAAATGGTACTTTTATAAATATATACATTATATTAAACAGTGTTTTCTTATTAATAATATTATAAAAAAAATTCTTTTAAATGATGATTACATCAATTCTTATCTCTAAATGAATATGTAATCAGTTTTCTATGAGTTATATTTTTTATACGATAAAACATAAAATGTATTTTTAAAGAATTTATTTTATGTAATTTATGTATTTTTTATATAATAAATATTTTAGAAATATTTCATAATAAAATTCATTTTATTAATAATAAATGTGTATGAAATTTTTATGACGTCAAAGTAATTTTTTATCAATGTTTGAAAACTGTTTTTTGTCCAACCCCTTTAATTTTCAATAAATATCTATTTTCTTTTAAAAAGTGAAAAATAAAATACGTAAAAAATATTTATATAAAATTAATTTTATTTTTTGAATCATGACGTCGAAATTATTCCATGGTGAATTTTTCATAATTTTCTGAGATAGTTTAATTTTTGGGTAAAAAATAAATATCATATAAATAAAATATGTGTTTTATGGCATCATAATGACCCAAAAATTATGTAATGAATACTATAATGTGTATTCAAGGACCAATATTTGTTATATAATTAAAATAATGTGATTTTAGATTTTTTTTTACTTATTTTATAAAGCTATAGTAAATCCTCTAAAATGTAATATATACTTTTTGAATTTAAAATCATTTCTTGAATAATGTGACTCACCTCCACATAGGAAAGGCTAATATTTTATTATGTTTGTCCATTGGCCATGTAAAATAATTTTTTCCAATCCACTTAGTCAATAACCATGGGGAAAATCATGGTAAGGTTTTTGTTTTTGAATATTTACTTATATAGATTCCAAAACCTGTGTATGTGAAATATTAAAGAATTCCCCTCTCATTTCCTATATAAACCCATTAAATATCCCACATCTCTTAACTAAAGATACTTGGAGAACCTCTATACTATACTCCACTCTCTAAATAATTCTCCCGAGGTTCCCCAAGCTCTCACGCTCTTCAGGCTCTTTAAGTCAAATACTCAAATCAGTGTTTTCTTCATTTCTCATTTTTTCCTAGTTTCTTAATGTTGTTATACCCTTTTATTATCAAGTTAAAATGTTAGTATTTGATTTTTATCCTCACATATAATGACCTCCTTATATTTGAATGATTATTTTTCCCTTTACTTCTCAGTAATGCCACCCATGTACACCCATTACCATATCTAAATTTCATAAGGGTTATTTCATTTATCATTTTCCTTAATGTTTCTTTATTATATTATTCCTTCTATTTCCGAATTCAATGTGTTGGGAGATGTATATATACAAACCCTTACATTCCATTTCATTTACATATTATGAGATACCCCTTTCTCATTTGTCAAACACTTTTTTGTATTTCTATATAACACTGTTAGGCTGCCGAAATTGCACCACAATTTTCCATTCCAAAATCATCATGTAGTGAATATCATGCCCATTTCCCTATAAAGGGTATGAAACTTTATTCACATATACTTATTGACAATATAATTTCCTGAATTTATTCTACGTTTCATTATTGTGTAATAAATTATGATGATGAATGATTACATGTCATATGATCCATGTGGCACAATTATTCTTGAAATGAAATGTTTATAAAGGGTGTAACATGGTAGTGCTCTAATGCATTGGGTAATGTTTAGTATCATGATTCACCATGTGTAGTTAGGGTTTACTCAGGATAATTCATATACAACCAGAGTTTAATCATGAAAAATCATTTACAATGATGGTTTTCTCATTCTAATCCATATGCAATAATCCTTGGATCATGCTAATATCATGTTTCATGTTGTTGGAACATTTCCATGCTATGATAATCCTAATATATCATGCCATTATGTTCCTGTTTATATTGTGCTCCATTGATATTCTTATTGCCTAACATGTACCATATTCTTTATTTTACTCCTTGTTTACTACCTTACTAGGCATTATAGCTCACCCTTTTTTTATGTATGTCCCAAGGTTATCCCATGAAATGTTAAGTACAAAGGAATGTTGTGGTCATGTAAAAGAAGTTTTCAATAATGATATTGATTTTTAATGTCTTAAGTTGTGATGTAACATTCTTAATTTTCCCATGAAACTAGACCTATTGATCCTTAGAGACGTATTTAGTTCATTTTTATGTAATAAATCATGATTAAATATATAATAAAGATAAGGGTTTTTATAGTTGGTATCAAAGGATAGGTTTTGTTATTTTTGTGACTAAGATTAGAAAACCCTATTGAAAGTCTTAGAGATAAGACTTTGTATAATAAAAACATCCCTAAATTTTGGTACGTATAGAGTAAGTGGTTTTTTAATCAAATACATCCCTATCTAGATTTGAACAAGTAGAGGTGGCTCTAGAAAAAATTTATATAGTGGTAAAACCCGAAAAACTACTTTGAGGTAAACTCAAACGAGAACTAGTGTTCGACAATGGGCCTTGATGCGCTCTTGTTTCGATGCACCTAGGGCATATTATTTGGTATGATTATAAGCTTATTATGAACCATTATTAATGTAATAAAAAATTCCCCTAAAAATATATGTTGGTAAGTAGATAATGGAAATCATAGATTGAAGCCTCTAAATTAAGATGTTAAGTAAATTAATGTAATTTATAATTCATCCCCTTTTTTCATTGGATTCCCCTTTATGTGTTGCCCATAACATTCCTTTTATTCTATGTAATGGGTAGTAATATGAGGAATTAGGATAACAACTAATGCAGAGATCAATTTGATGACTATTCTAATGATATGCCTAATCTGATGGGAGAGGTAATTAAAAGATTTATCTTGATACTCTCTCAATTAACTCATGTTTTTAATAGAAACATGGGTCAAGAGGAACGTCCAACCCCCCCCCCCCCCCAAGAAAGGAAGGCCACAATCGAGAGCTTTATAGGGCAAAGGCATCCAACTTTTAATGGATCATTTGATCCCTCAATCATCAAACAATGGATGAAATCCATTTAAAGGATCTTCTCTATCCATCAACGATCCGAATAGGAGAAGGTTCTTCTATCTACTTATCTTATAGAGGGTGATGATGATCAATGTTTTATATTGATCAAAAATAGAATGTTTGAGAAAGATATATAGGGGTTCAAATGGAAGGATTTCCAAAAAAAAATAAATAAATATTTTCAACGCACCCTCTGACTTATGATGGAATGGGACTTCCCTACCCTCATGAAAAGAGACGATGAATCCATCAAAGTGTTAGAGGAAAACATCACAAGTCTTGCACGATATGGCACTAGATTTTCTATTGCCCCAAAATTCAATGTTGAACACTTCTTTGGTTGGATAAAACCAAGCTAAATGAAAGACCAAGTGATCCATGAATTTGAAAGATATTAGTAAATTGTTTGATGTGCCCTCAAAATCGAAATAGAGATTAGTGAATCTCAGGGGTATCATGTGGATAATAAATTGAGAGAAGACTTTAATTCAAGCAGTCCAATGGATAAATCCAATAGTGATAATAAATTCCCTCACCCCACATGCCAAAGGTGTATAAATAATAAGACTGTAAATTTCTAGAATAGGATGAAAAAATTCTTTATGTGTGGAAGTGAAGGGCATCGGGCCATTAATTACTGACAAGAGAAACCCACTTCTGCGACAGAATAGATGAACGCTCTGTTTGACCCACAACACATTTTTCATTGCTAAAAATGAAATGAACCATGGTAATTTTCAGACCAATACCTTAATCCAAGGGTTTTCAGAAGCAACCAACCACTTCTGAAGCATCAAGGGTGAGCTTTTTCTATCACTACCGCTGAAATGAATCCTGAAAAAAATTGGTGAAATGTATGCTAGTTATTCATTCTAGAATAGTGAACACACTTTTTGATTCTATTTATAAACATCCAATTGTATCTCGAATGTTTAGTAGAAAAATCCCAAAACCACTACAAATCATGGAAGTATAGATGTCAGTGAGAACGAAAAATGGGGCAATTATTGTATCCCATGAATACAACTCCTCCCCTACAAAATTTGTAGATTGAACATCCGAGTGGCCATCATCATACTACCTATGGTGGAATTTGATGTAATTCTTGGAAATGATTTACTTTACCTATATAGACACAACCTAAATTTCTGTGAGAGGGAAATCACACTCCATATACTGAATCAACCTCTAATTCTATACAGGTGCAAGGCGGAGGATGAATCTTCTTTAGAACCATCATCTTAAGGATGGATATCACTGCCCTATGATCATGTGTATTTTTCTCATATTATTGGTTCCAAAGAAGAAACTATCCTTGAAAACATTCCTTTTGTGAGGTAATTCTCAAAAGTGTTTCTCTATGAATTTCTTAGTCTTCCTCTGAGAAGATATGTTGAATTCTCAATTGATATTATACAAGGGGAATTGCTAATATACACATCTCCATATAGAATGGGTGTTGTAGAGCATGAGGACCTAAATAAACAACTATAATAGAATCTAGACAAATGGTTTATACGCCAAGAGCTTCACCTTGGTGTGAACCAATCCTCTTTGTCAAAATAAAGGATGGGTCAATACACCTTTTCATTGATTGTCGTGAGCTCAAAAAAAATCACGATAAAGAACAAGTATCCTCTACCACGAATTTATGACTTGTTTGATCAACAACATGGAGCACAATACTTATCCATGTTGGATCTATGATCGGGATATTACCAATTAAGTGTGATGAAGGAGGATATCCCCAAGACTGATTTTTGTAAAAGGTACAGGAATAATGAATTCATAGTAATTCCATTCAGATGCACTATTTCCCTAGAAATCTTCATGGACATGATGAAAACATTTTTTAGATATTACCTAGAATAATTTGTGGTAGTATCTATAATATAAATTCTAATATACTCCACAACCAATTTGGATTATGAACAGTATTTAATCACTTTTCTAGACACCTTATGAAAGGAGAAGCTCTATGAAATGTACAGAAAGTGGGATTTCACATTTAATTCATCTCATTATTGGGTCATAACATCACAATAAATGTGATATATGTTGATCCCTCTAAGTCATATGAAATTTAGGGATGTCCAAGGGAAATATATGTGACATATATCCGTATCTTCTTTTGGTTAGCTGGATATTGTCTCTAATTTGTGAGAAATTATCCCCCAATTGTAAACCCCTCATACCTAGCTAACATTTAAGGGATTCAGGTTTATTTGGAATTATAAATGCTAATATATATTCAAGGTGTTATAAAGTATACTTATCACTACACTCATTCTCACACTACCCACAAGTGGATAACTTTTTATGGTATTTAGTGATGCTTTGAAGAAGGGTTTGGGCTATGTGTTGATGAAAAATAAAAAATTCAATGCTAATTATTCAAGTAAATTGAATTTTCATGAGAAAAAATATCCATCATAATATCTAGAGTTGGCTTTAGTAATCTTAAATTTAAAAATTTTGCAACATTGCCTCTTTTTAGAGAAGTTTAAAATATACACAGATCACAAAATACTCAAGTATATATTCACAAAGAATGAGTTTAATATGTGACAAAGAAGATGGTTATAGCTGATAAAAAAATATGAATGGTAAATCCTTTACCACCATGGGAAAGTGAAAAGGATGTAAAATGATTTATGTAGAAAAGAACTAACTATTATATCATTGATGAGAATTTAAAAGGATCCAATCTCCATATATTTGATGAATATAGACATGGAAATAATAAATAAGGGAACATAATAAATCCATTCAAAAATGATTACTCAGAAGTATCCTTTGGGAAAGGTTAAAGGATTATCAAAAGGATGATGTGGGAATTCAGAAGAAAGTAGAAACTATTAGAAAAGGTAAATCCTCAAAGTTCAATGTTAATGAAGAATAAATTACAAGATTTGGGTCAAAAATATCTGTTCCGTTAAATCTAGAGTTAAAGAAATAACATTTGTATGATGCACATAGTTTGAATTTTTCCATTCACTAAGGAAACAAAAATATGTATCAAGATCTCCAAGATCATTATGGTGGGATAACATGATAGAGGATATTGTTGAGTATTCTTCAAAGTGCATGGTATGTTAGCAAGTGAAGGCTGAGTGGAATTATTCTTAGGGGATGATGAAACCATTACCCATACCAACATGGAAATTGGAGAACATCTCCAAGGAATTTGTCACCAAACTAATAAAGAAATCCAGAGGAAATAATGATATCTAGGTTGTTATGGATCATCTTACAAAGACTGCATACTTTATTGAAATTCAAGAGGATTTATCGAGGGATCAACTGGCATGGATAGATATTAGAGAAGTGGAAAGGCTACATGGAGTACTACTATTAATTATATATAACTAAGTTCCAAGATTCAACTCTATGTTCTGGAAGAGTTTCCAACACAATTTGAATATTGAGCTAATCTTCAGTATGGATTATCATCCTCAAATTGATGACCAATCTAAATAGTCTATCCAAACACCCAAGGCCATGTTGATAGCATTCTCAATGGACTTAAATAGAAAATGGGATCAAAATCTTCCTCTAGTTGAGTTCTTTTACAATAATAGTTTCCACTCAAGAAACTAGATGGATCCTTATGAATCCCTTTATGGGAAAAGGTGCAGAACACCAGCATGTTGGGATGATGTTTGGGAGTAAAAACTTCTATGTCCAAAAATTGTCAAAGCAATGGTGGAGAAGGTTATGACTCTAAATTTTCACATTATATCTACTCAGAGTCGACAAATGTGTTATGCTGAAAATCATCGATGAGACCTTGGGTATGATGTTGGAGGCTTGGTATTCTTCTTCCTATCAACATGGAAGAGAGTTATGATATTTTTGAAGAATGGAAAGCGTAGTCCAAGGTACGTCGACCTTTTTGATATTCATGATCGCATTGAAGCAGTGGCTTATCTACAAACACTCCCACTGAACATGTCTCATGTACATGACATATTCTCTGTATCACTCTTGAAGAAGTACATAACTTACCCATCGTATGTACTAAATCAAAAGGTGTTACCATTGGAGAATGATCTCTCCTATAAAGAGAAGCTCGTGAAGATATTAGATCATTGGGAAAAAGTTCAAAAAAATAAGACATCACCCTTTGTCAATGTGTTGTGTAAAAACTACATGTTTTATGAAGAAAAAAGGGAACCATAATATGTGATGAGGTAGAGTTACCCACATCTGTTTTAGTGTGGGAAATGGAAATTTTGAGGGTGAAATTTCTGAAGGGGGAATGATGTAACAACTTGAACATTCATCAATAAAATTTACATTTATTTTAATATATTATGAAAGTTGAAAACACATGCACTTTTTTATTGGGTTTAAATGCCCGTTATGTATCAATACCATTGATAATATAATCATTTAATAGTTATCACAGGACTGATATAAATTTAAAGTTGTTAAAAATAATCCTTTTGACATAGAAAAAGGAGAGGATGGACTAATCCAGTAGACTCAGGACATATGAAGCTCATTTTTTGGAGCTCATAAAGGTGGTTGCATCACCAAGAATCTATATTCACCTAGCCTAAGCGAAGCTTCAATACGTTAATCATGAACGAAATCGCATATGGAATAAGTTCGAGTTAATAGAGATTACCACCTGAGCGATGTTATCTGAGCCACCCCAAGAGTATGTCTCCATCACACCCCATACCCTTAGGTGTTACACATGTGTTATAAGGGGTCTTGTAATAACGTATTAGTCACTTCTTCTGTAATCCCTTTTTATAAATAAAAGTCTTATTCCATCAATTAATTTATGAAAATAGTCTTTCTTAAAAGGGGAAAATTTTGATAAATTTTCTTTTTAGGTAAAAATTATACTTTTGAGAAATATATATACTATATTAAATTGTGGCTTTTATTAATAATATTATAAAAATAATTCTTATAAATTATGATAATATCAGTTCTTTATCTGTAATTCATTATGTAATCAGTTTGATAAGAGTAATATTATTTATACAATAAAAAATATATTTTTAGAGAATTTATTTTAAGAAATTAATGAATTTTTTAAATAATTAATATTTTAATAATATAATATTTTCAAATTACATTTATGAATAATAAATGAGTTTTTACTTTTTATGTAATCAAAGTCAATTTTTATTCAGGTTTGAAAACTATTTTTTTCAAAACCTATGAATTTTAAAAAAATGTCGGTTTTCATTTTAAAAGTGAAAATTAACATATTTATAAAATTATTTAGATAAAATGAATATTATTTCCGGAATTAGTATGTTGAAATTATCCAATGAAGACATTTTCATAATTTTCTGATACAATCAAATTTATGGGTAGAAATTAAATACCATATAAATAATATATGGGTTTTATAACATCATAATGACCCTAAAATGATGTAATAAATACTAAAATGGGTAATCTAGGCCATATATATGTTTTCCCATTAATATAATGGGATTTTATATTTTTTACTTATTTTATAAATCCTTATTTGGTCCTCCAAATTGTATAATATACTTTATGATTATAAATTCATTTATTTAATAATGCAACTTACCTTCTCATAGACATGGACCATATTTTAATATTTTTGTTCATTGGCTCTATAAAATAATGATTTCCACTACACTTTGGAAAACACCATGGGAAAAACCAATTGTAAGGTTTTTGGGTTTGAATAATTAATTATATAGATTCCAAAACCTAAGTTTGTGAAATATTAAAAAACACCCCTCTCATTTCATATATAAACCCATCCAAGATCATAATTCACTCCACAAAAAATACATGGGGCACTTCCATTATATTCCATATTATATATAGAATCCTAATAAGGTTCACTAATCCCTCAAGAAGCCCCTCTTCAAGCTCTTAAAGTCACACACTCAAGTAACAGATTTTTTCCTTTCTCATTTTTGTCAAAGATTCATTATGTTGTTATACCCTTTTACTCTCAATTAAAAATCTTGGGGTATGATTTAAAACCTCCACATAATTACCTCTTTATGTTTTAATGATTATATACATCTTTCCCTCTCATTAATCCCTCCCATGTACACCCGTTACCATGATGAAATTTCATCATAGTTATTTCATTTCTCCCCTTTCTTCATGTTTTTTTATTATTTACACCTTTTGTTTCCAAATTCCAAGTGTTGGAACATGTATCTATATGACCTCCTTAATTTCCCTATCATGTTAATAATATGATAGAACCCTTTATCTCTTGTCAACCATTTTTATGAATTTTTTTTCACGTTGTTAGGCTGCCGAAATTGCGCCCCAATTTTACTTGCCAAAATCATTATATAGTGAATACCAAGCCCATTTCTATATAAAGGGTATTCAAATTTATGCACATATAATAATGGATTATAGAATTTTATGTATGCATTCATAATTCCATTATTGTGGAATAAATGATGTTGTTTAATGATTCCATTTATATGATCTATGTGGCACACTTATGCAAGAAATGAAATGTTTATAAAGGGTGCACACAGATATCGCTCCAATGCATTGGGTAATGTTTAGTATCATGATACTCTATGTGAAATGAGTGTATAATCATGATAAGTTATGGTAAATTAGGGTTTAATCATTCTAAATCACGTGAAATATGGGTTTACTCTAGCTAACACATTTTCAATGATCTTTGGCTGATGAAAATATCATGTTGTATATTGTTGCCACATTTCAATGTTATGATAATCATGATATTTCCAGAATTTATGTCCATGGTTCTCTTGTGATACATTTATATTCCTATTCCTTAACATGTATTTTATTCTTCATGTTATGCCTTTTTTCTCCCATGTTGGGCATTATAGCTCACCCTTTTCATTTGCATGTCCATAGGTTATCCCATGAAATACTGAGTACAAATGAATGTTGTGGTCATGTAAAAGAAGTTTTCATTAAATATGTAGTTTTTAATGTTTTAAGTTATTACGTAAATTTCCTAATTTCCCAAGACACTAGACTTCTCAATCTTCAGAGTTGTCTTAAGTGTAAGTTTATGTAATAAATCATGTTAAAATATGTAATAAATAGCATGGTTGTTAAAAAATTATTCCATCAAGGTGTCTGAAAATTTCATGATTCAATCAGGAAGGTTTAATTGGTTCCTACCAATGTGGGGACAAGGTTCAACACTTTTATAGAAAAATTTGACACCTTGATTCACCCCTCCTCTTTCAGGATGTTATAGGGTCCAAAATCTACCTAAAATAAACATTTATTATCCCTAAAAAAATATTAGTCCCAGTAAACTAATAGTATAAAAAATAAAACATTTTCTCAAAAAATAAACTAACCACCTCTCACTCGGACATCATAACATTCTTAACACATCCAATGAATACTGTGATCTCTACGGTAATGATGAGAGGGTGCTTGGGTGAAACCCTCACGATTCTATCTTCCAGTTGGTGACGATGGAGACCAATGCTCCGACTCCTCCCCCCTTGGTAGGGGAGGAGTCATCATCATCCCTTGAGATAGAAGGGTTCCCATTCCAGCCCTTCTCTAACCCTAATTTTCTTCCACAATTCATGAATGCGTCGTTAAGCCCTAATGTCCCAAATATTCTTAATGGACTCCCAAATCTACAGATATCAACATCTGAGTTCACGGATACCTCTGCACTACTCAACCATCCCTGATCGCTCGATTTAAGCAGAGGGGACCTTCTATCGATGCATTCTATAGATTCTTCTTCACCTCATGGGACCTCCAATAATGGGCGATAGTAGGCTTACTTGACAGCCACCACATCATGATTCTCTTTGAATCGGAGGTGGACCTCATCAAAGCCTGGTCGAGGGCCCCTTCTAGCTAGAACGGGGTTTTCTTTTTCTTCTTACGCTGGTCCTTTGACTTTCATATGGAACATGATTTTCCCTATGGAATAGTTTGGGTAATCTTACCCAACCTTACTTTACATTTTCAAAATCCATCTGTTTTCAAAATGTTGGGAAACCTCGTCAGGAGGTTCCTATGCGCTGATAGCCGCACTGAGGTAGTGTGCCATCCGATCAATCCCAGGGTCTATGTTAATATAGATTCATCTCTGTTACCATTCAAATTTGTTTTTATTACGATTGGCGTGGAATACAGATTCATGAAATTGGTGATTTATGATAATTGGACTAATTTTGTTTTTCTCAGACAACTGACTGGGACACTCTCCGGAAGATTGTCGAAGGATACCTTCAACCTAGGATTTAGAGACCCGTCATCAGGATTCTCAGGTCTCAGCAAGGGGGGAGAAAGTTTCAAATGGTAAAACCCCTTTGGTTTACGTGGGAGCTGGTCTAGAATATAAAGAACTTGGTTCAAATGGCAGTGGTGGGGGTCTTCAGTAACTACATCCGGTAGAACATGATTTATTATAGGGTTTTCGCAAGGTGTCTGATGTAAGCATTCATGGTCCTGTTACGAAAGAAGCTTAGGTGACCAATGATAACCCAATGGTGTCCAAAGTGTTCATAAGTCTGAGGTAGGATCTGGAGGGCCCTTCCAAGCTATGTTTATAGAAGGATGATAATTCGAATTACGTAGAGGATTAGGTGGAACAACATAAGAATAGAGCTGCAGTGAATAGGGTGCAATTGGCGGAAGGATAGGGAGTTATCTATGCCTTGGATGTGGATAGCCCAGTCAAAATGAGGGCATTTGGGGGACCTACCCATCTAGCCAGGCCTCTGCTTCAATTGAGAAACAAGTTCGATTGTCTCTAAAAATCATGATTGAACACTAATATGGTGGAATCTGGTGATGTTGTGGGGGATACCAGGAGAACCACTTTGATGAAGGTTGGGGTACGAGGAGGCCTCCAGGGTTGTGGAAAATAATCCTAACCTTGATACCAACAAATTACAATGAAAAGAAGATGAAGTAACGGCAACATTTGTGGGTGGAGTAAAGGAAACCATTAAAGACAATGAAGTTATGGTTAGGTGTCTTAAGCTGATTGAGTGAAACACACCTGGTCGGAGGAGGGGGAATGACAAGGGGTCAAGGAACCTGTTTTAGAGAATCTATTTGGCACGAGGGGGTATATTTCTGGGGGTGATAAAGAAAATATGAGTGCCATGTCCAACCGGTCTGATAGTTATATTTTACAAGGTGGGGAATAGAAGATGATTGAGAATGAAGGAATGATGTCGCCTACCCCAAGAATAAAAACAATGAAGAACTATTCATACCTGCTATGATTGGTGAATTCCAAAGATTCATCTAATCGTGATCATGGGGTGATCCTATCTTTAAAAAATGATAGCTTGTCCAAGAAATCTTTTCTAGGGTAGCTCTCTCTGGATCAAATGATGCGTCCGGACCAAGGTGACAATCTCTTGAGACATTATAATCCAACTTCTAAATGTGAATCATACACTATAGAGGAGGACTCTTATATTGGGTGTGGGGTGAGTATGTATATTATGTTTGGTAGTGGTTGTGCTGGTATGTTTTTTTCATTTGATTTCGTGTTCTTGGTTTATGGTTTATGTCAACTGTTATCTTTTTTGTTTTATGAATTACCCTCAATGTGTCTCCTGGTTTTTCACTTTTCCTAAAAGTGTTTGAAAATAAAAATTTAATTTTTAGTCTATCACTTCCACATGCATTAAAAATACCCCATGTCCTCAAAGTGTTAATTCCAAAAGCATCATATTTCATGGTGTCGATAAAATATCCATTTTTTATATTCTGATCATGATAAACATCACACAAACTTTTTATTTCTCTGACATTACAGGTGGAGACGAATATCAGTATCTTTTAATTCTATCATTAATATAAAATAGTTCCCAACCTGTAACCCGTTCTCATTGCTTTCAAAACATTATTACCTTTGGAACATATAACCATATTGTTCAAAATTGTGACTTAATTTCTTCTAATTGATCTATAGAAAACACGATGTTATTTTCCATGGAATTCATTTCATGAAATGAAGTCCTATAAATGATGGGTGAGATTACAATGTTGTTTTAGATTCATGTCCCAGTTCATAGGTGATATTGAAAACACCATCATGAAGAACTACCTATCTACAAACCCCATCCAACTCCAAGAAAGATAAATATTCTAATTTGGTGGGATTTACTAATTTTATAATCCTAGAATCCATCATATGTTACATATTCCAAACAATTGACAATACATAGATATTAGTTTTAGAAATGCAATGATAATATAACAAATGTAACTGTATTTCCCTATAAAAAATACTATTTATCCAATCATCATACTCTAGTACAATATTTAGTGTCTGGAATGTAATCCACATTCCATTGTCTCGTAATGTAAAGTGGAACTCCATTTATATGAATTAATATATGAAATCAAAGAAGAAATATATCAATTGTATCAGATAAACAACTACTTGTTTCCATGATAGGTCACCAATGTGTCTACCTTTAAAAAAGTTGATACATGAACCACTAATTCTCTCCTTACATCAAAACTCTCCACAACACATCAACCACTAATTTTAAGATTCATGATACCTCCTAATGATTCTAAACTTACAATAACAAATGATAAAGGGAATCAAAACCATAAATCTATTAGTTTTGATGTAAATACATGGTAATTTCACACATCAACCCCTAGTACAACTACTATTGAATATATTTAGCAAGATTACATAGAATCTCCAATATTTCTTAAAATTTTTTGATTTCTTTTTCCCTTACACTATATTTATATTTAGTATTTGGAACAAAATTTCTTTTATGGTTCAATTTCCCATGTTTACCACTAAAATAGTTCTCTTCATTTCTCCATCCCACCAAAACAATTTCAATTTTTCATCCTCTAGGTTATATAGACACAGTAATGGAATAAATATTATAGCCTCTCTTTCCAATGTAATTATATGAAAAAATTTATTGTTGAAATTAGAGGAATTCATCTCTTGTATCCCATAATAATATGAAAATTCCATGAAAATAAGAATCACACCTTCATCTATACATTTGTAAACCTAATAATTCCATAACCCTATTCACTAGAACATTTTTACCTTAGTTAAACAAGGAATGACTCATAGGTACGCCATTAAAGAATATAACTATCTTAGTGACATCTATATAAATGATAAGAATATTCTCACTCTTCCTCTTGTTCAACTCATTCCTATTGAAACCTACCTTTAATGGATTGATTATCTCTCTAGACTATGATTATTATTTCCATGAAATCATGATGGTATGAGAAAGAATATCCTTCATGTAAGATGATTCATTACAATTTACGTTCATATTAATCAAATATACAACAGGTAATCCATACATACATGGTATTATTATTTCTTAAATACCCTTGAAACAAATTTTATCATTTATCTCATCATCTATAGAAGTCACATATATAATTTTTAATACTCATTGAAAAAAATAATGCATTATTATTGAAATCATCCTTTAAACCACCCCTTGATAGATCCCTCAAATGAATTAAAAAATACAAGGCTCATAAGTTTATTTAACAACACTATGAATTTTATCTTCAATATCCTATTACATACACTACATGAATTTCTCCCTTTGAGAATTCCTCTAAAAATATCAAAGAAGAATCCTCTTTAGATTTTCTTCTTTTATAATGAGTCTACCCCAACATGACTTATTGTCTAAGAAAATTTCTTGAATAGTGTTATTAGTGTGACTGTGGTTATGAATGTTTTCATTATAAAATGATTGAGAAGGATCAAACATCACCACACAACCTTTATCACAATACAATCTATTAAACATAATGTAATTTACCTCATCACAAAAAAATATAATGTGTCATGGTTTTCTCTATTTCATGCCACTCTTGTGCTATTTAATTTTCATATTCTCTCCTTGTTCACATGAATGCATAACATATGGCTTCTCTATAGGAAATACCAAAATTTATTTTATACATAGGAATCTTATTAGTTTGATTTACATGATCATATAGCATAGTCATAATCTCACGTTATCATTATATAATCCCTACCTACTTCTACACTAAAACATTAAACTTATATCCATAGTTATGATGGGTCACTATGTATAAAGGACTTCAAACTAAAATAGGATAATGTCAAATAAAAAAATACGTAAAAAGTCCTGGTTTTCCATCAAGAATAACATGTACCATGTGCTTCCAGAGAAAAGGTATCTCAGTAAAGCTGATATTTTTTCTACATAGTCTACATCATCTATCATGGATATCACATGATTTCATCTAGGATATCATAGAATAAAAATATTTACAATTTCTATTATTTTTTTAAAGTACTCAAATAACATTTTGATCAGATATATCTTATACAATCATCATATATTCACTATATAACATTTATACACTCATATTTTACTTTCATAAGATTTTCATTTCCACATGAATGGTCTCTCATCTTATTCACATGTGAAAGAATCATTATTGTTGAAAACAAATCACCAAAAATCTACAATCTGCCTCTTAATTATAATAACCTCTCAATGTAAGAAATAATTGAAAAGAATCATTTATAATATAGTGGATAAAATAAAAGATATCATTGATTATAGATATAGTAGAAATATAAGAATAAAAGGAAAGAATAAATAATGAAGATGATATAGGGAGAGATCCTTGGGGTACTCGGTGCCAAAGGATAATATTTTACCCACCAAATTCTACTAAGCAGAATCCAAAATATACAAATTCACCCTTTACTACTCTAAAAATAATAGTTTATTATCCCAAATTAGCCACTACTTCCCCAAGAAATTAACAACAGGAAAAATAAAACATTTTAAATTGAATAAAATAACCCACCCCTTTAGTCATATATCACCACATTCCTATCAGAAGCTATATTTAATGTTTTTTATAATTTTTGTTGTTGTGTGAGAATTGGTGGAAATATCACGAAATATTTAATTTCATGGGAAATTTGGTTAAACACGGTGAAATTAAGAAAATAAAAATAGAACAATTGATCTAGGGATCATCTCATGGAATTTAATTTTCAATACCCTAGACCTGAACCCACACTGAGCCAACCTCTTCCACGTGTAAAAAAAGAAATAATTAGTGGATCAAACCCTCCAAAATCCATAACCTTAAGTGAAAGACACACATATAGACTGTTTCTATTCATATAAGGGAAATAGATTTTTTATGAAGTAGAACACCCCCTTAAGTATTAATACCCAGCACCCAAATAAACTAGATTTAACTATTGGCCTATTATATGTTACATAAATACTAAATTGATGGTGAATTAGGTTCTTTAAAAAATTTCCCCAACATAAAATAACCACTTTAAAAATAGATAAATATTTACTTTACTCTAAATTAGATTGGAATTGTAAAATTCAAATATAGCTAGAGAAGAATAAAATAATGAATTTATAGTGGTGCGAGTTAAAAAAATCCCATAGTCTACTCTACTGAAACTCTCTCAGTGTGATTGGTTTTTTTATTTATGTAATTGTTTTTTCTAGTGTCCTTGATAGTTGACTGTATGTAACTAAATGTTTTAGAAAAAGGGTCCAAGAGCTCTCAACACAGTTCTTCCTTTTACAATACTGATATATTGCCTTCACACACTCAATACATGGAGTAGAGACATTATAGTCAAATGGATGTAGAAAATATAGTCGAGTTCATCACACGGTAGTAAGCAGAAACTGATATGTAAAGATGAATAACTACAGATATACAATATGAATTCAAATAGTAGCTCTCAAAGTTCATTAGCTATAGTAGATGATATTTAATGAAAACCAGCAGAAAATTTTCATATTTAGTTATGTGGTATGATTAATCATGAAAAATAGAGTATGCAGTTCATGTGATAGGTTCTTAATTTATTTTAAAAGTTACAATCCTTACATTTTAAATCAAAAACATATTTCATAATAATGGTCAATTGAAAAATTTATATTTATAAAAATATAATGTCTTTCCAATAATGTGAAATTATTCTTTAAAAATTGTAAAACCAATAGTATCCATTAGTTATAGATTTTTATATTATTGAAAGTGTATATTTACTTAAAATAATTTAAGCCATCGTTTCCTTATTTGTAATAAAATATTTTGATAAAACAAATGTTAGTTGTGATGTTTACTTGATATAATACAATGCTTATAGGTTCCTTGATAATAAAAGTAATTATTACAATATACTTATCTTTATAGGTCCTCAGATATGTGAGAAGTTTCATCATAGGTTATTTGATTGTCTGACTGTGTACTATTGATAAGATTTACCTTATATTCATAATACATTAGAATTTGGTTTGAGATATTAACACTTCATATTACTTTTGAATAACTGAATAAACTTATTCCACTTTGTATCATATCATCAATGTCGAAAGAGACTTCAATAGTTATAATATTTTTCTACTTGGAACAAAATATTCATATGTATATGAAATTATGTATCTTAACATATTTAAACATTGTGAAATAATTTATGAATATTGTTCTCTAATATAATTTTTCTAATCAGAAGATGTTTCTTTAATTAGTATAACAACAAATTCTTGTACAATAATTGAAATTATCAAAAACTATTTGTATGAATTTCCATATATTGTAGGATAGTTTACTTTACCACATATCTCATGCAAAAGTATTTTTACCTTATTTGGACAATTACCATTATATGTTTCCTTTCATAATATATTTTCTCTATTATATGAAAAAATCATCTACACCATATGATGATTTATGTATATGAGATTCTCAAAGGATATTTATTTTTTTAGAATTCTGAATTCTATATTCTTCTCATACGAAAATTTTAGCATGTGGTATAAATTACATATATTGAAAAAATCCCTTGAAACAACTTGAAATATATATTTTTCGATGGTAGGATGTTTTCTTTAGATAAAATTTCCTTAAAACATGAATGATATAGATTAAAATCAAATATTTAGATGATATAAAACATTTAATATACTATGTGTTCCCCTAAAATCAAGTTTTCTGAATTCATCAGTAAAAAATGAGGATTTTTTAGCTCAAAACATATAAAATATTGGGTTTTTTGTAAAAAAATATTTTTTGTAAGAATATCTTTTTTGATGGTCACAAAACTCATAAAAATTTACATAATAAATGTTATATCATTTATATATATAACATATAGACATTAAATAAACTGAATGTTCATGAAATGTTTTTGTATACTTAGATTATTACAGTATTAGGTGATATAAAAAATGAAATACTGGGTATTGATATAAAACACTTTCAATATAGCACACAAAAACAAGTATATTGAAGGAATATAAATTATCGAAATGAATATAGATATAGAATGGATGTGTTTCAACAAGTTAAAATTATAATATTAATATGAAATTATAGATCAATATTAAACATTCAAAAGAGATAATAAGGTAAAAATAGAGAAATGATAATTTCCGGAACAACTACAGAAAAATTACAAAGAAAAATTAGAGTGAACTTTTAGAATAAGGAAATAAAAATAAAATAAGGTATCATTATTTTTTATCAAGAGGATGTGTTAGAGCATGTATAGCACATATTTATAGAGTTTTGATCAACAATTCCTCTTTATAGGTTGAAAACATATGAGCGGATAAGAAAGATAAATCTACAATGTGTGTCTTAGTAAGAATAGTGTAACGACCCAAACATTTATTAATGAAAATTCAACCTTTATAATAAAATGTATTACTATGTAAAATGGTTATATAATATATATAAATTGTCATGGTTTTATGTTTATTGATTTTAAAATAATTTTGGGAATCGTTATAATTGCTAATATATCTATTGAATATTGACCACATAATGAGTATAAATATAGGGATTTAACAAATACAATTTACTCAGACAAAGGAATTGATGGCCTCATCTAGTATAATTGATCTATACAAAGCCCATTTTTTCAGTACTTGGAAAATTGGTAGAATTATTAGGCTTCGACCTTGAATATTCCCAATCCATGTTTCAACAGGTTAAGCTTGAATGGAATCGCCTATGGAAGAAGTATAAGTTAATTGAAATTACCATGCAATATATGTTATTTGAGCCTCCCCAAGAGTCTATCACTATTTCACACCTTACTCGTTGGTCTTATGTGAGTGTTATAAGGGTTTATGTAACAATACCCATGCACTATGATTATGTGCATTATTTTTGTATAAAGAATTGTCACTTTTGTAAATATTTTATAAAGCACAAATATTATTATTATTTAATATTCAATTAATAAATCTATTTTGATGAATTAATGAATTTTTGAATTAAATTATATTTTAATAAATATTATTACTATATTACTTTTCATTAAATATAAATGATTATATAATTTTTATGAATACAATTGTAATTTTTATTATGGTTTGAATGTTGTTTTTGTCAAACCAATGAATTTTTGATAAATATAGGTTTTTATTTTAAAATTAATACATAAAATATTTATAATATTATTTATATAAAATGAATATTATTTTTGGAATCAGGATGTCAAAATTATCCAACGGTGAATTTTTCATTATATTCTGAGACAATCGACTTTTTTGGGTAAAAATAAAATACCATTTAAATATATAATGTGTTTTATGATATCATAATTACCCAATAATTATGTAATAAAATTCAATAAATGTGATTTTTGACCAATATATTCTTTACCATTAAAATAATGTGTTTTTAGGTTTGTTTGATATATTTTACAAAGCCTTAGTGGGCCCACCAAGACTTATAAATTTTTTTAACATTTTGAGATGATTTCCTTGGGAGTGTGACTAACCTCTACATAAGAAATCCTAATATTTAAATAGGTTCGACCAATAGCCTTATAAAATAAATATTTCCACTCCACTTCAGAAAAATACATGGGCACAAACCATGGGATGGTTTTCAGTTTTGATTAGTTTAATGTGTTGTGTCCAAAACCTAAATAATAATGAATTATCTCTCATTTCCTATATAAAACCACTCAATATCCCATTCCTCCTCACCCAAAACCTTTTCATCTTGAATATTCTCTGACCTACTCTCTCTAGAATCCTCCCAAGGCTCATCAAGATCGCTTGAAACCTCTATCAATCCTCTCCGAAGCCTTTGGTATCACACATCATGTAAGGGATTTATTACTATATCATTTTTTCCAAGTTTCATTATGTTTCTATTCACTTTTACATTTAATTAAAAATGTTGGGGTATGATTTCTTAGCCTCACCATACTTCCATAATTATGTTTGAATGATTATATTTGTCTTTCTCTCTCATTAATGCCTCCCATGCACACCTATTACCATGCCGAAATTCTGTATGGTATTTCTCACTTCTCATTTACATTCAAGTAATTGTTTTAAAATATGCATCTAAATTCCATTACATATGTTGGAACATGTATCTATATTACACCATTACTATAAATTTCATTTACATATAATTAGATACCCCTTTCTCTCTAATCAACCATTTTTTTGAATTCTTATGTCACACCATTATGCTGTCGAAATTGCATCACAATTATGTAATCCAAAGTCATTGTATAGTAAATACCATGCCAATTTCACTATCAATGGTATAAACATTTTTGAATATTTAATTATTGATTATATAGTTTAATTTATTAATTCCACATTCCTTTATCATTGAATAACAGAGGATTTTTAATGAATCCATGTTTTATGATCTATGTGGCACACTTATGTAATAAATTAAATGATTAAGAAGGGTACTCCCTTATAGTGCTCTAATGCATTGGGTAAATATTAGTGTCATGATATGCCAAGTATAATGAGGTTTTACTCATGCTAATTCAAGTGAAATAAGTGTTTATATACACTCCATGTTCAATGATCCATGGCTCATGCTAACATCTTGTTAAATGTTGTTGGCACATTTACAAGTTATGATAATCATGCTATATCATGCCTTTATGATCATGTTACTTTTGTAATACATTGTTATAGATAATGCCTAACATGTACTTATTCTTCATGTTATTCTATTCATACTCCCTTATGGGGAATTATAGCTCACCCTTTTCTTATGAATGTCCCCAGGTTATCTCTTGCAATTCTAAGTATGAAGGAATGTTGTGGTCATGAAAAAATGTTTTCAATAAAGTTGTTGTGTTTTATGTTTTACGTTGTTATGTAAAATCCCTAATTTTCCAATACACAAGGCCTCTCGATACTCATACTTTCCCTACGTGCATGTCTATGTAATAAATCAGAAGCTACACCACTTTCTCTCCCTACTGAAGCCACAAGATGACTATTTGAAGCTCCGTTTAGGCTCCCCCTATGAGATAGGGGCTTGATCCACCACTTCAACTTACCATTTTAGAAAAAATATATTCACTTATGATCTGATCCCATGTCTCATTCCATCCTAGAACCATTTCTACATGACTGCCTAATCTCCTACCATGTTTGGAATGAAGCGTCTTGAATCAGTGAAATAGCTAGCATAGTCCATTACTAGCATTTTACCCTAAGTCAACCTCATAAAATCTGAAGCTTTCTATTGCCTCAATGTTTCTAGGTTGAAGTACTCAAGGAACTTCTCTTGAAAATCATTCCCTATAATTCCTTCATCTTGCTATGCCTGAACCATAATATCTCACCCATGTTTTTATTGACCCATCAGCATATAGGATTCTAACTTGACTCACTTCTTGAGAGGACTCTCTTTATGGTCAAGAATAGTTTGTATGAAATATATCCAGAACTTTTCTGCTTCTAGCGCACCCTCTCTAGTAATGGTTGGAGGGTGTTTTATATAAAACTCCCTGGTCAGCTCAAACATGCTCAGTTAAACCCACCATGGGTCTCATTCCATTATCTACATAAAATGAGTGAATTTATAATGGAATTGTTATTCTCAATTTACTTGGATCACCACATTCTCTTGCTCCTCTACTAGAGGAGTGTTCTCGGAAACAACCTGATGTAACCCAACCATCACATGTATTCAAGGTGGAATTTCTATAAAATTACAAACATGAAATTTATTATGCAACCATAACAATTTTACAAAGGAAAAAATGAAACAAAGGTAAAATAATCACTCATCATAACCAAAACAGTACACAAACACTACCCAAAATACCACACTGGCAACTAGGTCACTTCCCTCAGAGATCTCCCTAAGTCCATGGATAACACGATATGTAATTCTCATGGTTACAATTCTTAACGTTTACACTCATCCAAAACCATTCCAATATCCCAATTTACTCCTAAAATAGATTAATCCACTTTTTTAATTTTATCAAACACCATTTTCTAATTACTAGTTAACATTTTCACTTCCCATTTGACCCATTCAACCCATCTTATTAGGCATAATTCATTACTTATAATAAAACATATTCATCCTAACCTTTATATCTCACACACCTATCCATTGTGTGTGCCTATAATAATGCATGACACTTAATACATAGGTGCCTAGAATGATGCATGAATGTACAAACTCATACCTTACTATCTATGAGAAAAATATGACAAAACGATCAAATCACAGAACAATTGCATCACCCAATGGTGAAATATCCTCAAATATAACAACAAACAACAAGAAAAAAATCCCCTCCCATGGTGACATGGGGTTTCCCCCATACATAGGTTAGCTACTCCCAAGGACGAGCTCACTACCAAGGCATGACACATTCCTGACCTCCTGTCTAACATCTCCAAATAGTAATACGGATTAAAAACCCCTTTGATCCCACTCTTTAATGTCCCTGACCACGAAGCCACTAATCCAGTGCCCTGATCTGGGTCTCTACATGACCTCAAGCACACCTCCCCAAACGTCAGAGTTTTCTGACTAGAATTGGGGGTCCAATAGGTCACATATAGAGATTATAACCTCAATACTAGAGTAATACAAAATAGATAATAATTGAAATAGTAGAAAAAGGTGAACAATCCATAACATGAAAAAATAACTAAATCCCAAGAATGGGCTCAACAATATGAAATAGTAAATATGTCATGCCATGCCACAATGTCAAGTGAACAAAATTAAAAACAAGGAAAACATTAGAATCCCCAAAATGGTCTGGACTTCAGGTCTGCAACCTCACCCCAACACATTTTGTTTCCAACTCAACTCCCTAGCATAGGACCCTTGCCCTTTTCCTGACCTATAACCATGAAATTTTATTGGGTACCCAATAAAGGCCTAAGTAGGTTGTGAGTATAACTTAGTAGGCCACTACCATTGGTGTCAAAAATATATCGAGCAAGGTAGATAGTTCATGAAAAAAGATAAATAAAGTCAAGTAAAGGTAAAAAGTTCAACATGATATCTTTATTTATGTTACATTATGTTAAACTACAAAATAATCCATGTTTTTTACAAAGAAATGTTATTTATCATGTCACCCTTTTCGTGTGTTCAATGGATAGGCAGGATAAATGTTTTCAACATGTGAGATTTAAAAAATTCCTCTATCACTAGGCATCATATCATAACAATTCCCAATATCCTCGCCTCAAGGCTTGAGTTTGGGTGGAATGAAACTGTTAGGGAAACAGATATCCCTCCCCTTGCATAACATGTGCATTTAAGAGATGATCTGGAACCTCATTCCAACTCAACTCATGGGCGTTGAACCTCAAGTCAATACCCCACTCTAAGAAGCCATGTGCACATTCTTATTTATCACTCACCTAGATTAACCATATAACAACAACAAAGCCAGTACCAGTTAAACATCACAACAATATCAATAATATGGGAATTTAACATTTATAACCAATCCATTAACACTGTAAATACCCGTAAATTTCAACGGAAATTTTTTCTTAAATTATTTGGGATTTTACGAGTACGCAGTTTTTTGACGATAGCTGATTCCGAGGCCCGGTGTGCCCGGAATCAATTTCCCAAATTTAGCTCAGGAATGTTCAGTGAACGAACAAGCTGGTTTTTCTAACTTGTGAACCGGTGCCCGAAATCGAAATCTAAGGGCATCGATGAAACCGTAGCATCGGTAGTTTCTTAAGAAGACCTTTATTGGATTTGTGTTTACTTGGGATAAGTTATTTTAAAAAAAATGGATTAAGTATAAAGAGAAATAAAAATTGGGGTACAAGTTTTTATTTCACTTATAAGTGATTAAACCCCATGTGTGGGAGTTGGGGTGGGAGACACTAGAAAATTTAACTCCTCTTGATAGGATATTAGTGAGGTGTGTCCCATGCGAGCCCCACCCCTTCAAATTCCCTAACACCTCTAACCCCACCCACCCCCCCCCCCCCACATGAGTTATGTAACTATTCCACATTAATTCTTGCCAACTAAATACCTAATTAATTTGACTACACAAGTTTAATTAATTAGGTGAATTCAACTTTTTAAATTTTAAAAATGTTGGCATGTGTAAATAAAATAAGGCAAAGGCATATTTTATTTTGGGTTGATGTGTTGTGTGGAGGATTGAGAGAGGGAGAATTATTTTCGTTGAAGAAATTCATCTTCCTCCTTGAAGAACACGATGAACACCGTAACTCCTTCCATATTCCATCTGTGTCAAATAAAGGAAGATGCCGCTTCTTCCATGGACGTTCTCTGTCGACGTATATGGAGCCTCACCAGCGACATTGTATTCCGCGTTGCTAGCTTCCTCGAACTTCTTTGAGGTAGGGGTTGTTTCATCATTCTAGTTTTATTTTGATGCTCATAATTATTTTATTTTGGCCACCTATTGTCAATATAATAGGAGGATGTCAGACCTCACAAACTTGGCTGACCCTCCTCCCCTTTTATGTTGATCATCGTCGTGGTTTGGAATGGAGGGAGCGCGATGCAACGACACCGCGCAGGAACAAGGGAACCGCGGTTGGAGAGGGTCGCGACGATGGAGCACGGCATTGTCACGCCGCTCCGGTGATGTCGAAGGAATCCAAAGACAAGAATGGGCCACGATGGAGGGGCGCGGTGCCGTCATGTCATGCTGAAGCACCATAGAGGGCGGAAACCGGTGTGGGTCGTGGTAGAGGGGTGCGGCGCCGTCGCGCCGCGCCGGTCGGACAGGGGCCACGATGGTGCAGAGGAGGGAGGCCGGACTCCACCGTCCAATGGCACTCCAAGAGGTGGGACTAGCATGTCCTGCAGCGGCACTCCGGCTAACCATTACGGCCGGCCATTTTCCAGAAGTCCGGGGGTCGTAACCCCCAGCAGGTGGCAAGGGCAGGCCCCCCCAAGAGGGGTCACCATTTCTCAATCAAGGGGGAAAGCCCCCCCCCCCCCCCCCCCGCATCCCTCTAGGCCGAATGCCGAGCCACTATCCATGCGGGCCGGGCCACCCATGCTGGGCTTGGCCGGTCCGCACCACCCGGGCCAGGCCGCACCCAAACGGGTCGGGTCGGACATAGCCAAACCCCATGTTTTTGGACATATCTGTTAAAATGACCATAAGATGGGCTAAGGACCTTCGATCAACGCACAGTAAATTGCATTAGGATCCTTGGATCGAGATGGTCATTTTGGTATATTACATTCAAGGTTTTGGAGAACTTTGTGTACGGACGGGTTCGTTTGAATATGAAACCAATCGGGCCCTCGGAGCAGAAACGCTTATAACTTGAGCTCCGGACGTCCGATTGACGTTTCGTCACCATTGTTGGATTCCTCTTAGTGATACGGTTTATTTGGCTTACTATGCTCGAGGTTTGAATGCATCTGGATTACGGTCTAGTTGATTTTAGCTTAAAAACCAATCGGGCCCCTGGGACGGAAAAGCCAATAACTCTCAGATCGGGCGTCCGATTGACGCGATGTCTGTCGCGTTGAGTTCCTTTTTATGGGACAGATCTCTGTGATACATCAAATCTAGACTTAGTGAAAGTTGATGTATCGACCCCCTTTCCTCGTAGAGCGGACCCTCCTGGAATCAAGCGTGCTGTGTGCGGGAACCCTAGAGCTGGTTGCGACTGCGGCGACGATGATGATTGTACTTGGATCCTACATGGGTTCAGCAGCGATGAAGATTGTACTTGGATCCTACATGGGTTCAGTAGTGACGACAACCATACTGGGATCTTCTGTGGGTTCGACAGCGATGATTACTATTCTTGTATCCAATCTTGGTCTGACAATATTAGACTTTGTACTTGTATCCTATGTGGGTCTGGCAGAGTAGTTGGTCTTGTATCTTTTGTGTGTCTGATAGCTTATCTAGTCTTGTATCCTATGTGGGTCCGAAAACTTAGATGAATCAGTGGCTACATTTGATCATCTCTATCGCCTTACAAAGAGTATACCTGTGTGAGCTGAGTCTTGACTTCCAATCTTTATCTTTGATAAGATTGACTTGATATCCTTTGTGTATTGGGTAATTCTTTCCTGTGTGAATTGAGTCGTACTATCCTGTGTTGATTGAGTTATACTCTCTTGTGTGAAATGGGTTGTAATTGAGCTCGTTAGTTGGGAAAAACTTGAATTGATGAATTAGTTATATGTATGGGCATATACCTAAGTAGTGTTGGTTGATACTTGTGTTCATATCCTTTCCTTTGTGGTTTATCCTTTATGGATTCTGGGAGACCATCAAGAGTATCAGGGTCCCTACTGAGTATCCTATACTCAACCTTGCACAAGAAATAACCACACTACATTGTGTTGGATACAGACGATGGACAACGCTAATCAAGGTGGAGGCTCGTGGAGTTGGACGGTACCTGGAGGTGGATCACTGGACGGGACGTACATGGAGTGGACGGATGGATCTGAGGAGCTGAGGAGACTACTTGTACCTACCCTTTAGGTGGGATTACCTGAGGAAGGATCGATGTTTTTGATTTACTTTTCTACTACTTTACTATCTTTTCAGTTGTACTTTACTTTCAGTTGGGTTTGTATTCGGGCCCATTTACTTTCCATCACTTACTTATGTACTCAATTTACTTAGTGTTTACTTCAGCTTGTGTACTCTGTCGTGTATGTTTACATTATAAAGGTAATACCTTCCCTTTTATCAGGATTTATGCCTTTGGTGCTAGTCACCAGCCCCTGGCCTATGGAAGGCGGGCTTGGGGGAGCCACGACACGGGCCCCGACGACAGGTCATGAAAAATTGGTATCAAAGGGAAGTTCGGTTCGCCGTAGAACTTGGGACTCTGATCTCTCTTCTATGTTAAGAAATAGTATTAAGGTTATTGAGTGTGGTTATCAGTCAAGGGAGTCCAGTGTTGGTGCGGCGGCTGACGTATCCATATACCAGGACCCTGACTTCTAATTTCCGACTCAGTGCATGAAAACATTGATTGCATGTGTGTTTCAAAGTTTTCATTGTGATTAATTGTGTCAGCTCACCAGGTATACTATATTGACTGTGGCGCACCTGTTTCTTTTCCAGATGGCCCCACAACGACATCCAGTTAGGGTTCCGAGCATTGTATGAGATGACAGCCCACCGAACGACGAGGCCTCGGTGCAGGGCCCCATTACAGTAGAGGCACCAGCGGTACCTCTACCCACTGACCCACTGATGCCACTAGCCCCAGCAACTGAGAGTTCACGTTGCCTTAGTGCACTGCACGAGTTTCAGCATCAGAGACTGCCCAGGTTCAGCGGGGAGATAGATCATCATGTAGCCAAGGATTGGTTTGAGGTTGTCGTTCAAGTCTTCAGGTTAGTATGGACACTAGATGACCTCATGGTGATCCTTACGGCGAGTCTTCTGCACGCGGCAGTAGGTAGATATGTGGAGCTTGATGCTCTAGGTGCATGACGAGGAATCTCTTCTTTGGACGGACTTCGAGAGCCTCTTCCACTTAGAGTTCATTCCAGCCACCCTCTGTGCGGTGCGCATTCAGGAGCTACTACACCTGCGGCAGGGCAGCATGACAGTATCCCAGTACTCGGTGAGATTTACCGACCTCTCACGCTACTCCACGAATATGGTATGGGACCCATTCATCCAGGCCCAGACCTTTGATCAGGGACTAAGGCATGAGATCATAACACTGATGATCTCCCTCAGCATTCTGACGAAGGCAGGAGTACTGGAGAGAGCCCTTCTTGTAGAGAGCTTTCTTGGTGAGCCTACACCAGCAGCAAGACATGCTGTAGGGCGGCATGTAGTAGTGTCTTTTGTAGCTTGAAGATGACGGATGTCACAGGGGTCCAAGAGAACTAGACCATCAGGTGGACGACCTCAGGAAACTGGCTAGTGGTGCGGGGCACACGGTGTAGAGCCAGCCTTCTAAGGAGCAGACAGTGTTATACATGCAGCGGGCAGGGCCACATGGCTCGTGACTGCCCGATCCGCCATGCAGAGGAGCAGTAGACGGTTGAGGGACCACCCAGGTAGAGGCATAGGTTTGACTGTGGTGGTCCGTAGGGAGCAGGCAGACGAGTTAGAGGAGCTGGCCGAGCGGCAGGTGGTGGATGACATTTTGAGGCTCTACCACCACCCCCAACAGGAGGTCCACCCCGACCACAAGGATTTGGCAGACAGAGGCAGGCTCAACATCATGCAGTGAAGACCTACGACCATGGAACACCAAAGATGATTCTAGGTACTATTTGTGTCTACTACAACCTTGCTGCAGTTCTTATAGACATAGGAGTGAGTCATTCTTTCATTGCTGCTGCCCTTGTTCAGAGCTCCGAGATTCCGACAGAGCTGTTGGCTCGATCCTTACTACTAGAGACTCCTACGAGAGCAGACTCGACGATTACACACTAGTTCCAGTAGTGTGAGCTTACTCTAGGAGGTGAGAGCTTCGGCTGTGATCTTCTTGTAGCGGCGTCGAGGCCTTACGACGTCATCTTGGGCATGGATTGGTTATCTACGGTCCATGCTCAGATCGACTGTACTAGGCGCAAGGTACGGTGTGTCCGCACCGATGGGAGCAGGTATACCTTCACCAGAGATAAGGGATCCTTTGCAGCACAGGATGGAATCATGTAGAGGAGAGGACAGTCGATCACTCATCAGTTGGCTAGCCTCATCCTAGTAGTAGTTGATGTGTGGAGTCCAAGTTATCCTGTTGTGGTGTATCAGTATGCGGACGTTTTTTCCTGATGATGTTCCAAGACTACCTCCTCATAGAGAGGTAGAATTATACATTGACATGTACCTCAAGAAAGCTCCAATATCTACTCTGTCGTATCAGATGGCTCCCACTGAGCTTCGAGAGCTACTGGTACAGCTGGAGGACTTGCAGGGCAAGGGATTCATTCGACCCAGTGTTTCACCCAGGGCTTCACCAATTTTGTTCTCCAAGAAGGCGAACAGGAGCTTGTGACTGTGTGTCGATTACCGTCACCTAAACCAAGTGACTGTGAAGAACAAGTATCCATATCCAATGATTGAATACCTCTTCGATCATCTCAAGGGAGCACGATGGTTCTCGAAGATAGACCTCAGGTCAGGCTATCATCAGCTCAGATTTCGAGATGAGGATGTGCAGAAGACGGCCTTCAGATGTCGGTATGGCCACTATGAGTTCTTGGTTATGCCCTTCTGCGTATACAATGCTTCGAAATTTATCATGAGTCTCATGAATAGGATCTTCCATCCTTACCTCGATCGATTTGGCGTAGTCTTCATCGACGACATATTGATTTACTAGACTACTGAGGAGGAGCATGCCTATCACTTACGGGTTGTACTGAACACACTCCGAGAGAACCATCTTTATGGTAAGATCTCTAAGTGTTAGTTCTGGATACGTGAGGTCCACTTCTTGGGGCACGTAATCTCTGAGGTGGGAATTTTGGTGGATCCTGTGAAGATTGAGGCAGTGTTAGCTTGGGAGCCACCCAGGAGCATGATGGAGATGCAGAGTTTCCTGGATCTGGCTGGATACTATCAGAGGATTGTGCTAGACTTCTCCAGAGTTGAAGCACCACTTTCAGAATTGATGAATAAGGGGAAACCCTTCGTGTGGTCAGATAGATGTCAGCAGAGATTCCAGAAGCTGAGACATAGATTGACTAGTGCACCCATCTTGAGGTTACCGGAGGAGGGAGTAGGGTACGTAGTTTACAGCGATGCATCAAGGACTGGACTCGGGTGTGTCTTGATGCAGGAGAGGGAAGTGATCACCTATGGATAACGATAGTTGAGGCAGCACGAGCAGAACTATGCTACCCATGACCTGAAGTTAGCAACAGTGGTCTTCGCCCTGAAGATGTGGCGGCATTATCTGATGGGAGAGCACTTTACAGTCTACTCTGACCACCAGAGTCTCAGGTACATCTTCATGCAGAAGGACCTAAACCTGAGACAGTGACGATGGCTCGAGTTCCTCCAGGACTATGACTTTATGATAGACTATATTCCTAGAAAGGGGAATGTAGTATTTGATGCCCTCAACAGGAGGATGGACATTCAGCTACTTAGAGAGGTGATGGAGCAGTTAACCGCTTTACATATATCCTTTGTGGATAGAGATGGGGTAGCCTTTCTTCAGTCGCTCACAGTCACTCCTCCACTTCTTCAACGGGTCATAGAGGCCCAGTGTGGGGACGTTGACTGTGATACGTGGCATACACAAATTTCCACAGGACAGGTACCTGATGGATTTTCTGTAGGAGGAGAGCACATCATCCTTTTTAGAGGACATATTATGTTACTAGCTACTTTATAGGAGGAGGTTCTGATAGGGTTTCACACTTCCCCTTTGGCGGTACATCCAGGGGTAGTGAATATGTACCAGGATCTCAGACGATAGTACTGGTGTCTGGGTATGAAGAAGGTTGTGGTAGAGTTCGTTTCTCGATGCCTCACCTGTCAGTAGGTGAAGGCGGAGCACCAGGTACCAGAAGGCTTGGTACAACCCTTAGAGGTCCCAGAGTGGAAGTGGGACAGGATATCTATGGATTTTGTGACTGGACTTCCATGTACTTCCAGAGGTGATGAATCCATTTAGGTGATTGTCGACCGAATCACCAAGTGGGCCCACTTCTTACCCATCCGAGACCAGGGCTCAGTGGAGTTCTTGGGACGCCTCTACATTCAAGAGATCGTATGGCTTCATGTTGTGCCATAATCTATCGTCTCCGATCGAGATGATCGCTTTACTTCCCGACATTGGAAGGGGTTACAGGAGGCATTCGTGACGCAGCTACGTCTGAGCACCGCTTTTCACCCTGAGAAGGATGGTCAGACGGAGAGGAACATTTAGTCTCTCAAGTACATGCTCCGTGCATGTGTCCTCGACTTTGGTCGCAGGTGGGAGGATCACCTACCTTTGTTGGATTTTTTGTACAACAACAGATATCACTCCACCATCGGGATGGCACCATACGAGGAATTGTACGGTCGACCCTGCAGATCACCTATGTGCTGGACAGACCCTGTGGAGTCAGCACTTGTGGGAAAAGAGATGGTCCAGGCCATGATAGATATGGTCCAGGCCATCTAGGAGAAGATGAGGACAGATCAGAGCTGACAGAAGTCTTATGCAGACAGGAGGCGTAGACCACTAGATTTCGAGGATGGCAACAACATTTTCTTACGGGTCTCACCACGACTTGGATTTCAGAGATTTGTCTAGGGCGGTAAGTTATCTTTGTGCTTCATCAGACCATTTCAGGTTCTCAGTAGGATAGGCGATGTGGCATATCGCCTGGCTCTTCCACCTCAGTTGCACCGGGTGCACGACATCCTCCACGTATCATAGCTGAGGAGATACGTGCACGACCCGACGCATATCATCAACCATGGGGAGATGGACATCGATAATGGGGTGACTTTTTCGGAGGTCCCAGTGGAGATCGAGGATCGATAGGAGCGGGTCCTACATGGGCGGTCGATTCCTCTAGTGCGCATCAGATGGCAGCACGAAAACCTCCAGGAGAGCACTTGGGAGCGGGAGGCTCAGATGCGTGCTCAGTGCCCTCTTTTGTTCCCCTAGTTTGTGATGTATCTTTACGGGGATGTAAATCCCTGAGGTGGGAGTAATGTAAAGACCCGTAAATTTCAAGGAAATTTTTTTCTTAAATTCTTTTAGGTTTTATGAGTTTCAAATTTTTTAAGGCACCTGATTCTGAGGCCCGGTGTGCCTGGAATCAATTTCCAAAGGTTATCTCAGGTACGTTCAGTGAACGAACAAGCAGTATTTTGTAACTTTTGAACAGGTGCTCGAAATAGAAATCATAGGGCACCGATGAAACCGCAGCACCGGTAATTGCTTAAGAAGACCTTTATTGGAGTTGCGTTTACTCGGGAGGAGTTGCTTTAAAAAATGTGGATTAAGTATAAGGAGAAATAAAAATTGTGTTACAAATTTTTATTTCACTTATAAGTGGTTAAACCCCATGTGTGGGAGTTGTTGTGGGACCCACTAAAAATTCTAACTCCTCTTGATAGAATATTAGTGAGGTGGGGCCCACAAGATCCCCACCCCTTCAAATTCCCTTACACCTCTAACCCCCTCCCCCCATATGAGTTATGTAACTCTTCCACATTAATGCATTCCAACTAAACACCTAATTAATTTTACAACACAAGTTTAATTAATTAGGTCAATTCAAATTTTGAAATTTTAAAAATGTTGGCATGTGTAAATAAAATTAGGCAAAGCCTTATTTTTTTGGGTTGATGAGTTCTGTGGAGGATTGAGAGAGGGAGAATTATTTACTTTGACGAACTTCATCTTCCTCAATGAAGAATGAAAAGAATGCTGTCACGCCTTCCATCATCCCTCTGCATCAAAGAAAGGGAGATTCCACTTCTTCCATGGACATTCTCCGTCAATGTATACAGAACCTCACCCGTGACGTCGTATTCTGCGACGATAGCTTCCTCAAACTTCTTTGAGGTAGTGTTTCTTTCATCATTCTATTTTTATTTTGATGTTCATCATTATTTTCTTTTGGCCGCCTGTTATCAACATAACGGGAGGATGTCGGACCGCACAAACCCGGCCAACCCTCCTCCCCATTTTATGTTGATCACCATTGTGGTTTGGAACGGAGGTGGCGTGGTGCAATGGCACTGCGCGGGAACGAGGGAACCGTGGCTGGAGTGGGCTGCGGCGAAGGAACGTGGTGCCGTCACGCCGCACCGGTAAAGTCAAAGGAAGACGCGGCCAAGGGCGGGCCGCGGCGGAGGGGCACGACACCATCACGCCGCACCGGTCGGATAGGGTTGTGGCCTAAGGCTGCATCGGTGCAGAGGAGGGCTGCCGGACTTTGTAGACCGCCGGTGCTCCAGGAGGTCCCGTAGCGGCACTCCGATCGTCCATTACAGCCGGCCATTTTCTGGAGGTCCAGGGTTCATAACCCCCGGCTGGTGGAAAGGGTGGGCCCCCCAAGAGGGGTCGTCGTTTCTCAATAAAGGGGGGGCAGTCCCCCCCCCCCCCCCCCCGAATCCCGCTCGGCCGAAGGCCGAGCCCTGGCCACGCGGGATGGGCCAGCCGTGCCGGCTGGGATGCGCCACACGGGTCGGGCCTGGACACACCCAAACGGGCCGGACCCAGATCCAGATCGGGTCGACCCAGGGGGTATTGGGCCAGGTCGGACCGGGCCCAAACCCCCTGTTTTCGGACAGATCCGTTCAAACGTCCATAACATGAGATATGAACCTCTGATCGATGCACCGTCAGTTGTGTTGGGATCCTTGGATCGAGATGGTCATTTTGGTATATTAAATTCAAGGTTTTGGGGAACTTTGGGTATGGCCGGGTTGGTTCGAACATGAAACCAACTAGGCCCTCAGAGCCGGAACACTCATAACTTGAGCTACGGATGTCTGATTGACGTGTCGTCGCCTTTGTTGGATTCCTCTTAGTGATATGGTTCTTTTGGATTACTCCACTCGAGGTTTGGATGAAGTTTGAGTATGGTCAGGTAGGTTTTAGCTTAAAAACCAACCAGGCCCCTTGGATGGAAAAGCTAATAACTCTCAGACCGGGCGTCCGATTAACCTGTCATCTATCATGTTGAGTTCCTTTTGACGAGACGGATATCTATGATACATCAACTTTAGATTTAGTGAAATTTTTTTTATCAACCCCCTTGTCTCGTGGAGCGGACCCTCCTAGAATCAAGCGTGTTGTGTGCGGGAACCCTAGACATGGTTGCGACTGGAATGATGATGATGACTGTACTTGGATCCTATGTGGGTTCAGCAACGATGACGAATGTACTTGGATCCTCCATGGGTTCAGCAGTGATGATGACCATACTGGGATCCTCTGTGGGTTTGACGGTGATGATTATTGTTCTTGTATCCTATGTGGTTCCGTCAGTATCTGACTCTATACTTGTATCCAATGTGGGTCCGGCAGGGTAGCTAGTCTTGTATACTTTGTGGGTCTGACAGATTCTCTGGTCTTGTATCCTATGTGGATCTGACAGCTTAGATGAATCAGTGGCTACCTCTGTCATCTATATCACCTTACGAAGAGTATACCTGTGTGAGATGAGTCTTGAATTCCAGTCTTTATCTTCGATAAGATTGAATTGATATCCTTTGTGGATTGGTTTATGCTTTCCTGTGTGGATTGAGTTGTACTTTCTTGTGTGGATTGAGTTATACTATCCATTATGGACCAGGTTGTACTTGAGCTCGTGAATTGGGTAGAACTGAAATTGATGACTTAGGTATATGTATGGTCATATACCTAAGTAGTGTTGGTTGATACTTGTGTTCATATCCTTTCCTTTGTGGTTTATCCTTTGTGGATTCTAGGAGACCTTTGGGAGTCCTGCGGTCCCTACTGAGTATCGTATACTCACCCCTACATGGGATATGCCCACACTATGTTGTGTTGGATACAGACGACAGACAGCGCTGATTGAGGTGGAGTCTCGTGGAGCTGGACGGTACTTGGAGGTGGATCACTGGACGGGACGTACATGGAGCGGATGGCTAAAGCCGAGGAGCTGAGGAGACTATCTGTACCTACCCTTTAGGTGGGATTACTAGAGGATGGCTCAGAGTTGCTTCTTTCCTTTTCAGCTGATGTACTATCTTTTCAGTTATAATTTACTTTCAGTTGGGTTTTTATTCTGGCCCATTTACTTTGCAGCACTTACTTATATACTTATTTTATTTATTGTTTACTTCAGCTTACGTACTCTGTCGTGTTTGTTTACTTTATAAAGTCAATTCCTTCCCTTTTATCAGGATTTAAGCCTTTGGTGCTAGTCGCAAGCCCCTGGCCTATGGAAGACGTGCTTGGGGTAGTCACAGCATGGGCCCTGAGGACGGGTCGTGACAAACACATTCATCATTTATATTAAATTATCTTTTTATACCAATTCATATTTCCCGTGCATATCTAACTAAGCATTTTCATGTATAGAGCTTGTCCCCTAAAATTTTTCCACTAATCCCTTTAACCATTTTTCATGCCCACCAAACTATCTCTTAGGCCATTACCCACCCTAAGTGTATTACTAAACACAAATCACACATCCTTCAAGCATATTAACATATTCATCATGGGATCTATGTTCTTGCACAATGACCATACACTTACTTTGCTAAACTCTATATCTGGGAAATATCGGCACACCCCTCAGGTGTCCCAAATTTGGTCGAGTAATCATTCATTCATCCCATGAGGATCGAGATGGGTTTAATTAACCATTTGGACATCCACTACATCACATCATGTCAAGTAACCATGAACTCTTCAAAAGCGAGTAAGAATAAAATCCCTACACGCACAAATCTACAGAAAAACCAAGGGATATAACTTGTAGACCACTAACCATGAATCTGCTAGTGAACACAGCCTCATACAAGGATTTAGGTCTCAATTATACCAACCCGTGTAGACTCAACCTAAATTTCACCAATGAAGAAGGGTTTGAGAGCTTCATAATAAGAAAATAAGGAGATACCAACCCAAATCAAGGAAAATACTCAAGGAGGGTTATATCCTTACCTGTATTTTCAATCTACAAACAACAACACTCAAAATGGTCGTAAGATGATGGAGATAGATCCTTGGAAGGTCTTGGAGACATTGGATCATTCATAGGGTCCAAAGGAGGAATACAAGATAAAATGCTGAGTTGGGTATAAAAATCACAAAGTATCATTTTTCTAATTATTTTTAGAGTTTCTATGCCACACAATTTACCTACACAGTTTACCAAACCATGCAAAAATCATGTAGATGATTCTGTCCAAATTTATCATCCTCACATGGTTTACCTGCATGGTTTTCTAAAATAACTACAAACCATCTGGAGGCTACTCTTTGAAAAAATACCCTTACACACGGTTTCATGGGAATTCTGTACGATTTCACTAACCGTGTGGAAACCATGAAGCATGCCCAATACCCCCATTTTCTTCCTATTTCTTGTCTTGAACCCCCATGAACACCCCTAAAACACCCCCAAACCTTCTTAATTTCTTGGGAAAACATTAATTTACCAAAATAAAGGGCTATAAAAAACACACCGAAACAAAAATACATGATCTTACATTAATATTCATTTGTATACATGACAAATGTGATGTTGTGTATTTTAAATTTATAATTTTGACTTCGAATAAATTGACGTTCATTTTTTGGATGTATGGTATTGAATCTTGAGGTAGATGTTGTGTATCTACTACTATTTGTTTATTACCATGATTAGATATTTGAAATAAGATTTTAGTTTCATTATATATTATTTTATAAACAAATTTATAATGGTTGTTTTAACTCTATGAAAAATTTTATCTATGGATATACATCTTGATTTTTTGTCCATGAAACTATTGAATTTTTTCTTTATTGAGATTCATATGCCATTTAATCTGAAATTCAATTATTTTTGTGAGTTTGTTTAATACAATTTCCATAAACCATGGTTTTGGCTCTCCAAACCAATGGTTTTTGTCAATTTGGATAAATATCGATCACATATTTTAAATTTCAAAAAGTGAATCCACTATTTAAATAAAATTAATTAACAAACTATAAAATTATACTTGTTATTAATAAAAAAACTTCTTGAAATTAATTGAAAACAATTCATTTTTTATGGCTCCAATTAAATTATTCTTGACATCTACAAGAATTCCATAACATTTATATTAATCAAAAAAAATATAGATAACACCTGAAAATAATGATATTCATAAAAAATATCCTAACAATTATTGATATTAATAAACACGCCCAACAATTTTAATAACCAACATAAAATTTATATTTTGAAAAAAAAACTAAAACCTTACAGATCATTATTTATAACATCACAAAAATAAATTATTTTATAAGAAAATGTCCTTAATCTATCATTTTATTTGTTCTATAATTTTAAATTTTGATTTTTCAAATTTTTAAGGAAATCCAATATTTTATTATATGAATTGATATAGATTTAAATATGATGATATAATGAGTTTATATTATTTTTTTAATTTAACCATGTTTTGATTGAAGTAATGTAGGTATTATTCGATTCCAACCAATTTATCATCCATTTTTATCATATATATAATTTTTGAATAATATAATTTTAGATGAAGATATATTAATAGTAAAATTTTTATTTTTATACATGTATGTACATGTGAGAAAATAAATTCATATAATTATTTTTTGATATTTTGATGTTTGTAATTATAAAAATTCATGGGAATCCTTGGGTATCCATGTGTGAGTTCAAGGTACATGTTTTATAATAATTATATTTCTTTCTACTCATACACATAGTTATGATTTCAATCTAGATATTAAAATTCTTTCTCAAAGAGGACATATAAGTGTTTATTGAGGTGTTCCTATAAAATTGCACCATACCCTAGCAAGATGGTTTTATTGGAGTAAATTAAAATAGTGTTTCATTAAGTACATAAGAGTTATCAAATGATGTTTAATTGTTTTATTTATTTATTGGATTGATTTGTTTAACCTTATATAGTGCAGAAACATTGTGATATATGTGGATAAATGTTGAATCAAATTACCAAGTAACACACCATAGTATGTTATGGGTTTGGAAGAGTTTTTATATTTTGCAATTTTCAATCAATCTGTGGATTTGATAATAGTATTTCCATGTCATAAATTAAATTTTATTATATTGTTGAAGAGAGGTTAATTTTATGAACACTTGATATTTAATCAATTCCCCACTTAATATTTGTGTTAGATTTGGCTTGGATAGTCAATAATTACTGAATGTTTGATAACTAAATTAAATTAATAGAGTGAAATCACAACTTTTTCAACAATGTAAAATAAATGAATAACCTTATAAATTATTGATTCATCATTTAATGACAACAACATCAACATAGAAACATATGAAAACAACCAATTGAGAGTTCTACAAATAGTAACATGAAATGTGAAGTTTTTGGGCCCATAAGAAAACCATATTAGGATTCTAACATATCATTGGATCATTGTCTATTTTATATAGAGACTAATGTAAAAGATAACATCACTGAGTAGAAAAATGTATTTATGGATATAGTTGATGATTGAAATAAATAGATATATGGTGGGTATTGGAAATAATCAAAACATATTTTTCTATTGAAGTTATATCACATCAAATGCCTATGTGGAATTACAAATAAGGAAATTCTTAAGATATTGAAATTTTTCCATGATGCATTTCATGAAACTGAGATCCCTAAGTATTTTTTGGATTGAAAAAATGTTATTAAAAATCATTGTTTAAATTATAAAAAATACATTCTTATCCTAATGATTGTATCCTTTATTCGGGAGAGTATAATAGAAGACAAAATTTCAATAAAATATTTGTATTCTAGATGTAATTTATTTAGTGATGTTGAAATTATGAATAAAAATAATAATATGAATAAGAATAAATTGAACACACCTACTATGATTTTTCATTACAACCCTTTAATGTCTCGATTTCAAAGATTATTCATGTCAACAAAAATTGTTGATCAGATGAAGTATCATTCTAATGATAATAATAATTACGAGTTAAGATGACATCCCAAAGATTCACAATCATATAATATGTTTGTTTAATTACATCTAAACTTTTCAAATATCCTAGAAATGGGCTATTGGGATTATATGATGATGGTTTTAATCAATTTGGGACTTTAATCACTAGTTATATCATTTGGTCGGTTGTTTTGATCCCTTATAATCTGCCTCTAGGGATTTGTATGAAATAAAATTATTTTATTATTTTGATGATTATTCCTATAAACATTTATTAGAAATGATATTGATGTATATTTGTATCCACTAATTTAATAATTATCAGAGTTGTGGAGAAACAGTGTTGAGACATATGATGAAATGCCTAAAACAAAGTTCCAAATACATGATGCTCTAATGTGGACCACTAGTGACTTCCATAGACATTAGAAATTATCTATTTAGAACACAACACAGTTTTCAATTTTTCTATTTGTTACATTTATTTTGAGTCTAATTTAATACATTAATATAAAAAAGGGTTCATCTTGTGTTAATGATGATTTCTAAATGCAACTCATAGATTTTAGTTGAACAAGTCAAAATTAAATGGTTCTATTGATTGTAGAACACCTCCAAAGTTGTCAACATGTTCAAAAATATCATTATAACATTTAAATTTGGAAACATCATTTGGGATGCTGCATAATTTTAATGATAGTGGGAAATGAGTTTGAAGTTCAACATTAAGTGAAATCAGAATGAAATAATAGAAGAAAAAAATATATTCCTTAACCTTCCATATTATAAATTTATTATGATGTGGCACAATCATGATGTTATACATATTTAGAATTTTTTTTATAATATGATCTTTAAATTACTTACTATAATATAAAATCAAAGGTTCATACCAATTCTTGGAAGGACTAACATGCAATGATGATAAAGTGTGATCTTGAGCCAGATGATAATAGATTGTATGCAACAAAATTTTTTTAAATGAAAAATTGGTGAATATATAAATTCCTTATAAATTTAAAACACATGATGATATATGATTCATATTCATGTAATATCTTAAGGTACATTGAATTAAATCATTATAGGTTAAAATGATTGAAAACGCATGATTCGCTTATTTTATTTAAAATTTTTAATACCATTAGGATTGCATAAATTATTACCTGAAAAGTTTTTTGTTGGTGTTCTGAAATTTTTCTCATTCATAATAAAACAACGTGAGAATACTCTATAACCATATGAGCTTGAAAACATTTATGAGAGATTTTTATTGATTTTTTGTAATGGATATGATTTTTCTTCCATAGTATTTTATATTAATAATTCATTTAACTATGAATTTGGTCAAATGAACTAAATTGGAAGGCCTAATACATTATTGATGCACGTATCAAATTGAAAGGTAAATTATTTATTTGTTTTTCATATTATATAATTGATTTTATCGACAATATTAAATAATAATTAATATTTTTATTTAATTTCATAGATATCTTAGTCATTTTAAATCATACGTGAAAAATAAAGATCAACCTGATGGATCCATTTCTAAAATATATTTTGAATAGGAGTGCAATACCTTTTTTTCTAGAAACATATGTGATATTAAGATAATATTCAAGTGAGTTGGATGTGTTTATGACACATCAAAACATTCTCAACTACATGGAAAATCAAAATAAATTCATTATGTTGGCCAATCAGTTAGGATGATCTCAAATTTTACACTGATAGAAATGGAATTCATACAGGATCATATATATGTTATAATAAAGAGTGAGATTGTAGATAATTTTTTGAAGATATCATGATATAAATGAAGAGATGAATAATATCCTGAAAACTAAATGAAAATGATGTAGAAACTATAAATAAAGAGCTTATAGAATGGTTTCATGTCATGTATATTAATAAATATTGAAATCAATATGGATATTAGGTTGAAATATATATTTTTTAAATATAATATTGTATATTACATTTTCAAGATCATGAATACTGATACTTGAATGGATTTTTCATATGATTTGATGTTTATGGATCAAGGTCCTCTTAAACGAGATAGAATTCTTGACACTTATAGTGTGAATGGTTTAAAATTTCATACATTCAGTGAATAAGATGGTTTGAAAACAAAGAATAGTGGTATAAATATAGTTTTAAAATGGTTATGCTATGTAAATATAATATATATTATCAAATTAAATGAATATCAGAATTTTTCATTTGTTTAATTCAAATGGATGTTGGTTGATGTAACTATGTGTATTAAAAGAGATTCACTGCAATTTACTTCAACAAACATCTCTCACTTGATGAATGTTATTGATCATGAATTACATGATTATTATATCTTATCATCTCAAGTGAAAATGATATATTATGTTGAAGATTTCGTAGATAAAGGTTGGAGTATAATTTTTCAAATAAAATAATGATACTTTCAAGTTATGGGTGATGATGTGGAATATTTAATCTTTGATATTTAATCCTATCAACACAAAGAAACAGCTTATTTGTCCCTCATGGTATTAAAACAATTACTCTTTCAAGGGAGGATTAAGTAGAATAAGTAATTATAGAGAAGGGAAATGACATGATTGATAGAAAATTGATTTTATGTCCTGTCATCCACTAATTTATCATCTACTTATGTTATATTTGTATTCATCCATTATCATAACTATGTATATTTTTTTTAAATATTGTAAAACTTTTATCATTTATAATTTTTTCTCCATGATTTATTCTAAATATATGTATTTATATTAATTTTATTTGGTTAAATTATAGAACTTCGAAGGATGATGTTTTTCATAAGTCATAGTCGACTACTAGTTGATGTTCCCTCAAGCACACTAATATATGATGATCTATCTGTCTCCCTTAATACAACATCTAAGACACCATCTATCTTCTCCTACACCATCTCTCACACCATCCATTCCTTAAGCATCTATAAAAACCTTTGTCATCATCCCATATATATCTGAGACAGATCATCCCCATTCAGTAGGTTCATCAGTGAGGGATAAAGTTTTCCCTCCTATTTCATCACAAAAATATTGGAGGGTGAAAATTATAGGTAAAACTTTTTAATGTGAAAAAATTTATTAATTTTTTTATAATACTATCTTTTTTTCATAAAATTTGAAAACAATGTTACTACAAAAAAATATGAATAGTTATTATGTCTAAAAACTAAATGGATTGAAGATAGTTTCCCATTTTATTATTATATAGTCCCTACAGATGATGCCACAAGATTCTTTTTCTAGATTCTTCACCTGTTGGCAGCAAAGTTGGTAACCCTTTTGATTAAATTTTTTAACTATATCTATATGACTTAATATAGTAAAAATGATGTATTCGATTAATATATAATGGAAATTTTAATAAATTGGTGTGTAATTGAATTTCACTATGTTATTAAATTCTAATATTATAGAAATGAATCTTTTTTTGTATATTTTTTTAATCTTTACCATTACTAATCATACAGCACGAAAGTAGACATTGAAAATATTGGGTAAGAAATGACTGGATTTTAAATGGATATTTTTGAATGAATTCCATGATATATTGTTGATCACTCAACAGCTATATGATAAGGTTCCTAAATAGAAACCTATAGAGTAATTTAATGTTATTGTTGATATTCATCATCATGAGAAACATGTGGTGTTGAAATATATATTCTTATATTAATTTCATTTTATAGATATAAATGAATATAAAAAGGATATGACAATGCATATATTACTATTAAATTATATGTTTCTTATTTCAGGATGTTTCAAGGAAAAATCCATCAAGTCAAACTAATCAAATCATCCATTACCCTATTGGGACAATAAGTTTTTTCCGAAATGTATCTACTATGTTAATATTTTCATTAGTTTAAATATTTATAATAAAATGTTATCTATTTTATACATTTCAATTTTGATTTATATCTTTATAATGTAGTCAATGAATTTTGGGCACCAATTCTTCCAAATAGAACTATAGTTGGGTGTTCATACTAAATTTGATTGGAGTTATATTATTAATCCTTCTAATGATGTTGAGGTACGAATTCAAGTTTCATTAAAATAACATATTTTTATTTTTAACTATGTTAATATGTATTGCATAAAATATTAATTATATTTTATTTGTAGGTTAAAATAGAATAAAAATGGGATTGAAATTTGACAATGTCCTTCTCGGTCTCCCAGGATGATATAATTGGTCATGTTTTAGGGAAGGGGCATCCTAGTCTAGTGTGCAGGATGTGTTTGTGACCATTACCATATAAGGTATTTGGTGGGCCATTAGATATTATAGTAAAATATAATCTTGGATTTAGTTACTCCATACCTTAATATTCTTAGAGGGATTTTATTGCATGCAAAGAATATTTCAGTAACTGGGGACTCATGAAATGATGCAATATTTAAAGGTAATCGCTATAAAAAAGCATTGATTGAATTATAGTACAGGATGACTAGATATTTCCCTGATGATGTTGTGTTGATGGATGGTAGTGAGCAGGTAAATCAAATAAAATTTAAAATATTTTTTTATGCACACATATTTGGTTTTAAGGTAAAATTTAAATATAAAACATTGCTTACTTTTCAAAAAACTTTTCATGTCGGTGGTATTTTAAAGAATTGTATATAAAGATTGAGATAGTTTTAATAAATTTTAATTTGGTAGTGACTAGGATAATACATGGATAAGTGATTCAGGAACCCCAATCAATTTCAATTTTGACCATTTTATAAAAAATTTCAGTTGTGGGAGTGATTTATTAGGTCATTTTTCACCGGATTTTACAAAATCATTTTGATACTTAATGTTATCAATGTGGTACATGAAAAACTCATGAATATGGTATATTTAATTTAAAATTTTTTGGGGGAGGATGAATGTAGAAAATATAAATAGTATTTATATCATGATACTTAATAGTTTCTAAGTGTACTAATTTCATAAATTTCTTATAGTGACATTATTTTTCCCATTGTAGTTTTTTGCAAATGATGTATCATCTGTCCATATTTATATAATTGTATAATCATCCATTCAATCCTCTAGTATTCTAATTTCAATTTACATTTTGTTCAATATTCATTAATAATGAAAATTATATATAATTTCGGTATTCTTATTATTGGGAAACTATCAATAGCTTAAGGTCGGTTAGTTACCCCATAGTATCAGCTGATCATTATTGAAAAATGGGTAGGGATCATGTTGATCTAAAGAAAGATATCCCATTAGGTTCACTATGTGTAATGTATCCTGGTATGTTCATCATAAAATATTTCTATATAATCATGTAAAATCATTTAGTCTATTATAGTATAATTTTTTCCCATATAATGATTCAAAATGGGACACCATTATGCTACAATGAAAACCCTATCTTTTTTATAAACATCACCAACCACTAGAATTTTGATGAAGAAATTCTCAGTGGAAGGGAGAATGTTACACCACTGGTATGTGTACATCCACATTTTATTGTTCATTTTGATGTTATGTGATGTCTTAGATCTGTTTTGTTGTTTTTTGGGAACGTATATTGTTAGATATTAATGTTTTTGTCTTACTAGGATTCAAAAAACCTTATTAGACACCATTTTATAAACAATGATTTTAGTTGTGTTGCTATTGTTGGTGTGGTATCTAACCATTGTGGTGATTGGTGTTCCATGATGAATGAAATGGTTGAGGATTCTATTTGGGATAGGTTTTTTCATAGGGAAGTCCATTAAGTAAAAACATGTTGGAAGACCACATTTTATGATATTGATGAAGTATAATAGAGAGAAAGAGGGGTTTTTCCTTAGTGTGAAGACCACTTCACCCATGACCATTTGTTTCTTAATGGTTGGGGTTCATAAAAAGTCACCACAAAATTAATTGAGTATTGTGAAATATTTATGGGGTGACTATGGTATACTAGGCTAAGCGAATGTCAATATAATTCTACCAAGTTAGTTTTTTCATTGAGGGTTCCTCTTTGTATAAGTGACACATAAATTTGTGTTTGTTTATGGACTAGCTGAATGTGTTATTGTGTGGGTTCTTTCCAATAAAAAATGGTTTTAAAAAGGAAATGTATGCTTTGGTGTGATTTATTTACATGTTTTTATATAGATTGTATGTTTTATTTTACTATATTTCTATTTAAAATGGATAAGATCTAACATTTTCTTGTTTAAGTGGTGTGTGTTGTAATTATTAGTGGGTTTCCACCGTGGTATATATAAAATTCTCATGTATATTTATCATGGTTTTTATGAAGACTTCATTTGATATAATGTATGTATTGTAGGACCAATTTCCCCTCTAGGGGAATGAATTATTGATTTGGTTCCTAGGGATGAAACTGGGAGTGCTGAGGTATCATTCCTATTGGGAATGAGGGAATGTTGTGTTGGAACATTTTCACTACATTTTTTCTTAATATTATAGTGTTATTTTTATATTTTTTATACGATAATATTGTAACTAATATTTTAATTAATATTATATGATTGTCAATGATCATTGTTTGATTTAGGAATCACACAAAATCATATCTATTTATTTTTGGCTCTTATGGGATGCATATTACAGAGTTGTATTTTTTAAAAGAGATCTATAGTGGCAGTTTAAACTGGTTCTCTATTTTCCAAATTAATTTATAAAGATGTCTCAAAACACTACTATTTTATGCTGAAATTTTCTTTGCATTAGATTTTTTATTTTCAGATATTTTTTCCCTTCCAAAATATAGATAAAGGATAATGGAAGTTTAAACCGCTAATAAATACTCTTTATTTTTTGGGAGAGGAATCTACTATTAATACCAAAAAACATTATGCTAAAAAAAATTCTATGATGGTTCTAACAAAATGAAGCTAAATGGATGGAACCAACATGATTTGAATGTTGATTCCAACTTAATCTATGGTTTTTGGAAACTATTAGAGAACCATATGGTAGAAATTTTCACCACTTGCATTAGTCTATTTGGTTTTGGTAGTAGGTAGAAAGGTTATATGGATAAATGGAGGAATGACCATTCTTTTGAGGTAGGTAGTCATTTCTTTCTAAAAGTTTCTCCATGAGAAAGTGTGATGTGATTTTTTAATAAGGGGAACATGAGTACATGGTTCATTGGATTTTATGAAATCTTGAGGAATATAGGATCTATTTCCTTCTATGTGGCCCTATATTTGATTTTATCCAAGGTACACAACTTATTTCACTCCTCAATGCTAAAAAAATATGTGCTGGATTAATCTAAAGTATTGATCTATAAAGTATTTCAGTTTAAAGAGAATATTTCTTTGGATGAACATCGAGTTCAATTTTTTTGACCATAGAGAGATAGTGTTTTGGAATAAGTTGATTCACAAGTCTATTTTTTTATAAAAAACAATATGGGTGGAGAGGCAACATTTTAATCATAAAATAAAATTAGTGAAATATATCCTCACTTGTTTAATATGTGAATAAAATTATGATGAAGAAATATCTAAAATAAGGGATGATGTAATAACCCAGGTAAAGGATGAATAAATAATATGTGTATTTAATAATATGAATTACATAGTTATTTTATTAATTAAAATTTTGAGTAACTTTTTAATCAAAAACAAAATAGTTTTAGCCAAAAACTTTTCTTTTTAATTTTTATTTAAAAGTATAATTTGTAAAATATATTATTTTAATATTAAAAATTTAAAATTACATTCTAAATAATAATATAAAAAATTAATTTTTGCTAAATATTTTGGATTTTTAGGGAAAATATAGATTTTTCAGTGAAAAGTGAAAAATATCGATTTTTGTAAATTTTCTTCTCTTTTTAAAAATTTCTATAATTTAAAAGTTTATATGTGTTTTTAATATTATTTTAAGTTAAAAAAATTATTTATTTATATTTAATCCACTGAATTACTTTTGAATCAACATTAAGTAGGATTTTAGTATAAGTTTTTTTAATTTAAATCATCATTTTTTTAAACAATTTTAAAATGCATAATGATTGTCTATTTGAATTAATTAAAACAATTCATAATGGGGAATGTTAAAAATAAAATTTATAGATTATATCTCATTAAATGTTAATTTAGTTTCATAAAATTATTATAATTACTCAACTATTTAGTATTCAATCATCTTTTGCATAAAAAATACACTTCTTAAAACCATTCTTTCAAACCGCATCTTTAGGGTTATTTTTTAATTTAAATTTTGAAACTGATGTGAATTTAATTTTTAAAAAATTGATTCAATATTTGAAAGAATAATAATTTATAATTTATAATCTGTTAAACTTATATTTTGACCTAAATGAATAGTGAAATTCGTAAAAATTAATATTTGTAACTAATGTAAATATTGGTTTATGAGGGAATTAAACAAAAACGATAATGGTACAAATTACATATGCACTTTTTTAAAAACTATTTATGGTTAATATTTCAACCAATGCACATATATGGATATATAATTGCCTATTTTGGACCCTTGGGACGTAAAATGGGGGCACACTCATTTCTTTTAAAAAATACCATGTGTGTATTCTACCCTACTAATAAAAGGCCACCCTCTCATCCTCTCTTCACCCCCAGAAACAACACTTATTCGACCAATACCTACCAAAATCACTTCTAAAATCCCATCCTCTCGTCATGTTATCCTTTTTGTATAAATCCTTACATGGAAATCCATTACTACAAACCAAAATAATGTTACATGAAGAAGAGGTAATGTTCATCAATGAGAGTTTCTGTTTTATTTCTTCCTCCACATCCTTAAATTATTCATAAATCATCCATATTGAAAAACATAATTATATTTCATATACATTTATATTATTATCTTATAACCTAAATCATTTATCTTTTCTATCAAATGGGTTATAAAATCATCTTTCGTGTGTATGAAGGACCACCGCCTCACGAACTAATGCAATTTGTTTTTCCATTACCACCTCACATAGTTGGGTATGATGATAGATATAATGTATATATATTATATTTATAACATAATTATACCTACTGATTAATTATATTAAATATACCTTTTTTATATGTGATTTTTAAGGGATATAATGAAATTTATTGTGTGTTTGATAGACTACTGCATTGCGAAGCGATGTGATTCTTTTTTCACTAATAAAGATCATGGATTTAAATTGGGGTAAATATAAGGAATATATGTTATATTAATGAAATAATTATGACATTAATTGAATATAAATAATTATTAAAATACAATATAACATTTTTTTTCTAACGTTTTTAGTCATTGAAAATCATTAAACGTCATTCGTGGACGTGTATACCATCGCATTTTTTAAGCAATGACATTCTTTTTTCATCACCAAATCTTGAGAATTATATATAAATGTATAAATAAATAAATAATATATTATTTATGATATTATTATCCTTCTATAATGATATATTTTACTTACCTTCTTTACAAACTGGTCATTGAAAAATTAAAGGGGTCAACTTGATTCGAGGGGATGCCCTTGATCTATACTACTTTATGCCTCCCTAGGGTTGGGATTTAATTGATCTCTTTTATTCCTTGTTTTCCACATGATTCATGTAATTATTAATTGAATATTATTTAATAATGATTATGATATGTATGATGGTAATTGAAAATCAAATCATTACACATTCGTACGTACGACCTATCATCTCCATTAGCGTAACATTAGTTAATTTTTAGAAATAATATTTCATTATTGAATTTAAAATTATAATATATATATTATTTATTTATTTAATTATTATCATTCAGTATAGTATTAAATAATTACCTCTTTGACCACAATCAACTTACCAAATCCTTTTTGACACATAAGCTGAATATAGTCAAAACATCACACATAAACTTAATAGAATAATAAATAATATAGAACATGATAATAGGTGAAAATAATTTAATAATAATCATTAAAAAGTTTTAAAAGTAATTAAATAATTATCTTAAATTTATTATTAAGGATGATAAATACACTTGTGACAAGTTATACTTGAGGGGATGGACTTCGTCTCAATTTCCATTCATTGAGGCATATCTTAGTGTTATGCACCTTTATTATTTTATAAGTTGTATATATAACCCCTTTTAAATTTCATATCATTAATTAATATTCTTTTATTTTATTTAATGGTATTTAATGTTATTATTTCATGGGAATTTTGGTTTCAATATTTCCAAAGTGATGAGGGAATTTTCTTCTAAATAAATATCATTTTGATGTTTTCCTTCAAACACTATTTCTTTTACATTACAATGTTTTCAAAATGATTTTAAAAATTTTTATATATCGACATAACAAATTTATAATGTTCATTTTATATTTATTGTAGATAATTTCAAATTTTCTCCAAAGGAATATATTTAAATGTTTTAAATGAAAATTTTTCAAAAATTAAAAATTGAATGGACTAAAGTATACATTGACAATAAATTTTCCTACTATCATGGGCTTCATTTAATTTATATCTTTATTTTAAATAATTCGTGTTTTAAAAAATAAGAAATGTCTTTCATTTTTTTGGAGTTTTGGGTTTTGAAAATCTATTTTTTAAAATTAAATTGTATTTTTTTTAAATAATATTTTGAATGAAAATGTTATTTTAATATACGAATGTGATTTGTATATGATTCTAAAAGAGTTTTTGAAGTTATAAAATGTTTTATTAACATGGTTGTTCTTGAAATATATATATTATGGGTTCAACCATATAGTTCTAGGATAACCCATTATAGATTAAAATATGGGTGTTCCCAGATAGTGCTTCAATGAATTTGGTAATGATTAATTTCTCCCAAGAATTATATAGGAAGTTTTTCATAAGGTTATTACAATTTATATGGGTTCTATTAGGGTTTTATAAGGGTTCTATGAGATGTTTTCCCATGGTACCTACATGAATTTTTTTTTAATTCAAATGAGTTTCTTGGAAGTAATTTTTAAAAAAAATATAAAATAAATGTTCTTTTGAAAGTAATGTTAATTTCATTTTTGGTTAAAAAATATTTATTCTTAAAAATATATTTTTCATTGGTTTTCATTTTCTTCATTGGACTAAGATTTTTCTTCTTTTTATATCCCTTAATGAGATTTTTATCTCATCCCATATTTTAAAAAAAAATTCAATGGTTTTATGTGTAGTTAAAGGAAATGCATAGGTTGGGTTTAATGTCATAATGGGTTTTCATGAAATAAAAACATGATACATTTTAATGGTGGTTAAGGGAAATGAAGAGGTATTGTTTACATTCATGAAGGGTTTTCATGAAAATTAAACATGCTTCATTTTAAAAGTTCTATATTATTTTTCATGGGTTTTTATATCTTTATTATACTAAGAGTTTTCAACTTTTTATATCACATACATAGATTTTTTTCTCCTATAACATTTTTAATATGTTTTCCAATGGTTTTAAAGGTGGGTAAAGGAATTGAATATCTCATCTATGGTGTAGGGACCCAAGAGGAAGGATTACAGATATAATTCCATTTTTATAATATCTAAGGAATGGATAAGTTCTACTAGAAATAACAGTTAATTAATGTGGTGTGGAGAGACATGGTACAATTTAGGGGGATGAGGGGTGATTTTGAGTGGTTTTTCCATTTTTGGGGTAACTGCACCTTGTTTTTAGTGTATGAAATAACTTCTCTTTGGTGAATAGGTCATATAACATACTATTTTACCATATAAAATGTTTCTCTTCTAGTTTTATTGGTTTTTTATAGTGATCTCCACTGTGATAGGTTTGCACAAGAAGCCTATGGTGTGGCCTCTTCCATTATTCTATCGTCCTTCATGTTTTTTCTATTTCTATGGTGTGGTCTAGAGGCTGCATCTTGGTATTGTTTTTTGTATAATACTAACAAATACATTGAATCCCCTTAATATACACATTTATGTATTTTTTCTCTCCCAAAACCTAGGTACCCAAGGGATATTTTCAAAGGCCTTTGAAGACACTTTTGACTAAAATCATCACCCACCTTTTAGATATCGATATGTGGTGATCCAAGGGGATTTATACCTCTCTTCTAGTAGTTTCTTCTCTATTAGGTCTTGTTTCATCACATTCTATGTATCTATGTTATGGATATTGTTATAAATCAATCTAATAGAGTTTCTTTTTTTGTTTTTTTGGGTTTTTGTGGCATAAAATTCTATAAAGGGCATGGATTTATTTATGGGAGTGGTGATTAGAGATCCACATTGTGGTTGAATTGTTATTTGAATAATTTTAACATCTTCGTTTAGGTTATTCGATTCTCTAGTTTTATATTAAATGAAATCATAAATTCATCATTATTTAGCTTCTTTTGGTGGATGTGTAATTAAGATTAACAAAGGATAAAATATATTATTTATTAGGACTAATTTGTAAAGATGTTTTTTTTGGATGTTGGAAGTATTTTTTACATAAATTGATTTTTATCAAAGATAAAATAAGTCAATTAACATTGTAATTGTTGAATGATTAGACTCATCATCATAATCATAATGTCAGACACAAAATTCTTAAAAAAATTTATCAGATTTAAAATATGTTTTATGGATGAAAATGCTAATTGAACTCACCTTGGGTCTGGAAAGGAAGTTCTGATCACAATGAGTATGTTTCTCAAAGTATTTCTAGATGCAATGAAAATATGATGATGATTTTCTTTTCTTAATTCATAAAGACCTAATTATTTTAAGAAACATGTGATGAAATCCTTATTAAAGAATGGTTGATGATAAGTGTTTCCAATTAGAATAGTGTTTGGTAGGAAATAATGATATTATTCGATGATTGCAAAGCTAAAATACTTTACAAATGTAAGTTAGATGACGCTGAAGATGATATTAAAAGTTCAAAAATTTCATGATGGAATTTTGATACAAGATGACAATTATAGAAGAAGGATTTTTATTTTGTCAACATTTTCCTGTCTTAGTTCATCAGTGTGATATACCGAGGAATTGATTTGTTTGAAGTCTATGAAGGTTTTTGGGAAATGTAACAATATTAAAATTATAGTTTTCAATAAGACCAATAATCAAAAATATTTAAATATTTTTTGAATTAATTTCACATGGGTAATATTAATAAAAGAATATAAGTTATTGAAGTCAAAGATGTTGAAACCAATCTATCAGATATGGTAATCAACTAATCATCGGAGAAAAAGTTATTTTCATTTAGGACTTATTGTAACAAAAGAAAAATGGAAAATGAATTTTTTTGTTTAAACCAATTCATGAAAGTCAGAGACTAATCATACCGATGAAGATAAAAAATATTTTCAACCATTTTCAACAATATGAAATGATAATTATTTTTCTTAACATGTTTTTTAAGAGAAAATGGAGTATCGTAATGGTATTAACATTGATAACTTCATCAAACATGAGTTCATCAGTTTTATTAAAAAATTAAATGGAGAGTTGTTTCAAGTATTATTCAAAATTTATTTTTAGAGAATATTTTTAATGTTCAAAGAGTTAATATGGAAAGTTTATCAGGACAGTTTGAAGCTGACGACGATATTTCTACCATGTAATTGTTGGAATTTTTAGAACATGTGATGATATTTATAAAAAAATAAAGTCACTTAAATTCTAATAAATTTCCAAAAAAATTTATTGGAATAAAATTTTCAATGTTTTATGTTTATAATATTGGTATAGATAATCATAATGAACATATTAATGTCAACTGGTTATATTAATCATAATGAGAATAAATTTATTTTACATATCTTCAATTTTTTGGGAGAACCATGATAAAAAATATTCTGGTGTAATAATTACATTATCAAAATGAATTAATTGGAATGGAAATTGGAATCTGACTAAATAATTTTTAGAAATTCTGATGTGATAAGAAGTAGTGAAAAGATTCAAGAAGGTTCGTGAAGAAATGAGAAGTGTAAAGAATCATTTAACAAGTCAAATATGGACACTATATTTGAGGGAAATGTAAATATTTATGAAATTTTATTAATTGGGACAAGTTCAAGTATTCCCACCGAAACAACATTCATAAAACCTATAAATAGTGGTAAGTACTATTTACTCTCTAGAATTCATACTTTTCCCAGATTTAGAGAGAAGGGAGATAATTGAATAATTCAATAGCGAAAGATTTTTCATATAGAGAATTCCTGAGAATGTTTTTTGTATAGAATAAAATAAATAAGGGATATAATATTCAATGTTTCTAATAATTGGTTGTGATATCAGATTGAAAATTCAGACCATAGTTTACAAATGGAGACTAATTAAGTTGAAAATTATATTAGTGGAATTCTGATAGAGTTTATTTTTTGAGTAAGCAATCAGATTGTAGAATTGGACTGCGTATCAAACTAAATATCATTATGATGTCTATTAGAATTTAATAGCTTCTACTATGTTGTAAATTTATGAATTGTTATGTTGATCATATATTTGAATGTTGAAAATAAAACATAGAAAGATGTTTTGAAAAATATGGTGAAGGTTTATTAACTAGTTACCCAAATTGTATTACATATTTAATGTTCTACTTGAAGCAATTGCACAATTGTATTGAACATTTTTTTACCCATGTGTAAGTCAATATCATATTAGTTGAAACCACACAAAAGGATTTTTTTCTAGTGGAATGTGTGGTATTGTATTTTTTTCAAACCATAACAAGGATGTAGCTTCTCTTATTAAGTATAAAACCTTGTTAATTCTTGTGTTCCTATGGATGTGTGATTGTTATGTTTTTAAAAAATTCGTAACTCCTTAATAATAGGAAATGGTTGTTTTGAAATAAAAAAAACTAAAATAAAAGTATATAACTGAGTCACCCCTCCCCCCTTAGGGATACATAGATCTTGGATAGGAAATTTTAAATTGTATCAGAGTAAAGTTTACCTTCATTAACTCATTACTAACGTTTTTGAATGGGATGTTTTAATATGGAATCTAAATTGTTTGAACATTAATGGGATTGTAGTCTTTAATGGTAAGAAATATCATATTTGGAATGATATAATGATACATTATCTATTGTCTCTTAGGTATTATTTTCTAGAAGCTACAATAGATGGATTTCCATTAATTGATGAAATGGTTTCTTTTTCATATTTTGACAAGTAAAATATTTAGAATTATTGAAGAGATATGAATTATTTACTCTTATCAAATTCTAAAAGAGAGTTTTTAATAGAAAATGGTGTTTCCACTACCAACGTTTCATGGGATAAGTTGAAGAACATTAATGAAGAAAATAAAGAATCAAATAAGGAAAATTTATAAATATGGAAGTTAATGTATGGATATCTCAAAAATGGGTGAGTAAATCTGTTGGTGATTTTTTACTAGGATTAATTTCATTAATAACACTATCATATATCTAGGTGAAATGTTTGAATAGTTTACCATTTTAGAAAATATCTTGAGAATTATTCATAATAAGATTCATGCCAAAGATTTCTAATTAGAATATAAGGACCCTAAGACATTATATCAGGATTATTTTCATAGTTATATTATTACATATGAAATAATTAGTGAGATGGTTTTGAATGGAAAACAACAAAATTTTAATGATAAATATCTTTCAAGTATTACAAGAAATAAAATTATACAAAAATTCTTGAAGAAGGTGGAGATTCTGATTCTGAAAATGGAGTATGTAAACAAATTAATGATTTTTTATCCTTGTTTTCAAAAAATGTGACAAGTGGGACATGTAAATATAAATAGTAACTTCCCTTGAAATATTTTTAATGTGAATTTGTTGGGAACTATCAGCTATTTTTTCTTGATGAAATAAATAAGAGGATAGTGATGAACATGATAGAAGGCAGAGAATATCATGGAAGAAATATGGTGATAAGTCTATATATTATTAAAAATGGAATGATAAAGAGTTCTTAAGATAATAAAGAATATTTTTTTTTATATAAATGTAATGAATAAAATTCTAGTGAAGGAGAATTCTAAAATTCTATTTATAAGGATGGATATAATTATTTTATTTCATATTTAATAATGAATATTTCAGATGTAGTAGTTCTGAAGAGGAGGAAGAAACCTGATTAGATTATCATAGGAAATAGAATTAGAATAATGTTTTGGAATGATTAGGAGGCGTTAAAAAGGAATAAAGAAATTAAAAAAATCCTGAACAAAAAATGAAAAATGTTTTCTTTGTGAGAAATTAAAGCTATTGGATGGGATTGATGATTTGAAGAAGTCTCTTAAAAAAGAAAAGAATAGAGATGAACATACAGAAGCTGAGTTGAAATCAATAGTGGATGATTTGTAACTTATCCATCGTAATCATTCAAAATAAGAACATTGGTTTAAAAGTTTTAATAATTTGATCATTGAAGTTAGTAAAATCTCTAAAAATGGTAAAACATGGAAGGATCAAAAGATACCTTCAATGGTTGAAAATAATGATGAAATTATGTCTGGAAATAATAATTAAATGAAAATTGAGATGAAAAAGAATATTTTGGTTGATGACTAAAAGGTTGATGGGAAGTAATGTTCTAATAAAAACAATAATAATTTTGTCGATAAAAATTGTCACAACCATGGATAGTATGGGTGTTACATTGGAAAATATTCTTTCTTTGGATACTACTATATTGTAGTGGATTCAGATATATGGAAAATGTGTGGTTTTTAATCCAACAATATTACAAATATTTCTAAAGTAATATAAGGAAATGATAGAGGGGGTGTCAATCCTCTCAAAATAAGAAGTATGAGGAAGATGTTTTGAAGAATCCTAAGAAGGATGGTGTAAAATATGAAAATAAGTTCCAACCATTGGTGACTATTTGTGAATGATGGGAAAAAACTCGACAACTATAAAATGGAAGAATTATTTTATTATAGGTACAAATAATGAATCCTAACAATTCTCACAAGCTGATAGATAAAAGGAAATAAAAAGCTCATGTTGTTGAAATCACTCTCAAAGATACAAAAGGATATTTACCATGTGTTTTGGAAAGTGGGTGTTTTTATTGTATGAAAAGAGATGTGAATTTTTTTAATAATGTGGAACACTAAAAAGAAGCAACCATGACATTTTTTTAATGATGAATCCCTATGAATCAAAGCTATTAGATCAACCACCATTGATGAAGAAAAGTTAATGTCTAAGAATTATTTGTTATTTTATGGGGTGAAACCTAATTTGAAAAGTGTTTCATAATTTTTTTAGTAATTAAATAATGTTATTTTTAGAAATGATGAGTTTGTTGTTAACATATAAGAATATGGAAAGATAGTTACAAAAAGACAACATATAAAATAATTTTTTTTACTAGTTAGAGAGGTTAAAAATGCATGTTACATAAGAATGGGTGAAGATGATCTGTTATAGAATAATAGGATGTGACACATGTTTCAATGAATCATGATAAATTTATCAAATTGATATTGTGTACATGGATTTCTAGATATCTCAAAAGAATAAATAAGAATTTCATAATTTTCCAAAAATGAAATATTAAAAAATATGTGCTTAATGCCAACAAGCATGTACCCTAGTGGTACAGGCTCCTTCTTGGCATCCAAAAGACCCAGGATCAAATCCGGGCAGGGTCTAATTTCCGAGTTACTGTAGTAGCGGCAGGACTGTAGCAGAGGTTGCATTGTAGCAGGTATTGTAGCAGTGTGGGTACTGTAGCAGTATTGTTCACCAAGGGGACCTCTGGGCCAAAAAATAGTGCTTTTAAGCCTTGTATTCAGGCCACCTAGCCTTGGGCCTTCGAGCTATGTAATGGTTCTTCCTCTACTCATTCTAAAGAATTCTTTGCTTTAAAATAATAAATTGAGGCTTCGGCCCCAACCTTTATGAGCTTATTAATGTTGAAATTTGAAAAAAAACGACCCCAAGAACTTATTCATTCTGATATCTGTGGTCCAATGGGAAAACAATCTATCCCTAGAGATAAGTACATCAATAAATTAATTTATTAATTTACACACATTACTTCTTTTATTTATAATTGAAATAGAAGTTAGATGATTAGAAAATGTTTAAATGTTTCTGGATGAAATTTGAGAAGGGATGTGAGTATTGAGTGATGAAATTGAGAATAAACAGTGTTGGGGAACACAAGATTTAATAATTTTAAATTTAATTTTGGAATCATGGAATATTTCATTATTTCAACACACTATACACTCATCAACAAAATGTTGTGGAAAAATGAATAATATAAGTTTTTTTTTGAAATGGGAAAAACAAAGTTACTTGAAGATGGTCTCTCTAACTATATTTTCGGCAATCCATGAACATCATAGTTTATATTCAATACTGATGTTTCTATAATACATGTTAAAATATGACTTTATATGATTTTTTAATGAAAAAAAAACTGTGATCGAAAAAAATATTTTGAAAGAGGAATGTTAGAAACAATAGAATATTTGAGCAGAAAGCTGAAAAAAGAATTTTTCATTGATATGAACTGGAAGAAATATAATTAAAGTGTTTCAAAAAAGAGTTAGTAATCTTAAATAACTCTAGTGATGTTAATGTTATTTAAAATCCTAAGGAATATTCAAACAAAACTGTTACTGATAAGGAAGATGAACAGGATGAGAGAATTTTTGTTAACAATTACGATAATGATAAAAATATGATATCAATACACATGTAGAAGAATTAGAATAATCTGTTTCATGTGATGTGGAATAATCTAAAAAATCTTATACCAGGATGAGGAATCAAGTGGAATATCAATGCATTATTGGTGATCAATGTCAAAAGGTTCAAATGATAAGAACATTAATAAATATTACCCATACATACTTATATTCCAAAGTTTATATGGAATATGTGAATGAATATTTTCAGTATCTAGGGTGGGTTTAAACTATGAATGATGTGATGGATCATATTGAAAATAAATATACTTTGGACATCGTATATAAGTCCCCTGCCTTAAACCTTACTTAATCTTGTGTTATTACAATATTACACAATGGGGATCTTTTTAGGTTTAGAGTTTTAGAGAATTAGATCATAAAACATGCATTACATCCCACATTTAAACAAATTGTTTACAATAAAAGATAGTATTCATTTTTCCCATCAACGAAAAAATATTGAAAATAAAACATGGATTCTTTCTTGACACTTCCTTGACACTATCATATTATCATGTACCTTTCCTTTGACCTGTGAAAAACATTTCAAAAACTTGGGATGAGCATAAAACGCTCAGTATGGGTTATAAAAATATGGAAAGGAAACATGAGTTCATATATACATAAGAATGAAATCATAATTTACCCATAAAACATAGGCACTTTAACATACCTCATAAAATCATGAATAAATCATAGAAATCATAAGACATAAAGGTAAATTTAGGCATTCATAACATTCTTACATAGGGAGTAACCCTCTTGGTTATGTTTGGAATACCCATCACAGTATATTCCCTAAATCTCTTCGGAGAAACCTTAATGTTTCACTCCTTTGTGTTACCCAATGCATTGGAGAGCTATATCGGGCTCACCCGCCCTTAGTTTATCACGGAACCACCTGTCTTCATAATAATGCCCAAGAACCATAACATAATCGTATCACATAAAACATGCATTAAGGAAACATAACATTTCCACATTTAAATCACGAGATATCAATAAAACACATTGATATAATAGAAACATTATGAAAACCATTTTCAATACCAAAATCAAAGAAAAGTAAAACTTGGTATTTATTTTTCATTTAAAAAAAGGGTATGGCTTGTAGAGGAGGCCGAAACTCAAATAATGGTCATGGTGGCGGAGAAGTCGTTGTCGCCACATACGTACGACAAAAAAACATTCCTTTTGTCTTTTAGTAAACGCTTCGTATAAAAAAATATTCCTTTTGAGTAAGCGTAAAAGTCAAAGGGGTTTATACACCGTATAAAAGAAGGTTGTGTATAAAATAAAATATGCCTCAATGAAAGGATATTGAGACGAAGTCCCATACCTAGGGTCTGACTTGACTCGACCATTTTTTAATGTCCTGAATAATAAACTTGAGTTAATTTCTACTTTATTAAGAACCTCATTCAAGTTCATTATTCCTTTTGTATCACTTATTGCCATGTTATGAACATTATGTAATTATTTAAGTTAATAACAGTTGTTTCGTCGATATTTGGTACTTGAGTCAAAAGTGAACTTCTTATATTTACAAGTTGTTCACGTAGTCATAGATTCATTTTGAGTAAGCGTAAAAGACAAAGGGGTTTATAAACCGTATAAAAGAAGGTTGTGTATAAAATAAAATATGCCTCAATGAAAGGAGATTGAGACGAAGTCCCATACCTCGGGTCTGACTTGACTCGATCGTTATTTAATGTCCTGAATAATAAACTTGAGTTAATTTATACTTGCTTAAGAACCTTTCTCAAGTTCATTATTCCTTTTGTATCACTTATTTCCATGTTATGAACATTATGTAATCATTTAAGTTAATAACGGTGGTTTTGTCGATATTTGGTACTTGAGTCAAAAGTGAACTTATTATATTTAAAAGTTGTGCACGTAGTCAAAAATCCATTATCTCAAGAATTATATTCATGATTTAGATGCCATATATTTCATATATATCCAGTATATACATGAATTTATAATAATACATAATCATTTAGAGGTAAGAAATGAAATGCACCGTTCATGGAGACGGTAAGCCGTACGTACGCATGAACGCTACTTTCATTTATATTTTGTATTTTATGGAATTGAATAATAATGATATAAAGGTATATTATATTTACAGTATAACATCATATACAATATCATAACTCCATCCTTTATACGTCCCACATATGGTATTAACGAATCAAATCACTTTGAGGGGGCGGTAGTCGGCACTTCCTTAGATGAAGATATCGCGTTTACCCATAATGGAAACCATAAAGGTATGCCAAAAATGAAAAATACAGAAGCTTAAGGAAACCATAAACATATTATATATCATATATAAATATAGTTTCATCTTAATGGCCACCCTTGAAGGTGTTAAAAGAATTTTGAACAATCATCGTTTCGGGAGGCAAAAATACGCCATCCACAGAAATAGTATGTTCTTTAAACATTAGACGTAGTTGTGTGTAATTGTAGCTTGAATACTTCTTATAAAAACATCATAGTATATTTAAGATACTGGAGTTGTTACAAAATAAATGAATAAAAAGACTTTAGGGGGTTGGAGAAGCAAAATAAAACAAAAAACCACAAGTGAAGACATTACCTTAAAATCGGGTAAATCTCTTTGATTTGAGCTCAAATGCTTCCTTGGGAAGACTTATGCCCAAAGTGAGGCTTCTAGGATGAGTATAGGGATGTTTAAATACAAATTTAGTAGGGGTTTTCCGATCCAAAGGCTTTTGAAGTGTGGGTAAGGTGGTAGAAGTGGGGGCCTTTCATAAGAGGAGAGGAGGGGCACTCTTGGAAAGTCAAAAAAGGATACATTATTTTGAAATGTGTTTCGGATTTTAGAGGTCCCAAATTGATATATTTCGAGTATAAGGTGATAAGGGTTCGAAATCCACCCATACAATAGGTTTTTGACATGTTTAGGTCTTAGATTTTACATTATATTTTCATTTTATTTAAATCGTTAAATAATGAGGTAATCATTGCATCATCATGGTGTCATAAATAATTTAATATATTTAATGTCTAAAAATTATAAAAATTATATCATGATGTAGGAAATCTTTTTATCTTTATAATGAATATTTATATTCAAAAAGATGACTTTTATAACTCTATATAAAAATTGTTTTAGTAAAACAACTCATGTTTGTGACATTTTTACTTTAACATTAAATAAAAAGATATTAATGTCATTTTCCTTCCAAAGTGGCTCCATGGGGTCCCCAAGTTGACCCATGGATTGTCTTTTTCGGTCATTACACAGACAATAAGGTTATTACAAGTGTCAAGTTCATTTCATATTATTAAAACATTATTTTTAGCTTAAATTACACTAATTACCTCTAATCGCGATTAAAAACATAAAACTTACTATTCACCAAAAAATTATTTTAATCCCATTGAACCACATTTTACTTCTTAATGACAACCATTTATGTCAGATTTTTGAAATTTAAAACATAGAGGTGGTAAAATCTCATTTAAATGAAAAATCAGTTTTTTTAAGTACCACTTAGTGGTTTCACTGTTCATCAAAAATTGATGTTTTTCAGAAAAATACCAAAAACTTCAATCAAATCTATATTTATTATTCCAAATTAAAAAATTATGTCTATTTTACAAAATTCAAAACATATTAGTTACATTAATTAATTTAATAATTAATTCCTACTGTCATGACAAATAGCGTGTTTTTATGAAACAATATATATCAAAATATTGATGCTAGTTTAAGTCCAATATCAAAGTGAAATTAATTACAATGTCCACCATTGGATTACATGGTAAATATATATTCTATTTACACTTTAAAACCAATTAAAAAGATAATATAACTATATAAATAAATTAGATTAAAAAGTGGTTTTGAATTAAAATACAACACTTTTCACTATTCATTAAAAAATGAACATTATCAGAAAATTACCAGAAATTTATCCAAAGTAAATTTCAATGTCCCAATCATAAAGAATAAGTTTATTTTAAAAAATATAGCTTATAAAATTGTCAAAAGACAGATTTAAAAATGGTTCGCCATCAAAAGGCAGTAAAAGAATCTTTTAAAAATATTAGTGTATTCCAGGCTTAAGATTGGATTTATTCTCATTTTAAGCCTCTAAAACACTATTTAATTCATAAATAGACATAGATAAAAATATAAATTATTCATTACTTACTTGGGATGTTACATCGTACATAAACAAAATTAATGAAATTGTATCGTTACAATGTAGTTTATCCTAAACAAGTGAACTGAAAACGGTGATGTTATAAGAAACAAATAATTATTATCAAGAAAAGGATACTCACATATTTAGGGAATTGATTTTTATGAAACTTTTTCTCTGGTAGAATTATTATAAACAATATGAATCATTCATTCTGTTTTTTCACAATGAAGTTACAAAATTGTTTAGATGGATGTGAAATATGCATTTTAAATATTGATCTTGATGAGGATGTTTATATTGAACAACCATGTAGATTTGTTAATGGTAATGATGAAATTTTTTTGCATAGGATAAAGAAATACTTTTATAGTATAATAAAATCACCTAGGGAATTGTATTCTAAATTGGATACTTAGTTAAAAAATATGATTTTTATGAAAGGAAATTTAAATATAATTTTTTTACTTCAATGAAAGTCAGGAGTTTTCCCTCATTGAAATTGTTTATGTATATGAGACTATGAATGATTAGATAACATGTTAATGGTTTTTATAATAGATGAAAAATATTTTGGAGATGTACATAATGGTTGAAATTAAAAACTTTCTTGGGTTAAAACACTCACAAAAGAAGAAAAATATTTTTATTTATGAAAAAAGTTATGCTAAATTAATTCTTAACACGATTTGGTTGGAAAATTAGAAACTAGTTTTTCACACCAATTTAATTGGGAACTAACTGCACTAAAGATAGAGAAGGTAATGATGTTGATACAAAAGATTTTTAGAATCCGATTGTAAGTTTATTATATTTCACTTCCTTAAGAACTGAGACTTTTTATTCTAGTATGTTATGTGAAAGATTTTAGAGTGCTCCAGAAGAATCACATTTACATTCTAGAAAAATAATTATTAGATATATCAAAGGAACATAAAATTTTGGTATCAGGTATGATGGATCCAAAATTATTAAACTGTTTGGGTATTTAGATGATAAATTTTAGGTAAATTTTAATGTTATATGATCCAAATTTGGTGGAGTTTTCTTTGTAGGAAAATGTTGCAATCATTGGAATAATAAGAAAAAAATTCAGTAACACTTATCATGGTTGAATTTGTGTATGTCATTTCTACTCAAGCTGCTACAAAACTTATGTGGAGGGAGATTTAATTAGAAGACTTTCCTTTTGGAGTGAAATTACCATTTCTTCTAGTTTATGATAATCGATGTGAAATTAACATTATCAGAAAATCGTTATAACATGATCGTTCATAAAATATTGACATAAATTACCACTTCATTAAAGATCATGTAGAGAAGAATGAACTAAGCCTGGAGTATGTTCCTTCATTTGAAAAAGTTTCTAAACTTTTCCCAAAAACAAAACCAAAGGATGATTTCTACAAAATGAGGTTGAATATAGGAATCTAAATTCATTCTCATCATGTTTGAAGTATGAATTTTTATACCCTCTATCGTATATTAATTTGATAGTGTTCTAAATTGGGGGAATTTATTGATAAATATATCCATTAATTTTTTTTAAAATTTTTAAGGTATCAGGAATATAGTGGGAGTTGTGGGTAAGCTTTGATTTTAGCATATAAATGTATGAACTATTCTTATTATTTTCATATATAAAATAAATCAATTCAATTTTTAATTATTCAAGGATTGGACACATTATTGTTATTATAAAATTATACTCAAAAGTTTTAATACATTTCCTTAGATTGGGATGCAATTTTAATTAAGAAATGGATCATCATACTCACCATGGGTTCAAAAAATATATCATATCATAATGAATATATTTTTCAGAGTCTTCCTGTCTCCAATGAAAATAGTTTGATTCTTTTTTTATTTTTAATTCAAAAATATCATAATTTGTCTTGGAAAATTGTGAGGAAATACTTATGAAGGAAATATGGATAACATGTGATTCCAATAGGAATAAGGTTTGGTTGGAAAGAAAGAAGTTGATGGAAGATTGAAAATTTGTTGTACATTAAAAATTTAATTTAGAAGAAGTTGAAGAAGATCATAAAATTCATCAAATGTATTGAGTCAATCATGAAACAATCTAAGGTTTGTAAAAGTTTTAAGTTACCAAAGTCAATGTTTTCTAGTATCAGTTTATCAGTGTGATATCATTGGATGAAAATTTGGTTGATGGATGGGATTGTTTTTTGGAAATGTAAAAAGCTGAAAATGATTGTTTTTAGTTTAAAAAATAATCCAAAACTATTTAAATATTTTGAGAAATATATTTTCATGTACCATGTTGAGAATAGAAAATAATTTGTTGATGCTAAATTTGTTGACACTGGTCTATCAAATGTAGTATTCCACTCATCAACAAAGACAAATTAATTTTAATTAGGGAGTTCTTGGGACTAATGAAAAATAAATAGGAATTGATTTTTTATATATATATGAAATAAAATCATAGAATGATCATATTGATAAATATAAACAAAATAGTCAATCATTTTTAAATAGTTTAATTGATGGTTTTTTCCATAAACAAGTGGGTTAAGAGAAATATGAGTATCATACTATTTCTTACAACAATAACTTCATCAGACTTAGGGTCAGTAGTATAATAAAATTGTTAAAAGGAGTTTTTTTACAAATAGAATTTAAAATGTCTAATAATTGGAGATCTTATAATTTCTACGAATTAATCAAAATATTTTTTCAAGGTATTTTGAATCCAGTACAGAATGTGATGCTGAGGAAGTGATGAAATATTTAGAAATTGAGACTATGATTATGGAAAATTAAAATCAATAAATATCTAGATATTTTTCAACATTTTTTTTTAGAATGTTTTTAAAGTTGTATTTTTATAATGTTTTTACAAATTATCATAATGATCATCCTATTTTCAGCCAGTTCTGATAATCATAATGACAATAAATTTATTTTACATGTCATTAATTGCTTCTATGAAACATAATTAATATTAAGTTAATGTACAAATGTATTCTTCATAATGAATAAATCAAAATAAAAATAAGAATTAGACTGAACTCGGTTAATAACTTCTTAAGTGAGTTGAATTTGTTAGAATATTCATAAATGATTGACTAGAAATGAGAAGACTTATTATATGTTAATCATGTCAAATATGGATCTGAAAAATAAGGGATATTTGGTGATTTTGGAATCTTGGATAAGTGGTAAATGATTTTGGATTCCCTCCTAAAAAAAATTTATAACACATATAAATATTGGTAACTACAATTTAATTTCAGATATTTGTAATGTTCATGGGTGTAGAGAGAAGGTGGAGCGTTGAATGTTTCTAGGGGAAGGATTTTTTGGATTGGTAATTCTGAGTGATGTTTTTCAGAAAGGGGAATAAGAATAAGTGATATAATATTCAAAGTTTTTTTAGAATGTATTAGGTTATAAGACTGAGAATTCAACACAAAGTTTCTAGAATAATACTGAATTAGATCAAGAATGAATCATCAATATTATGAAAGAGTATATATTGGCACTGAGTGTACAGACTGGGCAATCAAAATGTTTATCAGACTAAGTATCATTATAATGTCTAGAATATGTCCTTGCCTACTTCTAGGTAGGAAAGTGGAGAATATTTCAAATATAATATTTGTGAATGTTTATAAGGTGTTGAAGTAACATTCTTTACAACATATGTTGAATGTTTATTAACACGTTACAAAAATAATATTACAACGTTTTTGTACTACTTAAAGAACGTGAAATTTTTTATTGTACATTTTCATAGAAATTTTTAGGGGAATTTACTACTTGGTGTATCCACATGAAAAATATTAATTTTTACTGGATTGTGTGGTGTTGGTTTGTTTCCAAATATTCTTATCGATTTAGCTACTCTTGATTAGTAGTGAACATTTTAAATTCATGTGTTCTTGGGGATCTGTGATTCTTTTTTCAGTAAATCCATAACTCTTAAATAGAATTAAATGGTTGTTTCAAACAAAATGAAATTTTAAAAAATTATGTCACTAATTCACCCATCCCCCTCTCAGTGATATAATTGGTCATGTTTTAGGGAAGGGGCATCCTAGTCTAGTGTGCAGGATGGGTTTGTGACCATTACCATATAAGGTATTTGGTGGGCCATTAGATATTATAGTAAAATATAATCTTGGATTTAGTTACTCCATACCTTAATATTCTTAGAGGGATTTTATTGCATGCAAAGAATATTTCAGTAACTAGGGACTCATGAAATGATGCAATATTTAAAGGTAATCGCTATAAAAAAGCATTGATTGAATTATAGTACAGGATGACTAGATATTTCCCTGATGATGTTGTGTTGATGGATGGTAGTGAGCAGGTAAATCAAATAAAATTTAAAATATTTTTTTATGCACACATATTTGGTTTTAAGGTAAAATTTAAATATAAAACATTGCTTACTTTTCAAAAAACTTTTCATGTCGGCGGTATTTTAAAGAATTGTATATAAAGATTGAGATAGTTTTAATAAATTTTAATTTGGTAGTGACTAGGATAATACATGGATAAGTGATTCAGGAACCCCAATCAATTTCAATTTTGACCATTTTATAAAAAATTTCAGTTGTGGGAGTGATTTATTAGGTCATTTTTCACCGGATTTTACAAAATCATTTTGATACTTAATGTTATCAATCTGGTACATGAAAAACTCATGAAGATGGTATATTTAATTTAAAATTTTTTGGGGGAGGATGAATGTAGAAAATATAAATAGTATTTATATCATGATGCTTAATAGTTTCTAAGTGTACTAATTTCATAAATTTCTTATAGTGACATTATTTTTCCCATTGTAGTTTTTTGCAAATGATGTATCATCTGTCCATATTTATATAATTGTATAATCATCCATTCAATCCTCTAGTATTCTAATTTCAATTTACATTTTGTTCAATATTCATTAATAATGAAAATTATATATAATTTTGGTATTCTTATTATTGGGAAACTATCAATAGCTTAAGGTCGGTTAGTTACCCCATAGTATCAGCTGATCATTATTGAAAAATGGGTAGGGATCATGTTGATCTAAAGAAAGATATCCCATTAGGTTCACTATGTGTAATGTATCCTGGTATGTTCATCATAAAATCTTTCTATATAATCATGTAAAATCATTTAGTCTATTATAGTATAATTTTTTCCCATATAATGATTCAAAATGGGACACCATTATGCTACAATGAAAACCCTATCTTTTTTATAAACATCACCAACCACTAGAATTTTGATGAAGAAATTCTCAGTGGAAGGGAGAATGTTACACCACTGGTATGTGTACATCCACATTTTATTGTTCATTTTGATGTTATGTGATGTCTTAGATCTTCTTTTTGTTTTTTGGGAACGTATATTGTTAGATATTAATGTTTTTGTCTTACTAGGATTAAAAAAACCTTATTAGACACCATTTTATAAACAATTATTTTAGTTGTGTTGCTATTGTTGGTGTGGTATCTAACCATTGTGGTGATTGGTGTTCCATGATGAATGAAATGGTTGAGGATTCTATTTGGGATAGGTTTTTTCATAGGTAAGTCCATTAAGTAAAAACATGTTGGAAGACCACATTTTATGATATTGATGAAGTATAATAGAGAGAAAGAGGGGTTTTTCCTTAGTGTGAAGACCACTTCACCCATGACCATTTGTTTCTTAATGGTTGGGGTTCATAAAAAGTCACCACAAAATTAATTGAGTATTGTGAAATATTTATGGGGTGACTATGGTATACTAGGCTAAGCGAATGTCAATATAATTCTACCAATTTAGTTTTTTCATTGAGGGTTCCTCTTTGTATAAGTGACACATAAATTTGTGTTTGTTTATGGACTAGCTGAATGTGTTATTGTGTGGGTTCTTTCCAATAAAAAATGGTTTTAAAAAGGAAATGTATGCTTTGGTGTGATTTATTTACATGTTTTTATATAGATTGTATGTTTTATTTTACTATATTTCTATTTAAAATGGATAAGATCTAACATTTTCTTGTTTAAGTGGTGTGTGTTATAATTATTAGTGGGTTTCCACCATGGTATATATAAAATTCTCATGTATATTTATCATGGTTTTTATGAAGACTTCATTTGATATAATGTATGTATTGTAGGACCAATTTCTCCTCTAGGGGAATGAATTATTGATTTGGTTCCTAGGGATGAAACTGGGAGTGCTGAGGTATCATTCCTATTGGGAATGAGGGAATGTTGTGTTGGAACATTTTCACTACATTTTTTCTTAATATTATAGTGTTATTTTTATATTTTTTATACGATAATACTGTAACTACTATTTTAATTAATATTATATGATGGTCAATGATCATTGTTTGATTTAGGAATCACACAAAATCATATCTATTTATTTTTGGCTCTTATGGGATGCATATTACAGAGTTGTATTTTTTAAAAGAGATCTATAGTGGCTGTTTAAACTGGTTCTCTATTTTCCAAATTAATTTATAAAGATGCCTCAAAACACTACTATTTTATGCTGAAATTTTATTTGCATTAGATTTTTTATTTTCAGATATTTTTTCCCTTCCAAAATATAGATAAAGGATAATGGAAGTTTAAACTTCTAATATATACTCTTTATTTTTTGGGAGAGGAAACTACTATTAATACAAAAAAACATTATGCTAAAAAAATTTCTATGATGGTTCTAACAAAATGAAGCTAAATGGATGGAACCAACATGATTTGAATGTTGATTCCAACTTAATCTATGGTTTTTGGAAACTATTAGAGAACCATATGGTAGAAATTTTCACCACTTGCATTAGTCTATTTGGTTTTGGTAGTAGGTAGAAAGGTTATATGGATAAATGGAGGAATGACCATTCTTTTGAGGTAGGTAGTCATTTCTTTCTAAAAGTTTCTCCATGAGAAAGTGTGATGTGATTTTTTAATAAGGGGAACATGAGTACATGGTTCATTGGATTTTATGAAATCTTGAGGAATATAGGATCTATTTCCTTCTATGTGGCCCTATATTTGATTTTATCCAAGGTACACAACTTATTTCACTCCTCAATGCTAAAAAAATATGTGCTGGATTAATCTAAAGTATTGATCTATAAAGTATTTCAGTTTAAAGAGAATATTTCTTTGGATGAACATCGAGTTCAATTTTTTTGACCATAGAGAGATAGTGTTTTGGAATAAGTTGATTCACAAGTCTATTTTTTTATAAAAAAACAATATGGGTGGAGAGGCAACATTTTAATCATAAAATGAAATTAGTGAAATATATCCTCACTTGTTTAATATGTGAATAAAATTATGATGAAGAAATATCTAAAATAGGGGATGATGTAATAACCCAGGTAAAGGATGAATAAATAATATGTGTATTTAATAATATGAATTACATAGTTATTTTATTAATTAAAATTTTGAGTAACTTTTTAATCAAAAACAAAATAGTTTTAGCCAAAAACTTTTCTTTTTAATTTTTATTTAAAAGTATAATTTGTAAAATATATTATTTTAATATTAAAAATTTAAAATTACATTCTAAATAATAATATAAAAAATCAATTTTTGCTAAATATTTTGGATTTTTAGGGAAAATATAGATTTTTCAGTGAAAAGTGAAAAATATCGATTTTTGTAAATTTTCTTCTCTTTTTAAAAATTTCTATAATTTAAAAGTTTATATGTGTTTTTAATATTATTTTAAGTTAAAAAAATTATTTATTTATATTTAATCCACTGAATTACTTTTGAATCAACATTAAGTAGGATTTTAGTATAAGTTTTTTTAATTTAAATCATCATTTTTTTAAACAATTTTAAAATGCATAATGATTGTCTATTTGAATTAATTAAAACAATTCATAATGGGGAATGTTAAAAATAAAATTTATAGATTATATCTCATTAAATGTTAATTTAGTTTCATAAAATTATTATAATTACTCAACTATTTAGTATTCAATCATCTTTTGCATAAAAAATACACTTCTTAAAACCATTCTTTCAAACCGCATCTTTAGGGTTATTTTTTAATTTAAATTTTGAAACTGATGTGAATTTAATTTTTAAAAAATTGATTCAATATTTGAAAGAATAATAATTTATAATTTATAATTTGTTAAACTTATATTTTTACCTAAATGAATAGTGAAATTCGTAAAAATTAATATTTGTAACTAATGTAAATATTGGTTTATGAGGGAATTAAACAAAAAAGATAATGGTACAAATTACATATGCACTTTTTTAAAAACTATTTATGGTTAATATTTCAACCAATGCACATATATGGATATATAATTGCCTATTTTGGACCCTTGGGACGTAAAATGGGGGCCCACTCATTTCTTTTAAAAAATACCATGTGTGTATTCTACCCTACTAATAAAAGGCCACCCTCTCATCCTCTCTTCACCCCCAGAAACAACACTTATTCGACCAATACCTACCAAAATCACTTCTAAAATCCCATCCTCTCGTCATGTTATCCTTTTTGTATAAATCCTTACATGGAAATCCATTACTACAAACCAAAATAATGTTACATGAAGAAGAGGTAATGTTCATCAATGAGAGTTTCTGTTTTATTTCTTCCTCCACATCCTTAAATTATTCATAAATCATCCATATTGAAAAACATAATTATATTTCATATACATTTATATTATTATCTTATAACCTAAATCATTTATCTTTTCTATCAAATGGGTTATAAAATCATCTTTCGTGTGTATGAAGGACCACCGCCTCACGAACTAATGCAATTTGTTTTTCCATTACCACCTCACATAGTTGGGTATGATGATAGATATAATGTATATATATTATATTTATAACATAATTATACCTACTGATTAATTATATTAAATATACCTTTTTTATATGTGATTTTTAAGGGATATAATGAAATTTATTGTGTGTTTGATAGACTACTGCATTGCGAAGCGATGTGATTCTTTTTTCACTAATAAAGATCATGGATTTAAATTGGGGTAAATATAAGGAATATATGTTATATTAATGACATAATTATGACATTAATTGAATATAAATAATTATTAAAATACAATATAACATTTTTTTTCTAACGTTTTTAGTCATTGAAAATCATTAAACGTCATTCGTGGACGTGTATACCATCGCATTTTTTAAGCAATGACATTCTTTTTTCATCACCAAATCTTGAGAATTATATATAAATGTATAAATAAATAAATAATATATTATTTATGATATTATTATCCTTCTATAATGATATATTTTACTTACCTTCTTTACAAACTGGTCATTGAAAAATTAAAGGGGTCAACTTGATTCGAGGGGATGCCCTTGATCTATACTACTTTAGGCCTCCCTAGGGTTGGGATTTAATTGATCTCTTTTATTCCTTGTTTTCCACATGATTCATGTAATTATTAATTGAATATTATTTAATAATGATTATGATATGTATGATGGTAATTGAAAATCGAATCATTACACATTCGTACGTACGGCCTATCATCTCCATTAGCGTAACATTAGTTAATTTTTAGAAATAATATTTCATTATTGAATTTAAAATTATAATATATAAATTATTTATTTATTTAATTATTATCATTCAGTATAGTATTAAATAATTACCTCTTTGACCACAATCAACTTACCAAATCCTTTTTGACACATAAGCTGAATATAGTCAAAACATCACACATAAACTTAATAGAATAATAAATAATATAGAACATGATAATAGGTGAAAATAATTTAATAATAATCATTAAAAAGTTTTAAAAGTAATTAAATAATTATCTTAAATTTATTATTAAGGATGATAAATACACTTGTGACAAGTTATACTTGAGGGGATGGACTTCGTCTCAATTTCCTTTCATTGAGGCATATCTTAGTGTTATGCACCTTTATTATTTTATAAGTTGTATATATAACCCCTTTTAAATTTCATATCATTAATTAATATTCTTTTATTTTATTTAATGGTATTTAATGTTATTATTTCATGGTAATTTTGGTTTCAATATTTCCAAAGTGATGAGGGAATTTTCTTCTAAATAAATATCATTTTGATGTTTTCCTTCAAACACTATTTCTTTTACATTACAATGTTTTCAAAATGATTTTAAAAATTTTTATATATCGACATAACAAATTTATAATGTTCATTTTATATTTATTGTAGATAATTTCAAATTTTCTCCAAAGGAATATATTTAAATGTTTTAAATGAAAATTTTTCAAAAATTAAAAATTGAATGGACTAAAGTATACATTGACAATAAATTTTCCTACTATCATGGGCTTCATTTAATTTATATCTTTATTTTAAATAATTCGTGTTTTAAAAAATAAGAAATGTCTTTCATTTTTTTGGAGTTTTGGGTTTTGAAAATCTATTTTTTAAAATTAAATTGTATTTTTTTTTAAATAATATTTTGAATGAAAATGTTATTTTAATATACGAATGTGATTTGTATATGATTCTAAAAGAGTTTTTGAAGTTATAAAATGTTTTATTAACATGGTTGTTCTTGAAATATATATATTATGGGTTCAACCATATAGTTCTAGGATAACCCATTATAGATTAAAATATGGGTGTTCCCAGATAGTGCTCCAATGAATTTGGTAATGATTAATTTCTCCCAAGAATTATATAGGAAGTTTTTCATAAGGTTATTACAATTTATATGGGTTCTATTAGGGTTTTTTAAGGGTTCTATGAGATGATTTCCCATGGTACCTACATGAATTTTTTTTAATTCAAATGAGTTTCTTGGAAGTAATTTTTAAAAAAAATATAAAATAAATGTTCTTTTGAAAGTAATGTTAATTTCATTTTTGGTTAAAAAATATTTATTCTTAAAAATATATTTTTCATTGGTTTTCATTTTCTTCATTGGACTAAGATTTTTCTTCTTTTTATATCCCTTAATGAGATTTTTATCTCATCCCATATTTTAAAAAAAAAATTCAATGGTTTTATGTGTAGTTAAAGGAAATGCATAGGTTGGGTTTAATGTCATAATGGGTTTTCATGAAATAAAAACATGATACATTTTAATGGTGGTTAAGGGAAATGAAGAGGTATTGTTTACATTCATGAAGGGTTTTCATGAAAATTAAACATGCTTCATTTTAAAAGTTCTATATTATTTTTCATGGGTTTTTATATCTTTATTATACTAAGAGTTTTCAACTTTTTATATCACATACATAGATTTTTTTCTCCTATAACATTTTTAATATGTTTTCCAATGGTTTTAAAGGTGGGTAAAGGAATTGAATATCTCATCTATGGTGTAGGGACCCAAGAGGAAGGATTACAGATATAATTCCATTTTTATAATATCTAAGGAATGGATAAGTTCTACTAGAAATAACAGTTAATTAATGTGGTGTGGAGAGACATGGTACAATTTAGGGGGATGAGGGGTGATTTTGAGTGGTTTTTCCATTTTTGGGCTAACTGCACCTTGTTTTTAGTGTATGAAATAACTTCTCTTTGGTGAATAGGTCATATAACATACTATTTTACCATATAAAATGTTTCTCTTCAAGTTTTATTGGTTTTTTATAGTGATCTCCACTGTGATAGGTTTGAACAAGAAGCCTATGGTGTGGCCTCTTCCATTATTCTATCGTCCTTCATGTTTTTTCTATTTCTATGGTGTGGTCTAGAGGCTGCATCTTGGTGTTTTTTGTTGTATAATACTAACAAATACATTGAATCCCCTTAATATACACATTTATGTGTTGTTTCTCTCCCAAAACCTAGGTACCCAAGGGATATTTTCAAAGGCCTTTGAAGACACTTTTGACTAAAATCATCACCCACCTTTTAGATATCGATATGTGGTGATCCAAGGGGATTTATACCTCTCTTCTAGTAGTTTCTTCTCTATTAGGTCTTGTTTCATCACATTCTATGTATCTATGTTATGGATATTGTTCTAAATCAATCTAATAGAGTTTCTTTTTTTTGTTTTTTTGGGTTTTTGTGGCATAAAATTCTATAAAGGGCATGGATTTATTTATGGGAGTGGTGATTAGAGATCCACATTGTGGTTGAATTGTTATTTGAATAATTTTAACATCTTCGTTTAGGTTATTCAATTATCTAGTTTTATATTAAATGAAATCATAAATTCATCATTATTTAGCTTCTTTTGGTGGATGTGTAATTAAGATTAACAAAGGATAAAATATATTATTTATTAGGACTAATTTGTAAAGATGTTTTTTTTGGATGTTGGAAGTATTTTTTACATAAATTGATTTTTATCAAAGATAAAATAAATCAATTAACATTGTAATTGTTGAATGATTAGACTCATCATCATAATCATAATGTCAGACACAAAATTCTTAAAAATGTTTATCAGATTTAAAATATGTTTTATGGATGAAAATGCTAATTGAACTCACCTTGGGTCTGGAAAGGAAGTTCTGATCACAATGAGTATGTTTCTCAAAGTATTTCTAGATGCAATGAAAATATGATGATGATTTTCTTTTCTTAATTCATAAAGACCTAATTATTTTAAGAAACATGTGATGAAATCCTTATTAAAGAATGGTTGATGATAAGTGTTTCCAATTAGAATAGTGTTTGGTAGGAAATAATGATATTATTCGATGATTGAAAAGCTAAAATACTTTACAAATGTAAGTTAGATGACGCTGAAGATGATATTAAAAGTTCAAAAATTTCATGATGGAATTTTGATACAAGATGACAATTATAGAAGAAGGATTTTTATTTTTTCAACATTTTCCTGTCTTAGTTCATCAGTGTGATATACCGAGGAATTGATTTGTTTGAAGTCTATGAAGGTTTTTGGGAAATGTAACAATATTAAAATTATAGTTTTCAATAAGACCAATAATCAAAAATATTTAAATATTTTTTGAATTAATTTCACATGTGTAATATTAATAAAAGAATATAAGTTATTGAAGTCAAAGATGTTGAAACCAATCTATCAGATATGGTAATCAACTAATCATCGGAGAAAAAGTTATTTTCATTTAGGACTTATTGTAACAAAAGAAAAATGGAAAATGAATTTTTTTTGTTTAAACCAATTCATGAAAGTCAGAGACTAATCATACCGATGAAGATAAAAAATATTGTCAACCATTTTCAACAATATGAAATGATAATTATTTTTCTTAACATGTTTTTTAAGAGAAAATGGAGTATCGTAATGGTATTAACATTGATAACTTCATCAAACACGAGTTCATCAGTTTTATTAAAAAATTAAATGGAGAGTTGTTTCAAGTATTATTCAAAATTTATTTTTAGAGAATATTTTTAATGTTCAAAGAGTTAATCTGGAAAGTTTATCAGGACAGTTTGAAGCTGACGACGATATTTCTACCATGTAATTGTTGGAATTTTTAGAACATGTGATGATATTTATAAAAAAATAAAGTCACTTAAATTCTAATAAATTTCCAAAAAAAATTATTGGAATAAAATTTTCAATGTTTTATGTTTATAATATTGGTATAGATAATCATAATGAACATATTAATGTCAACTGGTTATATTAATCATAATGAGAATAAATTTATTTTACATATCTTCAATTTTTTGGGAGAACCATGATAAAAAATATTCTGGTGTAATAATTCCATTATCAAAATGAATTAATTGGAATGGAAATTGGAATCTGACTAAATAATTTTTAGAAATTCTGATGTGATAAGAAGTAGTGAAAAGATTCAAGAAGGTTCGTGAAGAAATGAGAAGTGTAAAGAATCATTTAACAAGTCAAATATGGACACTATATTTGAGAGAAATGTAAATATTTATGAAATTTTATTAATTAGGACAAGTTCAAGTATTCCCACCGAAACAACATTCATAAAACCTATAAATAGTGGTAAGTACTTTTTACTCTCTAGAATTCATACTTTTTCCAGATTTAGAGAGAAGGGAGATAATTGAATAATTCAATAGCGAAAGATTTTTCATATAGAGAATTCCTGAGAATGTTTTTTGTATAGAATAAAATAAATAAGGGATATAATATTCAATGTTTCTAATAATTGGTTGTGATATCAGATTGAAAATTCAGACCATAGTTTACAAATGGAGACTAATTAAGTTGAAAATTATATTAGTGGAATTCTGATAGAGTTTATTTTTTGAGTAAGCAATCAGATTGTAGAATTGGACTACGTATCAAACTAAATATCATTATGATGTCTATTAGAATTTAATATCTTCTACTATGTTGTAAATTTATGAATTGTTCTGTTGATCATATATTTGAATGTTGAAAATAAAACATAGAAAGATGTTTTGAAAAATATGGTGAAGGTTTATTAACTAGTTACCCAAATTGTATTACATATTTAATGTTCTACTTGAAGCAATTGCACAATTGTATTGAACATTTTTTTACCCATGTGTAAGTCAATATCATATTAGTTGAAACCACACAAAAGGATTTTTTTCTAGTGGAATGTGTGGTATTGGATTTTTTTCAAACCATAACAAGGATGTATCTTCTCTTATTAAGTATAAAACCTTGTTAATTCTTGTGTTCCTATGGATGTGTTATTGTTATGTTTTTAGAAAATTCTTAACTCCTTAATAATAGGAAATGGTTGTTTTGAAATAAAAAAAACTAAAATAAAAGTATATAACTGAGTCACCCCTCCCCCCTTAGGGATACATAGATCTTGGATAGGAAATTTTAAATTGTATCAGAGTAAAGTTTACCTTCATTAACTCATTACTAACGTTTTTGAATGGGATGTTTTAATATGGAATCTAAATTGTTTGAACATTAATGGGATTGTAGTCTTTAATGGTAAGAAATATCATATTTGGAATGATATAATGATACATTATCTATTGTCTCTTAGGTATTATTTTCTAGAAGCTACAATAGATGGATTTCCATTAATTGATGAAATGGTTTCTTTTTCATATTTTGACAAGTAAAATATTTAGAATGATTGAAGAGATATGAATTATTTACTCTTATCAAATTCTAAAAGAGAGTTTTTAATAGAAAATGGTGTTTCCACTACCAACGTTTCATGGGATAAGTTAAAGAACATTAATGAAGAAAATAAAGAATCAAATAAGGAAAATTTATAAATATGGAAGTTAATGTATGGATATCTCAAAAATGGGTGAGTAAATCTGTTGGTGATTTTTTACTAGGATTAATTTCATTAATAACACTATCATATATCTAGGTGAAATGTTTGAATAGTTTACTATTTTATAAAATATCTTGAGAATTATTCATAATAAGATTGATGCCAAAGATTTCTAATTAGAATATAGGGACCCTAAGACATTATATCAGGATTATTTTCATAGTTATATTATTACATATGAAATAATTAGTGAGATGGTTTTGAATGGAAAACAAAAAAATTTTAATGATAAATATCTTTCAAGTATTACAAGAAATAAAATTATACGAAAATTCTTGAAGAAGGTGGAGATTCTGATTCTGAAAATGGAGTATGTAAACAAATTAATGATTTTTTATCCTTGTTTTGAAAAAATGTGACAAGTGGGACATGTAAATATAAATAGTAACTTCCCTTGAAATATTTTTAATGTGAATTTGTTGGGAACTATCAGCTATTTTTTCTTGATGAAATAAATAAGAGGATAGTGATGAACATGATAGAAGGCAGAGAATATCATGGAAGAAATAGGGTGATAAGTCTATATATTATTACAAATGGAATGATAAAGAGTTCTTAAGATAATAAAGAATATTTTTTTTTATATAAATGTAATGAATAAAATTCTAGTGAAGGAGAATTCTAAAATTCTATTTATAAGGATGGATATAATTATTTTATTTCATATTTAATAATGAATATTTCAGATGTAGTAGTTCTGAAGAGGAGGAAGAAACCTGATTAGATTATCATAGGAAAGACAATTAGAATAATGTTTTGGAATGATTAGGAGGCGTTAAAAAGGAATAAAGAAATTAAAAAAATCCTGAACAAAAAATGAAAAATGTTTTCTTTGTGAGAAATTAAAGCTATTGGATGGGATTGATGATTTGAAGAAGTCTCTTAAAAAAGAAAAGAATAGAGATGAACATACAGAAGCTGAGTTGAAATCAATAGTGGATGATTTGTAACTTATCCATCATAATCATTCAAAATAAGAACATTGGTTTAAAAGTTTTAATAATTTGATCATTGAAGTTAGTAAAATCTCTAAAAATGGTAAAACATGGAAGGATCAAAAGATACCTTCAATGGTTGAAAATAATGATGAAATTATGTCTGGAAATAATAATTAAATGAAAATTGAGATGAAAAAGAATATTTTGGTTGATGACTAAAAGGTTGATGGGAAGTAATGTTCTAATAAAAACAATAATAATTTTGTCGATAAAAATTGTCACAACCATGGATAGTATGGGTGTTACATTGGAAAATATTCTTTCTTTGGATACTACTATATTGTAGTGTATTCAGATATATGGAAAATGTGTGGTTTTTAATCCAACAATATTACAAATATTTCTAAAGTAATATAAGTAAATGATAGAGGGGGTGTCAATCCTCTCAAAATAAGAAGTATGAGGAAGATGTTTTGAAGAATCCTAAGAAGGATGGTCTAAAATATGAAAATAAGTTCCAACCATTGGTGACTATTTGTGAATGATGGGAAAAAACTCGAAAACTATAAAATGGAAGAATTATTTTATTATAGGTACAAATAATGAATCCTAACAATTCTCACAAGCTGATAGATAAAAGGAAATAAAAAGCTCATGTTGTTGAAATCACTCTCAAAGATACAAAAGGATATTTACCATGTGTTTTGGAAAGTGGGTGTTTTTCTTGTATGAAAAGAGATGTGAATTTTTTTAATAATGTGGAACACTAAAAAGAAGCAACCATGACATTTTTTTAATGATGAATCCCTATGAATCAAAGCTATTAGATCAACCACCATTGATGAAGAAAAGTTAATGTCTAAGAATTATTTGTTATTTTATGGGGTGAAACCTAATTTGAAAAGTGTTTCATAATTTTTTTAGTAATTAAATAATGTTATTTTTAGAAATGATGAGTTTGTTGTTAACATATAAGAATATGGAAAGATAGTTACAAAAAGACAACATATAAAATAATTTTTTTACTAGTTAGAGAGGTTAAAAATGCATGTTACATAAGAATGGGTGAAGATGATCTGTTATAGAATAATAGGATTTGACACATGTTTCAATGAATCATGATAAATTTATCAAATTGATATTGTGTACATGGATTTCTAGATATCTCAAAAGAATAAATAGGAATTTCATAATTTTCCAAAAATGAAATATTAAAAAATATGTGCTTAATGCCAACAAGCATGTACCCTAGTGGTACAGGCTCCTTCTTGGCATCCAAAAGACCCAGGATCAAATCCGGGCAGGGTCTAATTTCCGAGTTACTGTAGTAGCGGCAGGACTGTAGCAGAGGTTGCATTGTAGCAGGTATTGTAGCAGTGTGGGTACTGTAGCAGTATTGTTCACCAAGGGGACCTCTGGGCCAAAAAATAGTGCTTTTAAGCCTTGTATTCAGGACACCTAGCCTTGGGCCTTCGACCTATGTAATGGGTCTTCCTCTACTCATTCTAAAGAAGTCTTTGCTTTAAAATAATAAATTGAGGCTTCGGCCCCAACCTTTATGAGCTTATTAATGTTGAAATTTGAAAAAAAACGACCCCAAGAACTTATTCATTCTGATATCTGTGGTCCAATGGGAAAACAATCTATCCCTAGAGATAAGTACATCAATAAATTAATTTATTAATTTACACACATTACTTCTTTTATTTATAATTGAAATAGAATTTAGATGATTAGAAAATGTTTAAATGTTTCTGGATGAAATTTGAGAAGGGATGTGAGTATTGAGTGATGAAATTGAGAATAAACAGTGTTGGGGAACACAAGATTTAATAATTTTAAATTTAATTTTGGAATCATGGAATATTTCATGATTTTAACACACTATATACTCATCAACAAAATGTTGTGGAAAAATGAATAATATAAGTTTTTTTTGAAATGGGAAAAACAAAGTTACTTGAAGATGGTCTCTCTAACTATATTTTCGGCAATCCATGAACATCATAGTTTATATTCAATACTGATGTTTCTATAATACATGTTAAAATATGACTTTATATGATTTTTTAATGAAAAAAAAACTGTGATTGAAAAAAATATTTTGAAAGAGGAATGTTAGAAACAATAGAATATTTGAGAAGAAAGCTGAAAAAAGAATTTTTCATGGATATGAACTGGAAGAAATATAATTAAAGTGTTTCAAAAAAGAGTTAGTAATCTTAAATAACTCTAGTGATGTTAATGTTATTTAAAATCCTAAGGAATATTCAAACAAAACTGTTACTGATAAGGAAGATGAACAGGATGAGAGAATTTTTGTTAACAATTATGATAATGATAAAAATATGATATCAATACACATGTAGAAGAATTAGAATAATCTGTTTCATGTGATGTGGAATAATCTAAAAAATCTCATACCAGGATGAGGAATCAAGTGGAATATCAATGCATTATTAGTGATCAATGTCAAAAGGTTCAAATGATAAGAACATTAATAAATATTACCCATACATACTTATATTCCAAAGTTTATATGGAATATGTGAATGAATATTTTCAGTATCTAGGGTGGGTTTAAACTATGAATGATGTGATGGATCATATTGAAAATAAATATACTTTGGACATCGTATATAAGTCCCCTGCCTTAAACCTTACTTAATCTTGTGTTATTACAAGATTACACAATGGGGATCTTTTTAGGTTTAGAGTTTTAGAGAATTAGATCATAAAACATGCATTACATCCCACATTTAAACAAAGTGGTTACAATAAAAGATAGTATTCATTTTTCCCATCAACGAAAAAATATTGAAAATAAAACATGGATTCATTCTTGACACTATCATATTATCATGTACCTTTCCCTTGACCTGTGAAAAACATTTCAAAAACTTGGGATGAGCATAAAAAGCTCAGTATGGGTTATAAAAATATGGAAAGGAAACATGAGTTCATATATACATAAGAATGAAATCATAATTTACCCATAAAACATAGTCACTTTAACATACCTCATAAAATCATGAATAAATCATAGAAATCATAAGACATAAAGGTAAATTTAGGCATTCATAACATTCTTACATAGGGAGTAACCCTCTTGGTTATGTTTGGAATACCCATCACAGTATATTCCCTAAATCTCTTCGGAGAAACCTTAATGTTTCACTCCTTTGTGTTACCCAATGCATTGGAGAGCTATATCGGGCTCACCCGCCCTTAGTTTATCACGGAACCACCTGTCTTCATAATAATGCCCAAGAACCATAACATAATCGTATCACATAAAACATGCATTAAGAAAACATAACATTTCCACATTCAAATCACGAGATATCAATAAAACACATTGATATAATAGAAACATTATGAAAACCATTTTCAATACCAAAATCAAAGAAAAGTAAAACTTGGTATTTATTTTTCATTTAAAAAAAGGGTATGGCTTGTAGAGGAGGCCGAAACTCAAATAATGGTCATGGTGGCGGAGAAGTCGTTGTCGCCACATACGTACGACAAAAAAACATTCCTTTAGTCTTTTAGTAAACGCTTCGTAAAAAAAAATATTCCTTTTGAGTAAGCGTAAAAGTCAAAGGGGTTTATACACCGTATAAAAGAAGGTTGTGTATAAAATAAAATATGCCTCAATGAAAGGAGATTGAGACGAAGTCCCATACCTAGGGTCTGACTTGACTCGACCATTTTTTAATGTCCTGAATAATAAACTTGAGTTAATTTCTACTCTATTAAGAACCCCATTCAAGTTCATTATTCCTTTTGTATCACTTATTGCCATGTTATGAACATTATGTAATCATTTAAGTTAATAACAGTTGTTTCGTCGATATTTGGTACTTGAGTCAAAAGTGAACTTCTTATATTTACAAGTTGTTCACGTAGTCATAGATTCATTTTGAGTAAGCGTAAAAGTCAAAGGGGTTTATAAACCGTATAAAAGAAGGTTGTGTATAAAATAAAATATGCCTCAATGAAAGGAGATTGAGACGAAGTCCCATACCTCGGGTCTGACTTGACTCGATCGTTATTTAATGTCCTGAATAATAAACTTGAGTTAATTTATACTTTCTTAAGAACCTTTCTCAAGTTCATTATTCCTTTTGTATCACTTATTTCCATGTTATGAACATTATGTAATCATTTAAGTTAATAACGGTGGTTTTGTCGATATTTGGTACTTGAGTCAAAAGTGAACTTATTATATTTAAAAGTTGTGCACGTAGTCAAAAATCCATTATCTCAAGAATTATATTCATGATTTAGATGCCATATATTTCATATATATCCAGTATATACATGAATTTATAATAATACATAATCATTTAGAGGTAAGAAATGAAATGCACCGTTCATGGAGACGGTAAGCCGTACGTACGCATGAACGCTACTTTCATTTCTATTTTGTATTTTATGGAATTGAATAATAATGATATAAAGGTATATTATATTTACAGTATAACATCATATACAATATCATAACTCCATCCTTTATACGTCCCACATATGGTATTAACGAATCAAATCACTTTGAGGGGGCGGTAGTCTGCACTTCCTTAAATGAAGATATCGCGTTTACCCATAATGGAAACCATAAAGGTATGCCAAAAATGAAAAATACAGAAGCTTAAGGAAACCATAAACATATTATATATCATATATAAATATAGTTTCATCTTAATGGCCACCTTTGAAGGTGTTAAAAGAATTTTGAACAATCATCGTTTCGGGAGGCAGAAATACGCCATCCACAGAAATAGTATGTTCTTTAAACATTAGACGTAGTTGTGTGTAATTGTAGCTTGAATACTTCTTATAAAAACATCCTAGTATATTTAAGATACTTGAGTTTTTACAAAATAAATGAATAAAAATACTTTAGGGGGTTGGAGAAGCAAAATAAAACAAAAAACCACAAGTGAAGACATTACCTTAAAATCGGGTAAATCTCTTTGATTTGAGCTCAAATGCTTCATTGGGAAGACTTATGCCCAAAGTGAGGCTTCTAGGATTATTATAGGGATGTGTAAATACAAATTTAGTAGGGGTTTTCCGATCCAAAGGCTTTTGAAGTGTGGGTAAGGTGGAGAAGTGGGGGCCTTTCATAAGAGGAGAGGAGGGGCACTCTTGGAAAGTCAAAAAAGGATACATTATTTTGAAATGTGTTTCGGATTTTAGAGGTCCCAAATTGATATATTTCGAGTATAAGGTGATAAGGGTTCGAAATACACCCATACAATAGGTTTTTGACATGTTTAGGTCTTAGATTTTACATTATATTTTCATTTTATTTAAATCGTTAAATAATGAGGTAATCGCTGCATCATCATGGTGTCATAAATAATTTAATATATTTAATGTCTAAAAATTATAAAAATTATATCATGATGTAGGAAATCTTTTTATCTTTATAATGAATATTTATATTCAAAAATATTACTTTTATAACTCTATATAAAAATTGTTTTAGTAAAACAACTCATGTTTGTGACATTTTTACTTTAACATTAAATAAAAAGATATTAATGTCATTTTCCTTCCAAAGTGTCTCCATGGGGTCCCCAAGTTGACCCATGGATTGTATTTTTCGGTCATTACACATCCAATAAGGTTATAACAAGTGTCAAGTTCATTTCATATTATTAAAACATTATTTTTATCTTAAATTACACTAATTACCTCTAATCGCGATTAAAAACATAAAACTTACTATTCACCAAAAAATTATTTTAATCCCATTGAACCACATTTTACTTATTAATGACAACCATTTATGTCAGATTTTTGAAATTTAAAACATAGAGGTGGTAAAATCTCATTTAAATGAAAAATCAGTTTTTTTGAGTACCACTTAGTGGTTTCACTGTTCATCAAAAATTGATGTTTTTCAGAAAAATACCAAAAACTTCAATCAAATCTATATTTATTATTCCAAATTAAAAAATGATGTCTATTTTAAAAAATTAAAAACATATTAGTTACATTAATTAATTTAATAATTAATTCCTACTGTCATGACAAATAGCGTGTTTTTATGAAACAATATATATCAAAATATTGATGCTAGTTTAAGTCCAATATCAAAGTGAAATTAATTACAATGTCCACCATTGGATTACATGGTAAATATATATTCTATTTACACTTTAAAACCAATTAAAAAGATAATATAACTATATAAATAAATTAGATTAAAAAGTGGTTTTGAATTAAAATACAACACTTTTCACTATTCATTAAAAAATGAACATTATCAGAAAATTACCAGAAATTTATCCAAAGTAAATTTCAATGTCCCAATCATAAAGAATAAGTTTATTTTAAAAAATATAGCTTATAAAATTGTCAAAAGATAGATTTAAAAATGGTTCGCCATCAAAAGGAAGTAAAAGAATCTTTTAAAAATATTAGTGTATTCCAGGCTTAAGATTGGATTTATTCTCATTTTAAGCCTCTAAAACACTATTTAATTCATAAATAGACATAGATAAAAATATCAATTATTCATTACTTACTTGGGATGTTACATCGTACATAAACAAAATTAATGAAATTGTATCGTTACAATGTAGTTTATCCTAAACAAGTGAACTGAAAACGGTGATGTTATAAGAAACAAATAATTATTATCAAGAAAAGGATACTCACATATTTAGGGAATTGATTTTTATGAAACTTTTTCTCTGGTAGAATTATTATAAACAATATGAATCATTCATTCTGTTTTTTCGCAATGAAGTTACAAAATTGTTTAGATGGATGTGAAATATGCATTTTAAATATTGATCTTGATGAGGATGTTTATATTGAACAACCATGTAGATTTGTTAATGGTAATGATGAAATTTTTTTGCATAGGATAAAGAAATACTTTTATAGTATAATAAAATCACCTAGGGAATTGTATTCTAAATTGGATACTTAGTTAAAAAATATGATTTTTATGAAAGGAAATTTAAATATGATTTTTTTACTTCAATGAAAGTCAGGAGTTTTCCCTCATTGAAATTGTTTATGTATATGAGACTATGAATGATTAGATAACATGTTAATGGTTTTTATAATAGATGAAAAATATTTTGGAGATGTACATAATGGTTGAAATTAAAAACTTTCTTGGGTTAAAACACTCACAAAAGAAGAAAAATATTATTATTTATCAAAAAAGTTATGCTAAATTAATTCTTAACACGATTTGGTTGGAAAATTAGAAACTAGTTTTTCACACCAATTTAATTGGGAACTAACTGCACTAAAGATAGAGAAGGTAATGATGTTGATACAAAAGATTTTTAGAATCCGATTGTAAGTTTATTATATTTCACTTCCTTAAGAACTGAGATATTTTATTCTAGTATGTTATGTGAAAGATTTTAGAGTGCTCTAGAAGAATCACATTTACATTCTAGAAAAATAATTATTAGATATATCAAAGGAACATAAAATTTTGGTATCAGGTATGATGGATCCAAAATTATTAAACTGTTTGGGTATTTAGATGATAAATTTTATGTAAATTTTAATGTTATATGATCCAAATTTGGTGGAGTTTTGTTTGTAGGAAAATGTTGCAATCATTGGAATAATAAGAAAAAAATTCAGTAACACTTATCATGGTTGAATTTGTGTATGTCATTTCTACTCAAGCTGCTACAAAACTTATGCGGAGGGAGATTTAATTAGAAGACTTTCCTTTTGGAGTGAAATTACCATTTCTTCTAGTTTATGATAATCGATGTGAAATTAACATTATCAGAAAATCGTTATAACATGATCGTTCATAAAATATTGACATAAATTACCACTTCATTAAAGATCATGTAGAGAAGAATGAACTAAGCCTGGAGTATGTTCCTTCATTTGAAAAAGTTTCTAAACTTTTCCCAAAAACAAAACCAAAGGATGATTTCTACAAAATGAGGTTGAATATAGGAATCTAAATTCATTCTCATCATGTTTGAAGTATGAATTTTTATACCCTCTATCATATATTAATTTGATAGTCTTCTAAATTGGGGGAATTTATTGATAAATATATCCATTAATTTTTTTTAAAATTTTTAAGGTATCAGGAATATAGTGGGAGTTGTGGGTAAGCTTTGATTTTAGCATATAAATGTATGAACTATTCTTATTATTTTCAAATATAAAATAAATCAATTCAATTTTTAATTATTCAAGGATTGGACACATTATTGTTATTATAAAATTATACTCAAAAGTTTTAATACATTTCCTTAGATTGGGATGCAATTTTAATTAAGAAATGGATCATCATACTCACCATGGGTTCAAAAAATATATCATATCATAATGAATATATTTTTCAGAGTCTTCCTGTCTCCAATGAAAATAGTTTGATTCTTTTTTTATTTTTAATTCAAAAATATCATAATTTGTCTTGGAAAATTGTGAGGAAATACTTATGAAGGAAATATGGATAACATGTGATTCCAATAGGAATAAGGTTTGGTTGGAAAGAAAGAAGTTGATGGAAGATTGAAAATTTGTTGTACATTAAAAATTTAATTTAGAAGAAGTTGAAGAAGATCATAAAATTCATCAAATGTATTGAGTCAATCATGAAACAATCTAAGGTTTGTAAAAGTTTTAAGTTACCAAAGTCAATGTTTTCTAGTATCAGTTTATCAGTGTGATATCATTGGATGAAAATTTGGTTGATGGATGGGATTGTTTTTTGGAAATGTAAAAAGCTGAAAATGATGGTTTTTAGTTTAAAAAATAATCCAAAACTATTTAAATATTTTGAGAAATATATTTTCATGTACCATGTTGAGAATAGAAAATAATTTGTTGATGCTAAATTTGTTGACACTGGTCTATCAAATGTAGTATTACACTCATCAACAAAGACAAATTAATTTTAATTAGGGAGTTCTTGGGACTAATGAAAAATAAAGAGGAATTGATTTTATATATATATATGAAATAAAATCCTAGAATGATCATATTGATAAATATAAACAAAATAGTCAATCATTTTTAAATAGTTTAATTGATGGTTTTTTCCATAAACAAGTGGGTTAAGAGAAATATGAGTATCATACTATTTCTTACAACAATAACTTCATCCGACTTAGGGTCAGTAGTATAATAAAATTGTTAAAAGGAGTTTTGTTACAAATAGAATTTAAAATGTCTAATAATTGGAGATCTTATAATTTCTACGAATTAATCAAAATATTTTTTCAAGGTATTTTGAATCCAGTACAGAATGTGATGCTGAGGAAGTGATGAAATATTTAGAAATTGAGACTATGATTATGGAAAATTAAAATCAATAAATATCTAGATATTTTTCAACATTTTTTTTTGTAGAATGTTTTTAAAGTTGTATTTTTATAATGTTTTTACAAATTATCATAATGATCATCCTATTTTCAGCCAGTTCTGATAATCATAATGACAATAAATTTATTTTACATGTCATTAATTGCTTCTATGAAACATAATTAATATTAAGTTGATGTACAAATGTATTCTTCATAATGAATAAATAAAAATAAAAATAAGAATTAGACTGAACTCAGTTAATAACTTCTTAAGTGAGTTGAATTTGTTAGAATATTCATAAATGATTGACTAGAAATGAGAAGACTTATTATATGTTAATCATGTCAAATATGGAGCTGAAAAATAAGGGATATTTGGTGATTTTGGAATCTTGGATAAGTGGTAAATGATTTTGGATTCCCTCCTAAAAAAAATTTATAACACATATAAATATTGGTAACTACAATTTAATTTCAGATATTTGTAATGTTCATGGGTGTAGAGAGAAGGTGGAGCGTTGAATGTTTCTAGGGGAAGGATTTTTTGGATTGGTAATTCTGAGTGATGTTTTTCAGAAAGGGGAATAAGAATAAGTGATATCATATTCAAAGTTTTTTTAGAATGTATTAGGTTATAAGACTAAGAATTCAACTTAAAGTTTCTAGAATAATACTGAATTAGTTCAAGAATGAATCATCAATATTATGAAAGAGTATATATTGGGACTGAGTGTACAGACTGGGCAATCAAAATGTTTATCAGACTAAGTATCATTATAATGTCTAGAATATGTTCTTGCCTACTTCTAGGTAGGAAAGTGGAGAATATTTTAAATATAATATTTGTGAATGTTTATAAGGTGTTGAAGTAACATTCTTTACAACATATGTTGAATGTTTATTAACACGTTACAAAAATAATATTACAACGTTTTTGTACTACTTAAAGAACATGAAATTTTTTATTGTACATTTTCATAGAAATTTTTAGGGGAATTTACTACTTGGTGTATCCACATGAAAAATATTAATTTTTGCTGGATTGTGTGGTGTTGGTTTGTTTCTAAATATTCTTATCGATTTAGCTACTCTTGATTAGTAGTGAACCTTTTAAATTCATGTGTTCTTGGGGATCTGTGATTCTTTTTTCAGTAAATCCATAACTCTTTAATAGAATTAAATGGTTGTTTCAAACAAAATGAAATTTTAAAAAATTATGTCACTAATTCACCCATCCCCCTCTCAGTGATACTTAGATTCTGGAAATGTAATCTCATTAATAACATAATTGTGTATGGATATTGATCACATTATCTTTGTTCCACCATGATAACATTTTTCCTCATTACTACCTAAATATTATTATAACATTGTTATGTATCGTTAATGAGTCTTGTTTAATGAATATATATATATATATATTTAATTTAATGGAAATAAATATGATTAATAATGGGTGTTTAAATAATTTTATTCTCCCAGGTACTCATACATTTTCCTAAATAACATTAATTTATAATTACTTTTGTGGATGATAATATAAGGCATGTTAAATGAGGATTATTCATCTCATAGTTTGTTGATACTATAATTTAATGTAAATGTTGATTGCCTTTTATAGGGCCAATATTTCCCTTTTTACAATATTTTTTATTTTCTTCTCATGTTTTTTTATTGGCATTATCATTTCTATGTGATGTGATGTGAGACATGGAAGGCTATTGGTTTTATGAGATATGGGTGGGGAGGACTGAGATTTTTGTAGTAGTTGATTCTAGTGACAAAAATATGAACAGTGATATGAATCATGTTATAGGGGGTGGAACCAATTTGTTATATATGGTTTAATATGGTTTTAACTATTGTTTTAGTGAAGGATGGATTCTTTCCTTTTAATTTTTTTCTCAAAGGATGGATGGGTAGGTTACTTTTTTATCTATATTTCATTCACCACAACTTGAGGTATCTATATTTTCATTGTTATAAATATATTTATGTTATCTTAGGATGTTTCATAGACTAATGAGAATTATGGTATAATATGATTAATAAGTGGTTTAACCAAAGGGGTCGGTTCTTATAAGAATAAAGTTGTTTATAATCTTGAAAATTGAGGACTCAACTATATTATGCCTTGACAGCATGGAGTTATCTTTAAGGGTTAATAAAATTTAATTTTGAGTAATGTTAATTAATAGATACAAAATTAATTCACATAAAGTGAATTATTAAAAATGAAGTTTTTATAAAATAAATCACCTTTAATGCATGTGTGATTATAGGATATCTTACTCAATGTTGTGGAATCTATGTATCTAAGAGGTGGTAACTCAAGTTAATCCCAAGATTAGATTAACACCCATAGTGTGGTCATAATCAATATTATAACATGTGTGTTTTATGATTTAATATTCTACCCTACCCTTATCAATAGTGATACTGAAACCTAATGGACAATGGGATGGTGTTTTCCCCAATATCCAAGTTGGTGAGATATGAATGGTGGTCTTCTACCTCTAACCCTACTATCTTCTCCTAGTATAATTATGTTTTGGTATGCATGGTGGATTTTTTTCCCATATATTTTTGTAGAGGAATGAAAAGGCTTGTGTTTATGTCACACACATGTGTCCCCAAAGAGACTATCCCAAGGATTATTATAGTTATGATTTGTATTATTTGTGATGACTCAAGGTATATACATGGATTATGAGTTATGGTAGATTGGGGTACAATACCCGACATATGATACATGAAATATGGGTTGTGGTGGATCCTATAAACTACTCTATTACTATATAGAAATTTCCCCTTGGATGATGATATGATGTGATTCATGAGACACATGTTATGAAACATTATCTCATGTGTCTTTGATCTGGCTTCATTTAGAGGTAGATGTATTAGGATGTACAATGTGTGGGTAGATTTGAAAACCTGTAGAGAAGTGGTAGTGGGTATCCCTTTTTGTTATTATATTACATTTATCTCTTGTATGAATTACTTAGTTAGATATTAACCATGTTGAATTATAACCATAGTATACATTTTTAGGTGATGATCTATTTTCATTTTTTTCCCTGGGCTTTAGTAAACAATATTTATAATTTTCAAAAGAGGATTTAGGGAGGATCTTAATGATTATACATGATATTCTAACCCTATGTATATATAAACTATATTGTAGTTTAGAAAATCAGGTTCGAAATCATGCTGCATATTACAACCTCATGGGTTGTTAAGTTATTGTTTGGTTTCTATGGTCACTACATATTTTATCCTTTGGTTATTTTAGTCCCTTTTTAGTTGTATATGTTTTTATAATGTTATATGAATATTCTTGGGGTATTTCATAAATCATTATACGTATGTGTTCATTGGTTTACTTATCTTAACTCTCATTCCCCCATTTCCTTTTCAGATGGTAATGCCTCCAATATTTAGGTATGATATACCATTTGTGCTTGTAACAAACCTATTGCCTATTAGAGGAAGGCATAGGGTATTCACCATCTCCCTTCCATCATTCTTTCCCAGGTGGGGTACCATTTGGGGGTGGGATTCATGGTAGAGTGGTGTCTAAGGATTGAGTTGAGGTATATAATTTATTTTATGGTTAGGAACTGGTGAGGCTAGATGGGTTGGTAAGGAAACTGTGTCAATTGAGTTTGTTAAGAGATGTAAACAGGGGAGACTAGATAAGAAATGGGTATTTAAGGCCACATATGATCTAATTAATTGAGATATATGTTTACAAACCCTATAAATAAAAGTTATACATTCTTCAGGGTAGAGACCTAGGAAATGACCATGCATCATTCATCTTTCCACCTATCATTGAAATGGGTAATTATTAGGATTAGGTTAAATTTTAAATAAAATATATATACATAATTAATTAAATATAAATACTATATATTCTTTTTTTATGATTCTCTGACTTATTTTTCATTAGAAGGTATAGATCAAGGTTAACAACCTCATTAGGTTCACACAAGGGATGATAAATAATATTTTACATTAGATCACTATAGAGTATAAGTCCATGATGATGACACTTGGAGAATGAAAATTCATGTTTTTTATCACCATAGATTGTAGAATTATGTGGTTTCCATTTTGGACTATGTGATAGAATACATGTTGGATGAAGTTCATATTTCTTTCATTTTGTTCAATTCTCAGAATGAGAACAAGGTTTTGTTGAACATGATAATGCTTCATGGAGATATGAGTTAGTGGTAGTTGTTATCCCTCTGGTATTGCATAGATTTTGATTCTTCATGGGAGAATTTTATGGACTAGTTTTGGGTAGAGTTTGTTTCTTTAAAAATAATTGTGGCCAGCCATCTGAAACTGCTTACCCCACGATAATATATTTATAGAGTGTGGGAGTTTGGGATCTCTTTTAAGACCCTTATATGATATAATTATTACATTTGATAAATGGAGAGGTTAGGAATAGTAACTTCAATGATTCTTCAATTCCATTTATCAATCACAAGATCACCCCATTGATACGAGAGACATATCATGTGGTGTTGATGGGAGTAGAGGTTATTGAGAAAAAATGTCCAACATTGGGTTATCACATGTGTATTTATTTGGATTACTCATGATGAAGAGTAGTGGTTTGGGGTTCCTAGTTTTTGGTACATAAGTGATTTTTTATAGTCGGGTGTAGGCCCAAACCCTCATTATGTCGTTTATTTGGGGGCGATAGCTCTTAGATCTTTTATAAAGGATTATATGCATTTTTGATTATGTAGACCAGAATCATTAGTGGAAGGAGTTCCCAGCCCTTCTATGAGAGAAGTGTGAACCATGTTTTACACTTCATTTTTCTTTGTTATGTCAGTTTCAGTTGAGAGAGTAGTTCCATGATACTCTATCATGCGATCAGTAGAGAGGAGATGGGGTATGTATAGGATATATCTGAAATTCTCCACATCCTCAAAGGGAATTGACCAACCATGGATGTGTTCATCATTAGGGTAAGGAAGGTTATAGAGTATATTGTGATCTGATGCATAATCTACTATTTCTAATTTCAATTGAACTAGAAATTGTTTTAGGTTCCCCTTACATTTTTCTTCATACATTCCTACCTTGTTTGATTCATGAGATACACACTTTTTCATATCACCTTCCCTATACCATTCTTTTGGAATACATGTGGAGATCACTCCAATTCCACTAGCTTTAACTGTTCCAATTAGAGTTTGAGCTTATCAATATGAAGTATGTAGATATTATAAGCTATTTTTGGGAAAGAACAACTCTTTTAGAGACTTTCTATGTTTATAGATACTACCATATGAAATCATATTTAGTATAGAGTACTTGTATTCGATGTTGGTTATTATAGATTTCATCTGAATAAGGACTATGTTCTACAATACTCATGCAGAGTCTATCATGTTCATTGAAGAGAGAGACCCAATTATGTGTCTCAGGGATGTGACATCCATATCTTCCTTGATGGATGGGTTGATGTAAAGATCAAAATATGTTCAGTTGATGGTGTTTCTCAGGGTTTTGTATGAGTACCTTGATATGTTTTATATGAGGTTATGGTGTAACCTCCTCTATGGTAGTTAATTATTGTTATAGATATAGAGTAATGATTTATCAAATCATGATGTCTCTATAATGGATGATTCTTTATAAGTTTTTAAGGATGTGGTTATAGCTCAATGATCTGTTTCAACAATGTTATGTTTAGATAAGTATGTCACCAATGGGTGCACTGGTTTTTTTCATGAAGAATTTCAACGATGGTTTTCATATCTATATCAATTAATTTCACATGAATTATTTTACAGTGAAGAAATGTTATCCTCTTCAATGGATTTATTATTTATTTAATTATAATAAAAGATATATTTGGTTCTAAAAGTCTAATTTTCTGTTACGGTGTCATCAAATGTTGGTCAAGGATAATAATATTACACAAAAAAGAAATCTTATGTCATAAAGAGATTTATTATTTCATTTTATGTCATTAGTTTTGATGAATTATATTTTAATTTTTATAGGATTTATAAACTCATTGTTCTGAGTGTTTATGGATTGGATCATGGGGGTTTTACAAATGAAAAACTTGTGTACTATATTCTTAAGGATGAGTTTTTCAGGAATCTATGTATTATTTAATGAGATATTCATTTTTAGAATGTACATAGGATGATATAAATTTGTGAGTTTAGGGATTACAAACTTTGTTTCATGGGGAATGTTATATCCATGTATAGAGTATTTCTAGATCCTTCAATTATTAAGGTATTTTTTATTAGGAATCCCCCAAAATATTCACTGTGTTGTGGGGGTTCCTTGGTCTTGAATATTATTATAGGAGTTTTTTATCTGATTAAATTATGAAGATAAACGAATAATATCTTTGACCATATAGGATTAGTTGTTCTTGTGGACTGATCGGTGTTAAGAAGCTTTCGTGTTCCAAAATGAAATATTGGTAAGTGCTCTAATACTTTGTTTTCCAGTAGAGGGAGTTTAGTTCAATGTTTTATATGATCATTTATATCTTAGTTTGGTTTTTTAGGATTAATTAGAGATTATTTATTTCGTATGGGTTTTTAAAGTGATTCCTCCATGAGAATAAAATTTACACTCATGATTCTGAGTTGGAAGAAGTTGTATTCTCTTTGAATTTGTAATGAAATTAAATCATCACTGAGAATTTTTTAGTTTGAACCAATCATATGAACCAATTTTATGAATTATTCCATCACTTTATGAGCATGAAATTTTTGTATATGATAGAATTATTTCAAGATTATGAATTTTAAATTTCATATAAACTTGGAGTGGGTAATGTTTTGGTAGATATGCTGAGAAGGAAGTCGTACATTGATGGAAAACATGAATTTGGATATTCATGAATATTAATAGAAGATAACTAATAAATTAGTATTAATATAGAAGAGGTTGGTAGAAGATGTTTTCTTTAATAGATGAATGTTAAATAATATATGATGTAGTTGGAGGAGTCCCAACTTTGGGATTCATAGGTGGAGGTCTATAGATACCTTTTTTTTTGTGATACCCCTGATGGTTGTTTTGAGGATGAACATCATTGGTTGTTGTTCCATTGGAGGAATTTATTCCCTTCTTAAATTCATGAGATCATTCAATGTGATTTCCATATCTCTCTGATGGAGGCTTATCCTAGAATTAAATATATGTACTGAGTTATGAGGGGGATGTTTTGGTGGACTAGTTTGAAGCATAAAGATTCGTAGTTTTGGTCCCGAAGTTATGTTTTCCAAATGTTAATGGTTGGGATCCATGTTCATCTTGGGTTTCTCTAACATTTTTATGATTATCCGTGAATGTGGGAGGATATATAGATGGAATTAATTATCAGTTTACCACAATATCAGGGAGTCGTTGATGATATAAAGGGATAGTGCACTTTTTTTATAAAATTATCCCTCTTTATAGTTGTTATGTAGTTGATATTAATGGATATTTTTTGAGAAATTATCTAGAGGTGGTGCGGAGAGTCCATGGAGTCTTTATTATGTTCAACTCTGATCATGATGCTCTTATTTTCTCTTTGGTGTGGATTGGTCACCAATGTGATTTTGGATCTTAAATTATTCTATATAGTACTTTTAAATTTCATCTAGATGGTTATAGATAGAAGACCATCCAGAAACATTATTACATGTTGAGTTCTTATGTCCTATAGTTTATGGGTTTTTGGATGATGAAGCTTCCATTTCTCAAGTTTACTTACCAAAATAGTTTTTACTCTCCCATTTGAAAGCCAGAATATGATATTTTGTATGTCTGATATTTACAGTCAATACTTTTGTTGAATGTGTTGGAGAGTCAAAAATTATGAGGCTAAAATTTGTCCATGGATTTATAGATAAGGTTCAGTTGATTTGAAAATGGATAAATCAATTGGATGTTAATCATAATTACTAATAAAATCATATAATGAGACCTCTGGAGTTCGATGTTGGATATCAGGTGTTTTTTAATGTGACTTCTCATTGTGGAATGTGATGGTTTTGTCAAGGGAGTATGATTTATCCCTAGTTTGTGGGGATTTTAGAGGTGTTGGATCTTATTAGAGTCATGAAATATTTGATAGTAATTTCCCCATAAATTATCCATATGCACAGTATCTTCCATGTGTTATAGCTCTTTTGTAGCTTCGTAGTGATTTTGATATCATTTATTAGATAAATATGGATGTACATGATGGTGAAAAAACTTACGAGAGGAATGGGAAGATTCGAGACCTCCAGTAAAAGGTGTTGCATGGGCATGTGATTGCCTTTTATTGTTACTTATAGAGACACAGTGTCATAAAGGATTGAACCGAGCAATGTGAGTCATAGATGTGTGCTCAATATCTAGAGTTGTTTTTTGTGTAGATCTTCTCTTATAGTGATTCTCAATTTTAGTTATTGAAATTTTCATAGTTTATGAGATTTTTTATTCATGATATTTTTTTGATTACATTCCCTCGTTTAATAGGTATCTCCCCCATGATAATATTTAAGCAATTTTTTTTGTGATTGATTGTTTTTTGTACTATTACATTGAGTGAGGTGGTTAAAAAAATATGTTGAACAAATTCCAAATAGGTATCTAATTGGGATGGTTTTCCAGAAAACCCTTTCTATCTATTTAAATCCATGTATCATTTAAAATTTTGGATATAAAGAATAGTTTGATTGGTATATAATATAAGGTCCTAGATCCTAGTATCCTCACCCTTTTTGTTTTTGGGTTCATAGAGGTATTGAGAGGTGGATGAAGGGGGAAACAAGTATAATTAAGCTTAAATAATAGTTTTCGAAGATTTTGTGGTGAGGAAGATTATTCTACTTCCTGATTTTGGGTATTGTGGTTTTAAGATATCATCTATGGATTCAAGTTCTAAGAGCATTTTTTAGAGTTACTACCATTTTTTAATAACTAAAGTGTGATAGAGGATGTGATATAATCAGGTTAATGATATTTGATTAGAAAGGAATGTTATGGCATAGGTATCTAAGTGGTGAATTTGTGTGGTTCTTCAAATTTTAGGATAGCTACGTCGTGAGGGTTGGGGTGTGGCATATCCTTCCTTTTGTAGAACTGATATTGTAGTGATTTTTTTATCATTTATTGTAGTTTTATTCATCATTTCAATGATTTTTTAATTGAATTTTTTATACTTTTCTATGTTTTTCATTATATCTGGTAGGCTATAAAATTGTCCCATGTGATGCACTAAGGACTTTGTTTCTGCCATTTTCGCACATGTTCAATGTGGTAGCACCATGGTGTGTATTTGGAAGAATTCCAATATATAACCTAATCCACCTATGAATCCAATTTTTTCCAAGGTACTTTTTTTAACCCTATGATACCATGATATGTTTTCAATGTTCTGTAATAACCTTTATTATTATAATAAACCGCTACCTTTTATGGATCAATCTTTGGGGATCCAATGTGAGATATGTCTCTCTTATAGCAGGTTCTTATTATTTTGATCTTGTTTTCTCCCATTATACCATTGTATGTTATGAAATTTTATCTAATTCATTAAAATATAGCTTAGATTTATGTTTTCAACGTGGTTATGGGGCATAATTATTAAAGGGAAATATTTTTCTTTGAAGATGAGAGGATCAGAGATCCGCATTGTGGTTTAATTATCATTTGTGTAATGTTTATATATTGAGATAGGGGATTCAATTCTTCTATTTATATATTATGTAGAATTTTCAATTTACTATGATTTATAATTTTTTTAGAGATCGAATGTTCCATAATAAATGATAAACTATATTAATTAAATAATGGTTTGTGGTTAATGATTGCATTGCCTTTTTCCTATCATGATATTGATTTTCTTTTGGATTGATTAGATATTGTGTTATTTATGTTTCACATGGATTATCATGTTTTTTATTCTTCAGGTAGTATTACAATTAGATTAAATGGTCAAGAATTCAATTCTAATATTTACCAGTTGGTTAAATAAGTCTAATGAGGCATTGTTATAGAATCCTTGGACACTTTTAATTAAATAGAAATAAAATTGATTCTTAAAGAATGATTAACTTAGTTTTTTGTACTGTATGAAAATGGAATTTCATAAAATTAAGGTTTTTTAATTCTTTTTGTGGATAATAATTGAAGGAATGTTAAATGATTATTTTTTTATATTATTTTTCTGAAACTGGAAATGATGTTAGAGATAATGTTTAAATAATTTAATTGCCTGGTATAGTTGATTCTTTAGTTTCACCATAATTATTACATGTGATAATTGAATCATTTCATTCAAGATTGAATAAAACCAGTTATTTGAAAAAGATAAATTTTGGGGGTCAAGTGAGTATGTTTACATGTGAAGGCTAAAATCCTTACGTTGAAGGTCAAGTGAGCCAATTTTAATGTAAATATAGAATGTCTTAATTGTGGGGTCTTTATATCTCCATTGACCATTACTATTGTTTATTTACATATGTGTTTTTTTGGACTTTCGTCATAATATAAGACATTATGTAAACCTGTGATGGGTGATAGTTTGATGAGATATGGGAGGGTAGTCCTGGGTTTTTGGTAGCAATTTATGCATATTTTGGAGTGATTGACGGTAATATTCATGATGGTTTCAATGACATCCTCCTGTTGATGGAACTAGATGAATCAGGAATTACCTATTTTTGTGATGAAATTTTTATACTTTTTTTGTTAATGTTCTTATTTATGTTTAGATTATGGGGTTACATATTTATCTACACTACATTCCCCACTACATGAGGTGGCGGGATGTGCATGCTAATACAAACCTTGATGGTATCTTAGGGTGTTTCATAGAGGGGATCCTATTGTTGAATAGTAATGATTAATAAATTTTTTAACCCATAGGATTTGTGATTATTGGAATAAATGTGTTGATAATCTTGAGAATTTAGTACATTGATGGATTTTTCCTAGAGGGTATGGACATCACACTAATAGTTAGTGAAATTTAGTTTTGTGTAATATTATTTGATGGATACTGAATTAATTAAAGTAAAGTAAATTTTTTAAAAAATATTAATTAATTTGATTAAGTGCCATAAAAGCATGTGTGCTTATTTGATATTTGTATATTTTGGGTTCCATCTGATTTTTCAAGACACGATAACTATAGTTGATCCTAAAACAATGTTAATGATCATAGTGAGGCTATTATGTATGTCATATCTAGTATGTTTTATGATTTAATATGATACCCCACCTTTATTATTAGGGATACTAACACCTATTGTTCTCTATGAGGGTATTTTCTGGAACACCCCTATTTATGTTGGATGGATGACTGACTACCCATCAAGCCTAACTATTTTCTCTAGGTATTTTTATGTTCTATTATGCACAGTATATATTTTTTCCATATATGTGTATAGATGGGTTTAGTATCTTATGGTTATTTAACCTACATGTATGCCTGGATATAATATCCTAATGAATATTATAGGTATGATGTCTATATTATATGATGGATTGAGGTAAATACTCTATGTATGGCATGTGATGGCTTGAGGTACAATACCTGATGCATGATACACAACATGCAGGTTGTGGTGGCTCTTGAAAACTACTCGTTTACTAATGGATATGTTGCATGGGATGATGAAATTATCTAATTCATGAAATTAATGTTAATATAATTTTTCTTAGGTGTCTTCGTGTTGGATTATTTTGGAGGGAAATTCTCCAAGATGTATGAAATTGTGACAGAGTGACAAACTAGTGGTGGAGTTGTATCATGGTAACCTTTTTGATTTTTTATTATTTTAATATATTGTATATACATGATGAGATATTATCCATACAGAATCTGGGATCATAGAAAACATGTTTAGGTGATGATTTAGTTGAACTTGTTATTCACTAGGATTTATTTTCTGTTCCTTATCATTTAATTGAGTGGATCTAAGGAGGATCCCTCTAAGAATACATGTTATACTTATCCTATATATATAAGCTATTCATCAGTTTAGAAGTTATTGGTTGGTTATTGAGTTATATTTTACTAGATCATGGGTTTATGAAGATTTTTTTATTATTTTTCATTGTTGATACTATTTTTTGTTACTTTTAGTCCATTTTTAGTTGATCTATTTTGTAATGACATTACATTCTTATACATTGGAACATTATTTTATCATTATGAGTAGGAAATGATTGGTGTACTTGTCTTATAACTCATTCATGACATTATTTTTAGAGGTTAATATTTCACATTTGTACGTATGATATACCCACGACTCTTGTCACCTTGTCATGGCCAATTGAAGTTTTGATTCTGGTGGTCTCCATCTCTATTACCACATTGTATTACTAAAAGGGGTACCATTGGGGGAGGGTTCATTATAGAAATGCTTGGGTAAAAACTCATTTCCATTATAATTCATTATAAAGGATTATAATAGATGATGACCTTGAATGAACTTGGTTATACCCATGGTTTCATAGATTCAAAACATGGTTTCATTATTTAGAAATCCAATATATAATTTTTCATGATTATATGATTTAAAAAATTTATTATTGTTACTTATAATGTGATTTTTGGTTTCAGTAAGTGTTTAGAACCCAAATAAACCATATTAATGCAGATTTATATAGACAATGTAATGATTTCCCTAAAGGGAAACAAAATTTAATGGTATATGGAATGATAAATCCTATTTTATTCGTACGTATTATTCTCAAGCTATGAATCACTGTGAGATTTGAAATGAGGACATAGTGGAACATTGTACATTTCATTCCTTTATAAAGAATCATCATGCTTATTTTAGTGGGTATGTCGATTCATTGGTTTCACATAAATTCATTAATACCACTAATAATTAATTTTTCATTCTCTATTGTTTATAACATAAAAAATTATTTTAACTATTTATCATTTGGATGGTGAAGATGTTCAGTGGTGAACTCTTCTCATGATCATCATGAAATTAGAAGAAATTAATATCCATATTTCGGATAAGTTTAGAAGGTTATTTTTTAATAAGTCAATTTCATTTATTCATCATATTAATGTATAGAAATAATTCTTTTACCACACGAAGATGGATCTTGAATCTATTGGTACTTAAGAGGAATGTTTTACAAGACATGTCAGATACTCTTCATGTATTATAATCTAACATGAATGTAATTTTGGACAACTATTTAGTATCATAAAATAATGTTTCTAAATGGTGTTAAACTTAAGGGTATCTATTAGCTATGAATAAATAATTGGATGTTCTTTTAGGGTGGAAATATATATTAGGGTTATGCACCAATCTTATGGTTTTGATAAGAAAAGATATATGGATCTCAATGTAAATTCTAATAATAAATACTTGGAGATAAGACTATGAGATTTAATGTATTCTCAAATATTGGAAAGAAACATAGATGAAATTTCATTAAAGAGGATAATGAAATATTTGTATGTGTAAATGAAGGTCATCATTAATAAAATTCATATGTGATGGGGTAATGAAGTATGCTAATTATGGAGAGAAATCACAAAAATATTAACCGTCAACACTTAATTATTTGAAATATAAGGCATACAGACATTATTCTAACCAGGGATGAAATATAAAGGTTACTTCAGATGATAAACTTAAGCAACCTCTTAAGCCCCAAGACAATGATATATCTCGTGTGATCACTATTTTTGATGTGTGTTTTGATAATAATGTGGTGAAATTTACACTTACAACCCACTATATAATTTTTAATATTTAATTTCATTTTTGATATTCTAACTCTTTTATTTCAAATTAATTTTATTAGGAATTATAATACCAAGACAATTATTAAGTGTTGATTTAATAGTCAAAATCACTAATAGTATAAAGATATCATCTCAATTATGTTAATATTACCCTACATAAGTTTATGGTAATGTAGTTCATAAAACACTGGTTGTTCTACTTCTTGTATAATTTGGTGTAATTTTGGGAATGTGTTTAATTTATTTATATAAATACCATATCAATTACTTATGAAGGGAAGTCACATTTTATATTTTGAACAAACCTATTATCAACAATCCATGTAATGATAAATATAAACATCCAATTGAAATTACATCTATTTTATTTTCACTAATTCTTTTTCAAATGAAGAGTTTATCTCATTTGGATGAGGAGAAACTCAAAATCAATTATATTTCTATGTTATATGAAATATTTTATTCCTTTCCATTATAGTCGCCTATACATAATATGAATCATGAAGTCAGGTTTTTAATATAAATCATACATAGTGATACAAAAATTTCAATAACTGTATATATAATATCCATAATTGAGTTATTCTAATGAAAGAAGAATCTATAGGATAACAATGATATGGAATTAAGTTATAAATCTACATCACTGTTGGGTGCACCTATTCATTTTTAGGAATAACTATGGATCAATGGGACTAGAAATTGATTATTGAGAACTAATAAATATCACAATCAAGAATAAGTAATCAATCCATAATATTGATATTTTACAAATTATGAGGAGATTAATATTTTTCCATGACTAATCATCAATATTAATACTATCAGTTAACACTAAAAAGTGTCGATATACCCATAATAACATTCTCTTTGATGTATGAAATTTATGAATTTATAGTGATGTGATTTGTTCTGTCTAATTCAACTGCTATTTTCATATAATTAATGAAAATTGTCTTCATAAAATAAATTAATTATATTTTTTTAGTCTTTATAGATGATATTATTATATATTATGAGTGAAAATAAGAGCATTAATATCACTTAAAGACTGTACAGAGGACCATAATGATGAATAATCCAATAGAAAAAATTACAAATTTTAAATTTTGGCTAAATAAAGTTTTGATTTTAGTTATATAATATCATGAGATGGTATATCGTAGGATCTATAAAAGAAAGAAGTTATTAAAAATTGTCACAAATTAACTACTTTGATTGAGATCATTAGGTTTCTTGGTTTGGATTGATATTATCAATTTTTTGTTAATAATTTATCAGGGTTTTATAATCCAATCAAAAAATTCAATTGAAGGCGACCCAAGTTCCATTGGATAGATTAATTTGGAAGAAAATTAATGAAACATGATATATGTCTAGTTAGTGCACATGTGCATAAACTACCATGTAGTGGATATGGTTGTGTGATCTTTATTGATGCATAAAATAATCGAATTGGGTGATTCTTCAAGATGAATTGTATTGTGAGATATTATGCCTCATGATAGTTAAATTAGCCTGAGGAAAAATAACCAACTCGTGACTTTGAGTTATTTTTAGTAATTCTTACATTACTTTTATAAAGGAAATAAATTTATGGAGAAAGTTGTGATAAATATACTAATCAAAAAAATCTAAAATTATATATTCAATTTGAAATAGTTGAATATGAACTAGAGAATAAGGTTAGAGTTGATAAAATATTACAACTTCTCAGTAGATTACAAAACTAAGAAGGATAACTTGGTGGTTGATGATTTGATCTAAAAAGATCATTATATTATCTAAGATAAGAATAATGAAATATATAATATTTATATATTTTAAAATGATGGTTCAAGAAATATTCCAGAAAAAATAGAAATAATATCATACTATGATTTGTGTTCAACTATCTATCCAAGTGAAGTTTAAAGATAAAATAAAGGAATATGTAGGGTTATAAAATATGGTAAGCAATATTCATGAGTTTAGCCTTGATTATGATGGAATTATAATGTTCAGGGACCATGTATGTGTCAGATATATACTGAATTTGAAGAAGGATTTGTTGGGTATGGCTCATAGTTTATTAGTATCTATTAACCCTATAAGTAAAAATACTTATTGAGACATGATATGGAATTTCTAGTGGGAAAATATAAGGGAGATATTACAAATTATATATCTCAGTTCTTGAAATGTCAGAAAATCTAGAGCTGATAGAAAGAATTAAAATGGTATGTTATAACCGCTACTTATATCCGAATGGGAATGGGAAAATAGAAAAATGTATTTTTCATCAGACTCCACAAATCATATAAATTGAATAATTATACTTGGGATGAGGAATATTTATTTTGGAATTCAATGATATTTATTTATATTAATGATGATTTATACCTTGGTCATATTTCTAAAATATACATTAAAGAAGTGTTAAGGTTAATTATAGTGACACATTTTATTTTATCTGTTCTTTGATTTTGGATTCATATTTTTTTACATTACTCATTATTATCCTTATATTTATGGTTATTCTAAGAAACCCATTAAAACCTTAGGGTATATATTTAGGTATTTATCCTTGTATTTCAACGGTTTTTGGGATTAACACGTTATTCTAATTGTGTTTTTTACAACAATAACATTCAATTTAGAATTCATATGGATACATATGAATATATTTTTTAAAATAAGTGTATAAATCCAATGTGCTCAGATGAAGTTGGATAAATAAGGATATTGGGTCCTGAACTAGCTAAGTAAGTGGAAGATATATTCAGATCCATTAATTAGAATATTAAGGAAACTTAGTGTCGAAAAAATTTTATGTGTACATTTATCAGAAAATTTGGAATTTGATGGTAATGATAAAGTATTTTAAGGAATTGATATATAGATAAATGAATTAGATGAGGAAAAAAGGAAAATATTATCCCTTGATATATTGGTATATTTAAAATGCTTATGTTAATTGGAGGAGTAGTTGATCGCTTTGTGCTTTCGCTAAATATATCTCATGTTTTCAATATGCTCCATGCATCTCTTTGGAAGAAGTACATACATGATCCATAAAATTTTATAAATTATTAGGTTATACTACTATATCTTGATCATTCATTTTTATAATATTTAGTAAAAATATTAGATCATGGTGATAAAGTGTTGCAGAACAAGATTACACAATTAGTAAATGTTCCTCGTAGGAATAAATAATTCAATGACATTTCATGAGGAATTGATGATGTTATGAAATAGATATGTTGTCATTTTTTTTATATCATCGTGATATAATTTTTTGAGTAAAATTATTTTTATGGGGGTATAATATAACACCATAATCTTTTATGACATATATAGTTTTTAAATAAATTTAATTCCTTAAATATCTTACGATACACGCAAACCCAATCTTAAATTAAATTTAATCTAGAAAATATTATAATGTAGCTATTATATTATAGATACTAATATGAATAATCGCATATTTAGAATGTTAAATTAATATTTTAGGTAAATAAAATATATTGATAAATAAGTACTCAATTTTTTGTAATGCCTTTACACGCTTCAAAATTTCATTTTTCCTAAGAAGATGACTTTTTTTTTTGATAGAAATTTTTTTTATTAAATTGTTTAAAATTTAGAAAAATTATTATAAAAAATTAATTTTTTAAATATAAATATCAATATTATATTTGAGTAATATATTTTAATTTTTATAAATGATTATTTTCTCAATAAATAGTAAAAAATACTATTATTTATTGAAAATTATCTTTTTGTTTCAAGGTTTTAAAATGATAATCGTGGAATAAAAGAAAAATAAGATCATTTATATTATTAATAGTACAATTATAGTCATTGGAATTAGTTTTATGTTTTAATTTTTAATTAAACATTTTTATAAATAAGAAACTATGTTTTTTAGAAAAACTACCTTCCTTTATGTTTTGTGGTTTAATATTAAATTAGATTCTTACAATAATATGAATTTAATTTCATGAAATGTATTTAATATTTATAATAAAAATAATTAATTTTTTTTAATAAGTTCAGATTAATTTTTTTTCATAATGAATAGTACAAATAGAAAAAATCTATTATAGAAGTTTAAGTTAAAATGTGTTTTCTGAGGGTTAAACAAAGAAAAAATGGTAATTCTTCCAATTAAAATTTTCTAAATCATATTGAATGAATATATTTATAACTAATAATATCCAAAATTTTAATATCTTTCCATTTAGAATCATTTCTCATTACTATGATGTTATTATATTATAATCTTTTAAGAGATTCCAAGTGTGTATTGTCCCCCACTTATAAAAAGGAAACCCCACATTCTCTTATTTAAACCACACTCATCCATCTATATCAACAAAACAATTCCAAATTATCTTTTAAACCTCTATATAGAATAATTATAGGAACATATCTTCATAAAATACCATTCCAAGGGACCATAATAAAGAATCTAAATGTGGCAAAATGATGAAGTGGTAATCACCCTACACAACATATTTTAAATTATTTATACTTATACCTTCTAAAAAGATATGGTATTTATCATAATATAATAAATTTTGATTCATAAATATAAATAAATTATATCATGAATATGGAATGACCATTATTAACCATTTTTTTCATCAAATGGAATGTGAAAGTATCTCTTACGCATATGTGTAGACTACCACCTTCACGTAGAGATACATTTCATTTTCAATCACCAATTATAATTGATTCTTATTATGTTGAGTTTAGAGATTATATATAATATTTATGAAATAATTTTTCTCATATAATTATAATATCATATCTACCTTCATATTGTCCAATCTATTGGAAAAAAAATAATTTCACAAGTCTATATGTGTGAACTAGCACCTCTACGAATTGTATGAATTTTTATGTCTTTCAATTTTACTGGGATAGTAATAAAAAATATTTAATATATATATATGTGTGTGTGTGTGTGTTATTTATGATATAATTATGTTTTAATAGTGATGGAAAAATATTTATCTTTGCATCTTTCTTTTTGTTAGAAATTAAAAATTGTGTTCCTGCATACGTATGACCTACCGTCTCTAAAAATGGTGAAAATAATTTTTATCTCTTCCTTATATATATGAATATATATATATATATAATCTATTTTATTTAATTTATTGTTAATAAAATGTATATTATGGAACCATGATCAAATCTCATGTACAAGTTGTCCGAAACTTAATCTCTCTGGGAAAAATGAATACTTTATGCCTGAAAATAATGATTTAAATATGTATTTATTAATAAACTTATGTTAAAATGTTATAGGTGGATAATATATGATATTATATACATATAAATAATTTTTTTAATTATAATAATTTTAAATTTATTATATTGAATATTTGAACACTTTTAAATCAAGTCAAACTTGAGGTAAGATATTTTAATCACACATCAATTTCTTTGAGAAACATTCCATATTGACCACTTGTTTATTTTATTTGTTATATAATATTCCCTTGAATGTATTTTATGATGATTATAGTGAAAATTATAGGATTTAAATCTTTACATATGGTTCTATCTTACAAGATGTTTTGACTCAAAAGTTAACAAAAGTGGGAAGGGCTTTATGTTATAATCTCGTTGTTTATAGGGGTTATTTAAGATTTAAGTTTCAAATGATGAATTTTATTGATCCAAATTTAAATAATAACATGAATTTTATTTTAAATTTTCTATTCAACGAAATTTTATGTAACAATACCATTTCCATCTCTTTCCAACTTAATATGATCATGAAAAATGTTTGTAAAAAAAACCAACTTTATTTCCTCTTTGGTCAAGAATGTTTCTCTTCCATGTGAATTTTTTCCTTGAAACATGTTCAAACAAATTGTCAATATTATATTATGACTATTTAAATAAATTTTTACACATTTTTTATATTTTATAATATGTTATAAAAGTAATATTAGTATCATTTTCCAAATGGGGTACATTTGACATTGTTTATAAAAATTGTGAAAAGAAATGTTTTTCTGAACACGCATGGTATGAAAGGAATTTCCAACCATCATGAACAATCATAAAATTTATGGCATTTTTAACAGTTTCCATGGTTATTTTGAATTAAAACTTTTCCCATACTATTTGGGAAATTTATATATTTTAAATAAGTTATTCCAAGATAAAAAGTGTATTTTTCTCAAGAGATATTCTATGTGATATTTTAAAGGTGTTTTCATTTTTTATAATATCCATTAGTGTTAAATATTCATTACTATGAATATAATAAAATGATATTATCCTTATTATTTATATCGGACCATTATGATTATAACTATGATATTTTTATGAAACATGTATCTTTTCTATAGGTTATGCTATAATGAAATATTGAAATGTTTATGAATCCAATTTCATTTACATGGGTTATTATATATGATAGATGTTTTATCATATTATGGAACCATATAAATTGATTATGATTATGTGGTGAGTGATCCTATAATTATATATCTCTCTAATGAAAATGGTAAATGTGGATATCTCATTAGGTAATAAAGACAAGAATAAAGTGTGAACCCTTTTCAATAGGGGACTATATCCATTACGATGTTCTTGTGATTAAAACTTCACTAATGATAAAATAAAATATGGAGTGAACCCAATTCACTATGTTACTATAATAAGGAAAATATTTTCTATGTATATGATTATGATACAAACTTATATATTGTTCTAATGTTATGCTCTCGTGGCCATTATCTTTTGTTTCCTTCATGGTTCATGTCTAATTAAATACCAAGATTTATCACATAATTCAAGATTATAATCTATGATATACTATTGATATATTATATAAATATAATTAATGTTTCCATACCCATATTATCATGTTATACTTAAGTTATCATTGATTTCTCTCTTATTTACCCTTATAGGGCCTCTAAGACAAACCCTTTATGGTTTCTTTCCCCAAGTTATAAAGAAATGTTTTAAGTAGGGTATATCATAGAAGAGTTATTTATGGGATTATATCTATGAGATATTTTAAAAATATTTTATAAAATAATAAGTCAATGAATCTTGTATTCAAATATACTAAACCTTTATGGTCCTCAGGGTGTATTTATAAAATATATCGATTATTCATTTATTATGTCGTAATATATATGTTTTAATACAATGGGTCACTATAACATTCTTGAATGATCTCTTCATAGAAATATGATCATCATTCATTGATCCCTCAGTGTTAGTAGTAGCATAAATATTATATGTTCTAGCATTAGAACCTCTAAAAATAATTGATTTCACATGATTCTCACACTTAGAATGTGCAAGATTCTATATAACTTCACCTTGATCCCTAGTAGTCCAAATCTTTACTAAAAAATCAATAATTAACCAATTTTTTTATGAATTTAAAATCTAAATTTTTTTAATCTATATTAATTGGTTTCCATAAAATCACATAAATTAATCTAAACTCTTTTAAAGATAAGAGACAAAATTGTTCCAAAAGTATAAAAACTCTAGGATTTGTTACATTCATCGAGAATAAACCCTATAATGTATTGGGGAAGATTTAATATCTTCTTGAACCACATAAAGGCTTCTAAAAAATATTTCATAGTATAGGGTAGGGTTATATTGTCTACACTAACTATGTTGGTATTTTAGTTAAACACCCTAGGTGAGGGTAGTAAAACACATTACCTAACACTGAAGATATTAAGAAGATATTGTAATTTAATATAAATACAAACAAGTCTTCATCATCATCAAATTCAACCTCATCATTATATTAAATTCTCAAACCTATTTTTAATAAAATAAATTCATTTATTGTTTGTCAAAAAATATATCATCTACGGATTTTGAAACATTATTTAGAAGAAATCCCATGTTTTTTAGACAATTGAAATCAATATAGTTTTCACTAATCACTTTGGGTAAAACCATAGCCTTTTTAAATCATTATGTAGTGGTTTCCTATCATTTTTTTTCATTTCCCCATAGATAATTATATTTGAGAATGTGGTTTAAAGGGTTTCTATTTACAGTACAAAGGATTTCAATTTAAGGGAGAAAAGACTATATGGATGGAAAAGGTTTGATATTTTTGAGCCAAAAAATTATATAATCCATTATAGATAATATTAATAGTATCATAGAGGGAAATAAAAAATTAAGGTTTCAAATACTACAATCAAAGAGGGTTTTGTGTTAATTTATTACCCATCAAATAATTTAAAGAAATAAATTACAAATGTAAATCGATAAACAAACTTATTGTTTATCAAAATTAATTAATTAATTAAGGATTAAATATAAATCATTTAGGTAACTTCAAAATAAATCATATATAACAAAAATATAGATGAATTAAACCCTTCTCAAATCACTTTTAATAGATTTAAATTGATCATTGAGAAAATTATTAGCAAACATATATGTTGATTGATTTCAGGTATATATGAACTCTAAAGAGAAGTAATATTTTTTCAATAATACCCTATGAAATAATATCTTAGATCTATGTGAATTTTCCAAAAATGGGTTATTTTATTTTTATTAAATATTGATAGCTGAAGTGTTGATAAATTAAATTAGAAATTGATCAAAAAGTAATCACAACTCAATAATGGTATGTTTCATCCATATCACTTTTTTAAAAAATCTATCATTTTTTATATATTTCTCTTCATAAGTTTATATTACAATAAAAACATATTACTACACCATTAAAATAAATATTTCCCTAGAAAGTGGAAAGTTCCATATATATTATTTCTATCTAATATACACCCACAAAATATGGATTCAAGATATGAAATTAAACCAAATCATGATGTATTTATAAAAATTATCTATAGTGAAATCGTTACTTTTTAATAACTTAAAATTATATTAACATTAAATAAATTACACTCTTTTGGGTTTTATTTAAATCAGTTATAAACATATATACTAAAACCATATTTTATGGTATACTAGAAGATTTATACAATAAACCTCAAATAATATTTCTATGTAAATTATTATAACTTTAATTCCATGATTTTTTTAATGAATAAATTGTATACGATATAGTATGTGACATGGAACATTGATCTGAAATGTCACATTAAATATATTTCATTAAATTAAACCCCTTCGGTAGCATGCGGTACATGTAACATCAAAACTATATGAACCACCATAAATTTTACCATTATAACCATTCCATTATATTGGGGGGGATAAATACTAATATCTAAATATGAAAAATATGGTTATTTTTAATTACAAATAAAATAAGAATCATTTATAATAGAATGAATATTTTTCTTACTAACAATATTTAGCTAAACAATATTTCAGTCTCACTTTGCACACAAAATTTAAAATTAATTTTTAAAACTTTTGTAAAATATATTTCACAAAATATTCTTCGATTTTTACATAATAATATAAAAAACCATGGGGTTATTTTTTGCAATTTTTTTTTAAATTTTGCATTTTTTGTGAATTTTGAAAAATATTAATTTTTATTGAAAACTGAATTTGTGTTTAAATAATTTAAAACTATAAATTATATCATAAATTGGTTCTAAAGTAAAATTAGTTCAATTAAATTTATATTGTACTAATTGATATAATTTTAATAAATTTATTTTAAATTTTGAAATTAAAACCTTTGGTACTAAAGAGAATTTTCTTTTTGGAAGCACTCTTTTTCATCATGTTTGTGTGTATAATTTAAAATTAAATTCAACCACTTATAAGAATTTAATTTTTAAAAATAGTTTAAATATTTGAAATTAGAATAATATACATTATCTAATAACTTCAACTTTTTTTTAACCATAATGAATAGTAAAAGCAATAAAAATAAATTACGGTGATTAAAGAAAAAAATGTCATACATCAGGGTTAAACAAAATATAAAAGGGTTAAAATGACATAAAAACTATTTCAAACCCCATTTTATGAATATATATCGACCATATAAGCTATAATTTTCAATAATGACCCATTTATAGGAATTTTTTAAGCATTAAAACATGCTTGTAATTGATTCTTTTAAATTTTTCTATCTGCGTCCTCTCTCCCACTTATAAAATGCCACCCACTATCCTCCCCTCTTCACATATCCAAAAACATTTGATTCTACCCAGACCTACCTAAATAACATTATTAATCCACATAAAATATCCTAGATTTATTTTCAGATCATAAATCCTACATATGAAGGATTTTGGTGAAAACTTCATGATGTTTTCTTGTGAAGAGGTAACGTTCTTAAACAAGCATTTTTTATTTATTTATTGTTATATCTCTGTAAATTATTTTTACAACATGATTTTCAAATATGATTAGAATATTATATATAGTTATATGTTATTATGTTATTTTATGACCAATATCTTTCTCCTCATCCATCAAATGGGAAACGAAATGATCGAGCGTGGGTACGGAGGACGTCAACCTCGTGAACTGATGTAATTTGTTTTCCATCACCAACATTAAAGGATAGATATAATGATGGGTTTAAAAATTTATATGATATTTAAGATACTATTAAATGTTTTGAATTTTTTTATAACATATAACTTCATACATTATATTTATTTTAAAATACTAACATCGCTTGTTTATATAGTGGACGACTGCATTGTAAAGTGATGTGACTAGTTTTTAACTTACTCTATGCATGGAAGGTTTTAAAAATACATTTCCTGAATATATGTGATATATATGAAGTTACAATTATTATTTAAAATTAATATATCTCCCACTTCCTTACCATTTAACTCGTTAAGGAAATGATAGCAACCATCGTGCATATGTATGACCTACCATCTCTACAAAGTAATGTAATCCATTATTTGATATTAAAATTTCAATAATGATTATAAAAATGTATACAATAAAAATATATATTTATAACATTAATATAACTTTTAATACTATTAAACTATATAATAAGTTTAATAACTTTAAAATTCATGACAAAATACGTATAAAAACCAAGGGAATTAACACTTGAAAAAATGAAAATAATTAAACATTATTAAGAAGTAGGTGATAAAGTGAAATAAGAGGATCATATATGGTTTTATAAACATGTATATTGTACAAGAATAAATTAATTTCTTTATTAAACCCATAATACGTGAGGTTAAATTATGTTCAATCAATAGGAATCATGTGGTAAGGGATTTTTTTTCTGCTCTTCATTCTTGGGAGATGTATGAAATATTCGCCACTTGTTTCTTTTATGTGATTTATTCCTTCCTCCTTTGTCAGGTTATATTATTAATATAATTCTTCTAAATATAATAATAATATCATTTGATGTTGTTCGTTATTGGTTCTTATTCAAAATATTATGAAAGAGGTATAGGAATTCATCTCAATTTCCCTTAAGTGAGCAATATTGTAATGTTATGAATCTAATTTATTTTATATTAGTTATATGTTCAACCCATGACATTTAATATCAATATTTATTAACAATTCATTGTAGTCTAATGTTTTAATTTTAATTATTTTCATACAAGGGTATTCTAATTGAAAAATATCAAAGTTGTAAATAATTTCAAAAATCAATTTCTATTCATTGAGATATATTACTTCTTTATTTTCTTTTATATTCTAAGATTATGTATTTAATGACATTTGATTATATTATGTTTTATTTAAACATTTTATATTTTTTTTAACATGATACACATATTTTATTCATTGAATTAAATATATGATTTGATATTTGAGGAATAGTTTAGACATATAGTGATGGGTGGGTCCAGGAATTATATAGTCCCTCGATGCAATGGTATTGTTAGGGGGTTAATTAGTAAAATATCATTAAATGGGTCTCTACCCATGTTTTTAAACAATTTTGGGAAGGTTATTGAAAGTATAGGTATCATTATTCTTGATATCATCACATCTAATAATGAAAAATTTCAACATTAATAATTTACTAATAATTATCCATCGTATTTTCATAATGATATTATCCATATATTCATTTAATTATTGGATTTTTGTTAAATGGCATGTGTTTCTATTATTTAACCTCTTAAATTGATTATGACTTATGTTTTCATGATAGTAAACTTATTTAATTGTCTTCTGTGTTCATTTATTTACCTTCCTATATTTATTTTTAATTATATAATCTTGATATTCATGTTTTTGATTAAATTTAATGTGTGGTAATATATGGAATAAAGAGATTGTCAAAAAAATATTTAGTTTATTAAAATATAATGGGGGAATCATATATGTATCTATTTTACCTTGAATAATAAAGAGATTTATGTCTTTTGTGATGTGGTTCCATTTATCTTATGATAATGTAATAAATTATACATTTGCTACATGTTACAGGATTTGGGGTCATTAAAGTTTGTATTAAAAGAAGTTTTATTGAAACCTTGGGAAATATATTTTAAAAAATATAGATTAGGGAACATAATACTATGATGAAATTTTGTGATAAGTATGGATGAACATATTATTGTTTTGATAATGTTGAAATTATGTCCATTTTCATTGAAATACATTCATTTTTGGTTATTTTAGGAAAAAATATAGCAAGGTGTGATAAATCTAAAAATGGAATGCCAAACTTGACTCGAGCATTACATGGTATATGACAATCATACTTTCTATGTTCTTAGTTTGACACTCGTGAGGGAATATGCTTTGGATAATAAACATTTTCTTTACAAATCATTATAATTGATTTTAATGGATTATAAGAATTAATGAGATAACTTAAACCTTATGTTTCATATATTGAAAGGAAAATGTAATGATTAATACATCCTATAAATGATTATATGTTATTCCCACTATGATTAATATTTCTCATATTATGATTTTTGGTTTTAGCTAATGAAACTAAACCTAAGGAATCGTGTTAACAGTGAATGTAAAGTGAAATATGGAGACTATGGGAAACCAAATGGGATGATGATTAATGTGAAATATACCATTATTATGTACAATCCTTTATCCTTGAATATTATTAATAACATATAACTAAACCAACTCTTAGACTCCCCATTGAATATAAGGTTGGATTTCACTAAGATCATGAGTAATGGATATCATTGAGGAAACAGGTCTTGATTTCCTTTATGTCTTTAATGTGGAAAAGAAAATATAGGAAAATACCACAAAAGAATGGGAAAAAAATTTAGGTGTGAAAAAATAAGGTCATAAATAAATGATTCATCAAGGAAAAATGAATAATATGATAGAAGGAAATAAATTTCATATTGTGAATCTATTTATAGTAAATTGTCTTAAATATAGGATACCTTGGATTTATACAATTAAATTTCATCATTTTATGGTTAACCTATTGACCAAGGAAGGAATTATATTTAAGTAAAAGCATTGAAGTATTTATGTATTATGGTTGAATAGCTATACTATCGAATTTTTTCATACCTTTGGTATTTTTTTTATAAGAATCCAGAAGAATTTAAGGATTGTATTAATTTTTAGAGAATATATATTCATGTATGATTAACATAATAGTTATAGATACCATCATGGTTTTATGATTTAATGGTTTATCATAAATTAATAGTTTAATAAACTAATTTCTTGACTTTATGAGATATTATTATAAAAAGGTTAAGGATATTTTGCGAAAAAATATTAGCAATATAACCATTTGGTTTAGTATTGGTTTTTGTGAAATTTTACTACAAGGACGAATTCATTAATTTTTTGGGAATAATTTTTAAGGTATTATTTATCTTTATTATTTATCTTATCTTTAATCATGAGGTAATTATCTTTTATTACACATTTTTAACGTTATATGAATTGTATTAATATAGTTTTGAAAAAAGGAATACCTATTGTATCTAGAAATACTAGAGGTATTTAACCCATAACAGAATTGAGAAAGAGATATTACACCTATAACTAGCCTACATGATTTTTAAGAAAACATGTCATTGTTTTTACTTAAAATATTTCATGAATAAATTGTAATGATGAACCAATAGTGTCTCTATTGGGGTTTATAGATTAATATCTTGTGAAAACCATATTTTTTTAGGAAATATTTATAAAAAGTTAGAAATAATTTTCACTCTTTAATATGTACTTTTATAAGTTAAAAGTTAATTTTAGTGTATTAGACATAAAAAATTCGTTTTTTGGATATTTTTTTCTTTGAGTAATATATGAAGTGTAAATTGATCCAAACACATCAAAATGATGAAATTTTGATTTAAATAGAAATATATCCAGTATGTATGTTTCATTATATTCTTAGAAAATTCAATAAATCCTCAAAATTTGGAAGGTGATCTTGAAATAAAAATGTTAAATTAATGCATTTATATCTAATGGACCAATGGACTTTTAAATAATCATGTATTTATGGTTTTCAGTTCCTTAAGATTACCTTGATCATTCAATTTCATATTATTAATTAACTCAATCACCCTCTATAATTATTTACACTTTTTACCAATTATCTATATCTTAAAATCACACTAATGTTTTCCAAATTTCAAAACTAGCTATGTGTTATTCCAAATGACATTTTTATTTCCATTTCTTTATTATAAATAGGAGGTTTATTTTCCCTTTTATAGTGTGGATTTTTCAACAACAGTATTTTCAAATGTAAAACCCTTCATTACCTAGATCATGTTTAAATTATGAGGATGAAATTTATTGACTTTTGGGAGAATTTAACAACTGTATATTTTAAAATAATTCCATTTTATTTGATAATGTTTGGGACATGAAATAGTAGACTTAAACAAATGAAAAAATATATTTAATTAAAGGTAACCTCTTCAATAGCTTGTAGAACACGCAACCCTGATCCAAAATGAACAGTAATATAGTATACATTTATAAATTAGACATTAAATTAGATTGTATGAATAGTAATAACATAATTGTGAAACTTAGGGTCATATATTGGTTATAAAAAAATAAGAATTATTTAAAAGAAAAAAGAAATATATTTTAAAAAAGAATATTTTTATAAAAAGTTTTAGTCGTTATTTGCATACATAATTAAAAATTAATTCTTCCATCATTTATAAAATGTATATGATATAATAAAAATAGTTTTTAAAATCATAATATATTAGGGTAAATTTTTTAAATTTTTTAAATGTTTCATTTTTTTGATAAATTATGATAAATACATATTTTAATTAAAAAATTCCTTTTATTTAAATAATTTACACCATAAAATTATATTTTAAATTTTCTTTAAAGTGTATTTATTTTATTTTTATTATAATGTTACTAATTTAAATCATTAGAATCATTTTCATAATAAAATTAAATATTAATAATTTCTTTAATTATTAGAATTTTCCCTTTGGAAACCCTCGTTTTCGTCACATCAGTGAGTACAATGTTAAATTGGAATCTAAAACTTATATGGATTGAATTTGGAAAAATGAATTAAATATTTTGAATACAAATAATATATTTACTCTAATAAGGTTGAATAAATTATTTACCATTTTAATATGAAAATTAGTAAAACTTAACTACTATAGTTGAGGTAAAAAAAAATTAACGGGTGTGTTAAAATAGATGGAAAATATTTAAAAATGATATACCAACAATAAAAAACCCATTATATGGACATATTTATTCCTTATCACATATGTGGATCAATAATGTCTCATTTTATACTATTTTCATGATAAAAACATGGTGGTAATTGAATCTTTTCCAAAATTCCATGTGTGTCCTCTCCCCCTGTTATAAAAGGTAACCCCATATCCTCCCATATTCACAGTTAAAATTCCATTTGGGTCAAAACATACTAAAAAAATCACGTTATTACACCCCTAAAACCATCATAAATCCCTTGACCTTTTATAAATACAACATAGGTAGAATTTTTATCCAGACCTAAAGATGTTTTTTGAAGAATATGAAAACGTTCTAAAATAAAAAAAATTTATTTTTTTTCTTCATCCACCTCAATAAAATATTATTAAAAAATTATTATATAATATCAAGAATATATTAAATATAATTTTATGTTATTATATTTAGGTAATATTATATATATATATATTTATTCTTCTATCAAATGGAAAATGAAACTGTTGATTGTTTGTACTGATGACTACTTCCTCATAAATCAATATAATTCATTTTCCATCACCACCCTTCATGGATATGTATAATGATAGATTCGAAACATTTATATTATATTTATGATATTATTATACTTATTTAATTTTAATATAACATATACCATCTTACTATACATTTTATTTAAAAAATAGTAGCATCACTCGTCTGTACAACGGAATACCACCTCGCAAAGCGATGTGATACATTTTTCAATTATGCTTTACAATAAAGGTAATAAGGATAAATTTATTGAATATATGTGCTATATATGGAATGATATTGATTATATAAAAGTAATATATCACAAACTTCTTTACCCTTTCCCCCATTAATGAATTCATAATGTCGCTCATGTGTAAGTACAACCTACAGTCTCAACAATGCGATGTGATCCATTATCCATGTTCAAATTTCATTAATGATTATAAAAGTTTATATAAATTAAAAATTTATATTTATAAAATTAATATGATTATGTATAATATTTAATTATATAATATATAAAATATCTAGAAATTTCATAACAAACATGCATGAGAAAACAAGGTAAAAACTCCTAAAAAATGAAAATAATGAAATATTATTAACAAATGGGTGGTAAAATGTTATAAAAGGATAATATATGATATTATAAATATAAATATGTTTATGGAATAAATTAATAACATGATTAAAACCATTAGTTTTTTGTTTAAATCACATTCAACCAAAAGAAAGCCTGAGATAAAGGATTTATAGTCTCTCGTTTCTTTCTAAGAGACATATTCCATAATCACCACTTGTTTATTTTTTTGTGGTGTATGGGATAAACTTTTGACATATTATACCATTAATATGATTATTTTTATGTTATTTGAGGTATCATTTTATGTTAATTTTTATTATGGATTACGATTTATAATATTACCAAAGTGGTATAGGACTTCATCTCAATTTCGTTTATATGGTGTATTTAGTTCCCCTTGGACATGTAATGGAAATATTACTTAAAAATTCATGGTATTTTATGATTCAATATTAATTATTTAATAAAATGGGTTTTTACTTGAAAATTACCATTTCATAATTAATTTCATATCTTAATTTCATTTCATTGGGTAATATTATTTCTTCGTTAACATTAATATTCTATAATTATGTGTGTAATTGGTTTTTTATCATATGTATAATTTACAATTGTTTTATGTGGATTTAAAATTGATACACATATTTGATTCAATTATTAATTCTCACTATAACTTTAAAATATTTTTAAGGGTTTATTTCATAATATCATTTTAATTTAGATTTCTTATACATTAATTCCTATTAGATGAAATTATTTAATCATTCGCTAATAAACCAATTTAAATTTATTATCCTATGGTTATTAATGATGTTTTCATTTAACAGTACCATTTTCATACTCAATATTATATAAAATAATTGAGATATGTTTTTATGACAATTTTAATTCATTTCACTCTTCAATCGAAAATAAATTTCCATCCAAAATGGTGTTTTCAAAAAAAATCCAAATTTTTTTTAAAATTATTCTACTGATTTATTATATAGAATTTTACACATGTTTTATTTTTAAAAAACTAAATTAATCTTCTTTCATTTTCAAAAACAAGTATCATTTGGGTTTTGACCAAAAATTTTAAAGGAATCATTATTTTAATGTGTACAACATATTGTAAATGTCATGTCATCATGACCAATTGTTGTTTTGAAGATTCCTTCATAATATTTAATGGTTATTTTCAAAGAAAAGTATTTTTAAAATATCATCTGTACTTTTAGTTTTATAAATATATATTTCCAATGTGAGTATGATATTTTCTTCATGAATGTTTTCAAAGATCATTTTATGGTATTTCTATTCATCAAAACATCAACCCTTAATTTAAAATGTAATCCACTAGGGATATCATTTTTTGATATTATCCATATTATTTATATGGATGGTTTATGATGGTTATGAACAATGAAACGTATTTAAATTCATTATCATGATTCATTTTTTTAGTAATTATCATTCTCATGAAATACTCACTTTTATGATCATTGGATATTAATGTTTACATAAATATTCCTATTTTTAATCCTTGATATATTTCATTCTTGAACAGTATATCATATCTAAATTTTAAATTCTTCATTGATTTTTATTCTTTTATCATGGGAAATATTCGTAATACAGTATTATTTAATCAATATAGATATTTGATGTTAAGGCACATTGTTTGTGAATTAAATCAAATTTTTGATATATGGGGAGTGATATGTACATACAGTGATATATGGGGCATATATTTTTATATCCCATAGATAGACCATTATTATCATGATATGAATTAATAAAAAATAAATAAATGTGCTTTAACATATATTTTTAAACATTCATGTGGAATTTATTGACAATATAGGTATCATGATTCATGAGATCATGATGTCTAATAAATAAAAATTTACATCATTAAGAATTATGGAATTATTATTCCTAAGATTTTTGAAATAATATCTTCACAATGATATTATCTTTAGAATCATTTCGTTCTTAGTTATTGATTAAATGACATCTATTTTTAGTTATTTACCCTTCAATATTTATTATTCCTTATCTATTCTTGATTGTCACCTTATTTAATGGAATATTTGTTCAATAATTTACCTTTAAATAATGATTATTTAAAATTAAATCATTATATTTAAGTTATTTAATAAATGGAATATGTGTTTAGATATTTACCGTGCGATGTTTATTATTATTTAGTTACTCGTTATAGCTTCCACATTAAATAACTCTCACTGAAAATTTTAACTCACCCTTATTTTATTTCATTTCCTATGAATTAATAAAGGGTACTATGAATTATATGATATTATATTCTATATAGAATAATTATATTCTAAAAAATATATTTTTTTAATTTTTATATTCATATATAATATGGGAATCATGTATATATATAGTTTATTAAGATTAATAAAATATTTTAGCCTTCAAGATTTGATTCCATTTATCTTATTCTAATGTAATAATGTTGATATTAGACCTTGTTTATAGTAGACAGGTTCATTTTAGTAAACTAGCCTATTAGTATTATCCAAATAAAGAGTAATTTTGGAACTCCTAGAGTAGCTAATATGTTACTATTTTCAAGTCCAAACCTTTATAATAAATAATATATATATATTAAAGGGTTTAAAAAATTTACAATGTCTTTTTGATAAGTATTAAAACCATGAAATAATTTTAATTCACCCATCATACTCATTTCAAATTATTCTTCTATAAACTTTGAAAAAATTATTACATATTTGTTTACTTGTTAAACCAAAAATAACAACATAAACATAAATTTGATGTATATTTTGATGAAATTTTAGTAAAGATTACAGGGTCATCCAAGCATGTAATCAAACCATTTTATAACATATATTAACTTAATATATCTTAACAAGATCGTGGAAATTTTTTAAGACCATACAAATCTTTGGAACATTTGAAAAAAATAGAATGTGAGGGTTTTAAAACCCTGAAGGTGTTCATCATAAACTCCATCAACTAAAAAAAATTTAAAACATAAATTTATTATCCATATATAATAATTTAAAATTTATATGATATGAATATGTTAAAATGATCCTAATGTATTCTAATCGTGAAACTACTGAAAAGGTTTCTTCGTCATCTATTCCTTATCATTAGTTATAACTTTTTACAAATAATTTTTTCTTATTTATAGTTATTACACCATGATCATATTTCATATTTATATATACGAACATAGATCCAATAAATGGATCCTCATAGGGTCTATAAGTGAGTTTTTATTTCTTATTTATCACATAATTTTTGAATTATTCTTGAATAGACACTAAAAACACTCATAACTCGTGACTTATTTTATGATTTTCTATTCAAAATGGGATTAAAATAGGAAAAATCAACTATGTTTGTAGAAATTATTTTTATTTTATTACCATCATCTAATAGTCCTATAAGAGTCTCCAAATTACAGTTTTAATTGGTCATAGGATTCCTGTGACGCACACATTTGAGTTCTTTATATTCACTAATTCTAAAACCTGATTTATATTGATTATGTAAAAAATCATCATCATTTTTTCATAAAAGAGAGTTTCAAGACTTATATTCTCTAAAAAAAATTATTAGGTCATCAATTTCAGTTTTTTTGCAATCAAAGGGGTCACTTTATTCAAATTTTACATGGTTATATTCATTAATAATGCTTCTATTAATATTTAATAATATATATTATTTATAAGTGATTGAATAACCTAGGTAGATCTTTTTACTATCCTTTGAATCTGAAATAAAAATATTGTACTTGGTAATTTGGATATGGATTGTGTTTGAACATTTTAATTATCTATCTTTTAGTTTTATATTATTCCACAGTTCATAGGTTGGTTTATTAAATATGTTCCTTATTACAACTTTGTTAGTGAAATGAAATGTTGTGTTAACATATTTATCCCAAAAGTGGTTAGCTATGTTATATTCACACAAAAATAGTATAAAAATTTCTTACTAGGTCTTATTAATCATTTTATAATCATTATTTTCTGGTTCTATAAGGGTAAAAATGTATGTTTAATGTAATGTTTTGAGAATATTTAATTTAAATCATGATTAAAAGACTCACAATCATGGGAAATTATAAAATATATAACTAAATAATCTTTTTCAATTAGTAAAATAATATAAAATATTAAAAAACTACTCATGATTCACTATTATGTATCAAGAAATAAAATAAATTAAATCAAGAAAAATCATCATAAAAATTAAAAACAAATGATTTGACACCTAGGTTTTAACTTCTAGGTATTCCAAACAAACCAATAAGAATATTTTCTAATGGTCTAGATTTTACGACCTTAATAGTTTGTTTAAAATATAACTTAGTTTTCTTTTTTATTTGGCATGCATCGTATATTAAGTTTTTATAAAATTTGTGCTATGTAAAATCTAAAAACAATACTTTCTTAAATAATTATATTTGATGAATAAAAATTCCAATTTCTAAGATTTTTAAATCAAATCCATGATTTATTTGTGACAAATTCATTCTATAATTGTGTTAAACATTATTTATTTAATCTTATCCTGGGTCATTATATGTCTCGTTGAATTTTTTGGGATAGAATAGAAGAGATTTTTTTTCTTTCATGGTGCATTAAATTTAACCCACTTGGTTTGAATTAATCATGTTGTTCTTATGTAAAAGGTGATATCAATAAGATATAGTTGTTTTCATGGATTCTAAATGATTTGAAAAAACATTCATAACACCCCATTAACAGTTTGAGTGGTCTTGTCTTAGATAGTGTCATTCATATTGTTTGAACACAAATTTTAAAACCATATAGCCTACCTAGAATAAATTAAAATGTGATTTTCCAAAAATAATAACTTCAAGCATAAGAAAAATACAACCATTAATTCCCCCATATAAGTTGGCTAACCTTGGGGATCCCAATGAGGAGCTTGAACTGCCTTCCCTTTTGATTTTCTTTCCTTATATAGTGATTTTCAATGGCTTTCGATGTAAATATTACATGATTTTCCTCTTTAATCCATCCATAACACTTTTCAATAGGTTTGGATACTAATATTAAACATATAACCCTTATAGTTTATTTTAGGGTTCTAGGTATGTCATGACCCGCCTTCACCAAGATGAGGGAAGGGATAACGAATTGCCAGACAATTCCTTCCTCAAGTTGAAGGAGAGACAATAACCCACAATACCCGCCTTCAATAGGTCCTAGAGTGGTGAATAGGTCCAAGGGTATATAATCACACACAAAATGGAAGGTGTTACCCTTTATATTTAGTACGATCAAGAGATAAGATAGTAAATCCCAAAAAAAACACCAAAATTGGGGGTAGAGGTAAAGCCAAACAAACCATTCTCATATGCATGTTCCAAAAGTAAGTGCTAAAAATTACAAGAAAACATCAAAGGAATATACCAATTAAAAGAAAATAAACAACCGCAACTGCCCCAAAGTCTGAACTAGTAGGGTTCAACACGGTCCTCGAAGTCCTCCTGGAAACCTGAAAGCAATTTTATATACGTAGAGTGAGTATACCAATATACTCAGTAAGGCAAAACAAAAGCACTTGTGCAAAAGTGTGGAGGCATACTAATTTCCAATGAAAAAAGGATATCACCAAAGCACCTATCAAAGAAACTACCCACCCAAAACTCACCAAGGAACACTCCCCAAAAAAAATCAAGTAAATTATTAATAAAACACATCAATTTTTTGGTACCCCATGCCACTTTCCCACTGGTTATTGAGGACATCCTACATGTTAGACCTCCCCCGCCATTCTCACCATAGTCTCATTTCCATACCCCATAGACACACACCTAGGCTACCACAACCACATATCCCACCCACATACAATTAGGCCACAAAAGGAAAATGTAACCACGCCCACAAACACCAAGTCCAGAACTACTACCGCTACGCCCGAAGACACCTGGGCCACATCCTGAAGATACTTGGGAAACAACCTTCCTGCACACACTTGGGACAACTAACACAAGGTACCCTTCCTGAAGAATCTAAGGTTATAATAGACCTTAAGCCATCATATCCTACCTGAAGAGTTTTAGTCTACTTAGGAAAGGGAGCATAAAAGGAGCTAACAACCGGCCACTCATTGGAGTGTTGGTAAAAACACCCTCCCTCATGAAATGGGGGTGATCATCAAGAAGTTCTTAACTTGGGTGGGGAGTGAATAATAATCATAAAAACTAAATTGTACTTATAGGTAACAAGCACTCATCCCATCCTAGGGGTTCCAAAACCATCCTATATACGAACACCCTCGTTATTATTCCTTCATAAGAAGCACCCTATCCAAAAACAGGTCACAACTCATTCTGGGAAAAAAAATCCCCATTTAACCCATTCTTGTTTTCATATTTGAGTGAATCCATCTAGATAAGTTATTCACTACTGGGCTACTAACAATCATAGCCACAAGACAAGTAAAGAAAAACAGCCAAACAGTAATTTAAGCATTCACACTCGGTTCTCTTGTAAAGTCACAACAACAAAAGGGATCCATGAGATCCCTAAAAGTATTGTGACCAAACCAAGACCCAAAAACTGTATAATAATAGAGGATCCCATCCTCATCCATGTCACCTCATAGTTATCAACCGTAAACATCACCAGAACAGAGCAAGGGAGTTTTCAAATTTGAATATGCCATTCATTAAGATCCCTTTTTTCCATTTGGTTAACTGGGGTAATCACACAAGGATACTTATTCATTGGGAATCCATTTAATCAACTGATTTTACATGATATAACAATTTCCATGTTACATCCATTCAATCACATAATTATCCTGAAAAATTGAGGTTCATTTGGGTGCAAGAAAGGACCACCAACGACCACGATTTTCAGTGGAAAAAATCCCATTCAATTCAAAACATATAGGAAGATATAAAAGAGTACAAATAACTTATCAAACACACCCATTCATTCTTTTAAATCTATTTATTATCTCCGTTAATGCTTGGATTTATCCATCCCCATAGGAATCATTTTCATACCCACCCACATGGTACATAGTAAAGAGAGACAAATAACCCTACTCGGATGACCAATGAACATATTTTATATCCTCATGTCAACAACTCGAGATGCACGACTTGTAGGGGAGGAACTTAGATGACTCCTAGAATGAGCAGGAAGGGATTTGGCACAGGGGAACCACTAGCCTTGGAAAAGGGGACTCCAAACACACAAATGAAAGAAATAAAATAGCCAAGAACAATAAATAAAAAATTCTAGTGTGATAAAAAGGGAAAGATGTTGGAGTTACGGGATATGAAAATATTGAATGGCTTTAAAGATAGATTGGGGATTCACCTCGTGGTTATACGGTTACACACGATGGAATTAATTATTATTTAAATAATTCTCATCATAGGGGTGTCCAAAACAGTTGTGCGATAAAGTATTTCATTTAAAGAGAGGAAAACGGGTCTGTTGAGGGTCTCCCCACTACTGAGGGATTTAAAATGTTGTTTATGGTGTTAAAAACGGCTTTGAACCACTTTAAAAAGGTTAAAAGACTTAAAAGTGGTGTTATAGGAAAAATGTGGAAGGAAACCCTGACACCCCTCTATGGATGATTTGTGAGACTCATGGTTGAAATTGATTGGTGTACCTGATTGGGTGAAGCTAATCCAGTGAAGCTGATTAGCGATGCTGATTGGGTGAAGTTGATCCTGTGATGTTGATCCTGTGATGTTGATCCCTTAAAGTTGATATGTGAAACTGATTTGGTGAAACCGATATGTGAAACCGATTTGGTGAAACCGATCTGTTAAATCGATTTGGTGAAATGTATCTATGAAACTAATTTGGTGAAACCGATCTGTGAAACCAATTTCGTGAAACCGATATGTGAAATCGATTTGGTGAAACCGATCTGTAAAACATATTTGGTGAAACCGATCTATGAAACCAATTTGATGAAACCGATCTGTGAAACTGATTAGGTGAAACTGATCTATGAAATATATATGGTGAAACTGATCTGTGAAACATATTTTGTGAAACCTATATCTGAAATCGATTTGGTGAAACCGATCTGTGAAACCGATTTGGTGAAACTGATCTCTGAAACTGATTTGGGGAAACCTATCTGTGAAACCGATTTGGTGAAATCGATATTTGAAACCAATTTGGTGAAATGGATCTTTAAAACCGATTAGGTGAAACTGATTTGTGAAACCAATTGGGTGAAACTGATCTATGAAACCGATTTAGTGAAATGGATCTGTAAAACCAATTCGCTAAAACTGATCTGTGAAACAGATTTGGTGAAACCAATTTGTGAAACCGATTTGGTGAAACCAATCTGTGAAACTGATTGGGTGAAACCAATCTGTGAAACAGATTTGGGTGAAACCAATCTGTGAAACTGATCTGTGAAGCTGATCCCTAAATCTGATTAGTAGAGCTGATCAATGAAGGTGATCTGTGAAGAAGATCTATGAAGCTGATCAGTGAAGTAGATATGTGAAGCTGATCAGTGAAGTTGATCTTTGAAGCTGATCAGTGAAGCTGATCTGTGAACTATATGGGTGGGAGTGATCAATGAGTCCAGGACACTCCATCCCTTAGAATATTTCAAGGTAATGGACCAGGAGGGTCTATTCCATTACATTAGATACCTATCAAAACTTATTATCGACCTTGATAATACATGAGTAACCCAAACAACCCCTCTAGAGGATACCTCTCAGGTACAAACCACCCCAAACAGCAATAAAAATTACAAGGATCACATTTTCCCAATACAGAGATCGGGGAGCTATTTCTGCCATGTAAATATATTATCCACTTTGGGCGGCACAGACTCGCCCACATAGGATTGATCGCATCCACCATAATGCATCTTGATTAGGGATCAGGTCCTCTATTCGCCACATATCAGGACTTTTCATAAACATTCACATGGTAAGGAAACAAAATATCTCGTAAACCAACAAGGTCAGAATTACATCATAGAATGTCACAAAAACAAGAATAACAAGGAATTATCATAACGGAAACTGAAAACAGCTTTGGGTATTGGGTGCACATTTGAGCATCCCGCTCCCAAGTACTCACCTCGAGGCAACTGTGCATCCAAAACACATGAACCAAAGGGATGGTTCATCCACAGAGCACTATCTCCATTCAATACTCGATCCTCACTGGTCTCTCCACGAACGTAGAATCGTCCCCTATATCCAACTCTCCCCAGTCAATAACATGGGAGTCATCATTTTGATATCAACGAAGATGGGAGACATGGAAAACTTCATGGATCCTTTCCAATTGAGGTGGAAATTCCATCTCATATGCCACCTCACCAACTCTCCCCAACACTTCAAAAGCCCAATAAACCTAGGAGAAAGATTTATCCCATTGTCGAACCATTGCTACCCATGTCGAGGGGAATCCTTCAAGAACACATGGTATCCATCCTTGAACTCCAAGGGCTCATCCTACAATCAGCATAAAAATTCTGCTAGTCCTAGGCTACCTTCATCCTCTCACGCACAAGATGAAACATCTCTGTTGTGATCTGCACTTTCTCTGGGCCAAGAACACCTGCCTCTCCAAATTCAGTCCAATACACTGGCGAATGACATAGCCTCCTGTACAAGGCTTCAAACGATGCCATGCCAATATTAGAGTAATAGATATTATTGTTGGAAAACATTACTAATTTGAAATTTCATTCCAATAATCCCTCAATATCCAAAACACATTCTCGTAGAATATCCTCCAATGTCTGGATGGTTCACTCTATCTTCTCATTTGTCCAGTGGAGGAAAGCAGTGCTAAGACGTAACTGGGTGCCAAAAGCATACTGTAACCCCCTCCAAACTCATGATGTAAACTGTGCATCCAAATCTGAGACTATGAACCTCAGAACTCCATGCAACCACACCACCTCATCCACATATCTCTGGGCTAATGAATACACCGCACTTAATTCCTTGATCAATAGGAAGTGAGCGGATTTTGTCAATCGGTCTACCACTACCAAGATAGCATCACAGCCTCCCTAAACACTGGGTAGTCCTGTGATGAAATCCATCGATATGGAATTCTACTTCTACTCGAGGACATCTAAAGGCTACAACAAACCTCCTGGTATAGGGTGTTCAGCCTTCACCTGCTGACACACCAAGCACCATGCCACGAACTCTGTCACTTCCTGTTTCACCTCGGGACACCATAACGGTTTCCTCTGTCCTCAATACATCTGGGAAACTCTAGGGCATACCACTGCAAGTATGTTATTGAACTCATGGGAAAATCTCTCGTGTATCGACTCTTGTAAAAACGACTTCCCTCAAAAAAACATCTGATTCTAACCATCCTCTAACAACCCGTCCGGAGCATTTTTGGTGTTAACCTGATCACAAATCACTTCACTATATATGTATCCCCATTAAGACTCCCCCAACTTCCATAAAAGAGAGGAATGCACTTTCATATAAAACAGGGAACCTCTACCACCATCCACCCTTTCATCTAGGTGTACGGAAACCAACTCCTCTATTGCCTTCAAAACATCCACAGATTCCAGAACAACATCCCTATGTGACTTCCTGCTCAAGACATCAACCACAACGTTCCCCTTACCTTCAGTGTAAGAGATCTCAAGTTTGTTGTCCTGATAAAACTCCACCCACCTTTGTTGTCGCAAGTTCAGGTCCCACTGGGTAAATATATGCCTCAAACTCTAATGATCCGTGAATACCAAAAAGTGATCCCTCATGTGGTAATCCTGCCACAACTTCAACTTGAACACTACTGCTACAGTCTCTAGGTCTTTAGTAGAATAGTTACTCTCATGATGATGTAGCTACCTAGACCCATAAGATATCACTTCCTACATCTACATCGTAACACACCCTAGGACAAGTCAAGAAGCATCAAAAAATACCTCATACAACACCCCTTCCTCTGGAAACCTGAGCACTAGAGTGTTGACCAACCTTTCCTTTAGATATTTGAACACTACTCGACACTGCTCACTCCATATGAAGACCTAGTCCATTCTGGTCAAAGTTTTCAAAGGATCTGTAAGTTGAAAGAAGTCGGGTACGAACCTCTGATAATAGATTTCCAAACCTAGAAAACTGCGAACCTCCAACACATTATTGGGTGCTTCCAATGTAACAACTACTTCAAACTTTGAAGGATCAACCGCTACCCCTTTCCGATACACCACGTGTCCAAGGGAATGAACTTCTCATGTCATGAACATACACTTGGACAATTTCCCATAGAGAAGGTGATGTCAAAGGATTTCTATGACCATCCTAAGGAGCTTAATATATTCCTCCTCTGATCTGGAGTAGATAAAAATGTTATCGGTGAACACAATGAGAACTGGTCAAAAAACTTGCAGAAAACAGAGTTCATGATCCCCATGAACACAAAATGTGTGTTTGAAATGCCGAACAACATGACTACGAACTCAAAGTGCCCATACCTGCACTTGAAAGCAGTCTTCAGAATATCTCTATCCTTTACCCTTAACCGGTGATACCCAGACTATAGATTTATCTTAGGGAACCAACCTACTCCTCTAAGCTGGTCAAAGAGATCTTCTATCCTCAGGAGAGGGTAACAGTTCTTTACCATTACCTGATTTAGTCTCTGGTAGTCTATGTAGATCCTAAGACCACCACCTAACTTCATCGAGAACAAGACCAGAGCACCCCATGGTGACATGTTAGGTCAGAAAAAAACCTTCTTCATCAGATCTTCAATCTGAATCCATAACTCTCGCAACATAGAAGGTGACATTAGATAAGGAGCCATTGAAATTGGACGGGCACCGGGTTGTAAGTCTATCCCAAACTCAATGTCACGTCGAGGGGGGTAGAGTCACAACCTCCTCAAGAAAAAAAAATCAAGGAACTCTCTAACAACTATCAGAACATCCATCGTCTCCACATCCGCTGATTCTACTGAAAGCTCAGAAAACATAGAAAAGAAGGCTCCACACGCTGTCTCTACACCTGAATACTCTGTTTGCAAACAAAATCCACATGCTGACCATCCACATCAGAGAACATGACTCTTCTTCGGAAGCATTTGATAATGGAATGCACTAAAAACTTCCAGTTTATGCAAAATATGACAACATATGGCTACATTTTTAGCAGAAAGAGCTCCCCACTAGACTTATGTGGCTCCAACATGAGTCTGCATCCTTGAAAAACATCAAACAGGCTAGTATGACCCCCAAATGGCGTACTTAGCACCAGGGGTATGGATAGTATCTCTATGTCTAGGACCAAGGAATGGGCTGGACCGAGTGTAACAAATGAGTGTGATTCTCTTGAATGAAACAAGGCACATGAAAGAGTGGTAAACCAGATGATCGTACCTCGAATGACATTCATCCCTGTTGGAACTCTTACCTCTACAGCATGCAACTGCCCACGCCCAGATCCTCTTCCTCTCAGATGTCGGCCACCTCCCCGGTCACGCCCTAGTCGAGGTCCTTGAGGAGCACCCTGGGGTCGGCCTCCTCCTGCCACGTCTGCTCTCAAAGGAGCAGGAGCTCGCTGTCCCTACAGCATCTATGTAAGGGCCTAGCTTGAAACTATTGATGTTGTGGTGGGTGCTAAACCTATCCACCCCCACTGTACTGCACACTATCCAGGCACTGATTTTAAAGGTGACCACAGATCCCACAGATGAAGCACCTCAGTCCTGGGATCGTGAGGAATGGGTGAGGGACAAGAGATCGAAACAGGAACTGTTGGGGCCTGCTCCCCACTAGTCAAAACCTAAAAGGCCATGCCACTGGTTGCTAGCTATTGACAACCTTCCCCTATGACACGCCCAACTGGATCCCCTCTCATAGAACATCTTCTAGTATGTGCATCCTTTATACCACTTCATCCTTATTTTGGACCTCAAAGTATGTCAAAATGGTGAAGGTAGTTACAAAATACTGAGGAGAAGGTCAGAATTCCTCCTCTAAATGTCATGACCGAGACTCCTCATCTAGAAAAAGGTCTGAAGCCAAACAAAGGAGATCCTTGAACTTGATTCCCAGCTTTTATACATACAAGATTCCATGCTGAAGGTAGAGTAGCTCAAACCTCTTTTCCACCTTCATGGGGAAATAGAGGAATTCCACCCGAAATTCTCTCTCAAAGTCAGTCAACAAAACTTCAGCCTCCATATTCTCCCCATGATAGAGATCCCACCACTGACGCACTACTCCATGCATCTGGCTTATAGCCATAGGAACCCAATACTCCATCAGTGCACGGATCAAGATGAAATCTATCGCCATCTCCTCGAGCCAGTTCTGTGTCTCCATGTCTGAGATGCTGCCCTCATACTTTCTGCGGGTCTGCTGCTGAAAGGCATGATGCCTTCTCTACCACTGGTCATCCTCCTCCTCTCGACCATCCCTCTTCTTGATCAACCAAAATAGCTTCTTGGGCCTTGATTTCCTGAGCTAACCAGGGTCGCCATCCAGGTGCCATATCTGCAAAGTAAATAAGGAATTACTAAGCCTGAGTAGTGTAGATGATTTCCTAAATTTTTTGCTTAAAATTAATATTTATTTGTTTAAATTCCCTGAACACCGAGAAAATATAAAAACAGAAGCCATTATTATGCATGTACCTTTCCTAGGTTCTCTACCCTGAAATCAGTGTAGCCTCACTTATTCATTTGGTAGGTCCAGAGTCCTTTCATCGGATCACAGGGGCCCTAAAATTCCATTTCCTAACCCGTCTTCCCTGGCCTGTTTCATGCACCACGATTTCCAAACATTATTGCCCTACCATCCCTTAAAATCCTAACTATGTCCAACTCGAAGCTTCATCCTTCCTCTCAAACCTCTCATATGATACCATTCTATCAAGTCCCACCTTCACCAAGATGAGGGAAGGGATAATAGGTTTCCAGACCCTTCCTTCATCAAGTTGAAGGAGAGATAATGACCCCTGAAACCTGCCTTCAATTGGTCCCAGAGTGGAGACTAGCACCAAGGGTATATAATCACACAAAAAATGGTAGGCATTTCCCTTTATATTGAGTAAGATCAGGATATAAGATAATAAATCCCAAACAACACCAAACCTGGGGGTAGAGGTAAATCCAAAACAAACCATTCCAATATGCATGTTCCAAAAGTATGTGCTATAAATTACAATAGAACACTAAAGGAATGTACCAAAGAAATGAAAATCAGCAACAATAACTACCCCAATGTCCGAACTAGTAGGGATTGTCATGATCCATGAAGTCCTACTAGAAACCTGAAATAAGTTTTATCTACATAGGGTGAGTATACAAGTATACTCAGAGGGTAAAAAAAATCTATCATGCACGTGTGGGGAGGCATACTAATGTTCTGTGAAAAATGAGATAACCAAAGCACCTAAAAAGGAAACTATCCACCCAAACCTCACCAAGTCACACTCCCCAAATAATGCAAGTCAAGTAATGTAACAATAAAACACATCGATGTTTGGGTACCCCAAGCCACTTTCCTACTAGTTATTGAAGACATCCTACATGACAGACATCCCTGCTATTTTCACTATAGTCCCACTATCTGCAGGATGACTTTCCCCTTTCTGTGACATAATTTTTGATCAATACTATAGCTGGGTTCCAAGCCCTTTCCTTCATGGACAGGTACTCCAGATATAATCAGATCTGGATGGCCCCTAAAGATGAGGATTCCACAGCTTTCAGGGCACCACAAGGTATGTTTTTTACTAGGTCTTTCCCTTGGGATTAAAGAATGATGGTTCCACCTATCAGTGGGACATGCATCGCATATTCAATCCAATCCTTGGGACATTGGTGGAATGCTATGTGGACGATCTAGTGGTATAAATTCTCCAGCTCCAGGACAATCTCATGGACCTTGAGAAAGTGTTAGGCTTCCTCCATTCCCCCCACTTGAAGATGAACCCATTGAAATGTGTCTTCGGGGTCACCTATGGGAAGTTCCTTGGCTTTGTTTTCAGGTACATGGGCATCAAGATCATCCTAGAGAAGATCATGTCCATCAGTCAGATGGCTTCCCAGAGCAATATTCGGGAGCTTTGAGGCTTCCAAGGCCACTTAGCATACATCGCTAATTCATTGTGAATCTGGCCGAAAAGTGTATTCCCTTTTCTCAGCTCATGAAGAAAGGCACTGCCTATCAATGGGTCAAAGAGTGATAGACCGTGTTTGAGGAAATCAGGCATTATCTTCTCTAGCCATCGGTCCTAAGGCCACCCTTCTTCGGAAAGCTGTTGGTCCTTTATGTGATTGCCCTGGAACAATCTCTTGGCGTCCTTCTCACCCAGAAGAATAATGAGGGGATAGAAAATTGACTTTACTACCTCAACCACATGCTCAATGATATGGATATTTTATACTCACCAATCAAATAGAGCTTCCTTGCACTGGTATTCATAGTGCAGAAATTACAAAATTACTTGAAGCACCACAAGGTACAGCTCGTGTCTCGGGTAGACCCACTAAAGTACATTCTGAACCGCCCCATGTTGACTGGTTTTATAACTTGGTGGGAAGTAATTTTTCAGAAGTTCAATATTAGGTTTATCCCATAAAAAGCTATTAAGGGGAACGTATTGGCAAACATCCTTGTTTCCCATCCGGCACCTGCTGACTAGTCCTTGGATCTAGATTTTCATGATAAGGCAATCCTATCAGTAGATCATGCCATCCCATGTTGGCAGATGCACATTGATTGTACTTCCTAAAGCCCCACTAATAGGACGCTTAATGATCCCAGGCTCAACAGGGTAGGCTTGAGTATTGTCTTTATTACCCCTCCATACGCCATTTTGTCATACTCATTCCTATTGTTAGAAGGTTACACCAACAATGAGGTAGAGTATGGGGATCTTATCACTGGCCTCTAGCTGGCCCCTGAGATTGATGTGCACTATTTGCATGTGAAAGGGGATTCTGAACTAGTAATCAGGAAGATCAATAGTGACTACATCATCAGAAAACCAGAGCTTGTACCATTCTTAGAGTGCACCCTCCAGCTAATGGCCCTGTTTCCATATCTGCAAGAAGTTACCCATGTCCCTCAATCTCAGAACGGTTGAAATGATACCATGGACTTCCTGGATTCATCACTTGCAGAACACAAGCAGGATGATCTGATTATACACGTGGCACTTTGGAGAGTCATTGCTCCCATCACCCCAAATGATGATGACGACCTGCGAGTAAGCCATCTTACCACTGGAGCCACCATGTTAGAACCCCCAGGTTCCTCAGATGTAGAGGATGAAGTGACCCCTGACTAGAGATCCCCATTTTTCAAGTATCTCCAAATTTCTTACCTCTCTGCTGATCGGGCCGAGCGCAAGCGAATTTGACATCGTGGACTACAGTTTACCATTCAGAGTGGTCCCAGTCTTGAGCAGATCCTCTACAAGAGTGGGTTCAATGGTGTTCTCCTCTGTTACATCAAAGGAGTTGAGATTTCATAGGTCATTCATGTGTTTCATGCTGGTTCCTATGGAGCACACCAGACTAGGCCGAAGCTGTCCCATCAGATCCAGAGACTGGGGTACTTTTGGCCCTCCATGATCCATGATTGCATCGAATTTTCCAAGAGATGTCACGCGTGCCAAATTCATTGTAACTTCATGAATAAGCTGCTAGAACCTATCTACTCCACCAAGTACTCCTTTCCATTTGCAATATGGGGAACCGATGTCATGGGACCATATCCACTACTGACATCTCACAAGTGCAGGTCCATCCTGACCGCTACGGATTTCTTTTTCAAGTTGGTAGAGGTAGTTCCTCTCAAGGAGGTCAAGGCCCATTATATTGTTGACTTCATGATCTCCAATATCATCTACTAGTTTGGAGTCCCTCGTTTCATCCTCACCGATAACGACATGACCTTCCGAGTAGCTGAGTTGAAGAAATTGTACGCCAAGTACAACATCTGTTCGAACCAAACCTCTCACAACCATGTGAAAAAAAATGGATAGTTTGAGGAATTCAACAAACCCTCTCTATAATTTTGCACAAAATGGTTCATCAAAATAAGAATATTTGGCCATAAAATCTCTCTAATGCTCTCTGGGATTACTGGACAACGACTCGTAATTCCACCCAGGTGACCCCATATTCCCTGGTGTAAGGAACCGAGGTCGTCCTACACATCGAGATCCAGATTCCTTCATTACTCACAATGGTCTATGACATCCAGGCACAAGAGAAGGTAGTTGTAGTATATCTGGATGAATCGGAAGAACTTTACAAGAATAGGCATTGTTCCCTTCACAATCTGGATATCCATCAGAATAAGATTGATAGAGCCTTCAACAAGAAGGTTCACCTTCGCTCTTTCCTACAAGGTGACTTGGTATTGGCCCTCTAGAAACCAATGATCCCTAGTAGAAAACCACCCAAGTTGGAGCTCAAATGGGAAAGACCTTACATAATTCACAGGGTTCAACCAAATGAATAATAATCCCAGGTGACCATGGATGGTGAGCGTATAACTCCTACCACCATTGCCAAGTTTCTCCAGAAATACATTTCCTGAGCCAGATGGTCCTACATGACCCTAAACTACCGGGTCCGGCATGACCCTAAACTATCTGGTCATACACAACCTAAAATTGTATTGTGTCCGACTTTACCATAAACTATCTGATCCTGCATGACCCTAAATAGCTTCATCCCACAAGAAGTTAAATTGTTTGTCATCCTGGTAGATGTTAAACTGCACCATTTGAACTATGCTTGGCTTGATTTTTATTCTATGGGATATTTAGGAATGATCAAACATTTTTTCTTGAGCCCAGCCCCAAACACTCTTCTTGGAATATTCCCCTTCGATATAGTTCCCTCAGAGGATCCTTGCATGGTATAATGTAGGGTTTTTAGCACCACTCATGTCAATATTATGACGGTCGTATCATATGCCCACTCCCCATTCTTCTATCCTCCTATAATCTCACTGCACGACGTTAAAATTCATGGCCTTCAAGAACTACGTACAGCTTGATTCCCATACTCATCAGATACATAGGAATGCCCAGACATTTCATCTGTTGGCCCAGCCCAAAAGTCAGAATCCCCCCATGGGTCATGACATAGTGTGTGGTGTAGGTTTTTTACCCAATACACATCAAGCTCATCTCGATTCCTCCATACGCCCCTCTCCCCGAATGTGTTCTCCTCTTTAACCACCCTGATTGAATTTAAAATGTATGGACATAGCTATGCTTCACCCATTCCTTTGATTGGGATTCCATCATCCTTTCCATCCAGAAGGGCCCTATAATAGCAGGGATGCTAGGCCTAGGGGATCTACTACCACTTCGGGCCAACGACCATGAGGATGTTGAGCAACAAGTTGATACAAGTCCCACATTGAAAATATGGTCAGTTGTTGATGCTCAGTTGTTGTTCACATCCTCGATCACTATAAGGACATTTTTTTAAAAAACATGGTCAATAGTTATCCTTTGTCATTAGAGCCACACCACGATGTGTCAAACATTTAGTTTAGTGGTTCATTCTGCCCCATTGTATCGCCAAGCGACAAACTCCCTTCTGGCGATGCCAGCTATCTGACCCTTATATGAAAGGTAAAGCCAAATACGGCTCATTTTTTTCCACACCGAGCACTGCACACATGGTATTAGGAGCTGTGATGAGGAAATAACCGTACAGAAGGTCGTATGGCTACAGTTGGCTGGGACACCCAGCCTCAGGCCCCTTGGGTTTTTCTCACCTCTTGGCCTCTTCCTGCCCCTAGCACAAGTTATCGTTTAGGATTGTGTGTTGTGGTGTGGAATTATGTTCTCATTCACTTAGGGATATTTCTCCAAAACACACATGTCCCCTTGAGACATTTGTCCCTTCATTTATCCTCTGCACTGCGATCACATGCCCTGCCATGATTCTCAAGTCCCATTAGTTAGGCATCCATCAACCTCAATATCCAAAAGGACCCCTGAATGTCATAGATGTTAGGACAAAGAGCTCTCCTACCATTACGGGATGATGTCCTCAAGTATTGTGGGCGGCAGGTGGATGTGAGTCATGTGTTGTGAATATGGTCAACAGTCAAAGCTCAATTGTTTTCCCTGAACTTTGGTCACATAAGGGTGGGTACTATGTTGCAAACCCGGTCAACTGTTGTATTCAATCATCATTGATGCATTGTGGTCTCCCATAAGCATGATGGTTCTCCCTTCCTAACCCACTCATATGACATTATAATAGGCATATATGTTCCGATCTCTATGACCCTAAACTAAGATCACCTTGTCCTCACTACAAGATGTTAAACTACAGGTTGGTCGGGACTTTCTGTCCAAGGCCTAGCCTCAGGCCTCATGGCCTTTTCAAGCAATGAACCAAGTTCTCATTTAGGGTTGTACGGTGTGGTATAAGATTATGTCTTCATTCACATCGGGTTACTCATTTTGTGATACACCCCCTCTGTGTGGGGTACCTCACCCATTTGTTTCCTTACTATATGACGGTAAACTACACATTACTGTCTACAAGATCTACGTGTGGCTTAATTACCATCCTCACGAGATACGTAGGACCACCCAGACTTTTAGTCATTGGGTCCAGCCTCATCTTTTCCCCTTGGCCTACATTCCCCCAAGGAGAGAGGTATATGGTGTGGTATGGTATTATTTCTTCATTCACATCAGGATTTGTAACAACCGTGCCATATACCTCCTCCTTCTAAGAGTTTACCATCCCCTTGTGCTATACTAGTATTTTCAAATCAGTCGCTCTCAAGAGGAGCCCCTTGGTCCTCTTCGGAGATTCACTAATGTGCCCAAGGGTACTCTTTTTAGCACCTGGAATGTCTAATTCCACCCGGACATGCTTTCAAACATTTCTCAGGCTTCGTGTTCCCCTCGATTAGGGCTTCTATCACTGTTCACACCCAAGTGGACCCCCTAATGGAATGGATACTCAGCCCAAGAAACCTCTTACCATTACATGCCAATGTCCTCAATGATTTTTAGCATCACTTTGATACAAGTCCCACACTGAGAATCTGGTCAGCATTCGACACTTGTTGGTCATTCCTACCTTAGGTAACATGATATAGATGCTGTGTTTCGAACATGGCCAACAGTTATCCTCCATCGTCATTAAAACCCAACTAAGCCCAAAAATTTGGTTACATGACTCACATCCTTCGGCACCTCATCATGTCAAAGTAGAATTTCAGGATTCTTGGTACTATTCCTCAGTGCGCATCCACGCGTTTATAGGAAAAATCCATGATAAGGCAATCATTCGGGGCTGCACCGATTTCCCTATTTCATGTATTTCACGTATTGAAAATACCTTATCTGCCCTTGTTTCCTACATCGAGTTCAACTCACATAGGCTTAGGGATCGGATTAAGGTCCTCACTTACTTTGAATAGTCCCTCTTTTCAACGGTCCACATTCTAAGAACTTAAATTAATATATTTTCGTATAGCCCCTTAGTAGAACTACGTACATCTTGATTCCCATTCCATGGGATACGTAGGAACACCCGGAAACCTCGTCTACAGGTCCAACTCAATTGGGAGCTAGTTTCTCCTGCCCCTTATCATCTAATCTTTTCTGTCCCCTTAGTATGAGGTTTATTTTAATGAATCGTTCATGGTATGATGTGGACCTCTTCCTCATTCACGTCGGGAATGATTTATCACGCCGTGTACATTCACTTTCAAACCTCATACATCTTGTATATGTCTGAGCCATATGAACATAGACTATGTTGCCTAGTCCCAAATGACTCTAAACTATTATGTCTATACCATACGATGTTAAAATTCATGGTTGGTCTTATCTCATGACCCTAATCCGTGATAATATATTCCCGGCCTCAAGAAAAAAAATGACACTGCATTGTGATGTTCTCACTGAAGGGACATCATGTTTGGTATCAGTAAAACACCATACCATTTTTCATTGCATTCATTTTTCCTAATTCTTGTTGCAATTCCTATATTCACTATTCTAGGCCCATCGCTTCATAAAAAGCACCTCCATTCACCCTAAAGTACAAACAAGACATATTAAATGCCGATTCATTTGGTGTGAGGGCCAAACCCACTTGCCCCTTTTATCCCTGACACCAGTACCTTACCATGCCACCTATTAGAACTATTTTTTCATGATTCACATCCTCATGGGATATGTAGGAATGCCTAAGAATCTTGCCTTTGGGTTCAGCCCAAGAATTGCAAATCTGGTCCCCCCTCTTTTTCGGCCCCCTTGGCCTGAGTTCTTTTGCGGAACCCGCCACCTTTACCATGAACATGTCTAGGATGCCCAACGATAATGTTTGGAAGTAACCATTTCCTTACCAGAGAGGTCATATCTAAAAGAAATAATGATCCATGATTAGAACGATTTTTCCACCACAGTGGTGTATTTTCAAGATTGTTGGATTCTATTCGAAAAAACCACCACTCCACCTTTCATGATTTGCATTCCCTTATTTAGACACTCTTCCTCTTTCCTGTCTAAATGGACCCCCTAAAAGTATGGATGCTTGGAATATGTCCCGCCTACTATCCTAGGCCAATATTCAGGAAGACTAATGGATGACATTTTGAGTCAGGCCTCGTGTTTAGAACATGGTCAGCAGACAACCCTAATTTGTTATCCCCATTTTAGGTAAACGCAATAAGGATGTTGTGTTTTGGACACGATCAACAAGTTTTCTTAATTTTCATTCCATCACTACAGTGTTTCAAATCTTGGGTATTGTGATTCATGCCTTTCATCCCCCCCGGTTCGGATTTTTTCCAGCGCCCCTAGCATTACCCCGTTCGTGCATAAGAGCACGCTGGGAAATGGTAATTCGGAAATTCTGAGATCTTAATTATCATATTAGGTCACTAATTTCTCTTTCCAGGAATCCCCCCTCGGTTGCCCGAAGCCTGGTTGGAACACCTAAAATTAAAAATGAAGTTATAGGGTGAACATCTCTTGTTTCTGAAGCTAGGTATGACCCAGTTGAGATTAGGAATGGATTGCTATTTATTTCAGAACTGTGGTTGAATGCATTAAACCAAACAAGAAATTAAATAAATATATCCATACATACATTTCAGAACAAGAGGCAATAATGAGAAATGAATTTATATGTTCATCCAAAACAGGGCCCTTAAGGATCAGCATCTTGGATGGATCGTTCCAGCACCGAAATTCAGCCCCAAACTTGTCACACGTCTGGCGAACACAATACGCCCAGAACAATTCACTAATGAAATTACCTCTAGAACAAAGGTCTCAATCCTAAATCCAGCCTTTAGTCTCATCAGTAACACTCAGACGAAAGGTGCTTGCGTAAAGGGCCAGAGAATTCTCCATGACCGGGTCACTCCCCGAAATGTTCCTGGTCCTGGGATTTACGATGTAAACGTCCATATTTCTGGTTTCTCTATAAGGATGGCCATTTTAGGTGATATTATATAGAGGTAGGTCATCCTCATGGGTCACCCATGACCGCGGTGTGTTTACATCAAATCTTGGCACGAGTACCTCCTCCACGATACTAAAGTCCCATAACGGCATGTTGTCAGACTGTACGTATTCCTTGTGGGCTGGGTGAGCATGTTGAAGAGAGTATGGTTGTTGGATATGATCCTTTGGGTTCCATGTACCTTAGGGTTGGCAACCATCTCAGCCCTTCGTGGGGCGAAAGCAGCCTATCTCTCAGCATCAGCCCGATTAGAATCCATCTTTTTACAATGTTGTCTAAGGGTTACTGTGAAAAATAATAGGGGTTGGCGTGAAAAATTCAGGTTTGGTGTGAAAAATCAGGTCTCGGTACGAAGAACTGAAGTTTCCGCGAAAAACCCCAGTTCTACGCGTAAAATGATAGCTGATATCAGGGAATTAGGTGAAACTGAGATGATATTTCACACATTCCTTAGGAAAATTTTCACATGCGATAGCCTAGGACTTGTCATGCGAGAAAAATATTTACAGCCGATGGACCCACAAGGGCTTTTATATGCATGGAGCTATGTTTTCACGCACGCGTGAAAAGTGGATTACACGTCGCTCATAGTTTTTATATGCCGCTCATCAGTTTTTCGCTCTGCTCTAGTTTTATCAGATGCGGATCCCTGGGATTTTTGAACCTCAACGTTTCAATCGGAATATGACCTTTGTAGCCCCCAACCGATCCGATTCCAAGAGGGGTTATTTTTAGATGCTTAAAAGTGATCAAGGAAGGAAGGAGGTTTTAGCGCGACAAACCGAAGCCCTATTTGTACCCAGTGATCAATTCTGGCAGGCCCGGAGGGCTGCTTGAAAAATATTAGGTGTTGCGTGAAAAAATTTCTACCACATTGAAAACTGTGGGATCCATGAAAGTTTTCCACACGGGCATGGAAATTTTTCATGCCCCAACCGCGGGAGTGGCAATTTGCGTGATGCCGCCCCACGCGGTTGAATTTGCGCACTGTCGACATCAGCATGCCAAATTTCACATGGGCCCATTTTATGTGTGGATTCGCAAACCCGAGCACCTATAAATAGAAGGTCGCCCCTTCGAATTCCAGGCTGAATAATCTAAACCATCTCTCCATCATGAAATTCACCTCTCTTGCATGCAAAATATGGCTTTCAGGTACGAGGTTTTTTACGACAGGTTGCCTGGGGGTCCGCCTTTGTGCGAGATCACTCGGGATTTATCCTCATCCAAATCCTATCGATTCTCATCCACCGTGTACAATTCCTTCCAATTGAATGCAATACTTTCTTTTGCATGCAATTCCCTCCAATTGCATGCCTTCCTTTCTGCGTCGCGTAGCCTTTTATGTGCACACTGTCCAATTGCGCACCGCCCAACATTTTTCATGCACACCAGCCGATTGCGCGCAGCCCTGACCTTTATCGCACATGCAGGCCAATTTCATGCTACCTCAGCCTTTTTCGTGCACACATACCGATTGTGCGCTGCCCTAACCTTTTTTGAGCACGCAGGCCAATTGCGCGCCCCCAGACCTTTTTCGTGCAAGCCTCCCTCCTTGTGAACCCATGATTTTTCTCTTCTGGGCATCATTTTCAGGCACATCCCATGCCCAAAACACCTTCTCCATACACCCTTTTCTCGTACGACCCTTTAGGGTCATACGAAGTTACTTCAAATTCCATTGGACAATATTACCTGTTGGGTTGCTTCACCTCATGCTTCTTTTCATAGGCATGATATCGGCTATTTCTATTTCTCATATCCACGCTACAGTGGACCCCTCAATGGTTCACTCCATAACACCCCCCCCCCCACCCACCACAACATTTCTAGTGCATTACCTTCACCAAGGTGTAAAGGGTACATGTTATGTACGTCCTAGGGGTGCGGAATAAACCCACCTCGTCCGAGCTGCAATATGTTAATCTGCCAAGAATCATCGTCCTTAGCACATGATGTTAAAATGTGACTTCCCCCCATGCATCCTACATGGGGAAAGGGCAACCACCCTCATGTAATCCCCATATCTTTTCATACAGGAGGCAGAATCCCTACCCCTCCTTTCTTCGTTGCCAAATCCCTCTCTTGTTGGGCTTTGTCGCCATGGGGACTCCATCCTGGAGTAATTCCCAACCCCTTCGGGCTGTTAACCATGCTTAGTCCCTTGTTTCCTCTTCGGGCTACTAACCACACATAAGCCCCTGCTTACTCTTTGGGTTGCGATCACGTGTCAGCCCCACTCTACTTCCCACAGACGCACCTTTCTTGACGTGATCGCCATGTCTATGTTGTCTCTTGTTTCTCACACCAAGCATGACTCATGTATTCTTAGAGCAGACACCAACCATGAAAACCTCTTTGGGAAGCCTAGAGTGTAAGCCCCACCCCCATATCATGAACTACGAGGTCTTTGATCCTTGTCAAGGCAAAGAATGTAGGAATCATCCCTGGGGTTCAATCCCAACACCCATTAGTCACTCCAACCACTTTTTTGTCAGTTCACAAACACCTTAGGCATCCTATAGTGTAAACCCCACCACCATATCTTGAAATACGAGGTCATTGATCCTTACCAAGGAATGGTATGTAGGAATCCCCCCTAATATCCAAGAACAACACCGATTGGTCGCTCCGACCCCCTTCACGTCGGTTCACCAACACCTTGGGCTGCCTAGAGTGTAAGCCCCACCCCATATTCTGAACTATGAGGTCTTCGATCCTTTCCAAGGCATGGTACATAAGAAGCCTCCCGGAGGTTCGAGCCGAACACCCATTGGTCGCTCTTACCCCCTTCATGTCGGTTCACAAACACCTTGGGCAGCCTAGAGTGTAAATCCAACCCCCATATCCTAAACTACGAGGTCTTTGATCCTTGCCAAGGCAAGGTACATAGGAATCCTTCCTGAGGATCAAGCCTAACACCCATTGGTCGCTCTTAACCCCTTCATGTCGGTTCAGAAACACCATGGAATGCCTAGAGCGTAAGCCCCACCCCCATGTCCAGAACTGTGAGGTATTTGATCATTGCCAAGGCAAGGTACATAGGAAGCCTCCCTAAGGATCAATCCCAACACCCGTCTCTCTGAACCCCTTCACATTGGTTCAAAAACACTTTGGGAAGCCCAGATTGTAATCCCCACCCCCCATATCCCTAACTACGAGGTATTTGATCCTAGCCAAGGTAAGGTATGTAGGAAGACTCCCTAAGGTTCAATCCCAACACCCATTGGTCGCTCCGACCCCCTTCATGTCGATTCACCAACTCCTTGGGAAGCCTAGAGTGTAATCCCCACCCCCATATCTTGAACAATGAGGTCTTTGATCCTTGCCAAGGCAATGTATGTAGGAAGCCTCCCTGAGGTTCAAGCCCAAAACCCATTGGTCACTCCAACAACCTTCATGTCGGTTCACCAACACCTTGGGCAACCTAGAGTGTAATCCCCACCCCCATATCTTTAACTACGAGGTCTTTGATCATTGCCTAGGCAAGATACGTAAGAATCCTCCCTGCCATTTAAGCCCAACACCCATTGGTCTCTCTAACCTCCTTCACGTCAGTTCACCAAGACCTTGGGCAGCCTAGAGTGTAAGACCCACCCCTATATCCTGAACTACGAGGTCTTTGATCCTTGTCAAGGCAAGGTACATTGGAAGCCTCCTTGAGGTTCAGGACCAACACTCATTGGTCGCTCTGACCCCCATCCCATTGGTTCACCCCTGTCCAACATGACATTAAACATTGTACCTCAATCGGCGCTAACTCGTTGTTCCCCATGCAGTGATAAGCCATTGTGACCCTCAATTAAAGGTAAGTCGTTGTATCTCGATCAACAGTAAGCCATTTTGTCTCTTATTAAGCAGAATTTCGTTGTAATCCCCTTCACTGGTACCCACTTCTTTGGTCCTTTCTAGTGACGCCAGACCAACTCAGGATGCTAACCATGTGTAATGGCCATACACTTCATCAGGTTGTTTTCATGTGTGCACACCTCGAATCAAGATCATAGTCTGACCTCTCCATCAAGACGATGTGTCTCGAGAAGGTCATTTCCCAGCCCAGAGGTTTCACTTCTTCCAGGTCCCATCCACACGTCCATTCTCACGGGCCACCTTTTCAGGCATCCCATCGCCCTCCCAAACTATGCAGAATTTAATTCCCAGCCACGAGGATACGTTGGAAGTCTCCATGATACTCAATCCCAACATTACCATCATTATCATGGAAGTTATATCCCATTCTCCACCCATTTCACACATCACCCCATCATCGATCTTGATTCTTACCCAGGCCGCCACATCTCGGCGAGGTCATGTCAACCCACCTACATCAGTGTGTCCTCCAGGGGTTACACACATCTGATCTAGTATAGTCAGTGTTCTGATCAGTCCGACCCGTCTCCGCTAGATGTTAAATATGCGGTCTACCCTGTGTTAAACATGGTAAGCTGATGAAATCCTCAAATACATGCCTATGGTATATAATTCCTTGCATTCGACGCGTGATGACTCGGGCTTCCGTGCCCTCAAGAATCCATATAATAAGGGGAAGAAACCCAGATTCTCAATTGTCTCAACATCCAGACATGCCAGTGATGTCCATCGTGAGTACTCCCCTAACCAAAGGTTGCTGCCCAGACCGGATCCCTTGGAATGTCCTGACAGAAGTAGTGTAATTAACTGGTGTCCGTTAAAATATGTCACCAGGAAGAGTTTCATGAACAACATCTTAAATCTATAAGAGAGACATGGACTAGGTGACGAGTTCCAAGGAGGAATCCAAGGAATAAAGAACTGACATACCATCATCCTGTTTCGATCAAGGAGAAAACTCCCCTGAATAAGGATCAGATGTTGCCCGCCTTTGGAAAAAGGGAATGTGGGGAAACAGATAGTGCTATCTTCCCAGCAAATGAGACAGACGCGCGCGCCCTATCGAAAGCGTCGGAAATAATGGTATCAGTTGGTAGAGAACTTCTAGGCTATTTAGCTCACACCAATATATATTTTAGGTTCTATGTTTCTAGAGGGATTCTGGATTAGATTATTGAGGCTAATGTGAGTTGATTTGGGTGATGGTGAGAAACTAGATGTTACATGGAAATGGTTATGGTATTGCCTCAAGTTTAAGGAGGTTTTGTTTTATTTTGGTTAGTGTTGTATTATCCATGAGATCCATCTATATATATTCTTTCAAAAAAAAATCTATTATATCTGATTATTTTACATATTAATTTTTTAGTCATAGATGATGTTTTATCTTTATAAACATGTGTTAGATCATTATAGATGGTCATGACTTATTTTGAATGTTCATGTATTTTGGCTATATATACATTCAGTATTACATATATTTAAAATGTAAGTAAGTTATATAGAAGATTATCAATTGATGTTATGCTGTATTTTATCTCTGATTTAGGGATAAATCATTCCCTATGGGATTCCAATTATTTTTAGGGACTAATTATCATCCAGTAGAAATTAAAAATTCCCTTCGGGGCTTATAAATATCCAAGTCAGTTTTCATGTGGATGGAAACCTATATTAGTTCACTAAAAATTTGTATTAGACCTTTTAGTTGTTTGGTGGGAGCCTATGATAACTGAATATCCCTCTATTATTTTCAGATGGCCATGTAGAAAAGATATTATGATTTTTGAGGTTTAGAGGTAAGGGAAGGGAGATTCTAGCCAGTTATTTTTTATTTGGAGCCTCATGATTCATTGGAAATGTGGGTTTTGAATTGTGAATTCCTATTTGATTTTTGTTTTTCTAATGTGTTTTTTATTTTTCTGATTCATTTTGAGAATATATAGTGATTTTGAGTTTCATTTATTCATTTAATTGTGAAAATAGATGAGAACATGACCATCAAGGTCACCTCGCATAGCTTGGGAAACAATGTTGTTTCTATTTAGATTAGTTCTTCTCTCTTCAAGGAGACTATTTCATGACAGGCATATAACAACCAAAAATCTTATGACTAAACCCTGAACATACTTATTTCTTTTCTGATTCAGTTGTTTTGTCTCATCATTGATTTAAATTTCTCATAAATTTATTATTTCTTATTATAGGTGGAAAAATGAGTGTGTTGATTTTATTTTTATGTGGTTCTTTTGAAGATTATTTGATTGGTTATGTAGTTATTTTTTTGTTTTTTATTTTAAAGCATCATATTAAAAAAATCATAATTTTGTGTAATTATTAATTTCAAAACAATTTTTTGAGGGTTTTTTGAAAAAAAACGAAATTATATTTGTTTTAAATAATTGTTATATTAAATGGTTTCTTCTATTATAATGTTTTAAAAAACTATAAATATAATTTTTTAAACATTTCTTTTGATAATTATCTTAAGTAATTATTTCAAAAGAGATTCTTTAATGTTTTTTGGGTTCGAAAAATGATTTTATTTGAAACAAATTTAGATGGTGTTTTGAAAGGAGAGTTAGTTTTGATGAGGTTTCATTAGTTGAATTGGGTTAGAAGACGGAATGAAATTTTGAAAAGAATTTTGTCACATTATTTTCTTGGGTGATTTGTGTTCCAACAGGGTTGGGTTGTTTTCAAAGAGCATTTTAGTATTGGTGTTCCTAGGTGTATGCCTTAGTGAAGTGTGTTTTCAAAATTATTTAGTAAAAGATGTTAATTTCAAAACGAAATTTTATTATCATGACGTGAATGTGTTTTTTCATTTTAGTTATAAATGTTTTGGTTTTTATCCATAGTGTATGATGGGAGTATTTGGATTAATTTTTGAACAACGAAATTATGTATTCGGTTGTATTTTGTTTTTATTGTGTGCCTCCCAAAATCCTCAAAAGGGTTTCTTTTGTTTACGAATATAACTAAAATCTATGTAGAGTGTGGGAAAGGTAAACCTATTTTTTCTCATATCCCTTATATTAATTCTTGGATCAAATTATATATTCTTTTTGGGGTTATCTGGGATCTATGGAAGATGTTAGGATGCTATAAAGGAATGAGGTGACACTCAGTTCTCTTGGAAAACAAAAATATTTGCGTGTAAGAGAAATTATGAGATTCCTTGTCAATTTTATCAGAGTTTGGTGAAATTCCATAAAACCTTCTGAACTGTGTGAATGTATTCCTTGGGTTATTTTAGGATTGAGTTTATCCATTGGTTCATTCACAATTTCATGATTGTGGAGAGAGATCTTGAGATTTTAATCATTCATCAGGTTGACCAATAATTAAATGGTATATGGATCACCTTTCAAAGTTGTTCATCTTCTCTCCAAGGCTAGTTATGAATTATTTTGAGAAATATCATTTTTTGGGGTCTGTAATCACAATGATTTTGGTCAAAATATACTTGTGCCTAGATTGAAATTATTTTAAGAGGTTGTGAACAAATCAATTTCTATAGAATCTGACAATAATGTGCGAACAATAAGGGGTGGTTACTTGGTTTTTTCTTATTGGAATAAGGGTAACTCATTGGGTGACATGTAGAAGTAGTATGAACCTGGTTTGGGAGAAAATAGTCATTCTCTTGGTAAGAATAGATCTCTTTTGTCCTTTTAGTTTTTGGAACTAGATAATTACATGATCTTCTATTAAATATCTATAATATTGTTCCCCTATTTTGGTTGCATAGGTCATATTCAAAAGATTTTTAATATGGGATTTCTAAAGATGTCTTTAGTTTAATTATTTATTGGAAGTGTTTTTTATGAAGTTAATTTTTTCTTCTAATATAGTTTGTCATTTTGGAACATTGACTGTTGTTTTTTATGGTTATAATGGTTGAATCGTTTTGTTTTGTTTCTTGTGGATGGTTTTGATTTTTTTTTCTAACATGTATTGCTCATTTTTTGGAACATACCTTGTGTAAGGATTTGGATATTGTTGTTATATCAATCTATTGTATATTGAGATTGGATTTTAGTGTTACTAATATGAACCACCTTGTTTAAGTGAAACATCCTTGAGGGTATTTGGTTTATGACTATTGTTTTTTGAGCTTTTTTGTTGCTCACTGGTTAAACATTAGAAAGGCCATGTGTGTATTGTTGGATATCTAGGGTGGGTGATCCACCAGTTGAGTTTGAAAACTTGATAGTGTCTTTCTTCAGTCATTTTTTATTCATCATGTGGGAATTATATTGTTTATAACCCTAGGCTATATATGTATGATATAGTCCAATATTAGATCTCATGTCATTTCATTGAAACTGCCTCTGGTTATTCTACCATATATCGATTTGGAAGTTATTTTAGTTTGAGATTAATTTTCTCTCAATGTTTATTTATTGTTTTTAGGATTAATCTATTATTATTTCTCTTTTTTATTCATCATGATAGAGGAATTAAAACTACAAGGGAGACCATGTTATGTCTCCCTTACTTCCAATTCATCTTGTTAAATTTTAATTTTTCACTTATTCTTCATGATATTGGTTAAAAATTTGGATAATTAATTAGATTACTATATTGATCATGGTTATTTTTTTTGTGGTCAGATCATATTGGTGTATTTTATTTAGTTATGTCCTTTTTGGATCTTTCATTCCTTCACACCTTTTATTTCTTCCATGAATTTTTTGGGTGAATAAACTAGCATGGTATCAAGAATGGTTGATCCCAAACGTCACCATAGTATTTAACGTGCATTATATTATGTTATCATTGGTCATTCCATGTCCTGGTGATTTTTGGGCTGAAAGTGTGCAGTTTTGATGGATTTTGGGTGTTTCATGGTTGACACAAACAATTACAGGTAACTGTGCTACTCCACTAGGAATGAATCTATCTTCGTGATGGAGTTGTTTTTTATGGACCCCAAACATTTTGATAAACTATGTTGAGAACCCAAAAACCAATCAAATGGTCTTTAATTGGTAGTGGCTTGTACAAGTTTAGAGAATGGTTTTTCAAACCATGTGTCCAATTTAGAATCACATAAAATAGAATTTTCCAAAAAATATTATAATCATTAGAGGAAGTCACACCTTTCTCCTTATATATCTCATCTAGCACATAGGAACCTAATGAGTCACTTCAAATTCCTTCCAACTTGATTATTGTTCCTTAGTGATATTCAAGAGGTTTCAATGTAAATATTTCTCTCTTTCACCCTTTAATCCTCTCAGCTTTTTTTCATTTGATTTAAGCATCTCCCATGTACCTAGAACCCTTGTGGGTGATTTTAGTGTTCCAATTAGATCAATTTTTTAGGTTTTTTGTGTTTAGGGCTTATAGATTCCATCTCTAACCTTATTTCAATGCATTCTATTGAAGATGACATGTTTTAATTGATTTTAGAACTATTTACACGTCTTTAATGTAGGTGTTTCTAGTAAATTATTTCATTTTATAATTCAAAGTGTTCTTGTTATTTATAAATAAAAATTTATTAAAGTATGAATATATGTGATATCCATATAATGAATTGAAACTATTTCAATACTTTTTGAGTTCTGACGTTATCTTTTTAATTCCATGTTTTCATGTTTGAAATGTATTGTTTTTATGCATTATGATCATGTGAATTTGAAATAAGTATTTTGAAATTGTTTTAATGGATTGTGTTATATTTTTATCCAGTTTTGTTTTCCAATTATTGAAAATTACATTTTAATGTGGGAATTTATGTCAGTTATTGAACTCTATTTGATTTATAAAAGGTTATAATTAATTAATTTCAAATGTTTTTTTGAAATTAGAGAGTACCATTCCTGTTTTTAAAATTTCACAATGGGTAATTAAATTTATTTTATAAAATGGATGGACTTTTTCCTTTTTTGGATTTTAGAGAGGTAGATCCATATTTTAAGGGTTGGTTTGAAATTTTTTAAAATAGTGTGTTTGATTTCCATTGATTTCTAAGGAATGTTTAATGTATAGTTTTATGATGTGAAAGAGTTATTGGAATTTTGATCTATGTTTTAGAATTAATTCCCAGTTTAGTACTTTGATTTTAAGTGGTATGTTGTAAAAGCACCCCTTGATTTCCCCTTGAGTTGTTTTCACCCAATGTGGGTTATTCATAACTATGTGATTCTTTTTTTATCCTCTTGTGTGTGAATTTTACTGTTTGTTCCATAGATTTATGATATGTATTTGGATATTCATTACAAGTGTGATGGGGGTGTGGTAGAGTAATTATTTATTCATTTTTTTTATTATTATCTTGCATTTTAATTTTATTCACTTACTTTTTGGTAATGGGAAAAAGTTTACAAAGTGGGTGGCCTTTCCTTTTATTACGCTAGTTATCACACATGAAACTATTGTCCCTATACTCTTTCAAAGGTACTAGTACTATGAGGGGTGGTCCATTTTTAAGGAGGATAGTGTGTTCTTGTTGGATGGCTTGTGAATAGGATACAATATATGATGGATGTTGTCCCTTTAGAGAAATATATAAAGTTATAGGTGTCTCAGTTTAGGGATCATTGAATTGATATTAAGACATATTCTAATTCCTAGTTATAGGTTGACATTGGGTGTTTTCATCCAATGCTCAATTATATCATGTACATAACTTATATCACTATAGAACCCATATTATGCTTTACTTTATTATATTATTGTAACATTGTGGTGCCTTACTTATTATAGTTGACACATTTTTTTGGTTGTTTCTTTTGAAAAATGGTTTTCAACGGTTAATAGAGAACCCATTTTGTAATAATGTATCTTGTGTGGGTTTCTAGATTGGGTTTTGAAATGGTATTTTTTTAAATTAGTGTTTATCCAGTTAAATAGTAGTTATTTTCCTTTTAAAACACAATTAGTTGGTTTTTTATTGGAAAACTGCTAATGGGTTTTTGCTTTTAATATTATTTATCCTAGTGGAAATGTTTCAATTTTTTCTATTTAATAAAATGATTTGGGACGTTTTCAATGGTTTTTATGGACTTGTTATTTATTGTAAAGTCCCAACATATCTATGTAAATTTCTTTAAATTATATGGAATTATTTTGAGACCATATACTTTGATGGAATATGATTCCAAAGCCCGATGAGCCAGGAATGTAATTTTTGAACTTTCTTTAGTTTGTTTAAGTTAATGTAAAACATGGTTTTATAACTTATAAACTGGTGATCAGATAAAAAATATGAGGGTACCATTGAACTCAGAATATCAGGATTTTCTTAGAAAGAAAATAACTTTGTCTGTTAAGGGTCGGACAGAAAAGTTAATTTTCATATTTTTCAGAAAATAATAAAATAACTAAAAAAGTTATTTTATTTTTCCTTTTGTCACCATTGATAAGCACACAATAGCACTGTTGTGCGACGATGATGCACATTTAATGAAATCCATAATGGCTTATTTTTTTGCATCATAACGACATATTAATTTCATTATAATGATGTTATGTCACAATGTAACAAATGTTGCGACATGTTTTATTTTAATGGGATAACACGTTGTGGAGTTGAGAATTAATCCATGTAAATTATCTAAATAACCTACCTCAAGAATTTCCTCCAATGAAGAATGATAAATTTCAGCAGGATCTCTCGAAATTTCGATGCTTTACGATGAATGAGATTGAGAAGTGACGAATGTCAACAGAGCATGAATCCTTTAGGGCGGAGCAATTTAATGACGAATTTCGATCGAGGTAGGGGTATATTTTGTTCAATCTTCCCCAATCATCATTCTAAAATTGGTGAATGTGGACCAACCCACAAAACAGTTGATCCATGGGTCATGTATTCTTGCTGGAGGGTGTTCTTTTGAGGTTTACATAATCTGGTTGAATCATTGTTGATAGAACATCATCCTGAAACATCCTTTGGTTTAAAAACACTAATGTGGAGGGTGTGGTCTGAAACAAACATGGCCCGAGCCCCTCTTCATGTGTGTTCTTGGTGGAAAATCACTTGAAAGAGGTGTAAAGGTGGATTTGAGTCCATCTCAGGGAAGGAGACACCCCACGGAAGATGGAGGTGGAAGCGGCGTGAATAATGAACCACCAATTTGTTCTTTCTAGTCACTCTTTCCTTGCCATGGACCTCATTCGAGGCTCGGAGATTTTAGTGAGGATGTAGTCCAAATCCTTTTCAATTAGAGACTCTTATGGGAGGGTATTAGATTATTACACACAGGTGAAAATAATGTGAACTTACTCTAGGAGTTGAGAGTTTCGGTTGGGATCTCCCTGCAGTGGAATCGAGGACTTATGATGTCATCTTGTGTTTGGAATGGTTATCTACAGTCTATGCTTAGATTGAATATTTTATTAGAAATTTTTGGTGTTTTCTCAAGGATGGGAACATGTTTTCCAACACCGGTAAGAAATGAACTTCTGCAGCACATGACAGAATTTCTCAAAAGATGGTGCAGCCGATCACTCAATAGTTGGCTAGTCTCGCCCTCGATGTGGTGGATGAGAGGAGTACATGATTTCCTTTAGTTTTGTAATATTATGGGTATGTCTTTCTAGATGATTCTCTATGGATATCTCCTCCTATGGAGGTAGTCTTTGGAATCGACATGTAACCTAGGAAGACACCGATATCAACACCAACATTTCAGATGGCTACCGTAGAGCATTGTGAATTGAGGGTACAACTAGAGGATTTTCTGGTGAAGGGATTTGTGAGGAAAAATATTTCACCATAATAAGCCCCAGTGTTATTTTCCAAGAAGGATGACAGTAGATTGAGGCTATGTATGGACATTCAAAAACTGAAATAGGTGACTGTGAAGAATATGTATCCAATTTTGAGGATTGAGGACCTCTTTGATCAGATGAAGGTGGAGAGGTCATTCTCGAAGATAAACTTCATATTAGGCAATCATCATCTTCACATATGGGATGAGGATGTATAGAGGATAGTCTTCATATTCTGGTATGGACACTATGATTTTTTGGTGGTGCCTTTAGGCATGACCAATTCACCAGCAGTGTTCATGGGACTCGTGAATAGGAACATCCAGCATATCCTCAATCATTTCGTGGTATTATTCAATATTGACATCTTGGAGTACCCAGCGTCGTAGGAGGATCATGATACACACATACGAATAGTATTGGATACACTCCTAGAGAAAAATCTTTACAGTAAGCTCTCAAAGTATCAGTTCTGGATTCAAGAGGTCCACTTTCCAGAACACGTCATCTCAGAGGTTAGTGTTGTAGTGGATCAGGTAATGATAGAGGAAATTATTGATTGCATGCCACCCATGAGCGTGATTGAGGTTCAGAGTTTCTTGGGGTTAGGTGGATACTACTGGAAGTTCATTCCAGACTTTTCTAGAGTAGCACCACCTTTATCAGCATTAACACAGAAGGAAAAACCCTTCATGTGGACAGAGAAGTGAAAACAAAGTTTCTAGAAGATGAGGTGGAGACTAAAGAGTGCCCCATTTTGAGACTACCTGAAGAGGGAATTGGGTATGTAGTCTTATATCAAGCATCTGGGACCATAATAGGCTATGTCTTGAAGGGGGATTAAGTAGTGTTCACGTATGGATTACGGAAGTTTAGTAATCATGAGAAGAACTATGTGACCCCTAACATTAAGATAAAAGTAGTGGTATTTTCCTTAATTATGTTGTAAAAATATTTTATGGGTGAACGGTTTACCATATACTCCATCCACAATAGTCTTAGGTATATCTTCTCACATTATAACCTAAAAATGATACAACAGTGATGGATAGGGTTTCTCCATGAATATTACATTGAGATAGTCTATACTCCTTGTAAAGGGAATGTGGTGGAAGACGCGCTTAATAAGAGGTCTGGTTTATAACTACCGAGTGATAAGATGGAGCAGTTAACTATAATGCAGATATCCTTCGTGAATGATGATGGAATATTTTACCTTTAGTCAATTAATCTCACTCCCCCACTTTTATTGTGAGTTAGAGAGGAACAACATGTGGATGTTGACTATGAGGCCCGATGTGCTCAATTTTCCTTAGGACATGCTCCTGATGGATTTTCGATAGGTGGGGAGTACGTAATCCTTTTTAGAGAATGCACATTAGTACTAGAGTCATTTTAGGAATATGTGTTGAGGGAGTTCCATACATCCCCTTTGGTGGTACATCTTGGGGTGGCGATGATGTACACGGACCTCCGACATCAGTACTGGTGGCCACGGATGATGAAAGAAAAGGTAGAGTTTGTTTCATAGTGAATCACTTGTCCTAAAGTGAAGTCCAAGCATCAGGTCCCAGTAGACTTGGAACAACCACTTTAGGTACCATATTTGAGATGGGATGGAATCTCATTGGACTTTGTGATAAGGTTACCAATCCTATCTAGGGGCCAAAATTCTATCTGGGTGATCATTGACCGACTCCCCAGGTCGGTTCACTTCCTCCCCATCTGGAAGCATGGATTGGTAGAGGACTTGAAACACCTCTATGTCTAATAGATAATGCATCTTCACGGGGGATCTTTGAAGATCGTTTCATAAATTGATGCACGCATTACATCCTAGTTGTGGAAGGGACTATATGAGGCAATCGAGACTCAAATGTGCTTGATCACAAATTTTATCTGTCTGAAAAATGGTCAAACATAGTGAACCATACAGACTTTTGAGGACATGATTCATTATTGCATTATTGATTTTTTTTCATAGTTAGGAGGACCACCTGCCATAGGTGGTGTTTTCAAACAAAAATATAACTCACTCCACAATTGTTAGGGAACCGTTTGAGGCATTATATAGGTGGACTTGCAGATCATCTCTATGTTGGACAGACCTAGTGGAGTCAGCACTCGTGTGTCCATAGATGGTATGTGATACCACATAGATGGTTCATATTATCCTGGAGAATATTAAGAATTCCTAGAGAATACATAAATCATATGCTGACAGGATACATAGACCCTTGGAGTTCATGGAGGGATAACGCATGTTCCTTCGGGTCTCACCCTGATGGGGTTTGTGGTGATTTGATAGGGATAACAGGTTATCTCTGAGGTTCATCATACCTTTTCAAATTCTGAGCAGAGTGGGAGAGGTGGCATACCCCCTAGATATTCCCACACAAATGCATCAGGTGCATGATTTTTTCCATGTGTTGCATCTGGGGATGTATGTGAATGACCTATCACACACCATCGAATGTGGGGAGATGGACATTGAAGATGGGGTGACATTTTCAGAGTTCCCTATGGAGATAGAGGATTGACATGAGCTATTCCTTCATTGACAATCAGTTTTTTTGGTGTATGTTCGGTGGAAGAATGGGAATCTCCAGGAGAGGGCATAAGAGAGGGATGCTCATATTCATGCTCTGTACCCCCATTTGTTTGTTTAACCCTTGTTTTAGCTTCCTGGGATCTAAAGCCCTAATATTGGTATAATGTAATGTTTGTGAATTTCCATGTAATTTTTTTAATTATGTGGAATTATTTCAAGACCACACTCTCTGAGGGAACGTGATTCTGAGGTCCGGTGAGCCCAGAAGATAATTTTGAACTTTTTGATATTTGTTTAAGTAAACGTGTAAGAAGTTTTTTCTATCTTTTAAACTGGTTCATGGATCATTAATATGAGGGTGACGCTGAACTCGGAACATCATGATTCACCTAGAAAAGAAATAATTTTGTATATTTGGGGTCGGATAGAAAATTAAATTTTCAGAATTTTCTGAAAATAATAAAATAACTCAAAAATATATTTTAATTTTATTTTCTCACCATTGATCTAGTGATATTGGCACTACGGTGCAATGATGAGGCGCATTAAAGAAAACACATAATGGCTCATTTTTTCTGTAGCTTAATGATACATTAAATGCAGTATAACGACACGATGTTACAACATAATAGAAACATTGGGACATGTTTTGTTTTAATGGGATAACATGTTCGAGTGTTGAGAATGAAACCATGGAAATTATATGATGAACCTAAGGTAAGGATTATCTCCAACAATGAATGATAAACATTGGAATGATTACTAGCATCGTCGATGCTTTACGAAGAACTATATTGGGAATAGAAAAGTGCCAACGGAACATGAATCCTTAAGGGAAGAGCGCTTAAATGTAAAATTCCATTCTAGATAAGGGTATATTTTGTTCACGTCTCACTATTATTCACTCTATAAAGGAATAATGCGGATCAACCCATGAACAGTTTGATCCACGGGTCATGAGTTCTTGTAGGAGGGTGTTTTTCCTGGGATTCTAAAGTGGGAATGAATCATTGTTTATAGAAAATCATACCCAAACCTCCCCTATTTTAAAACTCTAACACAGAGGGTGTGGGCCTAAATGAACAAATCTCAAGCCCCTTAACTTTTCTATTCATGGTGGTTGAGCACTTGAAATGGGAATCAAGGTGGATTTGAGGCATTCATTGGGATGGTGAAAACCCACAGAGGCCATTGGTGCAAGCATCACGAAGAAAAAACCACCGGTGTGAACCTTGTGGTCCATGGATGATTTATCCAGTGGTGGAAAGGGAGATTCACCCCAACTATGTGCAAGAGGTGGCTGCTACAGCCAGCTCTTGCTGTCGCCTGCGGGAGGAGTCGCCGACTAGGCCAGGGGTGGCAGCAGGGACTTGACCCTTCGTCCACGTTAGTGGAGTGGCATGTAGTCGTGGGCCGCGAATCATGGGGTAACATGGTCCATGACCGCATGTGGGGAATCTTAAAAGCTTGTTTTGCCGACCACATAGTAGTAGGTCATGGTCTGTTAACCATTATGGAGAGAGCGTCCCTGTGGACAAGCTGTAGTGGTGAGGGGAGCTATATGTGGCTTCCAGCCAAATCCCATCCCAGTGGACTGGGTATGATGTCGCTCGGATCTGGGGCCCAATAGACCGGACCCAAGCTGGGCCAGGTTGGGGTTGGGTTAGACCGGTCTCAAACCCAACCGACCCTTTTTTTAAAAATGCCAATATCATTCATACTAGATGTCCATTTGGAAATCCATTTACACCGCTATAACCCTCATGACGAGGCTAATATTTTGGCATACTCTATGGATGATTCCATGGAACATTAAATTTGATGAATGGACTATGGAGAGAATATCTCGAGATCAAGCATGCTACGTGTGGAAACCAAACGGTGGTATGGTACCTAAAGAATACTAAAAAGAGACTCTGAATTCATTATAAACTATGGCCTAGTGGTAATTGGCTTCTGTGTGACCAGACATGCCAACAGTGGGGAGAAACTTCTATGTGACCCAGTAGACCCACGATACTAGACAGGAGGAGTACATTAGTATGCCCAAGGTGGGAAGCGGCTTCTGTGTAACCTAGTATGCCCACGGTGGGGAGTGGATTCGGTGTGACCCAACATACCCTTGGTACTCATCTGGGATAAGTACCAAAAAATTCCCATGGATAGTGGGAACTAGCTTATGTGTTACCCGACAGGCCAACTGTACTCATTAAGGATGAGTTGACTAGTATCCCAAGGAGTTTGATGATGTAACTGATGGTCCTAATTTCCTACTCTTGAATATACATGGAGTGAGCGGTCTTACTTCACAATCAAGCTCTAGGATTTATTTTCTGGATTTCTTTGTGGTATTTACTTTGTGTTTTTGGGTCCCTACTAAGTATTTTGTTACTCGCCTCGTCATTGGATTCAGCCACACGTGTTGTGTTTAGTGAAGAAAACCACTGGCTTGATAAAGGACGTGGTGTCCTAGGACCATGTGGTGCCCAGTGAGACCATGCAGGTAGGATTTAATTCTTCGTCTACCAACAGAAACTCGGTGATTATCCATCCCGTGGGGTTTCTAGTTGGTGGTTTTCAAATTTTTTTCTTCTACTTTATTTTTTTCAGTTTATCTTTTTTTATGGTATTCAGTCTAATTGGACATACAATTTTTTCTTTTACTCCTTTGTTGTTTAGTTGCATTCATGTTTACTTTTCCAGCTTTAGGATGTGGTAGTGTGTGCGTGCATAATGGTACTCATGTAAATGCTTCCCGCTTTCAAGTTGACTCCTTCGGAATTGGTCACCAACCCCTAGCCTTCAGGATGCGGGCTTGGGCTATGTCACGGTATGGCCCCAGGGGATGGGTCATGACTGTTATTTCCATATATTTTTGTTGAAATCATATATTCTAGTTATATATTCATACTAACACCAATATATTTTCTTATGAAATTAAGTCAATATTGTTAGAAGGTAGAAAACTAATGGAAAATATACCTCACATCAATATATATTTCATGTTATATGTTTATAAATGGATTCAAGTCTAGTTCCTTGAGGCCATAGTGGGGTCATTTGTTTGCTGGTGCAAAACCATATGTTTATTCAAGATGGTGTTGGGATCGCCTTGAGGTTTTTGAGTTTTTGGATTTTTTTTTTAGTGTTTTACCATCCATTATGGCCATCTATATAGATTCTTTCATTTTTTTTCTATTGTTTTTGGTTATTCCATGTTGTGCCATTTTTCTCTTGGATTATGTTTCATCTTTATATAAACGGGTTGGATTAGTGTAGTTTGTAATAAATATTTTTGAATGTTCCTTTATTTTGGCTAATTATATGTTTAGTATTTCATATGCATCCTATATAGGGATAATCAATGAAGGACTCTCACTTGATGTTCCATAGACTTCTATCACTAATTTAGGAAGAAATTATCCCTAAATGGATTTCTATGATTCCTAGCCACTAGTTTTACAGTCATGGCGATTGGGAATTCCCTTCAAGAATTGTGGTAAGTTGGTTAAGGTTCTAAGTGGATATAAACCTAGGCTGGCTCACATTAACAATTCAAATTGTTCACATTCTGATTTCATAATGAATAAAGTTCTAATATGCAATCAATTTTAGTTCAAAGTTCTCTAAATTTAATAAATTCATATTTAAAATAAAACAAGAATAATTAGAATAAAAAATAGAAAATACATCATCATAATGCTAAGAAATACTTATCATGTTATTCTTTAATTCTTTAACATTTTGTACATTGCTTTTAGGGATTTAATATGGATATATAAATGATCCCACCCTAACAATTATTTTGGAAACTAAACCAAATGCGACATACACTCCATCGATCCTTCATAGAGAAAATAAGTTTACAGTATCTCAAATCATATGTCTGATACAACCATTATCCATAAAATATTTTTCGATAAAAATTTAGATGGCTAGAAGGCTGAATTTTTAAAAAAAAAATAAAACTAAAAAATTTATACATTTATGTGATAATTAAAATTAAATCTAAATAGATAAAATAAAATTGTTATAGTTTAATTTATATGAATAAAAATAGAAATATCATTGGAACAAAAAATGAAATGTTTCTTGATAAATGGGTTTAGAAATAACTCAATAAGAATCCCAACGTCATTTCACCTTAAGAGCCTTGGGAGGTGTGTATAAAAAACCTTGCATTTAATAGTATCCAAAATTAAATTAGATATAAAGGACACTAGTTTTTTAATTAAGAATGAATGAAACCACAAAAACACTTTATATTAAGTGTAAAATGTGATATGCCCACACCCCTTCACTTTAGTGGTAGTGATAATGAAATATTCCTCACTTTTAATTATGGTAATAACCGAAGAATAAGAAAGAAGAAGCATTTATCTTGAAAAAATTTATTTATCATTATCAAATATCATAGAATGAACTGAATAGTAAATAATTGGATAAAGAGAGACAAATACAAGGGAGAGGGAATATCAGAAAAATAAAGCATGATTTAGCTGTAGAGAATCTCACAATTAATAGATAGCATAGAAAACATCCTTAGAGGTTTATTTATAGCCTCCAGTGAATCTATGATGATTTTTGTGGCATTTAATGTTGAATATGGTATGGGATGTCAAACTAGGAAGATGGGTACACCCCATAATGGCTATTTATTTTTTCTAGAAACACCCAAATATCTACCTGCTAGGGTCTGCTTGCTAGATGGTGGTCTACATGGGGCTCACCTAGATGGTATATTGGTACAACATCCAACCTCACTGGATAGCTAGTGTCCTACCAAAGACAAGTCAGTGGGAACTAGTAGAACCAAGGTGGTTTGGTTTTGATTACTAGTTGGTCGGTGCCTTGCCTCCACCAGGCAATTGTTGCTACCCAGTGAGGGCTATTAAAATTTACCTCTAAGCCCTTATTGATTCTTTTATTTGGATAATAATATTCGTACCATCATATCAGAACATAAAATAAAAAATAATCAAATTAAATGGTTAAATTAATAAATTTAGTATTTAATCATTGAAATATCTATGAGAAAGACAAGAAAATTTACACTTTTTTATGATAACAAATACTTTAAATACAAAATAAAAAATAATCACATGAAACTATTTATATCAATAAATATAATAATAAAATTATATAATTATATATATATATTTATTGATGATGTTAAAATGATATTTTAGAATATTTTATAATAATAACAAAGTAACATAAAACAACATGAATTTAAAACAATTGAAACATGAAAAGGATTTGAAAGAATTAACAAATTCAATATGACATTAATAAAATAACCTTATCCTATTTTGGATTATTAATAATTTATAATGAGGATAAATAATTAGTGTATAATTCATTCATAATTGTATATCCATCCATAAAAGAAAAAATTTTAATTGAATATTTGATAACTTAACAATAATGTTCTTTAGGAGATAAAAAATACAAAAGACATTGAATATATAAAATTTAGATTTCTATAAAAATAGTGTGTTCATTTTAAAACTAAAATAAAATTTTAAATCTTCAAATATTTCATCATTTGAAGTACATTAAAATTTTCACACTAAATGTGTTAATGAAAAAAATAACATTGAATTGTATAGAAATATGATTTTGCTTAGAAAATGCGGTCTTCTTCTAGGAACATTACTGAAATAAAATTGGGTTGGATCTTCCCCAATTATCCCCCCCCCCCCAAACAATGAAATTTTTTATTTAATTCGTAATTTATAAGCACAAGAAACCATGATTAGATATGGAAAAAAATTGTTTTGAAAGAAAAAATCATATAAGAGAGTGAGATTATTATATTGATGAATTAAATAAATAATGATCAAAGAGATATTAAATAATGAATAAACCTCTTTCTTTTCCAAATCTAGAAGAGTGTGTAACAAAAGAGTCACTCCTAACTCCCATTAATAAAATCAAGACATTCTAGTGTGAGGTTTTTTTGAAGGTGTCAACTATTATAATATCAATACATATTTATTAAAGCACCATATCTTTCTTTTGAATGTGATCTCTGAATATTTTATTTCTAAGAATAACTTTCAATGTGTAGGATTATTGGTTTTGGTTCTGAGAGATACTAAGCATACTAATTTTATGCTTAATGAGAACATGATCATATGTAATCCCAAAATCTAATAGAGCATTTTTCATCAAAATAAATTAGATGTTGTAACTTTACCTGGATATATATTTCACTTCATCAATAGAAATAGAAACAAAATTTCATTTATCACAACTCCGAGAGATATGGTATTTTCTAATATTGTGATAAGTCCCACATGTTCTTTTCGTACATAATTTTAATCCAACAAAAATGGCATTGAAAAAAAATTTAGTTCATAAGTGGAATATTTTGGATAAAATAAATCAATATTTTTATAACCTTCTTAATCCTTTATTCTTATTTTATGTAATATTTTGTAATTTCTATATGACTGAATTGAAAATAGACACAATGAAAAACATCAAACATGATGTCTGGATGGGTTGTGGTAAGGATGATAAGTCTCTCAATAGTACCTATATAATGATTTTTTACAATGAGTTGACTAGTATCATCCATGTTATTTCAAATCATGTATCTATGTGTCACTGATAGGGTGAGAGGGTGTATCAATGATACCTTTTCTTTTCAGTGTCCCTACTTTTGAAACAACCATCACCACCGGTTAATGATTTAACACATTCTAAAAAGCAAAACATTTTCCCATCTATGTGAACATAAGAATTAAGAATTTTCCCTAATTAGAATGATTTTCTACATCCATGGTATGGTTTGGAAACAATCCAATAGTACACAATTCTCTAGAAAACAATCCTTTTGTGTAGATACAAACAAGTAGGATATACCTTTACACATGACTAACACTATGTTCAAAACAATAGTGCAAGTGCTTCAAGTATAAGGAAATGATATAAAAACATTTTCCGTAACAAACTAAGAAACATTAAATGGATGATTCATAACATGTTATTATATTCCCTTATCAACTTTAAAAAATATTATCTTGAAAAAACATCTTCACTTTCCTACCTAGCTTCAGGTAATAACTTCTCTACAAATTATAATGATACATTGTAAAATTCCATAATCTGATTCCTCAGTTTGATTGATTTGTCTGGAAATATAACTCTTCTAGAATACCACTAAAATAATTCTGTATTTCTTTTTCCCCAGTCTAATGGACTAGTCTAATTTGAGAGACCCAATGAATACGATATTCCTTCTTCTTTTTCTTCTTTTTCGAAAACATCCTCTAGAATGATCACTCTAGAAATACCTTTTAAATAAAAACACTCATAACATCCATCTCTTCCTCACACATGAACATTTTTCTGATCCATTTGAAATTATCTTGTACTTCCTACACTCTATAGGTGTTCAAACATGGTTTAGGAAGGATACAGAAAAATTTTCCCACTTAAACAAATTCCCATTTTTAAGACATTTCTACCTCTTCAATGAATATTAACTCTTTTGGATTCTTCTTGGACCTTCTTGAATCTTCTCACAACTTCACATAAATTCATGATTTCAACAATTATTTTGTCTGTTTTTGGGTTTCATTCAGATTTCTTAATTATGATGAATACATGTGTATGGTAGAATATTATTCCTTATTTTCCTTGTACCAATTGATCAAAAGAAAAATAGATGAATTCTCGTTTTGATGATATCTAGAAACTTAAGAAAATATGCTCAATCTGATGCTCTATTCCAACTGGTATACATTAAACTATAAATACATTATGTCATAAATTTTTTTTCAATTTCATTAGACTTCAATTATTTTTCTTTTTTCCATATACATAGTCATACTATATAGGTATTCCTACACTTACCGAATAACACATTAGAACCAGATTCAAACCACATTGACAAACTAATTCTCTATGCTCTTAAAACTTCAAGACCAACTTGAAAAATATTTTTTAAATATTTTATATAGTTCTCATTTTCTTATTTTCCTCGAACTGATGATCCTATATTAGATGACATTTTTGGTTCCATGTCAATCATGATGAATTGGTTTCTAATTATCTCTATTGGATTGGTGTCACCAACAGTCTGATGGTCATCATCGCATATATTCCAATGAATCTTGATCCAATTAATTTAGAAACAAAACCATTCAACCTAATGAAAATAGTTATCTAATTTATTGATCAGTCTCAAACATTAATCCAGAATTGTTCCAATAATCTCCACTTATTTTATTTTCAATTGGTCCTAAATGATTCCATTATAAAAAACATTGCCTCTAATTACCATTTACAACCATCACTTCCTCTGATGGTCGGTGTTAGGATCACTTTAATAGTTAGTTGAACACCGTGTCTGGTGAACCACTGTCAACAAAAATATTATTTTTTACCAACATATTTCTGGGGATATTTTTATATTGTGGGTTATTGTCATAACTAAAAACCATAATATTCATCTTCTCACTTCCAAACAAAACATCACTGACTTTAAACAATTTTGTGTTTAGTGATCTCACATTGATTAACTAAAAATAGAAAGCTTTGACATTAAAAACATTATTTCTCTGCAAACTCATACTTTTAATAATTACTACTTCATGATTGTGAAAAAACTGGAATTATCATAGCATTATATGACATACATTGGGATGTATTGAAGCTTCCCATTCTTCAAGCAACATCTTTCTTTGCCCAAACCTATTACTGACCCATTTTCTCCCTCATTCCTTCAAAATTCTTGCATCACAAGTTTCTAATATTATATAGTATTTGTAAAAACATACCTAATATAAATGTACCTTCATATTTATATCAGAGCCTCTCAGACTCTGATACACATCCCCATTACGATAAGGACTTTCTTTTCCGACCCAAGGTGAGTTCGATGAGCATTTTCTCACTGAAAACTTCTTCAAAAACTGATGTACATTCTGAATCCTTTTACATCCAATTACATGAATAAAATTGTGAGTCTGATCACTAAATAGTAGAAAGTGGGGTGATTTCTTTACCTTTTACAATAAAATACAATCCTTATAGCACAAAATTCATTAGACATCCAAAAAAATCCATCCAACATAGTCCCAACAATCTCCTCCTTTAGATTTTGTTTCCAACTAAGGTTCATAAATCACTTATCTTTTTGACCTCATGGAATGGGTTACTTATCAATAATTTTAAGCCTACATAAGCTATCTCATTGTAGAAAATATGAATCATTGACAGAAAATCATTTAGGAAAGAATGTAATGACTCGTGAAACTTTATCAGCTTTTCTTCACATATTTATACACTTATTCATTCATTCCTATAAAAAAAGTTTTCGATAACCACTCCATCAAACTGTAATAATCGTTTACATACATACATGCTATGTAAAAAACATACCCACAGTTCTCCGTAAATACATGTATCCTTGAATAGATAACCACATATTAATATACATATTCCTTATAGAATTCCCCCCTAACAACACTATCCAAATAATATATGAGAGAGGTGATAGACATAGATACCTCAGCCTCGATGAAAAATAGTTTGGATGCCCATGTTCAACCTCATTTTGTAAAAATATTGCTTTGGAAAAGGTTTTATGAATATGTTAGCAACTTGTTAAGATTTAGGAACTTACTAAATCTACAATTTATTCTTCACTATATGCTCTTTGATGAAGGGGTATTTGATGTCAATATTTTTTGAGTGATAATGGTGTAGAAGATTTCTTGTAAGGATTATTTCACTTTTCATACCACAACCTAAGAGAAAGGGTAACATTAGTTGAATAATTAATTCTTCCAAATAAGTATTCATCTACATAAGTTGAATAGTATATTGAGTGGAAGAAAAAAAACTCATCTTCAGTCATGCATAGAGTTACATAATTTTCATTCTTAGTATGAAAAATAAATCAAATTTTCCCAAGAAACAAAACTACACTATATGTGGATATTCTATCATCAACATTTCCTACCTAATCAGTATCTAAATACCCAAATAGGTAAATAATTTCTAAGCTTTCATACCTGATTCCAAAAATTTATTGTTCCTATGATGAATCCGAGTATTCATTTTCCAACCAATATATGTGATTATTCTGGAGAACATTGAAATCATGCACATATGATAAAAACATAGACAAGGTTGCGTCTTGAGGTAGTCTAATAAAACTAACTTCTAATCATATACTAATTCCCTTTAGAGTAAACATCCTTTCCATGTCCACTTTTAGTTAACATGGTTCCTGATGAAGTAGTGTTTTCACACTCTTTGTCACATTCTTTTTGTATTTTTTATTGACTTTTTTATTTTGAAATGTTGTTTTTTATTAAATAATTGATAATTATTGTGTTTTTGAATTTTTTGTATAAAATAATCAATTGTAGTTTAAATCATGTGTTTTTAGTATTCATTATTTTTTTTAAATAATTCTTAAATTAAATTATTCCTCCGAATTTGATTTTTATTTATTTATTCTTTTATTTTTACAAATTTTTCATTCAAGTTAGTTTATTAGTTCATTAATTAAATTAATTGATTCACTATTCTTCTAATTGTAAATAAAAAATTCATTTTAGTTTTCAGTTTTTTAATAGTGAAATTAATTTTAACCATTTGTGTTTATTCAATTAATATTTCTCATTCATTAATTTACTTAATTAATTGGTTAATTAGCTCATGCAAGTAACATCAATTGTTTTAATTTGTTTTGAATTCATTTGTTTACAAATAAGTTCATTCTTTTAAATAAAGCATAATTAATTTTATTATTTAGCTTTGTTTTATTTTTTTATTTTTTAATTCCATTCTATTTAATTTAATTTATTAATTGATTAATCTATTTTTAGTTTTTTGTTTAAATTAGTTATTTATTTAATTTGTTGTCGTGTTTGTTTTGAAGGTGTTACGAGATCCCTCTCTCCCAGTGCCACACCCATCGTCTACCCACCGTTTTAACTCTTCACTATTTCACAACACATCACCTGCTCGCCGGCGAGTCAGCCGAAGCTCTGGTGAGATGAACCCAAGGCCACCAGGGAACCCTCCTCTGAGATCCCCTACATCATGTCGATGGCGCTGCTTGCTCCATAGCTGGAACTCGCAACCTAGACTCGCCATCCGCAACCCCAGCTCCAACCCTCACTGCGACCTGAATCCTCATGCCCGAACAGTCTCACTTCTCCATACCGCCATAACCCCTTCCTCTTCGCACTGATTTCTCTACAGCTGGAACTCGCCTTCCACCTCACCGCTGAAACCCGAAGCCGCCACCCCTCTTTCTCCCCCTTTCTCTCCGCGCCAAATAGACCTGCACCCCCTCCCCCATTTCTTCTTTAATTTTTTTTTTAATTTTATCTTTAAATTATATTATAATATATAATAATATAGATATAACATATATAATTACTATAATAACATATATAGTATAATTAATTTAACATATATAATAACTTATAATGATATAATAATTAATACAAATAATATAATATATACTAATAATATTAAACAAAATACAATATTTATAGTTATGTTATATTATTTATACTTTCTTATATTAGTAATAATACTATTATATATTAGTATTTTTATTAATTCTCAGTAGTTTTATATATATTTAGTATAAATAATGATAGTTTCATTAATTTTTGTATCTTGTTAATGTGATTTTTTTTTTTTTGAGGGAGGGTTGTGGTTCACTGCGTGTGCACCATTTCATTCGGTTAGGAGAAACTGCTCCGGTGACAAGTGTGGAGGAAGCAGCACAATGAAAGTTCCACGTGGAGGCTGGGGGACACATCAGATGAGATTCTAGAGACTTCGATTACTGGGTGATTAGCATTCATCAAGGGCAGGAGGAAAAAAGGGAGGAGATTACAGGGCAGGATGAAGGAGATTGGGGGAGATTACAGGATCTATCCAAGGGGCATTCGAGAACCTCATTCTGTGTGGCGAACATCCATTCTTTCATCGCAATCAACCCTCGATTCATCTCATCACCGAAATAGAGGTAGACAAACATTAAGCAGGATATCAGCATCAAAGCAGTTGCTGGAGAGAGGAGAAATCTCATGGGATATGATTCAAAATTAATTATCTATTTCTATATGTTTTACTATTTTAACGTGTATAAAAATAGATTAGCGGAATCGAGCTGTAGTGAACTGATCATCCATCCATCCGCCATGTTTTGTTAGTTTGATTGCTCAGTGCGATTCCATTTCTTGGTTTTCTACTCTGTTTATTTTGTTTATCATTTTACATTACCTAATGACCGACGGGTGTGGTAGTGAATCATTTCACCGTGGATCATTGACCGAAGTACCGAGAATTGGAAAAGTTCAATATATCTCTTCTCTAATTTATGCATATTTATCCAAGGGTCAAGATTGAAAGATTGATACTCAAGGAAGTCAATCGAGTTGTGTTGATCCACTAAAGTGGAAACTCAGTGGATGTTGACCATTTTTCTATGCACTGAGTAACTGAATTAAAATAAGAAGCAGAGGATATCATTTTAATCAGTTCAAAGCATCCTGAGGACCCTAAAATAATCATTATTGTTTGTTCTCTATTCAAGCAATACATTTCACTATTTAACCTTCATTTTCACACCCACTATCAGTTTTTGTTTCACTATTTGCATACAGTTTTTGTTAGTGTTCTGTTATATATATTTTTTGTTTTAGTTTTAATTGGGTCTAGCACAAAGTATGTCCTATGTGGTTCGACACCCTTCTTACTAAAGTACAAGTAGTTTGTAGGGTTTAGAAATTTTAAATTTGGGCATACTCAATGACTGCGCGACCAAATTTTGGCACCATAGTCGGGGAAGGAACATGTGACCATGTAAAAAAAGCACAGAAAAATTAAATAGAACAAAAAAAATTACAAAACAAAAAACTGAAAAAAAATCCAGAAAATCTTGTTTTTGAAACTATATTCACACTAGAGCTTCTATATCATAACATGAAACTCCTATTCAGGAAATTATCAAGCACTGGTCTGTACTTAGAAAACAAAAGAAACTTGAAATGTTTAATTTGGATAACATTTCTGGAAATCAAAATGTCAATGGGCCACAACCCTTTGTTCCTGCCCCTGATAGACCTAAGCTTTTGGAGTTTCAAATTCTTAATGTGTCAAACAATCCATCCTGCATCAAATTGTCCCCTAGGTCTAGGAGCTATGAGATTAAACAGTCTCATCTTTCTCAATTGCCATCATTTAATGGTCTTCCAGCAGAGGACTCCTTAGAGTTTATCAGCGTTTTTTATGGTTCTGTCCAGCAGTTGCCTCTACAAGATCTTAATGAGGAGGAGTTGAGGTTGAGGTTGTTTCCATTCTGTTTAATGGGGAGGGAAAGGACGTGGTTTCAAAATTTAGATGAGGAAATCTTTGAAACCCGGGAAGAGGTGTGCAATTCCTTTGTATCTAAATTCTATCCTAGGAACACCACTATTGAGGTTAGGCATAAGATCACTGGATTTGTCAAGGATGAAGGAGAGCTCTTTCACAACGAATGGGAAAGGTTCAGATGTCTTCTTAGATAGATACCCAACCATCAATTACCTCACCATCTTCTCATGGAGACATTCTATAATGCCCTCACCCCTAGAATCAAAACATAGTTTATCAATCTTGTGGAGGCGATTTCTCTAATTCCACCACTGATGACCTAAAACAATTGATTGATAAGTTGGCTCAGAAATCTCAACACAAGTTCACTAAGAAGAGATTCATCCATAGTGGTGATACAAATCCTCAAGCTACTGTTGTTGATGATACGTTACTTAGGGAGTAGTTCTATCACTGTGGGATGTTTGGTCACAATCAGAGATATTTTCTAAAATTTGTTCTCCATGTTTCATGTGATGAGAGTTCCTAGTTTTTGATTACAGGTCTAGAAATCAAGGTTTTCATTCTCCACACTCAAATCCATACCACTCTAGATATCAAGGTTATCCCAATTTATCATGGAATGAGCAAGGGGTCACAAAGCATCCAACTACGCTCGACAAGCAGCCCATTTCACCAATATTCCACCCACAACCCAAAAAAATTTTCCAGAATAAATATGAGGATGAATCTCATAATTATCAAGGGTAGTTAAAGGGGATTATGCAACAGGTGTTTATCGAGATTTGATTATTTAATAAGGACAAATATTCTAAGATTCATAATTTAGAACTTCAAATGAGACAAATGGCTATGAATAAAACTGGTAAGGAAAATCGAAAACTGCCCAACACTTCAACTCCCAAGCTAAGAGAAAATGTTATGGCAGTAACAACCAGGCCAGGGCTTAAACTTAAGGAACCAGTTAAGAAACCACCTAGGCCAGAGGAAAACAATGTTCATGTTAAAATTGAAAATGAAAATCTGGAAAATCCCAATTCTAGAAATCAGGAAAGCGAGTTCCAAACTGAACAGATTGTACAAACCATAGCTAATAAAGCTACGAAACCATAGAAAATGAAGTGAGAATTGATTGATGAAGAATAGAAAAAAGTGGCGTTTGAGGAGAAGTTGAATAACCTACCTATTCTAAAACATTATGCCCCTCCCATTCCCTTCCCTGAAAGAGTGAAGAAAAGTGATGAACCTGATTACCTGAGATTTTTTAAATTGATTCAAAGATTCACCATCAACAATCCTTTCATACAATCCTTGGATAAAATTCCTTCATATGATTCATTCACAAAAAGTTTTCTGAAGAACAATAATGATTAAAAGAAGTTATATAAAATTGATCTCAATGCGGAGTGCAATGCAATAGTCCAAAAAAATATTCCTCTCAAATTAAAGGACCCTGGTGGATTTTCCATTCAGTGTCGAATTGGAGGATGTGGAAAAATGAATTGTCTGTGTTACTTAGGAGCAAGTATCAATCTTATACCTTTTTCCTTATTTAAAATGACGGGTCTTCGGGAAATCCAACCAACATCTGTTTGCCTTTAGATTGTTGATAGGTCACTCACACACCCTTATGGGATAGTGGAAGACCAATTAGTAAGTGTAGAAAACTAACACTACCCAATGATTTCTTAATCCTTGATATGGAATGTGATGAAAAGGTTACAATCATCTTAGGCAGAACCTTCTTTTCTTCTGGTGGTGCCATAATTGATGTCTCCAAAGTTAAGCTCACCATCTAAGATTTAGAATCTGTGAAGGAAATTTTGGTGTTTGAAAGGCTTCGACATGAGGTTACTTGTGATTTTATAGATATAGATATGAATCAATGTTACTAAATTGAGGTTAGTGCTGAGTATGAGTATTTCTCACTTGAGGTCACAAAGATAATAATTCCCCAACCAACTGAAAATATTTCATGGCTGCTGCTCTTTTCCCACACCCTCCTGTTGATGAGAAAATTCCTTCTTTAGAACCCATTCTGGAGAGTGAATCACAACTTTGTCATGCACTGTCTCAACCTGTTTATGGAAGTTTCCCTTTTGATTTTGACTGTCTAAGAGTTCCTGAAGCTGGTGAAATTTCTAGGTTGAGCCCTGCTAAAAACATGATGACTTCCATTATGAAGAATTCCATTTCCTTGATATCATCTTACCTACCCAGTTTGATGTTGTGAGTGATGATTTCAAACCTGAAATAAAAATATTCACATCATTTGAGTCATATGTGGACATTGAGAGCAATTTGTTGAAATATGAATTTGATAAATTTTTCTGGGAGATTACTGAGTTTTCAGAGTTGTGAGCTATTCTGGGACTTACTGAGGGTTTTTTTGATGTCTCATATTCTATTTTTGAGATTGAGAAATACTCTAAGTGTAGTGGGATATCTAGAAGTATTCTTGATCATATTGGTGATTTTTATGGGAAATTGTTGAACATTTTTAGTGCTAATGAACTGATTTTTAGAGACACAATTGTGCTAGGAAACAAGAATCCTCTTAGTGATCTGAATGAATTTTGGATAATTTTGATTGGTGCTGAAGATGAAAACATCTCGAGTAGTCCTTCACTAGATTCCTTAGACAACTGTGAATTCCACACTGTTGAAAACTCTTTCCCATTGAATGATCATGGTTTGAAATATTTAGGTGAATAAGGTCTATCTATGGACTTTAAACCTAGCGCTGCATGAGAGGCAACCCATGGTTTACCTTGTTTTCTGCTTTAAATTTTTAGTTTGAATAAATGATCTTTGCTCAGTTTTTTGTCTCTCTATTTGGTGAAAAATAATGCATGAATTTACTAATCATATAATGCAAGTGGTCTGGTGGTCTCAGTTTTCTAAGAGAATCATGTTTCAGTGGTAGCCTCATTTGGAACATTTTGGTGGAAGGAGGATATCGATAAAGAACACTATATAACACTCTAAAACTCATGCTCTTGGTTGAATTTTATAGAAATTTTAAATACTTGAGCAATAATTTTAAATTGTTTTATCTGGTAAGAAATTCAACTGCACATCCAGAGTTCATGCACAATACGAAAAAGGGAGGCATTAAAAAATTAATGCAGAAGCTGCACATTCAGGGTGAGTAGTATTTTTATGATGTCATTTGTTTTAATCTCCACATATTTACTGCATGTTGTTGTGAGATAAGTGTGGGGGACATCCCAGTGATTTCTGAAACTTAAGAATTTATTTTTTAATTGTTTGTTATCTTTCTAATATCTACTTAGTTGAAAAAACTATTTTGATCTGATTTGTGAAATGTTCTTTCACCCGCTGCTTTCAATTTCATTATGATGCTACTGCACATCGCTGATAATCATGCTACTATTTGAAGTAAATTGATAAAATATTTTGTCTGGTCTTTAAAAAATTCAAATTACAAACTCTTTAGGAATAAAACTAAACTTTTTTTTGGTGATTGTTGGTGGGGTTGGGTTCTTCTGTGTGTGTTTGTTTGTGTTTTTATTTTCATTCACTTTTTGCTTGGGAATTTTTTTTGAACCTCATTGCTACCCCTCCATATCATTTTCACCTAAAATTTCCATATGTTTTGAACATAAATTGTCTCCCACCATGAGAGTCAACATTTATGACAATTTTTGGTATTAAGTGTGGGTGAGAGGATTCATACTAGTTTCATTTCAAATTCTCCCTTCTTAAACCTGAAGTTTGTGTTTGTTTGTTTTTTTTAAAAAAATATGGTATTTTTTTAAAATGGTTCAAAATAAGTTTATAAAAAAATTTCAAATTATTTCATCACTTTATAGCCATTGGAGGTTCAATGGTACTTCAATTATATCATGTTAGCGGATAACTGCTTATTGGATGTTGAGAGTGACATTTAGTCATAAATTGTTAAACATGAGTGATTGCTTAGTGCAATTGATCACTAACACTATGAACCTTTTTGTTTAGGAACTGAGAATGAGAGTGTGACAGGATAGGTTTTGTGGGATGATAATCATGACATAGTTTAACTAGAAGTTCTCACTAGAACCTAGGGGACTCACAATTTTTGAAAAATAAAAATATTCAGTCACTTTAGGAAGTCAAATCGATTGATTATTAATTAAGTCCGTTGTAACTGGAGTGAAATGGGAAAATGGGATCCCATAGTGAGTATATGAGACAAGGTGCATTGGGAGAGTTTTTGTGGATAAATAAAACCAATTTCTATTTTAAAAATTTCTATGCACAGTGCATTACACATAGAATATGGCTGGAAAAATTTAAAATAAGGTTCCCTTGTCAAAAATGGACTCATTAAGGTGAGGGGAATTTTGACCCCAGCTGAAGAAGGGAGCAATTGACTTGATTAATAGTCATTTGATTTGAATCAATAAAGTGATCAAATTAATGTACATTAATTCTTGTAACTTTGAGGAAGGCTAGAATGGAAGGTTCCCTTTGTTAAGTTTTAAATTCCACTTCATCTAACCTATCAACACTACATGGATTAGAACTTGAATTTGAAGGAGAAGTAGGACAGTTAATGAATACACATAGGAGGCATGAAAAACTTGATATTTTATTATTTTCTGAGGATTTTGACTTCCATTGAGTTTTTGAAGCTAGGTAGGACATCATTTTTGAACACATTGGAAAAGTCAGACCCACTGTTGGGTCCTTCTCCTCTAGGTACTAATGTTTAATCATGTTCTATTTTTGAATGGAAACTCACAAATCATCTTTTTGTTTTAAATTCAAAGACATGTACTTGTTTGAGGACAAACAAAGTTTTAAGTTTGGGGGAGTTTGATGTGGCAGTGTTTTCACACTCTTTGCCACATCCTTTTTGTATTTTTGTTGATTTTTTTTATTTTGAAATGTTTTTTGTTATTAAATAATTGATAATTGTTGTGTTTTTGAATTTTATTTGTAAAATAATCAATTGTAGTTTAAATAATGTGTTTTTAGTATTCATTATTTTTTTAAAATAATTCTTAAATTAAATTAGTCATGCGAATTTGACTTTTATTTATTTATTCCTTTATTTTTTAAATTTTTTCATTCCAGTTAGTTTATTAGTTTATTAATTAGATTAATTGATTCTTTATTATTTTAATTGTAAATAATTAACTCATTTTAGTTTTTTGTCTTTTAATAATTAAATTAATTTTAACAATTTAAGTTTACTCAATTAATATATATTATATTTTATTTTACTTAATTAATTCTTTAATTAATTGGTTAATTATCTCAAGAAAGTAACGTCAACTGTTTTAATTTGTTTTGAATTCATTTGTTTACAAATAAGTTCATTATTTTAAATAAATCATAATTAATTTTATTTGTTAACTTTGTTTTATTTATTTATTTTTTAATTCAATTATATTTAATTTAATTTATTAATTGATTAATATTTTTTTAGTTTTATTAAATTAGTTATTTGTTTAATTTGTTGTTGTGTTTGTTTTGCAGGTGTTACGATCGCTCCAGATCCCTCTGTCCTAGTGCCACACCCACTGTCTCACCGTGAACATTACAAACCATTTTAACTATTCACCATCTCACCATTTCAGCACTCACTATGCCACCGGTCTCCCTAGTCAAAGTTTTATCCTAACTGTCTCACCATGACAATGATGTCTCACTGTTTCCACCATGTGGTGCCATTGCTCCTTCTCCTTTATCTTCCACCACTCCACTCATCCCTCTTCTATCTCACCATTACGCCACCACAAATCCCCGTAACAATAATATATATATAAAAACAACTACATCATTCCAACAGAATCGAACCTCAATCAAACACCAACAACAAGAATACCAAAATCAAATTTTCTCAAGAATTAAATTGAAACCTGAGTTTCTCCCTCAATCTCGGTGGAGATCCGCCACTCCCCTTCTTCTTTCTATGATGTGCCTTCGCCCTCTCCGATGTAACTTCTCCCTACCCACCTATGCCTTTCTCTTCTGCCTCTCCACTTCATCCTAAACCCTCAAATCTCAATAATACAACCTACCGCTCCCTAATTCCTACCACGGTCTCCCCTCACAGCACATCACCTTCGCACCGGAAAGTCAGCCGAAGCCATGGTGAGTTGAACCCAAGGCCACTGACGAACCCTCCTCCGAGATCCCCGGATTAATGCCGCTAGCAGCGCATGCTCCACAGCTGTAAGCCACAACCTGACCTTTCCATCTACAAGCCCAGCTCCACCCCTCGCAGTGGCCTGAACCCCCACGCTCGAACCGTCTCGCTTCTCCATATTGCCATAACCCATGACTCTTTGTGCTGCTTTCTCCACATATGGAACTCTCCTTCCACCTCGTTGCTGAAACACGAAGCTTCCACCCCTCTTTCTCCCCCTTTCTGTCCGCGCCAAGCAGACCCGCACCCGCACCCCCATTTATTCTTTAATTTTATTTTCTTTTTATTTTTATTTTTCATTTATATTACATAATAATATATAATTACATAGATATGAAATATATAATTACTATATTAACATATATAGTATTATTAATTTAAGATGTATAATAACATATAATGTATATAATAATTAATCCAAATAATATAATATATACTAAAATATTAAAGCAAATACAATTGTAATAGTTATGTTATATTATATATACTTACATATATTAGTAATAATACTATAAGATATTAGTATTTTTATTAATTCTAAGTAGTGATATAAATATTGATTATATATAAAGATAGTTTCATTATTTTTGTATCTGACGAACATTTTTTTTCATAGGGTGGGTTGTGGTTCGTTGTGCGCGCATCATTTCATTCAGTTATGAGAAACTGCTCCGGTGACAAGTGCGGAGTAAGCAGCACAATGAATGTTCCCCATGGAGGTCGGGGGACACTTCAAATGAAATTTTAGAGCCATATATTACTGGGTGATTAGTATTCATCATGTGCAGGAGGAAAAAAGGGAGGAGATTACAAGACAGGACGAAGGAGATAGGAAGAGATTGCATGATCTATCTTGGGGGCATTTGAGAACCTCATTCTATTGGTCAAACATCCATTCATTCATCGCGATATACCCTCGATCCATATCATCAATTAAATAGAGGAAGTCAGACATTGAGAAGGAGATCTGTATTAAAGAAGTTACTGGAGAGAGGATAAATCTCGTGGGAGATGTTTCTTAATTCATTATCTGTTTCTATATGTTTTACTACTTTAATGTGTAGTTAAATAGATTAGGAGAATCAAGCTGTAAAAAATGGATCATCTATCTATCCATCAAGTTTTGTTAGTTGTATTTCTCAGTGCGATTACGTTTTTCGGTTTCCACTTATGTTTATTTTGAGTATCATTTTACATTACCTAACGACCGATGGGTGTGGCGGTGAATCATTTAACCAGGAATCATAGACCGAAGTACCGAGAATTAGAAAAGGTCAATGCATCTCTTCTCTAATTTAAGAAGATTTATCCAAGGGTCAAGATTGAAAGATCTAGATTCAAGGATGTTAATTGAGTTGTGCTGATCCACTGAAGTGGAAACTCAGTGGATTAGCATCATTTTTTTATGCATTGAGTAATTGAATTAAACCAAGAAGATGCTGAGAATATCGTTTTAATCAGTTCAAAGCATCCCGAGGACCCTAAAATCTTCATTACTAGTTGTTCTCTGTTCAAGCCACACATTTCACCATTTAACCTTCATTTTCACACCCACTATCATTGTTTTTTTCACTATTTGCGTATAGTTTTTGTTAGTGTTCTATTTTACCTTTTTGTTTTTTTAGTTTTAATTAGGTTTAGCACAAAGTAAGTCCTTATTTGTTGTTAGACACCCTTCTTACAATGGTACTAGTAGTTTGTAGGGTTTATATAATTTTCACATACTCAACGACTGTGCGGCTAGTTCCCACTAATATTGGTGTCGAAACTGGGTTCAAATTTCCCATTTCAAACATCTTTAAAATTTTCGTAGCATACTTTTCATGGGAATGAAAATTTCTTTATTCTTTTGTGAGATTTGTATCCCAAGAATGTATTTCATTTCACCCATCATGTAAATTTAAAATAACTTTTTCATTTTTTAGAAAATATTTCAGATGTTCATTCATTATTAACCTTTAAGATAATGTCATCAATATAAACAATTACAATGATATAAAACTATAAAATTTCTTTAATATAAATATTAATATCAATCCTTCATTTCTTAAAATTTTTATTTCATAATTAGGCATATTCTTTGGAATTCCATTCCATTGGGAATAAATTTAGACCATACAATTATTTCCTTAAATTTCACAAATTACTTTTATCCTTCCCAAAAAAAATCAGGGTTGTTCAATATAAACATCCCCATCAATTTCACCATTTAGAAAATCTGACTTCACATGAATCTAAAAATGTTTTTAAAGATGTTGTGAATAAATATAAAAAATGATTATAATTGTTTCTAAAATTTTCACCATATCAAAAGTTTCATCAAAATTAGTTCCCTCTAGCTTTGAGTAACCTTTTCACAATAATATTTCTTTGTTTCTTATCACTTCACCAATTTCATTCATATTATTCCAGAAAATAAACTTTTCACTAATGATATTTTTTCATTTAGTTTAGATACAAGTTCCCATATATCATTAATTTATATCTTATACAACTCTTTATTCATTTCTTGAACCCACTTTGGATACTGAGATGCTTCATTCACATCTTTTGGATAAACTTTTGAATGAAAAGAAATATGTGTAATAACAGTGGATTATATTCTTATTTGAACCTTTTGATGCTGATCACCAATAATGTTTTGAAAATACACATCCTTCCTTATTTTGCAATTATATTTTTAAGATTCTTCTACATCACTAGAAATAGAAGTGTTTGATACTTCTCCTTGTGTAGAATTACCAATTTTACATACTTATCACAATTTTTAACAAACATTCATTCATCTTGCTCATCTTTATTATCTACATGATTTTTTTTAGAATCTTCCATAACATTTTCAAGAACATTCATGTTAAATGTGTCAAATAATCTTCTTATATATTTTTTTAGAGATATATAAAATATTCCTTCTAGATCATAAACAATAAACACACCATATTATCCTCTCCAGTCAAATTCTAATATTTTACAACTTTTTCATTATGATGCACAGACTCACAAAAATTCTCAATTGTTTCAAACATAGAGTTTAGTCCTAAAACATTTCATATGGAGTCATATCTTAACATGGTCTTTAGAAACATTGGTATTGAATATAACCAGCAATGATAATTTATTACCTCAAAATGTAATGAGAGATACAATGTTCAAGTAACATAGTTCGTCCCATTACAACCAAAATTTTCTTAATCCTTTCAGTAACACCATTTTTAAAAGATTATGGTGTACCGAACTCATTTCTTATTCCATAATTCTCATTAAAACATTCAAAATAATAATTATTGTATTTCCAGCCACTATATATTCTCAAATTCATTACCAAATACTCACATTATTTCTATAATTTCTTCCTAAAACCATTATAATTTTATAGTGAATCTCACTTATGATTCATTTACAAAACAGAAGTTATGAGAGTAAATTAATTAATTATTGTAACAAAGTACATATCTCAATGAGTTTATTTTTTAATCATTTTCCAATAGATATCTGAATATGTTTGAAGGGTTATTTTGAAAAAATACGAACTTTCTTATGAAAAAAGTTTCTAATAATTATTTTTTGATAAATTGTGAAACACCAATTTCGTCTTCTTTACATTTTAGGAATTCCAAGGACAAAATCCCTATTTCATAACTTGATCATGTTTCTCTGACACAATTTTCCCAACATATTAGGCCCCAATTGATTATCTTCTATCGTGCATAATTAACAAGAGATTTGAACATTTCCAACATGTAACAAGTTTCTTTTTGTATGTTGGCCTCTCGTAATAGTCTTTCAATCTACTTCATATTTCTACAGAAACAAATATTTTATGAAAATAACATTTTTACCCTTATCACAATGTGGTGAAACACATATACATTTTTTATACCATCAACAAAAAAAACCATTCTTGTATTTTAACTTTTTTTCCCCATTTTTGTTTGATCCAACACCTTTTATTATGAGAGATTAAACATTTCCAAATTTCATCATTCCTTATTTCATGTCATTCACAAACATCCAAATTATTAAGACTCCTATAATATGAGAATAACACCCTCTATCCAGGATTTAATTTCATTCTCATTTTGTTGCATTGAGTTTGGTTAAGAAAAGAGATTTTATTTCCCTTTATCTCTACTTACATTAACATTCTGATAATTGTTAACAATATTTTATTTTTTTGGGAAGAAAAAAAGATATTTATTTGCAAGATTTATAGGTTATTCACATATCAAAAAAGTATTTTTTAGAGTTTGGAACCTGTTTTCAATATTTACACAACCTTATAAGAATTTATCAAAATATATCTCTCAGAAATTTTCCTTTTGGGAGAATTGACTTCCCCTCAAACCATTCTTTATTTTATGTTTTTAATTGTACTAATATTTTTTATTAAATCAAAAAATATTTTCCATATAACTGAATCAACCAAAATAACAATAGTATCAAAAAAAATACTTAACTTTTTGGCTTCCATATGGTCTGGAGTTGTGATCATATTTCGTAATACCCTTATTTTCATTCTTATATGTGCTATGTTAACCACAAAAAATTCTATTATCATCTAGAATCTTCTTTCTCATATAGATTTTATTTTTATCCTTATTAGAACCAGATGTTTTAGAATATTTTTTCAACTCATAATTTTGAAAAACTTCCGACTTCTCTACTTTGATGGTTTTGGAAACATACAAAACTTTCCCAGATTTATTTTTCTAAAAAAACAACATTTTTCTAATCATTTTATAAATTAATTTTATTGATCCATATTATGTTTATCATTCCAAGATATTTCACCATATTTAGAAATATAATTTATCCAATTTTTTTCTTTTGGTTTGAACATATCTTTCATATATTAAAAATGATTCTTTTTTTTCACAATAGATTTCTTAAAGTCAAAAAAATATTCTATCTGTATAACATTCTCATTAAGAAAATATTATTGATTGATTGTTTGGGAACATTCATTTATCAATTTTCATATATCTTTCTCAGGCCTTCAAATATTTCTAAAACATTCTTGCAATTATTATATCAGATTAATTTTTAATCAGGTTTATTCTTCTACAAAACTACTAAATCTGAACTCCTTATTATTAATAATTACTATGAAAGTATTATCATTAAAACTTTTCATAGACTTTTCATATTGATATTATATATTGTCTTTTTTATCATATTTATAAATTTTTTTTTTCTCATTTTGGATTTGAAGAACAATTTATCATTCTATTTGGAAGAAAATTTAGCCTTATTAGAGTGTTACTTTATTGATCTTTTCATCCTTATTTAATCTTCATTAGTATCCTTTGCTTTATTTATTCAAGGATAGTTAGCCACAATGTTCCCCATGGCTTTACATGTAAAATATTTCAATGGAAGTTTTTTATTATATTATATGGTACATATTTTCACATTTATAGGGAACATGGATAAAACTTCATCATGGTTTTTTCATACCTAATTTTAGAAATTAGAATGTTCACCGTATTTTTCAATAGTATTATTATGATTTTAATTCTTTGAATACATGAAATCATTTCAGGATAAAATTTTATATTTCCTTTTATAAATTTTTCCCATCTCTTATCAAAAGTGATGAGAGTACATTGAAAATCATCCAGATATAATGTTTTGGGATCTTTATTTTATAGTTACAATTCTTTGGAATAAAACTTATCAGGAATAATTATCAATACATTTTCTAAAATAGATTATTCTTCCAACATATCACCAAGACATCAGATACTGATAAAAATACCTTTCACCCTTGTAAATAAATCACCAATAGATTCAAAATCACCCATGTTAAGATCGGCATACTTAAATATATATGATTTTTATCATTTACTTCTTCACCATTGTATTTACTCCATAAATTTTCTTTAGCTTATCTCAGATACCTTTATTAGTGGAAACACCCATCACTCTTATAAAATTAATTTCAAAATGTGATGCGAGTTAAGAATTCATATATCTTACCTCATTTCATGATTCTTCTTATCAAGATACATGATAGGAAACTTTCATATTTAGGAGGAATCCCATATATTGTTGTTTCAATAACATAATAACAAAAAGACATAAAATAAAGATACATTCTATCTTTCTATATATGATATTTCGTTCCATCAAAGACTAGAATTCTCTTACTGTTCAGACAATTCAGATTTAAATAAGAACTTCACTTCAAAAACATCTTCCAAGAATAAATAAGGGGAACCATCCCTTTGTTACCAATTGTTTTTTCCTATACAATATCAATGTATCATTGATCAAGGGAGGGTTTAATTAGTGATACCTTTTTCTTTTACGTTTCCTTGCATTTGAAATAATATTTTCTATCAATTAATGATTTATCACTTTACAAAAAAAGAAAACAATTTCACTTCCACAACATCACAAGAATATACTAAAATAAATACTAAATAAGATTATATATATCATTGGTATGTTATGAAAATAATATAACACTGCAAAATACAGTATAATGAAATCCTTTTTTGTGGATACAATCATGGTGGACATAACCTTACTCTTCTGTAACACTATGTTAAATACAATAATGACTGTTCTTCAAGTAGAATGAAATGATGAAATATAATTTTGTGTAACTAGTTATGAAACTATAACTAGATGCTACAAAATATTTCATTGTGCTACCATGTCAACTTTCACAAATCCGATCTTCAAAAAAATCTTCAATTTTTTGCCCAAAAGTAGGTAACATCATCTCTATACTTTGTAATGATACCCAGTTTGATTCCCTAGTCCAGTTCATTAGTCTTATTTCTAACCCTAGAAATATTAATCTCCTAGGATTATGTTGAAATAATTCTAAACTACATCTGCCTAAATTTGAATTACAAGACAAATGGACCAGTCCGATCTGATAGCCCCACAGAATACGATCTTCCTTCTTATTTTTCTCTCCAATAAACATCCGTAAGACTTATCAATCTCAAAATACATTCCCAATAAAAACATATAGAACATATCCCTCATCCTCATACATTAAAAGTGTTTTGATCTTCCAGAACATACCATGTACTTCCTTCCTTTTATAGGTGCACCAAAAATGGTTTAGATTGTATTATGAAAAGTTTTCAAACATAACAAAATTTCCTTATCCATTAATTTCATTACCATTTTAGTCACATATTTTACTTATTCAATGATTCTTAACTCTTCTTGATTCATCTCGAGCCTTCTCAAATCATCTCACAACTTCATCTCAATTAATACTTTCAAATATTTTTCAGATCGATTCATTTTATAATTTTGATTTCTTCATTACGAAGTAAAAATTTGTATGATATAATATTCTTTGTTACATTTCCCTTGTACCAATTGATCATAATAAGAATAGAATTCTTCAAAATATAATAATCATTCATAACTAAAAAACAATATTCTCAATCCGATTCTTGGTACCAATTGATAGACATAAAACATTAAAGCCTATCTATCAAAATCATTATTTTTTTCATAAAAATAGTCCCAACATATATATATTCCGAAAAATCCTTAGAAAAAATTCATCACCAACTTCAAACCTATTTGATAACGACATTCTATAAACTCTTCAAACGTAAATACCCTCTTGAAAACACCTTTTTAACTATTTTGTACAGTTCACATTTTCTTCTTTTCCTCAAACCATTGATATTTGTATAAAATGAATTTGTTGGTTTCATGTCATTCTTGATGAATCGGTCTCTTATTCACTCTATTAGATCCGTATTACCACTAGTATGATGATCAAAAACACATATATTCTAATGACACTTGATCCAATTGATAGAGATAGTAAATAAGTAAACCTGATAAAAATGGTTTACTGCATTGTACATTTGTTTATGTCATTCTTCAACACATTGGTCAAATAAACTCCACATATTTGATTTTCAATTCATTCAATCTTCTTTTAATAAAAACAATTCTTCCTCTCATTACCTTTTTCATCCATAACATCATATGACAATTGGTGTTAGGATTAATTCGACGATAAGTCGAACATCGTTTCTGATGAACTAAAGTAAAAAAATTCATATTTCCTTAAAAAAAATATTTCTCCATATATTTCCCCACATAGTGTTCTCACAAAAATGAAAAAAGAAAAAAAATATGAATATAGAAAAATTATTAGTATACAAACAACTAATTATAATCAGGACTTCTTAATGATTTTAAAAAAAATTAGTATCGACCTGGAATTGACTAACATACATTGGGAAGTATGGTAACCTTTCATTCTTCTAAAAACTTCATTATTTCCCCTAACTGATTAGAAACACTTATTCACTCCCTTTATTTAATAAAGATTTCATCACATGTTTATCATACAACATATTATTTGTAAAAATTTCTTATACACAAAATAATCATGACATTTATATCAGATCCATTAAGACTCCAATACAATTCCCCATTATGAACTAGACATTCTTTTTAGTCCCAAGGTGATTTTGATTATCCTTTTCTCATAGAAAACATCATCACAAACTGATGAAATTTCTTAAGAATTTTTTGCCTCATCATATGAATATGACTGTGAGTCTAATCATGAAATTTTGTAATGTCAGGTGATTTATTTCACTTTGAAAACAACAGACAATCCTTACAATACAAACTTCATTCAGATTTGAAAAATAACTTCCATCCAACATGGTCCCAACAATCCAATGCTATCTAGTATAAATTACTCATAGGTTTACTTATTTAATTAGATTGATTCATTCCAAAATTCATTAAATGTTTATTTTTTATGTTCCTACCATATAAAAATAAAATATTATTTTAAGAAATTTGTAAAAACTAAAAAACATTTAGTCACTCTTGAACCTCATTTCAAGTTAATTTCTCATTAAATAAAAAAAACCATTATTGAGATATTATTTTATTGAACTCAAAATAACATAATCTAAAAAGATTAAAAAAAATTCATTTGAAAATTTAAAAACATTATTTGGCTTTTACCATTTTAAAATAACATTCAATGATATATTTATTTAACATTTCGTTCCAATCCTATGGGAATTATTTCATCCCATAAAGATCCTTAGTTAATATAAAAACATGATTTGAAAATTTTGAATCTCTAAAACCAATAGGTTTCTCAAAAAACACCTTTTTAGAAATAATATTATTTCAAAAAATCACATTTAATATCCATTTGAAAAAAGTTTTTAATTAAATGAGTGGATAATGAAAATACGATTATAACGGAATTAGTCATAATGATCGAAGAAAAGTTACCACCATAATCAATGTATTATTCTTGATTATTCCATTTAGTATTGAGTATATCTTTTTTATGTGTGGTGTTTCCATGATCATCTAACTTGTTCTAAAAAACCCACTAGGTACCAATAAAAGTTTTATCATTTAGACATTCAATAAGCGTACCAAAATTGTTCCTTCTGAATTTGTTCAATTCATTTTTAATTTTAAGTTCCCAATTTTTATCATTAAAGGCATCATCAATATATAGTGGTTTTAGGGAATCAAAAAATATTAATGTTCAGGCACATTTAAAACTGATGTTCTAGTATGGTCATAAGCTTGAAAATCACTGATAACATTTTCTAAGGGATTCACTTTATATTTCACCCATTCCTTCTATAAATGGGAATATTCTTAAAAAATTTGAAATGTATTATAAGATGATTGATTATTTACAGTTAAATATTCTTTTTCAACCACAACGTCATCAATTTGGTAATGAGGTTTAAGAAAAATTTCATAAAATTTGATATGAGTTGAGTCTTTCATGGCCTTGTTCATTTTATTTAATACATGGTATTATTTACATGATTTCAATTACATAAGAAAAGTAACATTATAATATTTTGGTTCAAACATTCTTACGTTGTCTTTGGGGTTAAAAATATAGAATTTACACCCAAATAGCTTAAAATTTTCAAATTTAGGTTTTCTTCCATTCCAAATATAATTGGGGATCCTCTTAAGAATAGTTCTTATGAGAACATTGTTCAATGTATAAAAAGTGGTATTGATTATATCATCAAAAAAATATAAAGGGAGTTTGAATTATTTAAAAATATTTCTTCAAATCTCTTGAAGATTTTGATTCTATCATCCTACATCTCTATTTTCTTGGGAGCCCTCGGATGGGGGGAATGATTCTATCCTTTTAATGTAATATTTTCATCAAAATATTTATTTTCTGAACTCACCCAAATTATCACTTTGAATGTATATGAGGTTATAAAATTTCTCATCTTTATCCTTCTTGGTATATTTAACGATGAATTTAAAAGCCTCATTTTTGTGTGTAAGGAAATGAAACCAATTAAATCATGTTTAATCATTGAAAATTATAAAAATGTAATATTTTCCAACAATACTTGAAACTTGGGTATATCCAAAAAGATAAAGGTGTATAATCTCAATGGAAATAGAAGTTTATACTTCCTTTTTGGATTTAGAGGATGATTTATTTTTCTTACCGATTTGGAAAGGCTCACACAAAATTCCATTTTTCAAATATAATTTAAGAAAATATCATAGAAGATGGTTTTAATTTAGTTTGGCATGTGTGTGTGTCGTATAATGACCATGGTTTTAATGAGAAAATCATTAATCATGATCATTTTCACTCAAACATTAATATGATGTTTAATAATATATTTAAAATAAATAATATATAAACATTGATAATTAGAAGATGAAAATAAATGTTTTCCTTCAGAATAAAAAACATTACAAAAATAATTTTAAAAAGAGACTTTGAAAATGATATCACATAATTGGTTAATATTATGATAAATATGTTTTAAACCATTAACATATAAAAATATTTAATAATTGTATAATTTTAAATACCAATGGTAGCTATTTGGATGATATTTTTCCTTATGTTATCACTAAAGTTGAAATGACCTCCATTAAGAATTTAATGATGGTTGAACTAGAATTCCTCACCACACTTGTATCTTAAGGTATATTTTTCCATTTATCCCAAAGCATTATAGTATTTTCTCTTGAATAATTTGTAATAAAAAATAATTAAGTAACTAAATACATTGGAACAAAATAATTTTGATCACATATATTAGATTATAGAATTTTTGAAATACATTTTTTAAATGATTTTATTGAAAAAATGTTTTAGGAGAGATTTAATATTTTTAATCTAATAAATATAATATTTTTTCAATCATGTTGATATATAAGATTCTTATACTTTTGAAACAATTTTAAAATTGATTTTGAGAGAACCCTTTCACAAAAGTTGTATTTTTAGAGGTTCTTGATTGAATTTCAAAGTAAACACCATAATGATTTTTCATATAACATGAGGAACATAATTTTTTTTACATTCTTCACCTTGGGTGATCATAATAAGTGAAATTTAAGATCCTTAATAATATATTCTCTTTTTATTATATCATAGTGATATTTTATTTTTATGGATTGTTCATATTTTTCTTTTGAGAATAGATCCTTTTTATAAACCACTTGATTATACATAATTTTTAACTCTTTTAAAACTATGGTAGGTTTTAAAAATTCATCCTCTAAATTATCTCTTTCATTATAAAGATATTAATAATTTAAATGGGTTATAGAATAATATATTGTAATAAAAATAATTTACCTTATTTTTGTCTATAAGAAATTTGGCACAATCATTACTTGATTTGGTTGTGGATAATGAGCCATCACAATCCCTCCACGTGGAAACCTTTAATGATTTATTTCCTTTTTCTTCTCATTTAAATTCAATTTTAATTTGGGACACTCCATTCAGATGTTTCCTTTATTATTGAATCATAAACAATTTACCTCTAGTTTACTAAGTCAGTTATCCTTTATAACAAGATAGAATGATTTCTTATACCCCCCTTTACATGATTAAATTTTTGGAAAAGTGGAAATATTTGAAATGACTTCTGAAAAATTATTTAACAATTTCCATGAAGGTAATTTTCTTCTTCTCTTGGGACACTTTGTTTTCTTTATCACATTTCATCTTCACCATATTCTAGTAGGTCATAAAAGACAAAATGTATTCTTCAACTGAAATATTCTATATATACTTAACTTATTTAACTGTGATTACCTTGGATTATCATGAACATGTAAAACTGCAAGGTAACTTCTTCATGAAAATTTCTATCAAAATATAATCACTAAGTGATTTTATACCATAGAAAATGTCAGTAAATTGTATAAGAAATTTAATTTTTAGACAGTAGGATAAATGTTAAAAGATTAAAATTATTGATGAAACATTCCATGTCAAGTTTATATAACTTTATTAGTTCCCTCATACGTGACTTCAAGAAGATTCTAAATTTTATTTGTTTTTATAAGTGAATATATGATTAAAATAATTTTGAAAAGTCCCATAATGAATAAAATTTATGTGTTTATAATCATGACCAAAGGTGTGAATGTTATTGGGATTATATTTATCCTCTGATTCATTTGTGGGTGTATATCCATGCATGAAATTTTTTAAAATATCTTAGCCTATATTTTTATAAAAACGAGAAATTAAATTTTTCCAATAATTATATTATTATCCATCAAATATATGATCTAGAAACATTTATTTTTCATCTAATCAACATGGGTGATAGATCTAATTGTCATCTATTATGATCGTTCCATGAAACTGGTGAAGGATAATAAGACAAGTATTCCTCTGATACTAGTTATTGGTTAGAGTAGTATGATAAATGGGTGAAATTCCTTTTAAAATTTACATATAAATAAAACATAAATTCATTAAATAAATATAATTAAATATAAATTAATATACTAAAATATTTAAATTATAATGTATAATACTAAGAATAATAAGCGTTATGATATTAAAATTTTACACAATTTGATGAAGGAGTTAGATAATAACTCAAGATGAGTCCCAATGTCTCCTTACCTCAAGAGTATTTTGTGGTTTTTTTAAAACATTTCATTAAAAGTATCCTTGACAACTGAGAAGGATAAATACAATTTATTTTCAATGGATAAAAAAAGAAACTAAACAAAACAGTTTCTTTTATGTGGAGAAATATAAAAACTCGCATTCCCTCACTGAACTCTTACTGATCCCCCATGTTCACTAAATTGTATTGGTAGTGAACAATTAGGAATTAGATATAAGAAGTTTTTTGGTTTTGTAAACCCTTTACAACGTAATGTTAGATTAAAAAAAAATTGAATAAGAGGGAAATGTAGAAAGAAATACAAATATAAGTTAAATAAATAATAATAAAAATGAATCAAAATTTATCTTAAGATATGTTTCCAAGGATTCTGGTAGTATTTAAGACTACATGATGGTGTATTTATAACATCTAAACTTCCTATGAATATTATAGAGGTCTTAGGGGTTATATAGTCATTTGGAGGAAAAACAAAATCGTGAGGACCCCCAAAAATGAATATTTTTTTCTTTATAATAAAAAAAACAATTACTCTCTAGTGGGATTCATTAAGATAACTTGGGTTTTATGGGATCCACCGGTGATCTAGTAGGACTACACCAACTGATTTGTGGTCTAATATTTTATCCAGGTACTACTACCAATGAAAACCTAGTCATCACTAAAAAAACCAAGGTAGTTATGTAGTGTTTACAAGTTGGTTAGTTCCTTGTCTTATTTTAGCTAATGATTTTACACAGTAAGAACCTTCAAAAGTTCCCTCCAAGCCCTTCTTAAATCCTTCTTTTTTTTGAATTACTTTCTATCATAATATAGAAACATAAAAAATGAAATATTATCAAATAATAAAGTTATATTAATAAATGGGATTAGTGACCAATAAAACATTTAAGAGTGACACAATAACATTTTTAATTATTTTTCCTATTATTTATACCTGAAAAAAATTAAAAATGAATATTTTTTTTACAAAAATGCTCATGATTGAGGTTTTGTTAGTTATAAAATATTTTGGAACTCAAATCTTTTTACACATTCATAAGTATCCCAAATTTCCAAAACCAATGTTCGATACATTTTACAAAATAAAATATTTCTTTACCCAAAAAAATTAAATGTATATTAAAAAAATAATACTAATTAATTATACCATAATGATTGGTATTTAATTTATTTATATTCATAGAATTGGGGAAAAATGATTCATGTATAGCTTAGGTTTTTATAAATTACTAAATAAGGCTCATTTAACTTATTTTATTTATAGTTAACACAGATTAGGTTATGGTCATCCTCAATCATAATAAATAAACTAAAAGGATATTTTAGTTCCTTAACATTATCCATTAATTTCTTTATTTTTTGTCATGGATAGGACAACTATAAATAGATTTATCCAGTTTTAATTCTATTTTTGAAATATATTTGGAAAAATCTTATTTTCTACAACTAACAAAATCAAGATATTTGATAAGATGATTATTATTATTTTTGAAAGATAAATATTTTTCGTCTATCATAGAGAAATATTCATTCAATTACTCATATTAAATGTTTTTGAAATTAGATTAGATAGGAGAACAGTTATTAGGTTGTACCTATTTTTTTTGAGCCATGAAGCACATGTATTCTTTATTATTAGATTTTATTGAATTTGAGTGTTAATGTGAGACATCCCTAGACTCTTCATAAGTACTTCATTTTCAGTTCATTATATTATTATCCATTTTATTGTAATAATATTAATTTTTAATCCTATTTTATGATTTATTATTCTCATTAAACTATTGGCATACATTTTTTATGGGTTTAAAATTTTTATATTTATAACTTCTCAGTTTTTTGTAATTTCCAAAAAAATGTAACTATTAAATTATTAATTGGATCCACCTATCTAATTTTCAATTTTCTTTAATTTCCCAATAAACTAGGCATGTTATCTATTAGATTCTGAGTTTCTTGATTTTTATTCACTATATAAATTAGATAAAAAAATTTCTTGTTGTTCACTCTAATTATTTTAAGTAGAAACATTGAAGTTATAATTGACCTTTATTATTAGAATGTGATAAAAAACACATGTTTTCATATCTACCTTATACATCATAAGAGTTCCTATAAGGTCATTTATATTATAATCATTTACATTAATTTATTATATTATATTAGATGATATTACGTTCCATTTAGAATGTTAGATTATAATACTTTTAAATGGATGATTTGGTTCAAGCACTAGAGTACCCAAAGAAGCTAAATCATTCATAGTTTTAGTTAATATTACACATAAATGTCACAACCAACTACCCATAATAATAGAATCCCTCCTTGTCCAACAATGAAGGAATATTAATGATAATTATTAAATCACAACTTAGATAGGACATATGATAGAATAAAATGCTGAATGCATGTCAAACACAAAAATTCAAGGCATTAAACTCTGATAATAAGATGACGAATTAGAGAAGAGATGATACCACCAAGTAAATACATATAATAAAAAATAAAATTTTCTAATACATAAATGTAATTTCATACAATAGACCAGCTAAAAACTGTTACTATATGTTACAAAAGAAAACATATCCTGTGACCTCAAATCTAAAACAACCCACAAACAGATCTGTGAGCTACTAATATCCATCTCAATCACCAAAAAGTTATTAAGGACAAGAATAAATTTATAAATATAGGGGTGAACATGATACATATACACAATAGGATCTTCTTTGGCTCCTATCATAAAAATCTTAAGAGAACATACTAAATCCTTCTAAATAAGAAAGAAAACAAACTCCTCACCTAATTATTCATGCCAAATTCATATCGTCAAAAATACTCTATAACCAAGTATGGAATACAATTAAAAGTACAATATCCAATATAATATAAATATGAAGGTAACCTACTGTTGTTTCCCCCTATTTTCCCACTCTATCCCCAATGCTTCACATATTGTTCAATCTCTCTTACAAAATCCACAATCATTAAAGGAAACTATATAAAAATATGAACATTGTGAATCACATAATACAATAAACTTCATTACCAATAGATAGTAACCAAGTCTTTTTCTGGGGGCACCACATATTAAACACTATATACTAAACCTTGAGACATCACATATCATACACAATATACATATAATAATCTTTAAGATACTATATTTGGCAGTACGTGTATGTGAAATAACCATAATCCATTTTAGTACCATACACACATATAGAGAAATATAACCTTTTTTCATAATATAATGTAATACTACCATGATAATATAGTGGAGAGAGGGGGTAGTCATTCATCCTCCCTCACCAACCAAGAGGTTGGCGAAAATACCCCCACCCAAGGTCCAATGAGATTCGGAAACCCTACTGACAGTGGTGGGGAAATGTATACAGTCATATGACATACGGAATAAATAAATAAATACAAATATATATCATAAACCACACTAAGGGATTTTTTATGAACATAGTATCAATAGTATTTATAGTCCCACAAACACCTATTTGGAATCCCTAAGGACAAGATAAATTATAAACACACTATTGAAACAATTAATTCTAATTATTGAATTTTTTATATTTATATTTCTAAAAAAATTATCTGAAGTCAACCATCGAAATCCCAACCTCACAAGTTAAATTAGTTAAAATTAATTACAATTCCATAATTCCATAAACTATTGAACTCGTCGTATGTTACCATTAAAGCTGAATAGACCATGAACAACCAATTATGTGTTTCAGTGGACCAAGGGATGTAGAAAATTAGTAAACTATCCATTGGACTCTAAAAATAATAATTTAATTGAGAATAAATAATACCATAATCCATCACAAAAAAAATGTGTAATCCCATATTCAACCCTATCCATCATTTTCAGTGCCATCCCTGAAACCACTACGCACATAAGCATCCATTTTCCATCACGGATTCTAAATACTTCCATAACTATAAGCACCCAATTCCCATTTATTATTAGTCTAACTTCTATTCAATTCTTAGATAAATTATAATTTTTATACTCTAAATAATGAGAAGTAACACATCATAATAATAAAAAAATACACCATTAACATGACATCTACGACCTAAAATGAAGGTGTCCATCATTCATTAGTAATTAGGCTCACATAGCCCCAAAATAAATATCTTTAACAGAAATCATATTTATTTTGTGAATTAAAAAGGAAATTTAAAATAAGTTAAAACTACAAATAATCAGGAATCAACTAATAATAGATAATAAATTAGATAAACATTATTTAAGAATATGATTAATTTCCCTAATTTATAAGGAATAACAATAATACGTAAGAATTCATCATTATTATTTAATCATCAAGAATTACAATATTTATGTTTTTTACCTAATTTACAAGAATCAAAAACATTATAAACATATTACTAATAATAAAAGTCAAAAAATCTTGAAAACCAAGATGTAAAGTGTCAAAAAAGTGTTAACACATGTGAAGGATACAACTGAAACCATAAAAACATATTTTAATTTTTGTATATTATTATATAATGTTAATCCCACCATCATCCAACAAGGTAAATAATTATAACTTCAAATTTGAAATTAAAATAACCTAATTAATTAATCACCTATACTGATACATTCAATGTTCTTTAAATATAATCAAAATAAGAAGTGCATATCTTTGATCACCTCTCCCAAAAATAATCAAACAGCCTTCAGAGATATCATGACATAATCATTGAAATTTGAATTAAGATAATTTTATGGAAACGAAGGAGAAAATTTTCCATAGTAGGGAATAATATAGTTAAAGAAAATGAAATTTAACGGATAATAAAAAATATGAGGAATATAGAAAACTCACCTAGTATCAATAAATATTGATAATAGGAAGCTTAGAATCAATCCTAATCTAAATGGAATCAATACAATATGAAAGAGGGCTACTGGTTTCGGTTATTGGGAGAATTTTGATAATTTTGAGAGAATTTGAGAGCAAACCCAAAGTTATATCCATTCTCCCATACAAACATTTATACTGTGAATTGGCCTTTCATATCATCATTGGATTGAGACTAAGGACACTAAAAATCACATCACATTCATCCTATAATCCATTGATCAACTCACATCATGAACTACATGTTCACACTAATAATTGATTATGATAAATTCACCAAACCAAAACCCTTATCCATTCTCTTGATGAAATGAGTGTTTATGTCATCAACTACACCCCAAAAACTACCCCAAAATAGGTAGTGATGAACCATTATGGCCAAGAGATACACTCCAATATCACTAATAATACTTGACATTGATATTTACAACTATAACCTAATTTCATATCCCAAACACCACCAAACCTGCCCCATGATTCTTATAAGAATTATAGACTTTTGCAATACATAAAGGAATGTGATAGAAGTATTTGTCCCCTTACATCATATACAAATTGAGAATTGAAACCAATATAGAAGATAAGGGATGAAAAAAATTAAATTTGAACAAGCATCTCATGAAATACCTATCAAGAATCATACGATCACAGGAGCACAATCATCACACTAAGAGTTTCAAGGTTCAAAACAATTCAATACTCTCTTAGGGGAAGATACCAATCAAATAAGATATTGTTTATAAAAAATTAATATTTAATAAAGAACAATATCATAATATAGATAAAGATAAACATCATAAAAAAACATTATAATATAAGAGTTGAGCATAAAAAATGGAATACTGATTTTTCATCTCGTAATCATTTTCTAAGTCACTCCCCTATATACTTCCATGTCATCATAGGACATGATACATGGAAATATAGAACCCCTAAAAAACCTTCCCCTTGTGGTTCAAGATCTCTACAGGCAACTCCTCAAAAGGTGTATCATTAAGAAAATCAACATACCACTAATAAATGATGTGAAAACATCATTAAGATACCAGTGAATCTATGATACATGGAATACATTAGGAATATGGCTTATCTATTGGGGAAATACTAAACGGTACAAAGAAGATAAAATGCATAACAAAACCTTAAAAGGCATAAAAATTGGATATAAATATTACTCCTATCACCAAACCTTTGATTCCCATGATGATGAGTATTCTAAAAGAACACATGTTCTCTAACATAAAACTACATATATCTCCTACAATGGTTTGTATATAAATCATTACAATCTTTTTTCACCTTTAACAACCTTAGAATCACAGAAACCATTTATATCATTCTTTATACTATTTTCATCCCAAGAATTAATGACTCTCAACCCCCATTCTATCATAATGTAGAATGTTATGGTAATCCATTAAAATACACAAACAATTTCATACCAATGTTGAAGTGTAAACTATTATTGGAATAAAATTTGTTAAAAGTTTGGTGTCTCATCCAATAACATCAAAATCTAAGACATGTGAAATAACTTGTTTACAAGAGTCAATATGTTCCTCTCTTTTTGACCATCCTTTAGTGGATGAAAAGCAGTGTTGAGGCATAACTAAAAGAAAAAAATAACACTAAAGTCCTATCCATATCCTAGACATGGACTGAGGATAGCGATAAAATATTATCAACCTTGGAAATCTATGAAGCCTCACTACCTCCTCTATATACTTCCATATGAGAATCTCCCCTGATAATGGATCCTTGATTACGAAGAAGTCTATATTTTTTTAAATGATCCTTAATTACCCATATAGAATCACAAACCCACTGAGAACAAGGTTCACTGATGAGAAAGTCCAAAAAAATTACTCCCACTTCCACAAAGGAATATCCAATGGATAGGTAAAATCACATGGAACATGATTTTTAGTATTGAAAATATATAAGACTAAACATTGGGACACAATCACTGTAACTGGATGCTTCAACCTGGGCCACCAAAACTGACGTCTTTGAATATATAAATATTTCTCATTCTATGATGTACTCATAAGGATGAGAATTGGAACTTGTAGATAACCAAATCATGATATAATGAAGGAATAAAAATACACCCTAGAAACAACACTCAATATTAACCATCCTTAGACTATCTATTAGGGTAATCCCCATAGACAACATAGTCTCTCAAAAATTCTAAATCATAATACCCTGGATGGGATCCCTCCACTATCTGCAAAATAGATGAATTCAATTTAATATGATAAATTAATCCTCAACTACTAACATATCCCAAATTAATATGAATCAAGGAGATTTCTTCTATTACTCTCTAAGAATATCTAAAATCACATACAACACCGTTGTGTGGCTTCCGATACAGTGCATTAGTAACAACATTACCCTTACCCGATGAATAAAAAAATTCCAGGTCATATTCCTATTATAATTCCATTCACTTTGATAGTTATAAGTTCAACCCATGATAGGTGAATACATACCTCAAGCTTCTGCGATCGATGAAAATTAAAAAGAGTTCACTGATAAGGTAGTGCTTCCAAAACGTAAAAGAAAACATAACCTATACCAACTTGAGATAATTGGTGGAATATTTATGACTGTGGGGTAATAGCTATATAAAATAATAATAATAAAATTTTATATAATACATGATGTAACATCTCAATATAATACACAAACCATTAAAGTGAACATCAAACAAAAATCCCTCATCTAGAAAATAATGAACTATAGAACTAAGGAACTTCTCCATCATATTATCAAAAGGTATTATTGCACTAGTCAGTTCATAAAATGAATATACCAATATAACCATGTTTTTTAGAGGATTCTTTATCTAAAATAAGTTAGGTGAAATAATCCTATAGTAGTCTGTTAGACCGATGAATCATTACACCTCTACATCACACTTAAGGGTTTCCAAAGAAATAACCACCTTGATATTCAAATAGTTCATGGATAATCCCTGTTACGACATGATATTACCCATGAAATGAACTTCAAGAACCCATTACCCACATTTTTACATCTTCTCAAATAGCTTCTGATGTCAAATAACTCCCAATATGGCATAGAGAGGCTCTATGTGTTCCTAATTAGATGTGGAGTACACAATGATTCCATCGGTAAACACGACCATGAAATTATTGAGAAACTCTCTGAAAATCTTATTCATCTTTCCGAAGATTATATCTAGAGAACTCATAACACAAAATATATTAATAATAATCTCATCATTCCCATAAAATTACTGGAAAGAAGTCTTCAAAATTTCCTCATCCTTCTTTCACATCTAATGATATCCCAACCATATAATTTTCTCTCCGAACCAACTCAATCATTTAGATAAGAAAATAATCTTAAATCAATATATGGGGGTATCGGTTATTCAATATTACCACATATAAGTAGAGATAATCAATACATATATGCATACATTCATCATCCTTCCTTGTGAACCAAACCAAACCCCCCTAAGAATACACACATAGAAAAATAAAACCTCCCTTCAAGATACAATTGATTTATCTATAAAACTCATGAAACTCCAAAAGTGTCATCCTCTATAGAGACATCAAAATTGTATTAGTTCATTACTATATCTTTACCCCAAATAGATCTATCATCTAGTGGGTAGAACTAAAACCTTTTTAGAAATTACATTAGGGTACTCTTCAACAATCTTATGAAACACTGTTGACATAAATTCGGATGAACATAGAATTAATTGTTCCATCGTGGAAGAAAATTATTGGGAAGAACATCAAACCATCAAATGGTCTCTCTCACTAAAGGACATAGTAATCCCATAGTAAAAATCATTGAAAAAAATCAACCTCTTTAGGTAATCCAAATTATCTTACATTGAATACAGTCAATCCATGTTGGGAAAGATGATGGATGGATATATAAGAAAAATTATGAAGTCTACCCAAGGTTAGTGATTCCTTAACACTAGGTCATTGTCTCTACATGATTCCCACAAACTGTCCTAACCTTTAACTAGTGTAGTAAATTTTAGGGGTACAAATAATCTCTCCACCTTATGCTCCAAATAATGGACCATGTTACGAGATGTAAAAGAAATTGTATCTCAACAATAATTAAAGGAAAAAACCCAATAAGGAAAAAATAATTTCTTTCCTAGAATGAAATTCGAGTTCTAAATGTTATAAAATATATAGAATTTATTTGGTCATGACAAGCCCTACATCATGTTTAACCTTGATGATGGAAACCACCATGACCACCCTGAACTCATCAAGGATGAGGAGTATTAGGAGGCTATTCTCTATCTACCATGTTTCTCCTATTCTGATCATAGGATGGAGCACCATTTGGATGTTACCTATGTTGATACTATAGTATGGTGGAACCTAATGTAGACCATGTGTCACACGATGCCAGATCCAAAATTCTAGGCACTCCATCTGTGGATAACCAAAGTCTTTATAATATTATAAAATGTATGAAATATTAGAATAGTCCTAAGAGCATCCAATATTAGTGAAATTAGATGAATATGGTTAGGGACTACACCCCCACGAAAATTTGAAAAGCCTTCTTTATAGGCAACTGGGAACCCTAAACCACAACACTTCTACACGGATACTCTTCTGGACTCCCCTATCTAGAGGATCTGGTCCTAGCTAGTGTCCTCTCAGCTAACTCTACCTTTTATAGTATGTATATATATATCAAAATCATAAATGGAGTGACATTTTGCTGGATCGCTTAATATTACACCACATAGAAATGACTCATCCTAGTTTCCTCATATGGTAGTAGTTCTAATGAATAATGGATAAGGTTCCTAAAATGGATCTCAATCTATTTCATGTTGAATATTATTCCTCAAAGGTTAAGAATGACATAATATCTCACTACCTCTACGATCAATTGAAGGAACTTTCCTTGGAACTAATCTCAAAACATGTCCTTTGAAATAGTAAACTCTATAAGATCTCCAAGGAAATACAACTACAATTTTATAACTTCCAAATGCAGCATTATGACCAAAAACAAAACCCATTTATCTTTCTATGAAAAGATCGAAATAAAGATTATATCCACCTCCTATAACTAGACCTATGTTAAAAATATGAAAAAAATTTCATAAAATTCTAAAATATATGGTGCTGAAATTCATAGAGTGTCCCCCTCCGTTTGTCTTCTTCATCAATCTCAAATCTACAACAATCTGTTGGAATATATTTCTAAACATATTTTTCATGAACATGGAGAAGATGTTGGCCTTGATAAATTCATTTAAAAAAAAAATAATAGTTATGGACTCCTAAATATGGAATATAGAATATGTAATATATATTAACTATGGTTTTGTAATGGCCCGGGTTTTTGGGGTCCATTACTTTGTGAAAATCTCATTTTGGGTTTTTCTGGTCTGGGAATCACGGTGGTGTAGGCCTACCGGTAGCCTTAGCCACCGGTAGTAGGCCTACCGGTAGCTTGGTCTACCGGTGGCCGCAACCTACCGGTAGCTCTGTCTACCGGTAGCTTGGTCTACCAGTAGCTCTGTCTACCGGTAGCTCGGTCTACCGGTAGCTACAGCTACCGGTAGCTCTGTCTACTGGGAGCTCAGCCTACCGGTAGCTCGGCCTACCACTAGCTGCAGACTACCGGTAGCTCGACCTACCGGTAGCTGCAGCCTACCGGTAGCTCGGCCTACCGGTAGCTGCAGCCTACCGGTAGCTCGGCTGCCGGTAGCTGTCACTCACCGGTAGCTCTCAGCTACCGGTGGCTCTGGACTACCCCGCGGGTTATTTCCAGTAGCAAATAGGGTTTTAAACCCTATTTTAACCTATTTGATCATGTTTTAAAGACCCTCGCATAAGAGTTTTAATTAAATACTTAATCAATTAATGAGTCAGTTTAAACCACCCGACCCCCTTTAATAATGAGGGGAGCCGCATGGTGAACCCACGACCCCCGCGCCTTTCGCGGTTTCACATTTTCACCTCAACCGTCCATGGCTCTTATAAACTAAGGGTTAGCAGTGGTTTCTCCATTCCTCGATCGCGGCTTTTCACAAACAGCTTCTGGTGCATCGGGCGCACCGCATCGTTATCCGTAAAGTTCCGCGCCCGACCTAAACGTCGATCATCTATCAACAAGTAGGGAATTTCTCCTTCATCTCTCTCTTTTGTGTATCATGCGGGGTGGGTGTGTTTCTGTTTTGTAGAATTGGATAAACCAGACTTAAATGAAGATAATGAACTGGTTTCAATAAAGAAAAAGAGGGGGGGGGGGCTGTGATCATTGATGTTGTTTTTATTATGACCATCTTGTTGAGTTGTGCTGGCTTATGCCGTCTGAAAATTCATGGCCGTTGGTGGTCTTTCTCTGTGCACTAATGAACCCGTCGTGTGTTATAAATTGCTTGTTACTAATTGTAAAATACTCTTGTGAAATTTGTTAATCACGTATACCCGACTGAATAATTTGAAAGCACTAGGATCAACCCTTCTGCGATAACTCACTGTTAAAGCACACAGAAATGGAAATCATGGAGTGTGTCAAATCGTTTAAATCTGAAATTACCCGTATGACCTTGCCTTGTGTCGGTGGTAGTCGTTTAGTTGTTTCCTTTTTGGGGCCGATTGCTGGAGATGTGGTGGGGGATGGGATCCTATGTTTTTATACTCTCGGTGGTTGTGGAATCAAGGATGGGATCCCCTGTTGTTATGGGTTCGGTGGTTATGAGCTTTTGAGACCGCGTGGCTACCTTGTTTATATTATGAATTGGGGTGGGATCCTCTGTTGTTAAGAACTGGGGCTGGGTGTTATGGTTGATGCTTGACTGGTTACTTTCCTTGGTTATGCTTATGGTTTAGTTTCCCAGTAGTGCATAAACTTATTTGAACCTTATTACTGAACATGAAACAAGAATGGGATAAATGGGTTTTGGTTGACGTGGGTTGTGACTCGGACTTGAGTGTTGTCGTGTTCTTAGGCTGGTTGAAGAAAAACCTGAACTTTGGGTGAGTTCTTGTTACCTATATGTATATATTTTTAGTTTTGTGTTTCTTATTCGCGCCCCACCCAAATTGAGAACTTAGTGCCAAACACCCCCATTTCACAGGGGAGGGTGTTTTTCCCAACACTACTCTTAGTGGCTGGTTATTAGCTCCTTTTCCTATCCCTTTACCGGATATCCCAATTATCTTTGGGCAGGATTTGAGGGACTGAGGTCCATTTTTAGCCCAAGAACCTTCGGGCGGGGTGGTGAGGTGGTTGGCCAGGTGTGTGCGGCAGGTGGTTTCCCAAGTGTCTTGGGAATGAGGCCCAGGTGCCTTCAGGCGTGGCAGTTGGTCTTCTAGACCAGGTGTTTTCGGGCATGGTTACGTGAGACAGTTGTGGCCCAGGTGTGTGCGGGCAGGATTTGGTAGTGGGACTACATGTGGTTGTGGCCCAGGTGTGTGCGGGCGGGCGTGGCAGTGGGACTGCGGTGAGAATGGCGGGATTGGTCCGATGCGTAGGATGTCTCAATAACTAGTGGGAAAGTGGCGCGGGGTACCCAAACATCGATGTGCTCCTATTATATAAATTACTTGACTTGTTTTATTTGGGGAGTGTTCCCTGGTGAGGCTTGGGTGGATATTTTACCTTGATAGGCATTTGGTTTACTCCTTTTCTCACGGGACTTTTTCACGTTACCCCACTTGTGCTTGAGAGTCTTTGGTTTTACCTACTGAGTGTACTTGTATGCTCACCCTACGTATATAAAACTAGTTTCAGGTTTCCAGGAGGACTTTAGGGATCGCACAAGACTATATTAGCTCAGACCCTCAGGGCAGTTGTAGTTGCAGTTTTCTTTCTTTGGTACTTGCCTTTGTAGTCACCTTCTGTACTTTGTGGATTTTACTTTTGAAACATGCATGTGGGAATGGTTTACTTTTGGTTTTAATTTCCTTTTACCTTGGTGTTGTTGGGTTTCATCATCTTATCTCCCGATCCTATAAAACAAAAAAGGGGTAATGCCTTCCATTTTTTTGTGAGAAATTTCTATACCCTTGGTGCTAGTCACCACTCCGGGACCTATTGAAGGCGGGTCTCGGGGGTCATTATCTCTCCTTAAACATAAATAAGGAAGGGCCTGGTAATCTGCTGACCCTTTCCTCCTTTTGGTGAAGGCGGGTCATGACAGAATGGTATCAGAGGAGAGGTTGAGAGATAGGATGGAGTCTGGAGTTAGGCAAAGTGAGTATTGCATGGGATGGTAAGGCAACAGTGTTGGGTGACCTTGGCGCATGAATTAGGCCAGGGAAGACCGGATAGGACACGAGATTTTAGGGTCCCCCATGATCTGATGCAAGGACTCTGGACCTACCGAACAGCCAAGTGAGACCACACTGATTGCAGGGTAGAGACCCTAGGAAAGGTACATGCATCATAATGACTTGTGTTCTTGTGTTTTTGGGATGTCTTGGGAATTAAGAATAAATTTAAAATTTTAAGAAGTTTTAAGAACGATATTCTGCACTACTTGGGCTTAGGTATTCCTTGTTTACCTTGCAGCTATGGCACCTGGAAGGCAACCACGTGTGGTACAGGCGATCGAGGCCCCGGAGACTACTTTGGCCGATCGGTAGAGAGCTGATCGAGAGGAAGAGGACGACTAGTGGCAGAAGACTCTTCAGGCCTTCCAGCGACATGCCCTTGAGAATTATGAGGGAAACACCTCTGATATGAAGACGGAAGGCTGGCTAGTGGATCTAGTTATAGCCTTCAGGCCGATTCGTGCCCCGAATGAGTACTGGGTTCCTCTGGCCGTTAGCCAGATGCGGGGAGTGGCGCGTCAGTGGTGGATGCTTTACATGGGGGAGAGGAAGGAGACTGAGGTGTTTTCGGGTGTGGTTATGTGAGACAGTTGTGGCCCAGGTGTGTGTGGGCAGGATTCGGCAGTGGGACTGCATGTGGTTGTGGCCCAGGTGTGTGCGGGCGGGTGTGGCAGTGGGACTGCGGTGAGAATGGCGGGATTGGTCCGATGCGTAGGATGTCTCAATAACCAGTGGGAAAGTGGCGTGGGGTACCCAAACATCGATGTTCTCCTATTATATATATTACTTGACTTCCGTTATTTGGAGAGTGTTCCCTGGTGAGGCTTGGGTGGTTATTTTACCTTGATAGGCATTTGGTTTACTCCTTTTCTCATGGGACTTTATCACGTTCCCCCACTTGTGCACGAGAGTCTTTGGTTTTCTCTACTGAGTGTACTTGTATGCTCACCCTACATATATAAAACTGCATCCAGGTTTCCAGGAGGACTTCGGGGATTGCACGGGACTATACTAGCTCAGACCCTCGGGGCAGTTGCAGTTGTTGTTTTCTTTCATTGGTACTTGCCTTTGTAGTCACCTTCTGTACTTTGTGGTTTTTACTTTTGAAACATGCATGTGGGAATGGTTTAATTTTGGTTTTACTTTCCTTTTACCTTGGTGTTGTTGGTTTCATCATCTCATCTCTCGATCCTATAAAACAAAAAGGGGTAATGCCTTCCATTTTTTGTGAGAAATTTCTATACCCTTGGTGCTAGTCTCCACTCCGATACCTATTGAAGGCGGGTCTCGGGGGTCATTATCTTTCACGACCCATTGTGATTCCCAGACCAGAAAAACCCAAAACGAGATTTTCACAAAGTAATGGACCCCAAAAACTCAGGCCATTACATCAGATACCTCTTAAACGATTCTCTTCCTCGAGAATCAAAAAAAACCAGAAGGGAAGAGAGGGTCCGAACAACCACCTCGAAAGATACCTCTTATGAGTGAACCCATGCTAACTAAAACATTTCCCTACCAAGAACCAAACAACATACCATGCCAAACTGCCCGTGCATGTGGGTTGGGGAGTCTTCTCCCCCATGTCGGGATATTATCCGCTTTGGGCGGCACTGACTTGCCCGCCCGGGTTTAATATCATGCACCTTAATGCGTCTTGATTAGGGGTCGGGTTCTCTCCTCCCCCATAGCCAGGGCTTTTCACACACAAACAGAGGAAAGAAAACCAGTACATTTCATAGCCAAAAGTCAAATCGTTCTACCACAACAGGTACAATAAGGAACAAACTCAAAACAACACTGGGTACTGGACACGCATCTGTGCTTCTTTCTCTTACGTACTCTCCTCAAGCCCACCATGTCTCCACAACACACGAACCAAGGGAATGGTTCGCCCACGAAGCACCTTCTCCTTGCGATCCTCGATCATCACTGGTCTCTCCACAAAGGTAACGTCGTCCTCGATGTCTAGTTCACCCCAATCATGGACATGTGAATCATCGTGCAGATACCGATGGAGCTAGGACACATGAAAGACATCATGTATCCTTAGTAACAGCGGTGGTAACGCTAGCTGATAAGCCACTTCGCCAACCCACCGCAACACTTCAAAGGGTCCAATACACCTGGGAGAGAGTTTTCTCCCCTTACCGAACCTCCGCTGCCCACGCCGAGGGGAGACCTTCAAGAACACGTGGTCTCCAACCTCAAACTCCAAGGGCCTCCTCCTGGTATCCGCATATGACTTCTGTCGGTCCTATGCCGCTTTCATCCTTTCCCGTATGATCTGAACCTTCTCTGTCGTTCTCTGCACCACCTCCGGGCCAAGGATGCATGCCTCTCCTACTTCGGTCCAACACACAGGTGAACGACATGGCCTCCCGTACAAAGCTTCAAACAGGGCCTTACCGATGGTAGAGTGGTAGCTATTATTGTAGGAAAACTCTACCAGAGGCAAGTATCGCACCCATGATTCCCCTGAGTCCAGAACACATTCCTGAAACATATCCTCCAAGGTCTGGATGGTGCATTCTGTCTGTCCATCTGTCTGGGGATGGAAAGCAGTGCTAAGATACAGCTGGGTGCCAAAGGCATGCTGCAATCCTCTCCAGACCTGCGAGGTAAACCGTGCATCCCTATCTGAGAATATAGACCTCAGAACCCCATGCAACCACACTACTTCATCCACGTACTTTCGTGCCAAATCCTCTACTGAACTCAACTCCATGATTTCCAGAAAGTGGGCCGATTTTGTTAACCTGTCCACTACCACCCCGATGGAATCGTATCCTCCTTGGACCTTGGGTAGTCCCGTAATGAAATCCATTGAGATGTCATCCCACTTACACTCAGGAACAACTAGAGGTTGTAGTAGGCCGCCTGGAACTCGGTGTTCAGCCTTCACTTGCTGACATACTAAGCACACAGACACAAACTCTGCCATCGCTCGCTTAACTCCGGGCCACCAAAACTGCCTCTTCAAGCCCTGGTACATCTTGGAAACTCCTAGGTGTACCGCCAGGGGTGAGTTGTGGAACTCACTGAGAACCTTTCCATGCATCACTCCTGGAACAAACAACCTTTTCTGGAAAAGCATCCAGTTCTGGCCATCCTTTTTCCATCCTTCCGGAGCATTGCCCTGGTCAACTCGGTCACGCATCACTTCACACTCTAGGTCTCCCCACTGAGTCTCCTCCACTTGCTGAAACATGGATGACTACACAGTCATCTAATATAGGCAACCTCTATCACCATCCACCCTCGCATCTAGTTGCAAGGTAGCCAACTCTCCCATCACTTTCCAGGCATCCTCCGACTCTCAAACGGCATCCTTATGGGTCCTCCTGCTCAAGGAATCGGCCACCAAATTGCCCTTTCCCTCAGTATAATTGATCTCGAAGTCGTAATCCTGGAGGAACTCCACCCATCTCAGCTGTCGCATGTTTAAGTCCCACTGGGACAAGATATACCTCAAGATTTTGTGATCCGTGAAGACCACAAAGTGTTCCCCGATGAGGTAGTGCCGCCATAACTTTAGTGCAAAAACGACCGCTGCAAGCTCCAGGTCATGGGTGGTGTAATTATGCTCATGGGGGTGTAGCTTCCTGGACCCATAAGAGATCACCCCTTGTCGCTGCATCAACACGCATCCCAGGACCTATCCTGAAGCATCACAGAACACCTCATAAGCCGCCCCTTCTTCTGGTAATCTCAGCACTGGGGCACTGACCAACTTCTCCTTCAGATAGCTGAAGGCTGACTGGCACTGCTCACTCCATACGAAATCCTGGTCCTTCTTGGTCAGAGCCTTCAAAGGGGCTGCTACTCGGCAGAAGTTGGGTACGAATCTCCGGTAGTAACCTGCCAGCCCGAGGAAACTTCGGACTTCCGCCACATTCTTGGGTGCTTCCTAAGAAACAACTGCCTCAAACTTTGATGGGTCGACCGCTACCCCCTGCTCAGACACTACGTGCCGGAGGAAGTGCACTTCTTGTGTCCAGAACTTGCATTTTGACAACTTCCCATAGAGCTGGTGCTGTCAGAGGACCTCCAAAACTGTCCTCAGGTGCTATGCATGGTCCTCTTCTGACCTCGAATAGATCAAGATATCATCGATGAACACAACCACAAACCGATCCAAGTACTCCCGGAATATGGATTTCATAAGCCCCATGAACATAGCCGGGGCGTTCGTAACACCGAAGGCCATGACTACAAACTCGAAGTGTCCATACCTGCACCTAAAGGCTGTCTTCAAGATGTCGCTCTCCTTCACTCTCAGCTGGTGGTACCAGGACCACAGGTTGATCTTCGAGAACCATCCTGCCCCTTTCAGCTGGTCGAAAAGATCGTCTATCCTCGGAAGAGGGTAGAGATTCATGATCGTCACCTGATTCAGCCTCCTGTAGTCTATGCACAATCTGAGGCCACCATCTTCCTTCTTTGAGAATAGGACTGGAGTGCCCCATGGTGACGCACTCCGACGAACATAATCCCTCTTCATCAGATCGTCAATCTGTATCCGCAACTCCCGTATCTCCGAAGGTGCCATCCGGTAAGGAGCCATCAAGATTGGACGAGCGCCGGGTTGTAGGTCTATCCCGAACTCAATATCCCATAGAGGGGGTAGAGTCGTCACCTCCTCAGGGAAGACATCCATAAACACACGAACGATATCTGGCACTTCCACCATTTCAGCATCTACTGACCCTACTGACAGCTCAACTAGCAAGGAGAGGAGGGGTTCCTCTCGCATACTGCCCTCCTGACCGCTCCGCTCGCCCGTGAAGGTAACACGTCGGCCTCCCATGTCCGAGAACACAACCCTTATTCGGAAACAGTCGATGACGGCACACACAGAGAATAGACAGTCGATGCCTAGGATGAAATCGTATGACTGTATCTGTAGCAGAAGAAGATCCCTAACTGACTGATGTGCCCCTATCATCAGTCTACATCCTCGACAAACAAACAACAAGTCGGTCTGACCTCTGACTGGTGTGCTCAACACCAGGGGCACTGGAAGTCTCTCGGCATCTAGACCCAAGGCACGGGCTAGACTGGGTGCAACAAAGGAGTGCGAAGCTCCGGTATCGAATAAGGCATAAGCAAGAGTGAAAAACAAACTGATCGTACCTCGAACAACCTCTGGCCCTGCTGGAACTGCTGCCTCTGCGGCATGTAACTGTCCACACCCATCTCCCCTACCCCTCAGCTGTCGGCCACCTCCTCGACCAAGCCCTGGTCGAGGTCCCTGTGGAGCTCCCTGAGGTCGGCCTCCTCCTCCTACGTCTGCCCTCGGAGGAGCGGGAGCTCGCTATCCCTGCTGCTGCTACTGGAAAGGTTTGGCTGGAAGCTGCTGCTGGGGTGGGTGTTGGGGATGACTGCCACTGCTGTACTACACTCGGTCGGGGAACTGACTCCGGAGATGTCCAGGGCTCCCACAGATGAAGCACCGCGGTCCCCGGCCCGAAGGAAAAGGGCAAGGGCCGGGGGATCAAAATTGAAACTGATGCGGTCTGCTCCCAGCTGGTCGGAACCTGGAGGGTCCCGATGCTGGAGGCCTGGTGCACACGGCCTTCCCCTTCATTGGTCCCAGCTGGATCCCATCTCGTGACACTCCTCCTAGAGTGTGCATTCTCTCCACCACTTTGTCCTTCTTCTGGACCTCCAAGTACGTCGGCAGGGTAAAGGGGGTAACAGCATACTGGAGGGAGGGTCAGAGCGCCTCCTCCAAACGTCTTGCCCGAGACTCCTCATCGGGAAAGAGGTCCGGAGAAAAATGTAGGAGGTCCCTGAACTTGATCCCTAGCTCCCTCATGGACATACTCCCCTATTCGAGGGAGAGTAGCTCCTTCCTCTTTTCCGCCTTCATCGTCGAAGAGAGGAATTCCGCCCGGAACTCCCTCTCAAAATCCACCCAAGCCACCTCAGTCTCCTTCCTCTGTTTGTGTGTGAAAAGCCCTGGATATGGGGGAGGAGAGAACCCGAACCCTAATCAAGATGCATTAAGGTCGATGCGATTAAACCCGTGCGGGCGAGTCAGTGCCGCCCAAAGCGGATAATATCTTGACATGGGGGAGAAGGGTCCCCAACCCACATGCACGAGCAGTTTGGCATGGTATGTTGCTTGGTTCTTGGTAGGGAAATGTTTTAGTTAGCATGGGTTCTCTCCTAAGAGGTATCTTTTGAGGTGGTTGTTCAGACCCTCTCTTCCCTTCTGGTTTGTTTTGATTCTCGAGGACGAGAATCGTTTAAGAGGTATCTGATGTAATGGCCCAGGTTTTTGGGGTCCATTAATTTGTGAAAATCTCGTTTTGGGTTTTTCTGGTCTGGGAATCATGGTGGTGTAGGTATACCGGTATCCTTAGCCACCGGTAGCAGGCCTACCTGTAGCTCAGTCTACCAGTGGACGCAGCCTACCGGTAGCTCTATCTACCGGTTCTGTCACGACCTTCCTTCACCAAAAGGAGGGAAGGGTCAGCAGATTACCTGTCCCTTCCTTCTTTAAGTTGATTGAGAGATAATGACCCCCGAGACCCGCCTTCAATAGGTCCCGGAGTGGCGACTAGCACCAAGGTTATAAAAATTTCTCACAAAAAATGGAAGGAATTTCCCCTTTTTGTTTTATAGGTTCGGGAGATAAGATGATGAAACCCAACAACACCAAGGTAAAAGGAAAGTAAAACCAAAAGTAAACCATTCCCACATGCATGTTTCAAAAGTAAAAGCCACAAAGTACAGAAGGTGACTACAAAGGAAAGTTCCAAAGAAAGAAAACAGCAACTGCAACTGCCCCAAGGGTCCAAGCTAGTATAGTCCCGTGCGATCCCCGAAGTCCTCATGGAAACCTGGAAGCAGTTTTTATATACGTAGGGTGAGCATACAAGTACACTCAGTAGGGAAAACCAAAGACTCTCGTGCACAAGTGGGGGAACACGCTAAAGTCCCGTGAGAAAAGGAGTAAACCAAATGACTATCAAGGTAAAATATCCACCCAAGCCTCATCAGGGAACACTCCCCAAATAACGCAAGTCAAGTAATATATATAATAGGAGCACATCGATGTTTGGGTACCTCGTGCCACTTTCCCACTGGTTATTGATAGATCCTACGCATCGGACCAATCCCACCATTCTCACCGCAGTCCCACTACCACACCCACCCGCACACACCCGGGCCACAACTATCTCACGTAACCATGCCCGAAAACACCTGGGCTAGAAGACCAACTGTCACGCCCAAAGACACATGGGCCTCATCCCGAAGACACTTGGGAAACCACCTGCCGTACACACCTGGCCAACCACCTCACCACCCCACCTAAAGGTTCTTGGGCTAAAAAATGGACCTCAGGCCATCACAGCCTACCCGAAGATACTTAGGCTATCTTGGAAAGGGAGCAGAAAAGGAGCTAATAACTAGCCTATAAGAGTAGTGTTGGGAAAAACACCCCCCACATGAAATGGGGGGGTTCGGCACTAAGTGCTCAACTTGGGTGGGGTGCAAATAAGAAACACAAAACTACAAATATATACGTATAGGTAACAAGAACTCACCCAAAGTTCAGGTTTTTCTTCAACCAGCCTAAGAACACGACAACACTCAAGTCCGAGTCACAACCCACGTCAACCAAAACCCATTTATCCCATTCTTGTTTCATGTTCAGTAATAATGTTAAAATAAGTTTATGCACTATTGGGAAACTAAACCATAAGAAAAACCAAGGAAAGTAACCAGTCAAGCATCAACCATAACACCCACGCCCGGTTCTTAACAACAGAGGATCCGACCCCAATTCGTGATATAAACAAGGTAGCCACCCGATCTCAAAATCTCATAACCACCGAACCCATAACAACAGGGGATCCCATCCCCGATTCCACAACCACCGAAATTATAAAAAGAGGGGATCCCATCCCCCACCACATCTCTAGCAATCGGCCCCAAAAAGGAAAGAACTAAACCACTACCACTGACACAAGTCAAGGCCATATGGGTAATTTCAGATTTAAATGATTTAACATACTCCATTATTTCCGTTTCCCTGTGCTTTAACAGGGATTTATCACAGAAGGGTTGATCCTGGTGCTTTCAAATTATTCAGCCGAGTATACGTGATTAACCAATTTCACAGGAGGAGTTCACAATTACAACAAGCCATTTATAACACACTGTGGGTTCATTAGTGCACAGAGAAAGACCACCAACAACCATGAATTTTCAGAAGGCATAAGCCAGCACAACTCAACAAGATGGTCATAATAAAAACAACATCAATGATCACAGGCCCCATCTTTTTCTTTATAGAAACCAGTTCATTATCTTCATTTAAGTCTGGTTTATTCAATTCTACAAAATAGAAACATGCCCACTCCGCATGATACACAAAAGAGAGAGACGAAGGAGAAATTCCCTACTTTTTGATAGATGGTCGATGTTTAGGCCAGGCGCAGAACTTTACGGATAACGATGCGGCACGCCCGATGCACCAGAAGCTATTTGTGAAAAGCCGCAATCGAGGAAAGGAGAAACCACGAATAACCCTTAGTTTATAAAATCCACAGATGGTTGAGGTGAAAGAGCGAAACCGCGTAAGGCGTGGGGGTCATGGGTTGACCACGCGACTCCACTCGTTATTAAAGGGGGTCAGGTGGTTTAAACCGACTCATTAATTGATTAAGTATTTAATTAAAACTATTATGAGTGGGTCTTTAAAATATGCTCAAACAGGTTAAAATAGGGTTTGAAACCCTATTTTCTACTGGAAATAACCCGTGGGGTAGGCGAGAACCACCAGAAGCTGAGAGCTACCAGTTAGTGACAGCTACCGGTAGCTGAGCTACAGGTAGGCTGCAGCTACCGGTAGGCCGAGCTACCGGTAGGATACAGCTACCGGTAGGCTGAGCTACCGGTAGGCTGCAGCTACCGGTAGGCCGAGCTACTGGTAGACAGAGCTACCGGTAGCTGCAGCTACCGGTATACTGAGCTACAGGTAGACAGAGCTACTGGTAGGCTGCGGCCACCAGTAGACCGAGCTACCGGTAGGCCTGCTACCGGTGGCTAAGGCTACCGGTAGGCCTACACCACCGTGATTCCCAGAACGGAAAAACCCAAAACGATATTTTCACAAAGTAATGGACCCCAAAAACCCGGGCCATTACATCAGATACCTCTTAAACGATTCTCGTCCTCAAGAATCAAAACAAACCAGAAGGAAAGAGAGGGTCCGAACAACCACCTCAAAAGATACCTCTTAGGAGTGAACCCATGCTAACTAAAACATTTCCCTACCAAGAACCAAGCAACATACCATGCCAAACTGCCTGGGCATGTGGGTTGGGGAGTCTTCTCCCCCATGTCAAGATATTATCCGCTTTGGGCGGAACAGACTCGCCCGCATGGGTTTAATCGCATCCTCCTTAATGCGTCTTGATTAGGGTTCGGGTTCTCTCCTCCCCTATAGCCAGGGCTTTTCACACACAAACAGAGGAAAAAAACCCAGTACATTTCATAGCCAAAAGTCAAAGCGTTCTACCACAACAGGTACAACAAGGAACAAACTCAAAACAAAACTGGGTACTGGGAACGCATCTATGCTTCCATCTCCCATGTACTCTCCTCAAGCCCACGATGTCTCCACAACACACGAACCAAGGGAATGGTTCGCCCCCGAAGCACCTTCTCCTTGTGATCCTCGATCATCACTGGTCTCTCTAAAAAGGTCATGTCATCCTCGATGTCCAGTTCACCTCAATCAAGGACGTGTGAATCATCGTGCAGATACCGACGGAGCTGGTACACATGAAAGGCATCATGTATCCTTAGTAGAGGCGGTGGTAACGCTAGCTGATAAGCCACTTCGCCAACCCGCCGCAACACTTCAAAGGGTCAAATAAACTTGGGATAGAGTTTTCTCCCCTTACCGAACCTCTACTGCCCACACCGAGGGGAGACCTTCAAGAACACGTGGTCTCTAACCTCAAACTCCAAGGGCCTCCTCCTGGTATCCGCATACGACTTCTGTCGGTCCTGGGGCACTTTCATCATTTCCCATATGAGCTGAACCTTCTCTGTCATGCTCTGCACCACCTCCGGGCCAAGGATGCCTGCCTCTCCTACTTCGGTCCAACACACAGGTGAACGGCATGGCCTCCTATACAAAGCTTAAAATGGGGCCATACTGATGGTAGAGTGGTAGCTATTATTGTAGGAAAACTCTACCAGAGGAAAGTATCGCACCCATGACTCCCCCGAGTCCAGAACACATGCCCACAACATATCCTCCAAGGTCTGGATGGTGCGTTCTGTCTGTCCATCTGTTTGGGGATGGAATGCAGTGCTAAGATGCAGCTAGGTGCCAAAGGAATGCGGCAATCCTCTCCAGACCTGTGAGGTAAACCGTGCATCCCTATCCAAGACTATAGACCTCGAAACCCCATGCAACCGCACTACTTCATCCATGTGCTTTCATGACAAATCCTCTAATGAACTCGACTCCCTGATTTCTAGAAAGTGGGCCGATTTCATCAACATGTCCAATACCACCCAGATGGCGTCGTATCCTCCTTGGACATTGGGTAGTCCCGTGACGAAATCCATTGAGATGTCGTCCCAATTCCACTCGGGAACAACTAGAGGCTGCAGTAGGCCGCCTGGAACTCAGTGTTCAGCCTTCACTTGCTGACATACTAAGCAGTTGGCCACAAACTCAGCCACCACTCTCTTAACTCCGGGCCACCAAAACAGCCTCTTCAAACCCTGGTACATCTTGGAATCTCCTGGGTATACCGCCAGGGGTGAGTTGTGGAACTCACTGAGAACCTTACCGCGCATCACTCCTGGAACAAACAACCTTTTCTGGAAAAGAATCTGGTTCTGACCATCCTCTGTCCATCCTTCCAGAGCATTGCCCTGGTCAACTCGGTCACACATCACTTCACACTCTAGGTCTCCCCACTAAGACTCCTCCACTTGCTGAAATAGGGATGACTGCGCAGTCATCTGATATAGGCAACCTCTATCACCATCCACCCTCACATCTAGGTGCAAGTTATCAAACTCTCCCATCGCTTTCTAGGCATCCACCGACTCTCGGACGACATCCTTCTCCGTCCTCATGCTCAAGTCATCGTCCACCACATTTCCCTTGCCCTCAGTATAAGAGATCTCGAAGTCGTAATCCTGGAGGAACTCCACCCATCTCCGCTGTCGCAAGTTTAATTCCCACTGGGAGAATATATAAATCAAGCTTTTGTGATCCGTGAAGACCACAAAGCGTTCCCCGATGAGGTAGTGCTGCCATAACTTTAGCGAAAAAACGACCGTTGCAAGCTCCAGGTCATGGGTGGCGTAATTACGGTCATGGGGGCATAGCTGCCTGGGCCCATAAGAGATCACCCCTTGTCGCTACATCAACACGCATCCCAGGCCCTGTCCTGAAGCATCACAGAACACCTCATAATCCGCCCCTTCTTCTGGTAATCTCAGCACTGAGGCACTGACCAACTTCTCCTTCAGATAGCTGAAGGCTGACTGGCACTGCTCACTCCATACGAAAGCCTGGTCCTTCTTGGTTAGAGCCGTCAGAGGGGCTGCTACTCAAGAGAAGATGGGTATGAATCTCCGGTAGTAACCTGCTATGCCAAGGAAACTTCGGAATTCCGCCACATTCTTGGGTGCTTCCCAAGAAACAACTGCCTCAACCTTTGATGGGTCGACCGCTACCCCCTTCTCAGACACTACGTGCCCGAGGAAGTGCACTTATCATGTCCATAACTTGAATTTTGACAACTTCCCATAGAGCTGGTGCTGTCGGAGGACCTCTAAAACTATCCTCAGGTTCTCTGCATGGTCTTCTTCTGACCTCGAATAGATCAGGATATCGTCGATGAACACAACCACGAACCGATCTAAGTACTCCCGGAAGATGGAGTTCATAAGCCCCATGAACAAAGCCGGGGCGTTCGTAACACCGAAGGGCATGAATACGAACTCGAAGTGTCCATACCTGCACCTAAAGGCCATCTTCGGGATTTCTCTCTCCTTCACTCTAAGCTGGTGGTACCCAGACCATAGGTCGATCCTCAAGAACCATCCTGCCCCTTTCATCTGGTCGAAAAGATCGTCTATCCTCGGAAGAGGGTAGCGATTCTTGATCGTCACCTGATTCAGCCTCCTGTAGTCTATGCACAATCTGAGGCCACCATCTTCCTTCTTTTCGAACAGGACTGGAGTGCCCCATGGTGACGCACTCGAACGAACATAACCCCTCTTTATTAGATCTTCAATCTGTATCCGCAACTCCCGTAGCTCCGAAGGTGCCATCCGGTAAGGAGCCATCGAGATTGGACGAGCGCCGGGTTGTAGGTCTATCCCGAACTCAATATCCCGTCGAGGGGGTAGAGTCGTCACCTCCTCAGGGAAGACATCCATAAACACACGAATTATCTCTGTCACTTCCACCATTTCAGCATCTACTGACCCTACTGACAGCTCAGCTAGCAAGGAGAGGAGGGGTTCTTCTCGCCTGCTACCCTACTGACCGCTCTGCTTGCCCGTGAAGGTAACACGTCGGCTGACCAAGTACGAGAACACAACCCTTCTTCGGAAATAGTCGATGACGGAACACACAAAGAATATCCAGTCGATGCCTAGGATGACATAGTATGACTGTATCTGTAGCAGAAGAAGATCCCTAACCGACTGATGTGGCCCTATCATCAGTCTACATCCTCGACAAACAAACAACAAGTCAGTCTGACCTCAGACTGGTGTGCTCAACACCAGGGGCACTGGAAGTCTCTCGACATCTAGACCCAAGGCACGGGCTAGACTGGGTGCAACAAAGGAGTGAAAAGCTCCGGTATCGAACAAGGAATAAGCAAGAGTGCTAAACAGACTGATCGTACCTCGAAAAAGCTCTGGCCCTGCTTGAACTACTACCTCTGCGGCGTGTAACTATCCACGCCCAGCTCCCCTACCCCTTGGCTTTCGGCCACCTCCCCGACCATGCCCTGGTCAAGGTCCCTGTGGAGCGCCCTGAGGTCAGCCTCCTCCTCCTAAGTCTGCCCTCGGAGGAGCGGGAGCTCGCTGTCCCTGCTGCTGCTGCTGGAAAGGTCTGGCTGGAAACTGCTGCTGGGGCGGGTGCTGGGGATGACTGCCACTGCTGTACTGCACTCGGTCGGGGCACTGACTCCGAAGATGTCCGGGGCTCCCACAAATGAAGCACCGCGGTCCCGGGCCCGAAGGAAAAGGGCAAGGGACGGGGGATCGAAACTGAAACTACTGCGGTCTACTCCCTGCTGGTCGGAACCTGGAGGGTCCTGACGTTGGAGGCCTAGTGCTGACGGCCTTCCACTTCGTTGGTCCTAGATAGATCCCCTCTCGTGACACTCCTCCTAGAGTGTGCATTCTCTCCACCACTTCGGCATTCTTCTGGACCTCCAAGTACGTCAGCAGGGTAAAGGGGGTAACAACATACTGGAGGGAGGGTCAGAGCGCCTCCTCCAAACGTCTTGCCTGAGACTCCTCATCGAGAAAGAGGTCCGGAGAAAAACATAGGAGGTCCTTGAACGTGATCCCTAGCTCCCTCACGGACATACTCCCCTGTTCAAGGGAGAGTATCTCCTGCCTCTTTTTCGCCTTTATCGTCGAAGAGAGGAATTCCGCCCGGAACTCCCTCTCGAAATCTGCCCAAGCCACCTCATTCTCCTTACTCTACCCCAAGTAAAGCGTCAACCACTGACGCGCTGCTCCCCACATCTAGCTAACAGCCAGAGGAACCCAGTACTTGGTCGGGGCCTGAATCAAGCCGAAGGCTATAACTAGCCCCTCTATCCAGCCTTCCGTCTTCATATCGGAGGTGCTACCCTCATACTTATCGAGGGCCTGTCGTTGGAAGGCCCGAAGAGTCTTCTGCCACTGGTCATCCTCTTCCTCTCGATCATCTCTCTGCTGATCGGCCAAAGTAGTCTCCGGGGCCTCGATCACCTATACCACACGTGGTCGCCTTCCAGGTGCCATAGCTGCAAGGTAAACAAGGAATGCCTAAGCCCAAGTAGTGCAGAATATCGTTCTTAAAACTTCTTAAAATTTTAAATTTATTCTTAATTCCCAATATATCCCAGAAACACAATAACACAAGTCATTATGATTCATGTACCTTTCCTAGGGTCTCTACCATGCAATCAGTGTGGTCTCACTTGGCCGTTCGGTAGGTCCAGAGTCCTTGCATCGGATCATAGGGGGCCCTAAAATCCTGTGTCCTAGCCGGTATTCCCTGGCCTAATTCACATGCCAAGATCACCCAACACTGTTGTCGTACCATCCCATGCAATCCTCACTATGCCTAACTCCAGACTCCATCCTATCTCTCAACCTCTCCTCTGATACCATTCTGTCACGACCCGCCTTCACCAAAAGGAGGGAAGGGTCAGCAGATTACCAGGACCTTCCTTCTTTAAGTTGAAGGAGAGATAATGACCCCTGAGACCCGCCTTCAATATGTCCCGGAGTGGCGACTATCACCAAGGGTATAGAAATTTCTCACAAAAAATGGAAGGCATTACCCCTTTTTGTTTTATAGGATCAGAAGATAAGATGATGAAACCCAACAACACCAAGTTAAAAGGAAGGTAAAACCAAAAGTAAACCATTCCCACATGCATGTTTCAAAAGTAAAAGCCACAAAGTACAGAAGGTGAATACAAAGGAAAGTACAAAAGAAAGAAAACAGCAACTGAAACTGCCCTGAGGGTCCGAGCTAGTATAGTCCCGCGCGATCCCCGAAGTCCTCCTGGAAACCTGAAAGCAGTTTTTATATACGTAGGGTGAGCATACAAGTAAACTCAGTAGGGAAAACCAAATACTCTCGTGCACAAGTGGGGGAACGTGCTAAAGTCCCGTGAGAAAAGGAGTAAACCAAATTCCTATCAAGGTAAAATATCCACCCAAGTCTCACCAGGGCACACTCCCCAAATAATGCAAGTCAATTAATATATATAATAGGAGCACATCGATGTTTGGGTACCCCGCACCACTTTCCCACTGGTTATTGAGACATCCTACGCATCGGACCAATCCCGCCATTCTCACCGCAGTCCCACTGCCACACCCGCCCGCACACACCTGGGCCACAACCACATGCAGTCCCACTGCCGAATCCTGCCCGCACACACCTGGGCCACAACTGTCTCATGTAACCACACCCAAAAACACCTGGGCTAGAAGACCAACTGCCATGCCCGAAGACACCTGGGCCTCATCCCGAAGAAACTTGGGAAACCACCTGCTGCACACACCTGGCCAACCACCTCACCACCCCGCCCGAAGGTTCTTGGTCTAAAAATGGACCTCAGGCCATCACAGCCTGCCCGAAGATACTCGGGCTATCCGGGAAAGGGAGCAGAAAAGGAGCTAATAACCAACCACTAAGAGTAGTGTTGGGAAAAACACCCTCCCCCATGAAATGGGGGTGTTCGGCACTAAGTGCTCAACTTGGGTGGGGCGCGAATAAGAAACACAAAACTACAAATAAATACGTATAGGTAACAAGAACTCACCCAAAGTTCAGGTTTTTCTTCAAACAGCCTAAGAACACGACAGCACTCAAGTCTGAGTTAGAACCCACGTCAACCAAAACCCATTTATCCCATTCTTGTTTCATGTTCAGTAATAAGGTTCAAATAAGTTTATGCACTACTGGGCAACTAAACCATAAGCATAACCAAGGAATATAACCAGTCAAGCATCAACCATAACACCCACACCCGGTTCTTAACAACAGAGGATCCTACCCCAATTTGGTATATAAACAAGGTAGCCACCCGGTCTCAAAAGCTCATAACCACCGAACCCATAACAATAGGGGATCCCATCCCCGATTCCACAAACACCAAGAGTATAAAAAGAGGGGATCCCATCCCCCACCACATCTCCAGCAATCGGACCCAAAAAGGAAACAACTAAACCACTACCACCGACACAAGGCAGGGCTATACGGGTAATTTCAGATTTAAACGATTTAACACACTCCATGATTTCCGTTTCTGTGTGCTTTAACAGAGAGTTATCACAGAAGGGTTGATCCCGGTGCTTTCAAATTATACAGTCGGGTATACGTGATTAACCAATTTCACAGGAGGAGTTCACAATTACAAACAATCCATTTATAACACACGACAGGTTCATTAGTGCACAGAGAAAGACCACCAACAGCCATGACTTTTTAGAAGGCATAATCCAGCACAACTCAACAAGATGGTCATAATAAAAACAGCATCAACGATCACAGCCCCCCCTCTTTTTCTTTATAGAAACCAGTTCATTATATTCATTAAAGTCCGGTTTATCCAATTCTAAAAAATAGAAACACGCCCACTCCGCATGATACACAAAAGAGAGAGACGAAGGAGAAATTCCCTACTTGTTGATAGATGATCGACGTTTAAGCCGGGTGCTGAACATTATAGATAACGATGCGGCACGCCCGATGCACCAGAAGCTGTTTGTGAAAAACCGCGATCGAGGAAAGAAGAAACAACAGCTAACCCTTAGTTTATAAGAGTCGCGGACAGTTGAGGTGAAAACGTGAAACCGCATAAGGCGCGGGGGTCATGGGTTGACCACGCGACTCCACTCGTTATTAAAGGGGGTCAGGTGGTTTAAACCGACTCATTAATTGATTAATTATTTAATTAAAACTCTTATGCACGGGTCTTTAAATCACGCTCAAACCGGTTAAAATAGGGTTTAAAACCCTATTTTCTACTGGAAATTACCCGCGGGGTAGGCCAGAGCCACCGGTAGGTGAGACCTACCAGTGAGTGACAGCTACCGGCAGCTGCGCTACCGGTAGGCTGTAGCTACCGGTAGGCTGAACTACCGGTAGGCTGCAGCTACCGGTAGGCCGAGCTACCGGTATGCTGCAGCTACCAGTAGGCCAAGCTACCGGTAGACAAAGCTACCAGTAGCTGCAGCTACCGGTAGACCGAGCTACCGGTAGATAGAGCTACCGGTAGGCTGCGGCCACCGGTAGACCGAGCTACTGGTAGGCCGAGCTACCGGTAGACAGAGCTACTGGTAGACCGAGCTACCGGTAGGCTGCGGGTACCGGTAGACAGAGCTACCTATATGCCGAGCTACCGGTAGACAGAGCTACCGGTAGACAGAGCTACCGGTAGGCTGCGGCCACCGGTAGACCGAGCTTCCGGTAGGCCGAGCTACCGGTAGGCCGAGCTACCGGTAGCTGCAGCTACGGGTAGACCGAGCTACCGGTAGAAAGAGCTACCGGTAGGCTACGGCCACCGGTGGAACGAGCTACCGGTCGCCTTAGCCACCGGTAGCAGGCCTACCTGTAGCTCAGTATACTGGTGGCCACAGCCTACCGGTAGCTCTGTCTACCGGTAGCTCGGTCTACCGGTAGCTGCAGCTACCAGTAGCTCTGTCTACCGGTAGCTCGGCCTACCGGTAGCTGCAGCCTACCGGTAGCTCGGCCTACCGGTAGCTGCAGCCTACCGGTATCTCGGCCTACCGGTAGCTCCAGCCTACCGGTAGCTCGGCCTACCGGTTGCTGCAGCCTACTGGTAGCTCAGCTGCCGGTACCGGTATCTCTCAGCTACCGGTGTCTCTAGCCTACCCCGCAGGTTATTTCCAGTAGCAAATAGGGTTTTAAACCCTATTTTAACCTGTTTGAGCGTGTTTTAAAGACCCGCGCATAAGCATTTTAATTAAATACTTAATCAATTAATGAGTCGGTTTAAACCACCCGACCCCCTTTAATAACGAGTGGAGCCACGTGGTCAACCCACAACCCCCGCGCCTTACGTGGTTTCGCGTTTTCACCTCAACCGTTCGCGGCTCTTATAAACTAAGGGTTAGCTGTGGTTTCTCCTTTCTCGTGGCTTTTCACAAACAGCTTCTCGTGCATCGGGCGCACTGCATCGTTATCCGTAAAGTTCCACGCCTGGCCTAAACGTCGATCATCTATCAACAAGTATGGAATTTCTCCTTCGTCTCTATCTTTTGTGTATCATGCGGGGTGTGCGTGTTTCTGTTTTGTAGAATTGGATAAACCAGACTTAAATGAAGATAATGAACTGGTTTCTATAAAGAAAAAGAGGGGGGGGGGGGGGTTGTGATCGTTGATGTTGTTTTTATTATGACCATCTTGTTGAGTTGTGCTGGCTTATGCCTTCTGAAAATTCATGGCCGTTGGTGGTCTTTCTCTGTGCACTAATGAACCCGCCGGGTGTTATAAATGGCTTGTTTGTAATTGTGAACTCCTCTTAGGAAATTGGTTAATCACGTATACCCAGCTGAATAATTTGAAAGCACCAGGATCAACCCTTCTGTGATAACTCCCTGTTAAAGCACACAGAAACAGAAATCATGGAGTGTGTTAAATCGTTTAAATCTGAAATTACCCATATGGCCCTGCCTTGTGACGGTGGTAGTGGTATAGTTGTTTCCTTTTTGGGACCGATTGCTGGAGATGTGGTGGGGGATGGGATCCCCCGTTTTTATACTCTCGGTGGTTGTGGAATTGGGGATGGGATCCCCTGTAGTTATGGGTTTAGTGGTTATGAGCTTTTGAGACCGGGTGGCTACCTTGTTTATATTATGAATTGGGGTGGGATCATCTGTTGTTACGAACCGGGCGTGGGTGTTATGGTTGATGCTTGACTGGTTACTTTCCTTGGTTATGCTTATGGTTTAGTTGCCCAGTAGTGCATAAACTTATTTGAACCTTATTATTGAACATGAAACAAGAATGGGATAAATGGGTTTTGGTTGACGTGGGTTGTGACTCGGACTTGAGTGTTGTCGTGTTCTTAGGCTGGTTGAAGAAAAACCTGAACTTTGGGTGAGTTCTTGTTACCTATACGTATATATTTGAAGTTTTGTGTTTCTTATTCGCGCCCCACCCAAGTTGAGCACTTTGTGTCGAACACCCCCATTTCATGGGGGATGGTGTTTTTCCCAACACTACTCTTAGCGGTTGGTTATTATCTCCTTTTATGCTCCCTTTCCCGGATAGCCCAAGTATCTTCAGGTAGGCTATGATGGCCTGAGGTCCATTTTTAGCCCAAGAACCTTCGTGCGGGGTGGTGAGGTGGTTGGCCAGGTGTGTGCGGTAGGTGGTTTCCCAAGTGTCTTCGGGATGAGGCCCAGGTGTCTTCGGGCATGGCAGTTGGTCTTCTAGACCAGGTGTTTTTGGGTGTGGTTACGTGAGACAGTTGTGGCCCAGGTGTGTGTGGGCGGGATTCGGCAGTGGGATTGCGTGTGGTTGTGGCCCAGGTGTGTGCAGGCGGGTGTGGCAGTGGCACTGCAGTGAGAATGGCGGGATTGGTCTGATGCGTAGGATTTCTCAATAACCAGTGGTAAAGTGGCGCGGGGAACCCAAACATTGATGTGTTCCTATTATATATATTACTTGACTTGCGTTATTTGGTTAGTGTGCCCTGGTGAGGCTTGGGTGGATATTTTACCTTGATAGGCGTTTGGTTTACTCCTTTTCCCACGGGACTTTAGCACGTTCCACAACTTGTGCATGAGAGTCTTTGGCTTTCCCTACTGAGTGTACTTTTATGCTCACCCTACTTATATAAAACTACTTTCAGGTTTCCAGTAGGACTTCGGGGATCGCGCGGGACTATAATAGCTCGGACCCTCAGGGTAGTTGCAGTTGTTGTTTTCTTTCATTGGTACTTGCCTTTGTAGTCAACTTCTGTACTTTGTGGCTTTTACTTTTGAAACTTGCATGTGGGAATGGTTTACTATTGGTTTTACTTTCCTTTTACCTTGGTGTTGTTGGGTTTCATCATCTTATCTCCCGATCCTATAAAACAAAAGGGGTAATGCCTTCCATTTTTTTCTGAGAAATTTCTATACCCTTGGTGCTAGTCGCCACTCTGGGACCTATTGAAGGCGGGTCTCGGGGGTCATTATCTCTCCTTCAACTTAAAGAAGGAAGGGCCTGGTAATCTGCTGACCCTTCCCTCCTTTTGGTGAAGGCGGGTCGTGACAGGTTTAACCTCACCTCAAGGCCCATCCATTTCAAATACTAGAACAAACAAAGAGGATATATGATCATTTCCTAGGAATCTACCATGAAACCAGTCTTACATCGCTTAGTAAGATTGGTAAACGTAGAAGTATTTACTTTAGATTACAAGGATCCATAAATACCCATTTCCTAGCTGGTCTCCCTATTTTTCATCACATACTATGCTCAATTAATGTTGTTTCCATACCAAACAATGCCTTCATCATCAATGTATATCTCTAAATTTCATATTATACCTCAACATTCATTTTTGATACCACACTATCACAACCACTTTACCCCTAAAGGTACCACTACTAGGCTGACAATAAAAGATGAGATACATTGATTCAAAAATGCTAGCTATGATAGGACATGGGTTGGCGACTATCATTGAGGGTATACGAAACACACTAATGGGAGGCATTACCCTCCAATAAGAAGTTTGGGATTTAGTGATAAGATAATACCACCCAAAATAATATACTCATTACAAAAAGAATATCTCCATACATGAATGTAATGTCATATAGATGAACTACCACAAAAAGAGACCATAACTACCAAAATAAAATCTTTTTAGTGGCCACAAGGCACAAAAAACTTCTGAATACCTAAAAATTACATATATTGATAGGGGTGATCATGCTAGGTAAACAGAGTAACATCCTCCCCAAAGCCTCACATGAAAATGTTAAGAGATCATACTAAAGACTAGGGAATATGAAATGAAACAAACTCATCACCTAATAAGTTTTTTTAAATTCATACCATCACCAGGAATCTCTCCTCTAGTATCACATACTTTTAATAATATAATATCCAACATAATATAAAAGTGAATGCACCCCACTACCTCTTCCCTAATGGTTTTCTCTCTCACCCCAACATCGAACATCATGGCCCATCTCTATATAAAAATCATCATGCATTAATGGAAAGAGTATAAATATCCACACCTCAGGAATCACATAATCTCATCATCATTACTACATCTAAATAGTAATCAATTAGTTTTTCAGGGACCACAATAGCTAAACACTGCGGATGAAAAATCAAGCCATCATAACCCATACACGATATACCTTTAACAATCCTTAAAACAATACATATAATTGTACATGCATGTGAAATAACCAAAAGAAATTATAGTCCTCCACAGATATATACAAAAGGTATCCTCCATGGATAACATCACGTAAAACTACAAGGATAATAGAAAAGTGTAGAAGGGGTAGTTAGTCAATCACCCTCACTAACCTAGATGTTTCAGAGGAAAACACCCCCCCTAGAGTCCACCGGGTGTCGGCGTCCTTACAAACATGGGTGGGGTAGTATAAGAAATCATCAAACCAAAGAAATATATATATAGACACACATATTCATATATATCATTAAAATCATATTAAGGGAAACTACGAAACTGTAGGATTAACTATAGATATCTTTCCACGAACACCCAGTTTTCATCACTAAGGACTATATAACCAGAAACACACTAGAAAATTAATAAATTCTCCATGTTAAACACTAAATATTTATATATTTACCCAAAAAACTATTCTATGTTAACTAATGAAATCCCAACCCATAGGTTAAATCATTTAACAATGATTTCCATTCAATAATTCCATGAAATCTAGGAATCACCCTATATTATCATAAAAGATGCATATACCAATAAAAAAATGTTATGTTCAGTAGTGGGAAAAGAAATGAAAAAAATGTATAACCTAGCCATATGACATTCAATAAAGTAGTTTCATTATTAAGAAAACTATCTAACTTCAAACACAATAAACAATAGGCAATCCAAACATCAACCTGCACCCCTAGTCCCAATTTCATACTTGACACCAATATCCTTATTTGAATCCATCCTAAAATCATTGTTTACAATTTTTACCACAACCCCATGAACCCCTTCCCATTTCATGCATATTAAACATCCATCTTACGATCACATCAAGTTTTATATCAAGGATTCATGTCAATAGAAATCAAACAGGGAATACATCAAGTAAAGAAATAGTTAAATGGTCATATAGATGTGAGAACTAAGGTATCCATTCTTCAATATTAACTTGTCATACTCTGTTACAAAATAAGTATCCTTAATAAACAACTATTTTTATTATTATTTTGAATTAACAGATTAATTTAACACCGATTATAACCACATATAACTGAATACATCAATTAACAACAGTTAATAAATAAATTTTACATACTTAAACCACAACTTCGACTTCCATGAATTATAAGTAATGAAAATAAAATTAACCATTTCTATTTATTATATAGTCATAAATAATAGACATATTTATGTTGATTATCAAATTTCCAAGAATAATAAACATGTTAACCATAGTACTAATTAGAGAAAGTGAACTATCTAGAAAAAAAAGATATTTCATCATCTTGGAATAAAAATTTTCAATCACTAAAACCCAAACCAAAATCTATTATTTAATAATACATTAATATCATTTAAGTATAGTTACACCATAATATCATACGATAAAAATTAATAACATCAAAATTTCACATAAAATAAGAAAATAAATGTATCCCCTATCTCATGATTTTCAACATTCTTTGATCAAGAGTGGAACAATACTCATAGATGTTTTATCAGCACTCACACAAGTAAAATAAATCTTTTGATGGTGTTATTCCATTGCAAAAATGGAAGGAATCATGATAAATATTTGATAGAAATGACAAAAAACACCATATAATTACAATATAGAATGTGATAAAGTGATACCAAATATGGATGAAACCAAAATAGGAAGAGGGAAAATTCACCTCAGAAAACTATGGGTCAATCATTGGAAATCATGAGTCAATCCCAATAAAAATGGCTTTAAAATATCTAAACATTTACCCCTGACTAGGTGGTGTTTTGGACAATTTAAAGGTTTCTGAGTGGATTTGTGGGAAATAGAATTTATTTCAATTTTGATATAAATGCATTCATGCCATTAACGTGTCTTTCTTTTCATGAACGGATAAATTTTAAGGATCATCAAAACATTTATCACCTTAATCATATAATATTAGGACTAACTCATGTCATGAACTACTTTTTAATGCTGTTAATTTTTAAGGATAGATTCACCAAACCCGACCCCTCATACATTCTCATCCTGAACTAAGGATTCATGTAAACAATTACACCCCATCAACTACTCTCACTCAATCTATGAATAACCAGTATGAACATGAGTTTCTCTCTCTAATCATAGACAATAACGCCTATCATGAATTCCTCTTACAAAAAAATTGATGCTCTGTAACTCCAAAAAAAAGCTCTATGTTTCCTCCAGGAATCACATAATTTAGAAATTTTTAATGGAATATTCTAGAAGTGTTAGGGTGATTACATTAATTGTTTGATTCTTTCTCCATCCACTATTATGAATGTTTATAATTTTTACTTTTTTGTGTTGTATCTGAGTTATTTGACATTATTGGTTCCTTTATTGGAAACTGAAATTGTAGTCCACATTTCATGAGATATATAACATTATGAACCTTTATCAAACATGTCTGGGATCAATCCATATATAGTAACATTCATTGAAATAGAGTTAAAATAACATTGAACATCGGTTATAGCTTTCCATGTATTGGGTTCACCATTATAAATTTCATAGGTCTTGAAAGCTTTCAGATAGAATTTCAACACAATATTCAAAGAGTATATAATCATATGAGCTATCCAGTATCCTCCATTAAATTATGGCGCATAAATCACAGACAATATTTATTTATAATCATCCATTATAAAATCATATAACTAGATATTTATATTTCTACTAGAATGAGTTGAGAACTTGTGTGTCACTTTCATTGATACCAATTGTGATCTTTCAAAGTTTTTAAAAACATAAAACTTATTCCTTTTATATGTAGTTGAACATGTCAATAAATTAAAATTAGATAAGTAGTGTAAAGTTAAAATAGAAGAATAGAGAATAACATGTAGACTTTATACCACTCTGTTTACACTCTCTTAGGGAGCTTGGTGATTGTCACTATACATGTCCTTCTTAAAGACCTCAGAATTTGAGTGAAATCAATTGTAACATGTAAAATATTGTTCCAACAGATTTAAAAAAGAAGATTAATTTTAAAAAATAGATCCACTATCTTTAAACACTTTTTATAAGGACTATATAAATTAGAAATAAATAGATATAGAAAATATAGTTATGTTTATCAAGATATTTGAAGAAGAAACTAAAATTTGGTGGAGAAAGTACATAGAGATAGAATACATCTTAAAAGAGTGACATAAGATGTTCTTTAACTATAATAGATAATCTTAAAATTATGAATAGTAGTATATGTTCATTTTTATTCATGCAATATGAATGATCATAAAAAAATATACCATGTTTTTCACATGAGAGTGTATAATTTTATTTTAACAGCATCTCTATAAGAATATTAAATTGAACACTTCCTTTATTTCAATAGTTTATAGAAATAAAATATTCTAAAAAGACAATATTTTTTTATAAAATGTGAATTTCTTATCGGAAAATGTTAAAAATTAGAGTTAGATATTAACTACAACTTTGGCTGATTTTGGAACCAATGTCATGACCACCTTACTTTAATGGCACCCCTAATTGGCTAAAAATTGGAGAAGAAAAATAACAATTCTTGAATCCCCCTATAATGTGCTAATGTTTGGCAACAAGCACCATGGGTATATCATACATATATATAAGAGGAATTACCCTCTAAAAATAACATTATGATTTATGGATAAGATAATACTACCAAATAACTCATGCTCATAACCAAGTAAAAATACCCCACACATGATTGTAACGTTATACAACTGACTAAATACAAAATAAACTAAACTTACCAAAAAAAATTCTTATCAATGACAAATAAGCCCAAATATCTTTGGAATAACAACATGAGTTAGTAATGACTATACTAGGATATAATTAGGGTCTGTACAATAGGTATACTCAATGGGATATTTAATGTATCCTCTCATGAATAATATAATAAAATCATACTAATTCACCTTGAGTGTCCAAGTGAAGCTAAATCGTCACCTAAACAGGTATGTTATGTCCCTAGCCTCATCATATATCTCTCACCAAATATAAGATAAATATAATGGTATATTATTGAAAATAATATCAAATAACGGTACCCCAATACTACTTACTCATGGGTTTGTCTCTATACCAAAACATACCTCGCCGTTTTCAATCTATCTCCCATTATATGCCTTATTAAAAACACATGTGTAACCAGAACATACCATACACCCCAGGTATCACATTATCTCATCATCAAAATCCACTTCTTTGGATAGTTATGGAGTTATTTTAGGGAGCCACAATGGAATATATATCATGTATTATACCTCAATCCATCATATCACACATACAACATAATTATAATAATACTTAGTATAATATTTCCTTAGGTACATGTCTATAAAATAACCACAAGAACGTACATAACTATACACAAATATATGGGAAAGGTAACCAATATTCATATTAATGCATAATACTCTTAGGATAATATTGAAAATAAAGTGAGGGTAGTCTATTATTTATTCCCCAATAACCAAGATACTATGGAAATCAATATCTATAGTGCACTCTTGTCTCTCTCCCTAACGATATGGGTAGAGTATCATATGTAATCATATAACAAGGCAATTATACATCTCAAAAGAACACTATGGGAAACTTCCTCGACATAACCTCCACTATAGATATCATCTCTAAAAAACCCATATGAAACTGCTATGGACGAAATATCCTATCATCACACAAAAATTTCAAGAGACCATCAATTAATTCTTTAATTAGATAAACATTTCATTTTAAATGATTTGTATACCAAATTTATTACCCTCTATAAATTATAAAACCTCCTATAAGGTTCCTCAAAATTTATCATAAATCAATATTTCATTAATCCTATAACCCCTGGGGTTAAATTATTTGAAATTAGTTATCTTTCCATAATCAAATATACTCTATAAACCTTCTAAAGCTACAAAAAATGATTCCTAAACCATACACTTATAGTGGAATTAAGTAGTTGGAATATGATAGTAGAAACAACAAAAAAGATCATCTAACATTTAAATAAAAATTACTATCATATAAGAATCTCATATAGCAATGAAAAAAAACTATAGAAAATCTTAGTTTCCACCCATTCCATCAGTCATGGTGTTATCCTCAACAACACTATGCATATCACTATCTATCTCGCTATCACATGTGTTATCTGCTATCACATACCTGAGCCTCCCCAACAATTCTTATCAAGCTATCATCCATATCAGGCACAAATCACTTCACATTTACTTTTTCCACATATAAAGTAGATAAGGTAGGGATAAATAAGAAAAAAATATGGTCAATAGGGAATCTAGGCCATAAACCCAAGGCATCCATCCTTCATTAGAAAATGAGCCCACATGACCCCAAAAAAGTATCTTTATAAAAAAATAATAGTTTTACATTATAGAATTAATTGATTTATTTATATCATGTTAAAACCATATTCGACATAAGTAATCAACAATAACCATTAATAAAATATTTTCTAAACATTCTTCAACCATCACTTTTATTTCCATCAAAAAATAATGAAGGACGATTATAAATTAAAAATTTATATTTATTATTCAGAAAATAAAAATTACTAACATTACATTATTTATCCAAATACAACATAAAAAATTTTCTCAACCAAATCATAAAAATATATATCACACTATCTATAAAAACAAGTGGAAACCCGTTAACATGGCATAAACATGTATGATTACAACAACCAAAATAAAAAAAAATCTTTTAATTATTTTTTTTATCTTCATTAAGGTTAATTATGCCATTATAAAAATAGAAAAATTATGATAATGTTATGATTTAACATAGAATAATTATAAAAAAAAATACCTTAACTCAATTTATAATTTCATCATTCTTTGATAAATATTTGATGATAGTGGGTTAACCACTAATGAAACAGAAGGACGATTCGATGGGACCATAAAATAAGGATGCTCAATCCTCCAAAATGAAAGGTAGAATTATCTATGAGTATATCATATAGAATAAATGGGGTAGAACTTACATTTACCTAGAAACAACATCAATCACTGGACCCCCAATAAAAGAAAATTACTCAACCAAACCCTTGTTTTGTTTGGAGAATCTAGAAATCATATCATTAAAAGAATCATTAGAAAGATGAGTGAGAAACAATGAATAAAATGTAGAATTGAATTAAAATAACATTCATGACCCCTAATTTAATATTCATGTGTTTAAACAATTAAATTAATGAGTTACAAGAATAAAAGTAATGATTTTTACATTTACAAACCATCCCTACAACCAAAACAAATTCCAACATAGTCTTAAACATGGTTGTGGTATTCATGAGGATGTCATTACGATAGAACATCCACTAGGGATTGTTTCCTACACACAAGATTTTATTAATCACCATATTCTATATCATTGGTGTTGTGAGGTCATCATTCTCATTTCGATGGGGGGTCTCACAACGCATCACTCTCTCAATGGTGTTTCCACAATGTACATTTCAGGAAGGAGGAAAACCTAGCCAATAAAGCCACCAGAATGGCTCGAAAATCCATTTTGGTGGTCATGATACACCGAAATAAATAGAAACTAAAAACTTCCAAGTATCAAACACGTCCAGTCAAAAAATGATTTTCCACACCCCTAAATCCAACACTTCTTTCACTATTCCCACCACCAGGTCGTGGTGACCCTAAAAATGACCAAGACTACTCCCCTAGCCACAAAAACACCCCCAAACGACCCCTAACACCATAAAACTTCGGAAAACACGAATTAAATGTTGGTAAGGTTTGAACCATTATACTATATCGTTTCTTGGAAATAGAAACAATATTTATATCACTCTTTCCTCATTTGACATCACCACTATTGATTAAACAAATTTTTGGAATGGAATTCACTTAGAATACTAAAATGGTAATAGTTACCATCATAATAAAATTAAATATTGAAAAATACATGGCTTTATAGTTTATTAGATTCAAAATTAATTTCATTATAATTATTTCTATCATATTCAATTTATCTTAATTGTAATACTTTCCTTCTATTCATGAGACTTTAAACATTGTATGAGACATTAACACATCATATAAATTTTAACAGTGAAGAAACTTATTACGATTTGTATGAAAATTTAATCTTAGAAAGAGTATTTGAGTCTTGTATAATTTTTTAATTTTAAATAAATATTCATACCTCTATGATATTCTAAATCATAAGATATTTTAGAATCGTGAAATAATCTGGAAATATTGTTTGGTAAGATAATTTTTCTGGTCATATTTTATTTTTAACATTTGTATTATATTTTTTACTTATATGATAATTTAATTTATTAAACAGACCATGTAAATCTTTTTATCACTATAATTATATATTCGATTACCACATATTTAGTGGTCTATGTATTTATAAATTCATAGGACAATTTCTATATGATGTTTCCTTCTGTAAGATGTTTTCACTATCCTATGAAATTTTTTTCCATGTCATATGATTTTTATTCAATGTGATTTTTCCATAAGATATTTAATTTATCGTAATTTTGAAATATAGAGTTTTTTAATAAGATAAATTCATCATGTAGGATATGTTTCTTTGAGGTAAAAAATTATAATTGATTTCTTATAAAATATATTTCAGAATCATAAGATATTGTCCTTCAAGAAAAAATTATTTAAAACATGAATATGATAGATTAAACTAAAACTGTAAAATTATATAAAACATATTTAAAAATTACATATTATCCTAATATAATTTATTATATATTCATCCTTAAAATAAATAAAAATTATTAGAGAATAAAAATATTTGAAATATTTTAAAAAATTAGTACAAAATAAGTGTGCCAAACATGGCCTCCCTTTGTTATAAGATAACATTTAATATTCCGTGTTTTGATAAATTTGACTCATCTATGTAGTGAAAAAATACATATCTTTTAAAAAACTATAAAAATAAGAAAATAAAAAAACAGCCCTTCACAATTACAAAAAGTCTAGTAAAACCAACCCCTACTCCGAAAACATCCTCCATTCATCATAGACATAAAATAATGGTATCATAGATCAAACACTAAAACCAACATCAATAAAATACACTAAATAAAAAATATCCAAAGCAACCTAATTATTCCATTGAATATGTTATGTAAATTAATATACCTCTAAGTATCTATATCCACTAACATCATTGAATCCAATATCTAGAAAGAATATGCAAGAAGTAACAAACATTAAAACCTTGAACAACAGCTTCAGTACAATCAAACAATAAATAGTAGACTCAAGCCTCATAATTAATGAACCAACATACTCATCCATCTATTAACATAGAAAAATCCTCCAAATTTGTAACCACACATGAACCACCCATGATTAGGTCACAACATGAAGTTGGAGTGTATATACTTGATCTCAATCTATAGTGGATCACCAATTTAAATCATAGATTCATTATTGTATTAAAATAATGAATAAAGGGTTATCCCATGTATTTCCAAATTTAGATCGATATCTCACGATATCGTCCTATATTGTTAATAAACCATGGATGCTCAATTTCCTATGTCATAACAACAACATAGTAGTTTCCCCTTTTTTATGAGATTCACATGGAAATCCAACACCAAATCATCACATGTCTATAGCTGAAAATTAATTTTTTTATTATCAAAACACTTTTGAGGAAAATGTGAGATGTAAAGGTAGTTTTTGATTCACATGGGTAAAAATTAACTAAAAGTTTAAATATATCTATGAATTTCTAATTTTAATATATTTCTAATTTAAAAACTTTGAATATATTTTATAGAAAAATATATTAAAATTTAAACAATGTATTTCCAAGTAAAATAAACATTAATATTTTTAGAATAATTAAAAAAATTTATATTTTAAAATAAAAATAAAAGATAAATTAATAATATAATCATTAAATTTACATGTGTGTTTTCAAAATTAGAAATAAAATTAGAAATTTTTTTCACAATTTTTTTTAAAAAATATATGAAATATGTAATGTGATTCTACAAAGAATTTTATATGAATTTAGGGGAGTGTTTATATGAATATTTAAATAAAATATTACCTAAATTCACATATCATAACTCCATTATAAAAAAATGTTACACTGAGTAAATATTCCAATTAAATTCAACAATTTCATCACCAGAAATAGAATCACTAATAATTTTTTAAAATTAATCCATTATATTTAACTTATAAGATCAATTCCCCTTTCATATCCTCTATCATAATAAACTTTGTCCATCGTCAATTATTCACCCTTTCTCAGATTGCAAACGACCTAACATTAAATTTGTGTCACTCTTAACTCAAGATTAATTTATATATATAGCTATTTTACTCCCATGTTCAAGAATGTAATGATATATAATTGATGACATTATAACTTTTCGTTGAAACAGATTCATGAGGTGCACTAATCATGGGAAATTGTCATAGTTATGATATCTTATGGTTTGGGGGTATAAAATTAAAATAAAGGTCTATGAAGAAGAGGTTTTAATATTTATTTGATATATAATTATTTAATAATTCTCATTGCAATATACCTCTCCCAAACATCATTATAAAATTTGTAACCTATCATAATCCACTTTATTATTTATATTTGGTTCATGAATCAAAAAATGAGATTCCAATAAGGAATTTATATCATTATTATACTTTTATCTAATTTTATTTTTCATTTTTATTAAAGTATAATATCATACATAATGTAATAAAAGATATACTAATGGCCATATGCATTTAAAGTTCCCAAATGAATGAAATTAGTCATGCATTTCTTATCAATGAAATTCCTCCCAAAGTAGAAATACAAAAGACCGTACACCAGTTTTATCCTTCAAAAAAATCATGAAATACATTTATAGTAAAGGGAAGGTTAGTATATAATAGTCTAGAAATAATTATTATAATTATTAGGTAATTCATATGCATAATGGTCATAACAGTGGTCGATGTAATGGCAGGCCTCAAAGTCGATACAATGAGATTTGCCAAAATCTAACTCAATTAATTTAATATAACCCTTAATTTTGAAAATTTATTAAATGAGATAGTGATTAAGTATTAATTAAAATAACATAAATCATTTTCTCATAAAATAGGGGTACATTGAAAAATAAATCAATTTTTTTTACATTACCTTACAAGATATTGGAGAAATTTTGGTTCCTCTTTTAATAATCATGGGTTCCAAATATTGTAAAAACTCATTAGTTTGTTTGAAATTCAATATCAACTGAAAGATAAAAAATCAAAATTTAATAAGACTGATTTTTTAAAAAGTAATGAGATCCCTCATTATTGACTCATGTGAGAAAAATGACCAAGATAGTTTAATTCATAATACGAAAATACAAAAAAGTCCCTTGAAAAACACAGAAAAGTGGAAAAAAGTAAATAACCTATAAAGATATTTATCCTTCCCCACACCCATTCTATTATATGTCCCTGTATTTCCCAAAACAAAATATATTCTCAATTTTTATCAGATTGAAATAAAGGAAATAATATAGAATTATGTTGAAAAATATGACCTAGGTTATTTATAGATGTTTTGGAAAACAAATTGTTGATGTCTACCTTTCATTTTAAATTACTTTTTTCTGTAATCTAACTACAATTAATAATAATGAAAACATCAGTGCACACAAAATCAAATTTGGAAAAATTACATGATTTCTTACTCAATAGTGGAAAATATGTGTTTCTAGTCATCATTTGGTTCTTCATAGCTTCTCACATCATTATCCATGATATTAAAGAAAACAAACACGTTACTAAAATAGAAAACACAAAATAAAAACTAAAATAGATATTTATTTGTGTTTATAAACTAGTAGGATTAAATTTATAGATATTTTTAGAGTTTTTTTTAACATCAATATTATATGAAAAACCTGGAATACAATTATTAAATTAAATCTAGACAATAAAATTCTAAAATGGATGACAATGGAGGAAAAATTTTGTAGTAACCCCTATAAAATTCAATATGTAGTTTACCTAGACCAAGACAGCACCAAACCCATTTTAATAATGAGTGAGGATTAAGAAGTAAGTACTACAACATAATTTTACATCTAATTTTCTTCCTTATGTATAGTTTTATTTCCTTGATGTATCCTTGTACGTGTTTGTTAGATTTTTTAAATGTGAAATGGACATTCAAAGGGTATGGAAGGATAACATAGGGTCTCTTCCATGTATTAAAATACTTGAGTGAATACAACATTATTTGATATTATCTTATTATTTATAAGTATAACCATTTCTTATCTTTGAAAAAATAATTTTTTTGGAAATTAAATGTTCAACTGCACATCCACATGAGCCTTATGGAATAGTACTAACAAGTGCTCGATATGTACATCACCCTTTACAAAGTCATCCAATCCTAAAAATGGATTTTATTCTTTAAAAACCTCAAGAACCTACTTTAATGGTGTTGTATCAATGTTTCTAGATTAGGAAAATCAATAAGAACATTAGTATTAGAAAAATATAATATAATATAATGAAGAATTTAGTTTCCCCCTCTTTTTCTCTATAAGAAGAATAAGTTCCCAGTACACAAGCACTAAAATACATAGTTGATTGGTCATTGGACGATAAATATTTTTTTGAGATATAATTAATCTAACATAACCTCATATAAAGAATTAAAATCAAGGAATAATATTTTTTAATCTACTATTTTAGAACAATAGAGATTAATATTCAATTTATTTTCAATAATATTATAATTAAATCAATTAGAAGGTATTGTATATCCCACAATTATTTTATATTTTATATCCCATATATATTTTAGTTTCTTTACTAAACAGTTTATATACGTATCAAATGGTAGGAAAGATTCCTCAAACTTTGTTACATTATCCTTAAAGGACCTAATAAAAAAAATCATCATCTTTCATTGATTTGAAGGTAACAATGAAATTTTCTTGATCCTAGTAATTATCTTACACTTGTTTATAGATATTACAAATTATACGCATGTAAATACCCACTTAGAAATTATTTATTTCATTTAATGAAAGTTTCTATTTTTTATTTATGCTTGGACTCAATCATAAAATACTCCATTTCAACTTATTATCCGATTGAGTTGATCATTTTCAAAAAAATATTCCTCTACACCAGCATCCATTCCTATTTTCTCCTGATCATCTTATGATTTGAATATTTCATCAAGTTCCAAAATTTTATTTTGAATCATATGAATTTTATGTTAATAATAATTGATATTACTATCAAACATGTTTATTAATTTTATCATGTTTTATTAAAAAATTAAATTGATTTTAATTTTCATCCCTGAAATAAATCTTTTTTCAAAATTTTGTATGGGATTTAATTATTTATTATGTTCACCCATCTAAAAAATATAACCATATTAGCCAAAATAAGTTTATAGATGCATTTATTGATGATTTAAATTACGAAATCCAATTAAAAAACCCCCAAAATAGCTATATAAACAATTAATCTTCTAGATATATGATTTTATTTATGTGAGTAATAATAAAAAAACTAGTTTTTAAAAACATTTCTCTTTTTAAAGAAAAACAAGGGGAAAATATGATATAATAAGTCTCAAAAAATGGAACTAAAAATTAATATATAACACCCATGTATAAGGGCCCCCAACATACTTTAGAATTTATCAAACACTAAGGGGTGGCATAGTGGTTGACCTATCGATTCTGTATATCGATTAGTATTTGGTTCAGTCAAAGGGTTCAATTCATTATTTTATGCTATTTTATTTGTAAAATAACTATGTTTTTCATGATATGAGAATATTAAAAAAGATGAAAATCTAAAATATTTATGATGATTCATAACATGAAAATAAAAACCATAGTGAAGGTGATGCGGTGGATAAAATAAATTATAGTTAAGGGAATTTTTTAACTTATTGTACAATGAATCCTCCTTAGGATTCTTTTGTTTTAACATATTCAAAAAATAATCATCGCTCTATTGAATGAGTTACCATGTTTTAGTGTCTTGATCGATATCTCTGGTTACATTTTAGAGGGGTGAGAAGAATTGAAAAAATGGGTTTGTAGTGGTCCATTTAGTAATTGTGGATTTGGATGGTATTTAGGGTCTTAGTGAGTTAGTATTTTTCATGTGTACATGATATGAGGGAAGGTAGGAATTTTTTTAATGGAGGTTTCTAATAGCTTGTAGTGGTTTTTTAATAACTATTATGGAAAAAATTGTTTAATATAAAACAATGAAAAAAGGGGAAAAATAAGAACCCTTAGATTTTATATGTAATACCAAACTTAGGAAAATCTATAGGCAAAGGTAGCATCAAATCCTCACAGTGCAATTGAATATGTGTAGAACACAACATATAGATATAAAGAAACATAAATATAGAGAAATATTTATCTAAACATTAATGGATTTATTTTATAAAAAAAATGGTGATAATAAATGGGTGTTGGCTATATTTGTGGTAGCATATGTAAAATTAAAAATAAAATTTAGATTGAAAAACAATATGGAAATAGTGAATTGTGTGGTGTGTTGAAAGGATATGAATGAAAGGATAAATTGGGGAAATTATAGAAAAATTAATTCAGGATTTTATCTGGTTGATGATTCTTAACGGTTGGGGAATGAAGAATTTTCATTATCTCAATTCCCCACCTAGAATTTAGTGTGACTTATTACATGAGGATGGTGACACATGTCCTTATTCCTTGTGGCACTGTTCCATCTTATCATTTTTTAAATGATATGAAATTATGTTATATAAATATCCCACCCCCATTTAAAACATCAACATAATAATTTTTAAATATAATTATTTTTATTAATATTTATTAGTATTTAAATGGCTGTGTGTATATTTTTTTATTAAATTAATATTTATATATGTTAAACTTCAAATTTTAACATGTATTAATAAAGAAAATTTTAAAATATATTTTAATTATTATATTAATGGTTTTCTATTTTAATATAATAACATTTAAAAATATATTTTATAATTTTAAGTAAAATTATATCTCAATATTTATTATATAATGTATATATTAATGATTACAGATTAAAACTTATAGATTTTTTTAATAAGACTTATATTTTATAATAACACTTACATATTTATTAGTACAGTTATGTGTATGAACCTTATATATATATATGTTGTTATAAAATAAAAGTAATTTTTTGTTATAAATATAAATTAATTCACACAATCATTTACATAATGTATTCATATATATATATATATATGTATATATCCCTGTATCCATACTTATATATATTAATACACATATATATGTGTATTTGTGTATTAATACATATAGACTTACATTTTCATAATCAAATATATGTACGTACTATAAATCTAGGTTAATCCAGTTCTAGACTATATATGTGCTAGCAAAAACTGCTGATAAAGGCCAACATTATCATCACTTTTTATCACTGATAGGGGTATTTATCATCATTTTTTAGAATTGGTAAAGGGGGCCTTTATCAGTGCTATGAAAAAAAATTGATAAAAGGGGGCCATTATCTGTGCCTGTAAGAAAACACTAATAAATCCCCCCTCTATTATTAGTACAAGAAACAAAAACACTAATAAAGGGGTCCCTATCTCAGTTGTTGAAAAAAAAACACATATAATGAGAGGGGGGGGGGGCTTTATCACCACTATTTAAAAACCACCGATAAAGGCTCCCCATTTATCGGTGTTATTTTTTAACATGGATAAAGGGTAAATTTCATTAAAAAAATTTATTTCATTAAAAATAATATATAAATATATAAATATATTTATATTGATATATATATATATATATATTATATATTTTAAATATGTTTTAGATAAGGATAAATATAATTTACACTTAATTGATATGGTATTTTGTGAAAGATGACATAAAAATATTTTAAAATTATTAATAATTAATAATTTTCTAATTATTATCTTGTAGTAGTCATTTAATAATTGATGGATGACATAAAAATTAAATTAATCAATGAATGGAATAAGATAAATTAAAAACATGACTTAAACATAAAATGGTCTTAACTTTTGATCAATGTGTAAATTTGATCTCTACCACATAACCAATCAAAGCCTGTGATGAGTTGTATGTCATAGTGACCATGGTAAATACCTTATCCCTTGTTTTAAGGCTTAAAAAACCAAAATGCCTCTAAAACTGAGTTTATATTCACGTTATCCCTATTGTCTAAAATTTTATGTAATTTAAGACTAGTTTAAGGTGGTTTTTTTGGTCTTTTTTGGTGGTGACTCTAATTTTTATCAGGTATTTCAATCATATTTATATTATTATTTTGATGCTTAATCATTTTTGACAATATAGTTTTATTTATATTTATATATATTTATATTTAATTATATTTATTTATAATAAATCACTTATATAAATACATATATGAACATATTTATGTAAAAATGAATATTTAGATATATAAAATAAATATTTATTATTCATTTCATTTAAAGTAAAAAAACTAACCATTTTAATTACCTTATTAAAATTCATTAATATGTATATGTTTACCTCTAAAAGTAGTATTTATATATAAACATGTGTGTGTCAATAAATAAATAAATATATATATATATATATTCTAATATATTTAAATAAATACATATTCTAAAAATTTTCTTAAATAATATATAACCATTTTTTACATTATAAATATTAAATTATACATGTTTATATATATATACAATATTTATATATACATATATGTGTAAATTAATAAAGGGATATATATTTATATTATATTTCAGTATATTTAAATTATTATATATATATATATATATCACACACACACGCAAACATATATTATATATATTTATTTAAAAATATATATATAAATATAGGATTAATAAATATGTGTGTGTGTGTGTCTATATATATATAGTAATAGATATATCATAAAATAGATAATAAAACATCTTTATTTAGTGGTAAATGAATTTGAGTTCCAAATTAGAGATACCATGATCAAATCAAGGTGCACACAAGAGGCTAAAGTTTTTCAAAGTACAGATAAATGGGGGTTGGGTGGCACTTATAAATGGTTGTTTGGTGAGTGGGGGGAGTGCTAATAAAGGTGAAGTGTTGAGAAAGGGGGGCTTAGAAAGTTTCGAAAACAATTACCCCCCTCTTAATGAAAAAATTTCACTGATAAAGGACAACGTTATCAGTGCTTATTAGCACACTTATATGTGTCCTTTATCAGCGCTTTTTTAATGTGATGAAAAATCCTAGACATTACCCCTGCTTTAGTATTCAGTGCTGATAAATTCTCTTTAATAGCACTGTTACAATCCATTTTTTACTGGTGATGGATACATACATAAATATATATTAATATGAGTACATGAATATATATTAAAATAGTTACATGAAAATATAAATTAACAAAATTAAGAACAATTAAATTTAAGTACCTAAATTTTTTTTATAAACATGAAAACATACATATATATATAATGAGGTATATACAAAAAAATTGATGTATTTATTTACAAAAAATAATTTTTTTATGAAATTACTTACAACTATAAATATACATAGATATATAAAAAAATTCATGCATTAATTCATACATATATTTATATAAGTATATAAAAATCTCCATTGAGAAATATACCAACAGAGATTAATACTAAAAATATGTATTAAGAATTCTTCCATGGATGATCAACACTGAAAATATCCATTGGAAAATTCATACATGAATTAATTTGTACATTTATATTACTATATAATATTCTACACTGTGAAATCACCCATGTGAGATTCATACAACAAATCCACACTAGTAAATCATCAATGGGATACTCAATATATCAATCACCACTGTGAGATTCACACTACCAATCTCTCTTGTATACATCTCAACGTATGAGTTTTTCCACTTCTTCATATTTACACACATATATATATATTTGTACATTTATATATATTTTTTTGTACGTTGTTATATTTATAAATTATATTTAAGAATAATTACATTAATATATGTTCATGCATCCATGTGGGTAATTATATGTATATGAATGTATATTTTAGGCATGAGTTATTATACAATTATATATTTACATATTCATCGATATAAAATTATGTATATAATTATATATATTTCTAAATAAGTACCTTAATATATATACATGTATACATACAAGTATATATTGTTATTAATATATATGTATGATTTCATTTGTATGTATGTATGAATGTATGTATGCAAGTATATAGATAAATGTTCTACAAAAAATAGATCATGGAGGTAGTTTATTAGAGGTGGTTTTGAGAACTCTCTCTAAACTAGTTGTATTACTTATTTTATTAACATATTGAAGTTTTTTTGTGTAACTATTACTATACTTTTTATATTTTCTGATTTATCAATTGTTTTATTGAAACCATCATGAAATATTTTTTAAAAAACCCATAATTAACACCAAACCCACCCCTCCCCAGCAGTCAAATCCCCAACCACCCCTAACACCATACCCCCCCACAACACTAACCCCTAGCACCCCTACCTCACCAAACCCCCCTCTGATGTCTTTGACTATAGAGACATCCTACGATATCTCTTCTCCCTTAACTATGCACCTATTCTAATTTACCAGTTTGCACAACCCCAAATGGTGTATAAGTCCTAACTACTTCCCCAGAACCCTTCCTTCCTCTCAACCTCTCTGATTTCCCCACTTCTATCTTATTAATATGTTTTTTGGATCATATCCCTGACATACATGCTATTTGTTAAATTCTCTTTACCTTACATGCATTATTCCATCGTATCCAGTAATATTATTGTGAGGGTTAATATTTTTTAATTCCCGTTGTTATTGTTGATGTCAAACTAAATCATTTTCTGGAAACATTTGTCTTATATCGAATCAATACTGTACAATGTCCAATGATGTTGTTAGGTGATGATAAAAATCTATTTTACTTATTTTATTAAAAATTTATGAGTTTATATTTAAATTTATAGTGACAAATAGTGGAAATCTAATACCAAGGGATAAAAGATGAATTAATTTTACATAAAACAAAACATGATATGCTAAGGGATTAAAAGAATTTATAGATTATGCAATTAGAAACCAATTTGTGGATGGTAGAATAAAAAAATTTCTCCTGAGTTTATATACAAGAGATGATTAAATAGTAAAAAATTATATGAGAGATAGAAATTGAAATAGTTTCCTTCTCAATAAGTGTGTTGGATTTGGCATGGAAAATTGGAAGTTATGGGAAGTCAGAACAATTAATATCGAGTCAACAAACCACAATGTGACCCAATAGAAGGGAATTCAATTAGAAACAGGATAAATTAAATATTTTTGATTTACAAGACCCAATTTGAAGGATTTTAATAAAAAAACCTTAATTTGATCCTGGTAAGGTTAATCATACATATAATGTTAAAGACTAAAAAATTAGTTTCATGAATTAGTTGATGATAGACCATAAGAATAGTTTTAACTGTTTTACATGTATTTGAATTTTTCTATAATAATTTACTTTTATTATATCAAGTGGCTTAATGGAATTACTAAAAAATAATTATCCATAATTTAATTTTTTTTCATGAAATATTTACTAAATTTAAGATCCCTGCAACATGTTATGATATGAGGAAAATCATCAAAAAATAAGTACTTGATTATATAAAAGATACGTGAATTCCCTAATGAATTAATTCTTTATTTTGTTCAAGATCCTGATAAAAATTAATACATAATATGCATACATGTATATGTATACCAATAAAAAAACAAAGTAAAAATTAATGAAATGCCAATAAAAAGTCTAAGAAGAAAACTGTTACAAAGGTATTGTGTTGTGTTTCTCTAAAATCAAACTTGTAAAGATTATTCATGTTTTCTTAGATTGTAGATGACATGAAGTGTCATAATCAGAATAATAACAATGATGGTGTGTTAATACATTCAAAGGATTCAAAATCTCAGAAGGTGTTTGATTCATTATATCCACATTTGTCTTCAGACCATATGAATGTATTTACGGTATTGTATTTTGAGGGTTTTAACACTTTTGGTGCATTAAGTACAAATTATAGTATATTTAAAGTTGTTTCCACCCCTATATTATTCCTCTATATATTTGTATGATGATGACTTATTTCATTACTTAAATTTTTTTTAAAAGAATGAAAATGCCTATATTTGACATAAATGCATACATCCATCCTCTAATGAAGGAATAACACAATATTAGGGATGATGGTGGGGAATAATATAATGATTCAATGGGAAAAATATTAAAAATGAATAATAATATAATGTGTAAAATTGGGTAATTTCCTATGTAAAGAAACATATCTAGTTGAATTAGTCATAATGGTTTGGCTTTTATAGTTTTTAATTTTTATTTTTAACATCAATGATTACCACAAAGTAGAAAATAATGTTGTATTTTTCATTATATATTTCCTGATACATCTCATAAATTTAGTTTAAAGAAGCATAACTCAATTGAGACATTGAATTGAAAAATTCCCCTAGTTTTTTTTCTGGATCATAAATCATGGTACAATTAATGAATTTTAATATTGAATTTTGAAAGTGTAATCAGTTTTTAGAAGGTTAAAGGGAATGAAGTACACTTTCTAAAGTATTCAGAACGTAATAGTGTAACAAAATGAGTATAATTGTTAAACATACTTAGTAGGAGTTTTATTTAAAATGTAATAATATTTAAATAATGGATATTAGGGACAAAATATGTGACAATTTAATTTTTACATTGCTTCATGAGTAAGGTAAACTAGTGGTTCAACTTAATGCTCATAAGGATTTTGAATAAGTGAATATAAAGCATGCTATGTTGGAAAATGATAATGGAATGTATCATTTGGTAACTTTTAAAATGAAAAATCATAATAAAAAATTATTCCTTAAAATGTAAATAATGTAAAATTATTATATGGATTTTCATGTAACAATTCAGGGTTCATTGAATTAAAACATCAAAATTTAAATAGATTGAATATTCAGGACTTATATATATTAATGGGGTAGTTGATGTCATTCGGATTACATAATACATCATGAAAAATGTAACTATAATTCTTGTAGAGTTGTGTACTTTATTCATATAGCTTGTTTGGAAAAATAAAAATCAAACTACATTTGAAAAATTTCAACAAATAAGTGTTTTGAAAATTCTTCATTTGGTGAGGATATTTACCACATCATTTTTCTCAATCATGATTAATTTGACTATTGATTTGGTTGAATAAGATAATCATGGTGGAATAATAAATTAGTAATGGATATATCAATTTGAAAGGTATGTTAATATTATTTTTATTTACATTGATGAATTCAATTTTATCAAATAATTTTTTGATAAAATTTAATACATTTATTATTTTTTCATAAGGTACATAAGTCGTTGGAAATCATATGTGTGGAATAAAGCTCAACCAGAACACTATATAGATTATGGTTTCATAGTCAAAGAGTGATTTAACCTTTTTAATGTATTTCAATAGTATTGAGACAATATTTGACTAAGTTAGATGTGTTGATGATATCTCCTATAATTACCTTTCAAAAAACCAGTCATCAGTATTTCCAACTATTGGACGACCTGTTTGAAAGGGGTAAAATTTTACACTGGCTAGATTAGAGTTACTTCTAGTTCATATATATGTCATACTTGATGGTATTATTGAAGATCTATTTATTGAAGGATTTATATTGAAAATAAATAGAAAACTATGTGGTTGATCTCAAAATGAGATGGAATTAACAATAGTTTTTAATAAAGAGATTGTCTAATGGTTCTCCCATTTTTATGTATATGATCATTTTTATATTATTGACATGTAGTTATTTTTTCTACACTAAATGTAACACCTTATATATTCTTGTGTAGATAATTAATGATGAGAATCCAGTTGAAATATCAAATGATTATATGTTTTTGGACTGAGTTCCTATAAGGAAAGATAAGATAATCTATGTCTTTTATAATCATGGATCCATGATTCATAAAATTTATCATGAAGATTTCATGAAAACATCAAATAATGGTGTATTTTAACTTTTATTGGTTGGATAATATGGAATTTTGATTTATATAATCAAATTAATCTATCATTGTTATTTTTTGTTATCTTATTCAAAATAAAGTGGGACAACACTGATATGGGTATAATAAAATATTTTTGCATTTCACTACTTTTAGTTTCTATAGATTTATCTATACTAGTGGGTGTGAATAGTATAATCTATTTCTCTTGGATTTACATGAAAAAATGGTTAATTATTATTATGATGAAATGCCTTAAGTTTGGAGTTTTGTTTTATACATTAAATAGAGATACTTGTGTGATATTCACGATAATGGTCCATCGGTTCTTGGTGAAAGTGTACTTAATGAACCACAAAATATTAAAATGTTTTTTCATGAAAATATTGAAATTGTATAACTTTAAAAAGATGTTGAAAATTATGTAATTATCATAATGGAAGTTGATAAAAAATAAATACAATAAATAAAATGAGAATGAAGATAATTGAATGTATAAATTAGTAATGAAAATATATTATAATTTCTCAATTATAAGTTTTTTTTAAATATAGTCATTGTTATATTTTTTAATTTTTTAAAGAATATTTACTTATTTTTTATATAAATTGAATGCATTATGAAGAATTTGAATTACTAGAATTTTTAGAATTTGTTTTCAAATTCCTAGCTAATCATTATCTCAGAGCACACCGCCAATACCATAAACTTCGGTGGATCTAAGAGATTATGTTGTACCAAATAATTCTATCAAGATAGTAGTATCCCCAAATATTGTTGTAATCACACCACCCAATGCACTTCTAGTGATGAAGTGGTTGGTTACCACTCCATCTTTAAGATATTGGTGAGTTACCATTACTATTATTTATGTATTTCTATAAATACTATATATTATATTAACTATTTAATTAATATTTCAAAGAGAAAATGATAGAAATATAAGAGATGTTAATATGAACATAGTATATTTTTAGGGCTTGATAGAATTTAGATGTATGATTCCGTTTATTGAGTTTAGGGTGCCCACCTGTGATGATACAGTAATCTATGAATATATTTTTTAGAAACTGGCATGTGAGACAGTGATCCATTGCATTAATTATAAATATTGAAGGAACATTCCAACAACATAGTAAAATGGGGTGTTTCATAAACATGTAAAGGTAACTTGAACTTAAAATTTATTGGTGTCTAATTTAAAAGGTATGAGTAAATTTTTTAATTTACTTATAAAGTGTTGTATTTTTATTTTTATATGTTTTTTCATTTTGGTGTCCATGAATCTATTTTACACCCATGGACATTAAAATTTTTGGCCAAGAAATGGAGAGATTATAAATGAAAAATATGGAATTAGTTTAATGATAAATCCTTGAGCTCTAAAATCATTCACGAGAAAAATATTATACGTATTTCTCATCTATAGTGGAAGATATTTGTCAAAATTAAAAGAGATTCATCTCATGATGTTATTTCATATTTTTCAGTATGGTAATAACATGAACAAAATAAATTTATAATTTTTTTAATAATTATTTTTTTATATAAATTATTTAAAAATAAACTGTGAAACATGAGAAACAAGTATTTCATTATTTCACTGGGTCTTAGTGTTTTTCGAAAAAAATAACAATATTGGTTTTCCTTTATCCATTACTATTTATATTATTTTATTATAAGTCAACTTTTTTCTAACATGCCTATTTTTTATAAATAATATTGATTTTGTTCACTCTATTGATCATATAGAGATGTGGATTAAAGTTCATAGGAAAGCCAATGACATATTTGTGAATAAAACTTACAGATACATTGTAACAAATACTTTTCATTACTATAAAACATAAAAATAAAAATTAAATAACAATAATCAAGACATAAACCCAATTAAATGGGCATGAATACATGGACCACAGAGATCCAATTCAATATATTGGTGCAATTTGAACCATTTATATGACCCCAATTAATTGGGTTTAATTATTGTTTATTTGTATATATTATTTTTCATTATTATGTTTTTATAGTAATGAAAAAACATTAAATATCTAAGAATAATTTCTAAATAAGATCATATTATAAAGTTCAGCTATTATACAAAATCATTTTTAATATTTTTGTATTAAAAGGTTAAAATACAAGACGGTTGGTATGTAAACCCTTCAATATCCTCATTAGTTTCTCAGAATGATGTAATTGATATCATTTGGGGGAAAGATAATCTTGGGGTTGTATAAAAGATGGGTTCTTGGACTACTCCACTAGTTTTCTTTCGTTGGGTGTCATCCTAATTTATTGATACAACCATTGGGGTTTGTCTAGTTCTATTGATCATAAACCATGGATATTCATTTAATTTTTGAAAGAAAAGTGAAAGAGCATAAATTTTATAGGATAACATAGGATCCATGGTGGTTAGTAGTGGAACATTATTTAGTTTTTATATTTTAAAGGATGAAGGCGTCATCCAAGAGGAAATTTAAATTCTTATAGCTCAACTTATTATGGTAAATTATTAACTCCATATATCATTCATAAATTTTCAAATAAGACATAAATTATCCCACAACACACATGTATCTTATTTATTTTAGTTTTTATCTCAATGATCATCCCCAAAAAATAATATTGGAAAGTTATTACTATCAAGAATATTTATAAATAGAAGGATTCCTTGAATAAAATCAAATATTTATAAACATAATGATAGAAAACATTTGAGTTTACATAAAATTATTTTATTTTTGGAATTTTGGGTGTTATTAACATATTAATGTGATTAATACATCATGCAATAAGAAATTACTCAACAAAAAATATTCAATAGAAAGAGTAAAATCAAGATAAATTCGAGTCATACCACCCACTTCATTTGTTTTATTTACACGTGATTGATTATTAAACATCATAAAATAATTATGGATCATTGACTTAAATATTGAAAACAATAAGAACTCATTTATCAGTTTTGAATATATGATAGTTATTTTAAGTTAAAGGAAACTTTTATTTTGAAAACACACACTTTGAATCACACCACCCAAATGATATCTCAAATTGACATGTGGTATATTCTTACACCCCAAAAATATATTATGTATTTTTTTCTGTAAACATTGAAATCAATATGAGATCCTTTTCTTAGTTTTGGATATGTGAAGTTGTTTTATAATAAAATGACACTTTTATATTGAAACCATTCACATTAGGTCACTCTGGCCACTTCATTTTATTGATGGACATGGGGTTAATTCCTATAGATCATAAAGTAATTATGGATAATTTTCCTAGTGTTTGAAAATAATCCATGAACCATTACTTAGTTTTGAATATTTGAAAGATTTTTATAGCTAAAATGAAACTTTTGGATTGAAAATGAATACTTCAAGTCATACCACCCACATATTTTGTTATATTGATATGAGATCAATTACTATACTTAAAAATGAATTATGGATTATTTTTGTAATTTTATTTTAAAAAATAACTCATTTTATTATTTTTGTATATGTGGTGGTATTTTTGACTAAAATAACACTTTTATATTATAAACATGCAATTTGAGTAATTCCATCCAACTCATCTGTCAAATATATGTGAAATATTTGGAAAACTATGGACTAATTAATTAAGAGTTCTATGAGTAGAAAACACATCTATCCAAATCATTTTGTTCTAAAAAAGACTAAAGAAATTTACTTAAAAGATATTGAAGTCTTTATGAACATGATTTAGGGGGTCAAACCCAGTAAAAAAGAATTTAATGATCAAGAATTCATATGATAACAATAATAGGTTTATTTTTTAATTTAAGAAACAACATCACAATAATTTGAGTTATAATTTTCCCTAGATGCTAGTAAATGTTTTTCCACTTTGTAAACCAAAAAAAGTGCATGTAATTGTAAAAATCATTGGAAAAAACCTCATATTTGTGAGAAATAATGGGAAAAAACAATTGAATTATTTTTTACATTTATAGGTAGACAAAACTTTAATATGATGTGAAGTGTTCTAAAAAATAATCAATAAGAACTATTAAATTATATAAAATTATTTAAAAAAGTTCACAAGTGGTAAAAACTAAGAAAATGTTGTAGGGTGGCTGTGAAATTATTAGAAAATTGTCACAGATTAATTTTTGATATATAGGAACTAATGCTAAATAAATATGTGTTATTTTTTCCTAGGATGTAAGTAAACGTGTTTTTAGTGTTTTAAAAAACCAAAATGTACATGTAATGGTAAAACCTATAAAAAATACCTTTGATTCAACCGAAATCATGGAAACCCATAATTAAATTTTTTTGATATGTAAGAAAATACATCACATTCTTCTATCATACATTGTTCTTCAAGTTAAACAACATGTTATTTTGAAAGATAAAAAAGTCTTTAAAAATGTGCACCACGGGTCAAAACCAAGAAAATGGTATCTGATGGTTATGAAATCATTTTAAAATTTCCGAATATTTATTTTTAATGTTTTGTTACCAACTCTATGTCAATTAAAGTTATGGTTTTCTTATGATGTTCATAAATATAGTTTTAGTGTTTTAAAATACTAAAAAACAAATGTGTAATAGTAAAAAGAATTGAAAAAGAAAAATGATTTATTTTAACTCTTGGAAAAACCAATATTTAATTATTTTCTATGTGTATAGAAAAACCAAAAAATCCATTTGACTTGTTGTGTGCTCAGAATGACTCAGTAAATGATTTTAAAAGTTATTAAATTCTTTAAAATTTCCATGAGGGGGTTAAAACCAAGAAAACTAAATTTTTTGTCGTTTAAATCAGAAACAAATGATTATATATATTTATTTTTGAAATATATGAACCCACACCACATTAATCTAAGTTAAAATCCACCTAGGATACCTATAAATGTGTTTTTAGTGTTTCAAAATAATAAAACGTGCATATAATTTTTTAAACCATTAGAAAAAACCTCATAATGACATTAAATTATGGTAATCCGCTATTTAATTATTTTTGATGTTTTTGGGTTGACATCATGTCTATATAATGTGTGGTGTGCTCAGAATGAATCAATAATTTGTTCTCAAATATATCAAAGTCTTTATAAGATTTTACTCAGTGGTCAAAACCAGAAAAAAAAATCAATTGTCTGTGAAATCATATGAAAATTAGTGTAGATTGTTTTTTGAAATTTTGGAACTAACACATCATCATTATGATTTATAGTTTCTTTGATATTTCTCTAAAAGTGTTTTTTGGTTTTTTAATATACTAAGACGTTCATGTGATGACATACACTTTAGAAAATGGCCTCACATTTATGGGAAATAATGTGAAACCAACATAAAATTATTTTTTATGTATATTTGTAGAATTTTTTTTGATATTAAGTGTTGTGTGCTCGTAATGACTCAATAATGGATTTTAAATGATACTGATGTTATTAAAAACATGTTATAGGGTGGTCAAACCGATAAAAATTGTGCCCGATTGCTGTGGAATCATAGTAAAATGATCATTGATTGATTTTGAACAATTTACTAATATAATCCAAATAAATCAAAGTTACATTTTTTAATATAACCATAAATGTGTTTTTAATGTATCAAAAAACTGAAACATGTGTGTAATGATCAAAACCATAATAAAAAATATCATATTGATGTGAAATTATGGGGTAAACACCATTGAATTAATTTGGATATGAATGGCCAGAAATCACGTCTATCAAACATGCAGTTTTGATGAAGTGACTCAATGTGTAGTTTTAAAAGATATCATGGTGTTTAAAAACATGCATGAGAGGATGAAAAACAAGAGAAAAACATTGGGTGGTCATAAAATTTTACAAAAGTGACAATAAATTTATTTTTGAAATGTATGAGTTGGTTCTATGTCAATCTGAGTTATAGTTTTTCTAGGATTCCCATTAATATGTTTTTTTTGTGTTTCAAAATAGAAAAATTTGTGTGTAAATATTTAAACCATATGAAATGATCTCATGATGATATGAAATCTTAGGAAACTATAGTAAAATTAATACTAAAATACAGCTAATTATTTCATATCAGGGTATTTAAAAAAAATTATTCAGTAATTTCAATCCCCAGGAACGTCGGTTTAAAAATTTATCAGATTGATATATACTTATATATATTTATATTTTATTTTTGAAACATATATTATATAGGAAATTTTATGTTTTAAAAGTGTTCATCATGATATATTGTTTTTTTTTATTAATATTAATTGTCTTTGATTAACAAAATAAGAAATGGTTTATGAAAAATTATGATTATATAATGTGTCTATTATTTTCGTATTTCATTTCAATAATGTTTTTTCTTGTATTGTAAGTTTATTATTATGAAATTATCTTGGAGGGTTACCAATCTGATCCAAAAAAAATTCAGATTGCATTTGTGCTGGTTCTTTGTTTTTACAGTATGTTTAAATATTATCAGTGACTCTAATGTAATTATAATTTATTATGTTTATCTTTTGTTTCAATATTCTTTTTTTCTAGTTTAAAACATGAATCTTCATATAATTGTTATATCAATGGAGGTAGACGGATGTAGAATAGGTCATGGGATAGACGTATTGGTCATGGGTTGACCGTAGAAGTGGCACGTATCTTATATGTATATATTGATTACTACAGACGTGGGTTAATTATGGGTTAATTAATGCTTTTGTATATATGCCTATGGAATTATTATTGTGTGTGTATGATTTTTTATATATTATGCATTTATTGTGATTTTATACTTTAGTTTATTTTATTCTTATGTTTTATTATATCCTAGTTATGTCTTAATAAATATTTTTGAAAAAAAAATCATTAAAATTTATTGATGGTTTCTCATAATTGTAGCTAAGAATATTTTATTCTATATTTTTATAGGTGGTACCTAAAATCTAATGAAAAAATAAAACTGACTCTATAATACATAGTAGTACTTATTTTAAATCTCTATTTTTTATTTTCCATTTTTATTTAAAAAAATATACCACCAAATAAATAATGAATTGCTTCTATGTATATAAAAAATGATAAATATAATAACATTTACTAAACTATAAAAACAATTGCTAAATGATTTTTGACAATGAAATACATGGAATTTTATATAACTGCCACTAATAAATGTAGTGGTGGATTAAATATCTGTGCATATTGTAAATAACTAACTCTAAGTATTAGTTTTTTAGAGATGTTTGTTCATGTATTAGAATATATGTACTAATATTTTCAATTTTATACACATATATTTGTTTCTATGTGAATGCATGAATGTACTCAAATCTATATGTAATTTCATTAATTATATTTACATATAATTTCTATAATATATATTTATATACTTATATTAATATATATTTAGGTGTGTTTGTATGTCTATTTTTCTTGAAGGGGAAACAACATGAATTCATTTTTTATCCCTCAATTAGAGAGGTTTATTTTTGAGATTAGTAGTAATAATAACTCCCTCAAAATAAATTTTCAGCGGTTGTGGTGAACCATCACTAAAATGGTTTCCTTATATTATTAGGGGTGGTTTTGATGAACTATTTGTAAATTCATAAAGAACTTATTTGATGTATCCAAAAAAATGACACATATAAAAACATTCACTAAACTATAAAAATAATGGCTAAATTATTATTTACCATGAAATAAGTGGTAATTTATGTAAGAACCACTAAAAAATGTAGCTTTTCTTTAAATCAACACATGTATTGATAATAACATCCTCTTAGAATAAATTTTTTATTGTGATGTGTGTACACGTGTTAAAATATGTGTGCAAATATTTTCCATTTTATACAAATATATTTATGTGTGTGTGTGCATGAATATACTCTTATCTATATATAATTACATTTATGATATTTACACATAATTTTAATAATATATATTTATTTACTTATATTAATATATAATTATAGATGTTTATACATATATACTTTGTTTTGGGGGAAACAACTTAAACTAATGGATCATCCCCCAATATAATGGAAAATAAGCCAATTAGAAAAACCATGAATCCAATAGTGGGAAAATCCTAAAAGACCATGAGAATCGAGAAGATTTCAAATATTATTTCCCTCTATATGAGTAAAGGGTACATTCAAAAGGTAAAATATTGTTCCAAGGACCAAAATTTCAGAACTAGTAACCCAAATGTTGGTAATCCTTCTTTAGGTAGAGAAATATCATTGATGATAACCTTAAAATCAAGCTTAAGAATAATATAACTCTAACCATCCTTAATAGAAAACTCCAGTACTAGAATAATTTCATAAGACTCTACCATCAGGGGACACCAATTTTCCAAAGAACAATGTTGACTCATGAAAAGTACAGAGTGGGAAGAGGTTTTAAAAATCAATACAAGAAAAATCATATATGAACCATTAGTAGATACATCCACATTATTTTTAAAATAGATGTATGAATGTTTGTACCTACATATGTGTGAATATATATAACTAGGAAACTAAAAAATTACCCTATTAGAGAGGATTATTTTTGAGATTAGTGGTTGTTATAACTCCCACTAAATAAATTAGTAGTGGTTTTGGTGAACCACGACTAATATGGTTTCCTTATATTGTTAGGGATGGATTTGATGAACCATAGGTAAATGAAGGTGTATTATAAGTTGTTATTTTATATGGGATTAAACATCGTCAAATTTCATCCTATATTTTAAAAGATGAGAACAATTTGGGGTGGTTTTAACCATCAATAGTTTATTTAAAATCTAAGGATTGGTTTTAAATAAACTTTTATTTATGGTGATCTTAGGGGTGGTAAACACCCCCTAATGTTCCGTCTTGTTGTTCCCTACTAAAATTACATCTTATTGTGCCCCCTCTAAATAAATTAGTTATGGTTATAGTGAACCACCACTAATATGGTTTCATTATATTCATAGGGGTGGTTTTGATGAACTATTGGTAAATGAGGGTGAAATTATATGTGGTTTTTTAGGGACATTAATCATCCTTAAATTCTATCCAACATTTTAGGGGAATACAACAATTAGGGGAGGTTATAACCATCACTAATTTATTTAAAATATATGTGGAGGATATTAACCACCTCTGATTGATGAAATATTCTGGTATAGCTACTACCCCTAATGCTCCCTCTTGTTGTTCCCCCTCTGGTTCACCACAAACCTAACTCCTAACCCCCCCTCTTGACCCAATTGTCCTTGTGGTATAGGGCCGCCTCCTCTTGTCCCCATTGTCCATGTTGGTCATGTACAACACCTCAAGTTACATTGTTCATGTGTACTCCCACATCAAATCCCATAACAGTGTGTGGGTACCACCATTTCTATCCCAATTAACCCCCCATTTCCTCGAAACCCAACACCTATATAAAATACCCAGGTAATGAGATTCAATCCCGAGTTTTCGGAGGAGTGAAGATACACCTAAACCGCTACAATATGTGGATTTATTTTAATATTATCCATATTTTTTCTATTTATTTATACTTATATGTTTATAAAGATAATTATTATTTTCACAATATATTTAAATACATTAAATATATAATTTATTTATACAGTTATATAAATTATATGGGTACATTTGTATTAACGCATATATTTATATTGATATATATATATATATCCTTGTGTGTGTGAAATATATATAAATATATATGTATACTATAAATATATAAAATAAATATATTATTTACAACTCTATAAATTATACATTTAAATATATTAAAATAAAATTATGTAAGCATAAATTTATAAATACATTTATATCGTATACATGCACAATCCCAAATATGTATTTATATGTTTATTTTTAAATATTTATACTTATTTTCATTTATGTATATATTTCATATTTATATATTTATATATTACCCAAATCTAATATATATATATATATATATAATATTTACTCATACATAATTAAATATATATATATTTTATATTTAAATGAATATAGTATATTATATATTTTATAAATACAATTATATGTATACAAATATATATTAGCGCTCGCCCTCCCAGGCGCCCTAGAGTTTTGGGACTAGCCGATGCGTCGACTCATCCCCTCCCTGTGGGGGAGGGGGCAATGGCCTCGTCTCTTATTCTAATGCTCACCCTTCCCTTCCCTTTTCTCCCTTCACCATACTAGGTTCACTCCCAAATTTCCCTGGTATTGAGCTAGCCCCAAAAATCCCCGTCCTCGCCTTTGGAGCCCCTTCTCTCCCAATTTCTCTCGTGGAGTTTTTAGAGGCTTCTTCCCTTCACAACCTTACTTTAGTTTCTCTATTTGGTCACCGGAGGCCTTCGGTGGATACAGTCGACATATTTGTCAACACCCAGTGGGGTCTTCGTCATCACGCGGTCGTTTGTCTACTTGACTCTTGGAAAATGATGGTTCGTTTTTCCTCTGATGAAGATATTGCTCTTGCGTGGTCCAACAGTGCGCATTCTATCAATAGTAATCGGTTCTTCCTCCTTCGTTGGTCTTTTGATTTTTAGTTAAAGTGTGACCTGGAGACAATGTCGATTTGGGTTCATCTTCGATGTTTATAGCTATCCTTCAAAAAAATTTCCATTTTGCGGATGATTGGCAATCATCTAGGTCGCTTGTTGGTCATGGACTCTAGGACCCAAGTGGTTTTCTATCCCATTGAACCTAGAATATGCGTAGAGGTCAATATCTCCGAACCCTCACTGCATTTTTTCTGGATTGAGATTGAAGGTGAATACAGGGTTAAGCAGCAAGTTGTTTACGAGTCGTGGACTCATTATTGCACCTCTTATTTCCTTTAAGGTCACTCAACCCAGAGCTATCGTAGAGGTAATATCCTGCCTTTGAGTTTGGTAAATGTGGCTAATCTGATCCACAAGAAGCCAGCTAATGAGAAGTTTGAAAAGTCTCAGGAGATTCCATCCTCTGTAGAAGCTTCTATGTCCATTGACGTAGAGTGTAAAGTAGTTTTGGTGGATCCCCTGGGCTCTGGGGTGAGTGGGAGCCCTCATTACCAGAAGGAGGTGAGTATGGTCACCAGAGATGCTGGATTGCCTCCAGCAAAGCAGAAGGATCTGCATTTGAGTCCCTTAGAACCCAAGGTTTCAGAGGTTTTTGAAATATTAAGAAACAATTTGGGCATCAAGAACAATGTTCAAGGATATGGGATGGGGCTATCCTGAGTTCCTGGGCCCCTTCTTCCTTTATAGAGATGGTGAAATCAGGCTGTAGAGGTTCTCAAGTGCAAGGTGCTGAGATTTCTGGAGAGGCCAGAGAGGATGCTCTATCTCTTGTTGTTGACAGATATCGTCTTCTAGGTAGAAAAAACAGGTTTGCAGTGTTGGGGGAGGATGATTTTCAGGCTATTGGGGAGGGGGATGGTGTGGTTTCCACTGAAGAGAACCCCCCCTACCGAGAGGATTCTCAAGAGGAGGACTCTGCTTCGGATCCCACCATCGAGCCCAAGGAAAAGGGAATTGTGGAGGAATATCATAAATCCTCTTCAAGGAAAGGGAATAACACTATTATAGATTCAGATGGATTCATTACAAACTTCCAGAGGCTGTGAATAAGAAAAGATTATTCATATCTACCTAGTCCCCCCGTTACAAGATCTTCAAGTAAAGGCAGGCCATCTCCAATGGTTCCCAAAATCGTGGATAGCAACACATCTTACAAGAATAAATACATCTCCAAGTATAAGGAGGTTGAGACCCATAAAGAGCATGAATCACAAGCAGGTTAATCTCTTGTCATGGATCTAGTGAATGATTAAATTGCTATTTTAGAATCTGTTATCCTCTCAAGTGGTAAGGAAATGACAGAGTGTGATGTCTGGGATTCTATCATCGATAACATTGAAGAATTCTTAGAGAAGGAACTTGTGGTTGATGCTACTCAAGAAGATATTGAAAGATTGTTTGGGGGAGGCATCTAGTCAAATCTGGACGAGGAGCAGGGCAGTTGTGTTCGAAAACAACTCATCATATTGGCACATGGTTTGAACAGAAAGAATATTACTATGGAAGAAGTCATCCAAACATGGTACAAGTTGGAAAATAGCTTTGAATACCTCTTAGAAGATAATCCGGATGGAAAGGCCAACACTCTTCAATGGAGTCTCCATAGAGGTATGTTTTCTAAAAGGCTTAAACTACAATTATAAGATATGATTATCACCTATGGTGTTGGTTGATTATCCGGTGGTGTCTGGACCGGTTTCCTACTTTTTCCTTAAAAGTGGTCTCTTTATAAAATAAAAAATAAGTTGGCTGAAAATTATATATATACTTATAATAAAATATAATATTTATATATAGGTAAAATTTTATGAATATATATATATATATTAAATATAAATAAATAAATATATATCTATATAGTTATATATTTTAAATATAAATATAAATATATATCTATATATTTATATTTATATATAAACATATATTAGTTATACACATATATATTTAATATATTAATTTGAATACTTATAGGTATATTAATATGAATTTATTAAATTTTTAGTTTTTATTTATATATGTAATGTATTTATATATATTTAATAATATCATATATTTATATATAATTTCATATATAAGTAATATATATATATGTGTAACATAATAATATATATTTATAGTATTATTTTTATACACATACATTTCTATTTATATATATATATCTATTCTTTTAATGTATATATATATAATAACATTATGTAATATGTTTAAAGTTTATTTAAATACTTTTATATAATTCTTTTATAAAACACAGACACACACATTCTATATTTGGATATATATTAAGAAGAATAAAATTATTAGAGGGGGTTACAACCCTATCCATTCTTAAAAATTAATGGTTGTAATGAATCTCCTCTAACCATATGCATGTGTGTAGGTATATATCTTTATAATCTATAATTTTTATAATTATTTTTTATGTCAATTTAAGAAACGAGACAAAGATAAATCCATCTCTCTTCTGACTTAAAGCAATTACACAAGTCCCCACCTCAATAGAAAACAAAACAAACATTTAGATGATTCCACCATATGTGATAGGACACCTTAACACATCACTTTTTTCCAGTTTTCTTCAATCCAGCACCTCCGTTCGGGCCCTTTTGAGCCTTCACTCGATGCTCCTCCAGGGCCTTTTCCTCCTCCTTCTTTTTAATGTTGTCCGTATCAACCTCATCATAATTTTCTTGCTAGATTTAGTTTTCTTCATGGGATTGGCCTTCCCACTTTTCTTGGACGACATGCTTCTCAGTTCCCACTCTCTCTTGTTCGATTACTCCCTCCCTCTCCCCCTATCTAATAATTTTTATTATTATGATTATTATACAAATTATAAGAACTTCATAGGTTTTTATATTATTTTTAAATAAATTGAATTTGTGTAAATATTTATATAATATATTTATGATTTTATTTTATAATTAATGTTATATAAATAAAATTTTATACAATAAAATATATATTAATTTACACATTTTACAATCATATTTATGATTAAATATTAATATGATTAAATATAATCATATATATTATTTTTTTAAATATATTTCTATAATATGATCATAAAATATCATTAAATGCATTTATATGATGGGTTTTATTTATATATATAAATATATATTATGTAATTTTTTATGAAAATAGTGCAGGTTCACAACCCCCTCTAATCTCTTAAATTAGAGGGGGTTGTGAACCCCCACTATTTTTAAAAAAAATCCATATTATATATATATTCCAAGCGAATATCACACACACTCATATATATATATAACCTATAAACTCCAATTGAATATATGGTACTGCTAAATTAATAATTAGTAGTGGTTTTAACATAACCGCCTCTAAAATCCAACAAAATAATAAAAAACTGATTAAAAATTTAGTGGGGGTTGTGTACTAACCCCACTAAATAACCACCACTACCCATGTTTTATTTTCTAGTGAATAGTTATGTATATGACTATATTAAATATTATTTATATATGTATGTATGTTTATGTCTGTGTCTCTATGTTTTTGTGGATGTAGGAATGTAATTAACACATACATTTAAGGATGTATGTAAATATCCATTAATTATTATTACAAATATATATATATATATTTATATATTCATTTATTCATTTATTTACATGTGTGTGTGGGGTAAATAATTCATATTCATATAACTATTTATTGGTTTAAAAAACATAATAAATTTTTTCCATATGAATTTATGTGGACAATATGAGTCTTTATATGAAGAAATAAAAGCTCATAATTCATCATCATATATGGATCTATAATTATTCATATTGACATCATGATTTCATTGAACAGGATGAATTAAAATATAGATATCATAAGAAAATATTTTATATGGAATATTATAAATAAAATGAATAATCACTACTAGAATAATAAATATCTGTGATGGGTCATTTGCGACGGAGACCCATCACAAATGACATGTAGTTAAAAATCATGTCATAGAAACTATTTTTTTGTGGTACCCTCCTGTGATGACAAAATTTCCAATTATATTCAAGTCATAATTTCTGATGGGATAGATCTCCCACTTCAAATAATGTTTTGTGATTAGAGATCAATCTCATTGAAAATAATATAAAAAAATTTAAAACCATTAAAAAAAATTAAAAAATAGTACAAATCATCAAAATAATATAAAAAAAATAAAAATAAAAATAAAAAAAATCAAAATGACATTCAAATATTGAAATATATAAAATTATAAATATTTGAATCAATTAAAATATTACAAAAAATATATACTCTTTCAAATATTTATCATAATAAATTTGTCAAAAAAATACATATATCACTATGGAGAGGGAGGGTCATCTAGAAGTGTATATAGAGGGAAGTTCATCACTATACACTATAATATGTGTACCATATACACCATCATCTTCTATTGATGATGCTCACATATTGTACATTGATCCTCCTATTGTTTCTTATGTTATCGAAAAAATCTTCCTACTCTCTATGATGGGTCTCAATATCCTCATCCTGAGCTCACAAATTCTCCTAATACTATAAAATCAATGTTGATTACTCTCCAAAATCTCCCCTTAAGTAGGAAGAAAAGAACACATTGGTAACATTATAATTTTCATATTTCAATCGATAACTGATACCAATAATTTGGGATTTCTCAAAACCTAACAGAGTCACCTGAATCAAAGCGGTGTCATCCAATCCTACTACACTCGTGGAATCTCTATTAGTCTTAGACTGAATCTCACCAGGTGTGTGAGAATTTGAATCCTCATATGACTCCTTAAAATGAAATTTGAATAGAAAATAGTTAAAATATTAAATTCAAATAATTTTTAAACTCAAAAAATGGTTGTACTGACCATAATACGATGTTGTTTACCACCATTAATATCTCTAGTGATACGATATACGTGCATTATCTTATAAACATAGAACACTATAATATCATAATTCTCAGCAGCCTAAATAAATAATAAATTAAACAGTTTACAATTACAGTAATATAAATTATTAAATAAAAGTACTTACCAGATGTCGTTGAAGAGAATAGAACAAATGAATACTTGAAGAACATAAATTTAAGATTATAATATTTGTATTTTAATTATTTCCAATATACTTGTTTAATGCAATTTCAATGTTTCCTTGATTTAATTTTGGAGTTTATTTCATTGATTAATTTTTTGATAATTATTATGATGGAAAGGTTATTTTGATTTGAAGAGTTTTTGAAGTAATCAAACATCAAATGTGACGTTTTATTATCTGATCAGTTGTTCAAAGAATGTGTTTTATTGGCTATTTGAGTTGAAATAATGTTTACAACATTGGAATAATTAAAGATTTGGAATTTAAGAATCTATTGAAAATTGAGAGGAATTGTGGTTTCTATTTTGAGTATGTTGGATATGGAATTTGTATTGAATTTCTTTATGTATTATTTTTAATAATAATACTGGGAGTTGAATTCCAATACTTATATTATTTCAATGTATTTTTTAGTTAGTCCCTACTCTTGAAATAAACCAGCACACACATGATAGCCATAGCCAACTTGAACAATACTTATGTGGGTCCCTAGAGGGTCAATCACAGCTAAGGGATCCATCACATGCGAAGATAACAGCCAGTATAAAGGGAATAGGATAATTCCTATTGGGCCATTTTTGTGTAGTAGTAAGAAACTGTGTGGGGTGACACAATGGTAGATGGCAGCGCAGGCATGGGGCTGTACCAGTAAGTAAGAGGATAGGACCAGTAACCAATTCACTTTGATATAAGGTTTTTATTTATAATATAAGGTGGAGAAAAAATTAGAGTCACCTAGATGTGGGATCTAAAACAAATTGTACTTTAGATCAACATTAAAAAACTCAAATGAAGATAAGATTTTTGATCATTTCTATACAACCATTCGATCTGAATATCAATATTGCCTTTAACCTCAACCTTTCTTGAGTATCTTATATTGCTTCGATACTTTATTAAAACATCATTAAAATATCTATATATGGATTCATAGATTTTATTGATCATTAAATATATCCAAGAATGGTATAAATAAAATGAAACATCATTTTCATGTGTTAATAAAGACCAACATGAAAGAAAGTAGCATGAATCAAAACTGATATTTTTATGGGGCGACCTATCATGAAGAATGTATTTAATGAATGAGATTATGAAATGGGTGGTTTGTTCAGGATTTTTTCAGTAATGAGTTGGTGGTATAATGTCTATAAACACCACATCTTGGATCAATTGTTGTATCAGTTATCTCACATCAGAGAGCGATTTATTCAGAGATATTGTCTTAAACAGAGAATTTCAAGTTCACTATATTTTCGGAATAGGTTCCATGAATTTATGCTAAGTATCTGAAATTGTAATCACATGATGATGTGAATTCAGTGATATATTTATCTGTATCAACTTGGATATGTGGAGGAAAAAATGAACCAAACTAAACTATTACCTGATAAATAAATAAGTTCACATGATCATTCATGCATGACATTCTTGAGAACATGTCTTTCAGGAGATTATCTATATATAACACACTTTTTTGATTCATGATGAACATAGTTCCATGATGTAACCAAGATAGTGTGATCCCCTAAACTTCTATATATTTTCCATTATTTTAACTATGTTAAGATATTGAACACTCAAACTTTCCTAAATAATAAAAGAAACATAAAACATTTGTGATATTTTATACTGAATTTTCATTTGGTGAATGAGTATGGAATGAGAACCCACATAGTTACACACAAAATATAGTGTATGAACCTGTGGTGAAATTATTTTATGTAAGTATCACTCAGTGTAGAATAGAGAATGTCTAATTTTATCTAGTATAATTTATGATTTCTTTTTAACCCATACATGATACAAATGTTAATACACATACACAAACATCGTAAAGTGTGAATGAATGTGTTGCAGTGTTTGTGTGTTTTCTACCTTTGTTATAATTGCATGAAAATTTTACTCATACTCATTTGGGTTTGTGAAAGGAATACCAAAGGATCCTAGGAATTAATATAACATAATATATTTGGTTTTTAATAAGGTTTACGAATTTTGTACCCTCACAAATATAATCAAAATAAAACATAGTTTTATGTATTTTTTATTAGACAAAAAGACTTATTGAGTGTGTTGAGATTTACATGAATTAAATATTTTCATATGATTATGAAAACCACACTCATAAAGAGAGAATTATGTTTATGTGTGTAATAATTTATATTAGTTGAAAAAGTATTTATTTATGTTCTTGTGATATTTCTCATTATGTTAGTTTGATGTCTATAATCATGGGTGGGGTTGTAGAATAAAAACCCTTGGGGAATATCAGTATAATTTGAAAAATGGTTCACACAAAACCACCTGGGTTTCAGGGTGATAGTTGACCAACCCACTTATTGTTAGTGATTAATTCTTAGTATATAATAATCTTCTCAATTCCTTTAATTCTTTGTGCTAACTGGTATGGTTATATAAAATTCTTGAAGAAAATAATGTAAAAAGAGGAAAGGAAGGTGAAAAAGAATTTTAAGAAGGATGAGGGTTCATACAAAACTAAATATAGTCATAGTGGTTTTCTAACTGTAGTATATGTAAAATAAGTTGATAATTATTATTTTGATGAGACCGGTTCATGTAGTGTTAAAGAATAATTTATTGACTCAATTAGTGGTTTTTATATAGAAATATAAAATTATATGAATAATTACCTTACCAACGCTGTCATTTACATGAATTCTTTTATCAATTGACTATATTATAGAATTCCATATCTTGAAAAAGAATCATAGGATATAGAGAAATCCTTGGGAAATAATTTTTAAATATTTAAACTTCTCACACAAATTATCAAATAAAATAAGAAACTCTATCAATTTAAAATAAAAATTTATGCTATGTTGAAGAAGAATCCCCAAGAATTGTGTTCGAGAAATAAATAACTGATAAGGTACATATTGAGATGATTCATACACTTAATAAATATCATAATGCTTCCATGACTAATACTGGCACATAGTTGGAAATAAAATACATGTATGAGACATTAATCCTAAATGATGAATAAAAATAACAACCTATATTACATTGATATGAAATATTCACTTTGGATGAAAATGAATTACAATGGATTATTTTTGAGAAGGATTTTACGGTCAAATATTATAAAAAAGTGATCTTTGCATTATAGAAACTACAAAAAACCTAAATGAATGTTAAATAATCCCAGCTAGGGGATAAAAAAATATTATTACAGAGTTGAATAATTCTCAACTAGATTCAAATTCAATACATGATGATCAATTTTATTTAATTAAGGGTCAATGCAAAGAGGAACTAAAGGTTGTTGAGGATGATAATTTCTCCTCAACAAGAAGTGTTTTGAATTGGAAGTTAATATGAATATATTAGAATGAAACATAAGTAAATAATTTTTTGAATGAGTTTAAATATAAGGTGAAATTACATGAAGATCATATGAACTCTATAAATCTAAAATATATTGAATTGGAGTTCAATTTAAAAAATATTGAGATCATTCAAGATGAATCATCACAAAATTATGAAATTAGAGAAAACACCAGTAGTAATTCTAAAAATAGTCTTACTTATAAAAATCCTTCTTAAAGTGAAAAAAATATTTTGAGATTATCTAATGAAAAACCATTGCACGCTAATTAGAACTAGAAACTCATGTTCTAGAAATTTATTTTTGTATTGATACTATTTTATATACATTTACCGGTTCCAAATAGAATTCTATTTAATCCTGGGTGTTGAATAATAATGATAAATCAATCATATCATCAAATGTGTATGTGGATAAGAATTTGAATTTTTTCTCTACTAAGAGAAAATATCAAGAATCATGTTATCTAAAGACAATAAGATGTAAAATCTAACGAAATTGAATCAATGAAAATGAAAAAAAGAATTTTTTGGGTACTGTTTGTGTTGTTGGAATTTTGGGCATATGGTCACTGACTATTGGCCAAATTTTTCAATGCATGACAATTAAAGAAGTCCAGTATGAAGGGGGGATCATATTTAATGTGAATATAAATCACTCATAATTGAAGAATAATTCATTGATAAAGAAAAATTAATCAATAAAGAATAGATTACAGTATCTTGAAGATGAATATGATTATTTTAACATAGGTTGTCACAATTATGATGAGGTCTGGTATGTACCAACTATGAAATATTCATATACTAATATGAAGAAAAAACCACAAAATGTTTATAGGAAAAGTAAAAAAGAATAAAAGTCTTCCTTGATTTATTTGAAATAGAAGAGAGTTAAGAAAAATATGAAACATGATACACCCACTAAGATTGATGAAATTAACGTATCACCAATGAAATGGTGCTGCTAGTGTGGAAGAAAAGGCTATATAATGGACCATCGAAAACAAGTCATAAACATCAATGCTGATGGAATAATGATAATGAAGAAGAGGAAATTAATCTCAGAATCAAATAAATGGTTGGATTTGGTGTATGAAAATCAAGATAAAAAATTCAAATTTCATTAGAGTTTTCTAAAGAGGATAACCATATTATTGTTAGAGATTTGTGTCATGGACCATCCTAATAGAGTCGGTTTCATGACTCCCCATGCCCACCTCCATGAAACCTATAGCTGGGACCAACATCGAGTAGAAATATTACTAACTTGGGAGGAATTACATATGTACGTGTGCACAGGCACAAGTCTCCAAGCCCACAAAATGCTAAATGTAAAAAACCACTACAAAAAAAATGAATCCATATTTTTATATCCCAAAACTAGAGTATGATAGGAAGTAAAGTAAACCATGACAAATAAAATCCCACCACAATGATTATGTAGAACAATTACAACATGAAGGTAGAGGTATTGGGAATCTATTCTAAAAGACATAGGAATACACCCTAGTATGTTAAGTATCACAATGCACTCTATGGTCCTGGTCCACCTAGGACTCCATGAAATGGTTGGTCATGTACAGAATTCATGAATCATGCGGGAAATTTCCATGTAGGGGTAAGTATAACAATATTTAGAAGGAAAACCTGAAACTGCAAAGAAATACAACAAATGATACTACATTCATCTTTACATAGGTATATGTCTACAACACATATAATAAAAATATACAGATATACTCAATCCAAGGCACACAATCTAGATGTAAATCACAGCAGCTGAATACCAACCATAGGAATTTAGATCGAAGATTCAACGAAGCACTCATCTAGGAGAACACACTCCTTAGTCTGATATCACTGATGATGTTTGTCTCAGAGGTGCTACTCATTGGGCACTCCATGAGAAAGAATATGGTGATAGTTCTGAAGATAATATGATTCAAAATAGTAGGATCACATTCAAGGCCATTGGGTGATAAAAAATACTCCATCTAGATTAACATGCAATATAAAGGATATAAGATCAGTATGATTGGCCACGTTAATACCAATCACTCAACATAGGGTATAAATATGAATAGAGGATCCCTCACTGGGCCTCTCAGGGTATTACAACAACTCTATTCAAGAAGTCATGTTGATGGGATCATTGTACTATGAGTAATAAATGAATCACACCTACCACCAAGAAAATGATAAGGGTAATAAACCGAAATGAAACTTGTCCCCTGATATGGTGGACAATATATTCAAGCCATGTAAAAAGGGGTACATAGTGTGTAGTAATGAAACATTCCATGTCCCTTGACCTTAGGTACTTCCCATGTAGAACATTAAGTGTAATTTTAACCATTTCATGTATAAGGAGAGTACATGGTATGTAGAGGGGTTACACCCATTTCCTTGCATCCAGGGACCCGCCCATGTACTTCATCCATGTATCAGTACACGATGTCATCTTGTGTGTCCACACTCATATACTAGTACAGAGGGTATCCAATGTACTTGGTCCAAGCCATACCATGTGGGGGAGTACACAACATGAAGGAAACTCATGTACTCCACCTCGTGAATGTTTATTTAAAAAATTTAGGCACCAAGTAAGATGGGAGAGGTCACCTGAAATGTGATACAGTCACATGTAGTGTGATCATTAACTTTCTCCCAAAACCCAATATACTGCAAGGGGGACCCACATGCCCTGTAATTTCGAATTACATTTCACATGGTTAATTATTTTCCATAATCATTGAGCTTCTCCTGCGTGCTTCCTCCACTACCATCCTTTGATATGGGGATCTATTTTCCACAAAACTGGGGATCTGATCTCATCAAGTCATGCAATCACCATATCACCATGTTTCTTATTTCGATCTAGTAGAATAACAGATCAAATTTCCATTAATATTTCTACATAGAAGAACACTGAAGAATGAGAATTATGGGATCCACTATCATTAAAATTGATTTTTCTCCATCATCATACCATTATCATGTAATGTTGATCCCAGACCCGAGATATCGAATTATTATGATATGAATCGAGTGTTCCATGATCGATTGATCGGGATGTGTTGAGTCACAGGAAAGCGAAGAACCCCTGCAATGAATGATGAATTAGGGGAGAAAAGAACACGAAACAATGAGCGGAATTAACCTTGATCGATGTTCATGCCAATATTAATCCATTTACATTAGAATTACAATCAAATAAAACAAATTATCATAATGATAACTCTCTCGTCAAAAACCTTAAAATATAATCCAATCTTATAATGCGCATAAATTTTGAATCAATCCATTGGTTGATTGATTGACATTTTTGTTGGAATAAAGAACAGGGATGAAATCCAAATAAAACACACACCCTGCCATGTTTTGGTATGAATGCTGACGAAGAATTATTATCGTCATTGTCATAGACAAGAATTTTCAAATTAGTTACGTGTCGATCTTTGATCCACAATCTTTTAACTTTTGTCTAAGAGGATTCTCTAGAGCTCCCTCTCCTTCTGTCTAATGGCCCTATAAAATATATAAGGTTTTTTATATCCTTGTATTTCTATCAAAATATCTATTTAATGATCCATCCATTCTGTGTCAAGGAGTTGAAATAGAATAAAATTTACTTAATTATTTTATTCATTTATGTGCCCATGATTACTTTTCCTCAAAAATCCCATACCAACTATTGTTACATAACACCTAGGGGAAAATAACCATTCTGAACACAATGATTCCCTTATATTTATGATCCAGGATCCCATTTAGATGTTATTCAACTTTTTAAATAATATTTTCCATGTGTTCTATTTAACATATTTAATATATTTCAATCATTTATTCTGGGTGCAAAGATACATTAAATCACATTCCATCTCAGTGTATAGTCTTTAAATTAATCAATATAATCTAATATATATATATATATATATATATAAAATCCAAGACATTAAATTCTCCCCCTAGTGATTTACATCCTCAAAAAATTGAAATAAGGGATACTAGAAAATATGAGGTACTGTGCATGAATCTAAACCTCCCACTCCCAAGTGCTCTCTTGGAGATTCTCATGACACCACTGGATATTCACTAAATGAATCAATCTCCCTTAAAGGATCCTCCCATCTATAGTCAAATTCTCACAATACAAGCTTGTAGTATTTTCTCTAGAACATGAATGGTCTAATCAGTCTTGTGGTTAGTTTGTGGGTGTATCGCTTTGCCCAAGTGTAACTGGGTCTCAAGCACCTCATGTAATACCTTTCACAACAGAGATCTAAAAAGATCACAATGAATATAAACAATAATATATGGAAATACAAGGACTCTAACTATATCATAAACATAAAGGAAACCCAATCTCTCAACCAAAATCTCCTCTCAAATAGCAAGGAAGTGAGACGACTTCATGAGTCAGTCAACGATCATCCAGATGGAATTGTTTCTTCTGGATGTACATGGTAATCCCATAAAAATTTATTTAGATATCCTATCAAACTTATATTATATCACGTAAAGGGGTTGAGCCAAACTAAATAAGACTTGGTACTCAAACTTTACTTTATTACAAGTAAGGCATGGAGAGAAAAACTCTGCAACTCCACTCTTCATCGTCAGACACCCAAACTGATGTCAGAGGTCCTTATGTCCTAGTTCCTCCTCTTGAAATGTCTCATTATTATAAGTCTCTATGACTAATGGTGCCCCTTACTTTCAATGTATATGGCCCTTCATTACCACTACTAAAACTACATGGTTTATCTGATTAGCCAAGAAAACTTTAACCACCAATTCTAGATCATGAACCAAAGTATAAGTAATAAGGAATAGAGGGATTATGGTAGATCATATGTCTCTATGCATACCTCACTGGATGGTCTGAGACCATATGTACAGATCGTGTAACATATCCATCAAGTACTTGGAGAGTTTGTTGTACTTTGATGAATACTCGGATACTAACATGTCACCTTGTTGGTGTTGTAGTAGTCCTTGGATACACATATCCCTTAGCTTATGAGGTAAAAAATTCTTTCGAAAATGGTTTTCAAACTCTTTCCATGAATGATTCTCTTTTTCATATGTCTGTGTAACTAAACCCCCCCCACCACCCCTCTGATAAAATTCTGTCATGACACATCCTAGTGGGGCTCATCCGCATCTCCCAAGGCCTCCCCCCAATAGGCTATGGTCCGGTGACTAGAACCATGTATGTATATTTATAACATGGTAGGTATTTTCTATGTACCTATACACACTCACACATCTCTAAGAGCATAAAATTTTAAAATGTTAAAACCAATAAGAGACCAATGCATGCATATATCTATATGCCATAATCAAATTATGACAAAGAACTAAGGTAAAGTAAACAGGTCCAAATATAATACCCCAAAAAATAGCTTATAAAAGAGGTCTACCCTGATTGTAATGTTACAGGGACTTTTGTGTGAATTCCATGGGAACATACCATGGTCTGTCAGGATTCACAAAGCACTATCTAGTCCTGGTCAACCTAGCATTCCATGATAAGGTCGATCATCTACACAAGACACGACATGTGCGAGAAAATCCCATATTGGGGTGAGTATAAAGAAACATAGTAGGATACCACATAACCATAAATAAATACAAAAAAATAATGTATAGTCATCAATACATAGGTATATGTCTACATCACATATAAAAAGAATCTACATATATTCTCAAACCAATATAAATAGTGCAGAGGTGATTCACAACCACTACAAACCAACCCATGTAATTCTAATCAATTATTCCATGAAGAAATCATCTGGAATAACACAATACTGAGTCTGATAGCACAGATGATGTCTATCCATGAGGTGCTTCTCATCAGTTATCGCCCTGAGAAATAATATGCCGATAGTTTTGAAGAGAATATGATATAATAGATAAGGATCGCAGTCGGTTCCAGGGGGTGATACTAACAACTCCATATAGATTAACCCATTAAGTAGAAAATCTAAACCCTATGTGATTGTTTATTTCAATGCCAAGGAATCTAAATAGGGCATGAAGATGAATATATAATCCCTCACCGGACCTCTCAGGGGATTCCAACAACCCAATTCAGGAAGTCCTTCTGAAGGGATCGTAGTCCTATGAGCATGAAATAATTGGCACCTACCTTCTGAGATGTGATAAAAGGAATGAAAACTAATGAAAATTTTCCAAGATATGATGAACAAGATGTTAAAACCATATAGAAAGGGGTAAAATGTGTGTAGTTGTGGAACACGCAATGTCCCTTGACTTCGGGTATTGCCCAAATAGAATGGTCTGTGTCAAAACATGTCATGTAGAAGGAGAGTACATGGATTGTAAAGGGATTACAACCCATTCCCTTACATCGAGGGATGAAACCATGAACTCCATCTACGTTCTAGTACAAGGTGTCATCCTATGTGTCCATTCTCATTTACCAGTACATGGGGTAGCCAATGTACATGATCTTGGTTAGGCCCTTTGTGGGAGTACACACTATGTAAGAAACCCATGTACTCCACCTAGTGTCTATGTACATCCCAAGGTACAAGTTGATTTTCCTATGAGAGATCACAAACCATGTGATGGGGTCACATGAAATGTGATCCTTAACATTCTCCCAAAACCCTAACCATAACAAGGGTCCCCACACGCTCTGTAATTCCAGATTACTTGTCATGTGGTTTATGATTTTTTAGAATTTCTAGAGCTTCTCTAGCACACTTACTCCACTTATATCCATTGATATGATGATATATCTTCCAAAAAACTAGGGATCTCTGGTCATCATGTCACGCCATTTTCAAATCAATGTTTTTCATCATCTGATCTTATCATAAAATGGATTAAAGTTTGTTACTCATTCCATGCTGAAGAAATTAGTAGAATGCGAATTTGGGAATCCACCATTGTCCAAATCACTCGGACTCCAGATGGTGAATACAAGAGCTCTCCTCTTTGAATCTGACGATGGAGAATCCTTGATTTTTTGTCTTTGACCTTGATTTCTTCGATGGATTCGTTCAACCCTAAATGGGAATTGGCCTTCCAGGATGGCTGTGGCCGTATGATGAATTCAATAAAATATTTTCGTTCTCAAGAACCCTCAGTTTTGAGGAATAAGGGACTTTCATTCGCGGAAGCACATTCTAGCCCCGCAGATCCAATCAATGAGGAATCACATAGATCCTCCAATGTAACAAGACTAGAAAACGGGGGTTTCTCCCTAGTAGTATATTTGGAGGCACTTCAAGAAAGAATCAATCTATGTATGTTTTCAGTACCTGGATGTGTTATGTATTAGAAGGGTCATAGGCCCTGGTCTTATGCTGATATCAAGAAAAAAAAACTCCCATTGTTAGGATAATCACGATTGAATGTTGATCTCGATTGGAAGAGTTTTTTTTTCATATTATTCTTCAATCCTAGGATGCCTTGAACTCTGTGTGGAACATTGGGAATTTACAGTTGAAACCTGGTTTTCTTCAGCTCCCTGAATGGGACATCAAATTTAATCCCTTTAACCTCAGGCAGTCAAATGTGCCACTATGGGTGAGTTTGCATGGTCTGAATTGGGTTTATTGGCACCTAATGATCTTGAATGATCTATCATCTTTCATTGGTATACCGATCATAATGGATCTACAGACTTTGTAAGGAGAATTGGGATTCTATGCCCGAATGTTAATTGATGTAAATTTGGGATCTAAGAGGCTTGAGAGTATCTCCTTCCTTGATAATGGGAATCGAACAGAAGTAAGGGTGGATTATGATAATGTACCCTCCTTCTGTGAGTTATGAAAAATATTGGGTCATTCGGTTTCTAATTGTAGAGTGCTTCAAATGAAGGTTAATACACCTAAAGTTTGGAGTGGACCGAAGCCAATAAGAGAAGGAAATCCAAGAATTTACCTCTTGAAAGGAAAGAAGGAATCAGGGAGTAGGCTAGAACATAATAGTATCCCCTTATGATTCAACCGGTCATTAACCAGGTACATGTTCTTGAGAAATATCAGACTTCTACTAAGTTTCAGCTTGGCACATCCTCTGAAAAAAAAACCAGGGCTGAAATGGTGGAGGAGGAAGAGTCTGAAAATGTTATTCCTCCTGGTCCTCATACCAGGGTGGAACATATAATGATTTCCCCCTATGAATAGGAAATCATGGAGTATGTTGATATGGGTTTGTCCTTATGTAATGACTTTTTCAATCTGGCCCTTGGTCTTCAGCAACAAATGGAGGATGAATTCATTTCTATAAATTTTTCTGATAACATTGGGGATCTGGTTTGGTCATTGATGGATGGTGAAACCATAATTGTTTCTTCAAAAAGTACCTAAAATCTGGTAGATACTTCCACTCCTTCCAGGTCTTCTCCTCCTACTGGACAGGCTCACACAAGTTCTACTTCGGCTGTGAAGATAACACCAGAGGGGTTGACTTCTGAAATGAATCCTTGCCCAGCTGAGCCACATGCTCTCAGTAGCCCAGAAATCCCTTCAATGATTCAGGATGTTCAGTCCATCACATGTTATATTCAGGGTGACGTCTCATAAAGTGTTATTAAACATGCTTCTACAAACAAATTGCAGGGGAGCAGTCCTTCAAATTGCAAGAATGCCTCCAACAACATCTTGAATCAACATGTCTGGACAGATACAGATAGCCATGATCTATCTGTCAAAGGGAAGGATGCTTTTTCTAGCACTGCTGATATAAATTATTTGATGTCTCCTATCCCCCAAAAAGTCTGGAAGGGCACCTCAAAATCCCGGAGGTAAAAATGTGATGGGTCCAAACCCCAACCACAATTCTAAATGAAGATTTTGTTTTGGAATTTCCAGGGTCTGGGAAATATGGAAACATGTAGATCCATTCGGTTATTCATTCAGAATCACAACCCTATTCTTATAGGTCTGTCTGAGCCTAAAAAAATCTTCTCCTCTGGTATTGCTAACATGGAGAACATGGGGTTTCATCTAATTGACAACAATAGGTGTTCGATGGATGTCAAGAGTCTATTGGTGCTGGATCATAATTCTATTGGCAACACCACCATGGTTATGTCAAGTGATCAGCATGTCACCTGTTTCTTCAATTACCTTGGTTCCCATTTTACCTGTTCTTTCATCTATGCTCACAACAGGTATCAGGATCGCAGGAATCTGTGGATAGATATTACATTTCTCAAATCTTTCATCTCTAATCCTTGGTTATTATTGGGGGACTTCAATGAAATTTTGATTCAAGATGAGAAAATAGGAGCTGAAAACACCTCAATCTCCTCTAGGGAGTTCAGATTATGTATTGACCATAATGACCTGATTGAGGTTAATTTGGTGGGGGCCAAATACACTTGGTTTAGGAATCACCTGAGTAGATTTGTGGCTAGTAATATTGATAGGGACTTTGTTAATGAGGCCTCTCTGGATAATTGGGGTACCATATCATGATCAACTCTCTCCAGACTCAATTCTGATCACCATCCCATCTTGATGGATATTTGTGAGAAGGAACCTAAACCCCCTCCCTTTCAGGTTCAACAAGGCTTGGGTCTCTCATCCTGAATGCAAGGTCATTGTTCAGAGCACCTGGAGCTCTGTGACTTGTAGGGATGATTCCTTTGCCTGCATTACCAAACATAAAATTCTTAAGAGGAATTTATGAATGTTGATCAAGGATCATTTCAGTTCCCTTGATTATGATATTTCTTCCGTTGAAGATTCTCTTCAGAAGGCTCAAGAGCTCAATTCAAATAGTGAATTTTCTAATGGGATTTCAGGGGAAGCAGAGTTACATTGTAAACTAAAAAACCTTCTTAACTTCAAAGATGACTTGAAAATGGATTTCATTAAATCCAAATGGTTAAAGGATGGTGACAGGATTGAAAAGTTCTTCAACACTCTTCGAAAAATCAGAAATTTCTCTAAGCCTCGGTCATTGATTAATAATGGGGGTTGCCTCATTGACAATAGAGAAGATCTCTCAGAGCATGTCATATCCTAATTTAAGGATCTTTTTAATGGATCTCACTCCAACATTGATCCTCTGGATGGGGTGATCCAAAAATTGGTAAATCCAGAGGACAATTCCATTCTTACTACTGTGCCTCTTTATCCAGAGATCAAGGAGGCTGTATGTAGCGTCAAATCTGAGAGCTCACCTGGTCCTGATAGATTTGGTAGCTTCTTCTATCAAACTTTCTGGGACTTCATTCATGAAGATGTTTGTAGGTTAGTCATTCATTTTTTCATAGGTGGATCTCTTCCTAAAGGTTTCAATTCCCACTTTCTTGCCCTTATTCCGAAAGTGGAGAATGCCAATTAAATTCATCTATTTAGGACAGTGTCATTGGTTAATACCATTTATATAATCATTTGAAAAATTCTTGCGAATAGGATTTCCTACATTGGTTTCAATTTTTTTTCTCCAAATCAAGTTGGATTCATCAAAGGGAGATCAATTCAATATTGTCTTATCATTGCTTTGGAGTGTGTTAATCTTCTCAATAAATCTACCAGAGGTGGAAATATTGCCCTCAAATTGGATGTTAAGAAATCTTTTGATACAATGGATTGGGGTTTCATCTACAAGATCATTGGTATGTATGGTTTTGATGATGTATTCATCAACTAGATCAAAGTCATTTTAGGCTCTGCTCATATTTCAGTCCTTATAAATGGATCTATTGAAGGATATTTTGATTGTTCGAGAGGTGTTAGGCAGGGTGATCCTTTATTAGCCATACTTTTATCCATTGCTAAGGACTATCTCGGTAGGATTCTTTTTATCATGGCTGGTAATGGAAAATTGATTTCTATTCACGCTGGAAGGGGGATTGTTTCTCTTTAACACCTTCTATATGATGATAACATCATTGTATTCACTCTAGGGGATAATGGTAATGTACAGAATATAAAGATATCCCTTTTTCACTATGAAATGGTATCTGGACAGGGGATTACTTGGAGCAGTCTTTTGTATACTTTGGAAAGAGATTCTCTCCTCATAAAAAAATGAAATCATTAGAGAATTGGGCATTCACGAGGGACATATTTCCTTCACTTATATGGGGGTGCCTATGTTTTGGGGGAGTCCAAATGTATGTCATTTTTCTAGCATTGTTGGCATGATTAGAAGACAACTCTCCACATGGAAAGTAAAATCTCTCTTAATGGCTGGTAGGGTTTGTTTGGTGAAGTCGGTCATCACTTCCAAATTTGTGTACACTTTTATGGTGTATAAATGGCTGATTGCTTTGATAAAGGGCATTAGCATTTCTGTCAGAAATTTCATCTGGAGTGGTAGCATTTTGGAAAGGCGGCTGGCAACGGTCCCATGGAATTCTATTTGTAAGCCTTATGATGGTGGTGGTATGGGCATCAAAAATATTGGGGGGTTTAATGATTCATTATAGGCTATGTTTATTTGGAGGCTTATAAATATGAAATCTGAGGCTCTTAGTTTTCTTCGATCCAAATTTACACACAGGCTCAAGATAGGGAACTTCAATTATTTCAACTCTTCTGTGTGGTCTGTCTTCAAAGGTATTTTCCCTAAAATTGATGTTGACTCTTGGTGGTTGGTTTCTAGGGACTCATCTCTTCAATTTTAGATGTGTAATTGGACTGGGAATCATCTGATTGACTAGGTTCTAGAGGAGACGTTGAATTTGGATTTTGACTTTCCAATTAAATATCAGCTTCAGAGTATAGAGAACCATCCAGATCAAATCACCTCTTTAGTGGATAATTAATGATGGTCTTATAGAAGTGATTTTTGGCCATGGGAACCTGCTTTCAATGGTATTCTCACATGTAAAGGATTTTAAAATCACTTCTTTGACAGTTCATCAGAATTGAAATGGATTGGAAATCTACACAAGATGTTTTAAGGTCATCTAGATCTATTCTATCCTAGAGGTTGGCTCATAAAAAATTACCAACTGATGAAATTTTTCAGGTCTGTTGAATCTCCCTTTTCTCTACTTCTGATTTATGCTCTCAACATAGGGAAGATGTGAATCATATCTTCCTTAGTTGTGCAGTAGCTTCAGTGATGTGGAGGGAGGTTACTGATATTTTTGAAGTTGTTATGCCTCAAACCAACTCAATATGTGAATTCATTAAGAGCTGGAATTTTTTGAAATTGTCACAAAAAATCTAGAATTTTTTTCAAGTTGTGGTGGAGGAAACTATTCATTTCATCTGGTCTTCTAGGAACAAATTCAGACATGAGACATAGCCTTTTTGGGTTGGTGCTGGTCTTTCAGGTATCCTTGCTACTATGCGTGAGGTGGAAACACCTAAGGGTGTGTTTTTTTATAATGAAATTCATGATTTATCTATGTTGAATTGGATCAAGATTAAAGGTAATTTTCAGCCTCCTCTTGGTTCAATGGAAGTCATCTGGCAGACACCATTTTGTGGGTGGATTAAAGTTAAATATGACGGTGCTTCAAGGGAAAATCTGGGCCCCTCTGGTTTTGGTGCTATATTTAGGGATTATCAGGGGAATGATCTTGGATGTATGCATGGATCATTTGGCATTAACTCTGCTCTTGAAGCGAAGATTCTTGGTGTAATTGTGGCTGTGGAAGAAGTAGATGCGTGGGGTTGGGACAAGATTTGGATTGAGTGTGACTCTATGGCTATTGTATTTGCTTTACGAACTGGGTCCATTCAACTTTCATGGAAGCTCACTAATCATTGGATTAGATGCTTGGATTCCGTTTACTCAAAGGATCACTTTGTTACTCATGTTTATAGAGAGGAAAATGCATTGGAAGATGGGATTGCTAATAAGGGAGTGAATGGTAATGATTATCTTTGGATGGATCATGGGCCAGATGATCTCCTTCCTCTCCATAGGAAGGATCTTTGTAAATCTTATTCTTTCAGACTTGTGTAAGTTATCTTTTCTACTAATATAGGGGTCTTTCTTTTCTTAGAAGGATCTCAGTTTGTTTTTAAAAAAACTCAGACTCCATTTTCTCACCACTATCATGCTGTGTCGATCATAGATATGTGATATCAGTTTGTTGCACCAATATTCAGGTGTCTAATGATTGATTGGTCATGATGTGTCGAGTCACGTGCCAGGTAAGGAACTCCCATAATTAATAATGATTTTGGGGAGAAAATAAACAGAACCAAAGAGAGGAACAAATATCAATTGATGTTCATGTTGATATTGATCAGTCATTGTTACAACAATAATCGAATAAAAAAATCACAATGATTAATTTCCTATCAAAACCACATAAATATAATACAGCCTGCAATATGCATGATCAATGAATCAATACATTGATTTATTGATTAATTTTAATCATAGTAATAAATAATTTGGAATATAATAAAATAAAGCACATTCCATACCTTGATTTGGTTTCATCACTGACGATGAACGATTTCCATGGTTTTCATTTGCATGATCTGTAAAATCGGTTGTCTGTTGATCATCAATATGAGATCCATCACCATTTGTCTTGTAGGATGGACTAGATATCTCCCTATCCTATGGCCCTATAGTGTCTCTATATTTATGCAACTAACCGTGGTTTTTTATCAAAAAGATCTATTTAAAAATCGATTGATTGATTAGTCACCATTTTGAAAAAAAATAATTTGTACTTAATTATTTTAATCATTTTTTCACCCTCAATAAATTCTCCACAAATGGCATGAATTGACTAATTCTATTCACGCCTATATTAAAACCTCCATTTCGAACTCAATGGTACCCGCATATTTTTTATCAAATAAACTATTTAGTTGTTATTCAATTTTACCTTGAAAATTGTGCATGCAAGATATTTAATAAATTTAAAACATTTATTCCATGAATTCTAGAACTCGGAATGGTATGTTGTCTCAGCTCCTAGTGTCAAAATTAATTAATATAACATCCTAAAATAATAAATGGACAATATGAGACATTAATGTTTTTGAATTTGTATAATTTCAGGGTATATTTCTTTCAATTATATGATATGGTTTCCTGAGTAAATAGAATTAGTGAAGAAAAATTTTAAAATCACTAGTGGATTCTTATGATAAAAATAAAACTATGAAGGAGCATATATACATGAGAAATTTTGATCTTGTTCAAAAATAATTCTAAATCAGATGACCAGATCAGATGGAATTGGCTAAACATATAGAGAATGAATAGAATAATGAATGGGAACTACTTGTTAGTTTGAATAATTATATTCCATCTAAGATGAATAGTGAAGAAATCAAGTATTACATGATTCCCTTAAATGATAAAATTTGATAAGTAAAATTAGGTGAATGAATTATGTGTTTTTATAAATCTAGAGATGAATTGAATGGAGTTTCTTATTTGAGAAATAAATCACATCCCTAATACTCTAACTAAAAAACATTGAAGAATCACCTTATTCCAAAATATATTTCTTACTTCTATAAAGAGAATTTAATGTAAGGAATATATTCAGGAGATTTCTAAAGATATGAGGGTTTTAACTATTATATAGTATTCAAGAATTTATATATCATGATAGTTATTTATATCAATTATTGTTAAAAAAATTATAGAATTATTTCTTGAATTAATAAAATCATGATAAATAAGATGGATGAATCTCATCACTATAGAGAGAAAAAATATATGCCAATATCGTAGATTAGTTTTTTAACTAGTATCAAATGAATATTTAATGTTCTGGTAAGTTATTTATCCAATGAATTCAAATTTTTGAAATTGAATTTTTTCATTAAAAAGTTATTTTATCCTATATCAATATAAATGATAATTATGAATCATAAAGGGGATAATCTAATAAATTAACAACAAAAGTAATATGAATTGATAAATGAGAAGTATATCCTTTTAGTTCAATGCCTTTAGTCTTTTTTTCAAGATAAATCTAAGATATTAATTGAGTATCTTTTCATCAACTTCTAAAAAAAGGTTTTAGTGTTGGAATCATATTCTAAATTTTTTTATTGAATTTTTTATCTCTAAATTAATCACACATGCTTTATACACCGGTTTATCCCAAATAGAATTGTATATGATTAATTGATGACATGTTGCTTTAATAAATTTTCTTCTTTCCTTCTATCAATCGTATCATTTTAAATTTCACTTAAGTGTTATATCTTATGAAATAAGGATATTGATAGAGAGAAGAAGAAATGTTCTATTATTATAGAATGAGGAATATTGAATTCCTTCCTATAAATATTTGTTTTATTGTTTTGTAAGGGGGAGTAGAAAATATAGACATTGAAAGAGAATTGGGTATTGACAATAAATCAAAAGGAAAAGGTGGAATAACCAAAAAATTATTAAAGTAATATTTATGTTGTAATTATTGTCAATATATATGATTGATGAAAATTTAATGTTACAATGATTTATTTATGGAATTTCTATAATTGAATAAGATTTATGAATTATTAGGTTGGAATGGTTTTTTTTGATTTGATGAGTTTTCATACATGAAGCAATATAAAATTCAATGTTTGAAAAGATGATTAGTCATTCCAAATTCATGTGTCATTGGATGTTTCATTTGACACAATGTTTACCAAATTGGAATAATTGATGATTTGTAATTTATGATTGAATTCCAAATAGTGAAAAATTTTGGTTTAGGTTATGAGTATATTTGATTTCAAATTTGAATGGTCTTTGGATTGGTATTATTATTATTCTAAGGGATTAAAATTAATCAGGAATAATAATATTATTTCAAAGCATATTCATGTTGGACCATACACTAAAATAAGCCAACACACACACACATTCAACCTATCCAACTCAACCATTACTTATGTGGGACCCTAGAGGGTCAACCATGACTAAGGGATCCTCACCTGTACAATCAAGTTTGTGGAATTGTAGGAACAAGAATGCACATAAAGGGGATCATGCGAGAATTCAGAAGCCACTATGCTGGATGGAAAGGTGGTCGACAAGAGTGTAGGCATGAGGCAAGGCTATCAAGTGAGGGGATCAGAGTAGTAACCAATCCTGGTAGATAGAAGATGCATATTGTAATATAGGGAAGTGAATAAATAATAATTGTTTCAATGTGGGATCTCAAATGTGGTGTAAAATAGCTACACATTAATAAACAATAAAAGAAGAGATTTCATTTGACCATTTCTTCCCAACCACTAGATCTTATCACTGAGATAGTCTTCATCTTCTACCTCATCCGAGTATCCTTCATGCATTGAAGCTTCATTACGACATCATCAGTATATCTAGTTGAGTCTTTTCAGATTAATTTTATCTTTTAAAATATATGAACATTTTGAAAATCAAATGAAACATAGTTTAATGTGTTAATGATGATCAAACTGATTTAAAAAAGTGTGAATGAAAATTGATTTTATTATGGTGGTGATCTCTTACGAAGTAGGTAGTGAATGGATGAGATTCTAAAAATGTTGGATGCCCATTATTTTTGAAGAAATGAGTCGGTGGTATACTATCTATATGTCCCCCAACCATTCTCAATTTTTGTTTTAGATTTTTAGACATATGATATTGATTTCCTGAAAGATATAGTCTAAAATAGAGCAATTCAAGCACTCTGTACTTGTAGAGAAATTTCCATGTGTTTATTCTATGAATCCAATGTTTTTATTTCCTGATTATGTGAGATTATATGTCCCAGTTTTTCTATTCAACATGGTTATTTGAATGATAAATTGAACCCATGTAAACAATTATGTGAAGAATAATGTATTTTTCATGATCATTGATGCATGAACCTCTTTAAGAGATGACTTCAAGAAGAAACCATATGTTTATAAAACCCGTGTGATTTGAGAGGAACATGGTTTTATGAGGTAAAAAAGATTGTATGATCTTCTACGTGTCTATCTACAAGTCCTTGTGCAAAATGTGTTGAGATATTGAGTAAACCACCATATGAAGAGAATAAAAGAAACATAAAACATATGTGATAGTGTATACTCACGTTGTACTTCATGAAAGAGAAAGGAAGGATATCCTAATTGGGTGCATGAAAAATAAAGTTCATGCACCCATGAATACAATGTAATATTTGAGTATCCTAGAGTGTATAATAGTGAACATTTAATTCATTTGAAGGATAATACATTATTTCATTAAAAACCATACATGATTTATATGTTGATATTCATGCACAGACAAGTAAAAGTGTGAACTGAAGTGTGAAAGTGTTTGTGTGTGCGATTAGATTATGAGGCATGCATGAATATTTCACTAATACTCATTTTGTTTGGTGAAAGGTAAACCAAATGGTACTATGAAGAATAACACATAATTTACTATGTTTTCATAAAGGTTTAATTATTTTGTAATTATATCAAAAAAATAAAATTAATACATAGTGTTGTAAATTTTTTATTTCACAAAAGGACACATAAATAGTGTGTTGAATTACATAAATTAAATACTTTCATATGATGATAATAACTAAAAGCTTTAGGAAGACATGATATTTATTTGTCGGCTAATTCAGTTTAGATAAGGAGATATTTTTCAGTAATTCAATGATGAATAAAACGTGAAATTTATTAATAAATATTCAATTACTCATTCTATTATAATAATTAGTTAAATTTGAAGTGTTATATTCAACATTCATGAGAGAATATAGATATTACTTGCATACAATGTTATTGATTAAATTCAGTCGTTTTCATAGAGATTCTGTTGAAGTGAGAATGATTAGAATTAGTTTATTCTCAATATCATGAGGAGAAATATAATTTTTGTGTTGCAGTGGCACCATGATGTTCTAGTATTGTTTCTCATTATGTTACTGTTATGTTTCTAAAAACTCGTGGGATTATATTATAAAGAACAATGTCGGTATACTAGTGTAATTTGGGAAATTTTTTATACCAACCCACTATAGGATGAGGTAAATACCTGACCAACCCACTTATAATTGGAGATTCAATCATAGTGGAAAATTTGTGTCTCAAATAATCATGAACATAGAATGGACATTGTTACCCACTTCAGGGGTGAGCCTTGTAAAAATATTGTGTGTTTTTGCTTCATTTACATGCATGACTCATTGGAAACTACACTATAATCCCTAAGCATGATCACTGGCCACCCCCCAATTCCACTAACCAACTGATGATCTCCTATGAAAAATATCTTTCATCATGTATGAACACAATCCATCCCTTTACTGAGAGGAGATTTAATCAGGTTGATGTCACTATTAAGACCAAAAAACTGTGAGTCCATGTTTCATCATGAATCGCTTCCACAGATTGAGGAAAAACTGACAATAATGCCCATGCATGCAGGCCTCCTAGATTGAGGTGCTCATGTTATCATTGATGTGATATCATAAACACTAAAAATAATTAATAATAGAAAGTAAACAATTAATTAAATTTCAAGATAACTATATTAACTTGATGTACCATCCAATGATCAAACATGATGTGATGACCATAAATGATAATATAACCCCATGTCACCCAATCATCAGATAAATATTTCCTCTGAATATCACTCCCTTACCCCAACAGCTGTATATGAAAAACATTGGGAAATAAAATAAATAATAAAACAATAAGAACATAAATAAATAAAAGACAATTAATTATAATGAAAACAAACTAAATTACACAACCGATCATACCACTACATGCATGGATCGAAATAAAGATGTGTATACTTCTAAAAAATAGGTTCATGAATCATCAACATCGTAAGACCATAAACCCTTTGAGTCGACGGTGAGCTTTCTACTACCTTAGGGTTAGATGATAATGCATTAGGCTCATCTCTAGGAATCCTAGAATCCATGAGCCTATGGAATATTTCATCAAAAGTTTCTTCAGCCAAATGAAACATGAAATGAATTTTAACTAAAAAATATTGAAAATGAGTATTATGTGTATTAATTATGACCATAACCAGCATGTAATTGATTCACTCTTCATATTTATCCATATCTTTATAGTATATGGTGTAAATATCATAATATTCCTCCTCAGTATAATCAATATCAATAGGTGTTTCAACATCATTATATTTTTTTAATTCAAATTACTTTTTTACATAATCAACATCATCATCTCCAATGACACATAAGTGTGGCGATTCACCATCGATATTCCTATCTCCTCATGTAAAAGATGTATTCGGAGTTTCCTGTTAAACATTTTCAGTTCATTTCACTTCAAAAAAACAACTTTCAATTTTTATAAATTGATTTTAATGGGATTTCATTTATATAATTCATCACAAAGAATTTAACTCTTTTGATGTAGCATAATAATTTAAATAATACATTTTATGGGATTCATGAGCTAATAAAAATGGTTCATTTAAAGCAAAAATGATTTTATATTTAAGGTCAAAGATTTCTTGGTTTATATGAACAAGTAATCCTATATCAGTATCAGACCAATGAAATTTAATCATCATTAGATAATTATGTATCCCATAACATAGTTAAATTATTTAATCTATCATTTCATAAAATTCAACTTCACTTTCTCTGTGATGATATCCTCTCAAGAAAACACCAAAATTCATTATTTGGTTATTCACTATAAGAACATGAATGAAATAAAGAACCATTCACCATATATGTATTATAATATATAATAATTTAGGATGGTGGGTTACTCAATACACACAATCAATTATCTATTTTATCACCATGTTGTGAATCCAATAAAATTTAAAAACAATTTACAATATAACAAATAATAAATCGATTTCTTATGTAATGCTATAAAAAATTTACATTACCAATATTTGAAACTAGTAGGAAAAATTATATTGTTGATGTTATTCAAGTTATGATGGTCTAATTTGTGGAAACATTTTATTGATATGACCATCATATAATCTGAAAATAAAATATATTTTTTACATTAAAAAAAATTAAGGAATTTGTGATTGCAACACTCATTATACACATCATGTCACCTCTTCCAAATTGACAAAAACATCCGGATGATCCTTGTGGTGATCATAATCCAAAATCCATCATTCATAAATGTTGCAGAATAGAAATTTAGTATGATTAAAGACTCATAATATAATTTTCATTTAATCATTAACAATTTTCCCATTAAGGAACATTAAATTGTGTTTTTAAGGATATTCATGTTAAAAAAAATGAGAGAAAAAAATAAATTTCTTCCTACAAATAAGCTTGTTAATTTTTTCCTTTAACGGATTCACTGTTTTGTACTATTTTATACATTTCTACATGCATATCAAATATGGTTATATCCTTCAGAACTATATCGCCCCTCTACATTTTGTTTCATGTGGAAATTGTAATATCAAATTTTCTATTGAATCAAAAAAAGGTGGAAAAAATTACATTTTACCTAAAAATATGATATATTTATTAGTGCGTACAAAAACTGAATAATTCAACATACCTCTAAGCCCAATCAGTTTAATTATTTCTATTATAACATGAAAATCATGAATTTTTAATCTAGTAATATGAGTGCATCTGACACATCTCGCCAAATTGGAAACAAAACCATTCAGTAGCCTCAAATCCATAATCTTCTAAAAAAATAATAAACGATTTTATTTAGAATGTGTATAAATCACTTTTGTCTTTATTAATGTCTGTGTAATATCATTTTAAAACAACTGATGTTTTGGTATACTATAAATTTTGGAAAGACCTTATCAGGCCTTTATAATATCTCTAGTCATACAAGGTGTACCCAAAACTGTGTAAAATATATTTTCAAAATAGTTATCAATATGTAAGATATGAAACATGTGATTGACCAATATATCATAACAATATGGTAGATCTCAAAAAATAGTTATTTTAATCCAATTTTGATCCTTCCCAATGCCTTCCATTTTTTTTAGTTTATAGTTGGTCCAAAGGTAAATACAAGCTAATGAAGATACAATAGATTTTAATTTAATACATAATATCATTGTTGGAGGTCCATCTATTTCAATAGTACCTTTTCCTAAATTTTTTGTTCCTTTGGATATGATTATCAATAGGAAGAAACCTATGATGATGGTTAGAAAAATAATATTTTCTCCCATTGACCAGCATAAATGATTTACGGTCACTTATATAGTATAAACATGATTTTGGACCTTCTATAATCCATCTAGATAACATTCCATATGTTGGGAAGTTACCAATTAAAAATAGTAATTCTTCTTTCATTATCATGATTTTTTTTGTATAGACATCCTATATAATAATGCCATTACTCCTTAATGAATATAAATCATCAATCAATGGATTTAAATAAAGATCAATTTTTTTGATGTTTTGCAATTAATAATGTTAAAAATATATTTATTTCATTCATCAACATCAATGGAATTATTTTTTTTTGGAGTTATAAAGATGATCCAAAAATAATATTGACTACTATAGGTACCAAATTGAATGAAATGAATAGTAGAAAGACCCATTCACACATTACAATATTCTAAAGAAATGAAGTATGTACATGGTCAAATTTTTTCCTTGAATCACCATCACAAGGATTATTTATTCTTTTACTGGTTGAAATATTGTGATTTTGTCATGAAATCAATGAAATTTTGTTCTGAGACATAAATAAATTATTCAATTTGGGAATAAGCAGGAAATACCTCAGATATTTAATTGGATCCCATACATACATCCCATGTTCAGCCTTCTCGTACCACAATTGTCTAAATGTTGTAAAACTAACTACTAACTTACTTTATCCTTAATATAATATGAAATCATTTGATCATGCATGAATATTCTGATAACTAAGAACCAAATTACAATGCTACAACTTTCTCCTAAATAATTTGGATGGAAACACACACTAAAAAAAATAAAATTTACAATCATTATTTCCTTAGCGATGTTTAAAACATCTCTAATTTATTTGCAAACATTTTTTAGAAATTTCGGTAAACAAATGTCACAAAATTAGTGACACCTCATTTACTGACATTTATTTTGAAGTGAATATAATTTTTTTCTAAAATTTAAAATTAGAATATATATATTATCTTTACAATTAAAAAATTTTATTACATTTTACACCACACCCCATAAAAATGATAATTAGCAATAAAATCATTAGTGATGTTTTAAATTATCTCTAATTAATTTTCCAATATTTCTAAAAAATGTTGTTAAGTGAGTCATCAAAAATTTAGTGATTTTTATAGACGTCTCTATTTAGTGACCCCTCACCTATAAATATTTTTTTGAAACAACAATAAATTAATGGTGCTAAATTTAGAGACATTTTTTAGAAACATTATTAAACTAATGTCGCTAAATTATGGATGTTTAAAAACATCACTATTTAGTGACACCACATTTACTGATATTTTTTTGAAATGATAACAAATAAATACAAAAAAAATTATATAGATTTTCTGAAACATCAATAAATCAATGTCATTAAATTAGAAACATTTATAAACATCCTTATTTAACAACACCTCATTTACTAATTTTTTTTTATAAAGAATGAATGTTGCTAAATTTGAGATGTCTCATTTAATAAAAATATCCATAAAATCAGAAAATAAATATTACTAAATTAAAAGGCAATTTTTTAGAACATCCCAAAATCAATGTCACAAAAATATCAAACTTTTAAAACACCTCTTTATAGTGACACCTCATTTACCTGCATTTTATAGAAATGGCGGTATATAAATGTGGCTAAATTTACTGATTTTTTTTAAAACATTGGTAAATCAATGTGACTAAATTATTGAAATTTATGAATGTCTCTATTTTGAAAAAAGAAATTTTCTGATGTTTTTTAGAAACAAAGGTAATATTTTTTTGAAATATATATATTTCTTGAAATTTATAAGAAAATTACAATTCAAAAATATAATTACATTTTACACCACATCCCACCCCACCGCTGATCTCTTATGAGGTATATGTCTCCATCCTATACTCTCTACACTTTCACCCACATTACCTCCCTCACTGCATAGAAGAGACAATTGCTGCACACCCCCTTCCTCCCACGATGCACGGAAGAATTAACCTCGACACGATATGAACCAGCACCCTGATGGTTATACCCAAAGACCTAACCAAATCAACTATGATAATTATAAATATAAAATTGTATTATGTTATATTTATATATATGTACATTTGTTTCATTATTTAAAAATTAATATATTATGTATATAATTTTGAATATTAATGTACATATATTAATATATATATATATATTAGATTATATATTTATATGTGTTTATATTTTACATACATGTTTGTATTTTATATTACACACACACACACTTATATATATTTATGTTTATATTATATATATATATATATTATGTATATATATATTAATTTATATTATATTATATATATATGTTAATATTTTATGTTTATGTCTTATGTTTATATATATATATATATATATATAAATGTGTGTGTGTGTGTGTGTGTGTATAAATATATATGTCTACGTATACATATATAAAATTATGATTATGATTATATATATATATATATTAAAATGTCACAAAAATAGCAACTTTTCATAAAAATGTGACTAAATATAAAATACATATTTTGTTTTCATATATAAATATATGTATATCAATATATTTTTATATTTTTATATTTTAATACGTGGGTGTGTGTGTGTGTTTATATATAAAAATATATATAATTATATATGTGTGTGTTTATATATGTGTTTGTGTTTATATATATATGTTTGTGTGTGCGTTTATGTTTATATAGTTTATATATAAATATCTATGTTTGTGTGTGTTTATATATATATATTATATTTTTTGTATATATGTTTATATTTTACATATATGTTTATATTTTATATTATATATGTGTTAATATAATATATATATATATATAATATGTGGGTGTATATATATATATACGTGTGTGTTTATATATGTTTTCTTATGTGTATAAATATATATGTGTATGTATACATATATGAAATATAAATTTAATTATATATATATATAAATATAATTAGCCGTCTTTTTAAATACTTGTAAAAATTTCTTTAAAATAAAAATCTTTTATTAAAAATTTGGCTACATTTAAAATATATGTTTGTTTATATATATAAATATATTTATATACATATACATATATATATATATATATGTATATATTTATATTTATATTTATTTATTTCAGTGTGTGAGTGTTTATAAATATATAAATAAATAAATAAATACATATATATATATATATCTTTGTGTGTGTGTGTGTGTGAGTTTATATAAATGTGTATGTGTTTATATTTATTAGTATATATATATCTAAAAATATATCTAAATCGATGTGGGAAAATTATGTATATTTATATATATATATATTTATATATAATAATGCTTTCTGGAAATGTCACTAAATTGGAAAACAATTTCAAGGAATGTGGATAAATTATTGACATTTTCATGAACCATCACTAAATTAGGGATGCTTATCACAAAACATGGATAAATTTGGGACGCTAAATGGAAACATCGCTAAATTAGTGATGTTTTTCTAAAAATGAGGGAAAATTATATGTGTTTTTATGTAACATTGCTAAACTAGAGACGTTTTAATAAAAACACCCCTAAATATCATTTTTTTTACAATAAATTTCATTCATGTAAATGTAACATCTCTTCCCTCCTCAATTTCATGAAATAGAGGTAGGATATTACTTGGCCTTATGCTAGATACATAAGATTCCATTGGTTAACAATAAATGTTAAGGGCTTTAATTCTATTTGGGGATGATTTCCCTTTGAAAATAAATCGAACACAACTAAGCATATCATAACCAAAACAACAACCATAAGTTACATGAGAAAAAAGTAATACAACTCAACATATTAAAAAACTGAAAACAATACCAAAATACATCCATATACCATATCAATGTAAAAAGAAGAAGAAGAAATAAACAAAACTCAATGTCTCCCAAAAGATAACTCCACAGTGTAATGTCCCAGACCTAGATGCCACTAAAAGATATACCAAGCCCAGTTGGTCCCATGGTGTCAAGCACATATTCTAAAATGCCAAAAGGTTGTTAACTAGTAGTGAGTTCATAGGTCTGTTTATGGAGAGACTATTCCCTCATCACTAGAGAGTAACACAATAAAAATACAATAGTAGATAAATAGCAGAAGCAATAAATCTATTAGATATTAGATAACATTTGGAATAGATAAACAATGCCTTTAGTATCTCACATAAAATAATTATACATGTCACGTGTCTAATAAAATATAAAAAATAGGTATACTTTGAAGGTGTACAATACATATAAAAAATTACAAAAATGCCTAAAGTTTCCTTTCTAGAATCACGAGCCCCAACTCAATCCCATGTTCCCCTTAGTTTATGTATCAATTACAGACATGTAGTGTAACTCTTTCCCCCATCCATACCTATAATAATATAGTCTATTTAGGTACCCAATGGTGGCCAAAATAGGGAGTGGGACATAATCTGAGTAGGCAACCATCCAATGTCTAGTACTAATCAGTCAGTGAATATATATATATATCAGACAATGTGCATGATGTAACACAATATATAAAGGAAGAAATGAAAAGAAACATCCTATAAGGTCCTGGTTATTATATCATAACCAAGTTCATTTAAAGATTCAATCACATTTAATTTATATGACTAAAGACCCGACATGTAGCCCCACGTCCCCAATGAAGATAGGTAACCAAAGGTTTCCAAAAAATGTCATCCATAAGTATAAAGATATAATGAATCGATGTTTCAAATTTGGATTGGAAGAGGTAATGAATAACTAATTCCATTCATTATTCAATTTAGATTAGGAGAACATCCTTCGAATTCCTTTGTGGGAAACTAGGTATTTCTCCACGTATAATATAAGCTGACACCCTACAAGTCCATCCACGAAAATCCTCACAAAAACCTAGTTATCGCTCAAGGTGTGGTATAATGTAACATATATTCTAGTCTACCATTAGCGTTCTACTATGGGAGCCCAATTATCACCCCTGAAATATATGATCAAATTACATTTGAGTCCATCTTTGGTAATCTATATGGATGTATCACTCAACATATAATATTCAAGCCCTTATGTCCATCCTTGTGAGTCCTCAAGGGATTCCATGTATCATTCGAGCATTAGAAAGGTAATTTCCAATTGAGTCCATCTATAATAATCGACATTTTAATCCTTGTGTCACCTATGGAATATATGAATTCTATATCAATCCATAACATTTAATCAATTTCATTTAAATTTGTAATGTTCAATACTAAGAATATTGGAAATCAATCTCACCTCTATGGTGGATCATGGTATGGATAAGCTTAGAAGACATGCCTCTCATTTACTGATAGGGTAAATAAAATAAGAACACATGTCATGCATAACAAACTATTACATGGAATAGTATCTATTGAACTCACATTGGCATATTAATATACCTAGAAATTCATTATTGATCAACAAAGTATATACCAAGGGATGAGGTTCATGATCAATACATTCCCTCCCTTAATTCAATTCAAAGTATAACTGATATCACAATTCACTTCACATATCAATTCACAATTCAAATCATCAATTCACAATTCATTGTTAACATCCAATGAAAAAGTGGTAAAAGGGAACTGTTTAAAGTGTCCAGTTTCATATCCCAGAAAAATGTTCCATTTAATTAAACATCATACCCATAGGGGAGGTTCCATTTTAAGGTCCTTAACTGATAATAATTCATTTATAGTCCTCTTTAACTGCATAGGCTAAGCCTAGAAATTCTATATATGGATTAAAATCCATTTCATGGTGATGCCTTAAAATTGGGTGCATGGAAAAAAGGAATATATAAACACTTATAATTCTAATGAAAGGCATGAGACCACCTACTGTAGGTCTGTAGTAGAAATATTTTTTAATATTATCTTATTATGCAATATATAATGGTGGAAAATCAAAGAATATATGATGATCCAAATAATGGGGGAAATTATCTTACTCCTAAATAGTGTAGGTGATTCAGAAACAAATTAATAATTTCTAATAAAATTCAATAAATCACTGAAATGGATCCAATATGGTGAGTGGAGCTTCAATATAAACTCAGATAGAGGAGTTACCTTGATTCCAAGTTTAGTATTCAAAGAGGGATTCAAAATGTTCGAGTTGTTGTAAAAGAGAGAGGAATATATTTAAATTTTTGAATAGTTTTTATTTAGAGTTCTTTTTTTGTAAATTTACACAAAATAATAGGCATGCATGATTTAGTATCACTATTTGACAAATGGATCCCCAACCATACATGGTCTATTATAGGGAAAGGGCACCCTGCATGATTTCCCCTACATAGTTTGATTATCCCTGAAAAAACCCTAAAAAAGTCCACTATCATATTTAGATACATAGTTTGATATCTCTAATCTCCATATCATATGGTTTGATCTTACTATGTGGCCTCGTCATACTCTTGAAACATGACTCACATAGTTTGTGAGATTGTGCGTCCTGCCCCACAAAATTTGTACAACCATATGCTAGGCATATTTCAACCCAAATATTGGGTTCTGGGTTCCAAAACATCCCCGTAAACCCCCAATAACTCCATAACATATAAGGGAATTCATATCAGTCTATATAAATTTAAATTGTGGTTTTATGAAAATTAAATGATCTAAACCTCATGAATAAATCAGGTTCTTACCAACATACCCCCTTGAAAACAATTTCCCTGAATTTCCCTTCTAAGGGTTGTAAATCATGATCCAAGAATAACTCTAGACATTATGATTATACATCATCCTCTCACTCCCAGGTCACATCCTATACATGATAGTTATTCTTTAGCACCCATACTAGAGGAACTGACCATCCTCGAAGAATATTCATGTAACGATCCACAACATGAATAGTTTTCTCATAGAAGGATGCATATACCTATAACACAACCTCTTATGGATGAAAGGCATGAGATGGTTCTAAATAGTATTAATGTAGGTGAAAAAATGGATGAAATCTTTCATGAATCAATACCTTTTAGAAAATTTCAAATGAAATGCTATTGGGCCATCTCTCTCCAGAATCTCGAACGGCCCGATGTATTATGGTGTAATCTTTCCCTTTCTCCAGATCCTCTTGTGTCCCAACCATGACGTAACATTTAAAAAGACATGAACCCCATACTCAAACTCTAGTGGTCACATGAAGTGATTGAAATAGTATTCTTGATGAGACTGTGAAGTAACCATCAGATTCTGAATGAACGGAACCTTCTCGGTGGTCTCTTAAACAAGATAAGGTCTAAGAATTACTACCACTCATTCCTCTAACCATCATAGGGTTTATCGCCATGGCCTTCCCTAAAAATCTTCCTAAGGTTCCATATTAATAGTATCATGAATTATATTATTATAGGTGAATTTAAACAGGGGTATATACCTCTCCCAAGAGCCACAAAATCCTAGAGGCATGCCGACATCATTCTTCAAGCATCTGAATTGTATTTTCTAACAGTTCGTTTGTCTGGTGGAGATATCCATGATCAGATATAGTTGTGTACCCATTTCCCACATAATTACTTTCTATAATCAAGAAGAAGACTGGGCATCCCTATCTGAAATGATTGTATGTAGGATGAAGTGAAGTCATCCACTCTCACTTATATATAAATTTCCAAGATCATACATACTTATGGTTTCCTTCATCATTAAGAAATTTGAAACCTTTATGATCATTTAAAAAACAAACCATACCACATCATTACCTCAAGGATAAATTCAATAACCTATCTTGAAATCTATCACGACATCATTATTTTTTCACTCAGGAATGGGTATCAGCTATAAAAGTTAATCCAGTCACTGGTGTTCAACATTCACCTACTGACATGTGGAACCTATTATGAAAAAACCAGTTGCATCTATTTTTAAACCCATCCACCAGTAAAGACAATATAAATCCTGATTCATTTTGGTGGAATTGGGATGCACTTCCCAAGATGAATAATGAAATTACCACATCATCTCCCCACGTATGTCTTCTGAAACCCATAGGTGACTATGAAATCTTATAATTTCAATATTTCCTATGGTCCAACTAGGTGGAGGGTCCCGTCCTAATGTACACTCCCATGGCACTAGGATCTTGGATTTTAATAGATGCCTCAACCTGACTCTATCATAAATGGTAGAGGTCAAAACTATGAATGATATATAAGTCTTCCCCCGACTATTGTGAACCTCCAAGTGCATCTCAGACAACATAGACATAAGCTTCCACTCAGTACTAGCTGATTGCACTACCTGTATTTGATTTATCATACCAAATGAATTAGCCACTGAATTTCTATTTCTCTTTGTATAGGAATTCTCTTTGTAAAAAAGTCAATAAATAATCAACCAACCATTAATGCCTCATATTCAGATAACATTGTGTAAAAATGTACTTGAGGATTTTGTGGTCTTCGTACACCACAAAATAATCTCTAGTAAATTAATTTCTCAACTAGTGAGAATCATGAACAACTGCAGCTAACTCAATATTTTGCATATAGTAATTCCTCTCCTGTGGCCTACACGAATGAGGCCTTTATGTCACAACACTATCTCCATTAATAATGACTTCTCCTAGAATGATACCTAATGTATCACAGTACATTGTGTAACTCATTCCTGGTCCTAGAAAAATTATAATCGATGTTGAATTCAATCTCAATTTCAACCCTTGAAAGGCCTTCTAACAGTAATCTAACAAATCAAACCTATCATCTTTTTTATTCAATCCCATCAACAGTGATGATAAGCATGATAATTAATGTTTAAAATGATTCTATTGTCTAGATAACCATAGGTAACCCCATACATCAAAGATGATCTTGTGCTGCTCCAAAGAAACTATAGACCTCACCTTATCTAGGTCAATTAAAACTATTTTCTCTATGATAATGTGACCTTGAAAGTGAATCTGATCCATCTAGAAGTGGAATTTTGAGAGCTCTGAATATAGAGAATTTTCTCTCTATGTATTCAATGCAATCTCAAGATTTTTCGCGTGGTCATTTCAATTATGATAATAAACCAAGATATCATCCAAAAAAACCACCACAAATGAATCAATATAGAGATGGAAGACTCAAATCATCAGTTCCATGAAGACCACTAGAATTTTCTTGAGACTAAACATCATAAAAAATAATAATATAGACTATATCTTCAATTAATGGTTGTGAAAGGTATGTCATATATTCTATCATGCACATAATGATAACCTGATCTCATATAAATCTTTAAAAACACCCAAGAGCCTCAGATCTATTTGAAAATATCATCAATCTATGGAATAGAAGATTGGTTCTTAACCATCATTTGGTTCAACTTGGGAGAATTCACACATAGGCTAATGGAACCATCATATTGTTTCACAAAAATTATTGGTGAACCCCGTGGAGAGGAATTGGTTTGGATAAAATCCTTTTCCTCTAAATCCTCCAAATACCAGTGGTCCCTCACATCTTATTAGAATACATAGTGTAAGAATGAATGTATAGTGGTGGAACTCCTGGAACTGGGTTAATAAATAACCTTACCTCCCTTATTTTTGGTAATCCTAAATTTTCATCCGAGAAAACATCCACGAAAAGATCAACCACTACAGGGAAATATATCAGATATGTTCCATAATCATATTTATATAAACATGCTATCAGGGTTTCCATCCCACTCATCCCATGATTCTAAGGTCCATCTTGACTCACATGGACATCCCATTCACCTCTATGAATAAAATCACCACCCATTGGTGATGTAATGGTAAACCATCAGTCATAGAAATCAACAAATTAATCAATGGGAACCAACTAGTATTTCATTAGAATGATGTCAAAACCTGTCATATCTGGGAAAAGGAGGTCCCATTTGATGTGACACAATCCAATATAAAGGGATCAATCCATTCATTAATGTACAACCTACATTAAAATACCAAAATTATTCTCAATAATTATAATACCATCAAGATTTTGAACAATGATCCCAAGGATCTCCACAATGCGAACAAATATAAAGAGATAAGAATCACCTATATTGAAAACTACATAAGCTAAAGTAGAGGAAACTAGAATGGTACCTCTTATAGTCAATTGTTTGGGGTCATTCTCCTTAAGGGTGTGTTGCACTAAAAATACCTATCCTGAATTGTGGACATGTAACACTACATGGATACCCTTAGATGATCTTCTCTAATGTAACTAGAAATTGGGGTGTGACTACCACAACCATGACCACCACCCCGAACTGATCATCCATTTTTAGTCCAAATACCTAGTTGATGTGAAGTTGATGACCCCTCTCTTGAATTTGAAGTCGGTGCAGACCATATGTCATTGAAGGCCATAAGAAAAGTCATACATGAGCTCTATAGATGAACCATATTTCCCCATGATTGTCACTCGACTGGGTCCCTTGTACATTGTGGCCTCATATTTCCCAATCTACCACACTGGTTTCACATCAGCTAGAAAAATGAGTATGTTCACTGACTTCAGATATCCCCATGGGGAATATCCAACCGACATTTCCTACTACTAGTTGATGTTATAATAAATCTATAATCTGAATATCATTGGCTCAGACCTCCAACATCTCTCATGTTACTATTTTTTAATAGGTGCATGATTCACGATAAAAGAGATAGTAGTCAGCCAAAATACATTCACCTATGATTAGATGGATTTCCTAAGACCATCCTCAAATCACCTAGCTTTAGATAACTCGTCACCCATCTAAATTGGTGCGAAGAACAAGAGCATAGTAAAACATGATAAGTTATCCATACCTATAACACCCCTACTTTAGGTTCTAGGACTCTCATGATCTATCAGACCTCAATGACTTGGAACATAAATAATCAATGTTATCCATTTGAAAATCACTCCAAGATATCTCCCAATGACGATTTGTTTGAGTTATGAAATTCCACCATCTGTTGGTAAAATCACATAGCATATATGTTTCAAGATTCACACTCCTCTTAGGTTTTATATAAAGATTTCAAAGATATATAGGGTGATCTATATTCATTAATCTAAATCATGTGGTATCCCTTCCCTTGAAAAAGTTAGTGGATTCATATTTTCAAACCCATCAGTCAAATCATCCATAGTTGGGGTATGTTATAGTTCTCCATGAACTATCTACATGAACCACATATATCTTTCATGGACCTATGACTTAGAAACTGTTTCTAGTAAAAATTCTAGTTTCAAAGATAGAACTATTAGAGGATATACTAGTATCCCATAGACAACAACTTCAAGATTTTGGGAATATCCACCTTCCGAGAACATGAATGGTTTTCGTCATGGTGGCATTTCTCTATAATTCCAAACACACACATCAACTTATGACATGGTCAAGGATAATCTCTAAAATCAGAAATACTGATATAGGATAGGTATATGCATTCCAGTATTGGAACAGACCCTTATTTATGCTCTTAGATTTAGGTCAAGGCATTACACAGATCATATATAAGAAATAGACATGACCTACTTCAAAAAAATAAGGTTTTTTATATGTCATGTTCTAGGTGATAATAACTTCAGTTTCCATTTATTTCACATTATTTTGTATACTCATTTCCATTTGAATTTATTCTCATTTCTCATTTTTCAATTTTTTTTAAAGAGGTTGAATCAATTCTATGATAACTTCTAATCCCAGAGGAACCATAATCCCTAGGAACCAAACTATAGAATCCACCTAATTAACACCATAACATGTCTAGAATAAATATCACAGTAGTGGGTATATCTACCTCTTCAGCTATCACAACAACATTTAACATGTAATGCATCCTAAATAGCATGACATAGTGCATGGAATATGAATCTTATAAATTGCCTTAAATGATTAATGAGATGACATGACCTCATCCTATTAGGTTGAATCAAAATAGAACCCACAATAATAAAAATAGTAATATCACAATTCAATTGTTTTACCCAACAATGGTTTCAAATCAACTGTAATAGTACAAATCTAGAAAAAATCAATATGATTCGAGGAAATTAGGCTTTTTATTATATAGAGGTTAGCTAAGACTTGGAACAACTTATTACTAAATCCCCATAAATTCAAATAACTCTATATTGTTTCTAAATAATTAATCAAAAAATAAAAAGACTTTCTGATACTACTTTGTAACATCCTAGAATCTGATGACACTGGAAGCTTCCTGAATCATAGTTATCCATAAGGCCTCAAGCACCTCTACCTAGACACTAGAGGCTACCAACATCTAGTGGGGGCCTATGTGTGTATATGGGTGACTATTCACTTATAAAAATAGTGTTACATAGTGGAAATATAATAACATTAAATTAGAATAAGTAGTAAATCAATCATATAATAGAACACGATATGAATAGATATAAAATACTATAAGTATCTCATATGCAATAATGATACAGGTCATGTGTCTAACAATACATCTAAAACTAGAATATGTTGTAGGTATATAATATACATAACTAAATTAAAAAATGTCCAAAAGTATCTCAGCTAGAATCATGAGCCACATCTTGGTCTCATGCTCACCTACTCATAAGAAGTAATCAAGAACCGATAGTTGGGTGGTTTAACATATCTATACCTAAAATCATATATTCTATTTGGTACCCAAAGGTGGCCAAAATAGGGTTTGAGAGATAATCCCAATAGAAAAACACCCTTGTTCAAGTTATAATCAGTCAGTGAATATATATAATAGACAATGTGAAATAAATAATATTATAAGTAAAGGAAGTAATAAAATTAAACATAATATATGGTCTAGGTTCATATATAATTACCAGGTTCATTTTGTCATTCAATCACATTTAATTTATATTTTTGAAGACTTGGTGCATATCTTAGCATCCCCCATGAATATATGTAACCAAAGTATTCTTAAACACTCTATCCATAATGTATAAACAAAGGCCAAATCTAGGTTTGTGCTTTTTCTTGTATGTTGAATTGTATAACTCAATCAATTCATTATTTAATTAATAAACTAGGACCATCCTTGGAATTCATATGTTGGAATCCAGGTATCACTCCAGCTATAATATAAACCAACACCCTACAATCTTGTTAATAAAGATCCTCACAAGAACATAGGTATCACTCTAGGTGTTGTATAACATCACTTCCATTCAATTTCTTCCTTGGAGGTCCACTAAGGAAGATCAAGTATCACCCAGGGAATATATGATCAAATTACCTTTTAGTTCATCCTTGTCATTCCATATGGAATCCAACTATCACTATCCATATAATTGTTAGGCCCATAAGTATACCCTTGGAAGTCTAATAGGGAGTCCATGTATCACTCAGGCATAATAAAGTTTATGGAAAATTCATTATGTCCATGTAATTCTTCATTTAAATCCATATGTCACCCAAGGCATATTGGAATTTAGTATCAATCCATACCATTCAATCAATTTCATTTAAACATGTCATGCTCGATTCTAAGAACATTGAAAATTAATCTCACCTCTATGGTGGCTCATGGAATGGATACGCCTAGAAGTCTTACCTCTAAATTTCTCACATGGTAAATTTATTAAAAAACATTCCATGCTTAACAATCTATTATATGGAATATCCATTGTTTAACTCACATTGAAATATCAATATTAAGGGTAATTCATTCCTAATCAATAAATTTCTTTGAAAGTGATAAGTTTTGGGGTCAATAAATTCCCTCTCTTCATTCAATTCAAATTCAATTTTATATCACAATTAAATTTACACATCAATTCGAAATTCCAATCATCATTTGAAAATTAAATATTAACATTCAATGAAAAAAGAGTAAAAGAGAACTTTTCAAATGTGTCCAATTTCATTTTCCATTATAATGTTTAATTAAATTAAATGAAACACCCAAATTCATAGTTACCGTTTCAAGTTCCTCAACATATAACCATTCATTGATACCCCTTTCTAACTACATAGGCCATCCCTGGAAATTCAATTTATGTTTTAAAATATGTTTCAAGGTGACACCCAAAAATTGGGCATGTAGAATAACATGATACATAAACACTTTGACTTTTAACAAATGGAATGAGACCATCTACCATAGGTCTATAGTAGATATATCGTCTAGTATAATCTTCCTATTTGACTCATATGGGGAGAAAATTGTAGAACTGAAGAAGAAAAAATTAATAGGGAAAATTAGCATTCACCTAAATAGAACATTGGATACCCAACCAAATGAAGATTAATTAAAAATTCAATTGAGAAGTCAACAATGTTGATCTAATGAGATGAGTGATACTTGAATCCCAGCATAGAAGGATGATTTCTATTTTAGACTTCAAATAGCGCTTCCAAATTTTTGAGTTATTGTTTAGGATAAAAAATAGATTTAGTTTTTAAAATATATTTCAATTAGGGGAGTTTTTTAAAATTTAGATGAAAAAATAGGGTCGTACAGTTTGGGTGCATGTTTTGAGAAATCAGGCATGTTCTATTATAGGGAAGGTGAACCCCACATAGTTTCCTTACACAATTTTAATAACTGTATAGAAACTATGAAAAACTCCAATGTTAGAATTGTAGACATGGACACATGGCCATGCGCCCCAAATCAAACAGTTTGATCTAACTATGTGGCATCCTCCTTGTATCACCCCTTGAATCACATGGTGTGATATACCATGAAATCTATACTACATGGTTCGTAAAAACCATGCGCCATGAATATTTCAACCCAAAATCTTGGTTTTAGGCTTCAAATGAGCCCCATACACCCCTAATATATCCACAAAACTATAGTCATTCATATTAGGACATATTTAGATATTTAATGTGATATTTTATGGAAATTAAATGATTTTTACCTCATTAAAGATATGGGTTCTTACACACATCACCCAACATGCTTTAACCACCACTCAATAATCAATGGCCAAAATATCAAGATACATCACTAAATAAAACTAGTACTTTAACTTTACATGTCCCACAAAATACAATATCTAAAAATTCACGAGAGTTCCAAGAAATGGGGAGAGTAAAGAAACTTAATATGTTTCCCCAAATGACACCCCTATTCCTGACACTAGGATAGAACATGTTAGAATATTTATATAAAAATATTTATATAAAAAACATTAAAACAACTTATATATATTTAAAATAATTTATATGTAAAATAGTTTTCGTATCAAAGTATTTGTCCAAATAAATCTGGTTCCAAACCACGAACCACTTTCAAAAAAAGAAACTAATGAATTCATTTCAACTATTCCTTAAATTCATTTTTCATTACCCATTTAATTTCACAAAACCAGGCACACACACAAAAATACACAAGCTTAGTGTAACCATTGACTGTGGAACTTCATGTCTATAACCCTTCCCATTGTTGGTGGTACTTCATGAACAATATCCAACCCCTTCAACACACGCTTAATCAATTAATTAAACTATATGCAATGCAGTCTTCTCCAACCAATTTCAATAAATCTATAATTTTATTAAAAACTGTATTACATTTTTAAAAATATAATCAATTTCAATCAAAGAAATCTATTTGATAACAATCCTTCTTGTTCTAATAAGAGGATTCAGGAGTAAATCCATCTACCTCATAAATTATGGAGGAAATGAAAAATGATATAAATTTATCAAATATTTCTTTCATGATCCCAAACCCAACCATAGATATTGTTCCCTAACATCAACATAACTATATCTCATCATTATTGGCACAAAAAATCCTACATCATTCACCATGTGATTTGATTTATCATTCAAAGAGAGGGAAGAATAATCTAATGGAAAACAATAGTGAACAGAATCTTACCAATGTAATCGGGCCTCCAATGCACAAATAATATCCAATTGTTTTTTAAAAAATGACGTGAATTTGTCTCCACAATTATTGAGATGATAAGAATTTGGGTTAGGGTTTATTTAGTGGAACAACATTCCATTAAAGAGAAAAAATTAATTAGATCCTCAATTCCCGGATCTAACATCTCGTCAAGCATGGTCATGGTGCATGGGTAAGAAAATCATGCACTAAACATAAAAAATACCTCTATCAAAAAATGCACGGTTACTCTAGGGTGGTAACATAGTTTGAGACGAACTGTATGTGTAACTATACTCCCACCCATAACCCACTTCCTCACTTTTCATTGTTTTCTGTTGGTGATTCATGGTTTCTACTAACCATGATCAAACTATGAACCTCCATAACCCCCCAAACAATCAAAAAATCTTATAAACCCTATTATACTTTACCCGAACACTTTATATACAAAAAATACCTAAATAAAGGTGTACTTATTTGAAAATGGGGGTGTTATAGTTATGGTAAATTAACCGAAGTGAATATATGATCAAAAAGCTATTAGAAATTCCAATATCTGATTTAATAGAAATAAATTTTTTAACTGATTCAAATTTAATTCTCTTAAAAAAAATAAGGAATCCTAAATATAATTCAGTAACTCATAAAATATTGATGGTTCTATCTCAAGAGTTAATTCAAATTTTTTATGAGTTTTTGTTCAATGAAAAGACAAACCAAAAACCTATTCTACTAAAATTTTAAATTTTGAAGGATTTGGAACCAAATTATTAGTATCTTAACTAGAACTATGTTCACTATGTTGACACTAAATAACATAATCCTTCCAAAAAATAAAATGCAATAGATAACCAACAACATTTTCATATGTTTCAAATCTCCGAAGATCACATTTCTTACATGGAAAATTAATTTTCCCATATCAAACAAATTATTGTTTAGATGATGAAAATGGAAAAAATCTTGAACACCTGCAATATAAATATATATATGATTTCTTCAATAAACATTTGGATTGCTACGTTGTTTATCCCATCGTGATCTTGAAATAAAGACTATTGTTTACTTATTTATTCCATATTTTATAAAAAATATATAACAAAAAAATTTATAATGATTAATCTAATATAAGGAATAAAATATCAGAAACAATATAATATTAAAAATTTGCATATTTCTGGTAATTATTATCAACTATATATAATTACCGCTATTTTATTCTTATTCTAAAAATTACCGCAATTTTTTCTAATTGACAATTACATTTTCGAATAACCATTAATTTAAATTAAGCGAACTAGAATGATAGACCTGGGGCATAGAAGAAGCATGTGGTAAAGCATATGAAGTTTCGTACAAAGTGATATAAGTCCAATTCCCTTTAAGTGAAATAATTTTAGTTTCATTAGGTTCATACCATTTGGAGGAGAGGAAACTATGATGAAACCAGCATGTGATGGTAGATGAAATAAATGTGAGAGATAACAATGAAATGATTAATGTTTTTTCCCTTTTTAGGTTTAATCTATCATTGAGAGATAATAATGTTTTACCGATAATTGTGCATTTACACTATGATTATCATTAAAAAACTATTTTCTCATGAAAATTGATTAAACTAAGAGAAAAAGTCACTAAAAATGTTTATTATCTCTCAAAGATATTTCATATTCTATCATTTATAGGTTTAATCATGAATTTATATCCTCCAAACGGTCTGAACTCAAGGGAACCAGAATTATTTCACCCTATCATCCAATTTGTCCCCTCTTTTATATGTTTCCCTCATACCCCTTTCTCGTAATCCCATTAATACTTGTGTTTAATTATAGATAATTATGGTTAATTATAGTTAATTGTTGTTAATTATGGTTAATTGTGGTTAATTATGGTAAATTGTTGTTAATTGTGGTTAATTGTGGCTAATAGCATTTATTTTTTACTAATTTCAACTCATTACCACTAGTTTCTACTAATTACCAATGATTACAATTAATTTTTAATAATTCCAACTCATTATTTTCATGTTTTACTAACTTCCACCCATTTATGCTAATTATTTATGATTACCACTCATTTCCCCTAATTTTTACTACTTTCTACTCATTACCACTAATTATTACTAATTGTTACTCATTATTGCTTATTATTAGTAATTGTAGCTCATTACGGCTCATTTTTACTAATTCTCACTCATTACCACTAATATTTACTAATTCCCACTCATTACTAGTAATGTTTACTTATTACCACTCATTACTAGTTTATTTTAATAATTACCACTCATTTTCCATATTTTTTAATAATTACCACTCATTACAGGTATTTTTTTACTAATTCTCACTCATTTTCGCCAATATTTACAAATTCTTGCTAATTACCTCAATTTTTATTCATTCTCACGCATTAATGATAATTCTTACTAATTATTTCTCATTATTTGTATTTTTATCTAATTATGTCCCTTTTTCGGAATTTTATACTAATTACCTCTCATTATATGTAATATTTAATAATTTACACTCGTTACAATTTTTTTTATAATTTACACCCATTACTTGTATTTTATAATAATTACAACTCATTGCCTATATTGTTTTTTACTAATTACCACTCATTACTAGTAACTTTTATATATTACCACTCACTACTAATATTTTTCTCTCTTTCTCACTCATTAGTCGTATTTTTTAAATAATTACTAATCATTATATGTACTTTTAACCCTTTAACACTCATAGCTATCAATTTAACTAATTTTGGGTCATAACCGATAATTTTAACAAATTATCATTCATTAACACTAACTAGTACTAATTACGACTCATTATCAATAATTATAACAAATTATCATTCATTTCTACTAATTCTCACTAATTACCATTAATTAATATTAATTATATCCCATTACCAATATTTTTTATGAATTACCACTCATTGTAGGTAATTTTTATTAATTACGGCATATTACATTAAATTTATACTAATTATCAATCATTAATGCTATTTTTTATTAATTACCACTCATTACCAGTAACATTTACTAATTAGCATTCATTACTTGTAACATCCCAGGTAAATAAAGAATAATACTTTTTCATATTTATTAATATTTGCGAATTAAATATTAATTTTACTTTAAATGGGTTGTTATGTTCGATAGCGTACCCGATACGCAACAAAGAGTTTCTTTGAAATCATACATTGCACACTAATAATAAAATAATATTATTTAAAATGTTAGTTAACACATAGCCGTTGTACTGGAGGGAATGGATAGAAATAACTAAAATATTATTATATATGTTTGTTAAATGTTTTTACATTTATCTAATAAAGTATAAAGGCTTAAAATACAAAAAAACATTCAATTTTAGGCTTATATACTCTAATTTTCACGAAAGGTCCACTTATCGACATTTGATGGTGAACCGTCATTAAATATAGTTTTGGTCACTCTTATAAATTCTATTGGACCAAATAAAACTCTTCTTTAGAATTGGGACATCAAGTTTTACTTTGTGTAATTTTTTGGTATTTTTCCGATAAAGTTCATTTTTTAATGAATAATGAAAATGTTGTATTTTAATTCAAAAACTATTTTTAATCTAATTTATTAAGATGATTGGATAATATTTTGAATTGTTTTTTAAGTGCAATTAGAATATATTTTTACCACTTAATCCAACAGTTCTCGTTGGAATTAATTTCACTTTGAAATTGGACTTAAACTCGTGTCAATCTTTTGATACTTATTGTTTCATAAAAACCCACTATTTGTTTTGACAGCGGGAATTAATTATTAAATTAATTAATGCAACTTATATGTTTTTAATTTTTTAAAATAGACATCATTTTTGAATTTGTAATATCAAATACAGCTTAGGTTTATGTATTGGTTTTTTTCTGAAAAAGTTCAATTTTTGATGAATAGTGAAACCACAAAGTGGTGGTTACAAAATTTGATTTTTCGTTTAAATGGGACATTACCACTTCTGTGTTTTGAATCTCAAAAATCCAATTTAAATTATTTTCATTATTAAGTAAAATGTGGTTCAATGGGATTAAAATATTTTTTTGGTGAATAGTAACTTTTATGTTTTATTAATCGCGATTAAAGGTAATTAGTGTAATTTAAGGTAAAAATGATATTATAATAAAATGAAAATATCTTGACACTTGTCATAACCCTATTTGATGAGTTATGGCCGACCAAGACAAGCCATGTGTCGATTTTTGGTACCCCATGGAGCCACTTGGGTATGATAATGACATTTATGCCTTTTATTTAAAGTTAAAGTAAAAATGACACAAACATGAGATGTTTTACTAAATAAATTTTTAAATGGGGTTATAAAAGTCATATTTTTTACTATAAATATTATTTGGAAATATAAGAATATTTCCTACATCATAGTATTTTTTTATAATTTTTAGACATTCAATAAATGAAATTATTTATGACACCATGATGATGCAGTGATTACCTCATTATTTAACGATTTAAATAAAATGGAAAGATAATGTAAAATCTAAGACCTAAACATGTAAAAAACCTATTGTATGGGTGGAATTCAAACCCTTATCACCTTATCCTAGAAACAAATCAATTTGGGACCATTAAAATCCGAAACTCATTCTATAATAAAGTAACATTTCCTTACTTTCCAAGAGTGCCCCTCCTCTCCTCTTATAAAAGGACCCCACCTCTACCACCTTACCCACACTTCCAAAGCCTTTGGATCGGCCAAACCCTGATAATTTTGTCTCTCCACATCCCTCTCTAACTCCTTGAATCCTCAATTTGGGCATATGTCTTCCCAAGGAAGCCTTTGAGCTCAAGTCTAAGAGAGTTACCCGATTTTAAGGTAATGTCTTCACTTGAGTCATTTTGTTTTATTTTGCTTCTCCAACCCCCTAAACTCTTTTTATTCATTTCTTTTGTAACAACTAAAGTATATTAAATATACTAGGATGTTGTTATAATAAGATTTAGATCTAAAATTACACACATATATATCTAATATTTAAAGAACATACTGTTTCTGTGGTTGGCGAATTTATGCCTCACGAAACGATGATTGTTCAATATTCTTTTAAACACCTTTAATGGTGGCCATTAAGATGTCAATCTATTTTATATATGATATATATTATGTATATGTTTTCCTTATGCTTATTTATTTTTCATTTGTGGTATACCTTTATGGTTTCCCTTGTGGGTAAACACGATAATTTCATTTTAGGAAGTGCGGACTATCGCCCCCTCAAAGTGATGTGATTCGTTAATGCCATATGTGGGATGTATAAAGGATGGATTTAAAGTTATTATATATGATGTTATACTGGAATTATAATATAACTCTATATCATTATTATTTATTTCTATTAATGTATCATATATAAATGAAAGTAGCGTTCATGCGTACGTATGGCTTACCGTCTCCATGAACGGTGCATTTCATTTCTTATCCCCAAATGTAATGTAATATTATAAGTACATATATATAATGGATATATATGATTTATGTTACATCTAAATGATTAATATAATTCTGGAATTAAAATATACATACCCATCATTTAGTTTTAATTCCATTAATATGACATAGAAATGAAAGTAGCGTTCATGCGTACGTACGGCTTACCGTCTCCATGAACGGTGCATTTCATTTCTTACCTCTAAATTATTATGTGATAATATAAAAACATGTATATGCTAGATATATATGATATATATGATATCCAAATCAGGAATTTCATTATGGATATACTGAACCTTTGACTACACAAACAACATGTAATTGTAAGAAGTCCACTTTCGACTTAAGGACCAAATATCAACAAAACAAACATTATTAACATAAATGATTACATAATGGAAATAAGTGATATAAAAGGAATAATGAACTTTAAAAAGGTTCTTAAGCAAATAGAAATTAACTCAAGTTTATTATTCAGGACGTTAAATAATGATCGAGTCAAGTCGGACCTGAGGTAAGGGACTTCATCTCAATCTCATTTCATTGAGGCATATTTCATTTTATACACAACTTTCTTTTATACGGTGTATAAACCCCTTTGAATTTTACTTTTATACAAAAGGAATCTTTTTCTACGAAGTGTTTTACTAAACGAAAAAAAGGAATGTTTTTTTAATGTACGCGGTGACAACGTCCTTTTCCTCCACCGCGAGTATTATTTGGTCTTTGGATTCCTCAACAAGCCTTAATGTTTTTTTAAACAAAATAAATACCATATACTCTTTTATGTATTTTGGTATTGAAAATGGTTTTTATAATGGATTTGTTAGGTAAATATATTTAAGTGATATATTGTGATCAAAGTGTGGAAATGTTTTCTTTCCGTTATATTTGTTTTATGTCTTATGATTTTTATAATGGTACTTGGACATTTGACGGGTGGTTACGTGATAAACCATATGATGGGTGGTGCCGTGAATACCAGGACGGGTGGTTACGTTATAACCTCCAATGCATTGGGTATGGAAGTCGGCCGTAGGGCTATTCCATTAAGTATGTATGGAAGTTGGCCATATGGCTATTCCATTAAGAGATATGTGTGGAAGTCGATTGTATGGTTATTCCACTTAAGTATATTTATGTACCAAGTTACCTTTATAAGTTATGTGTTCATTATATGGGTTTTATGGTAATCCTTTGGTTATAAAAGGGTAAGTAATGATATTTTATTCAGTGAAGAGTTTTTAATACTTCATAAAGGTGAAGATATTACTTTGATAAAGTATACATGGTTTACTTGTTGTTTTAAAAACTAACAATTTTCATTCTTTGTGTATCCCTTACTGAGCTTTTTATGCTCACCCCATGTTTTTTTTGAAATGTTTTTCACAGGACTTAATGTGGAATTGGGTCAAGGATGGGATCAAGGGAATGTCATGCTATCTAAAACATGGAACTAGACATGTTTCTTTTTAAGAGTTTTTATTTTATGGAAACTTAGTAGAGGTTTCTACTTTGTAATATTTTGAGATGTAATAGTTATGATCTAATTCTCTAAAACTCTAAAACTGAAAAGATCCTCAATGTGAATTATTCATTTAATTCAATATTAAGTAAGGTTTAAGGCTGGGGCCTTATATTACTGGTAATTTTTACTAATTGTCAATCATTACCTCCAATTTTTACTAATTACACTAATTTATGCTAATTTTTATTAATTACCACTCATGATCACCAATTAATTATAATTATCACTCATTATAAGTAATTTTTCTAATTTATAATCATTACCATTAATTTTTAAAAAATACCACTCATTTCGGATATTTTTTACTAATTATCATTCATTATTGTTAATGTTTACTAATTAAATCCCATTAAGGGTCATTTTTACAAATTACTACTCATTAAAATTAATTTTTTTTTCAATTTATGGCTCATTGACAATAATTTTTACTAACTACCACTTATTCTTGTTAATCATTAATAATTATCACTCATTACCTGTAATTTATACTAATCCCCACTCATATCTGCAAATTTTTATGCATTAACACTCATTACTGATAATTTATACTAATTACTGCTCATCGCCACTAATTTTAACTATCTACCACTCATTTTTGCTGTTTTTTACAAACTAGCACTCTTTACTAACAATTGTTTACTAACTACCACTCATTACTTCAAATATTTACTAATTCTCACTCATTAATACTAATTTTCACTAACTATTACTCATTTCTGCTAATTTTTACTAACTCATTCCCGTTACTAGAAATATTTACTATATACAACTCTTTAACGCTAATTTTTACTAATTACCACTCATTTCCTCTAATTTTAACTATTAAACACTCAATTCTGGTAACTGTAATTAATTGATGCTAATTTCAACTAATTTTAACTAATTTATACTCATTCTTACTAATTTTTACTATTTTTTGATCATTTTTCTATTTTTTATAATTCTCTTCCATTATCGATTTTTTTACTAATATCTATAATTTTTTATTAATTATTGATAATTCATAATGGTTATCTTTAATTTCTACTAATTTTTTTTTATTTTTTACAATTTACCTTTAATTTTGGTTGATTGCAGCTAATTTTTCTAAATTTTTTAATATTTATAATTAATTGCTAAAAATAACTATTAATTACTACAAATTATTAATTAATGTTAATTAATACAAATTAATGTCAATTATTATTACTTCTTACAAATATCTATGAGTTATGACTTTATTATTCTAATTATTACTTTTTATCTAACAAATATAAGTAGTTACTAGAAATCAAAACAACAAACTTATAATTAAATTAAATTACTACTAATTAAAACTAATCGCTGCTAATTAAGACTTGTTAGTTATAATTGAAAACAATAACTAATAATTAAATGTAAATACTTCTAAATTTAATTAATTACTTGTACCTAAAACTTATTACTAATAATTAAAACTAATTACTTCAAATTAAAACTAATTACTACTAATTAGTGATAATACTTTCAAATATAAAATAAAATTAATTGATAAATAATTAGAAACATTAAACAAATACCCCCAATTTGTTGTTTTTATCATATGTAAATCGGAAACTTTGTCTCTGAGTTAAAATTAAAACTTTTGATGGATGAAATTAATAGTTTTAGATAGAGTATTAGAATGGATTGAATAAGAGAGTTGGGAAGGATAATTGGAGGAGAAAAATCTAGTTGGGGATATATATATGTTAGATTAGTAGTGACAGAACTATTTGAAATGAAACTCATTGAAAATACCATTCCACCTACAAATTATTTGTGATGGATTATAAATTCTAATCACAAATAACTGTTATAAAAATAGTATTTGCGATCAAAGAAGATACTCATAACATATAATGTTTCTTTCCATTTGGCACAAATGCTCATCAAATGTATTTAAAACTGGAAACCACCCATATCGAAAATAATTATTTATTTGGCGTTATTTCAAATGGGAAAAAAATCTTATCGTAAATAGTCTTATCAAAAGGAATCTTTGTAATGGAAAATGGTCTCGTCACAAAAATATCATTGCAAAAATTAATTTTCCCATTGTGAATAAATAAAGAGAGAGGATGGGTGGGATGCACATGAGGTCATTTTAGTAAAGGTGTCTTGGATTGTATGTGAAAATAGGGGAAATATCATCTCAGGTCTGTGCGTGATACTGAGCTACATGTACACTATGGGATGACCCCTCACCTAGAAAAATTTAGATGTGGAACTATATATATATTTTTTATTAATTGTTTTAAAAACTCAAACCCTTTTATATTAAACAATTAGATGAGAGTACAATATCAGCCATCATGTAAACCATTTCAAAAAAATAAATATTAAATGTTAAATAAAAATTGATATTATAAATAATTAATAATAAAAACAAATAACAATTTTAAATCCCAATAATAAATTTTAAACGATATAAAATAAATTAAATATCCACTTAAAATTTCTACTGTAAATTGGCAATGCAAATTTTTAGTGAAAATTTACATAATTTATTTATATTTCAATATAATTTCAAATGAAATTTTAAAATGTATTTAATATATATTTATAATAATAAAATTTATAGTTCAAATTTCTAGTATACAATTCTGTTCAAAATATAAAATTTATGTAGGTATGTATACAGATCTTTTTATGACATGTATGGGTGAATATATTTATATTAGTGTACATGTATATTCACAATTCATATTTTGAGTATGAATTTTAAATAATATTAATACATTTTCACTCTAATAATTCAATGTAAATTTTCATAAGAATTTTGGTAGTTTTTAAGAAAAATTAAATTTCAATTATTAATTTATTTTGACAACTGAAAATGTTCTCTTAGAATTTTCATTAAAACTTTCAATGAAATTTTTCATGTATATATGTGTGTATGTATTGAAATTTATTATTTAAATTCAAACACAAAAAATATAAGAAATATCCATTGATAATATTCATGGAAAATTTTCATTTAAAATTTAAATGTTTGTACACATGAATTGAAAATTTCCAGTGTAAAATTTTCCTGGAAAACAATATTTTAAATTTAAATTTATAAATATAAATATATATTTTTTGTGATATACATTAAAATATATATAGTAAATAGTCACTTGAAATTTCATGTGTAAATTTTCACTATAAATTTACAATATATATGTATAGAATATGTATAATATAATATTATGTGTATATTGATATCAATGTGTGTGAACATGTGTGATTTTCAATGAAAATTTCAATGGTCAATATAGTGTATTAAATATACATTGGAAATTTTCACTCAACATTTTTCAGTATAAATTTATATTAGAAATTTCCATTGAATGTTTTCATATTAAATTCTCAATGACAATTTTCATTGAAAATTTCCAATATAAATTTGACAATGTATGTATTTATATACTTATGTTATTATATACACAAATACACAAAATATATGTATGTTTGCCTATATGTATTCATGTTTGTATAAACTAAATATTTTTAGTAGTTTTTTTATTTTTAAAATAGTTTATATTTATATTTGGACATATAAACACCAATATAGAAACCCACATAGTTTATAAAAATGGAAATTGAAATATTCTGTTAATTTTTTTTGCAAAATTTATTGGAAAAGTTTGTAGCTGAAATTTACACTAAGACATTATATTAAAAATTTGAATGCATATATCCAATATTTTTAAAAAAAAATATATATATGTTTTAATATATTTCCATTTAAATTTAACTACAAATTTTAACAACATATTTTCAATTAAAAATTTTATTGGAATTTTATTCTATAAACATCCATTAGAAATTTCTAGTCGAAATTTTCCTTGGGAATTTATGAGGAAATTTTAACAAAATATTTTTCATCAAAAATATTTAGGTAATGTTTCTAGTATAAAATTTCAATGGAATTTATGTTGATGAGTACACAAATTGATAGTACTCTATTTATAGATTGTATACATGAGGATCTTGGGATGATATTAATTTAATTAGAACTTATTTAAAATGTATTTACAAACTCCTAGGAATCCCCAAAATTTGATCTATAATTTTTTAATATAAAATTTCAATGAAAATTTACAATAAGAATTTAAATTATTGATTTATGTATTAATATAATTTCATTGAAATTTAATTTTCCATTTTCATGTGGAAATTTTTATAGAAAATATCGAGGAGAGATTTGTAGAAAAAATTTGCAATAGAAATTTTTTCTAGAAATTTTCATAAGAAATTTGAATAGTAAATTTCTCTATGAAATTTTTATTTTATATTTTCAAATAAAAACACATTGTTTATTTATATGTTAAGACATCGGGGTATATATATTTATATTATTATATATATTTATATAATTGGTAAATTTTATATTACAAATATATATAATGAATGTTTTATATAAAAACATTTGTATTAAATATTATAAATATATATATGTAATAAATATTATATATATATATATAATTACTTTCCACGAATAATAAAAAATATACTAAAAATAGTGTGAACCATTTGTTAAAACCCATATTCCCAGAAAATGTATTAATAAAAATAAATCACAAAAGACACAGAAAGTGAGGGAAATCAAAACAGTCAATGTGGAAGCAACACAAAAGTGAAAAGGAGGATCTAGTCACCTAATTTTATGTCTATATCACCTTCCTTGGGAGATACTCCTTCCTTTTGGATGTCTTCCATGATTCCATTGCTAAGGACACTTCCAGGTGATATCATGTTCATCCACACCTAGTGAATCATCATCCTCATAATTAGTCTCTAATTTATAATGATCTATCCGGGAAGAATTTTATAATAACAATTCAGAGTCATCCTGAGTGTAACTTGTTTCCTCATGAACAACACAAAATTCAACCCCAAACACATCCTTTCTCAATGACCTATTTAAATCATTAGTCCAAAAAACTTACCCAATCATGATTTAACGGAATAATGTCAACATCTATCACCTTCCCACCAAGCATATCACCAAACACTAGGTGGACCATCGCCACCTTAGTACTAGCCTATTTTTCATTCTACGATTCCATACCTACAAAGGATGGGTAAATATTGGCTTTCCAATGGGTTAATAGGTGATAGCTCTCATCTTCCACTAAAACAATGTTTCTTGTGTTCAATGTCTACTCTTTATCAATTGTATCATGAGCCAGGACATTTATGGAATGATAAAAATCCACATGTTCTGCCACATCACAACAATTAATAGGTGTCTTCTTAGGAAGACCCTTGTCTTCAACCACTATCATATCACTTAGGCCAGCACCGTTAGAGGACTAGTAGAGGTTCCCATCACTCACCTTATTAACACTGGTGACCACATCAAAAAAGGATGCAAGTAGATGGGAACTGTTTAATGAATCATGTGCACTTCCTTTCATGGGCCTATAAGTCTGCGCTGCTAGTGGTGAAAATCCTCTCAATCCATCCTGCCATGACGTCTTAAGTGGAGTTTTAGTTGGATGAGGGGAAGGTAATTTATTCTTCAAATTTTCAGTTTTATGGCCATATTTTTTACATCTACTACATCTTAACCCTCTACAAAAACATTCTTTACTATGCCCAATTAAAAAAAAATAACCCAATACTTAGGAACACACTCATATGCAATATCAAGATAATGTTTAAATTCGCTTGTAATCAAATAAGTTGTTTAAATAAAGTATAATTAAGATCAAAGTCAACCAATATACTAGCATAGTATCCATATATGGCTAGATACATTTTCTTGTAAAATTTAATTGTTGTATCTATAACCTTTGTAATGTCCAAGATAATATTTGGATTCGAAAAAATTCATTTTAGTCCTCTCACCTGAATCAAATATTAAATGAAAGATTTATTTGCTTAATTTGGATCAATATATGGGTTCCAGTCCTTAAATATAAGTATCCAAGAATTGATATTGAAATACCCTCATCTCCATGACTTTATCTTAAGCTCATTTGAATTAAAAAAATGTGTAAATATCACAAAATAATCGATACAACGTGCCAATCATGAATCCCCAAATCTAGATCAGTTAATTTTTTAATTCTTTCACCTTATTTGGTTTTATATTCTCTTAATATTGAGCCACAAGATGATATAATGTTGGAAAGCCACTATCCTCTCCTTAATGATCATAGGACTAGATTCGAAAAATATAATATCACCATTGTTTGAGATCCAGTTGTGCATAGAGGAATGTAAGTGGGAAGGGTTGAAATTGGTAGAGGGGGAAGATCATGATGCATAGGGTGGAACATACACCATCATATCACAATCTCCATTACTAGGGCACAAAACCTACTGGATCCAGATCCATCCTCCATAGCCATCAGTCCATGTTCTCCATCTGCACGAGCTTCAATCGGTGATAAAACTAATACTGAATGTCTGATGATAGATTGTGATATAGGAACCACGCTTATAGAATCAACTAATGAGAAAGTAGAAAAATTAATCCTTGGTTCATGATACCCATTATAGTATCATAACACATCTTGAGAACCAGAGCTAACATCCATAGCCTTTGGATTTTGATTTCCATCAGCAAGTCCTTCAGCCGAAGTATAAACCAGATCTGAAAATCTAGTAACAGATCATGATGTAGGAAATTCCTTTTTTGAATCCTTAGTATACGATGTCATCACATAAAGGTCCCCATATGAGGAACATAGTTGCACCTCATACATGCCAGACCCCTTCAGCGCTTTCAGAATACCCTCCATCGTAATAGAGTTCAGATTTGCAGATGAAATCATCGTGCCCAGAAACCCTAAACACTATTCTCGCTAGGAGAGGGGAGAAAAATCCCGATTTCTAACTAAAATATTCATAATAATTGTATTATATATAATGAAAATTTAAATACGTAAAATACTTTCATTATTAATATTTTTATTATTTTTTAAATTATATTATTAATAAATATCATATCATATAATAACATCATATAATAAATATTATATATTATTAATATATATATATATAATATATATATATATTTTTATATATATAAAAACAAAAAAAAATATTAAATAGTATTGAACAATTTATAAAATCAGTATTACATAAGCTAAGTATTATTAAGATATTATGTAGAATCGAAACCTACTTCCTCTTTTATATGAGTGCAGTACATGTAATCTTTTCCAGGTTTTATGATGTGCAATTTAGACACCACAATTATATCATTTAATCAATAATATATTATTTATAATAACATATTAAAGATAATAAATTATTAATCCCATAATAACTTAAAAAAATAGATATTATTTGATAATTAGTAAATATTAACTAATAATGTCAAATTAATGATCACTAATAATGTCATTAATATTGTTAAAACCATAATTAATTTTAAAAAAAATTGTTTTTAAATTATTTATTTAATAATGTAATTTTCAACATCATCATCATCATCACCACCATTATTATTATTATTAATCTCTAATTGTTACAAACCGTTGGGGTGGGAGAATTACAATTTCTTAATAATTTCTAATACCAAATATAAAAAATGCAATTAAAAATATAATTAATTTTATATTTCAATATAATTATTAATGATTAATAATATGGTTAAAATAAATTACTATTAAGAAATAATGTTTTTTCCATTAACTTATTTTTTTTGTTATTTATATTCATGAATAATGGTAATTATATTAATAGTGATGATGATGATGTACAAACATATAATAATCTAATTTGTATTTTAATTTCTATTGTTATCTTATTTATTAGTTACATTAACAATAATATTTTTTAAAAAATTATTCATAATTATTATTGTACTAGTTTTTAATATTTAATGATTCAATTAATATTTTTTAAAAATTGAATTCTAAATATTTAATAATAGTAACATAATTAATAATACATCATAATCATGTAATTAATATTATAATACATAATAAGAATTATTCTCATTATTTTTTTAATGTTTTATAATTATGCTATTAAAAAATAATTTTTATGTCACACAAATTAGTTCTTGTTTATTATATTTATGAAATTTTTATACATATGTTTTTTCTTGTATGACTTTGAAATATATGAATGAATATTTTCATAGCTAAGGGCGGATACGATGAGTAATTCCGAGACCCAATGTGCATGAAATTAATTTTATAAAAAACTAAAATATATTTTATATTATAGGGGTATGGTTTTTCATAAATAATTTGATAAATCATAAATGGAGTCTTGGATCAAAGAATATAAGATCACAGTTAAACCCGAAATGCACAGTTTACCCTAGATGCGATCTAATGTTTGTCAAAATGGGGCATTTGGATATATTGATCATCAACAAGTGTGATTAAATTAAATTAATAGATTAAATTAGTTATTTAATTTTAGTTATCTTACTTTAAAACCTATAAAAACATGTTTCGATGTCATATCACTAGGGTTATCTATATAACCCTGGTATCCTTGATCAAAGAGTTCTACCATCCAATCATTGGTGAAACTTGATCGAATGACAATGATCTTCCGGATCAAGGTGGATCAAGATGCAGCTAATCAATAGACATTCCTCCTTCATTTTCAAGAACATTATTCATCAATGAACGATCAAATATTGAGGTATGAATCATCATAAGTGGATTTTTAACCTTATGAATAAATGATTAAGAATATCCAATTTCATTATTTTGATTTGTGTTCATTCCAAGACTATGCATACCCCCACATATTAGATTTATTTATTTTATTCCATTAATCCATGTTGTTCCATATTTACCACCCCAGATATAACCAATATATTTTTTTTGTCCAATGACACTTGTCTAAAGATTATTTCACCTTTGTTCTTGTGCCTTTCATCATATCGTTATTTATGATCTTATCTTAATGGCATACGTGGTATCATTTTTAAATAGTCAGGTAGGATCGAGCACGATCACTCCTCCAGATTTGTAGAAGATTCATGGGAAGTTAATAGAGCATTGATTAATGGATATATTGGGATGATATATGGGTTTAGGGTGATTACTTATTGGGTGCAAGACCTAAAGGAGAGTTGAAAGTGGAACACAAGGCATGCGAGGTTCATACATGTGTCAAACAGATCAATGAGAATCCAATTTTTGGCCACTTTTGTAACACTCCAAGCATCCATGATACGCTTCTCTTTGAATAATACAGTAGAGTGTGTTGTACGCAACTTCGAGTTCTAACACACACCACAACCAATCGAACTAGCCGTTATGAATAGAAATACCTAATTTTTAAAATTTTATAAATTTTACCTCCCAAAATTGACTTCATTTTTGGATTCTGAATATTGAATTTATCATAGGGTGAAATTTTGGCACATTTTAGATAACTTTTATATTTTGATGAATAGTGAAAATTACTAAATTTTAATTAAAAACAACATTTTTAATCAAAATAATAAATAGTGATAAATTATGAATTTGAGTGGTTTTAAAGTATATTTAGAATATATTTTTCCCATTTAATACAATTTTGGTCATTGGACACAATTTCACAATTAAACCGTACATAAACAAGTATCAATCTTTTGATAGTTATTATATCTTAAAAACACGCTTTTTGTCTTAACAACGGGAATTAATTTTAAATTAATTTCTGCCACTTCTGTGTTTTGAATTTGGAAAAATGGACTCCATATTTGAAATCAAGATTTCCAAATTGTGTAAATAGGTAACTTTTATTTTTTAGACATTTTGAAGAATTACTTCGGTAAATATTTTATTTACCATGGTTAAAGGGTAAATTCGGTAAATAAGGGTTAAAAAGTAATATTATAATAACAATAAATTACCCTAAAATGTGTCATAACATTATTTGTGGATACCTGTCAGACCATGGGAATATTTGGGTCTATTTGGGACCCCATGGATCCACTTTTAAGTGATAATGACACTTTATATTAATTAAGTTAAAATAAATAAATAAAATGACATAAGCATATATCTTTTAGAAAAACAATTTTTACATAGGGTTATATATGTTGGATGTTTGACTATAAATATTCATTATAAAGATAAAAATATTTAATACATAATGGTATTTTATTTATAATTTTTAGACATTAAGTAATTTAATTTATTTATGACACAATGACGATGTAGTAATTAGCATATTAATGAAAGTTTAAGATAATTGATATTATAAATACAGAAACTAATATAATTTGAGACTTTTTAAAAATTATAATAATTTTATAGGTTACTATTACATATTATTATTGTTTATATAAATTTTCTTAGAAGTAATAATGCAGTTATGAATTTATCAAAAACAAAATACCCAATAGTGTCAAAATTGTTATAAAAGAGTTTTTAAAACATATATTATATTATTAATTGATATTCAATTCCTAAAAATATAAGTTTCGTCCAGGAGACTTATATCATGATAGGTATATCATTAATGGACCACTTGGGGGTCTCTTGGAGGTATATGGTAAGTTCATTAACTATATAATATAAAACTACAAAGTGACATGGTAAGTGACAAACTAATTAACTAAGAGTTAAAACTAAAAGATAAGGTTAATATAATGACCCAAACCTGTCTAAATTAGATTGGTTTAGTGGTTTTAGACCCATACCCACCTTAAAATTTAAATAATCTAATTTGGAGCCATTAGAAACCTAATATTAATTTATTATAAAATAATATTTCTATCATTTCCAAAGGTTCCCCTCACCCCTCTTATAAAAGGGCACTCCCCTTCTCACTAATTCACACATTCAAAGCCTTTTGGATCGGCCAAAACCTACCCAAATACTCTCTCAACCTCCCGCAATACATCCTAGAGGTCTTATTTTGATCAGAAAACCAACCTAAATAGCCCTTTTGATCAAATCAAAAAGAAGAACCCGAAGAAGAGGTAATATTTTCACCACCATCTTTCAAGTTCCTTTCTTCTTCAACTTCTTATTTCTTTGTTATTTACATTCTAAAATAATAACTCTAGTATCATATATATACTGTGATGTTATTATAAATATGTAAAAACCAAATTCATTATTCTATCCATCCCTTGAATGAAATGTCACCATACGTGCGTACGTACGGCCTACTGTCTCCACATCGTGGTGTAATTGTTATTCAATATATTATTATTTATATGGGTATAATAATGATGTATAATTCATGTAAATAATAAATATAACATGATAATGATATTTTATATATGATATACCATCCAATTAAATATTATTTTAATATCGAAAGAATGATTTTGTCGCTCATGTGTACGTACGGACTACCGTCTCCACGAATGCGATGAGATTCATTCCCCATTGTATCCATTCTAGAATAATTCTCATTTGATGATTAAAAGTAATTATATCATTCTAGATATAAATAATATGCAACCTATCCATAACAAACATGACTTATCTAACAAAACATATAAAAGAAAACGAGTATGTTAACACCCGAAACGACGACAATACTAAAATATTATTAACAAAGCATTATTAGAAGATCATATATGATATCATAATTATGTATATGGTTCTTGTATAATTTAATGATAATGTTTTAACTATTATACAGGAGGTTAACATACAATCGACTAAGTAAAAGTACAAGGTAAGGGTTATTTCACAATCTCTTCATTATTCGAGGTTGTTTATACGTAATTATCTACTGGGAACTCTTTATCATCACATCCATGTTTCTTAAAAATGTAATTCAAATCATTCTTAATATTTTACAGACTATGGTTAAATTCATTTATACCCTTGTTTGACTTTTTATAAGATGTTTATAAAGGAATCTTTCTGTTGTTTTCCAAACAAGGCCCTTTTTATCCTTTTCAACAGTATTAAGGTAAGAATGTATTTTTTTAACTTATATGGCGAGTGTGTCTATTTTCCACCATTATAAAATTTTAGAATCTTCCCTTACAAGATTATAAGACTATTTTCAAAATAAATTTTTTATTTTATAATTATGTGACTTTTAAATGATTTAAAAAAAGAGATATTTCTCTCAAGTAGTTTTGATTTCATCTATGTCAGCATCCTTTGATGGATTTTAAGCTTATTTGAAGTTTATTATCATGATACAAAACTTCCATATTTTATTGAAGGTTTTGAGATATGTTTGACTGTGGATGTGTTATTTTTAAACCATTCATGGTTTATGGAGAATGTATTGACATTTTGTATGCCAGTTTTAATACGAATGTTTATGTTATGTTTAAACCTTTTCATATGGGGAATGCATTGGACTTAATATTTGACAGGTGGAGACCTCTAGAGCTCCTTGATGCATCGGTAGGTCTCATGAGACAAACTAGTGTCTTGTCACGAGGCCTTGACAAAATATTATTTGTAGTCTTGGCCCGAGGCATTGGCTATGTGGTTATGATAGTCTGAAATTATGCATTCCATCATTATGAAAGTGGTTATTGATATTCCATGTGATTATTCGACTAGTAGAATATCCATGTGAATAAGTAAATGGAATTATTTCATTTTATCTTTTCCATATTATTCTTAAGTTAAAGTTTAAGAGGATTTTATTTTAGTTATACATTGCCTTAAATGTTTATCTTTATTTATGAAAGTTTCTGCTATATTGTTATCCTTACTGAGCATCTGGGCTCACCCCTTTCAATGTTTTATTTTTCCCAGGATGTGAAGAAGTAATTTATGAATGACCTGCAGGGATAGTATGTGGGGATATGAGTGTGAACTATGGATACTGTGTTTTTGTATTTTTCATTTTTATGATATAATGTAAGACTTATGAATATAACTAGTGTTTCCAAGGCTACTAAACTAATCGATCTTTCAAGATTTGATTTTTCTTGTGATCATACCAATGTTATGTAATAATGCATCGACTCTGGGTAACTGGGGTCGGGGCATTATAGTTGGTATCAGAGGAAGTTTAGTACAATCTTTGGAAGCTAGATTTAGATAAACTCTGATTAGAGAACATAAATCTAAAATGGGCTTTGAGGATTAGTATAGAAGAACTTCTGAGAATTTTTGAATTGTAGAAATTTATTGAGTTTTCCGAGAAATACATCCCTGTCTGGATACGAGCAGGTATAGGTGGCTCTGGAACAGATGTACCTAGGGGTAATACCCGAAAACACCGCTTTGAGCTAGACTTGAACGGGAACTGGTGCACGACAACGGGCCTTGCTGCACTCTTGGTTACGACACTCCCAGGGGATATTCTTAGTATAATTCTCATATTCATTAAAAACCATTATTAAGGGTTTATGAGTATATACTTCCTCAAATAAATCATTTTTATCATTATGTATTATATTCATAAACTGTTCAATTTATTTTAAGTGTTTTACAAGTATGGAATTATGTATTTTGATTCATAAACTGATCTAGTTTATGCCATTGTTTAGAAATGGTGCCTAGTGGAAGAAATGGAAACTGTATCAACGCACGCACTCCATTTAGGGTTTTCCCTCCTACTCAAGATAATTATAGTAGAGCTAGTGATGTAACTGGTGATGATCAGCTTATCACCATACTGGGACAACTCATTCAGGTTATGAATAATAACCATACCCGTATGGAGCACCCTGATCCATAGCGTGGAGGATCAATGATAGATCGCTTGATGAGGAAAAAAACCCTAACATTCAATTGGAGTACAAATCCATTGGTAGCTGAGCAATGGATAAGTTCCCTAGAGAAAATATTTCAGACTTTGGGGATTAGTGAAAGGGAAAAAGTTATCATAGCGGTTTACCGGCTCACTGGAGATGCTTGTCAATTGTGGTCATTGATACAAAACACAAAGGAAGATGATGAAGTATAAAATATAGAATGGAGGGGGTTCAAAGATCTGTATTTAGAAAAATACTTTCCTCATGACCATCGACAAGATATGGAAAAGCAATTTCTGAGTCTCAAACAAAAGGAGGATGAGAATGTCTCAATGTATGAGGATAACTTTACAAGGTTAGAAAGGTATGCTGAAGATTATATACATAACCCAAGAAGTAATATTGATCATTTCTTTGATGGGTTAAAACCATTTCTCCGTCGAGCATTAGTCTCAAAATCCTTCTCATCGTACGAAGACATTTCCTCGTGTGCTATCAAGACAAAAAAGGAATTCTCTAAGTCTTATGACTTTAAATCAAAGAAAGAGAAGAAGAGATCAAATGATCAATCTGGGAATGGAAATAAGGGAAAGAAGAGAAACGTTGAATATCCATCCTGCAGTAAATGTGGGAAGAAACACCCCGGTACTTGCTTAAAAGGAATGGGAGTCTGTTACAAGTGTGGTGAAAAAGGCCACCAAGCTCATGATTGCAAGTAAAGAGAGTTGCTATCAACATGGAATGCTATAATTGTAGAGATATGGGACATTATGAAAAGTAATGTCCTAACCGTCAGGGGAACTTACCTCAGAAAAGGCCAAGGGATCAAGGCCAAGCTTATGCTATCACTACTGCTAAGGTAGAAGCTCTGAAAGATGTGGTGGAAGGTAATTTAATGGTTTCCTCAAGTTTAGAAAATGCATTATTTGATTCTGGATCATCGCATTGTTTCATATCTTCCCAGTTTGCTAAGAAAATTAGATATTTACAATTTTATTTAACAAGGGAGTTTTCAGTTAAAACTCATAAGGGAAGTATCATTGCATCGAAGTTTTGTGAATCAGTCCCTATTAGAGCACAAAAATGTTCTTTATCCACTGATCTCATCGTCATACCTATGATTGAGTTTGATATAATCCTTGGTATGTATTGTCTTTTGGACCATGATGAAATGATTTATTGTAAGAAGAAGGAGGTTAGTATTTTTGATGATGATGATAAGGAACACCTTATCTTTAGAGCAGAATCTTCACCACCTAATTCTTATTTAGATCCACCCCCAGTAGCTCAACTAAATTCAATTATTGTGGAGGAAGAGAATGAAATGACTGTGGGTGAGGAAAATAATGTTCTAATAGAGGATGTACCTATTGTGTAAGAATATGTGGATGTGTTTCCGGAAGATTTACTTGGACATCCTACAGAATGATAAGTTTAGTTTTCCATTGATTTAATTACTGGATCAAGGCCTATATCAAAGACCCCTTATAGAATGGCCACTGTGGAATTAGTTGAACTAAAGAAACAACTAGAGTAATTGAGTAATAAAGGATTTATTCTCCCTAGTGTTTCTACATGGGGAGCCCCTGTTCTTTTTGTTAAAAAGAAAGATAGATCAATGAAGTTATGTATTGACTACAGGTAAATCAACTCTATAACAATAAAGAAGAGGTATCACCTACCTCGCATTGATGATTTATTTGATCAACTGCATGGAGATCAATACTTTTCAAAGATTGACATTCGATCTGGATACCATCAGTTGTGTGTGAAGAAGGAAGACATTCCGAAGACAGCATTTTGAACCAGGTACGGGCATTACGAGTTTACAGTAATGCCTTTTTGGCGAACTAATGTGCCCTCTGTATTCATGGATCTAATGAATAGAGTTTTCAAGGAATATCTTGAGGATTTTGTTGTGGTATTTATTGATGATATCTTGGTATAATGAAAAAGCTATGAAGATCATGAAAATCACTTGCGCATTATCCTGAATACTCTGAGAAGACATGAATTATAAGGGATGTTTAGAAAGTGTGAATTCTGGCTTCAGGAGATTTCTTTTCTTGGCCATATTATCTCCAAAGATGTAATATTTGTTGATCCTTCTAAGAACATGGAAATCCAAGAATGGATAGTATCGATGAGTATAACTGAGGTACATAGTTTTATTGGTTTACTAGGTTATTATGGATGTTTCGTCCAGAATTTTGGCCAGTTGGCTAACCCATTAACGAAGATCACATGTAAAGGGGTTAAATTTGTTTGAAAAAAAGAGTGTGAAGAATGTTTTGAAGAACTGAAGAGAATATTAGTCAATGCTACTATATTGACTCTACCATCGGGGAATGATGGGTTCGTTATTTATTGTGATGCATCGAATAAAGGACTTGGTTGTGTCCTTATGAAGAATGATAGGGTTATTTCCTATGAATCACGACAACTAAAAAATCAAGATCAAAACAATCCTACTCATGATCTTGAGTTAGCTGCTGTAATCTTTTCTTTGAAGATATGGAGGCATTATCTCTATGCTGAAAAATGTGAGATATATACCGATCACAAGAGTTTAATGTAAATTTTCTCACAGAAAGAACTCAACATGAGGCAAAGGTGATGGCTTGAACTACTCAAGGATTATGATTGAACGATACACTACCACCCAGGGAAGGAAAATAAGGTGGCAGATTCTTTGAGTAGAAAGGACCATAGAGTTTTGAACGTGATGAGAATTGATAGGGATCCTATTTTCATGGATCTAGTAAAGTTGGATATGGGAATCACCATGGAATGTGAAACATCAATACTTTTTCAAATGGTTGCCAAACCATCTTTACTAGAAAGGAAAATGAGTTCTCACGCCGATGATGAAGAGTTTAAAAAGAAGATTAAAGATGTGAATGATGGAAGATTGAGTGACTTTGTGTATGAAGATGGAATTTTGTAATTTGGGAGGAGACTTTGTGTTCCCGATATACCTGATTTAAAAACAGAATTGTTAGATGATGATCAAAGTTCCAATTTCTCTATACACCCTGGGAGCACCAAAATGTATATAGATTTGAAGGAACATTTTTTGTGGGACAACATGAAGAGGGAGATTGCTGATTTTGTGTTAAGATGTATGGTTTGTCAACAAGTGAAAGTGGGAAGGCAACAACCTGGTGGAGTATTGCAACCTATTCCCATACCTGAGTGCAAATGGGATAATATCATGATGGACATTGTCACGGGAATACTAATGACTCCTAGAAGGAACGATGCAATATGGGTCATTGTTGATCATCTTACCAAGTCAGCACATTTCCTTGCTATAACGTAGGATTTACCACTTGAACATCTAGAAAGACTATATATTAATGAAGTTGTGAGACTTCATGGAGTACCCCTATCGATTGTCTCGGATTGTGATCCCCGTTTTACATCAAGATTCTAGAAAAGTCTTCAGAAGGACTTGGATACTGAACTTCATTTGAGAACTGCTTACCACCCTCAAATAGATGGACAATCAGAAAGAACAATTCAAACCTTAGAAGACATGTTGAGATCATGCTCACATGACTTTCAGGGTATGTGGGATCAATACTTACCTCTGGTATAATTTTTCTATAACAATATCTTCCATTCAAGTATTCAGATGGCACCATATGAAGCATTATACGGAAAGAGATGTCACACACCAACCTGTTGGGATGATGTTGGTGAAAGAAAACTTGTAGGCCCAGAACTGGTGGAGGAAACAATAGAAAAGGTGAAGGTAATCCAAAACCACATCAATGAAACTCAAAGTAAGCAGAAGAGCTATGATGAAAACCGAAGAAATAATTTGGAATATCAGGTGGGAGATCATATTTTCTTGAAAGTATCACCATGGAAGGGAGTTATACATTTTGGAAAGAAAGGTAAATTGATTCCTAGGTACATCAGACCTTTTGAAATTCTAGAACGAATTGGGGCTGTAGCTTACCGTTTGGAAATGCCGCCAAATCTCTCCAAATTTCACGATGTGCTCCACGTATCACTGTTGAGAAAATACACGCCTGGCCCAATGCATGTACTCACCTATGAGGAATTAGAACTGGAACCCGATCTATATTTTTGCAAAGAGCCCGTCAGAATTCTTAATACAAGAGAACAAGTGCTGAGAAACCGGACGACTCATCTGATAAAAGTTCTATGGAGAAACCATAAAATGGAAGAGGCAACATGGGAGCCCGAGGAACTTATGATGAAGAACCACCTGAGTATTTTTATGCAGTAATATTCTAGAAATTTTGAGGATGAAATTATTTGAAGGAGGGGAGAATGTAACACCCCATGCTTCCACGGTACACTTCTCTTTGAATAATACAGTAGCGTGTGTTGTACGCAACTTCAAGTTCTAACACACACCACAACCAATCGAACTAGTCGTTATGAATAGTAATACCTACTTTTTGAAATTTTATAAATTTTATCTCTCAAAATAGACTTCATTTGTGGATTCGGAATATCAAATTTAGCCTAGGGTGAAATTTTGGAACTTTTCGGATAACTTTTATATTTTGATGAATAGTGAAAATTAGTAAATTTTAATTAAAAACAACTTTTTTAATCAAAATAATTACTAGTGATAAATTATGAATTTGAGTGGTATTAAATTATATTTAGAATATATTTTTACCATTTAATACAATGTTGGTCATTGGACACAATTTCACAATTAAACCGTACATAAAGAAGTATCAATCTTTTAAAAGTTATTATATCTTAAAAACACGCTTTTTGTTTTAACAGTGGGAATTAATTTTAAATTAATTACTACCACTTCTGTGTTTTTAATTTGGAAAAAGGGACTCAATATTTGGAAATTGGATGTCCAAATTGTGTAAATAGGTAAATTTTATTTTTTTAGATATTTTGAATAATTACTTTGGTAAATATTTTATTTACCATGGTTAAAGGGTAAATCAGGTAAACAAGGGTTAAAAAATAATATTATAATAATAATAAATTACCCTAAAACGTGTCCTAAACTTATTGGTGGATACATGTCCAACCATGAGCATCTTTGGGTCGATTTTGGGACCACATGGGTCGACTTGTAAGTGATAATGACAATTTATATTAATTAAGTTAAAATAAATACAAAAATGACATAAGCATATATCTTTTAGAAAAAAAAATTTACATAGGGTTTTATATGTTTTATTTTAGACTATAAATATTTATTAAAAATATAAAACGATTTCCTACATAATGGTATTTTATTTATAATTTTATGACATTAAATAATTCAATTTATTAATAACAAAATGATGATGCAGCAATTACCGTATTAATGAAATATTAAGATAATTGATATTATAAATACCCAAATAAATATAATTTGAGACTTTTTATAAATTAAAATAATTTTTTAGGTTACGATGACATATTAGGATTGTTTTTAAAAATTTTTCGAAGTAATAACGCTGTTATGAATTTATCAACAACAAAATACCCAATAGTGTCAAAATTGACATAAAAGAGTTTTTAAAACAAATATTATATTATTAATTGATATTCAATTCCTAAAAATCTAAGGTTCAGTCAAGATATGTATATCATGATAGTTTTATCATTAATGGACCACTTGGGGGTCTCTTTATGGTATATGGTAAGTTTATTAACTATATAATATAAAAATACAAAGTGACATGGTAAGTGTCAAACTAATTAACTAAGAGTTAAAACTAAAAGATAAGGTTAATATAATGACCCAAAACTGTCTAAATTATATTGTTTGAGTGGTTTTAGACCCATACCCATCTTAAACTTTAAATAATCCACTTTTGAGCCATTAGAAACTGAATATGAATTTATTATAAAATAATATTTCTAGCTTTACTAAAGGTTTCCCTCAACCCTCTTATAAAAGGGAACTCCCCCTTCTCAATAATTCACACATTCAAATCCTTTTGGTTAGGCCAAACCCTACCCAAATACTCTCTAAACTTCCCTCACTACATCCTAGAGGCATTATTTTGATCATAAAGCCAACCTAAGGATCCCTTTTGATCAAATCAAAAGGAAGAACCCGAAGAAGAGGTAATATTTTCAGCACCCTCTTTCAAGTTCCTTTCTTCTTCAACTTATTCTCTCTTTGTTATTTACTTTATAAAATAATAACTCTAGTATATTCTATATAATGTGATGTTATTATAAATATGTAACAACCAAATTCATTATTCTATCCATCCCTTGAATGACATGTCACCACACGTGCGTACGTACGGCCTACCGTCTCCACGTCGTGGTGCAATTGTTATTCAATATATTATTATTTATATGGGTATAATAATGATGTATAATTCATTTAAATAATAAATATAACATGATAATTATCCTGTATATATGATATACCATCCAATTATATATTATTTTAATATCAAAAGAATGATATTGTCACTCGTGTGTACGTACGGACTACCGTCTCCACAAACGCGATGAGATTCATTCCCCATCGTATCCATTCAAGAATAATTCTCATTTGATGATTAAAAGTAATGTTTAAGAACTTTATATCATTCTAGATATGAATAAAATACAACCTATCCATAACAAACACAACTTATGTAACAAAACATATAAAAGAAAATGAGTATGTTAACACCCGAATCAACGATACTACTAATATATTATTAACAACACATTATTAGAAGAACATATATGATATCATAATTATGTATATGGTTATTTTATAATTTAATAACAACTTTTTAACTATTATACAGGAGGTTAACATACCATCGACTAAGGAAAATTACAAGGTAAGGTTTATTTCACAATCTCTTCATTATCCGAGGTTGTTTATACATAATTATCTACTGAGACCACTTTATCATCCACATCCATGTTTCTTAAAATGTATTTCAAATAATTATTACCATTTTATAGACTATGGGTTAATTTAATTTATACCCTTGTTTGAATTTTTATAAGATGTTTATAAAGGAATATTTCCGTCTTTTCCAAACAAGGTCTTTTTTAACCTTTTCAACAGTATTAAGGTAAGAATGTATTTTTTTAACTTATACGGCGGGTGTGGCTATTTTCCGCCATTATAAAATTGTAGAAGATTCCCTTAAAAACTTATAAGAATATTTTCAAAATAAATTATTTATTTTATAATTATGAGACTTTTAAATGATTTCAAAAAAGAGATATTTCTCTCAAATAGTTTTGATTTCATCTATGTCAACATCCTTTGATGGATTTTAAATTTATTTGAAGTTTATTATTATGATACAATACTTCCATATTGTTTTGAAGGTTTTGTGATATTTTTGAATGTGGATGTGTTATTTTTATACCATTCATGGTTTATGGAGAAAGTATTGGCATTTCGTATGTCAGTTTTTATAAGAATGTTTATGTAATGTTTAAACCTGTTCATATGAGGAATGCATTGGACTTAATATGTGACAGGTAGAGCCCGCTATAGCTCCTCGATGCATCAGTAGGTCTAATGAGACAAACTAGGGTCTTGGCACGAGGCCTTGACAAAATCTTATTTGTAGTCTTGGCACGAGTCCTTGGCTACATGGTTTTGATAGGCTGGCATTATGCATTCCATCATTATGAAAGTGGTTATTGATATTGCATGTGATTATTGGACTAGTATAATATCCATGTGAATAAGTAAATGGCATTATTTCGTTTTATATTTTCCATATTATGCTGAAGTTAAAGTTTAAAAGGCATTTTTTAGTTATACATTGCCTTAAATGTTTATGTTTATTTATGAAAGTTTCTGCTATATTGTTATCCTTACTGAGCATCTGAGATCACCCCTTTCAATGTTTTATTTTTCCCAGGATGCGAAGAAGTAATTTATGAATGACATGAACAGATAGTATGTGGGGATATGAGTGTGGACTATAGAGACTATGCTGTTGTAGTTTTCATTTTTATTATGTAATGTAAGACTTTTGAATATATATAGTGTTTACAAGGCTATTAAACTAATCAATCTTTATAGATTTGATCTTTCTTGTGATCATTCCAATGTTATGTAATAATTCACCGACTCTGGTAACTGGGGTCGGGGCGTTACAAATGGATGGACAGAAACAATGAATAGAGCATCCCATTTAAATTTCAAGTTTCTTAGAGATGCGATTTAAAGTGGATGAGAAATATTTGGACTAACGCATAGAAGATTTTAGATTCTATTAAAATCATGATTACACACTATGCAGTTTAGAAGAACACACAACATGTTCTTTAGAAATTTGGTACATCAGGGTTTCTGTATGATTATGGATATGACATGTCATTTTTGACCACCCAACATTTTATGACACCGTGTTGGTGACCAGGTGTTTTCTCGAGAATTACAAAAACACAGGAAGATTTAGACACATTCCATGTACCTGTAAATGGTTAGGGTAGATAGACATGATGTGAATTACACAAGCTTGACCCCATTCAGGAGGACACATCATGTATAGGAGTACACATGCACATAAAAGATTACACAACCATTAGAAGGAATACTTATATACAACTAGATGCACGGGCAGGACCCCAAGAGGGTGAGTCCTACCACATAGTCCCCTTACTTACCCGGTAGGGCGAAATGGGTAGTGCGCCATGTACCGGTAGGGACCCTACCAGACAGAAGGGTGGGACCACACACTATCTATATCACTTTACACATTATCTACCTTTAATTTAGGTAAATTTATACATCTTTTATATCCTTTATTTCAATTCATATTTTGGATAGTGAGTAGCCTATCCCGAGTGTTTGTCCACATACAATGTGATAGTTACCTTTATGGTGGATTTTGAGATATGATTTAACTTTTTCCATGAATGAACATTCTTTAGGTGATGCTCGATAATGGTAGTGATCGATCAGGATCATCAAAGAGATTAGAGTGACACCCTCTTGGTGGGTCAGACATCGGTTATCAAAAGACTACTACAGTAACACCCTCCTGTTGGGAGGAGAATTTGTTATCTATCGACTATTAGAGTGGAACCCACCTTCAGATACAAATCATGGGTACTCTACTATTATAGTGACACCGTCTTTATGGGTTAGGAATGAATTATCTATCTACTATCAGAGTGGTATCCTCTTGTAGAGACAGGGCATAAGTCCTTGACCATTATAGTGTCACCCAAATTCTTGGTAGGGAACGAGTCCTCTATCCACTATTAGACTGCTACCCACCAACTAGGTAGAGAATGAGTACTCTATCGACTATTTGTGTGGTCCCATCTTAATTATTAGAGATTGAGTCAACTATCGACTATCAGATTGGAAGCCTCATATGGAGACAAATAATGGGACCTCGACAATTAGAGTAATACCCTCATTCTAGGTAGGGTATGATTCTTCTATCAACTATTAGAGTTACACCTTTATGTTGTATTAGGTCGTGGGTCCTCAACCCTTTTAGCGACTTTCTCCTATTTTACTATGGCATGGGTTATCTAACAAGATATTTTATGCATCGAATCTACCGCAAAATGAAATGTGTGGATTGAATTAGAGGTTTCTTGGGAAAGAATCTTGAGATACTATGAATCATTGATGGACCATTGGGATTGATGGTAGACTCTTTTGTTGGAATGTATTGTGAGATGAAGATCCCCTTTCTCTCTCATTTTGTATTCTTTTATTTAAGATCACACACACACAAATATATATATATATATATATATATATATATATATCATTGTTGTGTTATTTTGTTACTCTATTTTTATGGATTAAGTTTTCTATTCATATCTTGTATCTTACTGCTTACCCTCGGACTTTCAGGCTATCTTAATGAGTATGTATATACTCACCACTACATGGTATTTTACCGCACTTGTCATGTCATATGCAGATGACGGATAGGTCGATGATGATTATAAAATATCATAGGGACACCTTGGTGAATTTGATTGTGTATGTTTCTTGTAGATTCCAGATTCAGAGTACATCTCTCTGAACTCCATAATTTACTCCTATTTGCAGGTTGAGACATATTATTGGTTAAATAGGTATTTTCCCCTTTTTTCAAATTATTTCGGCTTACTCTTGTACACCCTATAAGTTTTACACACATTGTTTTTCTCTAATTTTTGCAACTTTTATTAATATTCTTATGCACTTCTATATAGAGATGGTTGGGTACAGGCATACATGGAATCTAGAAAAAGACCTCACATATTAGATATTTTTTTGGAGTGTTTTGGAATCCCCTGTCCTATGCAGGCGGACATAGGGTAGTTGCCTCCGAGCCCCATTGGGTCATGTCAAGACATTTATTTTATTTTAAACTATTTATTTTATTTTAATTCAAGGTTTATTTTTCATTTAGATTAAAATTTAATTTATATTTTATAGCCCTCCAAATCTTCCTACTTAAAACGTAATAATTTTTGATGTTGGTTACTTTGAATACCTATAAACTATAAATTATACACACAATAAAAATAAAATTTGAATGGTTGACTAAACATATAAAAAATAATTGAATATATTTTTTTTATAAAAATTGATGTAAAATAATATTAATGGAATAAAAAATTGTTTTTAAAAACATAATTTTGTATTTCTTGTTTATTTTATAATAAGCATTTTTTTATAAATTCAAATTTTTATTATTATAATTTTTAAATTCAATTTATTTTCAATTAATGTTTTCATTGTATAATCACTATTTAAAATTTCGTTTAGATTTTATTTATCCAATAATTTATGTATATAAATATTTTAATTTTCCAATGTTTTGTTTTAGATCAAAATATTTTATTTCATGTAAATTATTATTTTTTATTTTATTTCTGAAATAATTATTTATTTACAACTATTTTTTAAATATTCAAATAATATTTTAATTTTCATTTAGATTTTACTTATAGTTTATTTTTAATATACTTCTAATGTGACCAATATGAAACGTACTAATATTTTAGAACGATGACTATCAAAGCTTCTAAATGATAAATTATAAACAAAATATAAATAAACATTTAAATTTTCACTAAAAATATAAAACAATTGAAAATAAAAAAATATTATAAAATATTAATAAAAAATAATTTCAATGACCCAAAATATTGATATCTCTAAACATTAAGTTGTAATTAATTTTTTTCAATTTTTTTTTTGAAAATTAATATTTTATATTTATTAATTTTTAAAAATTAAATTATTTTCATTATTTTTTTATTTTTACACTAAATTTTCATAATTTCATTTGTATTTAATTTATATAAAATTTGATGTGCATATATTTTTTGAAGTGTGAATGTAATTATTTAAATTAATAAAGTTTCTTGTCATGTAAATTAATTTTGTTGTATTATGTTTCTGATATTCTTTTAAGTTTCAATAATATTTTAAAATGTTTATCCATATTTTATATTATATTTAGATTTTAAATATCATTAAAATTTTATAGGATTCCAATGTAACACACCTGAAATATATTAATGTATCAATTATATAACATTGAATGCTTATAAATTTTAAATTAACATTAATATATAATGAAAATTTTATAAATTTACTAAACTTATCAAACAAAATTGAAAATAATTCTTTTCTAAATGTAATTAAAGAAAAATAATTTCAATGGCACAAAATATTATTCCTTCAAAACACAATGTTGTTTTTATAAATATGTTTACAACAATCATTTTTTTATAAATTAAATTATTTTCTTTTATTTTATTGACATTAATTTTATTTTCAATTGATTTCTATTTGTATATTTAACAATATAATTTTAATTAAGATGTTATTTATATTGTATTTTATGTGCATAAATTTTGTGAAATGTAAATGTTATGTATTTAATAATATTATTTGGGTATTGTAAGTTAATTTTGATTTCATATATTTCTAAATTTATTTTTTGTAATTTTAAATTATTTCATATATATATAATCCATGTTTTCTGTTTCATTTATAATGTACTTCCAAGATATATGGTGTGGGTTTGAAAGATAGGGTTTCATTGCGATATTGGATTTCGGGTGGGATAACATCACACATTCTTGGTAATTACTCACTAGATTGACTCCATCCATCTAGATGGAGGTGAAAATGTTGACCAGGTTGTTCATGTAGCCGAAATGGGAGTCTTTAGTTCTCACAATTCATGTTCTCGAATCATTGGAGTTGTTGAGGATGATCTGTCTCACCAGTATGTGATGACGGAATTGATTATCTAATGAAACTTTGGTGCTGTTGTGGAGGATGTTCTTTGTTGATCTATGATGGATGAATTGATTGACACTCAAAATTTTAGTGTGGTTGAGGAGGCTTTTCCTCACAAATATTTAACTCTAATTTGATTTGATCCAGAAAAAATACTATGGTTTAGGACAATCTACCTCACCGATCTGTGATGACTGAAATGATTAGTCGATCAATGATTCCCAGAGCTCTGTGGTCTGTGATAATGGGCGCAGGGATGAACGGGGTAGATACCAAATCATTTGAAGTAAGGATAGAAAATTGGATTCAATATATGACGTACGTGACCAATTCATGTGGGTTTCACACATCTGAGGTGGATTTCCCTCGATCTGCGATGGTGACCATATCAAATGGTTCTAAAAGATCATATGTAGAATTGGTGTCTCTGTTTGATGGTGTGAATCATTCTTCTAGTGTAACAGAGTAATATCAATCTAAAGAGATGGGGCGAGATGATGTTGCAGTTAAAGATGTGGCAGTGTGGTGACTTGGTTCTTCCAGTGAGGTAAATAAATATACTAATATGATAAATATGGTTAAATCATCACCTAGTTATGTTGAAATTGAATTAAATTCCAATATAAGACATTATCTCTAAAATATGGTGTTCTATAAAGATTTGTGATAAAATTTGACACTACCTAAGAGATTTGAAATATGGATGCTATTCTTAATAAGTGTAACATTTGTGAGAAATCCATTATTTTGAGACATCTTCTTCCTTCTAAATAAAGGCATAGGAAAACTAGGGATTAGAACCTATGATTAATTATATATGGGTTTTTTCTGCTTGGAAATTCTTACAAATGGTTGAAGGATTCCTTCATATGATTTTTTTATTAGAGGATTTGAAGTGAAGATCTTGTGTGGAATGGATCTATTTATTTAAAAGCAGTTATAGTATTATTTCAAAAATGAGATATCCATTTCAATACATTTGATATAAAAAATACTAGGGATAATGTCCTAATTAAGATTATTGGAATTAAATATATCTTAAGACATCCAAATATACTGTTCGATATAGCCCCTATAGTGTGAATTCTGATCAAAATGGATAGGACCACTGAAATTTACAAATTTCTTTATTATACTGGGGTCCTAGTTGAGATCAAATTAAGATATATCTAGATTAATAATATTATCATGTCATCACTAGATGATGATATCTATATAACAGTTTAATATGACCAAATATCAAACCTTTTTTTAGACTGTCAAATCATTTTTCCTGGAAAAGAATAAAAAAAAATATTTTATCTTTTAAAATGGCATCCTAAGACTGATGGTATGATTAAATTGAAAATGAAATGAGACAAGGGTAAAAGGATAGTTGAGAAACTAGAATATAGGAGTAGTGCAAATGGTAATCATGATAATGATGATATTGGTCCCTCCTACTATAATTCAATGCAATGTGAAAAAATATGTAGTTTTTATTATTATTGTATTGAACTATAATAGAACTGTGTGTGAGCCTATCTAGTAGGATGTTGGTTCAAATTTGATTATCATGAAATGTTATGGATTAGATTGGATTCACAATGGTGCTGTGAGACAATCTACAAATGAGGCTGTTGGGGTTGTATTTGGGAATTCTTCTTCACAAACCAATGAACATGTTTGTATTGTGCAGTCATTGGCTTCTGATGTTTTTGGACATGTTTCACATGATGGCGTGTCTAGGAAATCTGATTCGAAATATCTAGATTATCTTAAATACATTCTTGTAGTATTTAGTTCTTTAGAAGTTTCTGGAAAATGGAGTAATGCCCTAAATGATGGAAGTGATAAGGAGAAGCTAATGGCCTAATAATTCAACACTCATCTTTGACCCATGGGATGTGGTGATCCTATTTCCCTTATAGATTTTTTACTAAATAGAAAGGGAAAGATGACCATTAGTGAATGTTTCATTCCAATTATTCCAAAAAGAAGGCCACATAAGGATTATTAAAATTTTCAAAGGAATGTGTCTATCAGGTCATCTTACAAGGAATTGAAAACCCATTTGACTACAGAGCTAGATATGTCTAAGGAGAGGATCATTGATATCCTTAATCAAGGTAATTAACAGTTTAGGTGGGATACTATTGATGATTTGGATGTCTCTGATTATGATTAGGGGAATTATCAACCTTTTTTTCTCAGTTTCATGCTTTTCTAGATGATGTCATGCCCCTTTGTATGACCCCATCTATCTTTATAAGTGCTTGTTTTTTCTTTTACCTTCAATAAAAGACCCAACAATTTTGTATTTGGAATGAATTTTTTAATATATATATATTTTTGTTGCTTGGGGTTACAATTACATTTAAACAAACAAACCTCACACAGTGGATGAAAAGGCAAGTCATAGTCCGCCCAAGGCGATAACCCACCCATCAAGCCTTTAATAAATTTTATTGTGATTCAAGTAGGTGAATTTGAACATTTAATAAAGAAAAATATAAATATAATCGAAATTAAATTTAGATCAATGACTAATCACCTAAAAATAATCACAATTAAATATTATTTCATCCGAATAATAAATACACAATAATATAGATGACACAAAAAAATATTGTTTAACAATATAACCTTTGGACTTTAATATGACTAGGTAACTGTAATGTCTTATTAAATATAAAATATAATAAGATTTCAAATTCAAATTTTTTATATATACATAAAATATATTAAATAACTCAAAATTAGAATGATTTATAAAATAATAAATTAAAAATATTTAATATTAACAATAACACGTGACTTAATAATAAGAACTTAACTAATTAATTAATTAAAAATATGTAGTATTATCTTCAAATTAATAACTATAAAAATCATTTTTAATATTAATTATATTATAGTTGAAGTCATAATTATTAATATTTTGTTAATAATTAATAATATTTAATTATAATATGATTATTTACATCTTTATTAATATATGTATTATTATTATTGTTCATAAATAATAACATTATTATAATTATCATGACATTAATAAAACATAATAATGATGAATTTATTAAATTAAATTTATTAAAAACATCATGACTTTATTATAACATCTTAATTATTAATAATTTCTTGTTATCATGAATTATTGTCCAAGAATTATTATATGTGGTGATGTTTTCGGACACATCTATTTTCTTTGTCTTTGTCTGTGTATGTAAAAGTATTTAATTAATACTAATATTAATAATATTATTACACATAAATATATTAAATAAAAAATAATTTAAATGATACAGATATTTTTGACTAAAAACATAACATTGGCACATTAAAAAAATTATGCACATTCTTATTATCAAGTATAACATTATTAATGAAAGCTAATTGTAATTATTAATAATTTAACAATTTTTTATTTATTATTGTATAAATAATTAAATATATCAATTTTAAACTATGTTAATATTTATAATATTAATTTAACTACCTTTTCTATTTATATTGTTATATACATTACTTATTAAACATTATTATTAATTATTATTAAAAATTAAAAATTCCCATAATAATGATTATAATAAAGTCATAATTTATTCATTATTAATTAATAATGTAATGATAATTAATATATTATTTTTAATAAGTCATAATAATTATGATATTATTTAATAAAAATAATATTTAATACTACTACTATTATTTTTACCATCATCATAACTATTATTAATAGCATTAATAGTTATAAATATAATAAACATAAAATAAATTACTAGTCACCAATGATTATTAATAAATAAAAAACTAATTATAAAAATATTATTTTTATCAGTAAATTAACTAATAACAATATAATTAATATTTATTAGATTATTAATTACTACTAATTATTTTTAAATATTAAATTAAATATAAAATTAATTAATTTTTTATGTTCATTATTAGACATTAATAATAGTAATATTATTATTATCATTAACTATATTTTTAATTTCTTAATTTAAAAAATTATTATTTATTATTTTAACCACATTAATGATATTATTATTAATCATTATTATGATTTTATTAGTTGTTATTTATTACATTATCAAATAATATTTATTTTTTGAATATATGACATGATTAATAATATTTATCATTAATTGGTTATTTAAAATAATATATCATTCACTAAACATTTGAAATGTGCTCTCTAAATCCCACATCCAAAAGCTCAAAAAATATATCACGTACTCCACCTTAAAAAAGGGGATATTGGTTGATATTTTACATAATATTTTCAGAATAATTTGATTAAGATAATAAAAAATTATAAATAGTGTTAAATACGATCAATTTTTTTATTTTTTTTGTTTATATATATACACAATGAATATTTAAAATAAAATTTATAAGGGAGTGTGATATCTCAAACAACTCCATCTTTAAAATATTTCTAAATATGGAATTTTCATGAAAAATATCTTCTATAGAAATATCTTATACAAGGTGTTGTCTTCAACAACACACACCCTTCAGGACGAAGTCCCCCGGTTCCAAAAGTAGATTTAGAAATTGTTTCAAAATATACATATTTTCTAAATTTATTTTTTCCCTATTATATGAGAAACTCGCCTGAGATTGAAATAGATAATGATATAGAGAGTATATAGATAGTACTGAGATTAAGGATGAACAAAACCACATTTCTAGAGATTTATCTATAATTCCTTAACATCTCTTATATAATTTCATGAATACAAGGAACAATCTACATAAAGTAATTATCAAATGAAATATAAATCAAGTAATTTATTTAAGATGTAATTTAATTCTAAAACCGCTCTTCATTTTTGTATATCCATTAAATTATAGAGTTAATAAATAGTTTATGAATGATGATAAATAATTACTGTCAAAGACCGAGAATTGGATAGATAATTGAAGAACAAGAATCTTGTTCCATTGTAATCGATGGTGTGAGTGATCTTTGGGTCATGCGGGATCAATTATCAATCCCACTGTCCACCACATTCCCCCTCATAAGAATCCATCTATGTTGTGAAGCTAACACTATATGGGTTTCATGTGATAGATTAAATAGATAGTGTTTGTGGTTAATTAATTTATTTAGAATTTAATTCATACAATAATATACTATTTAATCCACCCAATACTGTGTTCCATCATGTAATCAAGGTGAACAAAACTTTTTTGATTATAAGGTAAATACCAAATTTCAGATCCAAAAGAGGTACTGGTTTTCCCATCAAAGAGTATGTTTAACAGATATATTCATTTTTTCAAAAAATATTTTGCAGACAATATAAATAATATAATATATTTATTATATTATTTATTTGGAAACATAAAGCATTATTTTTAATATTGAGTCAACCTTGGGGTAAAACCCACTCTAAAACCAATACAAACCTAAAAACAATTATAGGATTATCTTACAGGGTAGAATTATCTCTTTACAAAACAAATTTCCTAAGACTCCAAAAATTCAAAATCAGACGGAGTTTGAATCTAGTAGAACCTGGGTAAATATATATAGAAACATTCAGTATCAAAATACTCATAAAATTATAAAATCATATTTATGTAATCATTATTTGAATATGTGTAAATATTATTCTAATTTTTTATCAATATAATTTTCTCTAAGAATGTAATATCTATAAGCATAAAAATTATGTAAGAATCATTTTTTATGTCTTTTTAAACATGAATTATCTTTTATAACAGCTGAATATATATGTGCATGAGCATAAATCTAGAATATGTGAACATTAATCTGTATATGAATAAACAGAAATCCAACAATATGTAAAAATAAATATATGTATGTGTAAACATAAATCTATGACTATGTAAATATATGAAAATGAATCTAATTTTATATGACATTATACTTAATTTAAAAAAATAGAATTCCAAAATACTATATTTAAACATAGTGACTACATGATCCATTACAAAAAATAATAATATAAACCATAAACACTTGAAAAATAAAGATAACATCATCTAACAATATTTCAAAAAATTAAAATTATTTATTTAAATATGTGGTATATTTGTATACATTTGGAGGTATTTATAATATTCTTATGTAAAAAACTCCCCAACACTAAAACATAGTCCTTACATTCACAATATCCCCCTTTCTTGAAATCACAAAACAAAGTTTTTTCAAATATTTCAAAAAATAATCCATATTTTTGAAATTCTTAAAAAAATTAAGAAAATATAATTTATTTTAAAAGGATTAACAATTATAAAATTAACATGATGGAATATTTTTTAAAACCTCTCTCTCATTTTCATTACAAAAAAAGGAAATATTTAAAATATAAAAAACAAAAAATCTTCACCTAAAATAAATGAACAACAACATGATTAAAAATAAATATGTTATAGCATACCCAAACATACTATATCATTGCATTATATTGCAGAATAGAATATATGGATGCTAAAACATAACAGATTTTATTAAGATGATTAAAAATCATGTCAAATTAATACTAATTTTTTTCTTTAGTTCAAAATTTATTTTAGAATTTCTTATATTCAAATATGGTAACTCCCCATTAATTAATACTATATTTAAAGATTTAAGATAAATAAGTTATTACATATTTCAAACACCTATTATAAAAAACATGACCAATAAAAAGAGGTATGAAAAAACTATCAATGATATTTAAGAAATTGAAAATTATTTTCAATGAATTTATAAGAATATTAATTATATGCTTGTAAAGTATAAAATAAATATTATTAAGCATGATTAGTAGACATAATAAAACATATAAAACATTATTTTCTCCAATATGATTTGAAAAAGATCCCTTGGGTAGCTATATTGTACAATAATGAGATATTTTAATATTAAAACACCATTTATTAAGATAATACTTTTATGAATAAAAATTGACCATATTATAAAGATAAAAGTGAAGCATAATGACTAAATGCACTATAATTAATGTAATAAATAGATGAAATTCCATTTGATTTTCCTTTTATGAAATCATTCTTGAATATTTGTGGAATTCATGCATCAAAACCAATATTGTTAATTTTTTTATTTTTAGTGTCATATTATAATATTAAAAATTCATCATGAATTTGACTAATAATATGGAATTTTGATAATGATTTATTTTAAACTTATACCTTCAACTGTCATTTTTCTATTCACATTTTCAATAATTCCAAAATCATATCAAATTTACTAATTCACACATGAAATGCAGTTGTTTAATCTATTCTTATATTTTTACAACCTATAAATTTTATCATTTATAACCTCAAATTTTCCATTTTAATTATCAAATATAGAAATCATATCTTTTAAAATTTCAATTTCATGGATGAGATTCATTTTTTGAAATTATCTTATAACCCTTAGTCAATTTCATTTACATTTCAGAATTTTTTTCAATTTCCTCATGATTTTTATCACATGATTAATTTAGCTATTCAATAACATTACTATTACATCAGTAATTAAAATCCATAGTAACCGTAATTTCAACCAGTAAAAAAAATTATAAATTTTTCTCAAATAATTGAAAATTTAACCTAATACTTTTCAATGCATTCCAAAAATTAATGATTAATTGTTTTTATCACTTTTAAACTCCTCTCTTGATTTTTATTCTTCTATATATAACCATGTACCACAAATATTTTTCATCTCATTCTTCCTATAGCTATTATCATTTGTATAGTGATTCGTAGTTAAAAATATGATTTAATATTTCCATTTTTTTACACTCATAATAGGTTAGTTTAAAAAATCATTAAATTTACTAGTGTTACTTTATACCAAAAAATTACTCTTTTTCTTCCATACTTCTATGAAATATTATATTCTTTTATTGATTCCTTGTATCCATTATGAAATCTAATTTAATTGATTTTTTTTTATAATTTTATGAACCTATACATTCAAAATAAGTTTCATAATAAACATTTTTAAATGATATAAAATAATCTCCCATATTTTTTGTCCCAATATTTGATATCATTATTCATTAGATCTAGTTCATATTGAAATAAAGTTCTACTGAGTTCATCTTTGTTATATTGAGTGAAATCCATAATTTCCTTAATTTTAACATTTATTGTGTGAAACTTTTTTTTTGAAAAACTCAATATATTATTTCAGTCAAAAATTCATTCTTTATCACTTATCTAAGAGGAACCATGAAATTTAGAAATTTATTAATTTTTTTACATATTTTAGTATTTCGTTCATGAATTTTTTTTTCTCAATTCTTGAAACACATGCCTATGAATATCTAACTTGGTTCTATGAAGTTTATTAGTTCCTTGAGGATCAAATATCAATTATTGGTAAATGTTAAAAAAAAATTATATAAGATGAAATATGTTTATAAGAACATTTTATTTATTAAAAACAAATAAAATTCATAACCTTGTATTTTAAAGCATATTTAATAGAATTATTACCAGTTAAGGTGTCATGTTATTCTTTAGGCTGTTTATATCGCCTAACCATTATTTTACAATATTAAATACAAATAATTTTTTTATAAATAGGATCATTTGTCCAATACGATATCTATAATCACTTCTAGAAAATTTTTGTTCTCTATGAGGATTTAAAAACTCAATTTTAGAAATTTATATATCTAATAAATAAATTTTACCATTTTTTTAATTATTATGATACATCTAAGCTTAAAAATAGATAAAAATATAATAAAAAAACATCTAATAAATACAATTCATTGATTCCAATTTCCAACACACTATGTGATGACAATATGGTCTTGAGGGGGAGTGAATAAATCATTTTACATTTTATAAAAAAATAACTAATTCAGAGTAAAACACTACTAGAAAAACAGGTATTTGTGACGGGTCATTTGCAACGGGGGACCGTCGCAAATGGCCCGTTGCTGAAAACGGTGTCGCAACAACAATTATTTGCGACGGGCCCATCGCTAAAGCCTTTTTTTTGCGACGGGGATTCTCCCCGTCGCAAATAGTACTCCGTATATTTGTAAAAAACTTTTCAAATAGTAAATGCGACGGGCCCCGTCGCAAATACCTGTTGCGACGGGCCCGCCGCAAATAGTTTTTGCGACGGGACCTGTCGCAAAAACTATTTAAAAAAAACAAGAAACTATTAATAAATTATTTTAATGCATATAATAATAATACTATTTGCGACGGGCATAGTATCTCGTCGCAAATACTATAAAAAAAAATAAAAAAAATAAATTATTAATAAATTATTTTAATTAATATAATAATAATCCAATTATAATTCAAAAATAAAAAATAATAAAATATTAATAAATGATTTTAATTAATATAATAATAGAATTATAATTCACAAATAAAAATAATATATTATTAATATATTATTTTAATTAATATAATAATAATAGAATTATAATTCAAAAATAAAAAATAATAGAATATGAATAAATGATTTAATTAATATAATAATATTAGAATTATAATTCATAAATAAAAAAATACTAATAAGTTATTTTAATTAATATAAAAATAATAAAATTATTTTACATTCAAATATTAAAATAATTCAAGTATTACAAAAAAATATAATTAAATTATAATATTATAAAATTTTAATATATATATAAAATTTAATATTATAAAATATAAATAATATTATTATTCATATTAATATTGTTATTTCAAAATATAATATTATTAATATTTTATAATGAGACAGAAACTCTGAATAGAAAAAAAAATCATATTTTGATTTCACAAATTTTATAACATAAAAACAAACTCTAATCTGAAGGAGGGGGGGAGTGCGGGATCTGTAGATGGTGGTGGAGGAAACTCCATTCCTAAAGCATGAGTGAGTCGGCGCATGTACTCCATTTTCTCCTGATGCTGCTGCTGCCACCGACTCGTCTGCGCCTCGTACAGCTGCTGCTGGCGTCGACGCTCCTCCTCAAGCTGCTGATGCATCTGCTCCTACTCCTGTTGGAGACTCTCTATCAGTGCAGTCTGAGATCGCAACTGATCCTCATACTTTGTAGCAGAAGAAGATGCACGAGCTCCTCTCGAGCGGGACGCCGACATCGCAACACTGCCATAATAATCTCCGGGAGTCAGTCGAGAGCTGATACCAACTACCCGGCCCTTCTCGAAGGCATACTGGGTGGCCTGCATCCATGCCGCCTCATCAAACTGACAGCCAGTGGTCTGATCTGATGACTCGGCCTGACTCTCAGGTCGGGTCTGTGACGCTGCAGCCTCATATGACTCCTGTAGTTGCAATTTAAAATTAAAATTGTGAATATATTATATGCAGTTAATTTTTAAACTTGAAAACAAATAATACTGACCACGATGTGATGTTGATGATCACCTCTGAGCTCCCCAGTAGCAGGATCACTATACATCCTCCGATATACGTCGTACTCCGTAATATCAGGGTGCTCGACAACCTATAAGAAAAAAAAAATAAACTGTTAATATTTAAAGTTATATAAAATATTTATAAATAATGTACGTACCAGATGCTGTCTATGAGTACTGAAAGAACGACTCCCAGCTCGATGAGTCACCTCCTGTCTCCCCCGATTCTTCCTCCCCACTGATGATCTCCTCTGAAAGGCACCACTCAACCAGTGCGCACATAATCCATCCCATACATGGGATGAAATGTACTGTGGTCGGTGTGCTCTACATGACTCGTCAAAATCTGACACTTCTGCTTTCTTTATGGCAGCTTTTCTTAAATTGTGAAAAAACTGACGAAAGCGATCACGCATGGCCACCTCCCATGCCTCGTGGATGGCGTCACGCATGGTATCCTCGATCAGATACCATAAACCCTACAAATAAATCAAAATATCAAGTTACAAATGAAATAATTTTCAAAATAAAAATTATTTATTTACGTACGTACCAACCAATGGCCAAACATGGCCTGCTGCATATCAATGGGAATCTGCTCCCATGTGGTCCACGGCTGAGAGAAATAGTTGCGCAAAATAGCGCTGCCCTGTCCGACTGCTATATGCGGAAAAATGTAAAAATAATAAACATTTATTATGTGAATAGATTAATGAAATCTTAGTCAAATCCACAGGTTATCACACAGGTTATCACACCTCCGTGTGAATGGATCAAACCCAAGACGTGGACGTCGCTCAGGGAAGGGGTCAGGAATCATCAATCGTGCAAGACCGCGCCCCCTCTGCGTACTCCCTGGAGCGCCTGCAGGATGAGGGTCATCTGCCAGCAACTCATCTGCATCGAAAGGCAGGTCAGCATCCACCAACTCACAAAATGTGGCGTCGTCCATCTGAAACAGAAAATGTTAATGTTGTTAGAAAATAATTGATAATTACTATTATATATACATATATACATATTATGATTGTATATAAATACCATGGAATTCTATCAGTGTTCATCTTCATCATCATCTTCATATATGTCAATGTCATCTTCATATTCCTCCTCAACATCATCGATATCCATTCGAGTTATAGTTTCTTCATCTCTTACCATTTCAAATTCATATGTGACATCATTAATATCATCTTCATCACCGACTCTTAAATGTGGGGTGTCGTCATCGATACTCATGTCTCTTTGTAAAAAAGATTGATTTTGAGTACTCTCTTGAAAAACTTCAATTCTTTGCACATCAGTGAAATCACATTCACTTTGACTAAACTGATTGTCTCGAATTTTGATTTTTATTACACTCCACCAATCATTCAAGTCTCTTGATGTAGCACAGTACCTTGCGTAATAAACTTGATGTGCCTGTTGAGCCAATAAGAATGGTTCGTTTACTACGAGAACACTTTTACATTTAATATCGATGATTCCATGAGTCGGATGAACACGCACGCCTCTCTCTGTATCCAACCACCGATATTTGAACATGGTTATGTAATTTTGTCCAAGATAACAGAGTTCAATGATTTCATCATGTATTCCATAAAAGTCAACATTATTTTCTCGATGATGAGATCCTCTCAAGCTAACTCCACTGTTCATTGTTTTTTTTGATTCCTCATATGCATGTGTGTGAAATCGAAATCCATTCACCACATATGTATTATAAGTTTTAACCAGTATGGAAGGTGGGTAACTCAATACACACAGCCATTTGTCAATTTTATCAGCATGTCGAGACACCTGAAAATTTGTGAAATAATTATCAATATAGTAAACTATACATTGAATGAGTTTCTAAAAGATAAAGAATTTATGTTACCAGTTTTTGAAACCACTGAGAGAAATTTTTCAGTCGACGTTCTTCGAGAGCAGTTGCTGTAATTTGTGGAATTTGTTTCTTGATATGATTATCATACAACCTATAAAAACCAAAGTTATTTACTGTAACATAAATGATAGAATAAGTGATATAAACACTTACAGTACAACTGATGTCATCTCTTCACAGTTGAGCAGAACATACATATGAGCTCTATGATGTTCATCATCTGAAAGCCAGCATTCATAAACTCCACCAAAACCAAGCTCTGGCTAGTTGAAAATAGATAATTTATTGTCGATTTCATCAATATTCCTCTCGTTCTATCCCATTCGGTTGTGTTTTGAAGGATACTCAGATTCAAAATAATGGGAGCAGAAAAAAGATTTTTCCTCTTGCAAATAAGCTTCTGCAATAGATCCTTCAATAGATGCTTTGTTACGTACTTTTCTTTTCAATTTTTTCATGCATCTTTCAAATGGGTACATCCATCAAAACTGTATTCGACCTCCACATTTGGCTTCATATGGAAAATGTAACATCAAATGTTCCACTGAGTCGAAGAAAGACAGCGGAAATATTTTTTCCAGTTTACATATAATTACAACAACAACTTTTTCAAGTTTTCCTAGAGCATCATAATTTTCTGTAGCCGCACAAATTTCCTGAAAAAAATGAGACGTTTCTGTTATGGAATCCCAAATCACAGAATTCAACAGACCTATTAATCTAATGGGTAGAAGTCTTTCCATTATAAAATGACAATCATGACTTTTTAATCCAGTAATATGACCATTCTTTACACATCTACCCAAATTGGAAGCACAACCATCTGGAAGTCTCAAATCTACAATCCACTGACAAAATAATAAACGGATTTCTTTAGATAGTTTATAAGGTGCTTTTGGTTTCAGTAACCTTTCTGTTCTGACATTCTCAAACAGTTCCAATTCTGGACACCTGCAAATTTGGGAAAGATCTAAATGTGCATTTACATTGTCTTTGCTCTTTCCTGGCGTATCCAAAACTGTATGAAACAAATTATCAAAATAGTTCTTATCAATATGCATGACATCTAACATGTGTCAGACCAACAAATCAGAATAATATGGCAAATCCCAAAATATACTACGTTTAATCCAATTGTGTTCTTTCCCAAAACCAGAAATTTTCTGTTGGTTTATTGTGGGACCAAAAGTGATGGGAGGTAATGAAAATACAACTGATTTTTACTCCGAACCTGATAGCATTTTTGGAGGTCCATCCCTTTCAACTGTTCCTTTTCTAAAATGAGATCTGTTTCTGTGAAAAGGATGATCAGCTGGAAGAAATCTGCGATGACAGTCAAAATAACAAGGTTTCTTTCCATGAATGAGCATAAATGCTTTTTTCTCTCCCATACAGTAAGGATATGATTTCTGACCATGTGTACTCCAGCCAGATAACATCCCATAAGCCGGGAAGTCACTAATTGTCCACATCAATGCTGCTCTTAGTATGAAATTCTGTTTCGTTGCAACATCATATGTACTGACACCAGTAATCCACAATAAATTTAATTCATCAATCAATGGTTTCAAATAAACATCAATATTTTTCTTCGAATGTCCTGGAATTAGTAAAGTCAAAAAGATATATGGCTCCTTCATCAACATCCATTGAGGTAAATTGTACGGAGTTAAAAAAACATGCCAATATGAATATTGACTACCATAAGATCCGAACGGACAGAAACCATCAGTGGAAAGACCCTGTCGAACATTTCTAGCTTCTAAAGCAAATGATGGATGCACTTTATCAAAATGTTTCCATGAATCACCATCGGCTGGATGATTCAAGCTTTTATCGGTTGAAATATTCTCTTTATGCCATGAAATCATTGTTGCTGTATTCTTAGACATGAATAAACGATGAAGTTTGGATGTAAGCGGAAAATATCTCAACTTTTTTACAGGAATCAAACCAGACTTCCCATGTTGTCCTTCTTTATATCTCTGTTTCCCACATGTGGGACAACTATCCAACGACTCATTTTCCCCAGAATATAAAATGCAGTCATTTGAACATGCATGAATCTTCTGACAAGTAAGTCCCAAATTTCAAACCAGCCTCTTACTCTCATAGTAATTTGCAGGAAAAACATTTCCTTCGGGTAATAGTGTTTTAAGCAAAGAAAATATCTGGTCAAAACAGGTGTTTGACATTCTGTTATCTGATTTGATAGCCATAAATTTTGCAACTGCTTCTAATTTTCTCATCTTGTAGCCAGGATATAATGCATCCTCAGCAGACCTCAACAACTCATAAAATTCAGATGGTGCCAACTTAGGATTTGAAGCTATATCAGCCGGAGTTTCTGTATGTTGAACAGATGAACCTGCAACATCATGTACTAAATCTTGAAACAGGGATGGATCTGAAATCAAGTTGGTATCACCTGCTCTGGAACTGCGTTCATCCTGTTGATACCAAAAAACATAATCTGGTTGAAAACCAAAACGCAAGAGATGTCCCCCCACTTTGTCAAACGTGTCAAACATTTTCAATGAACATTTTATGCAAGGGCATTTTATTTTTCCTTCTGAAACAAATTCTGGATTTGATGCCGCAAATGATAAAAAAGTCTCCACACCCTCTACAAATACTGGATTTAAACCAGAACCGTTTCGATTTCTACGTTGATTTATCCATATGTGGCCACCTAATAATGATTGTTGACGACCTCGTTGTTCCATATTTTTCTATAAAATATAAAAGCATTACTGGTTTTGAATAATTTGTTAGAAAAAACACTCAAGCAAAGATAATTATAGAGTTTACATCATACACGACTGACGCAATTAATACTAATTATTGGTAATTATTACTAATTATTGGTAATTAATAATAATTATTGGTAATTAATACTAATTATTGGTAATTATTATTAATTATTGGTAATTATTACTAATTATTGGTAATTATTACTAATTATTGGTAATATTTAATAATTATTACTAATTATTACTAATTATTGGTAATTATTACTAATTATTACTAATTATTGGTAATTATTCCTAATTATTACTAATTATTACTAATTATCGATAATTATTGGTAATTATCAGTAATTATTGGTAATTATCGGTAATTATTCCTAATTATTAGTAATTATTCCTAATTATTGGTAATTATTACTAATTATTGTTAATTATTACTAATTATTGGTAAATATTAATAATTATTGGTAATTACTACTAATTATTACTAATTATTGGTAATTATTACTAATTATTGATAATTATTACTAATTATTGGTAATTATCGGTAATTATTGGTAATTATTGGTAATTATTACTAATTATTGGTAATTAATACTAATTATTGGTAATTAATACTAATTATTGGTAATTATAACTAATTATTGGTAATTATTACTAATTATTGGTAATTATAACTAATTATTGGTAATTATTACTAATTATTACTAATTATTACTAATTATTACTCATTATTACTAATTATTACTAATTATTACTAATTATTACTAATTATTGGTAATTATTACGAATTATTACTAATTATTGGTAATTATTCCTAATTATTACTAATTATTACTAATTATCAGTAATTATTGGTAATTATTGGTAATTATTCCTAATTATTGGTAATTATTACTAATTATGAGTAATTATTACTAATTATTGGTAATTATTACTAATTATTGGTAATTATTACTAATTATTACTAATTATTACTAATTATTACTAATTATTACTAATTATTGGTAATTATTACTAATTATTACTAATTATTACTAATTATTGCTAATTATTACTAATTATTGGTAATTATTACTAATTATTACTAATTATTGGTAATTATTCCTAATTATTGGTAATTATTAATAATTATTGGTAATTATTCCTAAATATTGGTAATTATTCCTAATTATTGGTAATTATTCCTAATTATTAGTAATTATTCCTAATTATTGGTAATTATTGGTAATTATGACTAATTATTGGTAATTATTAATAATTATTGGTAATTATTAATAATTATTACTAATTATTGGTAATTATTCCTAACTATTGGTAATTATTCCTAATTATCGGTAATTATCGGTAATTATTGGTAATTATTGGTAATTATTGGTAATTATTGGTAATTATTGGTAATTATTACTAATTATTGGTAATTATTACTAATTATCCCTAATTATTGGTAATTATCCCTAATTATTGGTAATTATTCCTAATTATTAGTAATTATTTCTAATTATTGGTAATTATCGGTAATTACGGGTAATTATTGGTAATTATTACTAATTATTGGTAATTATTACTAATTATTGGTAATTATCGGTAATTATTACTAATTATCGGTAATTATTCCTAATTATCGGTAATTATTACTAATTATCGGTAATTATTGGTAATTATTGGTAATTATTACTAATTATTGGTAATTATTACTAATTATTGGTAATTATTGGTAATTATTCCTAATTATTGGTAATTATTCCTAATTATTGGTAATTATTGGTAATTATTGGTAATTATTGGTAATTATTGGTAATTATTGGTAATTATTACTAATTATTGGTAATTATTCCTAATTATTGGTAATTATTGGTAATTATTCCTAATTATTGATAATTATCGGTAATTATTGGTAATTATCGGTAATTATTACTAATTATTTCTAATTATTACTAATTATTGGTAATTATTCCTAATTATTACTAATTATTACTAATTATCGGTAATTATTGGTAATTATTGGTAATTATTCCTAATTATTGGTAATTATTACTAATTATTGTTAATTATTACTAATTATTGGTAATTATTACTAATTATTACTAATTATTACTAATTATTGGTAATTATTACTAATTATTACTAGTTATTACTAATTATTACTAATTATTGGTAATTATTACTAATTATTACTAATTATTGGTAATTATTACTAATTATTCCTAATTATTGATAATTATTACTAATTATTCCTAATTATTGGTAATTATTCCTAATTATTGGTAATTATTCCTAATTATTAGTAATTATTCCTAATTATTGGTAATTATTCCTTATTATTGGTAATTATTGGTAATTATTGATAATTTTGGGTAATTATTACTAATTATTGGTAATTATTACTAATTATTCCTAATTATTACTAATTATTTGTCACGACCCGTCCTCGGGGCCCGTGCCGTAACTACCCCAATCCCGCCTTCTGTAGGCCAGGGGCTGGCGACTAGCACCAAGGAGTGAATCCCAACAAAAGGGAATGCATTGCCTTTGAAAAGTAAACAAGTACCACATAGTGAGCAAGCGGAAAAGTAAACACTAAGTAAAACTGTAACAAGCTGTGCTGGAAGTAAAAGGGGCCGGAAATACAAGCACAACTGTAAAGTACAACTGAAAAGGGGAAAACAACAACTGTAAAGAAAAGCCGTAGCGTCGAGCCGTCCTCTGAAGGTCCCACCTGAAGGGTGGGTACAGATAGCCTCCACAGCTCCTCGGTCCAGCCGTCCGCTCCGAGTACGTCCCGTCCAGTGGTCCACCTCCAGGTACCGTCCTGCTCCGCACGCCTCCACCACGGTCAGTGCTGTCCGTCATCTGCAACCAACACCACGAAGTGCGGGCATAGCCCGTGCAGGGGTGAGTATAAGCTACTCAGTAGGGACCCCGAGACCCCCGAAGGTCTCCCGAAATCCACGAAGGATAATCCACAAAGGAAAGATACAATCACGAAGTAACATCTGACACGGCTTAGGTATATGCCCATACATATACCTAAGTCATCAATTCCCGTTCGGCTCCAGCGTCCGAGCCCAAGCACAACCCAGTCCACACAGGAAAGCAAAACGTATACCCACACAGGATAGCACAACACAATCCACAAAGGAGAGTAAACTGTAAATCCACACAGGAGATTCAGCTCACACATGTATACATCATCGAAAAGGGTGTAAGAGATGATCGGACATAGATACTGAATCATCTAAGCTGGGACCCACATAGGATACAAGACCATCCGTCCTCATCGTTTCATTTATGCTGGGACCCACATAGGATACAAGACCAGCACGGAGTCATCTAAGCTGGGACCCACATAGGATACAAGACCATCACTCTTCATTGATTCATCTATACTGGGACCCACATAGGATACAAGACCAGTATTGAATCATCTAAGATGGGACCCACATAGGATACAAGACCAGCACAGCTAGGACCCACATAGGATACAAGACCAGCTATCTTCATTGATTCAACTATACTGGGACCCACATAAGATACCAGACCAGTATTGAATCATCTAAGCTGGGACCCACATAGGATACAAGACCAGCACAGCTAGGACCCCCATAGGATACAAGACCAGCTGTCTTCATTGATTCATCTATACTGGGACCCACATAGGATACAAGACCAGTATTGAATCATCCAAGCTGGGACCCACATTGGATACAAGACCAGCACAGCTAGGACCCACACAGGATCGGGCCCACACAGGACCTGTAGCACTGATCCATGTAGGATCGCTGAGTGCTGTAGTCGTCGCAGTCCACTGAGGATCTCTGCACAGTCGTCGTCGTAGTCCACTGAGGGTCTCTGCACGGTCGTCGCCGCAGTCCACTGAGGATCTCTGCACGATCGTCGCTGTCGAAGTAGCAGTCGCAGCCAGCTCTAGGGTTCCCGCACACAACAAACTCGTTCGGGAGGGTCCGCTCCACGAGCCGAGAGGCCGATACATCAACTGTCACAAAGACCGAAGTTGATGTATCCAAAAGTTCCGTATCGTCAACAGGAACTCAACGTCGCAGACGGCGCGTCAATCGGACGCCCGGTCTGAGAGTTATTGGCATTTTCGTCCCAGGGGCCCGGTTGGTTTTTAAGGAAAAACCAACCCGACCGCACTCCACCTATGTCCAAACCTCGGGCGGAGTATGCCAAAAGATCCGTCTCACTTATAGGAATTCAACAAAGCTGACGACACGTCAATCGGACGTCCGTGGCTCAAGATATGAGCGTTTCCGTTCCGAGGGCCCGATTGATTTCGTGTACGAACCAACCCGGACGAACTCAAAGTATTCCGAAACCTTGAGTGCGATAAACCGAAATGACCGTCTCGATCCAAGGATCGTGTTGCCGCTGACGGAGAGTCGTTTGGAGGCCCGTAGCTTAAGATGCGGGCATTTGACCGAAAGCGGTCAAAAAAACGGGGGGGGGGGGGGGGTGTCGCGTGACAACCCCGCGGCACCCGCGGGGTGCCGCCCTGGACACCCGGGGGGTGTCGCGTGACAACCCCGCGGCACCCGCGGGGTGCCGCCCTGGACACCCGGGGGGGGTGTCGCGTGACAACCCCGCGGCACCCGCGGGGTGCCGCCCTGGACACCCGGGGGGTGTCGCGTGACAACCCCACGGCACCCGCGGGGTGCCGCCCTGGACACCCGGGGGGTGTCGCGTGACAACCCCGCGGCACCCGCGGGGTGCCGCCCTGGACACCAGGGGGGTGTCGCGTGACAACCCCGCGGCACCCGCGGGGTGCCGCCCTGGACACCCGGGGGTGTCGCGTGACAACCCCGCGGCACCCGCGGGGTGCCGCCCTGGACACCCGGGGGTGTCGCTTGACAACCCCGCGGCACCCGCGGGGTGCCGCCCTGGACACCCGGGGGTGTCGCGTGACAACCCCGCGGCAATCGCGGGGTGCCGCCCTGGACACCCGGGCGTGCCGGACCCGCGCGGCCGCGGGTCCATGGGCGCCGCCGCCTCCGGCCGCCGGAGTCGCTCCGGTGGCCCGTTTACCTTCCCGTCTGCGCCGTTGTTCCTCCCGGGTTCCGTTCTTCACTGCGGGATCATTAAACATCCGTTGCGGCACGTTCCGTCGTCGCCCGCCAAATCTGCAAAACACGAAGAACGACGGAGGGTTGTCGGGCCGTGTTCGTTTGACCCGCACCCTCCGCGTTAGAAAAAAAAAACAACGGGAGAAAATTGTTCAACACATGAACCAACAATTTTAATAAAATAAAATTGTTCATTCGAAACCGGTTCTTTAATTTTTAAAGAACGTTTACGGGAATATAAAGAGGGGTATTCCAAATTATAAAATCCCTACCTCGTTGGTCGTCGTCGTACGCACGTCCTTCACGGAATTGCTCGTCGCGGGAGGTGGAGATCGTCGCGTCGTCGCGGAAGGGCGTCGTGTCGTCGCGGAACACGACGTTGAGTCGGAGAACTCAACGGACTCAAGCAGCTGATCGAAGATCCGTCGCGGAGGAAGAGACGTCGCAGAAGAACGTTGTCGGCGTCGCGGATCACGGCGTCGCGTCTTCAATTTTTGGGTTCGGCGTTCTTCACGTTCTTCACGAAGGAGGAAGAAGATACAATGATTCTGTCTCAACGAGTAATCCTCCAAAATATTTTGGTTGGTCTTATTTTATTATTATGCCAACACACGAAAACGGGTAAGTAACGACCCATCAATTCGTTGAATTAATTAAACAAAAGAAACAACTAATTTAATTTACGAAATAAGCCGCCCAATTAAATGGTCTGTTAAGAATTTAAGAAACGCGTCAGTTGGCTTTCATAATGACGGGTTTTCGCGGGTGCGTTACTTAGCGGAAAGAAACGGCGGGGCTCGTGCGATCCCCACCTCACAAATATCCTACAAAGGGGTTAGGATATTTTTGGATAGCATCCTATCCGGATCAACTCAGTTTAAGCCGTCTTTAAGTGGCTTCGAGTGACTTCCAAGTGGCTTAAGTGAAATAAAATAAAGTTGTTGTAAAATTATTTTATTTCTTAACTTTAAGCCCGAAAATTAAAAACCACACCCGAGCAAACGCAACTCCGGAAGAGGTGTTTCTAGGCGAATACCGGCGCTGCGATTTCATCGGTGCCCTCAGAATTCGATTCCGGGCACCGGTTCAAAAGTTAGAAAAACCCGCTCGTCCGTTCACTGAACGTACCCGAGCCAAACTTCTGAAAATGATTCCGGGCACACCGGTCCTCGGAATCAGGTGCCGTCAGAAACTGCGCTCTTGTAAAATTCCAAAGAAAATTAAGAAAAAAAATATTTCCTTGAAATTTACGGGTCTCTACATTACTCCCACCACAGGGCTTTACGTCCCCGTAAAGCTTCAACAAAAACCAGGGATACAAAGGCGGTACTGAGCACGCATCTGAGCCTCCCGCTCCCATGTGCTCTCCTGGAGGTTCCCATGCTACCATCTGATGCGCACAAGAGGAATCGATCGCCCGCGTAGGACCCGCTCCTGTCGATCCTCTATCTCCACCGGGACCTCCTCAAAGGTCGCCCAATCATCCATGTCTAGCTCCCCATGGTCAATGATGTGCGTCGGGTCGAGCACATATCTCCTCAGCTGAGATACGTGGAAGACGTCTTGCACCCGGTGCAACTGAGGTGGCAGAGCCAGACGATAAGCCACCTCGCCAACCCTGCAGAGGACCTGGAAAGGCCCGATGAAGCACGGAGACAACTTGCCGCCTCGGCCAAATCTCCGCAAACCACGTCGAGGTGAGACCCGCAAGAAGACGTGGTCGCCATCCTCGAACTCTAGTGGCCTCCGCCTCCTGTCAACATATGACTTCTTCCGGCTCTGTGCTGTCCTCATCCGCTCCTGGATGACCTGGACCTTCTCTGGCCCCACAAAAGCTGGTAAGATTTCTTCTTTTCCGAAAAGAGAAATCTGGTCCCATCCCCTGGATGAACCACATTCTTTGCCTAATACAGTCAATCCTGGCATGGTTGATACTAATCCATACCAAGGATGACGTTGTAAGGCTTCAACGCTACTACCAAGAGATCCAACCGTTACTCTCACCTCCACGGGTTGAGTCACACTGTCGGCATCAGTGTGTGGTAACTGGGTCTCCTCCAGTAGATGTCTCACAAGTGAGGGTCAAGTCAACAGTCAAAACTGGAACCTCTTAGTAACAACAGAAAAGAGGACAGGAATGAAAACATCACAGAGGTATGCGTCTTTTATTATTTCAGCTCATAATACAAAGACGCTACACAATAGCAACAAGGAACTACAAGTACAAAGGACGTATCCACTAGTTCCGCTCCTGTCCACCTGCTCCCAGAGCTCCAAGATCGAAGGCCTCAGCTGCCTGAAGCTGAGATCTCCCATGTCCACCAACTCCCTATGGTCGGGGTGGACCTCCTGGTGGTGGTGGTGGAAACACCTCAAAGTTTCTCCCACCATCGGCTACTCGGCCAGCTCCTCTGCCTCGTCCGCCTGTACCCTGCGGACCACCGTGGCCGAATCTCTGTCTGGGAGGTCCCTCTACCGCCTGCTGCTCATCTGTAAGACGAGTCGGGCAGTTTCGAGCCATGTGACCTCGCCCAATGCATGCGTAGCAATGTTTTCCCCTCGCGTAGCTGGATCTCCTTCGGGTTCCCCGCACAACCGAATCTTCATCCTGTGACTGCCCATCTGATGGTCTGGCCCGCTTGGACCTCTGCGTCACCTGTCTACTGCTAGCTGCAGAAGACCCTGCTACGGGCCGTCCTGCGGAGGGTCCTGTCACTGGAGCCTGCTCGGCGAGAAAACTCTCCACTAGAAGGGCCCTCTCCAACACCTCTGCCTGTGTCGGAATGTTGAGGGAGATCATAGAAGCCCTGATCTCGTTCCTCAATCCCTGCTCGAAGGTCTGGTCCCGGAAGAAGGGGTCCCATACCATGTCGGTTGAGTAGCGCGAGAGATCAGTAAATCTCGCCGAGTACTGGGCCACTGTCAAGCTGCCCTGCCGCAGCTGAAGAAGCTCCTGTATGCGTACCGCACGGAGGGTGGATGGGAGAAACTCAGAGCAGAAGATGCTCTCAAAGTCCGTCCAGAGGAGTGATGTCTCGTCGTGCACCTGGAGCATCAAGCTCCACCATCTGCCTGCTGCCGCGTGCAGGAGGCTCACTGCGAGGATCACCATGAGGTCTGCTGGTGTCCTCACTAGCCTGAAAACTCGCACCACTGCCTCCAGCCAGTCCTCGGCTGCCTGGGGGTCCGTCTCCCCGCGGAACCTGGGCAGTCGCTGACGCTGGAACTCGTGCAGCGCGCTAAGGCGACGTGCATCGTCAGCGGCTAGGGCTGGTAGCATCGGTGGCTCGGCGGGTAAAGGTACCGCCGGTGCCTCTGCTGACAAGGAGCCCTGCACCGAGGCCTCGTCGCTCGGTGGGATGTCATCACACTCCACTCTCGGAACCCTAGATGGATGCCGTCGTGGGGCCATCCTGAAAGAAACAGGTGCGCCACGGTCAGAACAGTATACCTGGTGAGCTGACACAAGTAATCACAAAGAAAACTTGAACACACATGCAATCAATGTTTTCGTGCATTAAGTAGGAGATCAGAAGTCAGGGTCCTGGTGTACGGATACGTCGGCCGCCGCACCAACACTGGACTCCCTGGACTGATAACCACACCCAATACGCTAAACACTATTGCTTCACATAGAAGAAAGATCAGAGTCCCCGGTAGAACTGACCACATCTGATACCAATTTGTCACGACCCGTCCTCGGGGCCCGTGCCATGACTACCCCAAGCCCGCCTTCCATAGTCCAGGGGCTGGCGACTAGAACCAAGGCTTAAATCCCAACAAAAGGGAAGACATTGCCTTTGAAAAGTAAACAAGCACCACAAAGTGAGCAAGCGGAAAAGTAAACAGTAAGTAAAACTGTAACAAGCTGTACTGGAAGTAAAAGGGGCCCGAAATACAAGCCCAACTGTAAAGTACAACTGAAAAGGGGAAAACAACAACTGTAAAGAAAATCCGCAGCGTCGAGCCATCCTCTGAAGGTCCCACCTGAAGGGTGGGTATAGATAGCCTCCACAGCTCCTCGGTCCAGCCGTCCGCTCCGAGTACGTCCCGCCCAGTGGTCCACCTCTAGGTACCGTCCTGCTCCGCACGCCTCCACCACGGTCAGTGCTATCCGTCGTCTGCAACCAACACCACGAAGTGCGGGCATAGCCCATGCAGGGGTGAGTATAAGCTACTCAGTAGGGACCCCGAGACCCCCGAAGGTCTCCCGAAATCCACGAAGGATAATCCACAAAGGAAAGATACAATCACGATGTAACATCTGACACGACTTAGGTATATGCCCATACATATACCTAAGTCATCAATTCCCGTTTGGCTCCAGCGTCCGAGCCCAAGAACAACCCAGTCCACACAGGAAAGCAAAACGTATACCCACACAGGATAGCACAACACAATCCACAAAGGAGAGTAAAATGTAAATCCACAGAGGAGATTCAGCTCACACATGTATACATCATCGAAAAGGGTGTAAGAGATGACCAGACATAGATACTGAATCATCTAAGCTGGGACCCACATAGGATACAAGACCATCCGTCCTCATCGTTTCATTTATGCTGGGACCCACATAGGATACAAGACCAGCACAGAGTCATTTAAGCTGGGACCCACATAGGATACAAGACCACCACTCTTCATTGATTCCTTTATACTGGGACCCACATAGGATACAAGACCAGTATTGAATCATCTAAGCTGGGACTCACATAGGATACAAGACCAACACAACTAGGACCCAGATAGGATACAAGACCAGCTGTCTTCATTGATTCAACTATACTGGGACCCACATAGGATACAAGACCAGTATTGAATCATCGAAGCTGGGATCCACATAGGATACAAGACCAGCACAGCTAGGACCCACATAGGATACAAGACCAGATGTCTTCATTGATTCATCTATACTGGGACCCACATAGGATACAAGACCAGTATTGAATCATCCAAGATGGGACCCACATAGGATACAAGACCAGCACAGCTAGGACCCAGACATGATCAGGCCCACACAGGACCTGTAGCACTGATCCATGTAGGATCGCTGAGTGTTGTAGTCATCGCAGTCCACTGAGGATCTCTGCACAGTCGTCGTCGCAGTCCACTGAGGGTCTCTGCACGGTCGTCGCCGCTGTCCACTGAGGATCTCTACACGGTCGTCGCTGTCGAAGTAGCAGTTGCAGCCAGCTCTGGGGTTCCCGCACACAGCAAACTCGTTCGAGAGGGTCCGCTCCACGAGCCGAGAGGCCGATACATCAACTGTCACAAAGACCGAAGTTGATGTATCCAAAAGTTCCGTATCGTCAACAGGAACTCAACGTCGCAGACGGCGCGTCAATCGGACGCCCGGTCTGAGAGTTATTGGCATTTTTGTCCCAGTGGCCCGGTTGGTTTTTAAGGCAAAACCAACCCGACCGCACTCCACCTGTGTCCAAACCTCGGGCGGAGTATGCCAAAAGATCCGTCTCACTTAGAGGAATTCAACAAAGCTGACGGCACGTCAATCGGACGTCCGTGGCTCAAGATATGAGCGTTTCCGTTCCGAGGGCCCGGTTGATTTCGTGTACGAACCAACCCGGCCGAACTCAAAGTATTCCAAAATCTTGAGTGCGATAAACTGAAATGACCGTCTCGATCCAAGGATCGCGTTGCCGCTGACGGCGAGTCGTTTGGAGGCCCGTAGCTCAAGATACGGGCATTTGACCGAAAGCGGTCCGAAAAACGGGGGGGGGGGGGGGGGGGGGTGTCGCGTGACAACCCCGCGGCACCCGCAGGGTGCCGCCCTGGACACCCGGGGGGTGTCGCGTGACAACCCCGCGGCACCCGCGGGGTGCCGCCCTGGACACCCGGGGGGGGGGGGGGGGGTGTCGCGGGACAACCCCGCGGCACCCGCGGGGTGCCTCCCTGGACACTCGGGGGTGTCGCGTGACAACCCCGCGGCACCCGCGGGGTGCCGCCCTGGACACCCGGGGGGTGTCGCGTGACAACCCCGCGGCACCCGCGGGGTGCCGCCCTGGACACCCGGGGGTGTCGCCTGACAACCCCGCGGCACCCGCGGGGTGCCGCCCTGGACACCCGGGCGTGCCGGACCCGCGCGGTCGCGGGTCCATGGGCGCCACCGCCTCCGGCCGCCGGCGCCGCCGCCGGCTTCCGCGGGCCGCTGGAGTCGCTCCGGTGGCCCGTTTCCCTTCCCATCTGCGCCGTTGTTCCTCCCGAGTTCCGTTTTTCACTGCGGGATCATTAAACATCCGTTGCGGCACGTTCCGTAATCGCCCGCCAAATCCGCATAACACGAAGAACGACGGAGGGTTGTCGGGCCGTGTTCGTTTGACCCGCACCCTCCGCGTTAGAAAAAAAACAATGGGAGAAAATTGTTCAACACAGGAACCGACAATTTTAATAAAATAAAATTGTTCATTCGAAACCAGTTCTTTAATTTTTAAAGAACGTTCACGGGAATATAAAGAGGGGTATTCCAAATTATAAAATCCCTACCTCGTTGGTCGTCATCGTACGCACGTACTTCGCGGAATTTCTCGTCGCGGGAGGTGGAGATTGTCGCGTCGTCGCGGAAGGGCGTCGCGTCGTCGCGGAACACGGTGTTGTGTCAGAGAACTCAACGGACTCAAGCAGCCGATCGAAGATCCGTCGCGGAGGAAGAGACGTCGTAGAAGAACGTTGTCGGCGTCACGGATCACGGCGTCGCGTCGTCGATTTTCGGGTTCGGCGTTCTTCGCGTTCTTTGCGTTCTTCACGAAGGAGGAAGAAGATACAAGGATTCTGTCTCAACGAGTAATCGTCCAAAATATTTTGGTTGGTCTTATTTTATTATTATGCCAACACACGAAAACGGGTAAGTAACGACCCATCAATTCGTTGAATTAATTCAACGAAAGAAACAGCTCATTTAATTTATGAAATAAACCGCCCAATTAAATGGTCTGTTAAGAATTTAAGAAAAGTGTCAGTTGACTTTCATAATGACGGGTTTTCGCGGGTGCGTTACTTAGAGGAAAGAAACGGCGGGGCTCGTGCGGGCCCCACCTCACAAATATCCTACAAAGGGGGTAGGATATTTCTGGATAGCATCCTATCCGGATCAACTCAGTTTAAGCCATATTTAAGTTGCTTCGAGTGGCTTCCAAGTGGATTAAGTGAAATAAAATAAAGTTGTCGTAAAATTATTTTATTTCTTAACTTTAAGCCTGAAAATTAAAAACCACACCCGAGCAAACGCAACTCCGGAAGAGGCGTTTCTAGGCGAATACCGGCGCTGCGATTTCATCGGTGCCCTCAGAATTCGATTCCGGGCACCGGTTCAAAAGTTAGAAAATCCCGCTTGTCCGTTCACGGAACGTACCCGAGCCAAACTTCTGAAAATGATTCGGGCACACGGGCCTCAGAATCAGGTGCCGTCAGAAACTGCGCTCTTGTAAAATTCCAAAGAAAAATAAGAAAAAAAAATTTTCTTGAAATTTACGGGTCTATATTACTAATTATTACTAATTATTACTAATTATTACTAATTATTCGTAATTATTCCTAATTATTACTAATTAGTGGTAATTTTGAGTAATTATTACTAATTATTACTAATTATTGATAATTATTGATAATTATTACTAATTATTACTAATTATTGGTAATTGTTACTAATTATTGATAAGTATTACTAATTATTGGTAAGTATTACTAATTATTGGTAATTATTACTAATTATTGGTATTTATTACTAATTATTGGTAATTATTATTAATTATTACTAATTATTCCTAATTATTGCTAATTATTGATAATTATTCCTAATTATTGGTAATTATATGAATAATTACCAATAATTAGGAATAATTACCAATAATTAGGAATAATAACATTATTAGTATATTTTATTATTAATATTAAAATAATATAATTTTCTATATTATATACAATTCTCCTTTCATCTGTGTGTTTTCTGTCTCCACATACAAATATTACATGTGGATACAGAAAACACACAGATGAAAGGAGAATTGTATATAATATAAAAAATTATATTATTTTAATATTAATAATAAAATATACTAATAATGTAATAATGTTGTTATTCAAAATTATTGGTATTTATTACTAATTATTAGTATTTATTCTTAATTATTGAAAATTATTACTAATTATTCCTAATTACCATTAACTATGAACAATACTAATAATTTAAATTTATTAAGAAACAAAACAATGTAAACATAATTAAATTACAACTAATTAAGAATAATTGAAACTAATAAAAAATTTAAAATAAATATTAAATTAAAATGAACAAAATTACCTTTAAAATTGATCTGAGGTTGATCTCTGATCGTTCTTGAAAACTTCAATATCAACTCCGGAGAAAAAAATTAAACTTAAGAAACACTGAACTCTAGAAATAGAATTTTGAGAGAAGGAGAAGATGGAGTTTGAGAATGAATTGAAAAAACGGATGGGGGTATTTATAGGTTAGATTATTTGCGACGGGTCCATTTGCGACGGGATACCCGTTGCAAATAATATTATTTGCGACGGTACCCGTCGCAAATACCTTAGCCATCATTTATTACGGTCAATGGTTAAATAGTTATTTGCGACGGGACCCGTCGCAAATAACACCTTCCGACATACTATTTGCGACGGGGGAATATTCCCATCGCAAATACCTTTTACCGCCGCCGGTTATTTGCGACGGGCAATAACCGCCCATCGCAAATACGTTTCCCGCGATTTGGCGCGCAAAGCACGCCAGTTCTTTTGCGACGGGGAAATCTAACCCGTCGCAAAAGACTACTTATTTGCGACGGCCAAATAACCCCATCGCAAATACCCATTTTTCCCGTAGTGAAAAACTATTGAAAAAAATAAAGTGTGCATTGTAAAAATTCACAAAGTGAGTAGATATGTAGAAAAAATAAAATTAAGAAATATAACCCCAATACATTCTTTATTGTTGGGTTTAATATATCCTAGATCCAATCTTCACAGACTCTCTAACTAGGTGAGAGTATTTCGTTCCACTATAACATATATAGAACATTTTACGTAGGAGAAAACCTAACCTATAACACTACATTTTATGCGTATGAAAATAACCCAACCAATTATAGGATAGATTAATCATATCACTACCATTTACTAGGTTTAAGAATAACCATTGTGTACTTGTTTTTTATTAGGTTTTCATAACCAATATATTTCCTTCTAATAGAAGAAATAACCACGTCTGTGTTTTGTTACAAATCAATCAAAAAATTACATAGAAAGGCTATAAATCAATATGAAACATTAAAATGAATAAACTAAACAAATAATAAAAAATGAATATTTGTTAAGTATATTATAATTCTCCCTTCATGATTATAAATGAAGATTAAAGATACATGAAAACTATAAAGCCTAAGAAATTCAAATTATCAATGTGTGACCAATATCATATATAAATTTTGTCAACCAATTACCTGTAATGGGACCATATCTCATATTCCTCGATCATCATGCTCAAATTATTTAGCCTTTATTTTGAAGAATTATTATCCATTAATAATAATAATAACTTTAAAATCTTCATCACATGGGTGTTTTTTTAAAACCAATCATAACCGGTCATAGTTATAAAAAAAATAAAAACTTGTGAATAATTTCATAAGTTGTTTTTTGGAAATATTAAAAATTATTTGAAAAATTATTCTCACATATATTCCGTAATTAAATAATTAAAACACAATTTTTATATAATCATTATTGTTAATATGTATTAAAAAAATATATAAAATTTTTAAACAAATCATTTATACTTTTGGAAAATAAAAATATTAAAATGTTAAAAAATAGAGTGCTGAAATTATCATAAAATGATGATGTGATTTTTGAAAAATAATCACTTAAATATTTATACAAATCATTTTTCATGAGAAGTTATTATATATAACCAGTAAAAATACAATAATCATCATTTTTTATATATGAAAACATGAATTAGATTTCAAAAAAAAGATTCAATATGTTTATAAGAATGAAACTAATATACATAAACATAAATATAATCCTAACAAAACATAAATTCTTATCTGTATAGACATAAATCAATTAATTCATGAACATAAATATATATCCATATAAACATAATAAAATGATACTCAGTTCATATAACATTCTACTAAGAAGAAAAACTATAATTTCAAAAAGAAATATATAAACACAATGACTTAATAATCCTTTACAAAAAACAATATTAAAACTAGACCCTTTAATAATAAAAAAATTATTTAAAATGTTTTCAGCCATTATAAATATCTACTTAACAATGTGATATATTTTTAAAAAATGTGAGGTGTTTATAATATTCAAAAAAATAAAAAAACATGAAAAATAAAAAACCCTCCTCTACTCAAATAGAGTCCTAACAATAAATTAAATGCACATGACCATCGACCAATGATTTTAAATACTCTATGAAATGAGGAATAGTTTCCTACTATGCATCTTATCATAATAAATGAAGAATATGTCATGTATTTGAGCTTAATGTTAGTGACTTTCTCACTTATTCATTGAGTATAGAAAAATAAAAGTTAAGCATTAATTCTATGATATATTGTATTTAGACTTTATCATGTTTTGATCTTTATTATTTCTACTTAATGTGATTAAGTGATGAATTACTATATAGGGTTGATTTTTGGTGTTAGTAAATCAACATAATGATGCATCATATGAGTTTCATGATTTTTGGTTGATGGTGAACCTATGTGTTGTAAGGACATTCCCAGAGTTGTGGTGATGAAATTATTAAATGGGAATTCAAAGTGTCTCTATATTCATATCTTAATTCCATACATGTTATTCGGTTAGGTTTTAATTATTTTATTTTAAATAAATTATAACATTACCCATTGTTGTTTTTTAATATGACTGAGATTGGGTAGAGATATATTTTATGGTAGATTATTCATGTTTTAAAAAACATTAGGAAATTATTTGATTGATCATTAACTAATTGAGATGAATTTTTCATTCCATGACTTATATGAGATGTGATCTATAGTATGCATTGGATAACTATATGAAATTGATGTCATATTTTTATAAGGTATATTATCGATAGTTATTTCGGATTTAGAAACTCATTGAATCAATTATTTATGGAAGAGTGGATTGATATTTTGATAAAATCAACTACAGTCATTTACAATGTTCTACAATTATAAGTATTAGAAAATTGGACATGTTATTAATTTTAACTAGTTCCTATGATATCCTTATATTTTTAAATTGGTATGGAATTATAATGACATAAAATAATTTTATACCACAAATTCATAAACATGATCAATAGTTAAAATACATTATAAGATTCATTATATTATTCATGAAAATGTAATGCATTTACGTCAACCTTATATTTATAAAAAAATATCATATTTAACTTAATGGATGATGTATTTTGTTTTTTATATCTTGGGATATTCATGTAGGGGTAGATACATGGTATTATATAATGTATGTGAGATGAATAAATAGGTGCTAGTATTTTTTTAATTTTTTGTGGAATTAGAGTACCGACATAGAACTATTTTTTCCAAAAGAGTATGAATTTATTCATTTAGGTTTCATGGAAGTATAGCATTTTTATATATAGTTCTAGGGAGAATAATGATTAGATCAGTGATTAATAATCTCTCCTCCTAAATATGTTTTTTATTTATGTTATAAATAACATTAATTGTGGGGTGAATGTAACATCCCAAATTATGTTTTTATAATGAATTAGTTTAAATTAACAATTTCGATCAAGTTTATATTTTATTATATTTTTGAGTTATTGTGTTTTATTGACTTAATATTTTATTTAGTTTAATAGAGTATGATGCAAACTTTTGGACTAAAAATATGAAAAATACATATAAATAGGACCCTTATGAAGAAAATAAAAATATATTGTAAATGAATCATTAAATTTAAATTACCTTATAATATTGTTAATTTTTATAATATGATTCAATTATGGGTGATATTTTGACTATATAATAATCAAACAATATTTTGGTGGAATTTTTGGAAAAAAAATTATGAGGAAAAATATTAATTGTAATATCAAATAATGGTATAAATCTAGAAAAGTATTTAGTTTTTATAGTGTAAAAACTTTGGATATGAGTGAGATGGTGGTTGTTATATAGAGATCCATAATGGGATGATATTGGGTTTACAAGTGGGCGACAAGGTTGAAGATAAAATAATATATTCAATATTTAAAAATAAAAATAAATTTTCAATATTTTGTGTAATAAATTTTTTATATATAATATTTTATGTGGGAATTTTCATTCATTTGGTAGGGTGTTATTTTCCTGATATAGAACATCTCATAATAAATGGGTTTTGTTTCTTGTTCTATAAGGCTCAAACATAGTGGGTCCCAATAGTTTAATAATGAAGGGAAGACCATAATTCTGAGTTGGGGAACATTATTTAAATAATATACCGATGCCGATATGTTTGGTTGATGGAAACCAACCAAGAAAAATTGAAGGTGAATACCCTATGATACACTGCATCTATGTTAGGAAGTATGTCAGTGGATAGAACACTAGAAATACCACCATGCATCTTTTAATGGCCTATATAATTATGATTCATGAAATTTAGAGAAATTTTGAATTTTTAATCTTGTGGTGTGTTCATTTTGTTAACCAGTACCCATATAGGGACTCTGAATGTTTAGCCATAAAAAAATTGTGTCTTTGGACATAGTTTGAGGTTAGATAGATACCTCAAAGAATAAAGAGAATATCAGGGATGTGAATAAGTGATTGGGTTGCTTAATGGATAAATAATAGGTTATTCATGGAAAGAATGGTAGAATTTACACCATAAATGTTTTTCATGGGGTTCATTCTAGATAAAAATTAGTCGGGAGAGGGTCAACTACCCAGGTAGATTCTCATCATGATCCTATAGTTCATGATTTAAAAATTTCATGTTTATATGTTTCCTCAAACAAGATAAAGATTAAAAGTATGAACACATTATTCACAACATAATCCATATTGGGGACCAGCCTTTTGATATTTTCACTACGGATCTTTTTTTGGTAAGCCTTTTGTTTCTCCATGGTTATGATTATTCTAATGAGTGGGAGGAGTTCTTTTGCCCATTTTCTCCCCTTTTTGGACTCTATGATATATCTTGTTAAAGATTGTTTCATTTAATTGATTTGAGTTAGTATCAATTCATTTTTCTACTTAATTATTCCTCCCTTATTTCTTTATTTTTTGGTTCAATAATATAGTAGTAGGGAAGAATATTTCAATGAAGTAACGCGAAATCATCTCATTGAGTTGGGATTTCATTTGAGACTTAAAGTGCAAGTCCCAAGAGGGTGTATTCATTCCATCATTCACCATTTGGATTAATGTATGTGTTCTCATAGTATTTTTATGGTTTTTGGATATTTTATGTGAAATTAGTTTTTTATTATACATTGTAATTATATATTTCTGTATCTTAGTTCCAGTTTTGTATTCAGAGTGTACTAAAACATGTTTTTTGTGGTCTTATTGCATTTAGGAAATTTAACGAGCTTGGAATGATTTATGATTTTCTTGGTTTTAAAAGATAATTAAATAATTTGATAGTGTTTATTGAATAGATTGGTCCTTATAGACTCGATGGAGGTCAATAGAAGCCTCAGATTGGTTTATGATTGTTAGTTCAGGTATGATGCCTTGAATTTATTTTATTCCCTTACTCAATTAGTGATTTTATGTTCATGTCCCATAACTATTATATCATCCAATATATTACAATACATTTGTGATCCCTCCATATGGTTGGAATGATATTTTGATAGCCTACAAGTATACATGGACATATAGCTTTATAAATAGTTCAAGGGTGGTTCTGTAGTCAAATGAGTGTCAGTATCAATTAATATGTGTTTTGTAAAATGTGAAATACATTTTAGAAGACAATAGACTTATTTTTTAAATTCTTTTAAAAAATATTTTTATTCAAAGGGAAATTTAAAGAAAAATTTGTGATTTGGTAAATATTTTTTGAAATTGTTTTTCAAAATGGTTGTGTAGTTTTCTAAAAAAAATGTTTGATGAGATTTTACACAATGTCTTGGTTTTATTAAAATAGAATATTATTACTATTTAAATATTTTTATGGAGGATTTAACTTCAAAAAAAATGAATTGATGATAGTAATATTGAGGCTATTTTTGTTTTTTTGACCCACTGAAGGTGACTCCCCATTTTCTAAAGCTTGTGTGTTTTTTGTTATCCCCACTTGTGATTTCATGGAGTTTGTATCTTGAATGATTATATGTGTTGTGTGTGTGTCTCAATGAGAACATTTCGTTTATTATCATAGAAGTGGGACTATATGGGTGGATTAATAAAACCATTTTGAGGGATAATATTAGTATTGGGATGTATTTGAGAAAAAAGTCTATATCCCATGGAACTAGCTCCCTATTGATGAACTGGTGAGATTTTTTATTTGATTTCTACGCGATTTTTTTGCCTTTGTGTATAGTTTGATGCTTTTTATTGGTAATATATTCTAGTATGAAATAGGATTATGAGTCCACATCTCACATTGTCATAGCATTGGAATATACCTATTTGAGAGATGGAATCCTATTGTGGATGATGTCAGTCCACAACCTAAGAGATAGGGTAGTGGTTACAGAATAGGCATTTTGATGAGTGAGATAGACTGGTAGAATATGCCCAGAGTGAGAATTTGTGCGTTGGAAGACGAATGATGGGTTAGTCATGAATGTGATGACTGGACTGAGATGCGATCAAATAGTGTGACAACCATTAGTAGGATGGGGTTCGAGTTGTGATGTGTTGTGATGAGACGATGTATATACTCCATTGATTGATGATGAATGGATTAAGATTTAGATTTGAGACCACATTGAGAGAGAATGCGAGTCCATGAATATGATGGAAGTCTGCATCCTACACGTTTGGGTCATGATTGTGGACTTATAAAGATTTCCAACACTGTATCACTGGGTTTAGGTTGATATACATCAAAAAATCATACCCATTATCATAAGGTATGTGTTGAGGGATTTGTAAGAAACTCTAATTTATAGATTTAGTTATGGGTTAGGTTTTTGTATGATATGACTCATTCCATCCAACATGGTGTATAACTTGGATGGTTTAAGTGTTGTAGTGGCTTGGTTATCACACAATGATCAGAATTGTTCGATTGTATGTGAATTTTAGGTTATGATTCTTAGTGGGTGTGTTATAATGGCATGAATGCACTATTTATATAAGTATTTCATGTGAATTCACTTGATAACATTAACAGTAATCATTTTTTAAGAATTGGGAGTTCCTAATGGGTTTTTTGACTCACCCCAACTTGATTACATGATGTGGGTTTCAATCAAAATGTGTTAAATACATTGTTTTACCATAGGAAACATGTATTTCATGGAGTTAGACACATGGTTCTATATGTAGGTCATTGAATATTAGGTCTCTCTTGGATGGTATGGGATTAGTTTGGGCCACTGTGCTATTATATTGATTTGTTTATTTATTTCATGTTTATCTACTTCCCTATTATGTTTTTATGCATCATATAAATAGTTTATAGGTTTCTATTCTAGACTATGGGGTCCCATGGGGATCTTTATTTTATGAATAATAATATTTAAGATGTACACTATATTTATGAGGAATGTAAATTTTTTGGTACTTCCAATAATTAACATTGAACATTATCTTAGAAAAAATAGTCTCCCCATTAATATATGAGGACCTCACCACTAGTTATCATTATATTACATATGAGGATGCATTCCTGAGTACATATCGTGACCATGTTTGGGTGGAATTCAAGAGATCCAGACCATGGTATTAAAAAATGGATTCAGAGAATATTTTAGGATGGGATAGTGTTATATTGAGGTGTAGTTAAGATGTCAGGTCTCAAGAGGTAGACCCAGAGTATCCCTAGCTAGTATAAAATCAATTGGAACAGAATTTTCTAGGGAATGTATAATTTTATACTAGGAATCCAAGGTTGAGTGATTAATTGGTCTAGATATAGAAACCAAATGTGGTATAGATGAGTCTTGTATTGATTCATAAGACTATTATGGGAAATAGTGAGTTTTCTATACATTATCATAGTGGCATGCATTTTGATTGGTGTAGAAACCATAGCGAAGTGTTGTTTGACATGTATCCGGATCCAAATACATTAATAATAGTTGTACAAAAAATGTAATCGATGTATTTTAAAAAAAAAATAATTTGTGATAAGATTAATATCGATATGTATGAATTTCTTTATTTATCATGCCATTCATGCCTGGATAACATAAAGAAACAATTTTTTCGATTGTTGGATTTTAAGGAAAACTAAACCTTTAAAAGATAACTTATGTAGTGTCCTGAGGAGTATATACCTAGTTTCATGAGTTTATTTTTACTTATAAAATCTTATGAAGACATTTTGAGATGATTTATATTTTTAGGTTATTTTTGAAATTTACGGAAAATGGGATCTGAAATTTTATTTCAAAACATATTTTGAATTTTTATTTTAAAATTATATTTGTAAAGGGGAATGGTTTTGGGGAAATATATATGATAGGCTTGGTATTTTGGGAGATTTTAGTTTTTTGTATGAACCCTTGCATACTAAGGGGTGTTTTGAAAAATCAGAAGAGTTTAGTGAATATAGAATGATCTAAAAGTTTTTTAATAATAAATTGATACCATATATACTGGGATACATGGTTTTTTTATTTTGGATGTGAGTGACCTAGATATGTGAATTGAGTAATTGAGTTGTGTGAAGTGTTTGTTGGAAACCGCCATATGTTATTAGTGGGAGTAGACATGTTTGAATAAATGTATGAAAAAATTTGTTCGTGTGTTGATTATGTTTGATTGGGTTTTAATTGTGATTTATTGATAAGAAATATGTTGTTATTTCATGATCAATGAGAATGATGTAATTTTTGTTATATATTTGTGTGTGGTCGGCTCGCGGGGTGGATTATTATTGTTGGGATCATGTATAACTGAATGGTTTGGTAGGTTCATGGATTAAAACACCTATTTAGATTGTTTATGATTCATGGGTTGGTATGATTGGTTTGTGTTCTTATTAGGTTAGTCTTATGGTTAGGATAACTAAAATATTATAGATTCAATGATTAATTGTGTTTTTATTTTTCTGTATTGATGGGGAATGTTGGGAACCGTCTTACGTCTTGGTGATTGGGGTTTTGTGTTTGGGTCTCGGATGTGTCCGGTTTTTTTATTTATAGTCCTTACATGAGGAAACACACATGATATAGGTGTAATATATTGGTTGTTTAGTTAATTAGGAAAACAAAAAGGGAACTCCTCTGATCAGGAGAATCAAATCAGTCACTAATGGGAAAACCTTTTTACAAAAAAGTCATGGATGTTGTAGAAATGGTTGGTGGATTATTGAGGTGTTTTCAAGATTAATGAAATGTATGGAACTAACTAAAGATTTAGGTGTAGTTTCAGTTAGATTCTATGTGTTGAAAACTGAAATGCGATTAACATAATGTGATCAAAGAGAAATTCAGATTAATGTGCTTCAGTTCTTATGGGTAGAGTGTAATGGATGGATGTGTTAAACTCTAAGTTGAATTTAATTTTGGGTTTAGAATCTAGTGTGGGTATTTAGATGTTTCCGAAATTCCTCTAGTTATTATAACATTGGGGTTGGGAAAGTGATAGTGCATTAGAGGGTGATGAGGAATACTTTTGCTAGATGGCAGCCATAAAAGGATCGACTACTTTTGTTTCATGGTAATGGATTAATTTGGGTTAAAAACAAATAAAGAGAATTACGTAGGTTGTAGTTAATGTGGTTTGAGGGTAATATTTTATTTCTTTTGTGAAAGACTAATAAATCATGGTTTACTAATTTGAGTTGAATAGTAAAATGAGTTTGGTGCTCGATGATTGATCAAAAAATAGGTGGTGGTTTGGAGACCATTATAGATTAAGTGTAATTGAAGATGAAAAATTGGGTTCTCATAAAGGACTAGTATCGTTATGGTGTGGTGTTTATAATAAAATTCAATAGTACAGGTCGAGAAATTCAGATAATATTTAAATTATTAATTTGTTGAGGTGTTATTTTAAAGAAATGGAATTTTATTTGTATTTTGAGTGTTTAGAAATCATTAAATGGAATTCTTGTACATGGTTGGAGGTTTAGTGGATATTGAGATGGTCTAGAAGGATATCTGGGTAGTTTTTAGGTTATCAAGTTATTGAAATTAGCAGCAACAAACCCTTCATGGCACAATGGGTATAGTTCACACCATGAATAGTTTTCATGGGTTAATATTAGGTCCATAATGAAGTAGTATGGAGAGGGGATAAAACCCATTAGGATTCAAGGTATGAAATTTTAGTTTACACCATGTAATGGTTGAGTTGAGTGGTTTCCCCCTACCTATACAGAAAATTCGTGGTGGGAACCCCCATTTCACATTGTATACCATGATGGGTTCCCTCTTTTTTAGGATATTTTTAGTAATTTTTTAGGGTGATGTATTATTTGTGGAACCTTTTATATTCCTCTCAACCTATCTAATTTGAAAAATATATAGGATCATTCATTAGCTTCCATTCCTCCCCTTTTGGTGCCACTTTTATCTAGCTTGATAGAAGAAGTTTCCTCATGTTGATCTAAGATAGAATCACCTCCTTTATCTCTATTTTTTATTCAATAATTTATGTTATTTTTAGTCTGGATATCTATGGATTTTGTGGTTTATTACCATAGAGAATTTTTAAATACTCTTTCTTTCTAGATCACTCTTGAAAATCTCATAAAGGACATTCAGGGAGGGTATATATAATATTTCCTTTCCATTTTTAGAACAATTTATGTGGTCTAATGAATTTATTTATGTTTTTTGGTTATTTTGGTCAAAAGTAGTCATAAATATGATGTTTTTCTTTTACTTATTTTATTTTTCTCATGTACTGGTGTGTGTAAGGAGTTTAGTACACCCCATTTCCGTGGTCTCTATGTCATAAGGTTTCCTGGTGATTTTAACATTAGTTATGGAAATATAGATTTTTTTAAATGATTAATTAATTATTTTGACATTGTTTATTGATGAGATATATGTTCGTGGACATGGTATAAGTTGGTATAAAACACATATTGGTTTATGATCACTAATTATGATAGAGGTCCTGACCTTATTCGATTTTTTTTGATTGTTTATTTTTTGTTCATCCTCCATCACTATTATATCTTCATTCATATTTCATATCTTATAGAGAGTATCCAAAAGGTTGGAATGGGATTGTGTTTTCCCAATTGTTAACATTAACCATATAGATTACTAAACAATTCTATGCTGGACTCCTAATAGAATAACAACCAATGAACATCTTTATGTTTTGTGTGGTTTCATGATTCAGATTTAAATGTAAAAGATATTACCTTTTTATATGTTTTTTAAATTGCTTTGATTCAAATTTTATTTTCAAAGGGAATTAATAATTTAACAAATATATTTTCAAAGGGTATTTCAAAATAAATTTATTTCTATCCAAAAATATTTGACATGATTTTAGCCTTGGTCTAGGTGAGAGTAAAAGAGAATATAATGCCCTTAAAATGGTTTTTAATGTGTGTTTGACATGGTTTAAAAAATAATTCCTAATAATAAATTTTGATTTTGTTTCAACATGTTTGACCATGTGAAATTGATGCTCTATTTTACAATTCTTTTGTTCTTATTATTCATTCCACAGGTGATTCTACAAGTTTTTTATGATGTATGATGGAGTGTGTAAGGTATGTAGACATATGAGACATTGTATTCCTTTATCACATAGGTGGTTTAGTGTTGGTCTAATAAATTGAACTCTTATAGGGTTTAGATGTGTATTAAGACTTGTTAGACATTCATGTTTTTGTCTATAGGGACTAGTAACTTAGTAATGAGTAGATTAGTTATGATATAAAACATTTTACCTAATTGTTATTGATATGATGATTGTGATAGATGATGGATTATAGTGTGGGAGAGAATCGTGAGGCATGTCCACTCCATGAGTGGGATGGAATTGAATGAATCAATATGGGAGGCATGAAATCCAAGTGTGCATGGAGTAGAGAAATAATCTAAGGGATAGTGATGAGGTTACACAAGAGGCCTTTCCTTAGGTGAAATATCTAGGTATAACACACCATTAGTGATAAGGAATGAATTTGTATATAGATGCTGGGTTATTCATGAGTGAGATGATTGTACTGAGATGTGATATCAGATAGTTAGACCCCTATAAGTGTTATGGAGACTGAGTTGTGATGTCTTGTGAGCTTTGTATAGAATACCTCCCATTAGTGATAATGTATTATTTATACTATGATATGTGACCATCATGAGTGAGAAGGTGAGTCCAAGTATTAGTTATATAACCGTGCACTACGTCTCCAAGTAGTGGTTATAGATTTTGATGACACCTACTCATAATATTTGGGTACAGGATGAGATATAAAATTTCACCCTACCCTACAAGTTGAATTATGGGTTGTGGGATGAGTAGACACACTATACTAAATATTTGAGAAATGGTATTATTGTAATATGATGTTACACCATTCTTATGGAATCGAGTTGAAGTAAGTTGGGTCAGGTGTTGTGGTGTCATGGTTCGAATTCGATGACTTTACTTGAGTTATTGTATGTATAATGTGTTTTATATTTTTTGGTAGGTGTATTTCCTAGGAATGAAATCTCTCTTTATATATGTATTTAATTAACATCAACTTTATCACAGAATCAATCAGAATTTTTGAGCCATTTTAGTTTCTTACTAGGTTATTGAACTCACTCGTACCTGCATACTAGATATCTGTTTCAATTTAAATAGGTATATTTTATAATTTTTTCTCAAGACATTGGTATCATGAAGAGATGTGAACATGATTCAATAACCTGTTCATGGTGTCTTTAGTCTCATCAAAAGGGTATTTGAGTATAACAAGCATGTGTTCCATTTTATTTATTTATTTATTGGATACCATGTTTTTCTATTAGTGAATTATGTTTTGTTATATTATTGAAATTGATTACATATATCCATTATAGACTATGGGGGAATATGTAGCTCCGTATTTTATGTCTATAGGCTTTTGGGAGGTCCATTATATAAATTAGTTATTCCAAAGTTTTGGTATATTTAGGTATGATCATTGGACATTAATTTAGATGTCATATTCTCCCAATGAATATTTTAGTCCCTCACCATTAGTCATTATCATCTAGAATAAGGTGATTTGCACTTAAGGTAATATAATGAACTTTTATGGGTCGCATTTAAGAGATTTGGGATGAGGTCTTAGACATGGTTATTGAGGGTTCCATGCGTTCCATAGTCCTTGATTTATATTTCTTCCCTATGAAGTGAAACATGGTATTCCTAGAGGCCACCTCATGGACCATTTTTATCCAAAATTTAAAAATATTGTACATGTTTCACCCAGTTTATATGTTTTATAAAAAATAGCTTTCCCTTTTAAAAAATTTTCAGATATATTTCAATAGTGAGGTTTTTAAAACTGTTTCAGGTCATTTAAAATTGGATTTCGTATGCCAAATATCGAGGAATTGAATTTGATGATGGATTTTTCTAGAGAATTTATGAGAGAGAAATTATGTTCATTATCTCACGTAAAATAAAACAATGTCATACTTTGGGTAATTTATAGATTCTATGTCAGTATTTTGCTAAATAAATTAATATAGTCTTCTGTGAGGGAATCCTATCAAATATATTGGTAAAAATGAGTCATAATGAGCTCCAAGTTAGATAAATTAGATGGAGTAATTCAATGATAACCCCATAGAATTAATGATTTAGTATGACATAATATTATAATGAATTTATAAATTTATAATTATTTGGTTTGACTTTATATGGACTGGTAATGAATTCAATGAGTTATGGGATAAACCTTTCAAACATCAGGTATTGATAGTATAGTTTTATATGCTATTTTGATGACATGATATGAAATTTTTATCCCTCTACTTATCTGTTATAGTTAAATAGTGTAAAAATATTGTGGATTCACACTAGGTGGTAGTTATATAATGATTATTTATTACATTTTGATATCATAATTGACCTATGAATAGAACTTGTAAAACATTTCATTCTATTGAACATCCTGATTAATATTAAGAGATGGCCAAGTCTGTTTTACATCCTTATACATTTATGTTCTTGGAAATTTGACCAATTAATTAGTTAAATGGACCATTTCCATATTCTTATATATTTTCTTCTCAAAGAAAATTATTGTGATGATGAGATGATTTGTTATATTTGATAAAGAATTTTGGAGAAAATAATAGGTAATTTTTCTACTGGTAAAAACATCATGAATGGTTTAGTGTACAATACATAATAGTTTTATGTTATTTAAATGAAAATACAATGTTATACCACCTCCTTAAACCCTTATTAGTGAGAATCATACATCAAGACACTAAATCTAGTGACTATTTGGGGAGACACAATTTTCATAATGTTACACCATCCACTTATACAACATATGACTCTATATAATAATATCCTACCATTTTTAAGACATAGACTTTGTGAATTACATTTATAACACCACATTATACATTGATTAATCCTATATTACAGGGTTAAATTATCCATTTTCAAGACATGATACATTAGATTTTGTGATAACATAATGGTAATATGACATTTTTCAGTGTATAAGGGTGCAGGTTTTTAGTGCATGTTTGGGGGGGTGTGTGTATGTGATATTTTTTATTTTATGAGTTTTTTCATATAGTTATATGGAATATAATTCTCTATGGTGAGTTAGTATTATATAATATGACTAAATACACATTTTATAAACTATACTGTTATATAAAATCTCGTGAGACCTTGAGGAGGGGATAATTTTCTAGATGAGTATTGAATATGATTAACCCTAATTGGGACTATAGAATGATATAAATACTATATATTATGATTTTATGTGTTCTTATTGTAATGAAAGAATGATCATATTGTTGTAATTTCATTACACTTGAGATGTTATAGTGAGTTATTATACTGACTATTTCAAAGGAAGTTCTGTGAGGATGTACTCATAATTGTGAAAACATATTCTTTTTTATATGAGATAAAAATTTTCATTGAGTGGGTGGTGTCTTTATGTAGATGGGATTCCATGGTAATCATAGAGGTATTTAATCATCTAAGTATGTTCCTATTGTTTATGGTTTTAATTATGATTTCCCTTTATTATCATGTATTATATATTATTAGGGTTATTTCATTATAGTATATATATTTAATGTTCTTGGATATATTACATGTTTGTCTTATCAGTATATTTTAATCCATTTTTAATGAAATTTTCAATAAAGTTATAATGTTTGTTGGATATTTATTACCCTTGGTGTTTTAGAGTTACATGATTATATATATCATTGGATAATTCATGTTTTTTATATTCATACACCATATTGGATATATTAAAAAGTGATTGTCCTATTGGATGTGGGCTTGGGGAGGCACACCCAACCTAGTTCCAGAGTATGGTGGGTATGAGTGAGGTTAGGTAATCTCAAGAAACAGATAAGGTGGACATGGTTTGTGATATGTCCTATTTCATGTCTATATATATATATAAATATCACTCCAATATATATATCTATATCATATTCTTTAACCCATTTTTTACCTATAGAGATATGGTTTTTAGTATACATATTTTTATAAATCTCTAACTTAAAATAAGGCCTCTTATACTTATTCACATTATAACTTATATTCTATTAAAACAAATAACATGTGAAACCATACACAAAACACTTTTTTATATCTTCTTAAAATATTTGTTATATGTTATCATATAAAATATATTAGTTTTGAAAAAAAACATCATAATAATATAAATATTTATTCATGCAACCTTATGTGTAACCTAGTGGGACATTATAGTGTTGGAAGTGATTATGAATCCTTAATTCCTAATGATAACCATAGTGACACATCTATAATGATATCAGTTTTACTCAATTTTCAAAGGTATATAATATATTCACTATCAAACACGTGTATGCCCATAAATGTTTCCACCAATTGTATCTCATGCATCATGAATAATCATATATTCCAAATATACATTAAATTTAGTAAACATTAACATAACTCCTAAATTAAGATATTAATTTACTAGATTTCTCCATAAATTATTATACTTAGGATATAAATTTTAAAATTCACTTTAGATTCAATTAGTAACTAAGAAATTAACATTTAATTAAAAAAAAATTTAAATTGAATTTTGAACTTATCCAGGATAAATATTAACCCTCACTGATATTTTATAAAATATGCTTTATCAAAATATATATTATTATAGGATAAAAAGTGTTTGTACACTAAATAAAATAACACACATTTTACTTTATGTAATTTTAGGCATACCAACCAAAAATATCAAATCAAATAAAATCAATATATCATATCTAGTTTTAAATTCATTAAAAATTATGAATATAATATTTTAAATATTATTTTTCTATTTTAATATTTGGATAAATTATTTTATTTTAATCCCATCAATATTTATTCCTTATTATATTTATTTCCTTCATGTTGTAATTTTTTATATAATATATTATAAGAACATGAACAATGTTTCGTAAAAAACTATTTTTTTGTTTATAAATAATTTTTTTCACATTAATATATATATCTTATCAAAAAGATAAAATGAATTAAAAAACAATAACATTGATTAATTAATCACATACATCAATTTATCATTATAAACATTTAATTTTTAAATTGAAATTATTTCTTGTCTCTTTAATAATAAAACCATCAACTCCCTTTATAGATTCCTTACCTTTTTTAAACACTTTTATATATGCGCAAAAATATTATAATGTATTGTTGATGTCATAGAACCTTATAAAATAGAATAATTGATTTCAACTTGATAAATACCAACTGTGTACTCTCCGTGAAGATTTAAATTCCTTTTTATAATTATGGGAAGTTACTTTTAAAATTTACAATCATTCCACAATTGAAACATTTTTTAATTTCCATGAAACCTTTTGTTTTTAAATAAATAGATAATACACCCTAAACCAATTAAGTATAACTATAATATTGGAAAAAAAACTAACTTGTTTCTAACAATGTAGGGAATTCCTAATCTCTAGGAGCAAGAGACAAGCAATAAGGGAATTAAAAAACTGATTATGAAAGATTTAACCCAATAATCGATGAGTGATGTGGAAATTCCACCCATAGGTCTAGTATAAACACTTGATATATCATAAATCCATGAATAAATAAAATAAATTGATATTAAATAATATAAAACCAAAAAAACATATCGAAAATACAAATCCATAATAACATAAATTACATGTACAAAACTACAGTGGAATTAAGTTAACATCCAAAATACTAGTGGTTGACTTGGATGATATATCAAACCTATAACATAAAACCAAAAATACCATCCATTATATCCATATGACCTCCAAGGTATCTGCAATCATTAATACCAACTTATTCCATGATAAAACAAGGAAAAACATTATCTTACAAAATAAACTTATTTCTACCAATGTTGAGTAAAAAAAGTAGGGTGTGATCATAACAATCCAATAGATAGACACCATGGAATATAAGAATTTCCTTTACCTCAACATACCATATATAATAGTTTGAAAGAAATTACCTTTTATATTTTAATATATAAAAATAATGGTTGTTCCCAAAGACTATCATTTAAAGCTGAAACATGCAGTACATAAACATATAAAACATTCCTTTTAAAATGAACCTCTATAAGAAACCCCCATTTTAATCCCCTTTTTAGAATATTTATTCAAATTAAACAACATATATTTATCAAAAAAACCTATAGAAAATTCAACAAAATAAATAAACATAAACCATGTGATATAAAATTCAAAATAATAAAATAAGTTATATAAGAATAGAACTTAATGTCAGAAATATATTATAAAAAATAATCCAAAATAAACAAAGTCACTTGAACAATAAAGTAATATAAAAACAACCAAAACATAACCATATAGGATAATAGTAAAAAAATTAATGTTTTTAAAAATATAATGACACTAAATAGAGAAACTGTAAGGTATACATAGTCATATGTAATTTATGAAAACCCTATAAGTGTTCCTAGATGTACTTGAGTTGGATATTCTATCAATATATAGATGTATCACTATTCTATAACCAACTAAGAATTCTAACCTAGCCTCACTAATTACACTCCCCATGGCCTTCAGTACTATAGGGATATATCCAGTCTCATCATGACTAAATAATATCCACCTATCAATCCCTCTCTAATATTCCTAGTATCTCCAGGGTGATATCAATTAGATTTTAGGTAAAAAAATCATATATTAAAAAAATGAAGTATAACTACATCATTCTACCTCTTTACCCTAGTAATGAAGGGCCCCTATATGGTACACAAATAATAATCACAATCATTAAGTATGAGGTGATTCTATTAGTGGTTTATTTTATTAAGAAAACCCATTTCGAAATTTCCAACCACGTCTTGACTTAGAAAATAAGTAATTTATTTTCTAATTCTATTGAAACACCACTTCAAAATCAATTTCATTGAAAGATCCATTTTTAAATCTTCCAAATAAGAATTATTGACATATTTACATGGAAACCCCCAATTTGATTACTTTTTTAATAACCTTGTTTAATATTCTCAAATCAAATGAAACCAAACATTATATATAAACCCCGATTGTATAACACACCTAACAATGACATATCATGAAATATGGATTAAGAACCAACAAACTACTATCACCCATGAAAACCCAAAAAGTCGCAAGATGAATCCTTTGAATTCCATATGTAATGGAAATTAAAAAAATATTACCTCAAACCCTTAATTAAAATTACATGGAAACATATAAATGTCTAAATATGTAATTAAATAAAAACCCTTCTCAACGAAACTGTTAATTAAGTTTTCTAAACACTAGAATCAACAATTTTTCATAAAAACCAAATCGGGAATCAATATATTTTATCAACCTTTTTATAGACTCATCAAAAATAGTTAAAGAACCAATAATTTTAGGCAAAATATATTTTGAAATATCAAAAAATAATTGGATTTTAAGAAAAGGTAAATACATGGAAACACTAACCAATAATGGAGTATAGATGGTGTGAAAGCCTAAAATATAGTGGGACATGAACACTAAAGAAAATATAAATGCACTAACATCAATAATAGTGACACATTCAGGAAAAACCACACCTTATAGTTCGGATAAAAAGAGACCAAGGTAAGGAAGTTCAAGAATACATGAGAAAAAAAGAATAGAAAAAGAAAAAAATACTTACCTTGAAGGAGCGATGTGAAATTAAAATAGAATAACCCTTAAATCTAATTGGGATTATAGGGGATGAAACTATGGATCCAATTATCTATCTCATTTTAATAGTAAGGAGGGGAACTTGAATTGAGGATTATTTTGAAAGTAATGGATTAGAAAATTCAATATTTTAAGAATAGTTGGAAAGTCACTTGGTTTGGATGCATAATTTAACAAACAATCCATTGGAATTTTGTCCTCACTAGACACACCTTGGAACCTATATGTTTTGGAAACACATTTACGTAAACCATGAAACAAATGTGAAAAAATAAATGATAAAAACTATTTTCCCTCCACACTATTTTAAGTGGTTAGTACTAATTATACATTAACAATGTTCTCAACCCTAAACCACAAAAATTTCAATATTTTAAATTAATTCAAGTCAATACTCAATAAAAAACCCCAAATTTGAAAAAAAAAATTGAAGGTAAAGGTATTAGTGTGACAATTCTCCCCACCATAACATTTTTTCCTCCAAAAATTTATTGAGTTCCCATGAGGATTAAAAAACAATTCACTAGATATAACTAGAAAGAGAGAGTAACACCACTAACCTGATATCATAATTCAACATAAATCTACTAAACCAACATTATAAACATATTTCTACACTTTAAAATGCACAAATGATTTATCCAACAATAATATTACATAATTAATACCCCAAATTGGTCTCCCAACCATTTTATATTTCACTATAATGTTGGATAAACATGTAAAATATGATGTACTATAGATCACTACCAAAAGTTTTAACGAAATAGACTCATGAAATATGACCCAGTCAAATGCACACCCACTAGTTTCCCAAAGAAAAACACATTATCTATAAATGATAACAAGACATTAAACACCCCAAAATATATGATTTATCTCAAAATAATGGTAATAATGAAGAGAAAATAATAGTAAATATAATGGGAGAGGGAAGAATAAAAAAACAAAAAACACATCGAATAGGGTACAAAAACCATTCTTTTAGACCTATGATAAAATTTCTTAATTCATAGTAGTTTTGAAAATTACTAATCAGAATAAAATAATGAAAATTAAACCGGTCTTCTAATAAATAGTTCCTAGAATGATCAAGATAAAAACATATTGCACATTAATTTTTTCTATAAATGCGATACAAGATGTTAAACAAGAACAATTGAAGCTGTGTCTCCACCAATCATTAAATAAACCTAACAAATAAAAATCACTATAATGAACACATTAATACCATCATAATATGAAACCAATCTAGATGGGAACACTCTTGAACTATGTCATGAATAATGGAATCCTTCAAAAATAAAACAATATTTGAATCCATATCCCCTGAATCGAGAAGAATAGCCCTACTCAATGAATGATTAATAGAGTATATAAATATTTTTTGGTCAAGTATGAAACACCAAACTCTAAAAGATCATTAATTGAGGAATACCCCATGATCTACCCAACATTCTAGTAGACATTCATTAAGAAAAAAAAGAAAACACACGAATAAATCAATTTAAATTAAAATAGAAGTCATACCTACACAAAAATAAACCTTTATTCAAAATAAAATACCATAAATTGAACTAATAATTGATATATATAAATATATCAATAGGAAAAAATTTTATTCTTAAATCATTTCATAACCACATAAGTTTGTTTAAAATATATAAATATCAGAGGAAAAAAATTACAACTCAATATGACAATTCTTGAAAAAATCTTCCAAGAAAAAAACACTAAATCCATATTAATATTCTTTAAAAAACCCCATCTATACTATTTACTAATATCTCTTTAATTATTTTTAAATCCAATATGTTCATTTAGAATCATTTCAAAATCACACATGTTTATTATTAAAACATTCACTAATATTGTACTCTTAATTCATTAAATTAAATTTCAAGAAACACCCGTTTAAAAATTCAAAACTAACTTTTATTTATTGTAAACTAGGTTTCAATCTTGAAATTATATTTACATCAATATAAATAACACATATATATGATTAATTTTTTTTAACTCATCCCAAATAACATTTACACATAACATGATGAAATTTGGATCAGAGGGGGGTCAACAAAAAATTTTCAAGAGATCTAGAGATTGTGTACATTATGTCTATATGGTTTGGAGGACCGTGATCCAAATGTGAATGCGACACTAGAATTCAAATAGAACCACTACATGGTCTCCAAATTTTTTTCTACATTGTGTGGGATAGCCATGAAACTAATGTTATTCCTAAATATTCACCCCCAAAAATTTTAAAAACAATAAAATTCCATGAAAACAATGATAAAAAAAATATACCATCAATCCATATTAAAATACACCAAAATAATTAAAGAAAATAAAAATTAAAGACCCAAATACCATTATATCATAGCAATATGGGGATCATAAAGAGAATGATCTATCTAGATTCTTATCACTCCCACATATCGAGTTATGATAGTTCTCACTCCAATCTATCATACATACCCAAATTAAAAATATGACTCTGAGATTTAATCCCACTTAAGAACCAAGATCTGATACCATTTTTTCATGGACTTGTCTGGGGAACCCCTAATCTGGTTACCCAAATAGTTTCATGGAAATGCTTGATGGGAATTTAATGTACCCATGGGATACTAACAATTTCTATGTGACTCAGAAAATACTCAGTGGGAATGATTACACCCAATAATTAGAAATAAACATGAAAATTTGACCGAAAATTACAGTTTGACTACTATATATATTAGACACTGATGAAATATAAAAATTAACAGATAAAAATAATAAAAAACAAAATGAAACATCGCATTAATAAAAATCCATATAAACACAAAATAAAAATATAAAACTATAGTTACATTGAGTTGGAATCTAGAATGTAGTATTTCAACTTGGTCAATAAAGCTACACTGTGATATGAACCCAAAAATAACTTCCATGATCACTATGTGACCAACAAGGTCACTATAATCACTAATAAAATCATTCTCTATGAGAAACCAGAAACCAAAACTAACCTACAAATAAACATGGTGTTATCGACACCAAGTGGAATAGGTAGATTGTGAGTAAAATAGATCATTAAATTGTCACTTGTGATTAAAATAATTAACATTATAAAAAAACACCATATATTAAAAGTTCAAAAAATAAAATATTGGATTTGAACATTTAATGAAAATTACAAATATATTTTCTAAAAACCATCTTTTAAAACTCACAAATGTTTTAATGAAACATTAAAAAAAACTCTTTGAAATGACCCTTTATAAAACACCACCTATAAAATACCCTTTATAAAATCATCATCCATATTTCACCAAATAGATGTCTCAAGGAAATATGGAAAAAATTAAACCAATTAAATAAATATACATCACATGATATAAAATATAATATAACTAAAACATATATCTAATAAATATAGTGTAGGTCATATATAAATAGTAAAAAACAATCCAAAATGAAAAAAAATTTAGAATAAAAAATTAAAAGAAAACAAATGGAACATATTATGATGGTATAATAGTAACAAAAAGTAATTTTTTAGAGAGATGAAAAATAAATAAGGAAACATTAAGTTATACCTGATCACGAGTAACTCTAAAACATTTTATGAGGAAATCCTAGATGTACTCAAGTGTGATCATCTATCACCCTATTCATACATTTCTAGTCTATAACCAATAAGTTTTATTAACCTATCCTTTCCAGTGGTAATCCCTTATAAATTTCAATATAATAGGGTATGTATTTAGTCTCATCATAACTATATAGTAACTGCCTCTAAATTCCTCACTATGATTCATGTGATCATTATAATAGTAGAGAAAAATTTTGAGGTAACAATAATCATATACCAATTATACATATTATAGTATATTCCATACCTCCTCCAATACAGAGCCCATATATTATACAAAAATCAATAAAACAATCAATTATGAGAGGGACTTCCACTAAGGGTGTGGATCATTAAGTAAAAAAATTCAAAAAAATACAACTGGGCCATAATTTCTAGTGTTAGAAATTTATTTTCAATTTATGTTGAAATACTATTTCTAAATCAAAATAATTTATATATACCATTTTAAATCTACTAAATCAGACTTAATATATTCTTTGGAAATATAGATATTAAATTCCACCTTGAAATTTATTTTGAAAATAAAATTTAACGTTAAAAATTATTTTGAACCATATGTAACAAAAATATTTATACAAAAAATACATGTATAACATACAAGGAAATTATGTATCAATAAATATTTATTAAAACCCTGTAAACCAATAACACCAATGAAAAAAATCACCACAAGATAAATCCTTTAAAATTGTCATGATATCAAAATTTAAAAAGTAATTGTACATAAAACCCTTATTTAAAATCACATTTATGAATAAAAAGGTCCAAGGTATCAATTAAATTAGTACACTTCTCAAGGAAACCATTAAGTAGTTTATAAAATCATTATCATTCAAATTGTTCCTTAAAAAAAAATATATATATATTTATATATTATCATCATATATAAAAACAAATTTTAAACTTCTAAAACACATATTATTTTAGTAAAAACAAGTCGAAATCTCAATAAACCATTGTGTATTAAGAAACGGAAAATTCAAAAGAAAATATACCACATATGGAGTTCAGATACTGTTAAAACCATGCATATTGAAGGATAAAATCATAAAATATTATTTTCACACTCCGATATAATGAATATAAAAACATTTGGTCTAACCCTCACTCTTGGATTCATCTAATAAGAATCTAGGAAAGGAAGATAAGGGGGAAAATAAAAAGGAAAAGAATAATAAGAAAAATTATTACCCTAGAAGAAACACCTATAATTAGAAGTGACTAACTCTAAAATCCAAGGGATAGTTCATGGGGATGAACAGAGGGATCCCATTGTGTTTCTAATTTTAGTGCGGATGAGGGGAGGTTAATTGGGGTCTTATTTTATGGGGGGTAGATTAGGGAAGTCAATATTTTATAAAAATGAAGCATGCCACATGGGTTGGGCCAATGATTTACCAAATCATGCACCAATTGTGTGTACCTCATAGAAAATACACATGCACCTACATAGTTGGGTGGAAGTTTTAGGAAAACTATTTTAAAATCATGAAAAATTGGATTTACCAACAAATAGATGAGCTTTTCATTATTTCCTCATTGTTATTAGTAAGTATTCTCTAACTATGCATGCTAAACAAAAACTCAAGTTTTTTTGTATTTATAATTGCATTATCTCAAAACTCAATGGAATGATCAAAGACTAAAAAATAATGAGAATTATTAGGAAAGTGAATTTTAGAGCCTGACATAAAGAATCTAAATAAACATTATTATTTTTATATTATATACAACTTTTACCCTTATTTATTTCTAATATTATTATGGTACTTGAATATTGATCTCCCATTTCATGCTCAAGATCACCTAACCCATTTATTAAATTGACTAATGTTTTTTGAACTCATTCCAATTGTATTTAATAGTGAATATTCCAAAAATATCTTAGAATGATTATTGGATGTAGTTTATAACTACATATAGATTTATTATTGACCTAAAAAATTAATAATCATTAACATGCATAATAATATTAACCAAATCAGTGGAAAATCATGTGGATATAGTCATCTTACACTAAAATATTACCTTTAAAACCAAACACCAGTCATCCCTCTCTCAGTCATGATAGTTCCTCTTTAGAATATATATTATTCCATATGTATCTATATTTTAATGATTCATTTATAACATAGGGTCTGTAAAAACAAGAATATGTATATATTTCAACATAATCCTTCTTATGATTACTATAAAATAAATTATCCACTTGATTAGCATTGTATATTGGCTCCATTTCAATTATTTTCTTACTCTAATATATAAAAATTTTTGTTTATTCAAAAGAATTATTATCAGTTTAAAATACCAGTAAAATATATTTATTATTTTTTTAAATATTTTTTTAATATAAAATAAAAGTATTTTTCATGTGATTATAATTTTTTAAAAATTATTAAATAAAAAATTTAATTCAATATACACATACTAATATAATTAATCCATATTTAAAATATGACTATAAGTATGCAGAGATCAATATTTCACTAAAAATTTATCCTTATTTGGAGTTTCATCCATTATATTACTATTTATAAATAAATTTTTTAGAATTATATCATATATAACTCTTAAATAGTTTTTTGTACAATGATATACCCTAATATATCTTATAAATATTCACAAAACAATTCCTATTATCACCAAATTCTATTAAGGTCACTTAGATAGGTGTATACCAAAGATGAAAAATAGAAATTTCATTATAATAAGATTTATCTTTTATGGTCCCCTCAATGAATCCCAAAATTACCATGTTACCATCACATAAGATAATTTGTGGTCATCCATGTTTTGAAATACCCACATCCACTAAATTAGAAAGGTATTTGGAAGGAATCTAACACTTTGTCCGAGGAAAATTATTTAAATTATAATACTATCTGAATTTTATATACATGAAATGTAAATCATATCTCATTCATAACATATATATGTTCAAGATTTTAATTGATTTTATTTATAGATTTTTTGTTAATCTACAAAAACATATTATAATTATGTTAATTTATAATTTTTTACAAAATCAGTGATTATTACTATGTATTCATAGTAAAATTTACTTATAATATTAAATAAATAAATAAATATATATATATATATATATCACATGAAAATGCTACATAAAACTATTTAAAATAAATTATTAAAATAATATGAATCATAAAGGCAATTGAAGACAATGTATAGTGAAAGAAGTAGTGAACCCTCACCAGTTTAGATAATGATGTTGCCCCTAACTATTAATCAGTCTAAACCATCCTTATTAACCACAAATCATTACTAAAGGATAAAAAATAGATATATGGTTAAAAATAATATTTGAATAGTTTAAAAAATAATATTAACATCCATGACATAATCAGTTTATATTTCTAAATAAGTTAATAAATAAATAAATAAATAATTCTTATATTTATACTTTTGTTATAATGAAAATTTCATAAACCATATACATGAATGATTTTATTTCATTATAAAAGAATATGAACTTTCTATAAAATATAAATATAGTCAGTTTACATTTATATCTCAAATATAAACACTTCATATTTCTAATTTATACATTTTCTGTATATTTGCATGAACTATTCACATTTTCAAAACCATGTGAACATTTCATAATGATAACATAAAAACATTAATTTATTTAAATATATTGCATATATTATTACACAAAGATCATATCAACCAAAACTACATTTGGTAGTTTCTAAATTGTTTTCTAAAATATGTAAGTAATATAAACATTACATATTCTAAAATGTATTTCACTTTCATTAAATCAATATAAAAAATTATATATTAACAATATTCACTACATTCACAACATTTTATAAATTATTTTTTATAATGAAATAATTTCTTTCAAAATCCTAAATTTATAATACCTTTTCAAATAATATTCTTGATTCTAACAATTAATATTAAGAACATATATATTAAACATGTCATAAATATTAATGAACATAATATGAATAATTTATAACATTATAACTTTATTTTTGAACACATAATAATTTAAATATGTTTTTGAAATGAATTTAAACATAATTAATTTGAAATTTATATATTATAATTCATTTAATAAATTAATAAAATAAAAATTGTTTTTTAAAACAATTTCACCTATATTTCAATTTTTTATGTCATCCTATCATTTCATGTGATATAGAATAACTCCTTATCCTATAAAAAATTCAATATAAATATCATATATTGTATTTGTGTGTCATATATGTCGATATTAGTATATTTCTATTTTTAATATTTGAATTTTTTTATTTTGTATCACTATCATTAGTCATCTTTAGAGTCATAGATGAAGATTTTACCATATTGAAAATAGTTATATCCCAAAAAATATAGACATTAAAAAATTTCACCTTTAATGATACCCATATATCACCATACAATGATGATGCTATGTTTTTGGAATAAATAAATTCATCATATCATTTTACAATATATAATTATTTTTCCCCATGATATTGTGATTAATAACCCTAATCCAACCAATCTAACCAATTCTGTATCACAACCTAAATTATCTCTATAACATTGTCTATGATTTTTATGTTATTAAATATTTATAATTTTTTTAGGCATCATGGATCTTAAATCTTATAAAACTGTTAGGTTGGGAAAGACATAAAACATATCTAAATACAAGGGGACAAAAAAATAGTTAACACAATATGACCCATGAGTTATTTAAAAACAATTGTTAATTAATAACATACCTATAATAGTTAAATATCATTTTTATTAAATTATTGATGAATGTCTCTTTGTAGTGAACTAATGAATCCAGTATCCGAAGGTATCTATAGGATGTGTGCATCTATAAATTCATTTTGGTGGGTCTTCTTTCTCCTATGGAATGTTGGCTCCAATTCTTGGTAAACATGAAATAAATATAAGTGATATTTTTGATTTTTTAATTTAGATTCATTAAGAATAACATTTCATTTTGTGATATATGTACACATTCTTTTCTGAAGAAGAATTTTGTTCAGAAATTTGAATTTTTTGTTACAAAATTCTTATTTGGGGTAAAATAGTAAATTTTCCCTAGTCGATGATATTATATAAATTTATAAAAACACATTCGAATAGGGTGTTTACCCTAGGGTAGATGTTTGGTGGAAATAAATACCATTGATATTTTTATAGAATAATTAATAATTAATAATTAATTAATTAAATATTAATTTATTCACAACCATTCATTTGGGTACATCTTTTGAACAAATATATGGATAAGTATTCCATCTCCACCATTGAGTCTAAAATGGGGTGTTTTACCTAGGAGAATAAAAAATTTAGGTCAGGGGTTGGGGTGGCTCATGCCCCTTTTCTTTTTGTCTATTCGATTTTAATTTTTTTGTTTCTCCAATTTGATTATATGTATGCACCTCTTGTGGGATTCCTTTATCATGACACCGAGAGGAAACGTTAGGGGAGAGATAAAGAAAGAGGGAATAAGGATGGTAATACAATGAATCTTAGGAGGAGATAGATTGTCATGAGGTGGTAATAGACTATAGAAAGGGTGATTCTTTGGACTATTTATCCAAAATATTTGTTGGTTTTTTTGTTTTTACATAAATCCCCATATATATATCATTTTCAAATTCTAATCCATTATTATACCTTCTTAGATACTCTTATGAGTCAATATATATCTTTTTAGAAGAAAATGGGGGTTTCAGGCGATTTGAGGAATTTACCATTCCGAAATCCCAATAACACAATGTATAGTTCAAGAAACACATGTTGTTTTAAATTCCCATTTAAAGACCATGATCTTTTTATCACTATATTCCATGTATGGGGTATACCCATCAGTAATTGGTACTTGCCTATGTACATGTGTACTTGGATACACAACCCATGCTGGGGTATATATCCATGTATGGTACACAACCAGAGCCCTTATGGGTTGAACACCATATAAAAGTAAAATACTAGGATATATACATGGCCAAACCATGTGAGGAACATGGGAAGGTACCCCAAGATGGGTACAAACAATTTAGATGACTTGAATAACTGGTACATTTCAATTTACATTCTATGTCCTACTGGATTACACGCCTAGGTGGGGCTATAGGGGTACACACTATGTATAGGGTATACATTCCATGTACTCCCCCCCTTGATAACCTTTTTAGATTTTTCATATATTTATACCCATGAGTCAGAATTTAAAACCTGATAATCCTATTTTGAGTATCATTCCACATTGATTGTAGCAAGAAAACCCATGAGTTTATCTCCGGACTACCATGTTCCGTTTCAGGAATTTTATTATATATAGTGGTTGTTCATCTAGTAATTGAATCCAGTTGTCTCGTATGATTGATATGTTTGATTAAAGATGGGACATGAGATATCTCTCTTGATATATGAAATTATATCTTTCCCATTGAGGGTGTATCCCTTGTGAGATGCGCACATCTAACTGAGGGGGCCATGAGGTTACTTTTTTTAGGATCCCATATTGGATTCCTCTACCTATGTCTTCACCAAGAGGATCCTATTTATGATGCATCTATCTTGATACTATACTGAGGGTCCCATGATGTATACATTTACATACATTCTTACCTATGGAAGCCCTTTGTAGGATCACATTACCCATCTATCATTCTAAGGATCCTCTATAGTATGTAAATGTTATCTTATCATTATAGGATCATATATAGGATTCCTCTTTTTCACCTTATTAGCTGGGGATCCCAAGAAGGATGGATTATCTTTTGTATAGATCTTGATGATCCAAAGAAGGATCCATCTCTAGGGTTTTGACATAAGGGACCCAGTGGGTGCCTCATTGTTTGACTAACCCTGAGCTAGTTTATTGGGGTTTTGGGTAGAGATGGTAAGATCAATTACATTAGAACCCATACTGATCTTATAAACCTAATATGTTTTGATAGTAGTAGTGGGTTTAGGTATCCATCTTCCATCACCCATTATTTATAAATTTTTCTATTTAAATATAATGCATTGATTATTTCAATATCTTCTTCATGGTTTGGGGTTAATGAGCCCAACATGTCAAGATATCTATATTTTGGATTCCAAAATGTAAAACCTAGGATATCTATTATTCATTTATTGGGGTTCCCAGATGTGCTTCCTTGGATCCATCTTTTGAGCTATATATGTTGGGATGCTCTTCACATCCATGTAATTTTTTTGGAGGATGATTTCACTCTCCACGATTTAGTGTATAATGAGGATGATTCTAATCTCATAAAATTCTAGTTTAAGGAAAGATGATTAGGCTCTCATTGACTTGGTCACAGGGTTCCTATTATTATGATATATCTTCATGATGTACCTACTAATTATACTCATGGATGATTATTCTCTCCCAAGAAATGAGTATTGTTAAGCTCTATCTAATCAATTACCTGATAGTGGTGGTGGATATGGTGAACCTCACTATTTATGTGACATAAACTCAAGGATGATTATTATTTCTTGAAATATAGGGAGAATTGTGTTCCTAATGATTGATTACATTCGATTAAGTGTTATACCCATATGGTTCATCGGTGTCCCAATGTCATGACCACCTATGAAATGGTACCTAGGTATTAGACATTAGACGTGATTTACATATCTTGGGTGACATGACATCCATCTCATTAACCATTATGGGATTGTCCATCAGTATAAATAATCATTCATTTTATATGTCAAAACTGATTATGGGTGAACCCATGGCTTGGATGAGCATCCCCCTATGGTGATGTAGCTTGTTCAGAGATATTTTTGGCACTAGACAGAAAGGTTTATTGTTGATCAGGATTACAGACCCATAGATTTACTTAATAATACATGGATTTATTGGTACAATATCTAGCTCAATTCCATTTTCAATGTATTTCCAAGTGATCAAGATTATAGACCAAAGGATCGACTACTAATGATTTATGTTATTTTTCACCTTTCTCAAGTATATTAATATATATATATATATATGGTAATATATATAAATATAAATATAAATACACATGATGGAACCATGATCAGTTGAATGGGATTATAGACCCCAAGATTGAATATTTTTTCACATTATTTATTTGATTTATCTTATTAGTTTTGCATCAACTACACTGATAATATTTATTGAGAATTCAGTTCTGAAAATGAATTTATAGGTTCATCATTGGGGTAGCCTACAAAGATTATTTATCACCCCTTTGTGTTCTAATCTGTGTACAAATAGATCTTATGTATTCTTTTTATAGTGATCATAAATGCATGGTGGAGAGGGATGATGTTGAGAGTTGTATGACCGAGTAAGTCTGCTCATGTGGATTATTACGATTAGGTAGATGTGGTTTGAAATTTTCATATAGACTAGGTATCTGGTCTGGCGCAGAGTTAGTAATGGTTCCCTAAAATTTTATTTAAATTTATTTTATGTACTCTTGCATTTATGGTCTCCCAAGTGGGTGATCATTTTTGTATGTATGGCATGACTGTTCGGTATTTCATATCATTTCATTTATTATTAATGAATGTTCTATTTTAAGTTATTTACTTATTCCACAGTATCTATATTTACTTCATAAATGATATCTTGTCATATTTAATATTTTTTACACTTATATGAGGATATAGTATCTCAATGGACACACTCTATGCCCTCTCAGCAAGTTGAAAGCCTCTAGTGTAAGGAGATGCATGCTTAGGCCTTATGGTGAAGCTGCTATAAGAACCTATTTAGTTCCATCAGGGTTGAGACATTACAAATTGGTATCAGATTTTTTTCATTACATTTAATTTTATATTTGAGATGTGGTAGACAAGAGTATATTGAATGTGTTAAAACCAATGATGGATATCGGGTTGCTGTGTTAAAAAAACTTCTTCTGGTAAAAGATTTTTTTTCTAGGGATACAAGATTTTTTTGACCTATGATGTTATAATTATATGTGATTATTACATTGAATGACTAACTTGTAATTTGGATTTTATGATTTATTACAGATTATAGGGACTTATCCATTTGTAATAGTAAAGTGATTTATTTTTACTATTCTACAAAAAAGATAAGGGGTATCACATGCAACATAATTAGCACATAGGATTCATATGTTATAGGCCTACTAGTGTGTGATTATTACAAATGATAGAGATTATTTATTTATTGTGTCTAAAAACCAGAAGGTTGTTTTCCAATGTAGGTTTTTGGTGGAATTATAATGAATTTTTTTGACCGACACTTAAATTCTCTACAGATGTATAGTTATGTGGACCTATGTTAAGATGTTTCATGGTGAGGATGATGACTCAATCCTCATAAAGGGAAATGTACTGACCCTAGTAGGTCTATAGGGAACATGATACCCATATGTTTTACCCCTTGTATGGTGTTGTCTCTTAGGTTTGGTTATGAAATGTGTTGGTAATGGACTCTATATTTCGTTCATACATAGATTGAAATGGAATTATACATAAATGGTCTTCAGTTGTTGAAATTTAGTAAAATTGCAGTGTCTGATACCAATATGTACCAAGGTGTTTCTAGCGAACCAAATCAGGATGGCGTATTACAATTTACAGATTTCTTATAAGTGTGACTTCAGAATATCTTATAAATTGGTATCACGAACTCCAGTTGTAGTTACATATGGGGATTTTTCAAGAGTATTAGGTCTTAATAGGATGATTTTGATAGTATTTACCCTCATAGTTCATTATCCATAACAATGTTGTAGAGGTTTGACATTTTGTACATGTTGTTTAGACCTTGTGATCCTGTTATGAGACGTGATCAATAGGGATAGGTAAGAGACCTAAGGTCTCCTAGTTTTAACTAAGACCCCTGTAGGTCTATGTTTTATTTTAGTCATGGGAAACCAAAGAATAGGGTTTTTCCTAGTTTATGGATTCATTTTTAGGTAGTGAGCATTGTAATACATTAATTTCGAGACAAATGCATAGTAAATTCTCATGTTTTTTGTTCTAGGAATGTTGAAACCTTTGTATTTTGATGAAGAACTTATAATTTTTTTTTCAAGACTAGATTCAACAGGATGACTATTCTGGTTCCTATCACTTTTGAATAGTGTTTCAACTTTTAATAATATAGTTTGAGCATATATAGACACTTATGACTTGAACAATTTCATTTGCTGGAAATCCAAGGATGAAATTGTAGCAAATATAAGCTACCATATTTTCGAGATGAGTTCCAATTGAGCATATTGATGGTTTGGTATGACATAACATGTATCATGGTCATCCTTTTTTAAACAGTTGACAACTCGCAAAAGCATGAGTTGTGTGATGATAGTATGTGTTAGTTATGTGTAGTACCATTTAAATTTTAAATCAGTTGGTGACCATGTGTGAGTTGAGGACCGATGTATTCAAGAATTTTCATGGGTATGGTTTCCCACTAATTTTGGTTAAAATGAATACTATCTATATGTGTTAGTGGAGACCTTAGAAATGAATTTGGTGCAACGAGATGGTTAACCCATGGATGGACCTAGAAAAGTATTCTCAATATATTTGGTATTAGGAGTTGGATAATGTTAGGTAGATCTTATATAATATGAGTGTGGGTTGAAGGGAGTGATACAAACATTTTAAGGGAATCGTATTGCACATTTATTTTGATACGATCATTCTCTATCCTGAAATTTTCTGGAGTATTATGTGAGGTCATTGACTCTATACCCGACTAATTTTATTTTAAATACATTTTTTATTTTATAAAGAAAACTATTTATGTTTCACTCTAGGAGTGAAATATGGTAATACATATGTTGGAAAGTGCACCCCTGACCATTTGGGGGTGTTTAACCTCACTTTTTTGTTGAAAATTGGCTTTTTACAAGTTTAATTGCACTTGATTTTATTTTCTCAGATCATAAAAAGTGTATTATTTTCACGAGGAATGCTAGATTAGATGTAGTTAAACATATTCTATATAAGAGATAATTTTAATTTTTTTAAGACATGTCCTTTGGTAATAAATATATTCTAGTTACACAGATTCTTAGGATGACATCATGGCTACTAGTTATACCACCAAGTATTCTTATGAACGATATTTTTTATGGTGGGGAGATTGTAAGGACCCTTTTTTAGCACTGGATTTTTGGGAAGAAATTAAATTTTTTTCTATAAAATGATTGTAATGGGTAAAATGGTAATTTTCCCCAAGAATATGAACTCAAACAATTTTTTTGACCACTACATTAGTCCCAAAATTTGGTGTTTACCCTAGGAAATATGTTTTGTGGAATTAAAAACCATACGAATTTTCATGGAATAAATAATATATAATATTTATTTAATTAAATATTAATTTATTCATGAATTTTAATTTAGATATATCTTTAGAAAAGATATTTTGTGATTAATTCTCTACCACTGAGTTAGATATGGTGTGTTTTTTAATTCAAAACATAAATTCTATTCTGTGACGTGATCCATCATGAGCCCCTTTCCTTTTTCTTTTCTTTTTATTCATTTCGTTTTTCATTTTTGTTTTCATTGTTATATATTTGGATTCTCATGTATGTCACCCATGTGGGATTATTTTAGAGACCCTAAGCTTGACATACATGGACATTACATTACTTTTGCGGAATACTTAGTACATAACAAAAACACACACACAAGGATCGTAATAGTTTAGTGTCTTTGGAAACTCGGAATATATACTTCTAATCATGGTGAAAGATCTTCAGCATCTCCCATAAAGATCTTACTTTTTTACCTAAAACCTTTCTTTATATCCTGGGGAAAAGAAAACATAAAAGGGTGAGCTCAAATGCTCAGTAAGGGTGAACAAAAGAAATATCAATCACATCATTTTCATAAGAACATAACATTTTGGAAATCTTAACCTGCAAAAGAGAGCATAATTTCATAACATGGGATAAATCATAGTAGTGAAATTAAATCCCAATAATCATAACTCAAAACATGAAACTTTGTGGAATACACACATAGTCATAGAGAATCATATCTTATTAGTCAAGACTCATTGCCAAGACTATCTTAGTGAACAAAGTCCATTTCTGAACCGAGTCACCCTCGTTTCAGTCCTGTTTCACTGAACCGGTATAACCTACCGTTCCAGCCATTTCTATCTCATGAGATATAAAATCATTACCCAATTCATTGGAGGGAGATATAGGTCCCACCCATCTCATAATGATACCATTATTATGTGTGCCACAAAATATTAAATCATACATCATTGCATAACCCATGTAATAAAAATGGGATTCTTAAACAACATGACATCATAAAACAATTCATATAAGATAAAGGAATTCATAAAAATATTTCCATCACAACATAATAAAATCAATGTAATAATAGGGATAGAAACAGAACCCTTTATTATCTTAGATGGAAAATAATTTTGACAAAACACTTGAACTCCATTCTTGAGGAAAATATCCTTTCTACTTGAAAAACACTTTTAGTTTCTTAACATGTCATAAAATTTTAAACTAAAAGAAGTTGATTAAAAATTAACTTTAAAACTTGTAAAGGAATCTTCTTGTAAATAATGTTTTAAAAATCCATTCATGCCGTATAAGTTAAAAAAACATTCTTCGTACTTTTGTCGGAAAAGTCAAAAAGTACTTTGTACGAAAAACGACAAAAGATTCCTTTCATATCCTTTACTAAAAACTCACCGAAGGGTAAAATTGGATTTACACAATTGTAGGTTGATGGAAATAGTATTACATATTGAGGAAACATGGATGTGGATGATACAATACACCCCAGTAAATACCAAAGTATAAACAATCTTGGACAAAAATTAGATTGTGATATTTCCCTTACTTTAGGTCCGATTTGCTTCGTAAGTGACCGAACCTCTTGTATAATGGTTTAACTAATGTCATTGACTTATTCCATAATCATACTCATTGTTATGATATCATATATGGTTCACTTATGACTTTATATTACCCGTTCTTTTGTAAATTCCATGTTAAAGAGCGTTTTGGGTAAAATTGTTTCATTTTTCGTCTGTGTTTTGACTTGTAATTATTCATATGATTACTTAGATCATGATTAATTAATTCCATAATATAAAACATGATTTATATATAATATATATTCATAATATACATATATATAATAAATCAGTAAATGGAAATAAATACACTATTCATGGAGACGGTAGGCCGTACGTACGCATGAACGCTGTTTTCATTTCCTTATTGAGTTGAATGGATTTAAGTAGATTACATACATATATATACACATAAATCAAGTATAATTATTATGTCTTATATTTCATGATTACTTATTATATTTACTTTATAATCATTCATGAATGGTTAAAGTGGAAAATGAATCTCATCGCGTCGTGGAGACGGTAGTCCGTACGTACGCACGAGCAATGATATCGTTCTCATGATCGTGGGACTGTATTGGAGTGTATGTATAATATTTCAGAATCAATATCACTTTAAAATAATCATATATAGTTATTATTTACACCATTATACCCATCCAAGTAATGTGGTGGTGGAAAATAGATTTCACCACGGCGTGGAGATGGTATTCCGTACGTACGCACACACGGTGATTTCATTTTCCGTAGGATGGATAGATGGTGAAATAGGGTTGTTTCATAATTATAATAACATATCAGTATATGAGTGATACTTATGTTATTACTTCATAATGAAACAACCTAAGAAGAAGAAGTGGAAGTAGAAATAAAGTTCAAAGAATCGGTAACGGAAATTACCTCTTCTTTGAAGCGCCTCTTTGAGGTCTCCCTTTAGGGCACTAAAATTGGTCTTTGAGGAAGAAAAAAACCTAAAGGATATTTCTAGGGAAGTGGAGAAGAGAATTTTGCAGGGTTTGGCCGAGCTTGAAGGCTCAAAGTTGTGTGAGGAAGAGAGAGAGGAGGTGCTCATTTATAAGAGAGGAGAGGGGTACCTCTGGAATAACTAAAACTATTATTTTATTATAAAGTCAAATTCGGTTTTAAATAGCTCAAAATTAATTTATTTTGAATCTAAGGTGGGGATGGGTCGAAATCCTCTCATCCAACAGAATTTAGACAAGTTTATGTTCCTATTTTAACCTTATCATTTATATTTAACATTAAGTTAAATAATTTTACTTTTACCGTGTCTTCTTGTGTTCTTATACTATAAGGTTAATAAACTTACTATATCAAGACAAACGAACCCCAAGTTGTTTATTATTAATATATATAACCTTATATAAGTCATTTGGCCGAACCTTAGATTTTTAGGAATAAAATAACAATTAATAATATAATATTTGTTTTAAAAACTATTTTATGTCAATTTTGACACTATTTAGTAATCGATTTTTGTGAAAATCATAACAGAATGATAAGTTAGAAAAAAGTTAATTAAATCAATAATAACATATCATATTAACCTAGAAAATTAGTGTCTTTCATATAAAGTCTCATATTATATTTATTTGGGTATTTATAACATCAATTATGTCAATATTTCATTAATAAGATAATTACTACATCATCGTTGTGTCATAAATAAATTACATTATTTATTGTCTAAAAATTACAAATAAAATACCATTATGTAGGGAAGCTTTTTAGATTTCTAATTAATATTTATAGTAAAATTTATCTTATGTATATCCCCATATTAAAAATGATTTAGTTATTAAACTTTGATTTTAACTATTTTAACCCTTCTTTAAATAAATTAATAATAAATGTTCTAATCTAATCCAAGTGGGCCTAAATGGTCATATTGTATTCCTAAGTTTGTTTTTGGTCAAATTACACTTGTCCAATAGAATTAGGACATGTGTTAGGGTAATAATAATATCATTTTTACCCTTAATTACCCTATTTACTTTTAACCGTGGTAAAAAAAAAGTAAAAAGTTACTATTCACCAAAAAATATTTTCATCTCATTAAACCACATTTTAGTCCTTGATATTAACCATGTCTCTCAGATTTTCGAAATTCCACTCACAGAAGCGGTAAAATTAAGTTTTATGAAAAATTCAGTTTTTTAACTACCACTTAGTGGTTTCACTATTCATGAAAAATTGAAAGTTTTCAGAAAAATACCAAAAATTAGATCTAAGCTATATTTGATATTATGAATTCAAAAATGATGTCTATTTTATCAAATTCAAAACATATCAGTTGCATTAATTAATTTAAAAATTAATTCCCGTCGTCAAAACAAATAGTGTGTTCTTAAGAGATAATAACTATCAAAATATTGACACTTGTTTATGACTTGTTTAAATGTGAAATTACATCCAATGACCAACATTGTATTTAATTGTAAAAATATATTCTAAATATAAATTAAAACCACTCAATTTAATAATTTATCACTATTAATTATTTCGATTAAAAAAGTTGTTTTTAAATATAATTTAGTAATTTTCACTATTCATCAGAATATGAAAGTTATCCGAAAAGTACCAAAATTTCACCCTAAGCTAATTTCGATATTCCAAATCCAATAATGAAATCCATTTTGAAAAATAAAATTTTCAAAATTTCAAAAAGTGGTTATTACTATTCAAAACGGCTAGTTTTAATAATATTTTAATAGCATGTCATTGTTTAGTGAAACTCGGTATTGTGTACAACACACGCTATCACGGAAGGTCGTGCTTGCGTGTAATGAAAGCCAAGTCAGGGTTGCGTGTTATGCAATAATCCTTCATTGTTTCATAATCCAACCATATTTAATTTATACATTGAATATATATATATATATATATATATATATATATATATATATATATACTCAATGTTGCGTAGAATAACTATCATCAAAATTGTGTGTAACACGATCCAAGTATAGTGTTGCGTATACTGCAAGATAATATGGTGTTGCGTATAGTGCAAGGTAATCTTGGTGTAGCATACAACACAAGACATTAATGAAATTAAAAGAATATTTTTCATAAAATATCGGGGTGTTACATTCTACTCCCCTTAAAATTAATTTCTCCATCGAAATTCGTCGGGGTTATGAATGGTTTACTATTAGAAATATTCTTTAACAGAAACCCACATCGTAATAAGGAATACCAAAACCAATCTTTAAAAATAAAAGTATGAAACGTAACGGTTACCCAAATAAACTAATCACTCGGTTTCCACATAGGTGAAAATATGGATATGGAAGAGAAATCTAACCATCATGTTTCTGATGGAGAGTGGCAGAGAACATGGCTATGGAAAATCCATCAATCACAAAGCCATAAATTTGTGATGATCTAAGGTACCATCTGATTCATCAGATATAAGAGCACTAGGACAACATTTTTGGTTTTCAAGATCATTTCCCTAAAGTTGATGAAATTGGAATTAGAAGAAATACTTTCATGATTTCAGTATAGTATCACCGGTTATCATTCTTTGGAAAATTTCCACTTTATCTCTTAAAGAAATGAAGTTGAATTGGTCATTCGTGATGTGTTAACAGATCATGTGATAGAATGATGGGTCATTCCATCTGTCTCAAACAAAAGGTTAGAAAAAAAATACATAAGTCCATCTATAGTGAGATTAATGATATATGGTTCCTAAAATGGACTTATACATCATATATCATACTGATTAATATAATAAAACTAGTTTCTACTAAACAGGGACTTCCTGTAGGCCAGTGGTAGGCGATAAAGGCCAGTTGCACTTCGGTTGTGGGTTCGATTCCCACAGCCTTGTCTGATGCGATGGGCTATCACCCATCCTACAGGTTTTCCTTTTTCTAAAACTATATTACTATAACATCCCATCAATAATATCGAAAAAAACTTCTATCCTTAAACAATACTGACTTATGTCCAACATAATCCATTCTAGTCTTTAGGCTTATCTATAATACTGCAGTCCATTCTCATATTATAGTGAAAACGATTACCAAAGAGTTCATATAATAAGTATGTTAATACCATCATTGATCCCCGTATATCATGAGATATGTCTTGTTGGTCACATTCCAAACATCCGAAGGCCTTAATCATGTATTCTCTTGAAAAATGAATACCCATTGAACCTTAAGGAAAACATTAATGCAGTTAAAAGTTAACACTTTCCACAAACCAAAATCCTCAAAATTCTATATACTCAAACCATGATATCACTTAGTCCTTATATCAATCATGAGCTCATGAATACTGTCAAACATTTCATTATTTTCCTTATCACTTCATTATGTGCATATCATCTTTTTTTACAAAAATATTTCAATCACTTTCGATGGTTACCGGTACCATAAAATTATTGAAAACCACAATAGACCGATACATAAATATTCCAATACTCAACATTATTTTGAAATCCCATTACATAAACACTTAATCATTCCACCACATCGTTGTCATATTCAACATCACCAATGGTGATCGCATGTGACTTCCCTTTGTCCTTTTCCTTAAGTGGTTGCTCACGTCGATCATCACTAACCCTTGGATTAGGGCATTTATTAGCATAATGCCCCATTTCCTTGCACTTGAAGCATTGAAGTGTAGTAGGTTCATTCTGTGTATCCCTTCCTTTGTTTTCATCATTAGGCATCTTCTTCCCATCATTGCGGCATTCAAATGCCCGATGACCTTCCTTTCCACATTTGAAACATTTACTTGTCCCTTTAAGACAATCTACACCATGATTCTTTCCACACTTTGAGAATAATGAAACATTCATCTTCTTTTCACCATTATTATGAGATTTCTCCTTGAACTCCATCTTTCGTTTCTTATCAAAACTATGAGATGGATAAGTAACACCAACTTCCATTTCTACCTTGATAACACAACGCACAATTTCTTCATAGTTACTGAAGTCTCTTATAGCTAATGCCCTTCGAAGATTTGGTTTTAAGCCACTGAAGAATCGATCAACTTTACTTTCAGGTTGGATGATAAATCCAGATGCATACCTTGCAAGCCTTGTAAAATTCTCTTCGTATATACCAACAGATTCATCATCCTTTTTCTTTAGTTCAAGAAACTCCTTCTCCATCTTTGTTCGAAGAATATGAGGGAAGTACTTATTGAAAAATAAGTTCTTGAACTCGTCCCATTCCATGGATTCAATTTCATCTCTTGGCCTCATATTCTCGATAAGATTCCATCATTGATCAACTTCACCTTCCAAACAATATACTACTAAGATGACTTTATCGTGTTCATAACATTGAAGAACTGAAAATATCTTTTCAGTAGTACTGATCCATTGTTCAACAACAAGTGGATCAGAATACCCACTGAATGAAGGTAGACGTTGCCTCATGAAGGACTCAATAGAATATTGTTCCCTTCTCTACTCATTTGGAAGTCCAGAATGATTCATAGCATGTGTAAGTATAGCAATAAGATTTTGCACTCCATCTGCCATAACATTTGTTTGTTCAGGAGGACAATCATTGCATTGTCCATTACATTGATCAACACGGTTCCTTCGGGTTCTAGCCATCGTCTAAAACCCAAAAAGAATAGTGTGAGAGGAAAAAATCATGCGAGGGAAAAAAATATAATAAAGGGGGAGTATCTTCAATATCTAACATCTTAGGTTAAATTCTATGATTGTTACCGTAGTTCTAGGATTGTATCCTATACGTATACTTATCCTTAGGGACATTCCTAGACATACCTTAGAAATATGTCTAGGGATCTCACTAACATTTTCGCATCCTAGTTTCCAAAGGTTGACTAAAACTCTACTCTGATACCAAATATAGAGACCCTAAGCTTGACGTACATGGACATTACATTACTTTTGCGGAATACTTAGTACATAACAAAAACACACACACACAGATCGTAATATTTTAGTGTCTTTGGAAACTCGGAATATAATATTCTAATCATGGTGAAAGATCTTCAACATCTCCCATAAAGATCTTCCTTTTTTTTACCTAAAACCTTTATTTATATCCTGGGGAAAAGAAAACATAAAAGGGTGAGTTCAAATGCTCAATAAGGGTAAACAAAAGAAATATCAATCACATCATTTTCATAAGAACATATCATTTTGGAAATCTTAACCTGCAAAAGAGAGCATAATTTCATAACATGGGATAAATCATAGTAGTGAAATGAAATCCCAAAAATCATAACTCAAAACATGAAACTTTGTGGAATAAACAAATAATCATAGAGAATCATATCTTATTAGTCAAGACTCATTGCCAAGACTATCTTAGTGGACAAAGTCCATTTCTGAACCGAGTCACCCTCGTTTCAGTCCTGTTTCACTGAATCGGTATAACCTACCGTTCCAGCAATGTCTATCACATGAGATATAAAATCATTACCCAATGCATTGGAGGGAGATATAGGTCCCAAACATTTCATAATGATACCATTCTTATGTGTACCGCAAAATAATAAATCATACATCATTGCATAACCCATGTAATAAAAATGGGATTCTTAAACAACATGACATCATAAAACAAATCATATAAGATAAAGGAATTCACAAAAATATTTCCATCACAACATAATCAAATCAATGTAATAATAGGGATATAAACAGAACCCTTTATTATCTTAGATGGAAAATAATTTTGATAAAACACTTGAACTCCATTCTTGAGGAAAATATCCTTTCTACTTCAAAAAAACATTTACTTTCTTAACATGTCATACAATTTTAAACTAAAAGAAGTTGATTAAAAATTAACTTGAAAACTTGTAAAGGAATATTCTTCGAAATAATGTTTTAAAAATCCATTCATGCAGTATAAGTTAAAAAAAACATTCTTCGTACTTTTGTCAGAAAAGTCAAAAAGTACTTTGAACGAAAAACGACAAAAGATTCCTTTCATATCATTTACTAAAAACTCACCGAAGGGTAAAATTGGATTTAAAAAAATGTAGGTGGATGGAAATAATATTACATATTGAGGAAACATGTATGTGGATGATAAAATACACCCCAGTAAATACCAAAGTATAAACAATCTCGGATAAAAATGAGATTGTGATATTTCCCTTACCTTAGATCCTATTTGCTTCGTAAGTGTCAGAACCTCCTGTATAATGGTTTACATAATGTCATTGACTTATTCCATAATCATACTCATTGTTATGATATCATATATGGTTCACTTATGACTTTATATTACCCGTTCTTTTGTAAATTCCATGTTAAAGAGCATTTTGGGTAAAATTGTTTTATTTGTCATCCGTGTTTTGACTTGTAATTATTCATATGATTAATTAGATCATGATTAATTAATTCCAGAATATAAAACATGATTTATATATAATATATATTCAGAATATACATATATATAATAAATCAGTAAATGGAAAGAAATACACCGTTCATGGAGACGGTAGGCCGTACGTACGCATGAACGCTGTTTTCGTTTCCTTATTGAGTTGAATGGAATTAAGTAGATGAAATACATATATATACACATAAATACAGTATCATTATTATGCCATATATTTCATGATTACTTATTATATGTACTTTATAATCATTCATGAATGGTTAAAGTGGAGAATGAATCTCATCGCGTCGTGGAGACGGTAGTCCATACGTACGCACGAGCGATGATATCGTTCTCATGATCGTGGGAATGTATTGGAGTGTATTTATACTATTTAAGAATCAATATAACTTTTAAATAATCATATATAGTTATTATTTACACCATTATACCCATCCAAGTAAGGTGGTGGTGGAAAATAGATTTCACCACGGCGTGGAGACGGTATTCCGTACGTACGCACGCGCAGTGATTTCGTTTTCCGTAGGATGGATAGATGGTGAAATAGGGTTGTTTCATACTTATAATAACATATCAGTATATGAGTGATACTGATGTTATTACTTAATAATGAAACAACTTAAGAAGAAGAAGTGGAGGAAAAAATAATGTTGAAAGAATCGGTAACGGAAATTACCTCTTCTTTGAAGCCCTCTTTGAGATCTCCCTTTAGGGCACTAAAATTGGTCTTTCATGAAGACCAAAACCTATAGGTTATTTATAGGGAAGTGGAGAAGAGAATTTGGAATGGTTTGGACGAGCATTAAGGCACAAAGTTGTGTGAGGAAGAGAGGGAGGAGGTGCCCTTTTATAAGGGAAGACAGGGGTACCTTTGGAATAACTAAAACTATTATTTTATTATAAAGTCAAATTCGGTTTTAAATATCTCCAAATTGATTTAGTTTAAAGCTAAGGTGGTGATGGGTCCAAATCCTCTCATCCAATAGAATTTAGACAAGTTTATGTTCCTATTTTAACCTTATCATTTAGATTTAACATTAAGTTAAATAATTTTACTTTTACCGTGTCTTCTTGTGTTCTTATACTATAAGGTTAATAAACTTACTATATCAAGCCAAACGAACCCCAATTTGGTTATTATTAATATATATAACCTTATATAAGTCATTTGGATTAACCTTAGATTTTTAGGAATAAAATAACAATTAATAATATAATATTTGTTTTAAAAACTATTTTATGTCAATTTGACACTATTTACTAATTGATTTTGTGTGAAAATCATAACAGAATGATAAGTTCGAAAAAAGTTAATTAAATCAATTCTAACATGTCATATTGACATGGAAAATTAGTGTAATTCATAAAAAGTCTCAAATTATATTTATTTGGGTATTTATAACATCAATTATGTCAGATAATTACTGCATCATCGTTGTGTCATAAATAAATTAAATTATTTAATGTCTAAAAATTAAAAATAAAATACCCTTATGTAGGAAATCGTTTTAGATTTCTAATGAATATTTATAGGCGAATCTATCTTATGTATAACCCCATATTAAAAATGATTTAGTTATTAAACTTTGATTTTAACTATTTTAACCCTTCTTTAGATAAATTAATAATAAATGTCCTAATCTAATCCATGTGGGCCTAAATGGTCATATTTTATTCCTAAGTTTGTTTTTGGTCTAATTACACTTGTCCAATAGAATTAGGACATGTGTTAGGATAATAATAATATCATTTTTACCCTTAATTACCCTATTTACTTTTAACTGTGGTAAAAAAAGTAAAAAGTTACTTTTCACCAAAAATTATTTTCATCTCATTGAACCACATTTTAGTCCTTGATATTAACCGTGTCTCTCAGATTTTCGAAATTCCATTCATAGAAGAGGTAAAATTATGTTTTATGAAAAATTCAGTTTTTTAACTACCACTTAGTGGTTTCACTATTCCTGAAAAATTGAAAGTTTTCAGAAAAATACCAAAAATTAGATCTAAGCTATATTTGATATTATGAATTCAAAAATTATGTCTATTTTATCAAATTCAAAACATATCAGTTGCATTAATTAATTTAATAATTAATTCCCGTCGTCAAAACAAATAGCATGTTCTTAAGAGATAATAACTATTAAAAGATTGACACTTGTTTATGACTGGATTAAATGTGAAATTACATCCAATGACCAACATTGTATTTAATTGTAAAAATATATTCTAAATATACTTTAAAACCACTCAATTTAATAATTTATCACTATTAATTATTTTGATTAAAAAAGTTGTTTTTAATTATAATTTAGTAATTTTCACTATTCATCAGAATATGAAAGTTATCCGAAAAGTACCAAAATTTCACCCTAAGCTAATTTAGATATTCCAAATTCAATAATTAAATCCATTTTGAAAAATAAAATTTTCAAAATTTCAAAAAGTGGTTATTACTATTCATAACGGCTAGTTTTAATAATATTTTAATAGCATGCCATTGTTTAGCGAAACTCGGTATTGCGTACAACACACACTGTTGCGGAAGGTCGCGCTTGCGTGTAATGAAAGCGAAGTCAGGGTTGCATGTTGTGTAAGAATCCTTCATTGTTTCATAATCCAACCATATTTCATTTATACATTGAATATATATATATATATACACTCAATGTTGCGTAGAATAACTATTATCAAAATTGTGTGTAGCACGATCCAAGAATAGTGTTGCGTATACTGCAAGCTAATACGATGTTGCATATAGTGCAAGGTAATCTTGGTGTAGCATACAACACAAGACATTAATGAAATTAAAAGAATATTTTTCATAAAATCTCGGGGTGTTACAATGATAGATATATAACTTTAAGGTGCATGGAGAATGTGAGAGAGGGAAGAAGGATGGTACTACTATAGAGCTCGAGTGGTTCCAAATCCTTGTTTGGTAGTCATGGACCGGGGAAATGGGTGATGTTGCGGTGGATTCCACCTAATGGTAGGAAATTTTTTACCATAAATACCCATATATTTACCATTTTCATGTTTTAATCCCTTAGTATGACAACATTGGACCCCTTTTGGGTTAATATATATCTTTTGAGGAGAAAACAGGGGTCTTATGTGTTTCTAGTGGTTTGTTATTCAAAAATCCAGAACACATGATTTGTAGTTTAGAAATACACGCTATGTGCTCTTCTCGATTTGGGATGCCTATATTTTTAGAAGTACACTACATTTATGGGGTATACACCCCATGTACTAGGACATGGTCATGTATGTTAGTACCCAGGTAGATATCCCGTGTTGGGTCACATGGCCATGTATGGTACAAAACTAGACCCCATGAGGGTTGCATGCTGTGTAGAAGTATGAGACCTGATTATATACATGGACTGGACAATTTAAGCACATGGGAATATACCCCATGTACGGTACACACATTGTAGATGAATCACACATAATGTAATAGGGATTTTACATTCCATGTCTTGTTGTAGTACATGCTCAGCTGGGGATTTGGGGGTACACACTGTGCACTAGGTATACATTCCATGTACATCTCCTTTGGTACCCTTTTTGGGGACTTCATATATTTAAAAACATGAGTCATAATTTGAAACATGAGTAGTCTATTTTGAGAATTCCTCTTCATAAATCATGATGGTAAAACTCTTTAGGTGATTTGAAGATTCCCGTTTGTAGTTTCAAGAATTTTATAAAATAGAGAGGTTCTTACCCCTGTAATTGAATACAAATGTATCTTATTGGTGAGGACTTTTATATGATATTTTCTATGTGTTATCTCTCTTCATATATTATTTTTTTATCTTTCCCCTTGAGTATTTATACCTTCCGAGATGCTCCAATATGGCCTAGGAGGGTATGAGGTCAATTTTTTCGTATGATCTCTTATAGGAAGCCTCTACTTATGTATCGATCTAGAGGATCCAATGTATGATGATTCTATATTATTACTATACATATTCTACCCTATGGGATACCTTTAATTACATTTTGATCTAGGGTGTCCCATATAGGATCCTATTACCCTTGTGCCACATGGAGGATCTTGTGTAGATGAATCTATTTACATGAAGTTAGAGGACCTCATCTAGGATTCCTCCTTTTTATCTTCTCAGATAAGTATCTTTAGTAGGATACGTTCCCTTATGTGTAGACCTCAAAGATCCCAAGTAGGATTACTCCCTAGTTTTTTCGCATCAGTAACCTTGAGGGTTCCTTAGTGTTTTACCGACCATGGTCTAGTGTATTGGGGGTTCAAGTAGAGATGGTAATGGGTGTCACCTTAGAACTCATGTCGAACATGCTACCCTGACAGTCTATGAAAATATTGGTGGGTTTAGGTGATAATATTCCCTCACTCATTATTTATACATTGACATATTTACTACGTATTCAAGGATGACTACTGGAGGCGATTCCTAGTTGGGGGTTGATGAGCCTAATGTGATGTGACTCCTATCATTAGGAATCACAAACATACTTATTTGGATTCTTCTTATTTATTTATTGGGCTACTTAGAAGTGATACCTAGGACCCATCTTCTGATACCTATAATTTATATATTTGGAATACCGAGGAGTGTATTGTGGGATCAATATTTTGATTTTTATATGTTTGGATGTTCTTCACACGTGTTTTTATGCTATTGAGGATGATTATTCTCTCTATGATTTACTGTATAGTGAGGATGATTCCACTCTCCTCGAATTGTGGTTTAATTAGTATGATTATGATCTACCTGATTTGTCCATGGTGTCCCTTTTGAATTTGATATCTATGATTGGAATCCCAATAGATTAACATCCTGGATGATAATGTTGTCCTGAGAGATGAGGATGATTATGCTCTCCCTAACTGATTACTTGATCATGGTGGTAGACAAGGCAAACATAACCACTTATGTGACATATACTCATGGTTGTTTTTGATCTCCCATGTTATGGGGATTTTTATGCTCTCCCTATTTGATTACAAATATTACAATGGTCATACCCTTAGAGTCCATCTATGTTTAAATATTGTTACTTGCAACAAACCGGGACCTAGGGAATAGTCATCAGACTCGATTTATATGGCTTGAGAGGCATGACTTCAGACTCAATGACCATTACTTGATTGTCTAATGGTTTATGTAATCCTTTATTTTATATATTTTATTTTTTTATGGGCGAACCCATGTTTAGGACGAGCATCCACTTTTGCTGAAGTGTCTTTCTCAAAGACATTTTTGGCCTGGCCAATGTAGTTATTTTCAATCATTCTTATAGAACCAGGGATTGAGTTACTTAAAAAATACTCTAATGGTATGATTTAAAGATCAATTCCCTTTTCACTAGATGTTGAAAATATTAATATTATAGAACCAATGATCGAATTCTAATGATTTGTGTTACTTTTTTCTCTTACTCATATATATTCATTATGTTTTATATATATACTTATGAGAATATATATATATATACACATATAAATTAAAATATAACTGATAGAAAATTTCCTAGTTGACTAAGACTATGGAATTAGGGATCAAATGTTCCTTCACCTTATTTAATAGATTTATCTTTTTAGTCATTTATGAGCAGTGCTTGACATATTTAATTACTATGAACTTATGACATTATATTTATAGGTTCATCATTGGGGAGACCTAATGAGATTATTTCCCACTTTTGTATGTGAATTCCTTATATATTCCTTTTAGGTTGAGAAAATTTTATTGTGTATTGGACTGATTCCTAAAGTATCATGACAGAGTAGAGCAGATCATATGGAATATTATGATCATGCTGGTGTAGTTTAAAATTTACATTTAGACCAGGTATGTGGTATGGATTGGAATTTGTAGTGGAACCCTATTCTTTTTTCATTTTCTTTTCTAAATAATTTTATGTTTGGTAAACCGAATGGGTGATTAGTGATATATGTATGAAATGAATTTTCATGATTTTATATTATTTATTTCTTAATTACAACATGTTCTATTTTAGTATATTTACAACTTTTACACTCTATTAATTTAATTCTTGGATGATACCTATTTATTTTTTCTAGTTTCACTTTGATATGAGGACATTGTCTCTCTGTAGACACACTTTAGGCTTTCACTACAAGTTGGTAGCCTCTAGAATATGGAAAGGTGCTTTTGAGGGATTATGACAAGACAACGTTACACACCAATTTAGTGGCATTAGAGTGGGGTTTTACATTCTGAATTCAATCTATCTTATGTGGGCATAATTAGACACCCCAAAGATCTAATAATTGGTTTAAAATTTTATAAACAGTATAATAATTAAATCATTAGTAAATATTTTTTATTAATCATATCAAAATGACCATAATTTTAAAAATATTTTTCATTAATATGATTTATAATAAATCCAATAAATATCATTTAATTATGTTTAGATCTATCATTGAATATTTTATGTAGAATATATAAAGTAAAAATTATATGATTTTTGGCATAGATTGTATGATAGTAAGAAGGTGGAGAAAGGGTTGAATTTTCTAGTTTAAATTTGAAAACCAATATAGTGTTAAAATAATAGTGCAATATAAAATAAAAATATCAACAAAATGTTTTTTATATTCATTCGGATCAATATGGATCATTCATATAATCTTCACACACTTAAACTCTTTGAGATGAATTTTATTCACTAATGGACCCGACATTTGAAGGGGTGTCAGAACTTTTTTACTAACTACCATTTATAGTGGAAGCATAACCACTAAATAACATGAATTTTAATTGGGAGACACAACCTATTTACAAAACATAGATTTTATGGTGGTATAACAAATCATAACAATATTTTTTCAAGGAAAAAAAAATCAATAAATAAATATACATCAATAAAATAAATAAGAAAATAAATTATAAAAATCAAAAAATATATCAAAATCAGATGAGGTAGAATAATTCTACTAGTACGACTAGATTTTAAAAAAATCCCACACGTATTGAAATATTGAGTTAGTAGTAATCATAAAATATCTAATGTTATTTATTGATATTCTCATAATTTGAAGTTTTAATGAATCAATTTCACACAATTTTATCATGTATTATTGTCATAGTGCCTCATATAAAGCTTAATTTACTTTTATATAATAAATTAAAATCGCTACACAAACTATAACATTTAGAATAACTCTAAAGGAATAATAATAATTTTATCTTATAATTTCTTTGAAAATACAACTATTAATATGCCATCATAAATACCTATTAAACTATTCAAAATATTACCCATTAAATAAAAAACTACTTCAATGCTTTCTGATCATTTGAAATAATATCGATAATAATCAGTACTGAATTCTTATTCAAAATACTTTTAATTATCTATGAAATATTGAGATTTATTTCCCTTTTGAGAATATTTAAATTTTTAATATTATTTCCTAAAAAATACTGTAAAACATGATAAAAATAATTTCTTTAATACAACCATATTGATTTATAAAAAATATAATTATGTTCACTACAATATCAACATGGATATGTGTAAAAAATTTGAAACTTATGAAACATTTATTCGAAAATATATCATAACATAATTACAAATAGAATTAATATATTATATAATTTTTAAACAAAGAGGTTAATATGTAATATAATTTAAAAAACTATCATATTTAATGTATAATATATTTTACTTAGTGTGATATAACAAAATCATAATGAAACGCAAAAATAAATATCAAAATTACTAAGCATAGGAAAATAAGTTTATATTTTATTTTATGTAAGGTTATACATCATTACAATCAATAATCCATGATATTATTTTTCTAAAAACTCAAGAACCAAAATTTTAGAATACATTTTGTTAATTGAATAAGATATTTTAGTTTTCCATAAGAAATATTTGATTCATATGTTTTTTATAGATATTTGAAATAATTTTAAAATAACATTATAGGAATTTTAAAAACCATAATACTTATTAAAATGTAAACCTTGTTAAAAAACTTAAGACATTACCAAAAATAGTACGTCATTTTATAAAAACGGTGAAACTTAAGGATTTTTCAGAAAAAAAACTTCTTAAGGCTTCTCGAATTATTTAATACTTCAAAATTATTTGTATCAGTCATCCAAATTCTTATAATACTTATACTACATTTTCATAAGACTATATATTGAATAATACAAGATTTATGATATAGCCAAATTTTCAGAAACCAATAGCACAAGAAATATATAATATAACATCTAGACATAGAAAAAACCTCCAACATTAAATAGAAGTAATACTTTAATAAATAGAATAATAAAATAATCAATAAAAAATAATATATATGAAAATGAATAAAAAATACAATCCTAATATTATAAAATATTTTTGTAGATAAATTATAGATATTAAAAAGAAATAGAATAAAAAAATAATGAATTGGGGGTGAATTAATTTTCAAAACATGAATTTATAAAAAAGTGATTAAAACATAAATGGTGTATGGAAATGAGACCCCCATTATTATCCCCAAGTTTGCATTCAACATTTTAAAAATTATTTATATACAATGGTTTAGTAAAAATATCTTCTAAATGATCATCAATGTAAACATATTCTAAATGGATATCACATTTATAAACATGATCTCAAATAAACAGTTATCTTACATCAATATGTTTAGCTAGAGAATGTTTTATAAGACTTTTATAAATATTAATATGATGTGAATTATCACAGGTAAGAAGAATTTTCCCAAAATAAACATCAAAATTAGTTAAAGTTTATTTAATTCAAAAATTATGTGTACCAAATCATAAAGTTGCATTGTATTTGACTTAATATGTAGATAAATCAGCCAATATTTGTTTCTTTGAACTCTGTGAAACTAAACTCCTACCAATAATTGAAACATTCCACTACATCATTTTTTATCAATATTAACCTCGAAAATTAGAATTAAAAAATAATCCCAATTTAATAATAGTATTTTCCATTATAAAATAATCCATGATTTATATAAATTTTATGTGATTTTATAGTCCTTTTTAAAAATTTGATGTATCTTTCATTAAGTCCATTGTTCACACATTCATAAAAAACCTTAAATCAATCTAGTTGTTGTTAAATACAACAGATTACCAATAAAACATTTAAAAAATTAATATGACTAGATTTTCTGTTAAAAAATATGTCTAATATAGATCAATATACAAAGGGGTTCTATATTTTTTACTATAATAAGGTCCAAATATATTAATTAATTCATTATGATACATTAAAAGATAATGGAGTATTCCATTGTATCATTGTATTATCTAAATACTATAATTAATCTCAATTGTCCCATTATTATTATATAAAATTAAAAGGTTATTATTTTTGTAAGTTCTTTACAATGAAATTCAAAATATGGTAAAAAATTATATCATCAAGATAAATCTAAAAAATTAAAATATACTAGGTTGTTTTTTAATAAATAATGCAGGTCTAAAATTAACTTTCAACAAACAATTTCCCAAAATAAAAAAAGATAACCAATTATTTTATTCTTTAGAACCTTATTTAAGTAAATAAAGAGACTTTAAACGTTTTAAAACTTTATCATTGTATTTTTTTATATCTATAAAATATGGGTTTTTGGCATAAAAGTCATTTAAAAATATGATATTAACAAGAACAAACATTTATAATATATTTTATAATGTTTAAATTCATGATAACTAGAATAAGCTAATATTTTGAACTGAATATAATCTTATAACATGGAAACAATTTTAATCCTAAATAATACATTTTTCATGAAATAACCTCATAAAACTATTTTTTTAATTCAAATCATCTACCCAGATTCATTATGCGTCTTTATGAATATACATTTAATTAAAATAATATATTAATCATTACTTGTGACAATACATTACCAAGAATTATCTCTTTAAAACTTCTTTACTTCATCATATAAAGATAAAATCGAATTTTCATTATTATATTCTTTTGAAATTTAATTTAGAACAAAATCCATAATTAAAGTATAGCGACAACAATTTTTTTATGTAATTATTTATCTGAAATCTAGAATAATTATATTCAGTACCTCTATATAAAGGTTAACCATTATGAGTTCTAAATGTTATTTGATGTGGTTTTTTCTCCACCATAATAGGTTAATTAAAATCTAGACTTTTATCTTCTACAAAATTAAAATCTCTAAATTTATTGTCAATCTAAATTTCATTAAATGATTCATACAATAAATATTTTTTATAAAACATAATATTATTATATTCTTCGACAACCATTTATTTATTTTATTTAAAACATGATAATATTTAGTAACAATAGAATACCCCAAAAATATTCTACTATTAGGTTTAGCATTAAATTTATCAAGATTATCTTTACTTTTAAAGATAAAGACCATACAACCAAAAAATCTAAAGTATAAAACATTATGTTTCATTAAAGTCCCTAATTTGTATTGTAATTTATTCAAAATACATCTAATATGTGTTGTATTATAAACATAATATGTCGTATTTTCAGATTCATCATATGTATATTTAGTCAAATTATACTCATTTAATATAGTTCTAAATCATTTCTTATAAAGTTACTTTTTTCCTTTATATAACTCCATTTTTTAGGACTTATATAGGAATATATGTTAAATGAATTTCCATAATGTTTTTTTTCTCAAAATATATGTTTTTAATTCTCTTCCCCTATAACTAGGTAAAGAAAAAATAAAATAGCCTCTTCATTTTGATCAAATTTATAATAGATAGAAAATCTTGATAAGGAATCACTTTTATGTAAAATAAAATAATCCCATGTAAATCTAATAAATTAATCTTCAATAAAAAATTATATTTCTTACCCCTGGTAACTATAGATTGAGTAGGACCAAATAGATTTTGATAAACCAATAATAGTTATCTTTGAATTTTCATTTGTTTGATTGGTCAAAACGATTCCTTTTGATGCAACCCTTTTTTTCATGCATTGAAAAAATGACACCTTTTATTATTGAGATTTAGTAGTTTAAATATAATTTATTAGTTTTGAAATTCATGAAGAGACCTAAAATTAACCTAATTGAGAAACTTATTCAAAAATATATTATCTATATACAAAACATCCAAACACCTTACATGTGGAAATTTTATCTTAAAAGGTATATAAAATAGATTTTCTCTTAGTTTTTACTATATAATAATATGGATTCAGATTAAAAAACTATTAATTTATCAGTTTGAATCTTAACACTCATGTGATCATTATATAATTGATAAATATTGATTAGGTCAAGTCATAAGACACATATTTATAGAACAATATTATTAATATTTGTATAAAACATATAAACATCACCAAAACCATTCTCATTGCCTTAAAATTAGTATCTAAAACTATAAACGTCACCATAATATCAATCTTAATGAATTAATTATTTATGTGTTTGGGGTTGTATTCCTAGAGAATACACAATCCATGTACCATACATCTTAACTAATAATTCTGAGAAATCTTTCCAGAAAATTCAATTAATAAATTGTTTTGTTACCCTAGAAACATTAGGTCCAATAGGGCTAGTTAAACATTTTGAGGTAACCATATAGAATATGAACTAGTTTTAATTTTTTATCTATATGATAATGATCTATAAGTATATGTTTTATTATGTCATAATGATTTTTCAAAACAGAGAGTGTATGGAATGTCATAATTTCCACACATTCTACTTCAAAAAGATATAGTAGTCGATATACTCCCCATCAAGAATTTCATAGTAAATTTCAGTAATTTTACAATTATTTTCTTTCATAAAAAATACTATTTTTATTTCTATTCACCTTTTTCATTAACATCATATTTCAATAACATTATCTTCCTTAAAAAAAGTAAACACAATTTTTATTAGACTATCAATCCCTATCTTGAGATATTAATTCAATTAATAGGAAGATTCAAGGAATTAACACATAAGTTGTATTCTTTATCATCTATTTTTATATGAAAGAACATTGTTTTCATTAAAAAGTTTTTTATTATATCCCTTATATTCTTTATAAAACTAATATAATCTGTTGACTTCTCTTTATAAATTCTCAATTTCTTTATTTAAACCATCAATACCAGGCCTATAAAAATTAGAATCAATATTATAATTATTAGAATTAAAATTATTATCACCTACATAATTTCTAGATTTTATATCAAATAAGTTAACTAATTCCTTTTTTGATGACATTTTTCCATAGAATCATAATCCTCTACTCCACAGCATCCGGTTGTTAATTACATTTTATATTTCTTTTTATAAATTTTACAATATTTTAAATCCTAAAATTTTTAATATTATGATTGATAAGTAATTTATTTCTATACTCCAAACTTGTAACATCTAATGTATTATAATTTTATTTTTTATCAAATTTATTATTTAATTTGATATCATCTCTCTTATAGTATCTTATAAATCACTTTTGGAATTATTTATTTCATTTAATTATTTTATAGTATCCATTTACAATTTTCAATACTCCATCCTTTTCAATTAATTTTATCTCATAATAATATGAGATATATGAAATAACATTAACAAATTGGAAAGATTCACACTTTTTCATGGTTTTTTCTTCTTCAACATAATTATTCAACTCTTATTTATTTATAAAATGTGATCAAATGAGTCCATTAAAATATTATTCATTAAAGATATTTCATTAATCAATGGAAATTATTTATATAAAATTTCATTGGTAGAGATTTGATAAATCTTTAAACCAGAGTAGTATTCTAAAATGCTGCTCCAATAAAATTTATATCATTCACAATTCCCATGATTATATGGAACATTTTTTTGATAGTTTAATTTTATCCCATATTAAATCATTTATACTCAAACCACAACATCACTAGATTATTTCATTTTTTTTAATTAAATAGTCTGTAACTTGAAAATTTCTACAAATTTAGATGTAGTTTTTAGAAGATGATACATGACTGAATAAATTTCTACCAATAGCATAAAATGTAATATTCATGATTTTATAATTACTAAAATAATTATTCTTGTGATTAACAATAGGATCACAAAGGTCTGACTCCCAAAATTTATATGTTCTTAGCATTATTTCACAATTCTTTATACCATGTTTATTAATGTAAAATTCCATTGTTCTATTCTAGTAACCATATTCATTTCCATAAAAGAGATGATGTTTATAAGGAATCCAACTATCATTTGAATAATGAATATCCTTCATAAAGGGATCTTACACATATACTGTTAGACCTAGGAAAATATTAGTACAACAAATATATTGAATAGGTTCAGTAATCTTATACAAATTTTAGAGGTATCAGGTAAAAGTAATAGAGAAAAACTCTTAAAGAGAATGAATCTAAATCTAATTATGGAATTAGTAAAATTTAATAGAGTTTAATACTTAAAATAGACAAGGATATAATTATTGGCACAAATAGTAAGATGGATAGAAGGTCTAATGATGGGTGAATCGACTTGAAAGAAATTTATAACCAATCAAAAGTAGAAAATAATTATGTATTGGAAATAAAAACATGAATACAATTATTTTTATAGTAGTTTAGGTAAAAAAAATGATCATATAAATACTCATAAAATCTTGACACTCCTTGTGATGTTTTATGTTCACTAATAGAATTGAAATTTAAAGGGGATTTACAAGCCTATTACAAAATATTATTTTTAGTGCAAGAAAGCCCATGAAAACACCTGAAATTTAAAGGGTATTCAAACCTCAATTATAAAACATACCATTCCTGGTGGTATAACTGATCCAACTATTATTTTGGTGAGGAAATGTATAAATCAATAAACAACTACACCTTAGTATTATAGATAAGAAAATATATTATAAAACTAAAAAAATGAATATAGATGCTTTGGAATAGTTATAGTAGTTAAACCTTCCATAAAAAATGATTCAAGTATTATAACAGAAAGGAGATATTTATTAATAAACTCATTCTTATATTATTTGAAATTAATTCAATATTTATCTTTCATGAATGAAGTTAAAAATTTTCTATCATGTTTCAATATCATTGTTCCTTTAATGTATCTTCTGTTCCCTTTATATAATAATTTTTGATATCTATACACACTATAATAGTAAGAATAATTCAAAAAGAATAGTAAAAAAATTAACACTGATATTATACATAAATACAAAGACTAATTAACAATCATGAATACTTGGTAAATATTTCAAAATATTACCCTTAAAATCATGAAAAAATTAAATGTTTTTTAATCCTTTAAAGTTATACCTACAATAACTGGTCTTCAATAATTATTAAAAATACTTTGGAATAATCCATGAAATATTGAGATTTAGTTCCCTTTAGAAAAAAATATATTTTTGAATATTGTTTCTTAAATTATACACTACATTGTTATAATATATTATGACCTTAAAACAAATGTTTCAATTTTGAAAAAAAATATACTTATGTTCATCAAAATCTCATTATGAATATAAATTAAGTAATTTTTATATATTAAAAATTTAATCATAAATAATACATGACATAATTGCAATCAAAATAAATACATAATATAATCTTCAAATTAAGAGATTAATATGTAATATAATTTCAAAAAATAATCTATTTAAAGAGTAATATATTTTACTTTGTAAAATAATAAAAAATTGAAAAAATGTAAAAATAGAGAGGAAATCGATCAAGAGTAAGAAACCTAGTGGATCTTCTATTTTGGGTTAGTTCATTCGTAATCCATATTCCCTAAAATATGTTTTTCAAAAACAAAAAAACTAATAGTTCATAAGACATTTAGTTAATTACATAAGAAATATTATTTTTTTGAAGATATATTGTTTTCATAAGAATTATAAATATTTTAATAATATTTTTAAATAGCATTGTAATAATTTTAAATAGGTCATGACTTTGAAAAAATATAAGAAAATTTTGAACCAAAAGTATTTTTTAAAACAAATTATGACTTTTTAAAAAACATAAAACTCTAGAATTTTTACAAAACACAGCTTCATAAGGAGTTTTCATACCCATCAATTATTTATACGTACTTTTATAAGACCTCTAAATTTCTAAAAGAGTTCCACTTTTTTTCTATAAGACATTATTATGAACATTTTATGGCTAATGGATTATCCAAATTTCCATAAACTAAGAACATATCCAATACATAATATAGTCAATTCACTTTGAAAATTTATGAAACATTAAATAATGGTAATAAAATACGAATAATAATAATAATATAACGTGAAAAAATAAATATAACTAATAAATTAGTGAATATTCCTTATAAGTACAATTATATAGCATAATTAAGAATATTAATTATCAATATTTAATGGTAACTGAATAAAAAATATGGTGTAGTGTAATTATCAAAACATAAATAGGGAATACAAAGAAGATAATAAATAGTGATAAATTATATCACATGTCACATAATGTATATTACTCCAAGATATATACCTATATCCTATGTCAAAACATTAATATCACAAATAGGTATATAAACATATCACTGGTTATAATATTATACTTTCCGAAACATATATTTATCAGGTTCTATAATGACATGGGAGTTTTGGAGAACCTTCATATTCAGTTTGAATTAATATATGCAATATATCACAAATGAGTCATGATCCTTATAGTTAGTTCTTGTAATTATCATTCAATACTAAAGAAGGAATATTATTTAATGCTATTCTGTGTACATAGTTTCCATATTTATTTCTCAATTTATTTTATTGAAAACAACTCCAATTCATGAATCATATTTTTTTTTATTTTAAAACATTTGATATATATATATATATGATTCATAAAAAACCCATCATTTTTTTCATTTATTTAATAGAACACAAGGATCTCTCATTTTAGATATTTTTAGACAGAAGTAAATTTCAATCTAATTTTGTCTTATAGTATATATTCTATATGTCATTGTATGTTCTTTTCACTTTAGTTGCGTATTTTATTTAATTATGAGATAATTTTTATTTTATATACTTATGTAACACATTTATTTCAATGATATAATGCATTATATATAATGTATAAGTTTTAATTGATTTGGAATAACAGAATATAAATAATTAAATAAATTGTGTATGTGTTTTTGTAAACATGTATAATTAAGGATAATATAAATTAAATATAATTCAATTAAAATGTTTGGTATCGTGTTTTTATTAATAAAATGGAAAATATTTTTTGATAATGTTTTATCGGGGTTGGTGTGAAACATGGTACTATTAATTAGTCTTTATAATTTGAAATAAGTTATTTGAGATGAAGGATTCTATGTTTAAGGATAGAGTTTTTTCAGTCAAATAAATTACATTACACTCATAATAATATATATTTTTATTTGGTAACTTTAGGAATAATAATTATTATTTATCATTTAGTTTTTAACTTACCCAAACTTACCATCTTCCCAGTCTCATAGTTCAATTATAAAATGTACAATTATGATAAAAGAGATGATCAAGATACCATTTTTCAGTCCTTATATGATTTTAACATTGAAAGAGATGATATAATCTAAAAAATATATGGTGATCTACTAGAAATAATTTGATTATTAACATGTGTTTATCAAGGATTAAGAGTCAATATATAATTGAAAATAATCATTATCAGTGGATGATAATTTATCATTTCTTATAAATATTGGTTTTGTAAATCTAAATGAAAAAGTATTATTTCTAACCAAGCTATTCAATCCTAATTAATTACAACTACACAGTATCATTTTTGGGAAATAGTTTAAGGAGAGTTTATGATACTAATAACTTTTTAAAACTATTTTCATGTACGTCAAGGAACATAAATACTCTTATTTTAATATTTTTATATTACACTAGAATTATTGAATATCTTATATATTATTGTTATAATTGTTTTACTTAATTATTAAATAAATAATAATTGAGATATTAGTAAACTGATAGTGGACTCTATGTACTTAGATTCTTTAGGACCAAACATATATATTATTTTTATAATATTGAAAAAAACTCAAACTAAATATTTTCCTAAATGAATAACAAAATGGGATTTTTTTTAAAGATACAAAATAGGTTTTAAATGAATTACAGATATTACTAGTGAAGAAAAATATTAAAATTTTAAAGTAAATTGTAATTAATTAAATTTTAAATTCATTTTTATCATTTTTATTTTTTGTTTTTACTATTATACATACAAATTGATATATATGAAATTATATTATTATTAATGGTTTATCATTATTATAGTCATATATATTAATTTCTATGTGTGTTTTTTGTTCTATTTTCATTACTATTGTGGAAGTTGTAATATAAGTGAGAATGCGTTGGATAAATAAGTACAATTTTAAAAAAAAATAACACATTTTTCTTTTGAATTATAATAATGATTGATTTTAACTCATGAATCATATTAAAATAAAATATATATATTGATTAATCAAGGAAATAGGCCATCAATTTTTTGAAAGACTAAATTGTTACCACATGATAATGAGGATAAGAGAAATTCTTCTCCTATCATATCCCTTTTATTTGCCTATATTTTTTACTAGTGAAACCTATTTCTCCTTAAAATGGATATACAAGAACATATATGAGGTAATGGTTTAAGGAGTAATTTGTTTCCTTTTTCCATTATTCTTATAGAATTGATTCGTGTTTATGCATGTTTATTTTAGTTTTGTCTTGAATCATGAAGTCTTAGTCATGGTCTTTATAGTAGATTTAACATTTGGGTGGTTTCCACTTCTGAATGTAAAAAACATGTGATATTCTAGTAGATTTAGATTGACTATCTTGATAGAGTAAGGTGGTTCAAAATTCCTTTAATACTTTATAAATTTTTTTACGGTGTATGATATATTTGTATATTTTTAATGTTCATTTGGGTAGTAGGGATCTATGAAATAAATTTATAGTGACATTATAAATTATATTATTATATTGATATGCCTCCAAAATAAAATTATGATCATTCATGATCATTATCACAATTTTAGATTATTAAAAAAGTGAACTGATGACATTATATTACAAAATAAATAATCGAGAATGGTGATAACTGTGGAATTCGATTTGAATATGTCAAAAATTTATATATATATTATTGAACTAAATAATAATTTTTTAAAGTGATTATTTATACTAGTTAGAGTTTTTAAATAGTACGAATTAAATCTTTAGTGAAAAATAAAAATGTTTTTGTATGTGAACATGTAGAAGTCTCTATATATTTATGGTTTCAGAATAAAGGATCATTTGATTATTTTATAGTATCACTCAGTTGTATAGTGTAAATTGAAAAATGGGATATTGGAGAATAATGTTATTATTTCATTTCTAATGAAATGTGAGTTCTAGGAAAATTTAAAAATTATTTTATGATAATATAATTGTATGTGTAGACAATATTGATAATGGTTATTTTTTGAAATAGATATAATGAACAATAATATGTATAGGAGGTACTAATTGGTTCTTTCCTTCATCGTGAGAATGGAATTTTTCGAATAAATTATTAATGGGACTAAAATTTTTCATTATAATGATCATGGAATTGAGTTATAATAATTATATGATTTGAATTTGGGGTAATATATAGTGGAATAAATTATTGTTAGATATAATCACTATCAGGGAAAAAAAATCTCTTTGGGGTTGGGTACCATTTTTTAAATATTATTTAATCAAATTAATTACCAAATAGGGAATGAAACCTAATGATGGACCATACCATATTGATTTATTAGATAATATATAGTAACTATACGTCCTAGATTGTATAATGGGTTTTTATAAATTGAAAAATTAGTACATAATGTAAGGAAATGAAATTCCATGGGTTGTACGAATAATGTCTTATGATATACTTTTTCAAGTGTTAGCTCATGGAAAATGATCCCATGTTATTCATGTTCAAACCTGATCCCATGAGAGGTGAAGTTTAATTTGTATATTTTGAAAAGTCCAATAGGATATGAATAAAATAATTATGTGCTCTATATCTATATATAGTAGTGTCCTTTAGGTGAGGTTCATGGGTGAAAATAAACTCTTTATCATTGGGAATGACATGTGGCATATAGTTGGGTATCTATTTGTCTATAAGAAATGATTCATGATATGTATGTTTATATTTTTTCTCTATATTGTATCCTTGCGATGAACCATTTCCTCTATGAATTTATATTGAAGTTTGGGGAATATAATAGATATTTTTACAATCATTAAAATTAATGGGATAATATGATATCTTTAGGAATAGAATATAGATGAAAATACAACCTTACATGGGGTTTTTTGGCCACTAACCCATTAGGGACACTTAAACCTCTATGAATCCAAAATGGAGTTATAGGGAATATTAAATGGATCAATCTAAGATTTAGTAGTCAAATCGAGTGTGATTTTAGCGATCAGGTACTATTGGGATTTCATTATGTACATACCTACGAGTGATAGAAAACCTTTTTAGGTTTAAATTATATCAATGAATCCTAGAATAATCCACCATATTTTTTGATTTTTTTATTATATCACACGAAAAAACTTATATATTTCTATAATAAATTAAAATTGGGGTTCTTCCATGGATTAAAACCATGGGGAAAACATTGATTTTTTTATTTAGGCATCAATCCATGGGGGAAATTTCCCCCTTCATAACCCTTGTAAGGGGATTTGTGGATCAGTAAATTGGATTTACTGTAGAGAAATTACTATTATCATACCAATTATTATATTCATAGATTTCATTTCCATTATAAAAGATATACATTTTCATATAAACCAATGTGTGGTGGACCAATTTTGGTTTTGGAGAATTGTGAGAGGCTTGATATTGTGTTTTCCCTCCAAATTGTCTGAGATGAGTTATTTGGATGTGACATCACTCAACAGTTGGACCACACATAAGGTATTCTTTTCCTATAGGATTGTTTAATGATATGATTTTATGGGACAAGGTATTTAATTAGGATATATTATAGATACTTTGGAGTCAGTTTTTTGTATTTTACTAAATGATTGATTGATCATTATTGTTTGTTTTCTTAGTATGATCTAGACATGGACATATTAATCAGATATGGGTGTTTTATAATATCCTAATCCTAGAACTCATCCATATGGAAAAATGTAAATCACTTCATGACCTCAGTTATGCCTATCTATAATCCATAGAATTCTAGTTAGTGTAAATGGTCCGTAACAACTCATGGGGAGGCTATACCGACATTATTTTCACATACAATAGTAGATCATTCACATAAATGAAAAAAAATATCAGATTGAAATTTATAATATTATAGAAATACACATACCATATCAATAACAATACAATGTTTTGATTAAATAAAACTCATGTTGATTATATATTGTTATATGCTATCATGACCGCTCAATGGGATAATTCTATAAAGTATTGCTAAAATGAAAATAAAACTATGAGGGTAGATAACCGCTGTTACTAGGGCCATCAATCTAACATATATGCAAACCACAATTTCTACACATCCATGAAGGTAGACAATGAATATGTGAGTATAATACTCAACATGACCCTAATAAGAACCAAAATATATGAGAAATAATTTCTGTAATATCATGAATGTTATAATAAATTACATGAATAATAACTATCACTTCAGGGGGAAATAAATATTTCACACAAATGGTCAACTCAATCTTTATTCATCTGGTTCTAGTTAATAGTAAAATCATATCACATAAGTAGTGGGTTAGATTATGATTTCTTAATACAAATATTCACCGTATCTATAGAGTAATATGGCCTCCACTTTCTATTCTCTACCCAATCTCATGAATATAATTTTTTTGGACTCCACCAACCCCTCAATTCTCTATCACAATGTAATACTATGTTTTTCTCAAAAAAAATCTATTATTAGTCACATTGGGATTCTTGGTTAGACTCTATCAACTTTTTCACGCTTATCTAGATCAAGATATAAGGTTTTTCTCTCTTGATCCAAACATTCATAGTCATAATTAGATTATATGTTTTCCCAGTCACAACAAGTTTCTCAGATGGACACCACTAATTCAGTCATAACTGAACACAACTATGAGACTGGTTTAGCCTCCACAATCTTTAAAATCTAATAATCATCCATTAGTATAGTATTTAATAGTAGTCTAAATTTTAATTCCACCATCAATTTGATAATTTGAGATACACATATAAAAATTCCACTAAGATAATAATTACTTCCATATGTAAATGATCCTCTCAGTCCAATCACTCGGTTATAACCTATCACCACATTCATGAATCCTATACTAGTATACCCATATCTTTCTCAGTCCTTAGATGAAAACCCAATAGACCTTTCACAAAGACATATTTGTATACTGATCACATAACCATAGACTAATATCATTGACTACATCACGTGTATCACAAAAACTTATAATATAACAAACACATTTTAGAATAAATTAAAGAAATTATTTTTATAGTAATTTAACTAAAAATGGGGAAAAAAATTAAAACATTTATAAGATACATGATCAGGTTTCCTGTTCTTGGGGATTGGGCACAAAAACACCATTTTTGATTTTATAATCATGAATTAAATACATGACTCGATACGACGTCTGATGACCATGAATAGGGACTATGAATAATTAAAAACCTCAAAAAATATAATTATTATTTCAACCTATTTGGTTTTTAATTTATACTAATATGGGACTATGGTATTTTAAATGATTTTAAATACATTGTATTACATTATATATATAAAAATGAAAATTTAAATTTATTTAAAGAATGATAATATAAATGTATTTATTATAATCCATTCAACTAAACCAAAAGTATTATTATTATTTTATAGATTTATTTTAAAGGGGGTAATACCTTCTTTATTTTAGGAAAGATGATGTATAGGGAGTGTGTTGTAATTATTATTTTTTGAAAAAGGTTATTAACTTGAAGTTAAGTTATTTATTTAAATATTTTAAGGGATGGATTTTTTGATTTTTTGGATCCAATTAGTCCGTCATTTTTTTGGGATTTAGATATCAATTTATAAAATGGGGAGTTGGATATGGAGTAATGTTTAGAATATTATTTAGTATTTTAGGAAAGGATTGAGGCAGTGGAACCTATTTTTCTACAACTACTCATTTCATTAGGTACTTGAGATAGGTATTAGATACCTGGTGATTTTAACTGAGAAGGGAGTGCCTTTTCTATGCAACAAAGAACCTTGTTGTCAGAGACCATGCACCCAGTATGCCCAATACATGCTTTTTTAAAGTGTAACATTTTAGACTTTTTGTTTTAAACCCTTTTATCACATTCTAAATTCTATTAGAACTTTACCCTTCCATGTTGTATGAGATATCCACTATGATGTCTCACAGTATTATTAACAATATATATTTTTTCTCATGGAATAAGTGTAGCTCGATGTTATATTTTAACGTTTTAAATATTCTTTAAACCCCTTTTAATAAAAATTTATATGATATTAAAGTGAGAGTTTTATAATTTTTGACATTATTTTTACCCTTACATAGATAATACTGTGTAAATTATGAAAAAACAATCCCACAATTATGTGGGATATTTTTCGAGAGCTTTGTAAGGGTAATATGCCTATTTATAAATGATACATAAGGGTGAAATAACTAAAACATAAGGGAAAGATGAAATTCTAGCTGTTAAGTAAGGGTAACTCCTTGTTTATAAAGGTTTTTTTAGTTTTGTATTCTACTAATGTAAGGGTAATAAGGAATTTATATACACATTTTAAGTGTAGGAGACTTATGTAATGGTATAAATCTATATCCATATGTTTTAGATATGAGTTGCCTAAGGGTAAAACAAAGTTACACTTACATAGTTCTGTTTTTTGGTAATTGTAATTTGATGTCTTTTTTTCATTTTTCCACTTCCAACTTGATCAGTTAATGTGTCTCTATTACTTTAATATAATTTAATCATGGAAATTTGGATATTTTTACTCATTAAATCTTTTAAATCTTCATTTAAATGATTTTAAACATCTAAATTCAATAATCATTTCAAAATTAAATTAAATAGTGATTTTAATTTGGGGATTTTAATACAATAAGAGAGAAGATAATATGATATATTTAAAACACCCATAAATTATTTACCTAGATTTTTTATCTTATCTTTATTTTAAGAAATCTATAATTCCATTATCAATGATTTTTGAAGTCATATTTGGTCAATATATATTTTTATTTCTATTTTTGGGCATGGAAGAGTATTTTTCATCTCACTCCCTCGTCTCTTGAGTGCACCAATTTTAAAGGGATGTTATCTGGATATATTTTTTTTCATGTTTAATATTTTAATTTTGTTTTTTCTAAACATTCTAAAAAATAATAATGAATCATTTAATGTTGTTAACCTAAAATTATTAAATAATGTAAAATAATTATTACATTTCAATCTCAGAATAATTTAGGAGAGATAAAATATCATCTTGTGTTGGTTTTATAATTATTCTTTAAGAAATAAATGGTTATCACATGTTATGTCTTAAAAATTAATTTTGAAACTATCCCAATAGAGAAAAATATTATCACATGAGTAAGTTTTAATTCAAAAATGAAATAATTTAGTTCAGTTCTTAAAAACATTGGTCAATGTTTTGACTCAATTAACTTGAGGATATGATTAGGGTGATGACATGTTGATGAAAATTTGACTTTCACATATGAAAAAATGAGGTAAAAAGTTTCTCAACAAGTAGGGTGCATTCATATAAATTTGTTATCTTGATAAGTTTTTGTGTTGTGTAAGACCATGTTTTATCTTTTATCACATGTGTGTGTGTGTATGTATATTGATACTCATGTATGTTCCTTGATATGTTATTACTTTTATTAATTTTTACATAGTTTTTGGAATGCCTTTTTTTAGTATTCAAGTTGACATGTTGTCCTGGAAGACATAATTGACTCCTTAGAGGGGAGTGTAGATATAGTGGTTGCTTCCACCAGAGCTCGGAGATTGGGTTTACATGGGTGTTGGCCTTCCCTAGAGCCATGATGTGGGTCTAAATGAGTATTTCCCTTTTTGTAAGGAATAATTTTTTTCAATAAAGGTAAACATGTTTTTCATTATAAGTGAGTTCCTTCCCTATTGGAGGAATACACATTTCCTTAATGATGGATGAAATCACTCTACATGATCTATGTAATGTAACTGAATATATATGGTTTTCATCTAGAATGAGAGTAGATAAGTAATGATCGGGGTTTATGGAATCTTGGTTACTGAATAAAAACTTGATATATGGTTGATTATGCTTTGGTGTGTATTAACATTTCCATAATGTTTAACACTTCAATATCCATGTCTGGTTGTCTTAAGGATGTATTTGTTGTGTCTTACTGGGTTTTGTTACTCACACTATATATAGAAATATCAATATTCAAGTATAATTCATAATAAATGATCCAAGGAAGTGAAACAGACCAATGTCAAGTTACAAAAGAGAAGGTTCTTGGAGATATATGTAGTATAAAACAAGTCTCTCTCTAGATTTTGTAGTATCTTCATTTATCTATTGATGATTAATCATTGGTTGAACACCCACATCAGGGGTACTTTATTTAATTTATATATAAATGATGTGAAATTTGATATAGAAACTATTCATGTGATCTTATATTATGTTTGGTTAGTTTGTTTGTATTTTGTTATATTATCCTGTTATAGATATTACTCTCGATGGTATAATCTCCCAACATTACTTTTGACCCTTATTGTTAGTTGGTAACCACTAGAGTTGAAGTGGTGAACATTAGGTTATATAACTATCTAGATCACACATCATTTTTTGGGATGGGGTGTTAAAAAATTGTATCAATGGCCATAAGTTATAGTTGAAGATAGATAGGTTGTGTGAAACTTTGGTAGGGGTGTTCTTATATTCTTGACCAACTCATGTTCCATAAAATTGAAATTAAAGTTTATGGAATTTTGGTTATAACATTATGGTATATGGGTGAGTTCTTGAATCATGAGTAAGAACATAGGATCGCATGAAATATATATAATCATATTTTGAAATATATGAGTTATTTAATTAAATTCCATGATTGTGCTATCTTTTTATGACAAACATATTTTCTATTTTGGGTAATATATTAGTGTCTGTTATATTGTTATATATCTATGTGGTATGACTTATTTGAAGTTGAATATTCCCATATATTTTTTTATATATATGAATGTGACTAATATGAAAGTATAAAGGACTATACGTGATCCTTGGTAGTACCAGGAGGGTTATACCATGTCCACTGGTATATGCTAGAAGATTTATTTCAATATAAATTCAACTTTTGTGACTTATTACTTTTTTTGATCCTATAAGAAATTTGTTATTATACCTCAAAATTTATTTTTGTAATTTCAGAAAAATACATCATTTAAGATTCATAATTTCCCCTTATTTGGATGACACACTCATTTCACCATAGCAAATGTTAGAGGATGCACTTGATAATTCATCCATAGCTACTCTGATGGTTCAGGTTGAGAACCTACTCCAATATAGAGTCTTATAAAGGATGAAAGTTAACTATAATCAAGAATTTTTTCTCCAGTATTCTCCATTATTCTAAGTAATTGGTGGTACTTGGGATTATAAGGACTTGATTTATATAATAGAGTTAATATTTATAATGTTGTGACTCCCAAAGATAGAAATGCTAGTATTTCATTCTTTATGCTTTAGGGACTTTTATAGAGGTGGTGGGGTGTCATGGGTAAGGTAGGTAGGCATGAGGGACTCACATGACACGCCTTTAAGGAGTTTTACTTCAATTATTTCTTCCCTGAAATGTTAAATTTGGATCAGGATAATGGTTTTGTAGAACTTCATTAAGGTAATACGTTAGTTTCTACTTACTCAGATCATTTCATGTAGTTTCTACACATTTCTCCCTTCTCTAATGGGAAAAAGGTAAAAAATGATAAGAATTTAGATATATTCATTAATAAAAATCATATACTTTATGCTAGGTGCATTGACTTGATGACATATGAAATGGTGCGTTGAACATACCTTACTTTTGATTAAAGGGATCGATGGGTAACTGCTTTCAGTATTTATTCCTCATTATAGTGCGCTAATGAGTGGACATACTAGTGAAATAGATAGTTCTACATGTGGTATTTGTAAGAGGGAGGCTGAGTAGGTGCAGTAAGTTGGTAGGAATAAAATCTAAATAGGGATCATTTTACTCCCTTTTTGGGAGGAACTTTGACTATGTTTTACAATAATGTTTGGACGGGAAATTTTAGAACAATTTTCCCTAGTTGACTTAATAAATTTCACAAATATTGTAATTTGTAACATATTTAACACTTTTTTTCTATTATTCCAGATACATAATTGAGGAGAACATGTTACAGTGATGGAAGGGGTCCTCAACTGTAGACCCAAACAGAAAAAATATCTGTTACTCATGTGATTCGTGCTCTATGGATTGGAATTATTTATTTGATATATGAGGATTTATATGATAGTGGAGAGTGAACATCTATATTTATAGGAATTTTCTTTTTTATCACTATTATATCTACCTCTTTGTTTCATACAGGTGCATGAAACAATTATATATATTCTCATATTGTTGACGGACTTGGATTTCAAGTTAAGTTATCCTCTATGTAGCTTTCTCTTCACATGCATTTGGGAATAAAATTATACTATCATCAGTGTCGTCTTGATTTTTTGTTGTGTTTTACAGATATATGCATCTCTAGGACTTCATGATACTAGATATTAATAGTTTTGATGTGATATTAAAAATGGATTGTTTGACCAGTTATCGAGTTAATATCAATTCTTATTAGAGACTTGTGACTTTCACTACACCTAGAATATAGAGATACATATAGAATAATGAGTGGGACCTCAATGATAAAATGAGAAGAACATGCATATGTTATATCAAATAAATCATGGTTCATGAATAAGGCTTGGATATTATATAAAAATAAATAGTGACTCCCACTATATTTCCTTTATTGGTAGACTATTTTCAAGAAATATTTATAAATGAATTATTTGGTATTCCTCTAGATAGAGGAATTTAGTTTCAGGATGAGCTTGTTCCTGGGGTGAAACTAATAATTATTCCTTCTTATCATATGTAACTATTTATGTTGAGAGAGTCGAATGTTTAGTTGGATGATTTGAAGGCGAAATTATTTATCAATATAAGCACATTTTTTGGGGTACTCTAGTGTAATTTTCTATGAAGGTAGAGAGTAGTAAATGGTTTTATGTGTACTATAAGAAGCATGATTAGATAACTTTAAAAAATAAGTATCATTTACCCATGATTGAAAAAATAGGGTTATTGAAATGGGAAATAGGACTCTTCATGAAATCATTAGTATGATGCTCAATGAATACGAAACTCAAGTTTTTTTATAGAAGTAATATATTCACATAACATGGTATATAATTAATAAGGTTTTTATAATACCTATAATGATAATGTCTCTATATGAATTCTGGAATGGTAGAAAATTCTATGTAAATTAAATTAGAGTTATTGGATATATAGTTTAAATTCATAACACAAAATATAATCTGGAATTTTTTTTCTGAAAATATATGGATAAATTTTTAATGGTTATTGAACCACTAGTAAATATTATATAGTCTTTAACATTTAATCTCATGTTATGGGAGAATGAATTAATTTAACTTTAAATGTGAAGGATCCATAGGACTCTAAACCTACTATAGGAAATGTTGGGGATGATATATCAAATCCCAATATCAATAATAAATCTAAATATAATGATATTTTTTCTTAATTACCTATTAAATTAACTGGAAGAGATTATTAACCTCTTTCTGAACCTAAAGAAGAAAATTAATTACCACGTACTTCTATTACAAGAACTATTAGAACCCCTAAAGAATACCATTTAGATGATATATTTCGAGATCTATATAATGTATCTCAAACTAGATCCTCACAAAGAAACCATGTTTAACATATTTATTTTTCATAATGTGAAACTGAGAACATCAATGAAAAAAATCAATGATGCACATTGGGTAATAGAAATTAAAGAATAATTGAACTCGTTTGAAGGAAATAAAGTCTGGGAATTACTAGATAAACCTGAATACTACCTAACTATTAGCATTAAGTGGGTGTATAAAAACAAGGTTGATGAATCTATAATAATACTTATACACAATGATAGATTGGTTTCACAATGAAATATCCAATAAGAATGTATTGAATATGAAGAAAACTTTTCACAAATATCTAGACTTGTGACCATTATAATATTTCTTTTATATACTACACATCTTAATTTCAAACTCTATCAAAATTTTGTAAAGAATGAATTCCAAAATTGTTATATTATTGAGTATATATTTTTTGAGAAACCAATATGATTTAAAACCCCCCATTTTTGAAATTTTGTTTTTAAATTTACAAAATCCTTATATATTTTAAAATAAGCTCATCTCTTACAACATGGTATGATAGGATAAACACTTTTCTAATCTATAATGGTTTTACAAAATATATTTCTAACCCTATTTAATTTATTATTTTTCTTCAAATCATTTTTTATTAGTTCAAATATAGGTTGATGATATTATTTTTTGGATCATTGAAAAACAACACATGTATTAATTTTTTGAAAACGATTCAATATTAATTTGAAATGATTTTAATGGGTGAGTTAAAATAAAATATTGTATTTAAAATTTTCAATAACAAATAATTTTTTTTAAAATAAAATACCAAAAAGTATATTTTGAAACGTTTTTACATGTATTACAACAAAAGTAGGGATACTCCCCTCATTACATGATTGAATATATTTTTTGATGAAACTATAATTTCAGAAGATCAAACTAATTACAATGGTATGATTGGATGTTTATTATACATAAAAACCAGTCGATATGATATTATGTTCAATGCGTGTATGTTTTTAAGAAAAAACATAAAGAATATCATTTAAATTCAATTAAAAGTATTTTTAAATATTAAAATAATACAATCAATGTTGGATTTTTTTAATCCTATAGGACTTTCATTTAAATTAGTTAGTTATTCAATTGATTTTTTTCATAATTTAGATAGAAAGGGAAGTTATGGAACTTTTAATCTTTTTAGAATGTGTTTAGTTTCATGGTGTAGTAAGAAACAGAAGTCTATATAATATCTTCTATATAAGATAAATAAATAATTGTAGGTATTTACTGTGCACAGATTCTATTGATGCAATAAATAATATTAGAATATGGATATCAATTCAGATTTTTTAGTACAAATTTTGATAAAAAAGTTATATTAATATTTATAATAATCCTATATATCATTATAAGACAAAACATATTTAAATAATAAATCACTTTTTGAGAGATCATTTTCAAAAAAGAGATGTCACTTTAGAATTAATAGGAATTGAACATCTTCTTTATAATGTTTTTACAAATCCTCTAAATTTTGACCGACTAAATTCTATCAAATATGATTTAGGTATGATTATTTATTTAATTATTTTGTAATTCTCTTAACATTCTATTTAAATTCATTCTCAGTATTTTTATAGATATATATATATATATGTGTGTGTGTGTGGTGGTTATATAATATATTCACTTAAGATATTTAATTTTAAAATTTTTATAATGGTTTTCAATATATTAAATACTTATTGTTCTTTCCCACACAATACTATTCACTAATCATAAAATGATTGAAATTTTACATTAGAATTTGAATAATCACACTTCCAACTAACTCATATAATACCATCTCTTGAACCCTCCTTTGAACTATTATTTGTGGAATCCCTATCATATCAAATCACAAATCTCAGTATGGTTAGTTGAAATGAAGATACCATTGAAAGATAATGCTCCAAAATAATCAAAAAGTGAAAATTTCTGTTCAATAAAATCTATAAATATTTTGAAGTTGTATCACTTTTCACATGAAGTAGTGTCTAAGAGAGAAGTAGATTTTTAGTGGTTTAAAACAATTTATTCCTTGTCAAAGAGAACCATTCATCAAAGAAATTGGATTACATGGCTCTTGGATAAAAATCAGACCTTTTTTCTATTCATTGAAAATTATTTTAACCTGAATATGGTGTTTGAAGCAGATGATTATGGTTATTTGATTAGGACAGTTTTTTATGGTCCATAGTGTGAGTTAAATTTTATGTTTTGAGATGATTTTCTATAAATATAATATATTGATGAGTTTATTGACTATCACAACTCATATCCTAAAAACCATACCCATTTGGAGATTGGGAATGTGCAAGAAGAGTATATTAATAACATAACCTACTATATATCACTCACAAATGAGCTCAATGCAGAATATAGTTAGTTGTATAAATACATTTAGCATTCTATCTACCCTATGAATATATATTCTTTCTCTTTACGGTATAATTATGTTTTTCAATACCTAATTGTCAAAAGTATATAGATAATCCTACCTTGATTCATGATGAGTAATATGGAATACCCTACTAAAATTTCGTCACGATTCAATTCTCTTCCATACATAATGTTTATTTTAGTTTTTCTAGAATAGATAAGTCTATATTAGATTTAAAATAATATTGATTCTCAGTGATTATTGTTTTATAAAAACCCTTCAACATGATTATTATCATCTATAATCCTTGGGAAAATTATGTGGATCTCAATTTTGGAGTGACTTTATGATAAATTCAATCAAATATCACATTCTTATAGGTCAACAGATAGCATTGATCCTAGTTCAGAACTAGATGATATTATTGATTCTGATTAATCCTCTAATGAATATGAATATAATTATACCATGGATATGGATGACGAGTATATAATATATTTTGAAAATATAATTAATAGATCTACTGTTCAAGAAGTTCCCATGATTCCATAGATTCCAATTGATTCTACAAAAGTTTGTGAAATACAATTGTTAGTTGAAATAGTAGGATAAGGATATCTAAATCCTAATAGGGGAGTGTTCCTAGATCTATTTAGTTTAGAATATCTCTCAATGACTAATAATGTGGTCAGAATGCAGATCTAATAGAGAGAGTCCACCAATAATTGATATAAGGGGATCTCCCAAATTTGATTCCACCCCCTTTAGTAAATAATACATTCTATATAATTCATTAATTAATATGGATATGTCTAACCACACATATGTAAATGATAGGGTTGATAAAGAGGAAGATAAATAGTCTAACAAGGATGATAAGGGTGATGATGATTTAATGTATGATGATGATGATGATCTTAAAAATTCATAAGGGCGTGCCCTTTGTCCAAATTCAAGGGAACAAGAATCACCTGATGAAATTATTATTTCTACCCCTATTCTAGAAGGATTAATAAAAAAAAATTCTTTTGATGAACCTTTAATGCTTTTGGATAATCAATATTCTTCTAGAGGTGTAGGTGAAATTATTTCTTAATAAGAACCTATTTTTGACTCTTCTAATTAAATCTATGTGGTTCATATGGAATAATCTAACAAGGAATACGATGCTTGTTTGAAAGAATATGATATACCTATGTGGAATTTATATCCCAAAGAAGAAGATGAGAGAAAAACTCGTGAATTCAATAATAATTATTTTGATATAAATAGTGGTTTTCATCCTGAATATGCTTTTAAAAAATATCAACCTACCTCATATCAAAAATAATGATCATCATCTATAAATCATTAATAAATTAATTTGGTAGAAATTATATTGATACATAATGGCCCATTTCAAGTATTAAAAAAATGTGTTGTTGATTACCAATTAGGATAATACTAGTAAAAGAGATAAATATATAAAATACATTATTAAAAGTGTTTTTTCACATATATATCCTATGTTATTCCTAAACATATATCATATTCACCATGAGATTCTATCATTTATAAGAGAAATATAATTTTTTAGAGGACACATTGGTTCCCTACAAAATAATTTGACAGATATGATGACTACCATGGATAGAAAGAATCTATCAATTATGAACCAACCATCTATACCATCAATTATATCTCATCACCTCCTCCTAAATCTTTCTTTGTTGATGATTATTTTATTTGAGGGTCAATTAATGAATATATTCAGAATGTCATGGGTACTTTGAAAGAAAAAAATTACAAGAAAATAGATATTGAATATCATGGATAAAAATACATTAATTTGATTATAGATGATTTAATCCAAACTATCAAAGGTAAAAGTGTAATAAAGGGTTCAATAAAGTACTATCATAGAAAGATTTAGGCAAATTCAGATCTCAAACCTCAATTTATTTCATTCTCCAAATATTTAAAAATTCCATCTCTAACAACTACCTCCAAAGTAATTATAGAGAATTTATTGGTGATTAATCCTCCTCTCACTTAGTTCAATTTAGATAATGATTAGTTTATTTAGGTTATGGAATATAGGACAAGGTATATTGATGATATCACCATGATTTTATAAACTAATATGTAGTTTTTTAATTTTCATAATCTGGAATCTCATTATCTTCTTATTCCATAAATCTATGCCTCTTATATCCAAACCTTAATTGAATATTTAGTCTCCTCAATTTAATTTATTCTGTCATCTACATTACATTCACCTTCCACAGAACCCATCGACCTCACTACTTCTTATGTCCATAGACATAATTAACAAATTTTGAAAGTAGTCACTATTCTAGGACCTGCTGTAATTTATCAAACTACTCCTCCATCTATTGTTGGCAAAGGGAAGTACACATCCATTTGCAAGGAATTTGATTCTAAATATATTTGGATAGGTCTTATGTGATATTTTTTGAGAAATTAATGACATATCACATTATTCTTATTTCTATGTATTTGTTCAATATATTTTATATTCATTATTTTTATTTCATATCTTCCCTCTCATCATTTAGGAAATATTTTTTATCACCCCAAAGTGGGAGTAAAATATATTGTGTGCACAAAGAAAGAATATTGTATTTCATATGAGTAAAATATGAAATTTATTTAAAAAATGACAATTTTAAGGGCCCATATCTACCTGGACTGAGCCTTTGCATGTTTCAGAGGCTTGTGTAGCTCAGAGGAGTCTCAAGAAGAAATCTAGAGAGACTCGAGTGTTGAGAACTAGGAGCATGGAACTTTCTCGGTGTGAAAGTGAGTTTTACACAGTGCATATGAATTTCACACTTGAAAGTGGTATTCATGTCTTATAATACTTTGGGGTTTGAAAAAAAAATAAATGTTTAAGGTGATGTTTATTTTGGTGGAAACTGACCTCAAGGAATTACATGACATGAAAGAATATTGCACATCTTGTAATCCCTGGATGCTATAATATTTTAAAACATTCTATCTACTTGAATAGTCATACCCTATGACTACAGATTCTTTCCCTGACATCCTAAGCATTCCGACAATCCTCACTTTTTAATTTTGGAGATCCATTTGATTAGAATCTATCTCTGGGATCAATCATCAATTTGTGGTGACCCATCTTGAACCAAGGTATTTATTTATTAATTTTCTAGTAGTTTTTCTTGGTTTGATCTTGTTTCCTCCAGTATAGTCTCTCAAGGATATTGGAGTTGGTTACCCATGGTTATAATTGTGGTTTCTTGGTTGTTGTTGGTGTGGTTGTTCCACGATGTCCTCATATGGATGCAGATGTTGGGGGAGAGGTGGTCAGATATCTGTTGCATGGTCTACTCGTATCTGAAGAATATAGAAGATATTTTGAGGTTGGGGATTCATTTCATATATAATTATTTACATGGAATCATATATGTAGCATAATTTAGAAACATGGATCACAATGAAATTGACCTAATTAAATAAAAGAACCGAATTAATGAATAGGTATTGATCACATAGCAATGTTGTTTCCTTGTACTGTGATAATGTTTTGACTCTTGATTTTCTAGATAGTGTGATATATATACATTTCATGGATTGGAATGTTTTTCTTTATGGAAATTGATGAATATCATAAAGTAGTAATTAATTGGATAAAGGATAAAGAGGCATGTTTAATGAATCTAGTGGTTTTTATAATATTATGCTAATAAAATTGATTCAATAATGAATATTTAATTGAATTGGTTAATGAACATGATGAATGATGATTCTTATTGATAAATGATTTATATGAAAGTTAAATTTATTTTTAAATTAATTTGTTATTGTTGTGATCGCCTGTTGTATATGAAGATCATATCGGGAACCTATGATAATGAATCAGTTAATTCGTGTTTTAATAAGAACTGGGTGTGTGATGAAATATAATTCTTTTATAGGGCCTATGTTTCAAACATACATGTGAAGTATAAGTTCATTGTGAATTACTGAAATGAAAAATTGTTATGTGTGAAAAATAAATGCCTTGTTTCAGGGAAAAGAACCAAGATTCTATGGTTTTTTCCTTCTACTTGTGATGTGGTTGAGCCTTGGGGGTTATTGTGGTTTTTGGGGGAATTTATGCCCATATGTGACGTGATTTTAGAATGGAAGATCCTAGAGATCTATTATGGTATGTTGGGTAGGGATTCCCTTTTTGAAGAATTAGTTAATGCCTATAGTGGTGAGATTCATAGTTTTATGCCTGAGGGTGTCGAGTATCGAACTAGAGGTGAAGGAATGGGTTAAATAGAAGCTTACCCATTGTTATGAAAGTTGGATTCTTGTTGAATCTATTGTTTGGTGGGAATCTGGGTTATTTTTCATCTTATTTTCTTTCCACATAGCTTGATGAAGACAAGTCTGTTTGGTTAATCTCTTTACAGGGATGGAAATTACACGTGGTGTATGCCACATGATTTTTGTGTTTAGATTCTCGTGGTTGGATGATTTTACACTCCTACTATATGTGGAAACGTATTGAAGGGTAGTTCATCTACTCACCATGTTGAGCCCCTTGTGTTTTGGGATCTTATAATATTTTCTAAGAGAACCTTGTGATATGAAAAGTAATGTTTCTTGATAGATGAATAACTATTTAACCCCTGGGGTTAGAGCATGCTAGGATGAAATGATGAGGTTGAAATTTTGAGAAGCCGTGGATTCAATTTGCTGATGTTTGGAGGGAATAGATCATAGTTGAAATGGTAATGAAATGTAATGTCACGACCCGTCCTCGGGGCCCGTTCCATGACTACCCCAAGTCCGCCTTCCATAGGCCAGGGGATGGAGACTAGCACCAAAGACGTAAATCCAAATAAAAGGGAAGGCATTGAATTTATATAGAAAAACAAACACCATAGAGTATGGAAGCTAAAGTAAACACAAAGTAAAGTGAGTACAAAAGTAAGTGCTGGAAAGTAAATGGGCCAGTATACAAACCCAACTGAAAGTACAGTACAACTGTGAAAAGAAAGTACAACAGCTGAAAAGTAAAGCAGAAACCACCAAGTCGTCCACCGAAAACCCCACCTGATGGGTGGGTACAGATGGTCTCCACTGCTCCTAAAATCCGTCCGTCCGCACCGTGTACGTCCCACCTGATAGTCCAACTCCGGGTACCATCCTACTCTACAAGCCTCAACCACGATCTGTGCTGTCTATCGTCTGTAACCAACACAACGTAGTGCAGGCATGGCCCGTGCAGGGGTGATTATACGATACTCAATAGGGATCCCAAGACCCCCGAAGGTCTTCTAGAATCCACGAAGGTTAAACCACAAAGGAAAGATACAATCACGAAGTATCAACCAACTCTACTAAGGTATATCCCATACATTTACCTAAGTCATAAATTCCAGTTCGGTTCCAACTCACGAGTCCAATTACAACCCATTCCACATAGGAAAGCAAGTCAATCATATCGATGATATAGATTGAAGTAAAGACTCAGCTCACATAGGTATACTATTCATGAAGAGGGGTGGAGATGATTATATGTAGCCTCTAAATCATCTCCTCTGCTGAACCTACGTAGGATCCAAGTACAGAAGTCGTCACTTCGGAACTGACATAGGATCCAAGTACAGAAACCATCACTGCTAAACCCACGTAGGATCCAAGTACAGTCGTCATCGCTACTGAACCCATAGAGGATCCAAGTATAGTCGTCCTCACTGCTGAACCCACGTAGGATCCAAGTACAGTCGCAATTGTCATCGTAGTCACCGCCATCTCTAGGGTTCCCTCACATAGCACACTCGATTCTTGGAGGGTCCGCTCCACAAGCCAAGGGGTCGATACATCAACTATCTTTAAGTACAGAGTTGATGTATAAAAAAGTTCCGTCTTGCCAATAGGAACTCAACGTGAAATACGTCGCGTCAATCAGACGCCCGGTCTTAGAGTTATTGGCGTATTTTTCCTAGGGGCATGGTTGGTTTTTTATGCTAAAACCATCTCGACCGTACTCGAGCTACGTCTAAACATCAATCGGAGTAAGCCAAATGAACCGTCTCACTAGGAGGAATTCAACGTAATCGACGACACGTCATTCGAACGTCTGGTCATTAAGTTATAAGTGTTTCCGATCCAAGGGCCAGGTTGGTTTCGATTTTGAACCAATCCAGTCACACCCATACTTTACTGAACGATTGAGGGTAATATACTAAAATGACTTCCTCATTCCAAGGATCCCAACGCAACTGACGGTGCATCGATCGGAAGATCGTAGCCCAAGATAAGGGCGTTCGAACAAATCTCTCCGAAAATAGGGGGTTTAGGCCCGGTTTGACCCACCCCAATACCCCCTGGGTCAGCCCGAACCGGATCAACCCGACCCGGGTCCGGGTCTGGCATACTTGGGCGCGGCCCTGCCTAGTTGGGCATGGCCTAGCCTGCAGCCCGGTTCAGAAGCCGGCCGCGGCTCAGCTCGTGGCAGTGCGGGGTGCGAAGAGAGGGTGTCGCCCCCTGTTTCCGAAACGGCCTTCCATAATGGTTGGCCTTGTGCAACCGCGGGACCCAAGGGGGTCTGGCCTCCAGGTGGCGCTGGCGGCCGGCTCAGCCGGCCGCCCCTTTGAAGACCATTGCGGCTCCTGTCCGACCGACACGGCGCGACGGTGCTGTGCCCCTCCGCTGCAGTCTACCCCAGCCATGGCCCCCTTGAGTCTCCGGCGCGGCGCGGTGGCTCCGTGCCCCTCTGTCGCGGCCCGCTCATGGCTGCGGCCTCACCGGAACGACGCGACGGCGCCGCGCACCTTCACCACGACTAGCTTCATCCGCGGACCTTTTTGTTTATGTGCGGTGCAACGACACCGCGCCGCCTTCGCCGCAAAGTTCAATGAAGATCAACATATAAAAGGGGAGGAGGATCGGGTGTGTTTGTGTGGTCCGATCTCCTCCCGTTATGTTGATAACAAGCAGATAGAATTAATCAACTAGGAACGTTAAATTAAACTTGAATGAGAAAAACCCTACCTCAAAGGAAGTTTAATGTCGTCAAGCGCCGCAGACATTGGCATCATTTCCATCGTCGTCGGTGTCTCCTTACTTGTCGCAAAGGAAGAAGAGGATGATGAAAAATGGTACCTCTAAGTCGACGTTCTTTTTCGGAGAATTAGCGTTCTTTGTTGAAGTGGAGACGTTCTTCGCGGGAAGATGAAGTTCTTCAAAAACTAGAGCTCACTCTCCTCCAATCCCAAACACAACAAGATAGCCAAAATAAAATAAGGCCTTCACTTATTTTATTATTTTTTCAAGTATTTCAAATTTCCAAAATTCAAAAATATTCTTAAATTAATTAAATTAGTGTGCGTTGGCATTAAATTAATGTGAGGAGAGGAGAAGTCACCCAATTAATGGGGAAAAAATAAACCAAGCTAAGATGAGTTACACAACTTAAGAGGGGGGTTTAGAGGATTTATTGAATGTGAAGGGTTGGGATCATGTAATCCCCACCCCAACTTTATCCTCTCATGGGTAGTTAGTAACTAGTGGGTCCCACCCCAACTCCCACTCCAACGATAGTTTCACTTAAGTAAGGAATAAAATTTGTACCAAAAATTCTATTCAATTCTTTATTAATCCCCAAAATTTTAACGACTCCTTCCGATCAAATGAACCATTGGTAATGGTTCTCTTAATCATTAACCGGCACAGCGGTTCCATCGGTACCCTCAGATTTCAATTCCGAGCACCGGTTCAAAAGATAGAAAAACCCGGCTCAATCTTTCACTGAACGTACCCGAGATAAACTTCAGAAACTGATTCCGGGCACACCAGGCCTTGGAATCAGGTTCCGTGAGAAACTGCATACTCGTAAAATCCCAAAGAATTTATGAAAAAAAAATTCCTTGAAATTTATGGGTCTTTACATATAATAGAAAAAGGATAATGATTAATTAATGGTTTAATAATTAATTAACATAATGTGAAAAATATAAAATGGGTTAACTAATTGAATGCATCTATTTATACTGTTGTGTTCTTATAGGATATCCATTTTAGGCTATGGAAGCTATGAGTCCAAGAGACATTAGCTTCATTTGTTTATGAGATTAGGATATGACCACTCTGTGGTTGTGAGTTATATTATACCATGAACTTTTTCTATTTTTATACACTACTCCACATTGTCAGTTAGGTAAACCAATGCCCCATGGATTTTGAGCCCTGAGGGTTATTTTCCCTAATATCTTGGTCGGAGGATTGATGACTGATTACCCCCTTTGGATATTCTCTCTTATCTTTTTAGTTAATTGGGCTTGTATAAAAGGTGTTTGGAATTCCACATATATGTGTGTATAGGTATGTAATGGATTTGGGAAATTTCACAAAGTTGTATTCGGGATATAGTTTGCAAAGGACTACTATAGGTAATAAGTGTATAGGTTGTGATGGCTTGATAATCTATACTCATTTTATGGGTATGATAACTTGAGGTATAATAGCCGAAGTATAATACAGGTTATTCTTACTATGGAGTCTCCCATAGAGTACCTAGTTACTGTTGGTTATGTGTATGTGGTGCTGTGTTTCACTTGTTGTTCATTGTGCTTTACCATGTTTCATTACATTTAGATGTGAGGCTCCTAGAAGGATCCTACAAATTATACTCTTATAATCTCCCTACGTATATATAATTTTTTAGGTCATTTGTTTCATTTGGGAGCGATTTGGGTTATCCATGTGTCGTTTGCGTTTCGAGATTGCTTTCATCTTTAATTTCTTTTGAAACTTGTTTTTTTTCTTTCAGTTGTAGTATTTCTTTCATGACATTAATTATGAGTAATTGGGAAATATTTTATATTGTAGAATGATAAGGTGTTCATTGGTGTATGTATTGTCTCTTTATTCAATAAGGGTTACCCTAAGAGGGTAATGATTCTTATTTTTATGTTAATTATACCCTCAGTACTAGTCTCTAACCCGGGGCCTAGTTGAGGTGGGACTTAGGGGTCACTGTCTATCTTCTTCAATTGTAAGCTTGGGAGTGGAACATATTGTTGGGAGGGGCTGCGAAAATAATGATTATTCATTATTTAAAATTTCTTGTTACAATATATTAAAATTTCTAATGCATAATCTAAAATTTATTAAATAACAATTTATTCCATGATCTGTGATCATTAAATGAGAGATAATGTTTTTCTAGTACATAAATTCCTTATTTTAATAATCAAAAATCATGGTTATGTTATTTTTAACCAAATTTTATGTTTTATTAAATATAAATAAATTTCATAAAAATAATGGGAAATTTTTTAGGCCTCGAATCGACCTCATGACCACCAAATCAACCTAATGAAAAATCGAGTGACTGTATATTGTATCTCAAGTTACCACCATAAACAAGATTTCTCATAAATTCCTGGATAAACCATGTAAAAATAAGATTGAATGCACAACTAATATATCCATTATAGTTTTTTAATTGTAAATTATTTGATTAACTAAATTGAATGTTGTATAGGCCGCATGAGAAACCAGATGACCAAAAGTCCAAATAAAAGAAACTGTTTGAGAAACATAGACTTTAAGAAATGAAAAGAATTCACAATATAGTCAAATAACGGGACCATTGTCAGTAGTGTATTTTTTAAAATGTAATTGATCTACCAAATGTGTTGGTATTCAAAATTTAAGATAGAATTATATAATTTAGATACAACTGATCGGCCATAAAACCTATATAAGAATCCATCAAACATTTTTTCAATGTATGGAATAATTTGTGGATGCTGATGTGGGAAAACGAAAAACGACAATACCTAAAGTAAGTATTGTGTTATTAAATATATTAATTAAACTAAGTTTCTATATAGAATTAAATATCATTATGAAACCATTATTGAGCATGTGTTTTCAAATAAAGTATGAGGTTCTTCAATTATTAATTTTCAATAAATGATTCTAGTGAAATATTATTTTAAATTTTTTGAATGTAGATAAAGATAGGAATATATTTAGTAATCCCCAACCCCAGTTACCCAGAGTCAGTGCATTATTACATAACATTGGCATGATTAGAAGGAAATCATGTCCCAAAAAGACTGATCAATTTACTATTATTAGAAACATGATTCATACATAAGTTTAGCATTAAAACATTAAAAGAAATACAACACTAATTTATTCCATCAGAAACTTCCAAGAATACTATAATATTCCTACAAGTCACTCATAACTAACTTCTTCATATCATGGTTAAATGAAACATAATAAATGCGTGATCTCAAATGCTTAGTAAGGGTAAGAAATACAGTGGAAGATAACATAAATATTAAGCATGGTGAATAATTGAAAACACATGCCTTTATAAATAATTAACATGAACACTTTTATGGTAGGAATATTATATGAGTAAATAATGCCATAATAAAACATAATCATGGATATTATACTAGTAAAATGACCACATGAACCATCAATATTATTTTCATAATGAGGGAACGTATAATGCGAGACATTCTGAAACATTTTTTTAATTCTTCAGCCAAGATATTTAAAAGTGATTAAGGCCTCGTCGAAAACCATATATCATATTGGGAAAGGTCTCGACCAATTCCAGGTCTAGCTGTCTCATGATACCTATCGATGCATCTAGAAGATATAGTGGGCTCCACCAGTCACTTACTAAGTCCAATACAATCCTCATATGAAAGGGTTGAAATATAACATAAACATTCATATTAAAACTAGCATACGAATTGTCAATACTTTAACTATAAACCATGAATGGTATAAAAATAACACATCCACAGTCAAACATATTACAAAACCTTCAATAAAATATAGAAGCTTTTTATCATAATGAATAAACTTCAAACAAGTATAAAATCTATAAAAAGATGTTGACATAGATGATATCAAAACTATTTGAGAGAAATATCTGTTTCTTTTTTTTGAAATCATTTAATGTTACATAATTATAAAATAAAACATTTATTTTGAAAATATTATAATAATCTTGTAAAGGAATCTTTGACGATGTTGTAACGACAGAGAATAACTTCACCTACCGTATAAGTTAAAAAAGACATTCTTTCTTTAATTTTGTCGAAAAGGTTATAAATTACCTTGTTTAGAAAATGAATGAAAGATTCCATTCAAAACATATAAATTCAAATATGGGTATAAATTACTTTAACCCATTTTTTAGTAAATAGTAAAAATGTTTTGAAATAATTTTTAAAAAACATGGATGTGGATGATAAAGAGGTCCCAATATATACTTACGTAAAAACAACCTCGGATAATAAAGAGATTGTTGAATTAACCCTTACCGTGTAATTTTCCTTGGTCAAGGGTAAGTTATCCTCGTGTATAATGGTTAAATAATTGTAATTAAATTATATAAGAATTTTATACATTAATATGATATCATATATGATCTTTTAATATTTCCTTGTTAATAATATTTTAGTATTATCGTTGCTTCAGGTGTTAACCGATTCATTTACCATTATATGATTTGTTATGTAAGTAATGCTTGTTATGGATAGGATTTATCTTATTCATATTCATAATGATATAAAATTTTTAAACATTAGTTTTAATCATCATATTTAAATTAGTCATGAATGGATATGATGAGGAATGAATCTCATCGTGTTCGTGGAGACGGTAATCTGTACGTACACACGAGCGACGATATCATTCTTTTGATATTAAAATTATATTTAATTGGCCGGTATATCTTATATACCAAATAATTATCATGTTATACTAATTATTTACATCAATTATACATCATTATTATACCCATCCAAAAAATAATGTATTGAATAACAACTACACCACGACGTGGAGACGATAAGTCGTACGTACACACGTATGGTGACATATCATTCAAATGATTGATAGAATAATGAATATAGTTGTACCATATTTATAATAACATCACATTATATATAAGTGACTAAATTTATTATTTTATAATGGAAATAAAAAGGAAAGAAGAATTGGAGGAGGAAAAAATGTGAAAGAGGTGATGAACTATTTACCTCTTTTTCGGGTTCTTCCTTTTGATTTGATCAAAAGAGCTCCTTAGGATGGATTTCTGACTAAATTAAGGCCTCTTGGATGAACAAAGGATAGTGGAAAGAATATTTGGGCATGGTCTGGCCGATCTAAAACCCTTTTGTGGTGTGAATTTCAGATAAGGGGGATTTCCCTTTTATAAGAGGGGTGAGGGGCACCTTAGGAAAAGATTGAAATGTTATTTTATAATACAATAATTTTCGGTTTCTAATGGATCCAAAATTATTTATTTCGAAGCTATGGTGAGTAAGGGTGGAAATATTTTCAATCAATACTATTTAGACAAGTTTGGGTCATTATATTAACCTAATATTTTAGATTTAACTCTTAGTTAATTAGACTGACATTTAAAATGTCTCTTTTTATTTCTATATTATATGGTTAGTGTTGACCCCGGAAAATGCATTCCAAAAATTTTCCAAATGCTTCCATACACTAACCAAGATCATATTCCATTTTGCAAGCTTCAACTTGGTAGTTTATAGGGCCCAAACGGAGCTACGAATTAGCAGTTATGGACATTTGAAGTTGGGCTGGAAACCTGGTTTGCGAAGCCCATTCGCGAAGCCCCCTCCGTGATCGTGGAGCGTCGCCGCGAAGTAATGAGGTGAGCAGCTCCGCAAACCTGTCTGACGTTCATGATGCACTGCGAAGACCCGCTGCGAATCAAAGGAGGCGGTAACACTCAGTGAAAGCCCTGACATTCACGAGCCCTCCGTGAAGCCCCGGAGGCGGGAACGCACCGCGAACCCGGTTGACCTTCGCAACCCGCCGTGAAGAAACCACCGCCCCTTCGCACCATGTGAGTTCTGATTCGCGGCGCCCCTGCCTATAAATACCCATCTCACCCCACTTCTCCCAACAGAAGGCCACGACCACTTCGCCCCTTGGGCGGCCGAGCGGAGCTCCGCATTACGACTCCGCGAAGCCAAGCTCCACGAGCAGATTCCTTTGCATTACTGCTCCGCGAGCCGAGGCTTCGTGAGTCCATGCCCCGTGAGCCCATGCTCCGTGATGCTGCTCTGCGAGACCATGCTCCACAAGACCCTCAAGCTCTTTGAGACCCCTTTGCTCCACGAGAACCCTTTCCTACGCGAGAGACCATTGCTCCACGAGGCCATGCTCCACGAAGCTACTTCGCGAAGACCTATCCTTCGCAATGATCCTACCTTCGCGCTCACCGGTCCATACCACGGGGGATGCGCCCCCACACCCCCGCTCGGGGTCAGTTCTGGGCTTCGTTCCCGGCCCTCCCTGCCGGTCCCTTCGCTACCGTCATAGACCCCCATAAAAAATGGACAGTTACACCGCGACCTTTTCGGGACGGGATGTCGGGATTTTCCATTGCACACTAGTGTGCTCCCACCTGCCACCTATGGAATACCATGATTAGAGATAATCCTACACACACCATGAAACACATTGAGTTTACATATTCCTCTTGGTTTCATTCCATGTCGTGAGTTGAGATTCTCATCATCAATTCCCCGAGTACCTTGAGTCGAACCATTCCTCAGGAAACTCCTCCAAACCCTATCACATGGCTCTTATGCCAGGTTGAACCAGAAAGGTCCGCCCTTGCGTAAGTCCTGACCCCAACCATTTCTAGGCACCTTATGCCTAAAATTCCTTTCTACATGACTCTAAACTGTAGTAATCTCTATGTGCCAAACATAGGATGCCTCTTGCCCTATACGAGAGATGATTTATGCTCCTAGCATGAGATGCTAATAGTCCTTTCTACATGACTCTAAACTGTAGTAATCCCTATGTTCCAAACATAGGATGCCTCTTGCCCTGTACAAGAGATGCCTTATGCTCCTAGCATGAGATGTCAATAGTCCTATCTACATGACTATAAACTATAGTACTCCCTATCTAACAAATGATAGGATGCCTCTTGCCCTATACGATAGATGCCTTATGCTCCTAGCATGAGATGAAAATAGTCCTATCTATATGACTTTAAACTGTAGTACTCCTTATCTAAAAAATGATATGATTCCCATTACTCTAAGCAAGAGATGCCTTATTCTCCTAGTATAAGAAGCCAACAGTCCTATATACATGACTATAAACTGTAGTTCCCCCTGTCTAAAAAATTATAGGATGGCTCTTGCCCTATACGAGAGATGCCTTATGATCCAAGCATGAGATGCTAACAGTCCTATCTACATGACTATAAACTGTAGTGATCTCCCTATGTTCCAAACACAGGATGCCTCTTTCACTAAACAATAAATGCCTTATGCTCCAAGCATATGATGCCTAATTCCATGATTACAGTGGCATAATTCCAATACCCCTTGGAATTCTCCCTCTTGTGCACCAGTGCATAAGTGAAGGACTCAATTCACCAGTGAGTTGGGATGCCCTCATGGCCAGACATGAGGAAGACACCGAGGCAGCTTCCTAGCGTAAGGCCCATTCACCATTGTCGCTCCTTAGCAGCACCCGGGCAGCTTCCTAGCGTCAGCCCCATTCACCAGTGCCGCTCCATTGCGGTACTCGGGTAGCTTCCTAGCGTAAGCCCCATAGCGGCACCCGAGAAGCTTCCTTGCGTAAGCCCCATTCACCATTGCCGCTGCATAGCGGCACCCGAGCAGCTTCCTAGAGTTAGCCCCATTCACCATTCCCGCTCCTTAGCGGCACCCGGGCAGCTTCCTAACATAATCCCCATTCACCATTGTCGCTCCTTAGCGGCACCCGGGCAGCTTCCTAGCGTAAGCCCCATTCACCGGTGCCGCTCCATAGCAGCACCCGGGCAGCTTCCTTGCGTAAGCCCCATTCACCATCGCCGCTCCATAGCGGCACCCAGGCAGCTTCCTAGAGTAAGCCCCATTCACCATTGCCACTCCTTAGCAGCACTCGGGAAGCTTCCTAGCGTAAGCCCCATTCACCATTGTCGCCCCATAGCGGCACCCGGGCAGCTTCCTAGAGTAAGCCCCATTCACCATTGTTGCTCCTTAGCGGCACTCGGGAAGCTTCCTAGCATAAGCCCCATTCACCATTGCCGCTCCTTAGCGGCACCCGGGAAGCTTTCTTGTGTAAGACCCATTCACCATTGCCGCTCTATAGCGGCACCCGGGAAGCTTCCTAGCATAAGCCCCATTCACTAGTGCCGCTCCATAGCGGCACCCGAGCAGCTTCCTAGCGTAACCCCTATTCACCAGTGCCGCTCCTTAGCTGCACCTGGGCAGCTTCCTCGTGTAAGCCCCATCTACTATTGTGATCCTAATCACAGGTTAGCTGTTGTGATCCTATGCAGCGGTAAGCCGTTGATATCCTTACCCAGCGGTAAGCCGTTGTGATCCTTATCCAGCGGTAAGACATTGCGATCCTTATCCAGTGGTAAGCCATTGTGATCCTTATCCAGCGGTAAGCCGTTGCGACCCCATCCAGCGGTAAGTGGTTGAGACCCCCAATCGGTGGTAATCCGTCATCAGAAGAACTATGCGGACTTTGATTCCCTGCCACGGGGATACGTAGGAAGCCTCTTCAAGGCTCAAGCCTGAAACCATCATCATACTTTTCCTCGGGCCTCCTTCCTGGAGTAAGTCCCAACACCATGGGCCGCCTAACGCGTAAGCCCCCATTCGCTTCTCACAGACTCACCCTTCGCGACGTGATTGTCAGGTCCTTGCTGCCTCTTGTTTCTCACACCAAGCACGACTCACGTGGGCTTAGAGTGAGCATCGGCCATGGCAATGCCCTCGTCCAGCATGACGTTAAACTGTGTGCCCTCATCCAGCATGATGTTAAAATTCACACCCATTTGAACTACGAGGTCTTTGATCCATGTCAAGGAATGGTACAATGGAAGCCTCCACGAGGTTCAAGCCCACCCGTCATTTCTTCACGTCGAGTTCTGCCTTCATCCAGCATGACGTTAAACTGCATTCCAGTCCGACGGCAAGCCGTTGTTACCAACCTGAACTATGAGGACTTTGATCCATGTCAAGGCATCGTATGTAGGAAGCCTCCTTGAGGTTCAAGCCCATATCCAATCGGACCAAGGTCCCGTTCTCACGTCGGATCGCCGACACCCACAAACCCGAACGACGAGGTCTTTGATCCATGTCAAGGCATGGTACGTAGAATCCTCCCAGAGGTTCAAGCCCACCACTAGTGGACCCCCGGGTCTACTTTCACGTCGGTTCCCTGATGAAACCCTTTGAACTACGGGGTCTTTGATCCGTGTCAAGGAATGGTACATAGGAAGCCTCCCAGAGGTTCAAGCCCACCACCTGTTGGTCACTCTGACCTTCTTCATGTCGGTTCATCAACACCTGGGCATCCTAGTGTGTAAGCCCCACACCATCAGACCAAGGTCCACACTCAGGTCGGTTCGCCGACACCCACCAACCTGAACTACGAGGACTTTGATACATGTCAAGGCATGGTACATAAGAAGCCTCATGAGGTTCAAGCCCACCACTAGTGGACCCCCGAGTCTACTTTCATGTCGTTTCTCCTACGAAACCCTTTGAACTACGAGTTATTTGATTCGTGTCACGACATGGTACGTATGAAGCCTCCCAGAGGTTCAATCCTACCACCCGTTGGTCACTCCGACCTTATTCGCATTGGTTCATCAACACCCGACAGCCTAGTGTGTATGCCCCACACCATCTGGACCATGGTCCCTGCTCGCGTCGGTTCGCCGACACACCACCTGAACTACGAGGTCTTTGATCCATGTCAAGGAATTGTATGTCGGAAGCCTCCATAAGGTCCAAGACCATCACCTGGTCATTCATACCTCACTCATGTCGGTTCACCCACGTCCCACATGATGTTAAACTGTATTCTACATTCCATTTGAACTACGTGCACTTTGATCCATGCCAAGGCATGGTACATAGGAAGCCTTCACAAGGATCAAGCCCACCGCTAGTGGACCCCCGGGTTCACCTTCAGATCGGTTCGCTGACGATTCCCATCGGACCAAGGTCCACCTTCACGTCAGTTCGCTGACGACACCCATCGAACGAAGGTCCACCTTCACGTCGGTTCGCTGACAACACCCATCGGACCAAGGTCCATCATCACATCAGTCCTCCGGCGCACCCACCTGAACTACAAGGACTTTGATCCATGTCAAGGCATGGTACATAGGAAACCTGACGAGGTTCAAGCCCAAAATCCATCGAACCAAGGTCCACCTTCACGTCGGTCCACCGACGCCATCCTGAACTACGCGGAATTTGATTCCCTGCCACGGGGATACGTAGGAGGTCTCTTTGAGGCTCAAGCTCAAATTCACTGTTGCCTTTGAGATAGTCCCATTTCATTCCCCCTCAACCTCGTTCATACATTCATTATCCATCATGATTCTTACCCGGGCTGCCAAATTCCGGTGGGATCATGCCATCCACCCTCCTCGCTGCTCCTAGCAGCACTTCGGCCGCTATCCACGCGTAAGCCCCAACATGTCTCCGAGTCGTTGTCCTCTGTGTACACCCCGATTCATCACCCCTTCGAACTACGTGAGTTTTAGTCCCTGTCCTCTACACAGGGTACATAGTAAACCTTCATGAGGATCAATCCCAGCCAATGGTAGACCTTGGTGTCCCCCATTCTGGGGTGTACTCTCCCGGATCCGCCCTCAGTGGTGTTCAGATCAACCATTCTGGTGTGACATCTCCCCTCCATGGCGCGCACCACCTCAGATCCATCCTCATTGGGCATTCTGATCCATCCCCTTGGTAAACCATCCAGGTGTTCTCTCCTAGGGATATACCAATCTGATCCGTCTCTATGGGACGTTCTGATCACCCTCATTCTGTCTCCACAAGATGTTAAACTCGCGGCATTCCCCGTGATAAACATGGGAAGCTAAGGAAAACCTAAGATGGAATATGATTCCCTGCATCCGATGTGGGATGCCTCGGGTTCTTCACCCTTGAGATACCCTCTTATGAGGATGAATACCGGTTCCCCTATGTCCACGCACCCAGAGATGCCCCGACATGCCTGATGTTGCCGTCTACTCCGACCGAAGGTCACTAACGTGTCAAGACCCTATGGAATGTCTTGACTGAAGTAGTGTAATTAACCAGAATCCATGAAGATATGGCACCAGGAATGAGATTCACGAACAACGTATTAAATCTATGAGGGAGACCTTGACTAGGTGATGAGTTCTGAGGAGGAATGCATGGAAGGAAGAACCAACATCCCATCATCCCATTTCGATCAAGGAGCAAACATCCCTGAACAAGGAGCAAATGACACCCGCTATTTGAAAGCGGGAATGCAGGGCCACAGCTGTGCGTCCTCCACATACGGATGTGCGCGACCCGGTGAAAGCATTGAAAATAGAAATGGTGAACCTGACGTGAATCTCTTCTCCTTCAATAGCGAGTAGACCAAATGTGTCGGGAAACATGAGGCATCACCCATGTTAATCCCATCTACATTATATGTGAGAGGATGAGTAACATTAGGTGTTTGAAGAATATACTCCATCGGCTCCTCGCCGACTCCTCCGCCTCAAGAGGCCGTGCAGGTGGCATCCGCCACCCGTCTCCATCGGCTCCTCGCCGACTCCGCTGCCTCAAGATGCCGTGCAGGTGGCTCCGCCACCCAACTCCATCGGCTCCTCGCTGACTCTGCCGCCTCAAGAGGCCGCATAGGTGGCTTCACCACCCATCTCCATCGGCTCCACACTGACACCGCCGGCTCATGAGGCCGCGTAGGTGGCTCCGCCACCCAACTCCATCAGCTCCTCACTGACTCCGCCACCTCAAGAGGCTGCGCAGGTGGCATCCGCCACCCGTTTCCATCGGCTCCTCGCCCACTCTGCCGCCTCAAGAGGCCGCGCAGGTGGCTCCGCCACCCAACTCCATGGGCACCTCACTGACTCCGCCGCCTCAAGAGGCCGCGCAGGTGGCTCCACCACCCATCTCCATCGGCTCCTCGCCGAATCTGCCGGCTCAAGAGGCCATGCATGTGGATCCACCACCCAACTCCGTCGGCTCCTTGACGACTCCGCCGCCTCAAGAGGTTGCGCAGGTGGCACTGCCACCCATCTACATAGGCTCCTCGCCAACTCCGCTGCCTCAAGAGGCCAGGCAGGTGGCTCCACCACCCAACTTCATTGGCTCCTTGCTGACTCCGCCACCTCAAGAGGCCGCGCAGGTTGCTCCACCACCCAACTCCATCAGCTCCTCACCGACTCCGCCGCCTCAAGAGGCTGCGCAAGTGGCTCTTCCACCCAACTCCATCAGCTCCTCACCGACTCCGCCGCCTCAAAAGGCCAGGCAGGTGGCTCCGCCACCCAACTGCATCGGCTCCTCGCCGACTCCGCCACCTCAAGAGGCCGCGCAGGTGGCTCCGCCACCCAACTCCATCAGCTCCTTGCCGACTCTGCCGCCTCAAAAGGCCAGGCAGGTGGCTCCGCCACCCAACTTCATCAGCTCCTCGCTGACTCCTCCACCTCAAGAGGCCGCGCAGGTGGCTCCGCCACCCAATTCCTTCGGCTCCTCGCCGACTCCGCCACCTCAAGAGGCCGTGCAGGTGGCTCCGCCACCGTACTCCATCGGCTCCTCGCCGACTATGCCGCCTCAATAGACCAGGCAGCTGGCTCCGCCACCCTACTTCATCGGCTCCTCGCCGACTCAGCCACCTCAAGAGGCCGTGCAGGTGGCTTCGCCACCCAACTCCATCGGCTCCTCGCCGACTCCGCCGCCTCAAGAGGCCGAGCAGGTGGCTCCGCCACCCAACTCCATCGGATCCTCGCCGACTCCACCGCCTCAAGAGGCCATGCAGGTGGAATCCTCCACCCGTCTCCATCGGCTCCTCGCTGACTCCGCCGCCTCAAGAGGCCGCGCAGGTGGCTCCGCCACCCAACTCCATCGGCTCCTCGCAGACTCCGCCGCCTCAAGAGGCCACATAGGTGGCATCCGCCACCCATCTTCATCGGCTCCTCACTGACTCTGCCACCTCAAGAGGCCGTGCAGTTGACTCCGACACCCAAATCCATAGGCTCCTCACCAACTCCGCTGCCTCAAGAGGCTGCGCAGGTGGCTCCACCACCCATCTCCATCGGCTCCTCACCGACTCCACCGGCTCAAGAGGCGGCGCAGGTGGCTCCGCCACCCAACTCCATTGGCTCCCCGCCGACTCCGCCGCCTCAAGCGGTCGCGCAGGTGGCTTCGCCACCCATCTCCATTGGCTCCTCGCTGACTCCGCCGCCTCAAGAGGCTAGGCAGGTGGTTCCGCCACCCGCCTTCATCAGCTCCTCGTCGACTCCGCCACCTCAAGAGGCCACGCAGGTGGCTCCGCCACCCAACTCCATCAGCTCCTCACCGACTCTGCTGCCTCAAGAGGCCGCGCAGGTGGCTCCGCCACCCAACTCCATCGCCTCCTCGCCGACTCCGCTGCCTCAAGAGGCCAGGCATGTGGCTCCAACACCCAACTTCATCAGCTCCTCGCCGACTCCGCCACCTCAAGAGGCCGCACAGGTGGCTCCACCACCCAACTACATCGGCTCCTCGCCGACTCCGCCGCCTCAAGAGGCCAGGCAGGTGGCTCCGCCACCCAACTTCATTGGTTCCTCGCCAACTACGCCTCCTCAAGAGGCCGCGCAGGTGGCTCCGCCACCCAACTTCATCAGCTCCTCGCCGAATCCGCCACCTCAAGAGGCCGCGCAGGTTGCTACGCCACCCAACTCCATCAGCTCCTCGCCGACTCCGCTGCCTCAAGAGGCCAGGCAGGTGGCTCCACCACCAAACTTCATCGGCTCCTCGTCGACTCCCCCACCTCAAGAGGCCGCGCAGGTGGCTCCGCCACCCAACTCCATCAGCTCCTCGTGGACTCCGCTGCCTCAAGAGGCCACGCAGGTGGCTCTGCCACCCAACTCCATCGGCTCCTCACCGACTCCGCCGCCTCAAGAGGCCCTGTAGGTGGCTTCGACACCCAACTCCATAGGCTCCTCACCGACTCCGCCGCCTCAAGAAGCCATGCAGGTGGCTCCGCCACCCGTCTGCATCGGCTCCTCGCCGACTCCGCCACCTCAAGAGGACGTGAAAGTGGCTCTGCCACCCATCTCCATCAGCTCCTCGCCGACTCTGCCACCTTAAGAGGCCACACAGGTGGCATCCTCCACCCGTCTCCATCGACTCCTCACCGACTCCACCGTCTCAAGATGCCGTGCAGGTGGCATCCGACACCCATCTCCATCAGATCCTCACCGACTCCGCCGCCTCAAGAGGCCATGCAGGTGGATCCACCACCCAACTCCATCGGCTCCTCGCCGACTCCTGCCGCCTCAAGAGGCTGCACAGGTGGCTCCGCCACCCAACTCCATCGGCTCCTCACCGACTCCGCCTCCTCAAGAGGCCGCGTAGGTGGCTCCGCCACTTAACTCCTTCGACTCCTCGCCGACTCCGCCACCTCAAGAGGCCACTCAGGTGGCTCCACCACCCGACTTCATTGTCTCCTCACCGACTTCGCTGCCTCAAGTGTCCACGTAGGTGGCTTCACCACCCAACTCCATCGACTCCTCACCGACTCCCGCCACCTCAAGAGGCCACGGAGGTGGCTCTGCCACCCAACTTCATCGGCTCCTCGCCAACTCCGCCGCCTCAAGAGGCCGCATAGGGTAAATACTTCCCCATATATATTGGTTCTTTGTCAACCCTACACCATTTTCACTGGAAACTACTGAGGTGCTCCTCATACCGCCACTGTTCGGCACAAAGGCTTCCAAGCCTACCGGAATCCGTCGCCCCGTAGTACCGACGTACATGATTCCACGCCTTCCAGGCCCCATAGCCCCATACTACTGACGTCTAAGCGTCCATGCCTTCAAGGCTCCATCACCCCATCGTACCGACATCTAGGCCTCCACGCCTTCCGGGTTCCTTCACCCCGTCGTACTGACGCTCCAGGCTTCCACGCCTTGCAGGCTCCATCGCCCCGCCGTACTGACGCTCCTGGATTCTTCTCCCCTCTAGTTCGAGGTAATGTAGTCATCCCTACTACCCTTTCGACACTTTGTGTCATCCCAACCGCCACGTTGCATCAACCACAGATGTCCTCCCTATGGCCTTGAAACCAGATCGTGGAAGGATCATCATGATCAGGGGATTTTAGGGAATTCCCATCATATAGATCCCACCGTTATCCCAAAACACTAGAATGGTGTAGAGATGACCATTCCTCTACTGACACAATTCGTGTGGTTTAACGTCCCAGTTTCATGATGTTAAACTGTGTAACAACCATGTCCTAGTTGTACGACAATAAACTGCATAACAATCTTCGTCCGTCATGACGTTAAACTATTAATATTCGTCTGTCATGACGTTAAATTGTTCATTTATGTCCTACATGACGTTAAACTATTCATCTTTATTCGTCATGATGTTAAACTAATCATTATCGTCCTGCATGACATTAAACTACACAATCATCCTGAATGACGTAAAACTGTTCATCTTCATCCGTCATGATGTTAAACTGATCATTATCGTCCAGCATGACATTAAACTTCACAATTGTCCTACATGACGTAAAACTGTTCATCTTCGTCCGTCATGACATTAAACTGATCATTATCGTCCTGAATGACATTAAACAACAAAATCGTCCTGCATGACGTAAAACAGTTCATCTTCATCTGTCATGATGTTAAACTGATCATTATCATCCTGCATGAGATTAAACTGCACAGTCATCTTGCATGATGTAAAACTATTCATCTTCATCCGTCATGACGTTAAACTGATCATTATCATCCTGCATGACATTAAACTGCACAATCATCCTGCATGACGTAAAACTGTTCATCTTCGCCTGTCATGACGTTAAACTGATCATTATCGTACTGCATGACATTGAACTGCAAAATCGTCATGCATGACATAAAACTGTTCATCTTCGTCCATCATGACGTTAAATTGTTTATTATCATCCCGCATGACATTAAACTACACAATCGTCCTGCATGACGTAAAACTGTTCATCTTCGTCCGTCATGAAATTAAATTGATCATTATCGTCCTACATGACATTAAACTGCACAATCATCATGCATGATGTAAAACTGTTCATCTTCATCCATCATGATGTTAAACTGATCATTATCGTCCTGCATGACATTAAACTACACAATTGTCCTGCATGACATAAAACTGTTCATCTTCGTCCATCATGACGTTAAACAACACATTATCGTCCAACAAGACTTTAAAATGCACCTTGGTCCCACACAACCATAAAATGTATGGTCATGCATGACCTTAAACTGTATGGTCCTGCACGACCTTAAATTGTACGGTCCCGCATGACCCTAAACTGCGCGTCATGGTCCTGAACAACCTTAAACTGCACCACCGTCCTGCACGATGATAAACTACAAAATGGTCCTGCATGACCATAAATTGCACCATCGTCCTGCACGACGAAAAACTGCAAAATGGCCCTACACTACCTTAAACTACACAGCCATCCTGAAAGACGATAATCTACAAAACGGTCCTACACGACCTTAAACTGCGTCTCCATCCTGCAAGATGATAAACTTCAAAATGGTCTGAGCTCTATGACCTTAAACTAAGATCTCCCCCCCCCCGTCCTTACTATAAGACGTTAAACTGCAAGCCAGTTAGGCCTTCCTGACCGAGGCTTAGCCTCAGGCCCCTCGGCCCATTTCGGGCCCACAACCCCCGTCCTTACTGTAATACGTTAAAGTGAAAGACAGTCAGGCCTTCCTGACTGAGGATTAGCCTCAGGCCCCTTGGCCTTTTCGGGCCCATGGCCCCCGTCCTTACTGTAAGACATTAAACTGCAAGCCAGTCATGCCTTCATGACCGAGGCTTAGCCTCAGGCCCCTTGGCCTTTTCAGGCCCACGACCCCCGTCCTTACTGTAAGATGTTAAACTGCAAGCCAGTAAGGCCTTCCTGACCAAGGCTTAGCATCTGGACCGTTGGCCTTTTTGGGACCATGGCCACTGTCCTTACTGCAAGACGTTAAACTACAAGCCAGTCAAGCCTTCCTAACCGAGGCTTATCCTCAGGCCCCTTATCCCTTTTCGGGCCCACGTCCCCTATCCTTACTGTAAGACGTTAAACTTCAAGCCATTCAGGCCTTCCTGACCGAGGATTAGCCTCAAGCCCCTTGACTTTTTGGGCCCATGGCCCCCGTCCTTACTGTAATAAGTTAAACTGCAAGCCAGTCAGACCTTCCTGACCGAGCATTAGCCTCAGGCCCTTTGGCCTTTTCGGGCCCATGGCCCCCGTCATTACTGTAAGATGTTAAACTGCAATCCAGTCAGGCCTTCCTGATCGGGGCTTAGCCTCAGGCCCCTTGGCATTTTTGGGCCCATGGCCCCCGTCCTTACTGTGAGACGTTAAACTGCAAGTCGGTCAGGTCTCCCTGACCGCGGCTCGGCCTCAGGCCCTTTGGCCTTCGTCGACTCGAAATCTCTTGTGGGATTTCACGGTGGGTGTGGGATACGTCCTCATTCGCGTTGGGTTGCCCATCGTACCATACATATCCCCAAATGAGACGCATCTCTTGTCCAACATGACATTAAAATGTGCTTCCAGAACTATGCGTGGCTTGAATCCCATCCTAATGGGATACGTAGGATTGCCCGGACATTTCGTCTATTGGCCCAGCCCAAAAGCCAAAATCTTCCACTCAGGTCAAGACATATGGGAGGGTGCACACTTTTTCCCCAACTGACGTCGAGCAAGACTCGACCCAGCTGCACGTCCCCCTAGAGATGTTCGACTCTTTCATGGATGGATACAGCTATGCTTCACCCACTCCTTGACTGGGATTCCATCATCTTTCACACCCGGAGGGACCCCCAAGAACGACCTGGATACTACGCCCAATGACTCTCCTACCGACACGGGCCAACGCCCCCGAGGGTTTCCGAGCAACAAGCCGATACAAGTCCCGCGTTGTGAATTTGGTCAATGGTCAATGCTCATTTGTTTCTCTCATATCAGGTCACCATCAGGATGGTGTGTTTCAAACATGGTCTATAGTGTCCTGGATCTTTGGGTCCACCCCGAGATGTCCCAATCATCGAGTGTAGTGATTTGTTCTTCCCCATCCCGAAGTAAAAACCTTCCCTCCGAGTGCTGCCAGTATGCGGGCCCACGACCCTGACTCTCTTATAAGGGATGTACGACAGGGTGAAGGATTACGTCTTCATTCACGCCGGGTTAATTTCTATGATGTGCACATCCCCAGATGAGATACAATTATCTCTTTCCCCATCCTCATGTAAGACGTTAAACTGCAAACCAGTCAGGCCTTCCTAACCGATGCATGACCTTAGGCCCCTTGGCCTTCTTGGGACCTATCCAAACCTCTCACCCAGAGTGTACGATGTGGTGTGGGACTATGTCCTCATTCACGCCGGGATAATGTTCCATGCTGTACGGTTTCCCTCACGAGGACCAGCCTCAAGCCTCTCGGCCTTTCTGGGCCCATGACCCTTGTCCTCACTACAAGACATTAAACTGCAAACCAGTCAGTCCTTCCTGACCAAGGCTCAGCCTCAGGCCCATTGGCCTTCTCGGGACCCTTCGACCAACTTCTTAACTAGAGTGTATGGTATGGTACACGGTTATGCCCTCATTCACATCGGTTTGTCCACCGTACTGTACACTTCCGCTTCCTTTTCTTGGGGGTATTTTACTCACTCGTCCCATCCCGCATGACGTTAAACTACATCTAGAGAATTATGTATGGCTTTATTTCCATCCTTATGGGATACGTAGGACCACCTGAATATCTAAGCCTCGGGTCCAGCCCCATCTTTTGGGAATCTCTATCCCACCTCGGCTCCTCGACTTACTCTTCCTCCACGAGGGGATTATATGGTGTGGTGTGGGATTATTCCCTTATTCACGTTGGCCTTTTAATGAGCACGCCATGTAACTTTCCCTCCCGAGCTGTTTCTTAAACCATTCCTGATGGTTCACCAATTTGCCTAAGGGTACTCCGGTTTATTACCTGGAATGCCAGACTTTACTCGGACACGTCCACACCCGCTTTCCAGGATTTGTGTATCCCTACATCGGGGCTTCCATCATCTTTAACACCCATAGGGACCCCCAAGTACAGCCTAGATACTATGCCCAAGGGCTCTTCTACCGTTACAGGCCAACGCCCCCGAGGGTTTTGGACAACAAATTGATAAAATCCTGCATTGCGAATATGGTCAGCGGTCGATGCTCGTTTGTTGTTCCCACTTCAGGCTAACGCGATATGGATGCTGTGTTTCCAACACGGATAAAAGTTATGCTCTATTGTCATGCCACCATCATTGTGATCAAAATCTCGAGCACCATGATTCACACATTTCCACTTCCTCATGTTCAGGTCGAATTCCAACATGCTTAGATCTATCTCTTCACACATCTAGGTGCACCACATAGTCGTGTTAGTGTTTTTGGGCCAGTATTCACCGAGCGTCCCTTCGCCGTAACCTTCCCCCTTCTTTGTCAGGAAATTCCCACCACTAATTATTGTTTCCCACACTGAGCACGACTCACGTGGGCTTAGTAGTTTTGGCAGGATGTGTACCAATGCAGCGAGGCTTCTCATCGTCCTGTATGACATTAAACTACACTTTTAGAACTACGTATGGCTTGATTACCATCCTCATGGGGTACGTAGGAATTCACGACCACTCTGCTTCAGGCCCAGCCTAATCCTCACTCTTGGTCCCTCGACCAGAAGAGTTTCCTCCGGGGGTATGTGGTGTGATTTGGACTCCATGTCCTCATTCACGTCGGTTTCATATCTACCGCGCCACACGCTCCCTGGGATCTTCCCTTTTATTCCACATCCTATCGTATGATGTTAAAATACAGAAGTTTATGTGTCCTCAACGCATGACACTAAACTACTGTTCTACCCTGAAAAAGTTCAGGATGCCCCATGTTAATCATGGGATGCACTAGAGCTTTTGCTTGAGAGGATTTCACCTATCAGTGTTTGTTTATGACTACACTGTGCTTCCAGAACTACGTACAGCTTTATTCCCATCCTCATGGGATACATAGAGACACCCAGGCATTTCACCTAGGGTCCATCCCTAGGAATCTCAAAATCCAGTTCCTCCCCATTTCTGGCCCTCTGGCCTGACCCCTCAGGGGGAACTATGTAGATGCAATTTTTCCCTGAACAAGTTCAGGATTCCCCAAGATCCCATTGGGAAGCGATAGAACCCCTCGCCAGAGAGGCCCTTTCCCAAATAAGGAATGATCCATGATCAAACCAATGCACCCATTTGGCGTACTCCCACCATGGTGGTGTAATTACATGAGTGTTGGATTCTGTTCAGACAAACCATCACTCCATATTCCACGCTTTGTGTGCCCCTTATTCGGACCCTCGTCCCCTTTCATGTCTGAAGGGACCCCCTAACGGCCTGGTCTCATGCTGCATCGGCTCACCTACCATCCTGGGACAATGTCTTGGAAGACTAGTCATGTTTGGAAGGACCCCCTAACAGTATGGATGCTCGACCTAGGGTCCACCTACTATCCTAGGCTAACGTCCCGAAGGATTGATCGAAAATATTTGTGACATGGTCCTATGTTTCGAACATGTTCAATGGTCAACCCTCATTTGTTGTCCACATTTCAGGATAACGCAGTAAGGATACCATTTCTCAGCCACAGTTAATGGTTGTCCTTTATTGTCACGCTGTCTCCATAGTGTTCTGAATTTTGGATATCGTGATTCACACCTCTCACTTCTCTCTGTTTGGATTGATTCTAACACCCCTGGCGTTACCCTAATCGTGCACTAGAGCAGGGTGGGAAAAGAAGGTCGGCTGTTCAGAGAGCCATGCTCTCCATCCATGACCCCTCTCTCTTTTAGGATTCCCCCAAATGGCGATTGATGTCCCATGTTGATCCCCGCACACCTTCCATTGTTTTACAATCTCGTACAGGAGCTCCTATTATCTCTTGTTTCCCGCACCAAGCATGGCTCAAGAAGGCTTATAGATTTAGTTGGCTATCTCCTCAATACAATTGGGATACAATGGACCCCAATGAATGCGTTTTCCATAGTTGTTTCCTCATAACGTGGTCCGCCTTTCCATCCTCATCCTCATTGGACCCCTTTCTTAGGGGTGGCATTTTTTGACCCCGGAAAACGCATTACCAAATTTTTTTAAATACTTCCATAAACAAAACTAGATCTTAGTCCATTTCTCAAGCTTTGATTTGGTAGGTAGTAGGGCCCGAACGGAGCTACGGATTAGGAGTTATGGACATTTGAAATTGGGCTGGAAACCTGGTTCGCAAAACCCATTCGCGAAGCCACCTCCGTGATCGCGGAGCGTCGCCACAAAATAATTAGGTGAGAGGCTCTGCAAACCCGTCTGACATTTGCAACGTGCCACGAAGACCCGCCACAAAGTAGAGGAGGTGGTAACGCTCCGTGAACGCCCTGACGTTCGCAAGCCCGCCGCGAAGCCCCGGAGGCAGGAATGCTCCGCAAACCCAGTTGAACTTCGCGACCCGCCGTGAAGCAACTGCCACCCCTTCGCGCCGCGTGAGCTCTGATTCATGGTGGCCCTACCTATAAATTCCAAGCTCACCCCCCCTTCTCCAGACGGATGACCACATCCACTTCTCCCCATGGTAGGCCGAGCAGAGCTCCGTATTGCGGCTCCACGAAGCCAGGCTCCGCGAGAAGCATCCTTCGTGTTGCTGCTCCGCGAGACGAGGCTCCGTGAGTCCATGCTCCGCGATCCCATGCTCCACGATGCTGCTCCATGAGACCAAGCTCCGCGAGAACCCCAAGCCCCACAATACCCCTTTTCTCCTCAAGACCCCTTTGCTCCGCGAGAGACCATTGCTCCGCGAGGACATGATTCGCGAAGCTACTTCGCGAAGACCTATCCTTTGCGAGGATCCTACCTTCGCGTACACTGGTCCGTGCTGCAGGGGCTTCGCCCCCGCAACCCCGCTCGGCGTGACTTCTGGGCTTCGGTCCTGGCCCTCCGAGCCGGTCCCTTCGCTACCGTCATAAACCCCCACAGAAATTGGACAGTCACATCACGACCTTTTCGGGCCGGGATGTCGGGATTTTCCATTGCGCACTTATGCACTCCCACCTTCCACCTATGGAATACCATGATTAGAGATACTCCTCCACACACTTTAAAACACGTTGAGTTGACATATTCCTCTTGTTTTCATTCCATGTCGTGAGTTGAGATTCTCATCATCAATTCCCCGAGTACCTTCAGTCAAACCATTCCTTAGGACACGCCTCCAAACCCTATCACTTCACTCCTATGCCAGGTTGAACCAGAAAGGGCCACCCTTGAGTAAGTCCCGACACCAACCATTTCGAGGCACCTTCGGCCTAACAATCCTTTCTACATGACTCTAAACTGTAGTAATCCCTATGTTCCAAACATAGGATGCCTCTTTCCCTATACGAGAGATGCCTTATGCTACTAGCATGAGATTCTAATAGTCCTTTCTATATGACTCTAAACTATAGTAATCCCTATGTTCCAAACATAGGATTCCTCTTTCCCTATACGAGAGATGCCTTATGCTCCTAGCATGAGATGCCAATAGTCTTATCTACATGACTATAAACTGTAGTACTCCCTATCTAACAAATGATAGGATGCCTCTTGCCCTATACGAGAGATGCCTTATGCTCCTAGCATGAGATGCCAATAGTCCTATCTATATGACTTTAAACTATAGTACTCCCTATCTAACAAATGATAGGATCCCCCTTGCTCCAAGAAAGAGATGCCTTATGCTCCTAGTATAAGATGCCAAGAGTCCTATCTACATGTCTATAAACTGTAGTTCCCCCAGTCTAACAAATGATAGGATGCCTCTTTCCCTATACGAGAGATGCCTTATTCTCCAAGAATGAGATGCTAACAGTCTTATCTACATGAATATAAACGGTATTGATCTCCCTATGTTCCAAACACAGGATGACTCTAGCACTAAACAAGAGATGCCTTATGCTCCAAGCATAAGATGCCTAATGCTATGATTACAGTGGCATAATTCCAATACCCATTGGAATTCTCCGTCTTGTGCACTAGTGCATAATTGAAGGCCTCAATTCACCAATGAGTTGGGATTCCCTCATGGCCAGACATGAGGAAGACACCCGGGAAGCTTCCTAGCGTAAGCCCCATTCACCATTGCCGCTCCTTAGCAGCACCCGGGCAGCTTCCTAGCGTAATACCTATTCACCAGTGCCACTCCTTAGCGGCACCCGGGCAGCTTCCTCGTGTAAGCCCCATCCACTGTTTTGATCCCAATCAGTGCTAAGATGTTGTGATCCTATGCAGCGGTAAGCCATTGACATCCTTACCCAGCGGTAAGCCGTTGTGATCCTTATCCAGCGGTAAGCCATTGCGATCCTTTTCCAGCGGTAAGCCGTTGTGATCCTTATGTAGCGGTAAGCCGGTGCGACCCCATCCAGCGGTAAGCTATTGAAACCCCCAATCAGCGGTAAACCATCATCAGAAGAACTACAAGGACTTTTATTCCCTGCCACGAGGATACGTAGGAAGCCTCCTCAAGACTCAATCCCGAAACCATCATCATACTTTTCCTCGGGCCTCCATCTTGGAGTAAGTCCCAGCACCATGGGCCACCTAACGTGTAAGCCCCCCTTCAATTCTCACGGACGCACCCTTCGCGACGTGATCGTCAGGTCCTTTCTTCCTCATGTTTATCACACCGAGAATGACTCACGTGGGCTTAGAGTGAGCATCGGTCATGGAAATGACCTCATCCAGCATGACGTTAAATTGTATGCCCTCGTCCAACATGACGTTAAACTGCACACCCATTTGAACTACGAGGTCATTGATCCATGTCACGACATGGTACGCAGGAAGCCTCCACGAGGTTCAAGCCCACCCATCATTTCTTCACAGCGAGTTCTACCTTTATCCAACGTGACTTTAAACTGCATTCCAGTCCGACGACAAGCTGTTGTGGCCAACCCGAACTACGAGGACTTTGATCCATGTCAAGGCATGGTACGTAGGAAGCCTCCCTGAGGTTCAAGTCCACCTCTCATTGAACCAAGGTCCCTTTCTCACGTCGGATCGCCGACACCCACCAACCCGAACTATGAGGTCTTTGATCCATGTCAAGGCATGGTACGTAGTAAGCCTCCCAGAGGTTCAAGCCCACCACTAGTGGACCCCTTGGGTCTACTTTCATGTCGGTTCACCGATTAAACCCTTTGAAGTATGGGGTCTTTGATCCGTGTCAAGGCATGGTATGTAGGAAGCCTCCCAGAGGTTCAAGCCCACCACCCGTTGGTTACTCTGACCTTCTTCACGTCAGTTCATCAACACCCGGGCATCCTAGTATGTATGCCCCACACCATCAGACCAAGGTCCACACTCACGTCGGTTTGATGACACCCACCAACCTGAACTATGAGGTCTTTGATCCATGTCAAGGCATGGTACATAGGAAGCCTCACGAGGTTCAAGCCCACCACTAGTGGACCCCCGGGTCTACTTTCATGTCGGTTTGCCGATGAAACCCTTTGAACTACATGGTCTTTGATCCGTGTCATGGCATGGTACGTAGTAAGCCTCCCAGAGGTTCAAGCCCACCACCCGTCGGTCACTCGGACCTTCTTCACGTCGGTTCATCAACACACGGGTAGCCTAGTGTGTAAGCCCCACACCATCTGGACCAAGGTCCTTGCTCGCATCGGTTCGCTGACACACCAACTGAACTACGAGGTCTTTGATCCATGTCAAGGAATGGTATGTAGGAAGCCTCCATATGGACCAAGCCCATCACCCTGTCATTCCGACCTCACTCACATCGGTTCACCCACGTCCCACATGACATTAAACTGTATTCCACATTCCATCCGAACTACAGGGATGTTGATCCATGTCAAGGTATGGTCGTAGGAGGTCGCTTCGAGGCTCAAGCTCAAATTTATTGTTGCCCTTGAGATAGTACCATTTCATTCCACCTCCACCTCGTTCATCCATCCATCTACTATCCTGATTCTTACCCGGGCCGCCACATCCTGGTGGGATCATACCATCCACCCGCCTCGCTGGTCCTAGCAACACTTGGGCCGCTATCCACGCGTAATCCCCAACATGTCTGCGGGCCATTGTCCTCTGTGTACACCTCGATTCATTACCCCTTCAAACTACGTGGGTTTTTGTCCCTGTCCTCTACACAGGGTACATAGGAAACCTTCATGAGGTTTAATCCCAGCCAATGGTAGACCTTGGTGTCCCCCATTCTGGGGTGTACTCTCCCTGATCCGCCCTCAGTGGTGTTCAGATCAACCATTACAGTGTGACATCTCCCCTCCGTGGGGCGCACCACCTCAGATCCGTCCTCTTTGGGAATTCTGATCCATCCCCTTGGTAAACATTCCAGGTGTTCTCTCCTAGGGTTATACCAATCTGATCCGTCTCTATGGGACGTTCTGATTACCCTCGTTCTGTCTTCGCAAGATGTTAAACTCGCGGCATTCCCCGTGATAAACATGGGATGATGAGGAAAACATTAGATGGCATATGATTCCCTACATCCGATGTGGGATGCCTCGGGTTCTTCACCCTTGAGATGCCCTCTAATGGGGAAGAATACAAGTTCCCCTATGTCCATGCACCCAGAGATACCCCGACATGCCTGATGTTGCTGTCTACTCCGACCGAAGGTCGCTACCATGTCAAGACCCCATGGAATGTCTTGACGGAAGTATTGTAATTAACCGGCATCCATGAAGATATGGCACCAGGGATGAGATTCACGAACAACGTATTAAATCTATGAGGGAGACCCGGACTAGGTGATGAGTTCTGAGGAGGAATCCACATAAGGAATAACTGACATCCCATCATCCCATTTTGATCAAGGATAAAATGTCCCCGAACAAGGAGCGAATGCCACCCGCCTTTGGAAAGCGGGAATGCGGGGCCACAGCTGCGCGTCCTCCATAGACGGATGCGCACGCCCTGGTGAAAGCGTCAGAAACAGTTAGTAAACATACAATAACAATCCTAGAGAACCCAAAGTGGTTAAATATTATTATATATAACAATATCTAAGTCATTTGGATGATCCTTATATTTATTGGAATATTATATAAATTAATTATATAATATTTTTTATAAAAACTCTTTTATGTCAATTCGACACTATTTGGTATTTTGTTTTTTCTAAATTTATATCCGCATTATTACTTAAAAAATATATTTAATCAAACCTAACATGTCATATTAACCTATAAAATTAGATAAATTCATAAAAAGTCTCAAATTACATTTATTTAGGGATATATTTAATATCAATTATTTTAATATTTCATTAATTATGTAATTACTTCATCATCATTGTGTCATAAATAAATTAAATTATTTAATGTCTAATTTTTTTAAATAAAATACCATTACGTAAGAAATATATTTATCTTTATATGAATATTTATAGTCTAATTTATTTTAGGTATAACCCTGTATTAAAAATGGTTTAGTTATTAAACATTGTTTTTAACACTTTTAACACTTCTTTGAATTAAATAATAATAAATGTCCTAATCTAATCCAAGTGGATCTAAAGGATCATATTCTATTAATAAGTTTGTTTTTGGTCGACTTACACTTATCCAATTTAATTAGTACAAGTTTTAGGGTAATAATAATATCATTTTTACCCTTAATTACCATATTTACTTTTAACTATGGTAAATAAAAGTCAAAAGTTAATATTGACCAAAAATTATTTTTATCTAATTGAACAACATTTTACTTATTGCTATCAATCGTGTCTCTTGAAGTTTTGAAATTCAAATCAGAGAAGTGGTAAAATTATGTTTTATGAAAATATGAAAATGATGCTAGGAGGTGGGTAAAAGACGGTAAAAATATCGATAAATTATTTATATATCTAAAATTATTATAAACTGACTTTAATGAATTACATTGAACTTATATAGATATTATGTATCTATTTTTACCTAAAATATATTTAAATAAAATAAATAATTTTTTGAATAAAAATTCGGTTTAAAACTATAACTCACTGTTTTTCACTATTCATCAAAAACTGAAAGTTTTCAGAAAAATACCAAAAATTCAGCCTAAGCTAATTTCTATATTCTAAATCCAAAAATGAAATACATTTTGAAAAACAAAATTTATAAAATTTAAAAAAGTGGATATTACTATTCATAACAACTAGTTTGATTGGTCGCGGTGTGTTAGAATCTCGAAGTTGCGTACAATAAAATATTTTACATTATTTTGAGGGAAATGTACCGTAGACACTTTGGGTGTTACATTCTCCCCTCCATCAAATAATTAATTTGTACTCGATATTTCTAGAATATTACGGCATAAAAATATTCTTTTGGTTCTTCATCATATGTTCCTCAAGTTCCCAGGTTTCCTCTTCCAGTTTATGGTTTCTCCATAGAACTTTTACCAGACAAGTCGTTTGGTTTCTCAACACTTATTCTATTGTATCAAGAATCTTAACAGGCTCTTCGCAATAAGATAGATCGAGTTCCAGTTCTAATTTTTCATAGGTGAGCAGATTCATTGGGTCAGGCATGTATTTTCTCAACAGTGATATGTGGAACACATCATGAACATTGGAGAGACTTGGAGGAATTTCCAAACAGTAAGCTACAACCCCAATTCATTCTAGAATTTCTAAAAATCTGATGTACCTGGGACTCAATTTACCCTTCTTACCAAATCATATAATTCACTTCCATGGATATAACTTCAAGAAAACATGATCTCCTACATGAAATTCCAAATCCTTCCATCGGTTATCAGCATAGATCTTCTGCCTACTTTGAGCTGCTTTGATGTGTTTTTGGATTACCTTCACCTTTTCCATCATTTCGTCAACAAGTTCTGAGCCCATGAGTTTTGTTTCACTAACATCATCCCAACAATTTGGTGTTCAACATCTTTTTCCATTTAACACTTTATATGGTTCCATCTAAACACATGGATGGAAGCTATTATTATAGAAAAATTCTACCAGAGGTAAATATTGACCCCACATATCTTGAAAGTCATGTGAGCATGATCTGAACATGTCTTCTAAGGTTTGAATAGTCCATTCTTATAGTCCATTAGTTTGAGGGAGGTAGGCAGTGCTTAAACGAATTTCAATATCAATGGATTTTTGAAGACTTTTCCAGAATCTTGATGTAAAATGTGGATCACGATCAGAAACAATCAATAGGGGTACTCCATGAAGTCTTAAAACTTCATTAATATACATTCTTGCTAAACATTCAAGTGGTAAATCTTCTCTTATAGTAATAAAATGTGCTGACATGGTAAGATGATCAAAAATGACCCATATTGCATCGTTCTTTCGAGGAGTCATTGGTAGTCACATGAAAAAGTCCATCGTAATATTATCCCATTTCCACTCAGGTATGGGAAGAGGTTTCATTACTCCTCCATGATGTTTCCTTCGAGCTATCACTTGTGGAAAAACCAAACATCTTGAAACAAAATTAGGAATCTCCCTCTTCATGGTGTCCCACAAAAAATTTTCCTTCAAATGTCTATGCATCTTAGTGCAACCTGTGAGTATAGAGAAATTAGATCTATGAGCGTCATCTAACAATTCCCTTTTCAGATTAGGTAAATCGGGAACACAAAGTCTCTTTCCAAATTTCAAAATCATGTTTTCATATATAAAGTCACTCAATCTCCCATCATTCATAGATTTATTCTTCTTTTAAAATTCCACATCATTAGCCAGAGAAATTTTTATACTTTCTAGTAAATATGGATTGGAAACCATTTGAAAAAGTATTAATTTTTCACCTTCCCGGGTTATTATCTTATGCATTTTTACATGATCCCTGAAAATAGGATCCCTTTCAACTCTCATCTTGTTCTAAACTCCATGATATTTTCTACTAAAAGAATCTGCTACCTTATTTGCCTTCCCCGATTTATAGTGTATTGTGCAATCATAATCCTTGAGTAGTTCAAGCCATCTACTTTGCCTCATGTTGATTTCCTTCTGAGAGAAAATATACTTCAAACTCTTGTGATCAGTATAAATCTCACATTTTTTACTATAGAGATATTGTCTCCAAATCTTCTAAGAAAAGAATACAACTGCTAACTCAAGATCATGACTAGGATAGATTTTCTCTTTAATTTTCAGCTATCAGGATGCATAGGCAATAACTCTATCATTCTGTATAAGGGCACAACCATGTTATTTTTTTAAGGCATCACTATAAATAAAAAACCCATCATTCCCCGATGGTAGTGTTAAGATAACATCATTGACTAATATTTTATTCAGTTCTTTGAAAAATTCTTCACACTCTTTTGTCCAAATAAATTTAACCCCTTTTCGTGTCATATTCATCAATGGGATAGCCAACCGGGAAAAGTTCTTGACGAAACATCGATAATAACCTGCTAAAACAATAAAAATGTGTACCTCTGTTATACTTTTTGGTGTTCACAATTCATGGATCACCATTTTCTTAGAAGGTTCAACATAGATTCCATCCATAGAGACAATATGGCCAAGAAAAGAAATCTCTTGATGCCAACATTCACACTTCCTAAACATCCCATATAATTCATTTCTTTTGAGGGTTTTCAGAACGGTGCACACGTGATTTTCAGGATATTCATAACTTTTGGAGTATACAAGGATATCATCAATAAATACCACTACAAAGTAATCAAGATATTCCTTCAAAACTCTTTTTATTAGATCTATGAAAACAGAGGGTTCATTAGTCATCCCAAAAGGAATTAATGTAAACTATTAATTTCTGTACCTAGTTCGAAATGCAGTTTTTGGAATGTATTTCTTCTTCACACACAACTGATGATATCCAGATCGAAGGTCTATCTTTGAAAAATATTCAGCAGCATGATGTTGGTCGAATAAATCATCAATGAGAGGTAGGGGATACTTGTTCTTTATTATTATAGCATTTATCTCCCTATAGTCAATGCACAAACTCATAGATCCATCTTTCTTCATAACAAAAAGAAAAGGGCCTCCCCATTGAGAAACAAGATGGAGAATAAATCCCTTATTACTCAATTCCTCTAGTTTTTTCTTTAGTTCCACTAATTCCACAGTGGTCATTGAATTAGGGGTCTTCGATATGGGCCTTGAACTAGGAATTAAATCAATGGAAAATCAATTTCTTGTTTTGGAGGATTTCCAGATAAATCCTCTAGAAGAACATCAACATATTTTTTTCAAAATAGGTATGTCCTCTATTTGAACATTATTTTTCTCACCCAGAGTTATTTCATTATCTTCCTCCCAAATGATTGAATCTTGTTGAGCTACTGGGGGTGGACCTAGATAAGAATGAGGTGGTGATGTTTTTGTACTAAACATAAGGTAATCCTTATCATCATTGAGAATTGTAACTTCCATATTACAATAAATTTTTTCATCATGGTCTGAAATCCAATACATTCATAAATTATATCAACTTCAATCATGGGTATAATGATGAGATCAGTAGATGAAGAACATTTATATGCCCTAATGGGTACTGATTCACATAACATTGTTGCAATGATACTTACCTTAGGAGTTCTGATTGAAAACTCCCTTGTTAAATCAAATTGGAAATATATAATTTTCATAGAAAACTGGGAAGATATGAAACAATGGGATAATCTAGAATCAAATAAATCACTGGCTAAACATGAGGAAAAAATTTAATTACCCAACACCACGTCTTTTGGAGCTACAAACTGTGTTGCAGTGATCATATAATCTTGGCCTTGATCCCTTGGAATTTTTTAGGTAAGTTTCTCAGATGCTTAAGACATTTATTTGTACAATGTTTCATCTCCATGCAATTGTAACATTGAACATTAGTGGAATCTTTTTTTCCCTTACAGTCACCTGCACGATGGTATTTTTCCACATTCGTAGCATACTCTTTTTCATTTTAGACAGGCACCTGGGTGCTTCCTTCCACAATATTTACAACATGGATGTTCAATTCTTCCCTTCTTCTATATTTTCTTATTTACTTTCCTAGAGTGTTCATCAGATTTATTATTCTATTTTTTTTCTTTAAAGTTGTATGATTTAGATAATTGCTTTTCTATCTTGATAGAACATGAGACAACATCTTCGTACGATGAGAAGGATTTTCATACTAATTCTCAAAAGAGAAATGGTTTAAAACCATCAAATAAATGGTCAATATTACTTCTTGGGTTATGTATATAATATGTATCATGCCTTTCTATCCTTGTAATGTTAGCTTCATACATTTCGACATTATCATCCTCTTTTTTCCTGAGACTCAGAAATTTCATATCCATATCCGCTCGATGGTCATGAGGAAAGTATTTTTCAAAGAAAAGTTCATTAAACTCCGACCATTATATACTGGACACTTCTTCATCTTCCTTTGTGTTTTGAATCAATGATCACCATTGATCAGCATCTCCAGTGAGGCAATACACTACCATGACAAATTTTTCCCTTTTGCTACTCCCTAAAGCATGAAATATTCTCCTTAAGCAATTTATCCCTTGATCAGCCACTAATGGATTTTTACTCCTGTTGAATGTTGGTAGTTGTTTCCTCATGAAGCAGTCTAACATTGATCCTCCACATTGTGGATCAGTTTTCTCCATACAGGAAGGTTATTATTCATAACATGTGTGAGTTGTCCCAGTATGGTGATAAGTTGATCAGCACCAGTTCTATCACTAGCTCCGCTAAAAATATATTGAGTAGGAGGGAAATCCCTACATGGATTTTATGTATTGATACAGTTTCCATTCCTTCCACTAGGATCCATTTCTCAACAATGGCATAAACTAGATTTTTTTATGAATCAAAAAACATAATTCCAAACATGTAAAACACTTATCATGAATTGAACAGTTTATGTATATAATCCGTAATCCTAAAAAATTATTTTCTTTGAGGAATTATATACTCATAAACAATTAAAAATGGTTTCTAAAGAAAATGATAGTTATCCTAAGCATATCCCATAGGAGTGGCGTAACCAAGAGTGCAGAAAGTCTCTTTGTCATGCACCAGTTCGCATTCGAGTCTAGATCAAAGTGGCGTTTTCGGGTTTTACCCTTAGGTATATCTGTTCCATAGCCGCCTCTACTTGATCGTTTCCAGACAGGGATGTATTTCTTGGAAAACTCACAAAATATCTACAATACCAAAAATAAAATAAGTTCTTCTATACTAATACAAAATGTCTATCTTAGGTCTATGTACTCTAATCAATGTTTATCTATATCTAGTTTCCAAGGTTTGTACTGAACTTCCTCTGATACCAATTTTAACGCCCCGACCCCAGTTGCCCAGAGTCAGTGCATTATTACATAACATTAGCATGACCACAATGAAAATCATGTCCTGAAAGAATGATCAGTTTAGTATTATTGGAAGTAATATTCATACATAAGTTCAACTTTACAACATGAAAAGAAATACAACACTAATTTATTCTATTAGAAACATCCAGGCCTCCTAGATTATTCTTACAGGTCACTCATAACTAAATTCTTCATATCCTGGGAAAATGAAACATAAGAAAGGGGTGAGCTCTAATGCTCAGTAAGAGTATGCAAGAAAGAAGAAGATAACATAAATATTAATCATGGTGAATAATTGAAAACACATGCCTTTACAAATAATAAATATGAACATTTTTATGGAAGGAATATGATCTGAGTAAATAATGCCAAAATAAAACATAATCATGGGTATTCTACTAGTCTAATGACCACATGAAACATCAATATTATTTTCATAATGAGAGAATGTATAATGCAGAACATTTTGAAATTTTTTTTCAAGGCCTCGGGCAAGACTTCTAAAAATGATTACATCCTCATCCAAAAACATAATATCAAATTGGGAAAGGCCTCGGCCAATTCCATGTCTAGTTGTCTCATGAGACCTACCGATGCATTGAGGATCTATAGTAGGATCCACTTGTCATTTATTAAGTCCAATACATTCCTCATATGAAAGGGTTGAAATAAAACACAAACATTCGTATTAAAACTACATATGAAATGTCAATACTTTAACTATAAACCATGAAGGGTATAAAAATAACACATCCAATGTCAAACTTATCACAAAACCTTCAATACAATATGGATGATTTTTATTATAATTAATCGACTTCAAACATGTATAAAATTCTATCAAAGGATGTTGACATACATGAAATAAAAACTATTTGAGAGAAATATCTCATTATTTATTTTAAAATAATTTTAAGTTACATAATTATAAAAGAAAACATTTATTTTGAAAATTTTCTTATAATTATTTAAGGGAATATTTACTGATTTTATAACGGTAGAGAATAACCACAACTTCTATATATGTTAAAAAAGATATTCTTACTATATTTTTGTCCAAAAGGCCATATAGTACCTTGTTTGGAAAATGACTGAAAGACTAATTTCAAAACATAGAACATTAAATTAGGGTATAAATGAATTTAACCCATTTTCTAGTAATTAGTAAAAAAATTGTAATACATTATAAAGAAACAAGGATGTGGATGATAAAGAGGTCCCCGTAGATACTTACGTAAAAACAACCACAGATAATAAAGAGATTATAGAATTAACCCTTACCTTGAACATTTCCTGGGTGGAGGGTAGGTTAACCTCCAATATAATTTTGAAATAATTGTTATTATATTATACAAGAACCATATACATTAATAGGATATCATATATGATCTTTTAGTATTGCTCTGTTAATAATATTTTTGTATTATCGTTGTTTCAGGTGTTGACAAATCTGTTTTCCTTTATATGATTTTTTTCGTAAGTAATTTTATTTATAGATAGGATTTATATTATTCATATTAAAAATGATATTATGTCTCTAAAAATTATTTTTAATCATAAAAGGAACATTAGTCTTGAATGGATATAATGGGGAAAGAATCTCATCGTGTTCGTGGAGACGGTAATCTGTATGTACGCACGGGCAACAATATAATTCTTTTGATATTAAAATAGTATAAAATTGGATGATATATCATACATAAAAAATCATTATCATGTTATATTTATTATTTAAAATAATTATACACCATTATTATACCCATCCAAATAATAATGTATTGAATAACAACACCGCGATGTGGAGACGTTAAGCCGTACGTACGCACGTATGGTGACAGTCATTTAAAGGATGGATAGAATAACGAATATGGTTGTAACATATTTATAATGACATAACACTATATATAAGATACTAGAGTTATTATTTTATAATGGAAACAAAAAAGAAAGAAGAAGTGGAATAAGAAAAAACTTGAAAGAGGTGACGACATATTTACCTCTTCTTCGGTTTATTTCTTTTGATTTGATCAAAATGGTTCCATAAGATAGATTTATGATAAAAGGAAGGCCTCTAAGATAAAGGTATGATAGTGGAGAGGATATTTGGGTAGGGTTTGGCCAATACAAAAGGCTTTTGTGTTGTGAATTTGAGAGAAGGGGAGTTCCCTTTTATAAGAGGGGTGAGGGGAACCTTAGGAAAAGATTGAAATATTATTTTATAATAAAATCATTTTAGGTTTCTAATATATCAAAATATGTTTAATTAGAGTATAAGGTGGGGATGTGTCAAAGTCATCTCAACCAATGGGTTTTATATATGTTTTTGTCATTATATTAACCTTATCATTTAGATATAACTCTTAGTTAATTTTAATGACATTTACCATGTATCTTTTTATTTTTATATTATATGGTTAATAGACTTACTATAACTAGCCAAGACAACCCCAAGTGGTTCATTATTAATATATATAACCTTATATATGTCATTTTTATGAAATATATATTTTTAGAAATATTATATCAATTAATAATATAATATTTTTTTTAAAAACTTTCTTTTGTCAATTTGACACTATTTGGAATTTTTTATTTTCTAAATTCATAAAAGAATTATTACCTCAAAATAAATATATTTAATTAACTCTAACATGTCATATTAACGTATAAAATTAGTGGAATTCATTAAAAGTCTAAAATTATATTTATTTGGTATTTATAATATGAATTATTTTAATATTTCATTAATAAGGTAATTATTGCATCTTCATTGTGTCATGAATAAATTAAATTATTTAATGTCTAAAAATTATAAATAAAATACCATTATGTAAGAAATATTTTTATCTTTTTAATTAATATTAATAGTCTAATTTATCTAATTTATAACCCCATATTAAAAATTGTTTAGTTGTTAAATTTGATTTTAACACATTAAACTATTTTTTGAATTAAATAATAATAAATATTTTAATCTAATCCAAGTCGACCTAAAAAATCATATTTTATTCCTATGAATTTTTTGGTCGAATTACACTTATCCAATTAAATTAAGACATGTTTTCGTGTCATAATATTATTATTTGTACCCTCAATTACCCTATTTACTTTTAATCATGATAAATAAAAGTATAAAGTTCCTATTCACCAAAACTTATTTTTATCTTATTGAACCAAATTTTACTTACCGATATAACCTGTGTCTCTCAGATTTCTGTAATTTAAATCACAGATGCAGTAAAATTTAGTTTTATTCAAATTTGCTAATGCTCCTAGGAGGTGGGTAAAAGACAGTAAAAATTTCGGTAAATTTTTTTTATATATAAAATTATTATAAACTAACTCCAATAAATTATAGTGAACTTATATAGGTATTATGTATCTATTTTGACCTAAAATAATTTTAAATAAAATAAATAATTATTTAAATAAAAATTCAGTTTTAAACCACAACTTGGTGTTTTTCACTATTCATCAAAAATTGAATGTTTTCTGAAAATTACAAAACATTAACCCTAAGCTAATTTCGATATTCCGAATCAAAAAATGATGTCCATTTTTAAAAATAAAACTTATAAAATTAAAAATAGTGGGTATTACTATTCATTACGTCTAGTTTGATTGGTCGCGATGTGTTAGAATTTCAAAGTTGCGTACAATGAAAGATATTGCATTATTCCATGGGAAACGTATCGTAGAAGCTTGGGGTGTTACATATGTGACACATTGACATTGAAATTTTTCATGAATGAAAAAGATGAACCAGTACAGTATTTTTAAACATCTATGACTATTCATTCCCCAACTTCAATGAAACGTCAAAAAAATCTGAATATCTTCATGAATCAATTACAAGTAAAAAAACACAATGAGAAGATAATAATACCCAACAAAACAAATAACTACAAACTCTATTGCAAAAAATTATATCCATTCTCTTACTCTATTTTTATGAAATTTAAGATGAGTGTACTTTAAGCTCTATATCTTTTAGCACTAGCTCTAATAATTTATTGGATAGTGTGAGACACTATCTCTTATCCTTTTTAATATTTTCCCCCATGAATAACTTTGGAATAGGTTTTGTTGTATAGGATTCCTACATTTAAAATATTCCTTTTTAGTCTCCCACATATAATATTGTATGTCAATATGTATATTGTGGATTACCTTGTGCATGGTAGTTGGTAAAACTGGATTGAGGCTATGAATTAGTATATTAACAGTAAAATTCATCAGAGTTTGTGATTTTAATGTGGTTAGGATGAGGTCTCAACTTTAAATTGGATGGCTTGTTTTATTCCACTATGTACATTCCCTTTATTATCTATTTTTAAATAGAAATACGATTTATCTTTCTAAACCATATAAAAAAAATAAGAAATTTAATTTAATTTGTAGTTTATATAATTTTTTTGATACTATTAATTTTTTTAGTGTTAATACAGTTTTATAATTGTATGAACTTAGTTTTTAAAAAAACTTTAAATATAATTTTGAAAAAAATTGTATATTTTGACAATTTTAGTTAACGGGGTTGTATTTATTAAATTTTGGGGTTTTGTTTTTTTAATTTTTTAACATAACTTTTTATTAGAAACAAAATCCACCACCCTCTTGAGATTTCCACTATAAACAACACCCTATATTATTTTTATATATTAGTAATGTCACATCTTGAAACACATGTAAATTGAAATTATCAAGTTCATTAATGGAAAAAAGGAATATCCATTACATGATATGTAACATGTTATTGTTTGACAAAGATAATTTATACTATTACTATCTATCTTATATACTATTGATATAGTGTATGTATATTGTGGATGAAGTGTTTTTATATTTTAATGATGTAGATAATATTTACTATTGTGATGTGAAAACCATGTGTTATCTAGACATCATTTGATATTGATATGATTAATGTTCTTAACAGTTTTCTTAAACAGTTTTACACATGTATCGATGAATATTATCGTTAGATTAGTTACATCCTATGGTCTCAAATAATCTTATAATTAAAGTACATGAAACCATAACTCACCAAACTACCATATTGTAGTATAATAATTGTATGTCCAGATGTTGATGTAATGAGAAATATGCACTTATAATTAAAACTCTTTGACTTTTAATGAGTAAAATAAAGTAAATTTATTAAATAATCTTAAGGGTGTGAATGGGACTAACTAAATGACTAAAAAGGAAGCTTGAAAGGAATGAAATTGAGCTTAGGGATGATTTTTTATTAAATAGATCAATTCAACATCACTTATGAGAGGAATCATAATTTTATCCATCAGACTCCTTTGGGTAACTAGCATTGCCTCTCAACCTTAACTAAAACTACCTAATCTGATTAAACCCTATCAATAGGGATTCAATAACTATCCTATATATATTAAAATCATTCTCAAAATGAAAAGATATAGTTAATCTTAGATAATTATTATCCTCTCCCTTCTACTTATTTGAATTTCCTCATCTAGAAACCATCACACTCTCTAGATACTATGGAAAAAGATATGGGTTAGTATTAATCCAATAATAATTGAGTATAAATGGATCATAAGAAATATATTATTACAAATTTATTGTACACAACCCTTCATAAAGAAAAAAATCCCTCCCTAGAAATCTTGAAACTCATACCCAATCTCAATAATATCAAATAATTAAAAAAAGGAAGAGGGGATTGAAAATTTGGATCTAAAATTAAAAATTTCACAATAAATAGAAAGTAATTTTATATTTATCACAACCAATGTATGAATTTAGAGATACTAAATAAAAAGATGAAAAAGAAAGTAACTCTTAACTACACTAGATCCATCGACAGATTATATCAACTCCTTCTGAATATGTTGTACATATAACCCCTGCTAAAAACACCTAAATTCATCATCTTTCTGAATATATCATATGATATTTCTAAGAGAGACATTAATAGACGATTCTAAGGCATGGGGTTTGTACCAACTATAATTTCAAATTTCTCTCCAATATTCCATTTATAGTCCATGGATATTCTATGGAGAAACATCAAAGATGATGGTTTGATGGATCATAACTGATGATGAAGACGCGCGAGTAGAAACTGGATGACTACATTTTATTAGGTGAACATAATTGAGGGAAAAAAGATTCCCACATCAGATTTCATATCACTTGTGTATTCATTAATATTATAATCTATATCAAGGTAATACTATTAAATACATATGATAACTAGTGGACTCCTACACATGCCAGACTGAACTCCCATTGAAGAACTCTGCACAATGTGACACACGACCAATTATTGTCTCTTCTTCTCTTTTCAAACTCTCCTTTATTATTTTTCATTCATGTATATATCCTTATCAATTTGTGTTTTTTTCCTTTTTGATCATTAGGAAAATAAATTTTTCAATGTTAAAAAACACATCAAATTCAGAAATAAAAATATTATTTATTTTCTTTTTTTATAATTTAAATTTAAAATATCATTTTCCAATAAATGAATAAAATTATTATTATTCCTAAAAATCAATTAAAACATAATTTAATTATTTTATTAAATTGGATAAATTGTATTTGTAGAATTAGGCAATCAAATTCTCCACATTTAAACAATGTTTTCTCTCAAGAATTTAATATAGCTCAAAAATTAAAGGATACCCACGATACAAATTTTCAAATTTCAATGAAAAAAATTAACAATATTAAATTGGACAATTTAACTTTTGAGAATGTCATAAAAATATTTTTTCAACTCCTCACTTTTCAAATAAACCACTCAACAAAGTATTTTACTCTCCCCATTTAAATTTTATGGGCCTCTATGAACATCAGTTAAAATATTTTATTTAATCATTCATATTAATTACAATCAACATTTACCTCACTTAATTTTTTTTAATCATCACTCAAGGTAATTTTGTAATGTAATATTTTAATACGTAAAATACATGTTTCAAAATATAATCCTACATTGGATCCCAAATCTCCACTTAAAAATTTCAAAGGACACCAATAATTGAAAGTACATAAAAATTGGGATCACATGACTCTGAGTCATTTTGTATGTACGTATTTTATCATAAAAAAATTTATAATAAAAAGGAGGTCAATTTCTAAATCATAGGCCATGATAATGAAATATGAGTACAATGAAAATTCTATCCTCGATATGAAATCACCCCACTTCCCAATACACAAAGTATAATCCACAAGCAATGAAACATAGTGAAAGAATACCATTTTATTTTTTCAAAAAATATTACCCCAAATAAGTCTCAAATCCATTACCTAACCCCAAATTTTTAATATATTGGTTATGAAATTATTATATTCGACCCTCTAAAGACACAAAAAAATTTATCACTAAATTTTTTAATTTCCCCTTAATTTTTGAAACTAAAATATTATATTTATTTTCAAGATAGATAAAATTGGATCATCTTGAATAATAAATCATTATATGTTTCCCAATACCCCTTTATTAATATCACATATCTCCCTAAAATGAGTCACATACCTTTAACCATGAATTACATCTCCCTCATCCTTTAAAATATTTGAATATCATGAAAAATATGTCTAATAGGGGTAGAAGTGATAAAGTTGTAATGAAATGTGGATCATTCCTAATAATGGCCATTCACTGATTTTATGGGCTAAATCATATAAAAATAACATGGTGAATCCATGGATAGATGGACCAACAATAAAATTTCGTTAAAAATTTTAAAATTGAATTTCTATAATCAAATATTTGAAAAGGCAACAATGAATGTTATTGTAGAAAAAATTTTCTAGGATTCCTTTAAGAAATATGGTATAAGAAATATTTCTAAAAATTGTTTTGAGAACCCTGTTCTTAATTAGAACATGTTATATTTTTCAATATCTCATGGAATGTATAAAAATAAAAAACCTAGTCGACATGATCTTCAGAAATTAAAATCAGGAACGATTAGTGTGAAATTTCATTTACATTAATCGATAAGTCCCCTAAAATCATAATTTATATAATCCATATCCCTATACTAATATGAAATAATACATCCCCCATTATACTCATTCAATAACATTATCATTGAAATCTAAAAACATGTAATTATGGGATTCCAATGTAATTCTAGTAATATAGATCAAATTTTACAAAAATCTAGGTGTGCGTATTTATTTTCTATGGAAATTTAAAAAATAAAATTTAAAAATAGATTTTTAATAAAACTTCACAATTTCCACATGAATCACTTCTCTTAAGTTTCTACTATCTTATTTTTCCATCATTTTAATGTGTTTCCATATTGGGACTACAACAGGAAACCACACATGAAAGCATCATGTGCATGAATTTTTTACCTCAAATAGATTGGAAGGGATCGACCAAAAAGCATAAAATTACTTAAATTAAAAAATTACTAATAATAATTAAATAAATAAACAAAATTTACCTCCTAAGAATAACATTAATTAATGTTTTATTGTAAAAATTTCCTCTTTAAACATGTAACAAGAGTATGTATATAGACTACCGGCTTGTGTTGAACCAATTTTGTCTTTTTCTATGTATTCTATGTAGCTCATAAAATTTTACCCCTCAATAAAAGTTCATTCTCTTATTGAAGGGAGTAAAAATTGGGGTAAAACGCAAATATTTAGATTAAAAGATCATGAGTTATCCATACCTTTTATAATTACACATAATTTTCCACTTATGTTCAATGTTCTGAAAAATATTCAATAATTGATTTTATTTTAGTAGATACAATTTATCCATTTCCTTATTTGAAATTTTGAAGAGATAACCAAAATTTTGATAGTAATAATGATATTAGAAATAATTATTTATATATCTAAACTTGGTATCCATATTATTCTTATTTTATCCTTTAATTTTTAAGAATCTATTTAGATGGTGATAGAGGTTCCTATTCACCACAGATTTTACTAGGATATAGTCTTTCTTTCACCACCATTTATACCATATTATTCTAATATTCAAGATCTCATTTCCTTTTCTCATCTACTTTTCTACCAACAGTGTGTCTACCTTTTCATCGAAAATAACTGAAAAGGTGTTCTATTGAGAAATATCATATTTTTGATGAGAGTTATAACTAACCTCATATTTGGATTTAAACTCGGTAATAATTTTAGTCATATCCAAAAGTCATGCATTCAACATGTTCTACTATTTGACGACATCATTTGACTACTATTATACTTTATTCATACTTTCAAAGATATATAGTCCCTTCTTGAATTTATATTCTATTATTTATACTTTCTTCTCCAAACATAGGTTTTATTTTGAAACCCATTTTTCAAATTTTCTCTCTCATCATTATATTTTGATATTCCCCTTGATAAGGTCAAATTTCGGGATAGATTTGAAAATTTTATTACTAACCAGATGTGTGGATTTATCTTTTATTAACCTTATATAAAAAACTAAAACTGCCTTACTATAAAAAAATAAAAGTAAACTATCTAAAATAAGAAAATATAAAATAGGGATGCAAAAGTATTATCTTAACTAATGAATTAAAGATAACCTATTCCCAAAAAATTGAGCCATAAATTTTATCAATCCAAAAGGTTTCATAACATATAATTGTCTTAAATTAGTTTAGAATTTATTTACATGAAATAAACTTCTCTAAAACTACAAAGTAGTACTATAGGTATTACAAGTCTCTAGGTTGAACCCATGAGTTATAATTACATATAATTCCATATTTTTTACATTTCAAAAATTACTTAACCTATACTATATAACTAAACTAAATGGTGTAAAATAGACTTAATCAAATACCAAAAAGATAGGACAAATTGAATGAAACTAAATCCAGGGACGATTTTCCATAAAATAGACCAATTAAACATCACTTGTTAATGGGATCACACCTTTAACCTCAAGGATCTTTGGGGTAAATATATTTTCCTCTCAACTTATAACAAAACTGCCTATGCTGGAAGATCCCTCTAAATAGGAAATCTATATCTCATATAAGTGTACTAGAATCAATATCAAAAGTGGTAGATGGGGTTAAATTTGGATCCTTCTCTCCCACTCACCTTAACTATGTTGGATGTCCCCCCTAGCAACATTCAATCTCTCTAGGAACTGGGCTATTTGATTTAGATAAATAAAAATTTAAAAATAATTAAATATGAATACCCCACAAGAATGATATAACTAATAATTTATTGTACACATCTCCATTCATCAAGTTTCACATCCTCTTATGAAACCAATAAAATCACCCATTCTCTCATAGGAAAGAAATAATTAATAAACATTGAATAGGGAGTAGAAAAATTAGATCTAAAATAAAATTTCATGAAAAAAAACAAAACAGAATAATAATATTACCACAACTAGTATAAGAATTCATAGTTACAAAATGAAAATATTGATACGAAAATAAAATTCTAACTAAATTTTATTCCTTAATGGATAATATAGTTTCCTCATTTTTTAACATTTTCATAATAAATTGGATGTTAATATTCAACCTTGATCCTTACTTGTGACCAATTTTTAATCAAACCCCCTTCCAAGTGAGAAAGAATCACCCATATATAATGGATTCCTTCTTCCTTTTATAGAAAACATCATTACATTGTCATAATTTTCATTCTTATTTGATAAAATAGCACAATAATTTTATATAGTAATTGATTATTCTTTTTGGTATTTAATAATTTGGTAATTTATCATACGATGCAATTTTTTTTTTAAAATTAACAAAATGAATGAATTATTCATGCTGAAGACACCTCACTCCATAATCTGATGTGTCATTGTCAAAAATATAAATATTGATGATGGAAGAAAAAATAGATTAATTCAATAATAAGATGATGTCTCGGGACATACAACAGGTCACAGACCATGTCTAAAGATACAAAATATTGAACTGAGATGAATTGGAGTGAAAATTGGTATAAAAAAACAATAAGAGTCGTGAAAGTATTTAATAATGTGAAAAATAAAGGAATTAAATATGTAAAGGAAATCATTGATAAGATTACTAACCCCAAAAATTAAACAAAAAGAATAATATATATAACATAAAAAGGGATAAAAAGACCAACAAAATATTTTATGGGAATAATTGTGTTAGAATTATTTTATTACTATGGGATAGAAAGATGCCCATTATTACCCATTTACAATGTCATGATCTTCTAAAAATCCTCTAATACAGTTCTAGAGTGGATGAAAATGAGATCGACAACTGAGTATCTTCCTCTTCCCTATATGAATACTGTTACTTTAGGTTTTAATTTCTTTTTTATTTTTGATTCTAATTTATTTTCCATGTAACAATTCATCTTTTAATTTCATGTAATTTTTTCCTTTGAATAGTAATTTTATTTACTTCTCTCTATCTTATAAATCAATTTTTATTTCTCTCTTAACATTTGTCTATTATGATCTCCTTTAATTTTTTAATAGAAACTGACTAAGATGAGGCTTGTACATGAGGGAATTTTCATGGTATTATAAATTGTGTTTTTTTTATTTCACTCTTTTTCTTTAAATTAGAGCTAGATGTTAGAGAGTTTTATGGTTATGGAGGGATCCCACCATATCTTAAATCCCAAATGAATTAATTTTTCTACAAATGGTAGGAATATTTGAAATTCCAAAGAGGATTCCTAGGTATGTAAACAATCAATACTAGTATAGTGAATAACAATCTAGGTATGGAAAGTATTTTATTTTGAAAATGAATTTAATAATGTAGAAACATCATTACAAATCCCATGGACCAATACCATTATACAACAACTTCATTATATTTTTCATTTGTGTGCTAGTATATTTTTATTTCATTTATTTTCATTTCTTCCAACAACCAAAACCAAAATTTCATTTTTTATAAATAATTAAATCAAAAAAAGAAATAGATTATGTGATATAGAAAATGGGATTTGATTGACTATGACACTCCTCATATGAGATGACCATTGTAAGCCTATGTGCTATAATAGAAAAATAAATAATCTTTTGTATCTCCCTATGACAGGTGTATCACTTCCTCCTTTGTATATATATTTTTATATCTCTTATAACAGTTTCTCTATGTTTATAATATTTTCTCATGTAGCTTGTGAATTATTCCTTCAATATATCTTAGGCACATAACTTCCCAATTTTAATCTGCCATAAGATTTTAAGATTTGGTGCATATAGTCCTTGTGGAAAACTCTTCAAATCATCTGCATTTTAAATATATTAAAATCTTTATCTAAGAAATATATTTATGACCAAATATTTAAATCATTGTCAATATTGTACCTTTAATCATAATTACCTCTCCTTACATATCCTTATTTGGTAATTCGATTTATCCTCAAAGATAGGTAGTACCAAAAATTTAATACTCCTATTTATCTTTTATAATTTATTCATTTTAAATCATACATGGAGATAAATTTTAATCTATTATATCTATATTAGATATAATATTTGTGGTGTTGTGAACATTTTTTTATGAAACTTCATTCATGAATTTTCTTCTTAAATATCGATCGAGATTACGACATAGAATGAATCACTTATGTCCATGCCTCCTTGTGGCCATCATGATCACGACTCGGTGATAAAATAACCCCCCAAAATCATATCAATAATTATTTTAAAACATCTTCATACACATCTATAATGCAATATAATATCCTTAGACGAAACATTCATTTTGCATCAACTCATACAAGGAACTACAATATAAAATCTTGCACGAGGCATGTTCCTACACAAATATCAAGTATGGATATTAGATTCCTTCAATTAGCCATAGAGATTAGGTGGAACAACATTGATCAGGATGTCATGATGGATCATAACTAAGGGTGATGATCTGAAAGTGGAAACCATATGACACAATTTTATTAAGTGCATAGTGTCGTGGGTGAAATATTTTCCTACATAAGAGTACATCTCAATCAGGCTCTCATTAATATTACAATTATTATAAAGATCTACCCATTTAAAGAAATTTACTTCCTCTAATGCCAAGCTACCCCCCCAAAGAGAGTCCATCAACTTCCCTCGCCTATGTGCCCCATATTTCATGACCTGGATAGCCACTTATTTTATATTCTTATATATGAATTACCTCCTTTATGAATATTTATATATTTCCATATCCTTGTTAATATATATTTAGATGGATAAGTTCCCCCTTTTTAATTTAAAAAGTCATTTTTTTCTAAGATAAAAATAACTTTAAATCCATAATTAAAATATATATTTCTTTACATTTTTTATAATTTTCTTATAAAATGTAAATTTTTCATAAAAGAATAAATATAAGGAAAAAAGTTTTATTAATTGAATCCTTTAATCTTGATTATTCCATATGCAGTGTTGGTCCTTGATTTTTCCCCCTCCCCCATCAGACGGGGGGTTCCCCCTCTACCTCCTCTAGAACCCCAAATTCCCTATTTATATTCTCAAACATTGATTTATTTCATTATTTTTTTATTATCCCCAATTGGGAAAAACATCTATGACTATTTTAAGGCTCCCCTAATCTTAGGATTTTATATTTACAGTTTTTATAAGCCTTATGACTCATTAATCTAACCATAGTTGAATTATTTATATGGAATTATCATTTGGTTGACTTTTTTGATAGGTTGATGTTTAGGTCTTGTGGTTTTGAGGAATGGTATACGATTTGACTTCTTGACAAGTGGCACTTTGTGATTAGTTTTTATTTGGAGGATGATCTTCTCTATGTTTGATCTATAGATACTCAAATCTAAAATGGGTTTCATTTCATCCTATATTGATGGTCGTATGAATTTCTCATGAAACACAATGCTCCCACTATAGATATGTGGGTTTGATTTCTATAAAATCATTTTACATTCCAAAATCCCTCTATATTTAATATAATTAAGAATTTGGTTGACCTATAGTTTTTCATGGAGAGAAAAAACAATTCTATTTGTCACCATATCTCCACTCATATTTTGTCAATGTGGATTTTTTTTTCAAAACCACCGATAGAGTGGGTATTGATTGTAGCTAGGTAAGAGTTTGTTGAAAGAATGTGGATTTATTCGAGTCCTAGATAGACTTCTATTCATCTTTTAAGCATATAGTTTATTTTTTTATCATGTTGGATGGATTATATGGATCTTAATTGGGTACTTTTCTTGATGACTCACCAGATGACCCTAGAAGATCTTTCTATGGACTTGTAAATTGATCAATTAATTCTAAGATTTAGAGAAAATGTATTTCCCATCTAAAAAAGACAATATCTATGAATCTCAATCTAAAGGGTGTTCATATCATTGATCTATTGATACGGGATTTGGTTGTTTTGAAATTTGCAGACTATGCCCCATATGGGTCAGAAGTGGTAGAAGCTGTCTGTGGAATTTTTTAACTAAAACCAAGCATCATCAATTCAATTTCATCATCCTATGAAAAGGAAACATGAAATGGTGATGGAGATACACATAAGGTGGGGTTGCAGGTGGCATGAGAGGGAGGTGAATTGGTCTATATGGCCCATGGAAATTTGATGCTGGTCACATAAATATAAAAGAGGGATGGGTGAATGAAATAAGATGGTGAATCCCAAGAAGGATCCCTCTGAATTCTAATATAACCAATCACATTGATGGTATGTGTTTTTATTCCAAATTTATGAACTAGGGGATTATGTATCTACTAAAATTGGAATCTAGACCTCAATACCATAGGATATCTTCTCTAACATCCAAGGATTCTCTATGGACAGACCAGGTGGGGAGATCTATGTTCATTACATATTATATTCTGTAGATCTAATGCATGGTTGAGGACTTCAAAACCTAAGAAGTAAGAAGGGTGGAAAGGACAACCATTTTGTGGGAAGCTACAATGTGTTTAAGATAAGGAAATGTAAAATACATAAAGATTACTCTCACCTACATCATTCGATGGAAACAAGTTATTCGAAAATGACCAAGGTGATGTATTGTTAACCCATGACCAATTACCATGAACATAATAGGATTTCAAACCTTCAAGGTGAACAAATTTCCATGTGTGTCAATTATAAAGAACAAGATTAGGTAGGTGCAGTAGTGAAGGTGAAGCAAAAAAATAAGAATTATTGGATCTTATTCTCCACTATATGAATGAAATTTTATATAAAGACTTATATATAAATGATCCAGATGAATATATTAATAGAATATATGATACTATGGTTTTAGTTGATATTAATGAAGATAAAATGGTGTGTACCAACAAACAGTATCGTATTATTTCGTGAATCATTAAATCAAAGGAATATCAATTTAGAGGGATACATATCGACTTGGGACTATATGGACAATCATTTAAAAGATATAATAAAGGATTATATGGATACGAAGGTAAACATGCACCAATGGGAGTTATATAGGGTGATTTATTACATTAATATTAGTCTCATTTCTAATGATTTTGTTGTTTATTTATGTGTTTAGTGGAATTTTTTTTGAACCTGTGTAGTTTCCAACTTTTTTATAAAAATTAATTTTGTTATAAAAATTTGATTTCCAGTTAGGACAATAAGAAAAACAATAATTTTGGAAAATAACATTAAAAAAATAATATTCATGTATTTAAATTTGAATAATTATGTGCATAAAATTAGGCAATCAATAGCCTCATTTTCTCTTTGTATTCCACAAATATGTGTTCATTCCTTATGTAGAAGGACTATCTTTATACATGTGTATTAGATTAATATGGGTAAATATATACGTATATTTGAAAAACTCCTCCCTGTCAAAAGATAAATGATTCTTCTAGTGGAGGGATTACTCACAAACACACACACACACACACATATATATATATATATGATTATATATATATATATTTGTGTGTGTGTGTGTTTCTTATTATGAGAATATGACTTGTCTTTGAAGTTAAGATAATCTGGATACATATATATATTTCCTCTATATGTATAGATGATTGGACTCAAATATGAGGACGATTATTGATATTTTATAATGAGAGTGTTTTTTGGCTTCTTAGGAGAAGATTATTACATCGACACACTCACACACACATATATATGCACTACATCCTATAGAGTATGGTATTTTTAGATATCAAATAAAAATTAGTTCTCATGGAAGATATTTTCCATTACATGGATTTAGAGCATTGATTGAAGAATGTTATCATTATAATTATTATTAATCCTTTAGTATCAATTTATAAAAACATGTTTAGACTATGTTACAAGAACATAATTGATAGCTTCATTCCACTTATTTAATGTTGATAGTTTAATAATTTTATGTTTTTTTTTAAATTTGAGTTTCTATAGTTGTATATAAATATTCATACATAATCATGAATACAACCTTTTATTTCATATATGAGTTGATACATAATTGGAAGTAACTTATAAAGAGTTTATGCTCACACATTTCATAGATATCTTAGTGTACATATAACAACACTTAAAATATATAAATTATGAGAAAATATGTAAGTAGATTTGGGAGATTCATGGAAATATATGGAACACATGTCTTGGGATTGGTGTCAGTCTTTAATTTGGTATTTGAAAAAGATTTTTGGTAGATGTTGGTCATTTAAGAGTATCAACTATGCCACTCTATTTTTTTTCGTCATCTCTATTAGTTAGTGTTGGGTATTATAGTCTATTTTTTGTTTTTTTTCAACCAGAATAATTATAACAATATTTATATATAGATTTTTTATTAATATACATTAATGGTACTCAATGATGAATTTGGGGTACAGTTTCATATTTATATGTCAGTTATTTTGGATTTCAAGTCAAATTCGACCATTGTTTATCATTTAAACCAATGATGATTAATTATTTCCTGATAGGAAATCGAGATGACCATAATTAGTAATTGAACCCTTGGTATCATGGATTTACATTGGGGTAATTGTTGACCAAAAATTGGTATTTTGAGAGTATCTAGATTAGGGTTGCTAAAGTATTATCATAAAAGAATTGGGTATTCTAGGATTTGTATTCTTCTTAGACTGAAGCTAGAACAACCATGAATTGATATGTAAACCATAAAAAGGATTCACAAATATATTTATGGAATTACCTCATTTTAAATGGTAATAGTTGAGTATGCATTTGGAACTATAAGTATAAGTGTTGGTTTTGTTCACTTATATTGAGTATGATGGAAAGGAACATGAAAATTGTGTACATTTCACTGTTATGAACTAACTGATGTATTTCTCAATGCAACATGAGTAGAAGTCTATTTTATGTTTATATTAATATAAAGATAAATAATAAATAAATATTATTTTCCTACTTATTTATTGGTTATTTTTGGGTGAATATGAATCAAAAATTTATTCCTTTAATTAAGATAACTCTTCTTATTCCTATTATTAACAAGCCATTCTTGTTTGATGATATACATATGAGAATGCTACTAATTTCTTTTTTACTGTTTTTTCTACTATGCATGAACTTTAATTATCATGTTTTTCATTTTTAATGTTACATATATTAAAAAATAATTTCTAAAATGTAGTTTCAAATGTGATCTACATTATGTTTAATATATCCTATTGGGAGTGATATTTTTTGTCTCTTTTTTATTTTTATTTGTTTTTATTGTGGTCATACATGAGAAATGATATAAATTGCATTACACTATATGAGTACTTCTATGGAACCTAAAAATTATACTTGGTGATGGAATACTGTAATAATAATTAATTATTCATAATATTTATAAGATTTTGTTTTGATGGAAATTTTATTATACTAATTAAACTGTGGATTTTATTTTAAAATGAAAATTTTCTTGGTTTTAACACTTTTATAACCTCATTTTATAATGTTATATAGGTTTTGAAAAAAATATTCTAAAGGGGATATGTTTTTTTAAATTGGTTTTTATACCATTCAATTAAATTGAAACTCTAGTGTTTTAAAAGTTGAACTCAAGTACTAATTTTTGAAATTAAATATAACTTTACGTAAAAATGTTTAAAAATTTTATGTTTTAATGGGAAGTGGTTGATTGGAAATTATTACATTAAAAATTAAATAGGAAATTGATCTTGAAATAGGTAACTTTATTTGAAATGATACTTTTTTAGAACATAAACATGATAAAAAATTTCAAAGTTTATATGAAAAATGATCATTTTTTTTGAAATTTGATATTATTTATAATGTTTTGGCATGTGGATTTTGGGATTATGTTTATCCTTCCATACATGATATGATAATTTAATATTTTAATAAACTATTTTTATTAGTTGGAAAATCATAATATTCATTATGATAATTGTATGGTGGGGAGATCCTTTGGTCATGATTACATAGGTTATTTTATAGTATTCATTGAATCATAATCACCTTAGTGTGTCTTTTAGTGTTGAGTTTTTTAATGATTGGACAAATATGTATTTTTGGTAATCCTTAATTATATTCATAATGATAATAGGGATATGTATTAATGTCTTTGTTGTCTGTATGAATCATGGATAAAAAATCATTTGGATTTTTATAATCTTGTTTGGATTTGGGAGTTGTGCATCTACTATGTGTTGGATGATTTGGTGGATGCATCACAAATTTAGAAATTAATTAGGGATTTAGTGGTCTTGTGAATAATTATTTAAGTTTCTAATAGGATTTCTTGGGGATTATAATTTATATGATGGATTATTTTTACTCGTTTGGGTCCTAATTCTGATGATAAAGGTATTGTTAAGAAGTTAAATTGGACGTTTAAAAAGTGAATGTGTGGTATTGTATGTATGTTTGGATATTGGGAGGGGGTTTTATTTTATTTTCTTGATTAAGACTAAGATTTGATGTTGGGAAGGATTCATTATGTGTTTTTGGATATTGCTTGATTTTGATAAGGTGGTTTTAGAATTCACGATATGCTCGAAGAGGTAGTGCATTTATTTATTGAAATACAGGTAGCATCATGTACACAATGGGAAATAATGAGTACCCAGGGATCTAATCAAATAGTGGAGGGGGTACCCTATGGGTTCCACTAGGTAATTATATTCCCTATAGATGGTACATGATTGGAAAAAATCTATTTTTTTAAATCAATTCATTTTTGTCTTTTTATATAAATATATCCCTATCTCACATCCCATATAACCAAATATTTCCATATTTTTACTCAGATTATCTCTATTCCATATTTCATATACACTGGATTCTATGATGAATTCTACCAGGTCATGGAAGAGTTCATAAAATACCTTGGGGATTCCACTTAAATTTCTTAAATGAGTCTTATGTGGTTATTTTTCTACTCACTCATCATAGTTTTTTTGTAAGGCTTATGATGTTTCAATTATTTTATAAATTTTTTGGTTTTGAGGTAAAATTGGGGAATATATGTGATATTAGTTACTTCTTTAATATGTTTTATTTTTTACTTATTTAATAACTAGATCTTATAGGTTTTCATGGGATATTGGTTGGCCTTTAATTATATCAGCTGTGTGATTTGGATTTCATGATTAAGAATCAATGATTTAATTCCTATTACTTAACTATTAGAGATAATTAGGATATGTAAATATCTCTAATGATTATGGTATATGGTCTGAACCCTCCTTGTGATTAGAAGGCTATTCCTACCACAAGCCTCTCCATGTTTTCCAAAATTATTAATAAACTTTAATATATATTTTCTAACATATAAAAAGATTGTTTTCTAGAGGAATTTTTATAGATTAAGGTAAATATAACCATTTCCATTTGAAGAAATGTATGGTCATTGATTTTTTCATAATTATTTAAAATACATTGATATGTGAAAATGTTTATAGATGATAGCATGATGGTACTTTTCAATTTAGTTAAGAGACAACATGATTGATTCTGGTTAGGAATACATATTTTTTTTTCGAAATAGTTGTATATTATACCTAAATTAATTTTATTATAGTTAGTCATAATGAAATTTACCCTCAAACAGATCCTTTATGGAGGTTTTGTATTTTGGAAATGACTATTCTCTTTGATCATACTCAAATTATTGTAATGAAACTCCCTTTTTATAATATCAATATAAATTAATTATAAGTCAATGAACAATACTATACATAGTATAAGTGATTTATTTTGATGAAAATATAGTGTGTGGGTTAATTGGTAGAGTGAAATTGGATTGGAACATAAATCTATTGAGTATTATAACTCAACATAAATTTTTATGTTAATAAATTGGAGTTCTTTTAAAAAAGGATTTAACTCATTTTTGGTTGGGTGAAGAAATCTATTTGAATTACTGATTTATAAAACCAAATATTTGATATTTTTTCCTTAATTAATTATTTTTACAAAAAATTCAAATTCATTAAAATTTTATTTTTAAATTTTATTTCCAAACTATTTTTTAATCTAGGAGTAAGTGGGACCACTTTTCTCCCTTCCTAAAACTACTTCTGACTTCAATGACCATTGATTTTAATTTTAGGAATAATATAGTGGGAAAATAATATTCTTTCCTTAAAATTATATTATTATAATATGCATCATATCACTAACCTTCCAACAACCCAAACCACTATTTTTAATTTTCATTCCAAAAAATGTCATTTTTATAAACATAGTAAAAAACACGTTCTTCAAATAATAAATAACAAATATGCATTATTATAATTTAGAATATAACATTTAAATAATAAATATATCGAATAATATTTAAAATAATAAAATAGAAAAATGGGCACACAAAAATAAAATAACTAGAGTATGAAAATTTCGACAACTATTCTCTTTTAAAATAATCACCCTCGCAAAAACACTATAAAAAGGTAATAAAAAATTGGTAATGTAATAATTTTTTAAATAAATTAATAATATAACCTTAAAAAGAATTGAAGTAATTTATTAATTAATATAATAAATGTTGTTTATTTTAATTATATATCCTACATTACAATTAGGCATTATGACTGTCGGGCATTATGACTATTGTTGGTGTTTCTATAATAAAGTGACTACTAGAATTAGTATATATTAAGGGTAATGATGAGAGACTATTAATGAATAAGGGATAAATCATGACATCAACTATCAATATAATCCATTATGAATTTAATTAATTTGAGCTTTGGAAAGAGGTAACATCACTGCGTTTTCCATATTAAAAAACCTATCAGGACATTAACAACTGAGGTTTGAATGAAATCATGCTTGAGAGAAGCTAACGATAGTGAAAATCACCACTAGATCAATATTTGCAAAAACTCTAAATTAATGTACTGCTATTACACACCTTCCCATTATGAATTTGGATGGTTTGATATATATTTTTATATACAGGGGTTGTGTAGTATTAAAGTGTAAATTCTTTCAAAGAACAAATGATGTTTACTCCAATACAACATTTTTCAAATGTATTCCCCTTATATAAATGTTAAAATATTCATTATTATTTTATGATTTAATAAAATTTATTTAATATTTGGAATTTGGATGTCAAAATTATCTAAATGGTGAAATCTATAAATTTCTAATAAAATACTGAAATATACTCTATTTGATATCATATATATTAATGAATTAATAAAATAAAAAAAGCTATGTTTGACTAAATTTTTTTCGAACCATTATGGGATATTAATGTGGTAGGTAATGGTGCACTCTAGGGAGTAGTGGAAAACATGAGATAATGGAAAAATGAAGCATTCAATACATTATTCCATGAAATTCCACTCACCACACCTATAAATACCACCCTAATATTCACATTTATAATCACTTTTAAAACACATTTACTTGAAAAAACTCTATCAATATACCTCCCACCTCTCTAATCCATTTTCTAGTAGTTTTTCTATCACTAAAATACCAATCTATGAATGATAGATGCATATTTTAAGGGATCCACATTGAAGTGATAAAATAAGTTTTCTATTTTGGTTTTATTCCTCTTATATCAACATTATAATTATAATAAAAATTAATTAAATTATATTAATAATAATATAAATAACATTAATATAAATTATATCATCATATAGTTCATATAATCCATTTTTATAACTGTCTATAACACCCTTCATTCCCATCACGATCGGTTCTAACCACCTATATGTATGATGTTATAAAAGATAAACTAATTCCTTAAATGGATATTTTTCAAAAATTATTTAATGAATAAATATAATATTAATGAAATTATTAAAATTCATTAAAATTTAATCGATCATTTTAGCAATGATATTACCAATTAATTATCACGGTAATTTTAACCATCTAAAACAAGTGTACAGGGAAACATCTCATAATCTGAAATCATTTTGGAATATTTATCAAACTATATACTTTTTGTTTTATGGAAGTGTTAAACAAACTATACCTTTACAATTATAAAATTCATATAACAATTTTTAAACAACTTTGACCATAATTGACATACAATACAATTTTGGAGAACATAACAAAACAACACCAAGTGGATGATGTGAGAAAAAACTATATAATGAACGAATGGTACAAGATAATAAATTTAGTTTAAAAGATAAAATATATATTAAATAGGTTTTGAATATGGAATATAATAAATTTAATTTTTTTTAATGGAGATTAGACTCACATGATAAGAAAGTCAGGACATAAGGTTTGGGACCTCCCAAACAACCCCTTCGTTTTAGGATATGTTTTAACTTTCATTTCACCTCAAATCGTCAAACAAAATTATTTTCTCTTTTTTATATATGTTCTTATATATATATGTATTCTGACATCCCTTTATTTTTTTGATATATAATTTTTCCCAGTACACCTCTCACTCTTATATTTATAGAAAATCTAATGTAAAGCGGACTTTTATGTTATTAATATATTTCATGAAACATTTTATATAGTTTTTTATCATTCATGATTTCCCAATATATTACATATTTTATTGAAAAATATTATGTTTCATTTCTGGTTTCATGTAAAATACTACATGCTTACATTATTTAAAGGTTATTAACCCATTGTTTGAAACATCATTTCAGTGGATTATTTCTATACCTACTTACCTACTCTTTTCTTATATATTTTCATCCCTTAAAATAAATATTCATTACCAATGAATCTTTACTCAATTATGAACATAAAATATTATTTAACCATTTATTTTTATGGAAATATTTTTGATATATCATTTGGTTTTTCTTTGATACAATATTATGTTACCCATTTTCTTCTCATGGTTTATGTCATGATTATGAATTATATATTATATGTTTTATTTTTTGGATCACATATACATGTATATATTATAATGTTATGGGTTGGATGGGAATTATAAAGTCCCCAAATTTATTGGGTATTGCTTTCATCTCATTAGATAGAATGTATGATTTATAAATAAATAGTCCAGAATATTGTGTTATGTTGTCTTAGAAGTGAGCCTTGAGTTATGCTTATGATTTCATGTTTTATATTTTCATCACAGGTTATTGATGTAATGATCTTATGATATTATCTCTTGTATTATATTATTCTATATTATTATATATGATTCTTCTCTTTAATGAAATGATGTTATGCCTCTTGAATCACATGTTTTACTTCATTATCATGATTATTTCTTTACTAGGATTATTAACTCACCCTTTATCATTATATGCTCTCAAGGTATCCCATGCAGTAATATAAATTCAATGGCTTTTAGAAGAGAATCATGGATATTGAAATAAAGATGATTTAGTTTGTTTTTTAAGTTAATGTATCATATATCTAATCTCCAAAATCAGTACATGTCCATAATTATGGCTTTTGGAAATTTTTTATATAAAAACATGACTAATATATGTTTAATTCTTTATTTATAATTGTTGGTATCATATAAAGTCCAAGATATTTTGGGGGATTATATTTGAGAACCAAATATGAAATAAAACATGAATAACCTAGATTAAAACATATAAATTAATAGGTCAATATATAAAAGTATTTTATGAATCATACTTTTTATGTTAATATTTTTCCCCTAATAATTCTTATTAACTTGAGTAATATCATCCCTAATTCTATTTTTTAGTAAATTGATATGAATATAAGAAACCATATTAAAAATAAATTTGATGGTCAATCTAATGATTTCCCAAATGAGATAACTAATAAGATTGGAGGGGGAGTCAAGAACCTCATAGAGGTACTTTCTCAATTGACTCATGTAATGAATAATTACTTGAATCACATATAGAATGCCCTTCCCAATAGATAAAAACATCTGTTTGAGTATTTTACGATACAAAGACCTCTAAATTTTAGTTTATCTTTCAGTCAACTAATTATTTAATAATTAATAAATTCCATTGAGTATATATTCTTTTTATTCCAATTAAATTTGTAAGGGAATGTTTTATTGGTCATCTTGAGGGAGAAACTGATCTGTGGTGGTTACTAAACAAGAATATTAATCCTATGTAAGATATTCAATTAATGGAGTGATATGAATTCAATAATATATTTTCAATAAATATTTTCCTCAAACTCATATTCTTAAACTAATGAGGGAGTTCGTGGGACATAATAAAAGGGATGATGAATCCATTAGGTAGTATAAATAATACATCACAAGGCTTTAAAGTTACACCTCATGTTTTATCATTAACCCAAAAAGTATGGTTTACTATTTTATTATTATATTAAAACCATTACTTTTAAAATTGTTATTAGTTTGAGAATTTTAAATCTGTGACGAAATATTTTTTGTGCTCTAAATTTTGAGATGGTGATTAGAAATTATTAATGTAATTTAAGTGATATCTATAAAAATAGGATAATAGTGTATAATTCTGGAGGGCTGACAAATAAATCTCATATAGGGAATAAAATTTAACATCCCAGGGGTCATAATAGTTAGATGATGCATTAAAATAACTAACTAAATTTAATAAAGATGTGTTTAATGTGTTTAAATTAGGGGAATAAATATAATGACTATTGAAGGGAGAGGAATAATATAACTAAGATGATAGATAAATATAAGGTTTTGATCAATCACCCACTTATGGTTTAATATATTAACTGAAAGGAACATATACATAATGAAAGTGAATTCACTAAACCATATATCACAAAAGATAACCAATGATAATAAACACCAATTACCAAAGAGAATGGATGAGAAAATTTTATAACTACTTTTGAGGTAGATCATGAAAATTAAATGGTGATCGGTATACTTGATATTCATTCACGTATAAAAAATATCAAATTTCATTCTAGATATAAGAATTCTTTCATATCATGAATGTTTAGTAGATATATTCAAATTCTACCTCAATTATTTGAGGATGAGTTATTTTTGGAATTACAAAGATGTGAAACCATTGTATCTAAATTATATAACTCTTCCTCAATTAAAATATTTAGGAATAATCTTTCACAGAATCATGTAATAGTCACATTAGTGGAATTTCATGTTATATAAGGTATAAATTTGACATATTTATATAAATCCACCATTATCTTATTAGGGAAGAAAATAACTTTCTATATCCTAAATTATACTCTAATTTTATACATGTTCAAGGGGAATGATGTATCACCTTTGAGAAACTCATCTAAAGAATAGATATTATTGCCTTATGGGAAAGAGTATCTAGATTAAATGATTGAGATAAAGGGTCAGATCATCCTGAAAAGAATACCCATTATAAGGGAATATCATAATGTATTCCATAAATATATTTTTTATTTTCAACTTGATTGAGAGTTTGATTTATCAATTAATCTTATACATGAATCTCTTACCATATCCTAAAGTATCTATAGAATGCCCACATTAAACTGGACAATACAAATTATAAACTAAAATAGAATATATATATAAATGTTATATACAACCCAGTGATTCACTTTGGGTTGTGTCAGTCCACATTGTCATAAAGGATAAGTTGATGGTACTCTACATTGACTATCATGAACACAACATGATCATGATATGTTCCCCTACCTCAGAATGATGACATGTTTTAAAAACTAATAGGTTTTAAATACATATCATAATTGGATATTTAGAGGAGATATAATCAATTGAAGGTGAAGTAGAACTATTTTCCTAATACTACCTTTTATACAAGTCACAAACACTTTTAGTTTATAGTTATTCCATTTCGGATAAAAATGATACCAAAAAATTATTTTACTTGATGAATAAAGACATTAGAGATTGACTGGAAAATAAATTGGTGGCTTCATAAATGATATTCAAATATACTCCAAAAGTAAGGAGGATAACGATTTTCTTTTTATTACTATGCAAAATCTATTGAGAAAGGTTAATTTATATTGAAATAAAAACAAATTTCATTTTTGGATAGAAAAAGTATCATTTTAAGGGCATGTTTTTAAAAGTAATGGAATATTTTTAGATCTAGAAAAGACATAGATGATTATGAAATGGTCAAAAAAATAGATATTCATAGTTCCCTTAGATTATCTGGTTGTTGTTGATTATTTTGAAGGAAATTATAATGATTGTAAAACACACTGACCATTAGGGATGAAAAGAAAGAATAAATATGTTTATAATGTTTCTAATCACTACACTTGTAAAATCAACACCCTCAAGTGGTTAAGGATTTATCTTATAAAATGATTTGTTAATGAAGGGATTTTTTTTATTCTCATGAAAGTTTATAAATTATTAGCATATGACTTAGGTTAGTTAAGGGTTCATGATAAAAAGTATCTGATACATGATCTAGAGCCAGTTGTGGTAACACTCACATTGATTATTTAGTGTCATTATATATATGTATATAAGTGTGACATATATGTATATAATGTGATATTTATCCATTTTCTCACACATTATAATCTCAATATGGAACAATTAGGAAGTCTCGAGTTGAGCAAGGTCAAGGAATACTCAATCCATTACAATCTTGAAACGGAGAATGATGTGGTAGATTCTCTAAGTAGAAAAGATATTTAATAATTATCAATGATAAAAATTGATAAGTATTAAATGTTTTAGAGATGCAACATATATACATGGGAATCCTAAATGAAGTAAATAATTTCCTAACTTTCATAAAGGACTTCTCAATCATCCATTTTAAATTTGATTAAGAAATATTATAGGAAGGATATAAAGAAAAAATATAAGGGGGATTCAATAATAAAGTTTTAATCCTTGTAATAAAACATTGATAAAGATGGATTAGTGATATTGTGGAAATAATTATTGATACCATAAGAGCCTAATATAAAGAATGATCTATTATAAGATTCTCATATATCATCATTCTCTATACACTATAGAATATGAAATATGTATAGAGTTTTCTAAGAGAACTACTGGGGAGCCAATATTGAAAAAGAGATTGTTTAATATAAAATAATTTGTTTGGTTTTCCAATAATGGAATAACGAAAGGAAATATTATATTGAAATTATATATCCATTACCAATACCTATATGTAAATGGTAGAACATCACTACATTTTTTTCGTAGTTCTTCTAAAGAAATATAATGAAAATATATCTATCTGGGCTATAGTGGATCAACATATAAATACTTCCCACTTAATTTCCATTTTATAGGACTTACCACTTGAACAAATAGAAATTATATACATCAATTAAGTTGTGGGGTTTCATTGAAAATACTATTTATTGTATATGATTGATATCCGTGTTTTACCACGACATTCTAGAATTATATATTCCAGGAATAAAATGCTGAACATTAGTAATCCCTATCACCCCTAGACTAATTTCAAATCTTAATGAAATATATATATATATACTTGATATATATGTCAATATTTTCTATAGTCTTTATAGGTTGTTGGGATCAATATATTCCAATGCATGAGTTCTCATACAATAATAACTTCCACCCAATAATTGAGATGGATCCTTATTAATACATCCTAGAGATGAAATTAAAAGTAAAAAATAATAGGAATAAGTTTGATAACAAAACCTATTGGGACGTAATCCAGTCAATTTTTTTTAGAGAAACTCAAGTCCATTCAGAATCACATAAAAGTTTCACAAAGTTGATAGAGGATCTATGGTGGAAATAATCAATGTGACATGATATTGGATGTTAATGATAAATTTATCCTTTAAATAAAATTAAGGAATATATTCATGAGTTTGGTGAAGAAGGGAAGATAATTTTATGATACATTTCCCATTTGAGATTATTATTTTTTCTATTAGATTCATGGACTATCATCTAACACCCCCACCAAAATTATCTCAAGTTCCTGACATGTTCTACTAAAACCTCTTGAGAAAGTATATATAAAATCCATAATATTTACTAAATTAATTTATTGTATCATTGAAAAATTATCTCTTTTATGAGTAGCATCTATTGAAGATCATGGTCTATAGATATAAATCATCACGTAATAAGAAAATTCTCTATGTAAAATTAAATAAGATAAACCATAAGTATGAAGAGTAACACAGGATAACAAAAGAACCCCTATCTATTTTCTTCTTAGTGAATGAATTGAAACTTCAATGATGGAATTTATAAAGGGAGGAAGAATGAAATACCATAGACTTTTACATATGGAATTTTTATTCAGAATAAAATTAATATATATGAATATAATATAAAATTCACGAACCACATAAAAAAACATTAATTAAAATTAATATAGATCATTAAATTTATAGAATAAATACAAAAATAGAATTAAAAATATTAATATTCAATAAAATTGTATAATACAAAATTTTGGATCATTTTGGTCTTCTATAGTAATCATTCTTGTGAAAAAATAGTAAAAGGAAAAAATTAGTAATGTAATCGACAATTTTTAAAATGAAGCATATAGATTTCAGAGCAAATTAGGTGAATGATTAACAAAAATAATTTTGAGGAGTTTACTGAAATTATAAAAAATTCATGAATGTTGGATGTTATGACCATTAAGAATTTATAATAATGGGCATTATGACTGATGAGAATAATTATCATTATTGGAGTAGCATTTATAATTTTACTAATATAATTAATTAATATTCATCTAATAATAATATCTATTTGATGAAGGAGGTTGAACAATATTCTCAACTAGTAGGAATGTAACACCCTATGCCTCATGTAATTTTCCCATTTATTCTGAATTTTGAGCTTATCTGATACTTGATTTGAGTAAAACGATTCTTTGGAAGGTTTTGTAATTTTTTGGAAGTGGTTTAGAGGGTTCATGGTTTGAGAAAGGATAGTGGAAAACAAGAACTATCTCCATGAAATAGTGTTGGGTGTTACTGGACTCACTAGCTAGGTTCACGGTTGGCACACAAATCTTCCACACTATGTGCATACTAGGGAAAACTGTGTAGATGGATGTACTAGGATAAGCATGTTTGTGGAACGTTTATCAAAGAGTGTGTTCCAAATGTGTGACAGTGTGGCCCTAAGACACTAACATGAAATTCTTGGGGAGCATATTTCCAACCCATGTGGTTCCTTGTATATTTTCTAGTACTATGAACACTGTTGGAGCATGGTTTGACGAAACTTGTAGAATAACAATGTGATGTGAAATTAATTCTCAATGAATTTTGTTATTATTCATATTAAGGACCTAGAACCCACATTTTTCACCTATGTTCCTAGGTGTTGAGACTCCTCTCCTCTCATAGGATCCTTAGGTAATTCCCTTTGATCTGAATGTATCTTTTAGTGAATCAAGGTGATATTATGATCCAAAAGCAATATCAAGTCCTCATTTACACTCTTTCTATTTAGACCACCTCATCTTATCTCACCTACATTATTATATGAATAATATCACAAATATTTATATTTTAAATTTTGGGTATCTTGATGAGATATTCTTATATATGTTAAAATAAATAAGTTTCAAGGATAGATCTGGATGTTTTTTTGTGTTGACCGTTGATTTATTTAATCCTTATGAGGTAGTTAAATTTTCTCTCATTGAAATCACTATATAACCTGAATTTTTAGTGCTTTAATTCATTTCCCTTTGATTTTTTTGGAAAAATATTTTCTTTTTAGTACTTAAATCCTTGGTTTTGAAACGATAACCAAAAGGTGTTTGATAAAATAATCTCAATAAATAGGTTTAAAAAAATGTATTATGTTGAATAAGTTTATTTTAAAACATATAAAACATTGTTTTCTATGTTAGAATCAATTTGGGATGGAGTAATTTCATGAATTACTATCCTCCAAGTTGTATAAACAAATTTAATTAATTGCAACCATAAAATTGGTTCCCCAAGTGATAGATTGGTGAAAGTACTTATCACCACTCATGAGTGTATGATGGTACATTGTTGCATGGATTGTGTGGGTACATGGGTGTGGGAATTGTGTCATTATTCCAAGTGGTATGAAATAAAAGAAAAAATTGGTTTAATTTATTTACAAAGAGGAACTATTTTATCATTTTAATATAAACTCTTTAACTAATTATATTATGTTTTCTATAAAATTATGTTAACTTATTCTTTTCCTAGTGGCATGTATTGATATGTATATATAGAATTCATACTCATTGATATAATTACCCTCTACATGGAATTATTTGTGTATTTTAAGATATTTTATTTCAAGATATAGGAGGGTGGAAGGTATCAAACTTATCTAGTTATGCATCTTGATATTATTGGTGTATCACTATGATAATTTATGATATATTTCCTCTTAAATAAATTAAATCTCTTTGATAGATTTTGATACATGTAAACCCATGAATAAATTATTGTATGTATATATTATATTTTAATAAAACTAAAACTCCATTAAAATTTTAATATTTTATTATAAAAATTTATAATTTTATTGTATTAATATCTATTTTGAACTTACTTGGTTGAAATAACCCTAGAAAAATATTTCTAAAATTTCTCTTAGAAATAAGATTTTAGGAATAATTGAAAATGTAATATTTAAATAATACTAATTTTACTAATAAAACTATACTATAATCTGTGAAATTAACAATTTATTAACTATAATTTAAATAAATATTATAAAATTTGGATGTAAAGGGGGATATTTTTAAAAAATTTGGTTTTTTTAGAATTTTTTTTGTATTAAAAAAAATTATAGCCATTTTAAATAATTAAAATAATATTTAATTATGAATATTTTTAATGAAATTAAAATTTTATAAATTTAAATATATAAATTTAAAATTATCTAATGTTTATTACAATTTATATAGCTAGTATATGATCAACATATTCTGGAATAATGCACTTCTTGAAAACCCATTTTTCTATATGCTTTGGGGTTTATATTAAATTAGAAATTTATAATTATATGAATTTAATTTATAAAAATATATTCCATATTTTAAATAATAATAATTAATATAATTTAATAATTAAAACATAATTTTTGGTCAGAAATATTTGTAAAAATAGTTAAAAATTAATTAATGAGGGCAAGTTTAAAAAAATGTTATGTTAGTTACATGTTCTTATATTAATTTTTTTTTCCACAAACATGTAATTTTTATTTAGTAATTTGGAATTTATATTTAGAATAGTCAGGTCCAAATTATCAAATAAGTATTATTTTTTATTCTCAATGAAAAAATTTCGTTGGAAAAGAATTTGTTACCACGGTGAAAACTAAAAAGATTATAGTAAGTAATCTTAGAGGATAAGGGAAGAACATCCTTAAAAAATGATAATTTAAAATATTCGAGGTTATTATAAAAATAAAATTCCAAAAAATAAACTATTTATCAATTTGGGTGTCACATGGGGTGATATTGGCTTCCCTTTATTGAATAGTTTTGTGGATATACAAAAAATGTCACTCCTCCTCTATTATAAAAGGGCACTCCCTTACCTCACTTATTCACACATTTAAAGAAATTTTTATAGATAAAAAAATCTCTAACCAACATCCTTTTATGCATCATAGAGCTTCTAGAGTTTAAAAAATACTATACTTAGTGTCTTTAAGAGGCGATCCAAATGAGGTTTCTCCAATAGAAGGTAATCATCTTAATGATTCTCTTTCTTTTTTTTCTTTCTTCTTTTAAAACCATAAATTATTTATTAAAATTTATAATAAAAAAATATCTACCATATACATAGAAGTTATTCTATTGATATAATAATATTTATTCAACTCCTTCTCCATCAAATGGGAAAACAATTCATCGCTTGTGTGTACGGAGAACTACTGCCTTGCAAACCGATATGATTTGTTTTCCATCACAAACAAAAATTGATAGTAATCATTATAGAAATAGTGAATATATATAATACATATGTCATTATATTTATCCTGAAAAATTAATTATCATCCTATTTATTACCCTTTTACCCATTGATGGAATGATATCATCACTCATGCATATGTACGAACCACCATCTCCATGTGGCACTGTGATTCATTTTCTTTTTCAAAGATTCAAGAATGCTAATAAAAATTTATTTAATTTCTAAATATTATAATTATATCATTAATATAATTTAATATATTATTTATCTATTTCCAATTCACAATAACTATAAATTCATTATTAAACTTGCATGAAAAATAGTCAATTAATACCCAAAACAATGGAGATAATGAAATATTTGTAACGAACATGTGACGAGTTATTATAAAATGATCATATATGATATTATAAATATTAATATGGTTATATTTTAAAATATTATCACTTTTTAGATAACTATATATGATGTTAATGAGCACTAAACAAATCATAATCTTCATCTATGGTATTTTGTCTCAATTCCCATTCTATCGAGGCACATTTGTTATTGTGCACCTATTCAGTTTTATATAGCATATAAAAATAACATTTCATGTATTTAACAATAATAATTATTTATCCAAAATTTTTAATATTTAAATTCATTTTTATTATTTCAAATGGTTACAGTTTTGAATATTAAGAAATATGTAAGTATATATTTTAAAATTTCCCATTCTTTTTGCAATTTCATTTTCTCTCGTGAAAGGAATTTAATCATTTATCCTTCCAAAGATCCAAGAATTTTATTGTAGATGTGATATATATGATGTTAAAATATTTTTTTCTAACCCTTCCTCTCTTTAGTAAAATAATGGTGAAAACAATTTTTAAAAAAAATCAATTTGATTTCTATTTAAATCGGAAATACTTTTGTTGCAGATAGATTTCTTTCACTCCTATTTTAAAAAAATCATATTATTTAAGAAAATGATTTATGATGGATATTTTATATTATTTTTAATTTTTAGGAATTTTTGTTATTTTATAAGGAAATTATGAACTTCCCAAATACAATAATAATTTCACAAAACGTAGCATATTTAATTGGTTAAAATTATTTAAAAAAGAAAAATATTTTAAGAAATAATGATATAATATTTCTATTCAATTACATTTATTCATAAAATGTACATGATTTTATTTTGAAAACTTTTACTCCCAATGAACTAATGTCCACCTCTAGTCTTCAGATTAATTTTTTGATTTATAATTTTATATTAAAATAATAACATCATTGTGATAATTTGTTATTTTTAATAACATATCTCATAAATATATGCACTAATTGAATCATGGATATTATTACTTACTAAAAATCATACCATTTATTTATTTAGTGTTTATTTTGAAATATATTATTTTAACTAGGGAAATATTGGTAAATCTATATTATTTATTCAATATAGATACTTTTTTACAATATATATTGATTAAAGAATTAAATCAACCATTACAAGTATGAGGAATGCATTGGAAATTTAGTTATGGTGGGGCCTTGAATTATATCTCCCTTTGATAAATCGGTAGTTTTAATGAGATAAAATAGTTTTCCAAATTAAATGGGTCTTTTACCCATAGTTTTAAATTATTTTTGGAAAGGTATTCATGGTATATATACCATGATGTCTAAGATCATGATATCAAATATTAATCATTTCCTTAATTTTAATTTAGTTATTATTATCAATGATATTATTGTAGTAAAATTATCAGTGGATGCATTTTGTGGTCAAGTTATTGATGAAATGGAATATGAGTTCAATTATTTACCTAACTATATTGATTATGCCTTATATAATTAAGAAAGTCAAGTTATCGATTAAGTGACTTGTGTTCTCAGTTATTTATCATTATATATTAATTTTTTACTTATTGAATAATGATCTATTCCACTATACATAACCCTTACAAAGAATTTTACCTCACCCTTTTTTCCATTCCATGGGATATATAATGGAATTATTTGAATGAGTTCAAGGATTCCATATGTTTCTCATTAATATGTTTTATCTTTTCTCCCTAATGTGGAATTGGTATCATGTATGTATCTAGAACTCCAATTCTATAAAACTAATTGGCCCTTTATGATTTAACCCCTTTTTTATGCCAAGTAATAATTTAAAAAAAAGCTCTTGGTTATTGGAGTTTCTACTATTGGTATCAGAGCCAGGTTTTGTAGAAACCATTGGAACTAGTTTATGGAAAACATTAATTAGGGAACATAACCCAACAATATACTCTTAGGATAAGTATATAATAACATCATAATGTTGTTTAGAGGAAGATATTATAGGGGTTTTCCTTGTAATGCATCCTTTTATGGAAACTAAAAGTTGTGGGGATTACTTTATAGTTGTATCTTAGGGTGTTAACTCTAAAAGGAATGAATTGGGCCTAACTCAATAATCACATAGTGCATGAAAATGGGACTTACTGGAAACCTTTATAGAAAATCCAAGGGGATATGATTTAGATAATTGATATTTTCCATACAAATGATTATGGTGTGATTAAAAATAAAATATCACCAAGGAAACCATGTTTTAGACTTTGAGATTAAAAATGCATGAATTTTATATTTAAGTTATGCGGTACACAAAATTTATAATTATAAATTATTATTTAAAATAAATAATTTAGTAAGTTAATATAGAATATTCCATTATTTAAAAAAAGTTCCTAGAATAAAAATGGGTATCAATTCTCATGGTCAATATAGAAATTTCCCTAATGTTTGAGGCAATATAGTCTGTATTGGAACTAAGTAGATCCTTGATATATTGGGGAATCATAATCAGGTTTTGACAAATAACCTTATCTAGATAAATAAATTTGTTACTCAAACACATTATTCTCTTATGTTGGATCACTTCATGCAGTAAAATACCCCATATTTTTGTAAAACAATTAATCATGGGGTATCCAAGGAATGAATTAAGTCCTTTGAGAAGATATTTATTGAATTGGGATGCAATGAAAATGAAAAGGTTGAACATAGAGTACATTGAATCATGGGATATCTTGAACAATGGTGGTCATTAATATATAATACTATGGAGGAAGAGTAAATTGAAAAAATAGAATGGAAATATTTTAATGAAACATTATTCAACAAATATTTCACTCATGATCAATGAAATGAAATGAAGAGAGATTTCATTATCTTAATGAAAAAGGATAATGAATGTGTTGTTTACTATGAGGATACCTTTACAAGGATATCTAGTTATGTTATGGATCACACATAAAACACTGATTTCAAGAGTGACCATTTCTTTTATGGGATAAGCCATGTCTATAAAGGGATTTGTTCTCTCAAAAAAATTCTTCATATATATTTTTTTTGTAACATAAAAATTTAGGAGTTATTTAGATGCATTCTATTTAGAGTAAATTAGGCAAAAAATAATTTATATGATCAACAATAAAAATGGAATTCATCTAAGATGAAGATAATGATGAAGTAATTTTCATCATATGAAAATTACTCGAAAACATCTTGCAAAATGTTTGTAGAGATTATGTGTATGTTACAAATGAAATTACAAGGAACATTTAGCTCATGAATTTAAGGGTAGGAAACAAATTATTGATTTACAATGATTCATATTTAATGAAATGTGTCGTTGTTCAAATTAATCCACCAAGAATCAGAGTAACATTCCAAATAAGTGGACAATTAGAGAAGTATATGCTTATGAAATCACTACAACTCAGGTGGATGTACACAATGATGTGTTGTAAGTTATATTAATCAAATCCTAATATTTAGCCTATTTATTATTTAATTTTTGATATTTGAAGTCTTTTATATATTCTATGTTTTCTAATAAAAATAGATACTTCCCCAGCACCATAAGAAGGGAGTTGATAGTCAAAACACCAATTGGAACTCTTATTGTAACCACGATGCGCCAGGTGGTTCCAATTATGGCACATAAACATTCACTATTAAATTACATTATTATAGTACATATGTTTTACACTGATCTAATCCATAGTGTGGACTCACATTAAAAAATATTATGAAAATATATTTTTAAATGAGAAGGAAATTAGGATTTGTGATGAAGGTATGGAATTATTTATCTTTGGGCTGGAGACTTCATTATCTATTTCATGTTTCTATCCACTCCCACTAGATCTATTGAATGATTTTTTTGAGGAAGAAGAAAAAACAAAACCTATAGATAGATAAGTTAATATTAATATTTATGTTTTACCAATTATTAAGAAACACATTGATGTTTTTTTAGATTAATTATATGAGCATCCACCGGAGCATGAAGTTTATTTTTCCATTAATTTAATACCTAAAGAAAGAACTATATCCTGGAATCCCTGAAAATAGCCACTATAAAATTAGTTGGGTTAAAGAAATAACTATACTAGTTGTGTGATAACAAATATATCCCCCTAGTGTTTCACAATGGGGAGACGCTGTTTTCATTAATAAAAAACATTGATCCATGAGGTTTTGCATTGATTGTAGGAAAATAAATACTATTATGATAAAAAAGTATAAAACTCATTTCATTGATGATTGATTTGATCAAATTCACAAGGATAAATATGTTTAAAAGCATTACCTTAATTCTACGTATCATCAATTGTACGAAAATAAGGAAGTCATTCCAAAGAGATCATTTTTAATGAGGTATACACATTACAAGTTTACAGTGATGCCATTGGGATTGGCTAATGCACCATTAGTTTATATAGATCTAATGAATAGAGTATTCATGGAATATCTTGACATTTTTTTGTCTTATTAATTAAATATATATTGGGGTATTCTAAAACCTATTAGCACTGAAAAAACTATAATTTTGTGAAAAGAAATTAATGTCAACAAAAAATTATTTAACAATACTTTTCAAGAAAAACTGCTATTTTAGTAATTTTTCCTAAAAACAAGGATAATTTAGAGATATTTCTTAAAAATTTCACTAATTAGAAGATGTTTTGGAGAACCTTCGTTAAAAAAAATATATTTATATAGATTATTTCCCCACATTGATGTCAATATATATTTAGATATATAAATATCTATTAATATATATAAACAAACACACACATATTTATAAACATATATATAATATATATATATATATATAAGCACACACACACACATATATATATACACACATATATAATTATAATTTAGTCACGTTTTTATTAAAACATGGCTATTTTATTGACACTTTTACCTGTGTTTGAAAACCTAGATAATTGTATAAATATATATTAAAAAATAACTATTATATATATGTATACATACATATAAATATGAAAACACAAAAACATATCCAAACATATATATATAAACATATATATAGAACATAACTATATATAATGTATTCCTTTAAATATAATATAAAATATAAACATATATTTAAAATATAATCATATATATATATATATTAGGTTCATTGGGGTACAATTACATTCAAACAGACACACCACACACACAGGTATGAAAGGCAGGATATAACCCACCCCAAGGGATAGTGCACCTATAAAGACTTATTTAATTAGTAAATGAATCATAGGTAAAATGGGTATAAATCACATAACATGACTTGAAATCCCAGTGCAACATCATGCCTGCATCATTCTCTAAAAGTCATGAAGCCTACATCACAACATATAGTGTTCTAATAGTAAAAACACCCTCTCTAATTTGAACCATGGTCTGATGTTCAATTATGGGGAGCCTTTAGCACTTAGGTTATCATCCAACTAAAATAAGAATATATAATATAATATAATATAATATAATATAATATAATATAATATAATATAATATAATATAATATAATATAATATAATATAATATAATATAATATAATATAATATAATATAATATAATATAATATAATATAATATAATATAATATAATATAATATAATATAATATAATATAATATAATATAATATAATATAATATAATATAATATAATATAATATAATATAATATAATATAATATAATATAATATAATAGAATAGAATAGAATATAATACAATACAATATAATATAATACAATACAATATAATACAATATAATATAATATAATATAATATAATATAATATAATATAATATAATATAATATAATATAATATAATATAATATAATATAATATAATATAATATAATATAATATAATATACTATAATATAGTATATTATAATATAATATAATATAATATAATATAAACATATATAAATATATATACACATTAAATATTAACATATAAACATATATATGTATACATAATATATTAACATATATATATATACATAAACACACACATATATATATAAACACACACACACAGATACATATATAATATAAACATAAATATATGTAAAAATATATCTATACAACATATATAAACATATATATCTACAAAATATAAACATAAATTAGAAACACATGCACACACACACACACACACACACACACCCACACCCACACCCACATGTATATATATACATCCATCAAATATAAACACAGACACAAACACACATATATAATATAATCATATATATATCTGTGTGTTTATATTAATATATTTATATATATAATATTAAATTTTTCAATACTAAAATATATTTTTATATATATAGATACAAAATAATACAATAATATAATAAAAAATGGGACAGATTAGTTGGCCTGGAAATTGAGGGACTGATAGGGGAGGGGGACGATGCTATGATTAATTCTTTTTAAAAGTTGATTTACAGCTTATGGTGCATTTCTCTCCCAATCATGTGTGGGTGGAGAGGTCTGTCATATTTCAGAGGAGAGGATGTTTAGGGATGAGACTTGTAGTGATGAAAACTATAGGGGTTTAGAGAATATATGTGGAGTTGTGTTGCTTATGTGAAAAAAGTAACTTTTTACTATAAAAAATATGGGGAAAAATTAATTTCAAAAATTTTTTCCATTGTTTTTTTAAAAAAATATATAAAAAATATATATTAAAAATTTTGATGTTTATAAACACCACCAATTAGAGAAATTTATTAATTTTGTTAATTTAGTGACTCTACATTTAATAATGTTTTTGAGAAATTTTGGTAAATCAGTTAGCGACATTTAAAATGTTTCTAATGAAAAACAAAACATTTCTAATTTATATATTTTTTGTAGTGTAGAACTATGAAAATAAATTTTGGATCATACACGAGACTCATATAAGAAAATAATTTTATGGTAAATTTAGCAATTGTGAATTCCGGATTTAGGAAGTTTCTTTTCATGGCCATATTATCTCCAATGATAAAATTATAGTTAATCCTATGAAGAAAAATGTTGTTCTAAAATTTACTACAAAAACAAACATAAGTGAAGTATATAGTTTCTATGGTTTTTCTTATTACTTTAGGTGATTATTTAATAACATTTCTCTATTAGATTACCCATTAACCAAGATTATATGTAAAGGGGTTATGTCCATTTGGATAAATGAATTTATAGAATGTTTTGAGGAATTGATGAAGAGATTGGTTAATGTATGATTTTAACTCTAACGTTAGGAAATGGTGATTTTGTGATATATAATTATTCATCAAAAAATTACTTGGATGTGTCTTAATTCCAAAATATAATGTTATTACATATGAATAAAAGTAGTTAATGTCTCATGAACAGAACTATCCAACCCATTATCTTGATTTGGCAGTTGTAATATTTTCTTATGGGGATATGAAGACATTATATCTATGGTGAAAAGTTCATATATATATAAACAATTGGTGCCAAAAATTAATGTTTTTTAATAAAAATATCTCAACATGGGATAAATCAATGACGAGATCTGTTTAAATATTATGATTTCCAAATACTCCACAACCCAGGAAAGGCATATAAGGTATTGAATTATTTGAGAAGAAAGGATCATGAAATATAAAGCCAAATGAGGATTTATGGGGATACTATTTTCATTGATATAGTAAAGACTGATAAGAAAATTATTAAGGAAGGGTATACAACACTATGATTTCACATGATTAAAAAAACATGTTTATTAGAAAAGACAGAAAGTTATTAATATGATGATGAGAATTCTCAGAAACAAATTAAAGTATTGAATGATGGGAATTTGGTATATATCATTTCTAAATATAGAGTTTTAAAATTTGGTAAGAAATTATGTTTTTTACCAATACTTATGATAAAATAGGAATTTTTTGCTGATTCACATTGCTCAAATTTTTCTATATACCTAGGTAGCAACAAGATGTATTGGGATGTGAGGTAATATTTTTGTAGGATTACATGAAGTAGTATATTAGTGATTATGTGTCCAAAAGATTAGTTTTTCAATATGTAAATGTTGATATACAACATTATAGAGGAGTATGGAACCTATTACTATTAAAATATAGAGATTAGAAAAAATTAATATGGAATTCCCTACATGACTACTAAAGACTCATAGAAAAATGATACATTATGGGTAATTGATGATCGCCTAACTAGATATGTATTTTTCCTCAATATAATAGTATTTTTTCCTCTTGATAACCTCATAAGGTTCAATATTAATAAATTTTGGAGACTTCATGAAGAAACTCTTTCACCTTTTTTGATCATGATCCTTATTTTAAATCAAAATTATTGAAGTGTCTTCAGAAGGATCTTAATACTAAATATAATTTTAGAACCACATTCCGTCCTCAATCTAATGGATCTAAAAAAACTATTCATTCATTTTAATAAATTTTTGGGTTATGATTACTTGACATTAAAGTTATATGGGATCAATATTTGTACTTGGAAGAGTTTTCCTATAATAATATTTTCTATCTAAGTATTAAAAATGGTGGTGTATGAATAATTATATTGAATGATATTTCAATATCCAACTTGTTGGGATGAAATTGCGGAAAAGAATCTTATATGACCAAATATTATTTATGAGAAGGAAAACATTTAAAGTCTACTCATGCTCATATTAAAACTTCTCAAAGAAGGAAAAACATTATACTGACAATCGAATAAAATATTTGGAATTTCAAGAGGAAGATAACATTTTCTGGAAATAATCAGCATGGGAGGGTGTCATAGGGTTCGTTATGAATGAAAACTGAGCCTTAGGTATATCATACCCATTTAAATTCAATAATGAATTGGAATTGTGGTTATCATTTGTAAATGATTCCAAGTCTCTCTAAAGTACATGATGTGTTACATATAACATTATTAAGAAAGTACATTCCAGACCTGTAACATGTTATCACCTATGAAGAAATATGTCTAGAACGTGATATGTATTACAATGAGTATCCCATCCATATTCTTTTCATTTGAGAGTAGGTATTGAGTAATCTGATGACTCAAATAGTAATGGTAATTTGTAGAAATCATAAAATATGGGAAGAAAAGTAGGAACTAGATAATGTTATGATGAATAAAAACCCACATTTACATAAAAGGTAATATCCATTAAATATAAACAGTGACTTTTTTTATGGTGGAATAATGTAACAATCCGATACTTTACTATATGTTTCCTTTTAAATAAATTCAATCACTATAGCAGCTTATGATACACGCAACCCCTAAACCTCAATTATAGTAAGTGAATATTATATTTTAATTAAACTATAATAAAATAAGAATTTTAATAATTCATGACACAAAATTATAATTTTATTTGATTCATATCTATTTTGAACTTACACGGTCAAAATAGGTCAAGAATTATTTTCAGAAATTTTCTTTTAGAATAATAATTTGGATTAATTGAAAATGGGATATTTTATTATTCCTAATTTTATTGATATTAGTGGGTTACTATAACTATAACTATAAATTTATTAACTACAAATTTTATATAAATAAAATAATTACATTATGAAACAGAATGGTATATTTTAAAAAACCTAGTTTTTATATTCCAAAAACTATTTTTTTTAAAATACATAGTGTCAACCGATTTAAACTAATTTAAATAATCATTAATGGTGAATATTTTAGTGAAATTAATTGATTATATATCTATATATTAAAATTTAAATCCATATAATTTTGATTAACTTTCATATAGTAAAAATAATGTCAACTTATTCTTGAAAATGTAATTTTTTAAAAATCATTTTCCAACACATTTTATAGGTTTATTTAAAATTAAAATTTTCAAATTCTATGAGATAAATTTCATAAAATTGATTTCATATTTTAAATAATCAAAAAAATATTATGAAAACATATAATTTATCATAATTAGTTTGAAAAATATTAACAAATTATTTAATGAAATTAAGGTCTAAATGAGGGTTTTCATGTTATATGTGCTTGTGTTAAAATTAATTCTTCAAACACATGGGATTTTTATTTTATAAATTAGATTTAATATTTTTTAATATTTGGTCTAAATTATCTAATAAGGATAATATTATTTTAGGATTAATGTACAAAATACCTAGATTATTAAACCAGTGACCGTTGTGAAAAATAAAATGGTAAAAATATGTAAACTAAGAGAATAATGGAGGAACTTGTTTAAAACATGCTTATTTTTATATGTTTTTTTGTTTTTATGAATAATAAATTCCCATAAATTAATTATTTATTAACATTTTAGGCACATGGGGTGTGATTTACTTCTCGTTATTGAATAGTTTTTTGGTATTTAAAAAAATACCACTCTACCTCAATTATAAAAGCACACTCCCTCTCTCACCACTTCACACCTGTACAAGAATTTGGCTATACACAAACCAGAAACAATATATCCCATAAATAATTATCCACATTATATATATTATTCTATTACAAAAAAACCAACCCTAGTTTTATTATTCAGATATCTAAATGAGGTTTCTTTAAGATAAGGTAATCATCGTAACGAACCTCCACCATTTTCGTTCTTCATTTACAAATATAAAATATGTATTAAAACTTTTAATATAATAACACCAATGTATCCCATATACGTATATATAATTAATTTTATTTAATAATATTTATCCATCTCCTTCTCGATCAAATGGAAAACAAATCCATCGCTCGTGTGTACAATAGACTACAATATTGTGAACCGATGTAATTTTATTTTCAATAACCAACTCACATAGACAGTCCTATTAATGAAAATAATCAATATATATAATAAATATGAAATTATTTTGATTATATAAAATTATGATTTCATAGAACTCATTAAACTTTCACCCATTAGGTGCATGACATCATCGCTCATGCATACGTAAGACCTGCCATCTCCACAAAGTGATGTGATTCATTTTCAATGTACAACATTAACAAATGGTTATAAAAATGTATTTAGTGATTAAATATGATATATATATATAGAAGTAATATATTCACATAGTGTATGGGTCTATATCTAATTTACAATAATAAGAACATTCATGATAAAGGTTGAATGAGAAAACACAACATTTAACACCCAAAAAATAATAATGATGAAATATTATTAACAAATAGGTGAAAAGATGTTATAAAATCATAATAATTTATATTATAAATATTAATATTGTTATATTATAAGTTATGAACACATTTTAAACAATTATTCCATAATGTAACCACCGCTCAACCAAAATTATGTCTTGGGAAATGAATTTCTTCTTAGTTTCTATTACATTGAGATATATTTATTAATATGAACCTATTGACGTTTATGTGTTTTTTATACTTTACATTATGTATTTATAATAAAATAAAACTTATTAATGATTTTAAATTCTTAAATTCAAGTTTTTTCTTTAAATATTTACAATTCTAATGTTACAAAAAATATAAGAACTTATTTTAAAATCTCACTTTATTTTGAGATTTCATTTAATCTCATCGAACAAATCACATAATTTATGGAATTTATAAATTTTATTTCAATATATCATCCCATTATTACATAAATCCATAAAATATGTTTTATAGAAAAATATATTTTATTTCTCTTTAAATAAGACATTTATTTATATATCCACATTTTCCAATATTATTTTAAGAAATTTCTTTTATTTACTCAAATGATTTACTAGGGAAATTTTAATTTATCCTTGAATTTTAAAATGGGTTTGGAAATAATATTTATTCTTTTTTTTCAAATGGATTAAAAAATTCATTATAATTTTTTTTTTAAAATATATGATGATAACATACATCCCCAAGGCCATAACGATTTAAAAAAAGGTAAAAATATTTACATGTTATCTGTGATTTTATAAATAAATATCTTCTGTTAAATATTATTTTAATATTTCAATTAAATTATAGTTATTCTTCTAAATAACATGATTTTATTTCAAAAACATATATTTCTGATTAAATGAGGGTCACCTCATATCACTTGAAATTTTTTTGGGTTCAGAACTTTATTTTTAGATAATAACTTTCTTGTGATAATTTTTCCTTAGACATTAAATTTATCAAAAATATTCATATTCTTTGTGTTTTGGATATAATTACTTCTAAAATCATATAACATTCATATATACTATATTTATTTTGAGTTTTTTATTTACTATGGAAATATTGATAAATATATATTATTTATTTATTATGAATACTTGTTGAAAACATATATTTATTCATTAATTTAATAGTTAATTTGAAATAAAATCAATTCATTTTATATGTAGTGTCAGGTGGAGATGATAATTATATAAAACCTCGATGCATTACTATGTTTCAGGTGACAAATCAATTTGCAATATTAAATAGGGTTTTACCCATTTTTTAAAACATCTTGTAATTGCATTTATGATATAGATACCATGATGTATGAGATATTGGAATCCAATATTAATCATTTCCATGATTGATAATTTAGTTATTATTATCATTGAGACTATTGTGTTGATATTATCCTTGGATTCATTTTTTTTGTCAATTTGTTGATTAAATAGAATGTGTTCCATAATTTTCCAGTACATATTGATTATTTATTATGTTACTATGATAGTAAAATTATTTATTAAATGTAATGTGTGTTCAGTTCATTACCTTTACATATTTAGTATTCCTTGTTAGTTTGTGACAGATTATTTTGTACGTAACCCTTAAAGAGCATTTAATCTCACCATTATTTTATTTTCTCTTCACAGGATATGAATATAAATTATTTAAATGATTTTAACGATGTTTAATGTTTTCCATTAAATTTTTTATATTTTATCCCCAATGTAAAATGTGTATCATATATGTAATAAGATAGAAAATACTACTAAATAGATAATTCAATTGTTATTTGAACCCTTGTATCTATGATCATGTAAAAAAGTAGAAATTGACTCTTAGTTATTATAGTTGGGGTTGTTATAGTATGTAATTGACCTGAAGTTGGATCTTAGAGATATAGTTATTGATACATGGGATAATTCCACTTTAGTGCATTTGGATTTGTGTTGTTGTTTTTTTTGGTTGATTTCATTCACTTCCATCAGTACATTGATATTTTTTTTTTAAATTTGGTTTTACCTTAATCTATATCAGCTATACTAATGATTCATAAAGTTTGTCTTGGATATTATATCATTTCATTAAATGTTGGTTGGTTTTTTAGAAAAAATCATCCTCCAAAATTCTTTTGATACCTTTAAATTTATTAATAGCCTTTGCTTTCTTGGGGATGTCTCATAAGGTTAGTGAAATCTCTATATCATCCAAGACTAATGGGTGATAGTTGATATTTTACAAGTGGTGACAATCTTGTTCGATCTATATGTATTCATATTGGGATTATAACAAGGAGTTATGAAACTGGGAACTTCAGAAAATAGTATAAAATGACATAGCTGACCAATATAGGATGAAATTTAATTTTCCAGGGTGGTCCAGGAATAAAAGTGTTTAAAATAAATTCTAGTTGTGTTTCATGTCAACATTGTGGGTTTAGTTGATGAGTATTATATATCATTCAATGATAGTGAGACTTCCTAATTGGGAAGCATTGTTCATTTTGAGTTTTATAATAAAAAAAATGGTTAAAATAGTCAATTTTTGAAATAATGGTTGTAATTATTATTTCTTATGGTGATTTTAAATTTTAAAAGCCTAAATTTTAATGTGAGTGATGTATAAATCTATTTTTATCTAGTTATTGCTAATTTAAATGGGTAAACTGCATTGAAATTACTATGAAAAGGCTATAGAAAATACGGTTCTCCTGAGCCGTAGGGGTACTAAAAACTTATCTGTAGGATCATTAAGGCTTTTCAAGACATTAATAAAGGAATAAGAATTATGAACATTGATAATTTGATAACATTGTATAATTTGAATATTTTAATCCACAAATCTTTTGGGGGGTTTCTATTCCCAAAAAATTTAATGCGTGACTAAATATGTTTCATAGAATCATTATTTCCCTTGGCGTACCGACTGAGATGAAAGTCATGTTGGTAACCTATATATTAGAGGATAATTTTTGAAAACTATGGTGATTATGTATCCAATATATATTTTAAGAATATAATACAAGGTATGACTTTAAGAATTTTTCAACAAACAATTCTATCTTCGCACATTCACGAGAGACTGAAAAGTTAATTTCAACATCCATAAATAAAATAACCAATCAATTAGAGAATATGAATCTAAATTTATAAAAATAGTTCATTTCACTCTAGAGGTATCTAAAAATGCCTCATTTAAGGAAAAAATCATTGAATCAATTTTATAATTAGATATTCACTCTAAAGATATTTTACTATGTAATTTGGTTTATTCCAAGATAGTTAATAAGGTTGATGTGGTAGAAATTGGTAGTTTGGGGAGTCGTATGGGAGGAGGTATGTTTACCTGTATTGGAAGATGTGAGAACTCTGATTTTTGGAATAAGTGGAATAGAGACAACTATTCTAAAGGGGGGTTTTCACCACAGTTTCAAAATACAAAATCAATAAACATTACTCCAGAAACCAAAAAATTATACATTTTTCAGTGTGGTTAGTTCACTAATACGATGCAAGACTGTAAGAAACCATCTTAATTTTGATCAATTGTAATCCGATAGGACATAACTAATGTTATTTTTATAGAACTACAAGGTTTTATGGTGCATAGGTATCTCATTTCTCTGAAAAAAAATACACTTTGGCTAGATGACCTTGCTATAGTAACTCGTGTACATACAGTTGATCAAGAAAATGTGATTATAAGTAATGAAATCTAAATAAGGATGTAAGGATCAATGGTTGAAAATTAATTAATTTTATCACATTAATTATATGATTATGGATGATCAATCTGGTATTTAAATATTATTATGTATAATTGTTTTAAATTCTACCCATATTCAAGCCTTCTATGATAAAGTTGTGTCCCACAATTTCATTTCTTATTGTGTTGTTGATCATACGGTTTTACATGATGAAATATTTCAACAAGTATTGAATCATTAAACAATACTAGGGAAATTAGAGTGTCAGTCATTTAAATGCGCATCCTTACTATAATAACTTATCAGCGTAAGTTTATTTATGATTTTTGTATCTTATAGATTGAAATCATTATTCTGATTTTTGGAGTATCTTTTTTTACATCCATCATGTCCCATATCGATTATTATTACTAGAAGGTTAGTTTCACATATTCGGATGGAGTTAACCATATCATTAAAGGATATTTTTATGTGAATTCATGTATAAAAGGACATTTTGTATCTACAGTTGAGAATATCTAATATCTTTTGGTAGAGTTTACTTTAGAATCTACTATTGAAATAAGACATAGGTATTTTTCAATAATTGTATACCTATATCCTAAAGTATTTCCAGATAATCTTTCTTGATTACCACAAAAAAATGTAGAATCTATAATAGATCTCCTAAAAGAGAATAATCCTATTTCACATCTATCTTAATGTATTGAACCAAAATATATAACGTAATTGAATGTCTAGTTGTTGTGTTATAAAAGTAGAGGGTTCATTCAAGCTAGTACATCTTCATGTGAAGAAAAAAATATTTTGTTAGGAAAGTATATTGAAGTATTCACCATTTTTGGATTATCATATTCCCAACCATGTTATGATAAAAAAATTGATATCATATAAACCTAATTAATGTTTTATTTAACAAATTGACAAGTTCCGCATGTTTCTCTAAATTTTATTTAAGATTATGGTATCAAACACATCATTATTGGAAGGATGGAATTCAAAAAACAGGCTTCAGGATCCATTATGGACATTATGAATATGTTGTTATGCCTTTTGGTATAATGAATGCACCACATGTTTATATGAAATTGATGAATCAGATCATTCAAATGTATCGGGATACCTTTTTGTGGTCTTTGTTGATGATATTTTATTGTATTCTAGGTCTAAGTCTAATCATGGCCAACACTGGAAATAGTGATGTGTATTTTTAGGAACATCACCTTTATGATAAAACGTCAAAGTGTGCTTCATCAATACATGAGGTATATTTCCATGACCTCATCATTTCTAAAAGAGGATTCTCAGAAGATATTGAAACAATATAATATATTATCTCTTCTCACCTACCAATGATTTTTTTTGAGATACACAGTTTCCTCATCATATCTGTATATTAATGATGCTATCTTTATGATTTTTCATGATCTTCCTAACTGGTGAAATCTTTTTCAAGGAATCGTGTACCATTCCAATGGTGTAATGATTTTATATAATATATTAAATTTAATATGGTTATCCTTATATCATCACATATCTATACATTAATAGAGTTAGGTCAAGTCAATTTCTTTTATTATGATGAATCTGGTCGTATATTGGGATGTTTAGTCATTAAAGGAGATCATGTTCTGCCGTATGTATTATAAAAATTATGTTTGAATGTGAATAATTACCCATAACATGATCTTAAATTATTTGTTTTGTCATATACCTTGAAAACTATGTGTTGTTACCATTTTTGTGAGAAATTCACAGTGCTTATTGATCATAAATATCTTGAAAAACAATTTACCACAAAGTAATTTGAATCTAAAATAATGAAAATGGATGAAATACGTTAATATGTGTTTCTTTGAATTTATGTATACACTAAAAAAATGGAAATTTAGTTGTAGATGCATTGAGTAGGAAGTCTTATAGTTATATGGATAAAGAGGATATAGATTAGTGGTAGCTCATTTCCATCATGGATTATAAATATTGGAATTGTGGTGATCAAGGTGATTTTTTTGTTTTATTTATTTTTCACTAGTTCTTGATTTAGTTTATAAGGTTACATATTGTCCGAAATATGGTCCTAAATATCTCACAGTGAGGTAAACACTCAATTTCGGGGAGATAATTGAATGATGAATTATTGATGGGAGATCTGTTATTTGTTTATGATATCAGAATGTGGTTCTTACAACTTTTCAAGAAAAAAATATATTTCCACACCACGATTTTAGACAATCTGTTCATCCATGCATCAAAAATATATATAAGTTTTATATACCACAGATTTAGTAGGATGGCATGAATTGGAATGTAGAAGAATTTTTCTAGAGATTCTTATCTTTTAAACAGGTCAATGTAGAGAGCCAATAATATGTAGTCATGTTTCATTCTAAACTTATTTCCCTATGGAAATGGGATAAAATAAATAGGTATTTTGTCTTAATATTTCCATGAATAGATTATAAATATATTTCCATATGATGGAATTTATAACAACTCATAATGTTTTCCTGCTTCATCCATATTCTTTAATCCAATGTTGTGGAAGACTTGTCCAAACATTACATTTAGGAAGTTGCAAAGATTCATGGAATTCTAATTTCAATTATGTTTGATCAGGATCCTACTTTTACATATTAGTTTTTAATTCCTTATAGTAAGCCCTTGGATGGAATATCAGAATTCATGATAATAATAATAGGAGATCATAAAAAGGGTAATGTATGAATTTTATTGGCCCATGGGAGGATAATAAAATGTTAGTGGAGTTTTCAAAAAATATTTATTTATAAAAAATAAAACATTTGGTTCCTTTGAAAGTATTGTGTCGTCTCTCTTTTTATTCATCACTTCTTTTGGGTGGAAACAAGTGATAATTCATTTATCCAACCTATCATTCTGCATTATATAATATAGAATATTCATATGACCATGAAAAGAATATTGATTAATCAGAGTCTTCGAAAATCATATGTGGATCACCATCATCAGAAATTATTAGTTGAGGGTGGGGAAAATGTTTTCATGATAATCTATCTAAATAAATGGAATTATGTTTATGGTAATAAAGACATGTTGTCTCATCGATACGTTCACACTTTAGAGATAATTAAACAATTTGGGGATGTGGTTTATTTGTTAGCTTTACGTCCAAAGTTTAGTTTTTTGAATAATGTGTTTTATATATCTCAATTAAAGAAGTTCCTGCCTGATCATAATAGTATAATTTTGTGGGACAACATTGATATGGAACTAGATGATATGTTGATTCATGTATTGACAAGGATTGTGAAAATACGATAGAAACAATTATGTGGGAAAATAATCGGTTTGGTATGGTTTCTAAAAAATCATGATCATATTCCAAAAGATAGTTGGGAACATGAAAATAAAATGATCGAAAAATGGTATAATCTTATCTAAAGAAATATCGATCACCCACTTTATAATAATGGCAAGAATAATAATATGGAGAATATAATAACCCCAAATTCTATAATTTTATCCTTTTATAACAAATTTTGATCTTATATAATACATGGGATGATTTTTGGGTGTTCTTTACTAGTTTTGATGTGTTTTTGGAAGTGTTTATAAGGGATCATAGTTTGAGCACAGTTATTGAAAACTATGCACTCTCTCCATGAAATTGTGCATGGTTATGTTGGGAGTCATTGAAGAGGTGCAATGTTTTTCCAAACCATGCACATTCTTGGGGAAGAAATTCATACATAGGAAGTGGGATAAGTACATGTGGTTCATGATTTTTCAATCTATTTGATCCATATATGTGAGTTTGTGGCATTAAAAAAACAGTGTTAGGTTGAAAAGGATGCTATACGTTCTGTAGGGTGTCCGGAAATGGACCATATGAAAATTTTTAAATTAAATAAGATAAATATAAAAGTTAATTAATAAATATAAATTTATTTTAAAAAATAAATTTTCAGAAAATTGTAATTTTTATTTTAGTTTTTCCTAATGTGTTCTAGTCTACTCTTGTACCTCTCCACTCATTGAGAGAAGGATTTTTACTACCTAGATTTTGAAGGGGAATCATAACTAATTACGACACATTCATTTTATAGTGGATGTATAACCTGAAAGACATAATAACTATTATTTGGGGAGTCACAGAATAATTAAAAAAATTAACTTTATAAATTTTGAGTTATAATATAATTAGTCCTTACCTTAGAATAATAGAGTCACAATATGATGAAATAATAATTTTATATACATGGAGTAACACCCCGATAAGAATATTGGTTTTAAAGGGAAATAATAAGCCAATATTTTTTTACTTGATGAGAATATATAAGTAAAAATTTTATAACTATTTTAGGTAGAAGTAAATGAAAAACTTTGATTCTTAGCATTGGGTTATCGAGTATCCATTAGAAATTCTCTTCATGGTAAATGTAGTTGAAGATGATTAGTCAAACAATTAGAGTTCATAAATAGATGAAACATTTTTTATCATGTGCTGAGATTAAAAATTATATCATATACTATATCATAACCATCATCATATTCAATGTATAACTTGACCCCTTTAAAAATAAACAACATAACAAATCCATTTTGTCTATAAAGCAAGTAATAATAATAATAATAATAATAATTATCATGGAGAGTGATGGAGAAATAGAATATCAATAATTATATTAATATGAAAAGAAAAAATTTAATAATTAAAACATATTTGGAATCACTCATTTAAAGAGTTAAAAATACTTCCATAATAATATATCATAGATTAATCAAGAATATCCAACTATTTCATATTGAAATATTAAAAATATGAAATTAAAATATATATTCCTATTTATCATATGATAAAATAAAACTATAAAGATGTTTCATTAAATAATTTAAAACAAATTTTTGATATATTTTATCATATCAAAAATTAATTTATAAACATTTAAGACAATATAATTAACTCAAAATAATAAAATTAAAATTTTGAGTGCCATGATGAAAGTTCTTGTATGATAGAATGAAAACCATTTTTCATCATATAAAATTGTTAAAAACACTATAAAAATTAATTTCTTTGGTTCTATATAATTATTATGAATATATAGAATTACTAAAACAATTTAAACACATAAAACTAAATTATTTAAAATGAATATATCATGAAAACAACGAAAAAGGGTAAGAGTTTTATAAGTATGTAAGTGTAAGTTGAATTATTTTATTAAGGTTTCAAAATTATTTGTATATGTCACATAAAGGTAACAAGGATTTTCTATAGGATTTATATGGGTGAAAAACTATCATAACTATATAATGAGTGTTGCAAAAAGGTATACATGAGTTTTTATAGCATGCATAAGGGCCACTATATGCTATTTAAGGGTTTATAAAACACTACATAAAGGTAAAATAATATTTTAATATATGGTATAAATTTAAGGAAACTTTTATAAATCTCACGTAAGTGTAGTCTGAAAAAACAATAGGATTAATATAGGTAAAAACTAAGTAGTATATGTTAGGTAAAGGCAAAAGCTTGCTCGTGTAAGGGTAAAAATCAATTTCCATGTGTTGTGTAAGGGTATAATTGGGTTTCAAAAAGGAAAAAAATAAAATTCAATAGGCTATAAATGGATAATATTAAATATTTCATAAGGGTAAAAAGCAATTTTTTTAAAATTAATCTTTAATTTCAACAATTTATGTATGGTAGAGTCAAGTTTCATAAAGGTAAGTAAAACTATAAAATCCAGGAATAATGATAAGGACATGCACATGTAAGGGTATCATGATATTTAAATTATTTGTGTAATGGTAATAATTAAATAACATTAGGGTAGAAATTTTTTTACACATGACAGATAAGGGTCAAAGGAAATCTATGTAATGGTAAAAAATACTTCCAAAACATATATAATATAAAAGAAAAAACCTAATAATCCTACAATAAGGTAGATAAATATTTTTAAAAATTAATTTTTTACTAAAAACAATTAAAAATTATAATATGAATAATATGAATAAATGATGCAATAATGAATAAACGATTAAATAAAAATCAAATGAAATTGTTTTCAATAAATTGAAATAACTAATTAAATAATAAATAACTAGAAAAAGTAATAATGTGGTGTTTTAGATATCAAAACATAAAATAATTAATGTGTAAATGGTCCAATAAAATATTCTCCACCTTTTTCATAATTATAGAACAAAATAAATATTTTAAAATTTCTCCCCCCTTTTTGGAGTTCATACAAATTGTAAAAAATTTTAAAACATTATTTTAACCGCCTTTTTGAATGAAATAAGGAAAAAATAAAAGAAACCTTTTCTTATTTAAATTAAAATAAATCAATCATAAGAGTAAATTCCCCCAAAATTAAATAATGATATATTAAAAATAGATATATCCACTAAAATTAGTGCTTCTCAAATAATAGTTTAAAAGTGGATAATAAAAAATATAATATGATATTTAAAGAATTTTAAAATATATTCCATAAATATTTACATTCTAAAAAACCAATAAATATAAAACATATAATAATTATCATAATTCACAATTAAATAAATTTTAAATAAAATTCTAATATAATAAATAATAAAATTATACATTTGTATGTGATGGCCATAAAATGAAAAACCCTTACTTGGATACCCAAACAAATTTTTGGTCCAATTGCAATTAAAAAAGATCCTTTTGGCACCCAAATTGAATAATGTTAGTTATTATTAACTTTAAAACAATATTTAAAAATATAAGCCTTTGTGTGGAAAAAATATTTATCAAATTTAATGAAAAATATAACGAATAATGTTAAAATAAACTAAATATAAAGCATGTTACAGATGATATAAATTCATATTTACATTTAAAAATAATATTTTTAAATAATTGATGTGATCTATTATGATAACAACGATATTTTTTACTAGATTTTTCCATAGATTTTTTTTTTCAATCTCAAATATTCTTCTATAAATTAACTTATAATAGTTAATTTAGATAAAATTTCCTTCTAACCAAATATCTCATCCTTGAGATTCATATTTTTCTTTTCAATAATTTCAAAATCATAAATGAACTTATCATGAGTACTAGAAGTATAAATTTTCATCAATTGATTCTCATTTTCTAGTTTGGAAAGATAGTTTCTCCAAAACTATTTTTATTTATCAAATTTATAAATAATTTTTTTTAACATATAAATTTTTCAAAATAGGTTATTATTTTATTCTTTGAGAATATCATTCTATTTGAAATATTTGTTTCTTTCCATGTTCAAACTATTATTATCATCTTTTAATAAATTATATAAATAAATAACTCTTAAAACCCTTTTTAATATTTTAATTTTCTTCATATAAATAATAAAACATATAAGCATCACTATAATAATAACAAGAAGAAGAATCAGATTAATTACATACCTAGTTTTTATTTTCTTCTATAAAACATAGATTTGCTGTCTCTTTCAAATTCATTACATTTATTGGATTATTTATTGTAACTCTATCCAATAGTAAAATCACATTTCATTTCATTATTTTAATTCTATTATCTCCCTTATTTCTTCAGATTTAGAATATCTTGTTTGATATTTCCATCATTTATACAATCCTAATAGGTTATATCTAGTCCATATATCTTAACATTATTTTCATTTTTATCATTATTTTGATCTTTACTTGGACTCTTATTGTAATTATTTTGTATCTTTATTATTTTATGAGTTAATTTTGTTATACTCACCATATCTTCTTTATCACTTTTCCTTGATTCAGATTCATAAGAGTTATAGGACATTTTATATCAAATTTTAAATATAAGACTTTCTCATTCCAATTCTATTTATAAAAAATATTCACTAAACCAAATTTTTGTTAGAGTAAAGATCTGATGATTTCATCCAGTGAATTCTATTTGTATTTCCCACCTTAATCAGTGTATAATTTATTTAGATTTCAATTATTTAGTAGTGTTGGAATAACTCTTTCAAAAACTATAGGGTTCTATAAATATTCTCTAAGGGAACTAATTTCATTTATAAATCTTGAAAATCAGTGGAATATTTTATTGATGCTTTCATATTCCCCCATCTTGAAATTATGGTAATTAACTCATGCCATTTCAATATTTGTTTTGAAAATATTATATGTTTAAAGGTCGGTAACTTGAAGGATATTCGAAATTTCATGACTTGTCTTACATGGAGACATGCGACTAAACACACTTCTATTATTAGCATAATATAAAATATTTACTACTATGAAATTAAAAACATATTTAGTACCATAATAATTTATTACAATATTCTATTTAAATTTTGGTGTGTTATAATGTTCGACCATGATTAAATAATGTTCTATAATTAACTATTTGAGTTATGAATTCATTTTGGATTTCAAGTACCCCTAATCATTTTAGTCAAAAAGAGAAGATTCCTGATAAATCCACCCATAATTAAGATTTATCACAGTTATATTAAATATTATTTATCCTTAGAATGTGTGTTCTAGGAATTGGTTAGCATAAAAAATATAATCGAGAAAAAAAGGAAATTCCCAAAATAAGTAATCTATAATAATTACTGTTAGGTTGGAAAGGATGAAAGAAGATCCAGAGTGGTTGAATAGACCTTATGAAACTTTTTAAATTATATAAGAAAAATATCATTGTTAATTTTTAGTGGAAAATAAAACATAAATAACATACTAGTTTTTATAGTATTTTGGTCTAAATTTGACATAGTCTACTCTTACAACTCTTCAATCAGTGAGAGATGTGTTTTCACAGCCTAAATTTTTTTATGGAAATCATAATGTGATAAATTGTGTACCATTTCTAGTAGATGTATAACAATAAATAAATATTTAAATTTCTATGGGGAGCCACAACCCAATTAAAAACTGGATTTGTACAATGTGAGTCACCACCCAATTGGTCTTGACTATAGAATCCTAGAGTCACAACCTAATATGAAATCGAATTTAGATATAACGATTCGTAGCCATCAGATACTCGATTTAGAATTTGAGAGACACAACCCAATTAGAAATAATGATGTTGTGATGGAAAATAATATACCAATTTTAAAACTCAGATGAGAAGATAGAAAGAATAAAAACAAGTCGTATACTAAACCGGGAAGAGTTTTGGGAAGAACACTGAAGCTCAACCTTTATTTTTTGTGTATGGATTAGAATAACTCTTCATGGTTGATGATATTGAAGATGCTTTGTCCCTCCTTGAGAGTTTGAAAATAGATAAAATAGTATTTGGCACAAGATGAGTTAAAAAATTATATCCTCCACACTATCACAACCAATATCATAATCTATTCATTCCTTAAACCCTTTAAAAATAAACTAATCACGAAATCAAATCGATCATTTCAAAATTCTACAAAAAAATAAGAATAATTTGGAATTTATAAGGACAATAGGTAGGGATAAATAAATTATAAATAATTATATCATTTGAATTTAAAACCATTTGAATAATTAAAAATTATAAAAAATCAATCTTTTAAAGAGTTTAAACACTTCCATAATAATAGGTCAATTATAACCCATTAATATCTCATAGTTTCAAATTGTAATATTCAAAATTTGGAATTTGGGTATCTTTCCAGATTTAACATCTCATATTATAAAACTATACATATATATTTCGTTAAAAATTATAAAAAATTAATATCTTTTTACCATCTGAAGTGCCTGGATCAGTGTGATCACTGAGAGGGGAGGGGTGAATCAGTGATATCTTTTTCTTTTTAAGAATTGTTCCCTTTGAATGATCAATTAAACCTCTGTGGCTGGTTAAGGCCTATATCTACTCTTTTGGTGGTGAAGTGATAATGAAAGCACAGAACATGGAGATTTACAAGGTTCGTTACAAAGACCTACTCCTTGCTGTGTTGGTTACACTCCCCAACACAGATTCTTCACTATGCCAGAAGATGTTTACACAGTAATTGGTTATACCCCCCAATTACAAGTTGGTTAAACCCCCCAACTCAACATCATCTTCTTCTTCACATCTCCACTTCCCTTCTTCAAATGTGTGGTTCAATTCTTCAAGTAGCTTCAACAAACTCCAGGGGAACTTGTCGGTCTTTCTAAACCAATAATTTTATTCAATATGCATGCATGTACATACATCCACTCCCTTCTTCTTCACTTGTACACACACCCTCATAACCCAAGAGATGGGATGTGGCCTTCCTTGCTTGCACACCCACTCACAAGGTGTGTGTGGGATTCACTTCACCCAAACCCACTTCAAAGGAGGGCCCGCAAGTGTGAAGAAACTCCTGTCTTCTGCCACGCAAGTCTTTGAGTGCAATAGCTGTGTAAGGTGAGGGAGCAGCGGGCGCACAAGTGGCAGAAACCCCTTCTACTGCGCAAGTAGTGCAATACCTTCTTCCTGCCGTGCAGGTGTGCGGGCAGAGAAGGCGCGCAAGTGTGTGCAACTCAGATTCTTCCTGCCGGGCAAAGGGAGCGCATAGGGTGACTCGATGCTACTCCCTTCATGCAGGGGTTACACGATCAGTTTCCATGGAGACTTGAGTGGCTCTGGCCTTTACTATCTCACTCGGGAACGAGATTTTTCTCTTTGCGTTGAACGAAGCTACGCAGGACTTCGTCTCAAAAGATCAACAGTAGCATTCTTTGTCCTCATATGGCTTCTCTTATAGGCAACGAGATTGATCAAAACCACGGGGTTCAAATCTTTGAAGGCCTGAGATCTACGACATTTTGAGATCTTCAAACATGGATCAAGATACAACCGAGAATCACAGTATCCTTCATTCAACGCAGACTCCTTTTGATGCAGATACTTCATGTACATGCGTCTCGAACGCACAAATGGATTCTTCCTGTTCTGTCCATGTACGAACACTCTGCCTCGCAACTCTGTTTCCTTCATCCTCATTCAAAATATTTAACTCATTTCTTGCATGCGACTTTGAGCGCATGCATGTGTTCGTGATGAGGAGACGAACCCACTGGTGGTCCTATCTCCATCAGAGACGGACGAGAGCTCCATCTACCTGGCTCAGGTGGCTCTGGTTTGCGGGAGACATCACGGGATGACCCTCACCCAGCGGCAGGTTGAAGGCAACCCCACGGCCAATGGATCCACGTTTAATGATCACGGATGGCCAGGATTATAATGTTGCGCAGCGAGATGAATCATGCGGCTGAGATCGGATGCGATATCAGTTGGACGGCCAGGATTAGATCCGCATCTCAAAAATTCCGTCCTACATCGAAAAGAGCCGCGGTTTTCTCACGGTTTAACAGACAAGATACGACAACAATGGTTCAATAATCTCTTCTCCCTCCTCCGGTGCCGCCCCGCACCAGTTCTCTGCGGGCGCGCTCTAGCTCCCACTCTACTCCTCCGAGCGCGCACCTAGAGCCCATGCTGCACGGGTTCATCACCATGTGGCACCCGTAGGCTTACACACGACCTGCACTCATGCCTCAAGGAGGCCTTGGCCTAGAGGATTTCCCTTGAGCACGGTTAACCCTCAGGTCCCGCAAGTGCTTGAGGTGAGGACCTCGACTGGCCTCCTTGGTTGGATAATTTCTGTTAAAGTACATAGTTGGTACTTTGTATAAAAGTAAAGTAACCAAGTACTAAAATGCCAAACCATAATTCTTCTCCTCTTCATCTTCTTAAGAGTTCAACATATCTTCTTCTTCTTCTATTAAAGGATAGAGTTCCCAAGGATCGTTATCAACCATAAATCAAGAATCATTTGATCTTAAATGTACTTTGATCTAATCATATATGAGGTTGGATTATCTTTCAATTCCTCATGCATTAAGAGTAAAGCATGAACTTCTTCAAACCACTTCATCCACTTAGTAGTTGTGGATGGTTCATTTTCACTTCACCCACTTAGTAAGATGAGTGGATCTCATTAACTTCATCCCTCATTAACATAGTAGATATGGATGGAACTTCTTCACTTCATCAACTTATTGATGTGGATGGTTCTCCTTTCTCTCTTCATCCACTTAGTAAATGTGGATGGAACTTCTTTATCTCCTCATGCATTGTGAAGACAATACATGGACTTCTAACAATGTTGTGACATTGTATCTCTTTGATACAAGTCTTGGATCTTTATGATCAGCTCCCCAATCATCTGATTTTGTGAAGCTTCTTCAACCATCATTCCTCAAGCCTTATCACTCTTCAAGCTCACATCAACAGTTGGCACTCATTGACAGGTTATTGACATCAAATGCAATCACTTGGGCACAAAAATCTCCCCCTTTTTATTTAGTTGTCAATACTCCTATGAACACTTTAAAAAATTTCACAATGTGTGTGATGATGATTTCACCCCCTTATTGGCCAAGAAATGCAAAGGGATGAATGGGAAGTCATTCCCAAAATGCATAACCACATGACTCAGTAACCAATGACCCCCCTAAAGGGATGCACTCATCTCCTTAAATTCCATGGATGTTAGTACAAAATCATATAAATTTAGGGAATAATGAGGGACCTTTCTCTTCCTCAAGTGAGAGGAGAAGGCTGAACATGAAGTTTCGGCCTTATATAAAAAAATCTTTCTATAGGCATAGCTTTGGTGAAAATATATACCACCTGATCTTGAGTAGAAATGTAGTCGAGCTCAATGTCTCCACTAGTGACCATTTCTTTGATGAAATGATATTTTATATCAATGTGCTTGGATCTGGAGTGTTGTATAGGATTCTTAGACAATCCAATTGCACTTTGATTATCACATAAGAACCTCAATGGTTTTTCATCTTTAATTCTCAAATCTGCTAGCTGCACCTGCATCCAAATCATTTGTGTACATGCATGTGTATCTGCCACATACTCTGCTTCGGCTGTGCTCAATGTTATAGAATTTTGTTTCTTGCTGTACCAACTAACACATCCTTCTCCCAGAAAGAAGGTTCCACCAGATGTGGATCTTCTATCTGTACAATCACTATCCCAATCCGCATATGTGAATCCCAACAACTTTATGTTTGTGCTGTGTTTATATAAGAGTCCATAGTTGAGGGTTCCTTTCACATATCTCAAGATTCATTTAGATGTTGATAAGTGAGATTATTTTGTGTCACTTTGAAATCTGGAACACAAAGTCAATGCATATGTTATATCTGGTCTTGAATCCATTAGATAAAGGAGACTGCCAATAATTCTCCTGAACTCTTTCTGATCAACATTGTTGCCTTCTTCGTCCTTGCATAGCTTGGTTCCAATATAAATGGGTGTTGAGACTTCTTTTTCACTCTCCATTCCGAACCTTTTCACTAAGTCCCTTGCATACTTTTCTTGTGAAAGAAATATGTAGCTTTTTTATTTGTTCCACCTGAAATCCTAGATAATATTTCATTTGACCAAGAATGGAAATTTCAAAGGTTCTCTTCATCTGCTCAGCAAATTCTTCACATAGTCCTTCCTTGTCACCAGCAAAAATAATATCATCCAGATAGATAATGACTATGAGATTACCAGTGGCCATTTCTTTGACATATAGATTACTGTCAACTGTTCCTTTGAAAAACTTCATACTCTTGAGACAACCATCTAACTTGGAGTACCAGGCTCTGGGGGCCTGCTTTTATCCATACAAAGCTTTTCTCAATCTGCATATCATACTACCATCTTTGTCCAACACGAATCCTTCTGGTTGTTCTATATACACTTCTTCTTCATGATCTCCATTTAGGAATGCATATTTCACATCCATCTCATAGACCTTGTACTGCTTGTGTGCTGAAACTGCTAAGAACATTCTGATAGTTTCTAGTCTTGCAACAGGTTCAAAGGTTTCTTCAAAGTAGATTCCTTCCATTTGTGAATACCCTTCGCATACAGGTCTGGCCTTATTTCTATAAACTTCCCCCTTTTCATTGAGTTTGTTTATGAAAACACACTTTTTCCCAATTACATTTTTATTTTTGGGCCTTGGCACAAGATCCCAAGTGGAGTTCTTTTCTATTTGATTGAGTTCCTCATGCATAGCCTGTATCCATTCCTCATGTTCAACTGATTCAGCCACTGTGTAAGGTTCAACTTGAGAAACCAGTGATGTCTGATCTTCCAATCTTAATCTTCTTCTAGTTTTTATTAAGGATTGTGGGTCACCAAGGGCATTTTCTGTGTCGACATGTTTCTTCAATTTGTTATATCTCCTTCTTCAATTTTCATTACCTTCCTATTCATCACTGGTGTGTTCAGAGTTGTTCTCACCAGTAGTTGGTGTTGGCTCAGTTAATTATTCATTCTTCTGTTCCAAGGTTGTGTCATTCATTGAGTCATCATTATCCACAGTGTATGATTTGGTGTTGTTTTAAATTAGTCTATCATTACTACAGTTAATCATTTTGTTCAACCTCTTATTCCAGCATCTGTAGTGTTTTCCTTTAGGTAGGTAACCCATGAAGATTCCTTCTTCCACTTTTTCCTCAAACTTTCCTAGATTAATGATTTTAATCTTGATGATGCAAGGACTTCCAAAGACTCTGAAGTATTTAACTGTTGGTTTTTTGTTAAAAAAAATTTCATAGGCTGTCGTTTGTGTTTACGGTCTCAAGATACATCTATTTTGTATGTGTATAGCTGTGAATACTGCTTCTATCCAAAAAAAACATAGAGATATTGTGCTTAGCTAACATAGTCCTCCCCATTTCGATTATGCTTCGATTATTCCTTTTAGCCACTCCATTCTGTTATGGAGTATATATTGTACTATATTGATGTTTGATTCCATGCTTGACCAGATAACTTTCAAAGGCATTAGAAGTGTATTCTTTTCCATTGTCTGATCTCACTTTCTTGATACAGAGTCCTAGTTATTTCTCAGCCTGCCTCCTGAAATTTTTGAACATTGTGATTGCTTCTGACCTATGTTTCATGAAAATGACATTGGTCATCCGAGTGTAATCATCAATGAAGGTTATAAAATAGAGATATCCTCTTGTAGACTTCTATCTCATCGGTCCACATATGTCTGTATGAATGAGTTCAAGAGGCCAGTAGACTTGATATCTACTCCTTTGTGTGAACTATGGGTCAGTTTTCCCTTCTGACATGTGTCACAAATTTCATCTCTTTCTCTCTTTAATTTGGGTAGATCTCATACAATATTGAACTTTAGAATTTTACTCATACTCCTTTGACCAAGATGTCCAAGTATTCTGTTCGAGAGATTGTTTTCATCTTTAGAACTAAGATAACAAGAATTGATAGACTCACTAATTTGAAATATGTTTCCAGTGGTTCTTCTTCCTGAGTGATGATTTTTCCTTCCTTTGAGCTCTTGATGATGCATGAATCATTCTGGAACAACACCTCATGTCAATCATCACATAATTGGCTTACACCCAGCAGGTTGTGCTTTAATCCTTCAACAAAAAAAACATCATTGGATTTAGATTTGCTGTTTCAATCATAGCCTTTCCAACTCCCTTGATTTTTAGAGAACTATCATTTCCAAACACCATGGTTCCTCCCTCATGACATTCTATGTTGCTCAGAATTTTTGTATCACCAGTCATGTGTGATGAGCATCCACTATCAAGAATCCATGACTTGGTTTTACTGCTGGCTTTTAGAGAAACTTCAGAAAAGCATGTTATTTCTTCATTGGGTTCCTAAATTCCTTTTCCTTTCATGTCTTTGACTCTTTGTTCATGAAGAATAGTTAAACATTTATCAGTTTTATGACCTTGTTGGTCACATCTTCCACAATCTTCACCTAGGGAGTCAAATTTGTTCTGAATTGGATGTTTTGATGCTTCCTGTAATATACTCTGGGTTTTAGGATATCTACCCTTTCACTCATGACTCATACTTGGAGGAGGCATGTTATACCAGCATACATAGGCCTTATGTCCAAACACACCACAACACCAAAATTAGTCTCTAAACCTCGACCTTCTCCACTGACAGGAGTCATGTTGTAATTTTTTGTCCAAGATTTGAGTAGTCCTTCCTGGGGATTTCCTTTCATCCATTGAAGATTATTTTTCCCAAGTTTTTCTATTCCATGGATGTCTCAATTTCTTATTTGAACCTGCATTGTTAGAGATAACAGATGTATTTTTAGATTTACGTAGTGGTTAGTTGACCTGTCTCTGAGCACCAACATGAGATGATTCTGCCTTGACCTCAATAGCCTTATTAAAGTCTTCTCTTACCTTTGTCAAGCTATTTTGGGGTTCAATCCCCTTGTACTGTGTCACTGATTTCTCTTCTTCTTTGAGGTGAAGTTTCTCTTCATGATCTTTTTCTATCTTATCCAGCTCAGCTGTCTTTAGTTTGTGTCTCTTGATTTCATCAATGTAAAGTGTCTCTTTCTTCATACACTCTTCCAACTCCTCAGTCATCCTTTTGGTTTTATTTTGTAACTGTTTCTTCTCTTTATTGAGCTTATTGTTTTGCTCAAGGCAAGCCTCTAATTCATCTTTCAACTTGTGTTCAAGATCTGTTCGGTCACTTTCATCATCTTCACTGCTGCAGGTGTCAAACCCTTTTTCCACATGAGCTATAAATTTTTTTTCTTCTTCTGATTGACTGGTTGATATGGAGTCTGATTCTTCTTCTTTTCTCACATAGCTTCTGCTTTCACCTAGAATAACCCTTTTCTTTCTTGCACCAAAATTTCTTCCTTCACTTGGGTTTATACTCCATTTCTTCTTTTGTGATTTTTCTTCTTCAACTTCTGGAGCACTAAATCTTTTCTTGGTACAGTTAACAGCAATGTGTCTGATGTTATTGCAATTGAAACACCTCGGTGGTAATTTCCCTTTTCCCTTGAATTTATCTTTTCCAAACCTTTTTTATAAAAGAGAAATAATTTGGTTGAAGTCTTCATCCTTTTCTTCATTGTCAGATTCACTTGATTCTAAGTCTTCATCATCTCTTATCTTGAGTTTTTCATGTCCTCAAAATCCATCTCATCTTTGATCTTATTCTTGAATACTGGGATCTTCCTCATTTCATATACAATGAGAATGTTGTGTAGTTAATCAAGAGAGAGATCATCTCTATCCTCTAATGCTGAGACTTTGGGGTCAAACCTGTAAGGAAAGTTTCTCATTAGTTTTTTTACAATAGTTGAGTCCTCTAACTTTTCTCCAAAGCCCTGAATGTTACTGGAAATTTCATTGACTCTTGTAAAATAATCATCAATATTTTCTTCTTCTCCCATATTGATATCTTCAAACTTGCTTCCCCAAATTTTTAATTTGGATTCCTTGACTTTCGTGTTTCCTTCGTAACTGCTTTCAAATTTGTCCCAAATTTCATTAGCATTCTTGAGTCCCATGAATTTTGTGTATAGATTTTCTGAGAGTGACATAAGGATGGTATTTTGAACGTTACCATCAACTTCCATATTTCTTTTCTCATCCAGTGTCATAGGAGATTCATTAGCAAGAGGAGGGAATCAAAATAAGGCTGCATTCTAACTTCAAGGCCGAGAGAAAGAAGGTAGGGTAACATCCGATTCTTCTAGCTGTGGTAATTATTTCCATCGAATGTAGGAACACCCCTACTATTAACAGAATTCAGATTGTCCATTTTATCAGAAGTAGATCCTAACAGAGGGAACCTCCCTCTGATACCAATTGAAGTTCCCGGATCAGTGTGATCACTCAGAGGAGAGGGGTGAATCAGTGATAATGTTTTCTTTTTAATAATTGTTCCCTTTGAATGATCAATTCAACCTCTGTGGATATTTAAGGCCTAAATCTACTCTTTTTGTGGTGCAGTGATAATGATAGCACAAAACACAAATATTTACAAGGTTCAGTACAAAGACCTACTCCTTGCCGTGTTGGTTACACTCCCCAACACGGATTCTTCACTATGCCAGAATATTTTTACACAGTAATTGGTTATACCCCCCAATTACAAGTTGGTTAAACCCCCCAACTCCACAACATCTTCTTATTCATAGCTCCACTTCTCTTCTTTAAATGTGTTGTTCAATTCTTCACGTAGCTTCAACAAACTCCTGGAGAACTTGTCAGTCTTGCTCACCAATACTTTTATTCAATATGCATGCATGTACATACATCCAATCCCTTCTTCTTCACTTGTGTACACACCCTCACAACCCAATAGATGGGATGTGGCATTACTTGCTTTCACACCAACTCACAAGGTGTGTGTGGGATTCACTTCACCCGAACCCACTTCAAAGGAGGGCCCGAAAGTGTGAGGCCACTCCTGTCTTCTGCCGCACAAGTCTTTGAGTGCAATAGTCGCGCAAGGTGAAGGAGCAGTGGGAACGCATGTGGAAACAACACCTTATACCGCACAAGTGGTGTAATAGCTTCTTCCAGCAACGTAGGTGTGTGAGCAGAGAAGGCGCGCAGGTGTGCGCGGCCTAGATTCTTCCTGCCATGCAAAGGGAGCACACAGGGTCACCCGATGCTCCTCCCTTCACGCATGGGTTGCACGATCAGCTCCCACAGGGCCTCAGGTGGCTCCGACCATTATTGTCTCGCTCGGGCATGAGAGTTTTCTCTTCACGTTTCACAGAGCTATGTAGGAATTCTTATCAAAAGATCAGCAACAACACTACTTGTCCTCAGATGACTTATCTTGTAGGAAAGGAGATTGATCAAATCCGCGAGGTTCAAATCTTTGAAGGCCCGAGATCTGCGGCGTTTTGAGATCTTCAAACGCGGATCAAGATACAACTGAGAATCACGATATCCTTCATTAAACGTGGACTCCTTTTGATGAATATAATTCATGTTCATGCGTCCTCGAACGCACGCATGGCTTCTTCCTATTATGTCCATGCACGAACACTCTGCCTCGCAACTCCATTTGCTTTGTCCTCGTTCGAAATCTTTTACTTGTTTCATTCATGTGACATTTAACGCATTAATGTGTTCGTGAGGAGGAGACGAACACACTGATGGTCTTATCTTCATCAGAGACCGCTGAGAGCTCCATCTACCTTGCTCAGGTGGCTCTGATTTGCGTGAGACATCGCGGGATGACCCTCAGCCGGCGGGAGGTTGAAGACAACCCCACGACCGTTGTATCCACGTTTAATGATCGTGGACGGCCATGATTATAATGTTTCATGGTGAGATGAATCATGCGGCTGATATCAGATGTGAGATCAGATGGACAGCTAGGATTAGATCCACGTCTCAAAAATTCTGTCCCACATCAAAATGAGCCGCAGTTTTCTCGCGGTTTAACAAACAAGCTATGGCAATAATGGTTCAATAATCTCTTCTCCCTCCTCCGGTGCCTCCCTGCACTGGTTCTCTGCGGGCACGCTCTAGCGCCCACTCTACTCCTCCGGGCGTGCTCCGAGTGCCCTTGCTGCACGAGTTCATCACCGTGTGGCACTCATGGGCTTACACACGGCCTGCACTCATGCCTCGGGGAGGCCTTGGCCTAGAGTATTTCCCTTGAGTGCGGTTGACCCTCAGGTCCCACAGGTTCTTGATGTGAGGACCTCTGCTGGCCTCCTTGGTAGGCTAATTGTTGTTAAAGTACATAGTGGGTACTTTGTATAAAATTAATGTAATGAAGTATTAAAATTCCAAACCATACTTCTTATCCTATTAATCTTCTTAAGAACTCAAAATCTCTTCTTCTTCTTCTATTAAATGATGGAGTTCCCAAGGATCTTCATCAACCATAAATTAAGAATAATTTGATCTTCAATGTACTTTGATCTTATCCTATATGAGGTTGTATTATATTTCAATACCTCATGCATTAAGAGTAAATCATGAACTTCTTCAAACAAATTCATCCACTTAGTAGCTGTGGATGGTTCATTTTCACTTCATCCACTTAGTAAGATGAATGGATCTCATTCACTTCATCCCTCATCCACTTAGTAGATATGGATGGAACTTCTTCACTTCATCCACTTATTTATGTGGATGGTTCTCCTTTATCTCCTCATACACTTAGTAAATGTGGATAGAACTTCTTTATCTCCTCATGCACTGTGAAGACAATACATGGACTTCTAACAATGTTGTGACATTGTATCTCAATGATACAATTCTTGTAACTTTACGATCAGCTCTCCAATCATCTGATTTTGTGAATCTTATTCAACCATCATTCCTCAAGCTTTATCACTCTTCAAGCTCACTTCATCAGTTGGCACTCATTGAAAGGTTATTGACAACAAATGAAATCACTTGGGAACAACACCATCAAACAATAGAATCTACTCAAAATAATAAAATCTAATATTTTAGTTCTATAATGAATGTTCTTGTTTAAATTAATAAACAACATTGATATTAATATAAATATGTTTAAAACACTATAAAAAATTCACATAGGTTCTATATAGATGTTTTGAATGTATATTATTAATAAAAAATAGTCATATAAAATTATCATACACCAAATGAATATATCATGAAAATCATGAAACCGAGCAATATAAAGAATGTAAAAATTTAAAACCTATATAAGGGTAAGTCTAAATTCATGAATGAGGTTAAAAAATAATATTTACATGTTTCATAAAGGTAAATAATATTTTTTATAGGTTGTGTAAGGTTAAAAAATCATTTGTTAGGGTAACATAAGAGTTTCATAGAGGTATAAATGAGTTAACTTACCTTAAATAAGGGTCACTAAAAGTAATTTAAGGGTATATATAACACCGTGTAATGGAAAAAATTATATTTTTACAAATTTAATAATGGTAGGTCAATGTTTATAAATCTCGCATATGGGTAGAGTTAAAAATCAATAGGGTTCGTAATTGTAAGCACTATGTATTATAGGATAAGTAAAGGTACATGGTTACCTTCCAAAGGGTAAATCACAATTTCTATGCACTGAATAAGATTAAAATTAAATTTTTATAGTTAAATATGAAACATAATTGGTTGTGTAAAGGTAATATTAAACATTGCATAAGGGTAAAAAACAATTTTTGTAATGGTAAATTCGAAATTACATAGATCATGAAAATATAGAATCAAGTTATGTAAAGGAAAATGGAACCTTAAAATCCATGTATAATGGTATTTATAGGGTCACAAATTGTTAATATTATATTTATATCATTTCCATAATGGTATGAAATAACTCATGTAAGGGTATATAGAATTTAACACGTGATGTGAAATGGAATAAATAAAGATATGTAAGGGTAAAACAGACATTCAAAACATACATAAAGTTATAGAATAAACCTCTTCATAGTCGTATGAGTAAATAAAAACAATATAATATTAATACTTCAAAAAAAATTAATAATAATAACAATTATAATTTTAATATATTATTAAATAATGAATAATCAATTAAAAAATAATTCAACATAATTATTTTTAATAAAAAAATAAAAAAAATAAAAATTAAAAAAAATGAAATTATAAGATATTATAATTATCAAAACATAAAATAATTAAAGTGGAAAGGATCCCCTCCTACATGTTCTATCGCATCGTTTGTGGATAGTTTTTAAAATCCAACAGAAAATACAATATAGCTCACTATATTTTGTCTAGCAGCATATGCATGGTGTGAAAAAACATTTGACATTTCCATGTGATGTGTAGTAAATTCTATTAATGGAATTTTTTAATTATGATTAAGGATACTAAAACCTAATTTTTATGCTATTATATTAGTCTCTCAAAATCATATACTCTCTTAAGATCCTATGAAAACTCCCTCTAACCTGGAAGTAACATTTTTTGAATCAAAGTGTGTTAGAGATAAAAATTGAATGGTATTCCATTATTATTTATCTTTCCATTTTGATCCTCTCACTTTACCTAACATGAATTGTTATATACATTATATCATGAATAGATATATGTCTTATGTTATGGATCATGATTAGTTCTTGGGTGGTCTATTGAAGGGAACAAAATGAAAGGATGGATCTAGAGGAATCGTTTTATTTTCATCAATTTATTTAACCACCATGAAATAGGTGGATTATATATAATTATAATAATTATTGAAATGAAGGATTTGTGATTAAAATAATTTCAGTTCAATTTTTTTGGAAAAATCTACGCATTTTATTATATAAATACTTAGTTTTGGAATGATTCTCAAAACGTATTAGATAAAATGTTTGAAAGAAATTGGTTTTTAAAATAAATATTTTATTTTGATTAATTTAATATGAGAACATGGAATAAATTTTTGTGACTATTCATTTGCATTTGGGTTGGAGTAATTGAAGGGAGTAACTCTATCATAGTATAATGGAGTAATGGTGTGTTATACCAAAATCAAGTTGTTTCACCAAGCAAAGACATGGTGAAATGTTAACTCCCCACTCACGAGTATAGGTGGGTCCATGGTTTCATACATTGTGTGTATGTGTGGGTGTATATAATGAGTGACTATTCCTATTTCCTAGAAATGGGATAAAACATTGTTTATTTTTTTAATTGTACTGCCTTATGGTTTTAACATAAACCATTTAACTTCTTCCCTTATGTTTTATATAAAATTATAATGTCTTATTCTTGACATAGTTTCATGTGTTGGGAAGTCATAGAGGAATGCATACTAGGTGATATACTCACCCAATTCTTGGAAACATTGGAGTGTTTAGATATATTTAATACTAGGAAATAGAAAGGACTAATATATCTAACTTAAATAGTGGTTAATATTGATATCATGGGTGATACATGTTGATTTTTATCATGGGTGTAGAGAGACTGATTCTTGATATGATTCTACTTAGGTGTCTTTGGGTTTATGATATCTCTTCATCAATTTGATTGATATCTTTCATTTCTAAATTCACTCTAATATTTTTCTTAATTTTCATTTTACCATGATTTGTGTAATTTATAAACATGCATCATATGGTTTTTCTGGAGTGTTATATAATTTCATTATAGTTTTTTTTGGATAAATAGGAAAAATCACCCCCAATGCTCTTTAAATCCCTTGGTATTTATTTCTACTATTTAGTGTATTGGAGATGTAACTAATTGTTATTGTAACCATTACCTATTCCCAATATCTTTTTTGAGGGGTGGTATCTACAAATAACATCCTATATTAATCACATTATCATATATTTGGTAGAATATAGAATCACTAGGGTTTTACCATGAAAAATCCCATGGAGAACTTCAATAATTGTTTTAAAAATAGAATAGTCTATGGGAGAAACTCAATTTAGTGGAAATTTTTACCTGATCAATTTTATTTGAACCATAACATTATGTGCCACCATTTTACACCTCACCCTTATGGATTAATTATGTAGAGGTTTTTAGTATTTATGTTTCATTTCATTTATAATTTAATTAGTATTTACTCTAATTCCAAATTATATCAAATAACATTCCCTTATATAAGAGAGAAAATTTTTATAATTAGAAGATGATTATAATAAAATGAATTAAATATTTGGAATCAGTATGTTATAATTATTCAATGTGTTAAATCTAGTAATTTTTTGTTAAAATTGTAAAATATGGTGAAATATGGTGAAATATGTAAAATATGGCATCATATTTATATAATCTTGGGTAAAATCTGACAAATAAGTGACCTCTAACATGGAACTAAAACTTATATTTGAGAATTAATGGATGTAATAAGGCACTAGAGGGAGTAGTGGAGCACTTAAAATAATGAAAAAAATAAAATATTCTATATTTGATTCCATGAAATTCCACTTTCCACACATATAAATATCACCATACTCTACCCCTTTATCATCTCCTTAAAAAGGCATTTCATTCCTAAGGATTAGTCTATGGTATCTAAATCAATATATTATAGTAAATTTCCCATTTATTATAACATCAAAATTTGTTTCCTTGTTCCTTTTTTATACCACATTAATTATCTTAAATATGAATTCCATTATATAATTAAGAAACTAATTATAATAAAAAATGAATTATATCGTTATATAATTCATATAATCTATTTTAATTGTTCATTATAATATGCATCCCATTATATATAGTTTTAACCTCTTTTATAGATGATGTTATAATACATATATTACCACCTTACATGGCTAGTTTTAAAAAATAATTTATTTAATAAATATAATATTTATGATATTATAAATATCCGATAAATATGAATTGATCATTATAATATTTATTATTTTATAAAACATTCATGTAATGTTTTGTTGAAAATGGAATAAATTTAAAATAGGGCCCTGGATTAGAAGTATGAGGCAGTCATTGATTTAAGAGCATGGGATTTACCCTCGGTGTGGAATAAACCTTGTTGGAATTGAATGTTTGGTTATAACCCACAATGGGTGTAAATAATAAAATAAATAAACAAATAAATTTGTTTTATTTGTTTTAACATAGTGACATGAAATCTTCAATAAACATATGGTTATGATGTGATATCATGGTTGGATGCTTAGCCCTTTATATATGATCTACCATTAGAAGAGTTCATTCTTGGAGAATTACATTGGATTATATTTAGATCGAGGTTCATTACAACATCAGAGTTTATGGATCTCTCTAATAATTGAAACACAGGGCCATTCTTCATTAGTAATTTATCCAAGCTATAATTTGGATGATTTATTTGTGTGATTTACATCTTGTTATATATCTCAGTTGAAAAAATATTAATTCCACAAAAATTAATTGATTCATGCATCTATATATGAATTTATTTATAGTTTTATTTATTATTAATTGATTATTTCCCTCTTCTTTTGTCTAATTCTTTGATAATGGATCAAGGGATAAATGAACAAAGGATAATGTTCATTCCTCACATGTTATGGTTTATATATTTATCCCCATTTTCATTTCATGATCCTCATGGAAAATTTCTATGGCTCGTGGTTCAAGGAATAATTAATATAAGATCATTATGGGGTTATTCTCTATTTAAACAGATCATCACTATAGTTGTGTTTTGAGATTTATGATGTGATCAAGGTTCAATGATGACAGAGTACGATTGGAGGAAGATCAAAACTAATTGAGTATTCTAATTTGTCCTTGTCTGAAAAATGGCTATAAATGGCATGTGTGGTTGTTTCCCAAGTGGATTCGAAGACTGAATCACGGTGATTGGAAATTTAAAGGGTCACAGGAACCCCAATCCATGATTCAGTAGCAAGAATCACGAAATAGGATATAATGGAATTTATGTTGAGAAAAGCCACAGGATCTAGACAATCCCCCATGAAACCACATGTAATCCAGAGATACAGGCCAGGTGGGACTTTCTATGTGGTGTTAAGGTTTTCATAAAGATAAAATTATCACACACCACATGAAACCTATCACAATCTATGTGATCCATGTTGGAAACACGATGTGTACCATAGAGGGTACATGGGAATGGATAAAGTGGGATACATGGACACAAAAATGATACTTAGGGATCTCCATGTTCTTGGATACAACCAAGTGTAGATGGGTATGTCCAGGTGTACACAGTTTGTTACAAGGGAACAACTAGAACTACATGGTCAGAGACAGATGACATGGGATGGGTGTTAGTATGCCTATACAAATCATCTACATATACTTACATTTTATTTATATATATGTATGCATTTTGTTTGAGGAAGAACAACTTGGGAATACCATGGTTGGCTAGACAAAACGTGTACCCCTAGTACACATCATATACCCCCATTGAGGGTTCCTATATCCCTTTGATTCATTATTATTTGAACAATATTGATTGAGTTTGTTCCCTTGGAAAATCCCCTTGAGGGTAGAATCTGTAATTATATCCACGTCTCCAGATTGTGATCCCCTATGGAGGATAAGTCCCATATAGAGTTTGTGGTGTCCCTCTATGATACCAAAGTGTGATCCTCTATCATTAATTACTATCACCTAGGTGGATTTTGTGGTATCGGTCTGACCTCCATTCATGGGGTGTTGATCCTCTATCTAGAAGTCCCATTCAGAAGGGTGTGTGGTATAATTTTTATATGATCCTTTATATAGAATGTTGATCTTGATTGGGTTTTTTGTGTCTCTCAATGGTACTAGGTGTGATACCCTATCCATGTATTGATTTATTTAGATGCCAGTGAGTTTTCATGGATGGGGACCTATGAAACTTTTCATCCTAGATGAGTTTATTTGGGGATTGTATGGAACATGGAGTGGGCTATCCAAAAATGGTCATTTATTCGAACTGAATCCAATAGCTGGTTGTTTGGTTCAGACAACCTGGAGATGCGGTCTCCTTCTTGAGTATATCAGTATGATTGTTATTCCTTCAATTACAATATCATTTTTAATAGTTGAATACTTTTTATTCATAATTTACAGTGTTTTGAGGGTGTCATGTTTTGTATTGTTATACACAACCCTACATGGGATCTTCCACCATGTGTCATGTCTTATTTAGATGATAACCCATTTTTCAGTGTGTGGGGAGGACATAGAGATGGTGTAGAATAGATTGATATAGACAAACTGGGAATATTTTCTCAGGTTGTTTCATTTTATATTAGTTCTCACCTTCCGAGAAGTTTGGAATCTCAATAGTTTTGTATTTGTATTTTATTTGGATAATTTATCACTTTAATTACTTTACAGTCATTCTATTATTGTGGGATTAAATATTTATGCATGCATTGGTTTCAATTGGTTTAAATTTAATCATTTTATGGGATTAGAGGTGTAGTTATGTGTATAGGTAAATTAGAATAAAGTATCTCATTTGTGTGTTATGCCTAAACGGTTATATTCATTAATCTATGGTCTATTGGAGGTGGTATTGGGGTTGTCACAGTTTTGGCCACATCAGTTTGGGTAATGAAAGAGTTTTATAAAATGATTCACTGCGACCTTAGGACCATATTCTATGATATTGATTTTGTTTTTTGGAAATAATGTTATGTGTATTAAGTTCATATTTTAGACTAGGGACTCTATTATTAGTGATTGGACTCATGAATCCAAATATCAGGACTACGATCACCTGTCGTTCAACTCAGTATATATAGAAATTTGTTTCATGGAAAAAATAGTGCATGAATCATATAGGAATGGGTGGTGGTTTATGTTCACTTCCCTATTCATCTCTCCAGATATACCATCTTCCCATGGTATATAATTTTTTAGGATTCCTCCACAAAGACATACTATAATGATTCCATTGTTTTATCATGTGGATGATACACCGAGTGTTGATGCTTTAGTATAGGGAAATGTACCAGAGATGTAACCTCTAGGTGGGTTTCCAGCTTTACCACCACTCATTGAGTAGCATTTAACAATATAATTGTTGGATGAGGATACATATAGGGTGATTTATCTACATGAATTCCATAGGTAGTGACCTCCTTGGTTTTGGTATGATCCATACAACTAGGGAACAATTTACTTGATTGAGGAAGTCATGAGTGTTTTCTACCTTGTGAAGACACAACCCAATTAGATGGTGATCCTAACAATGAGTCTCACACAAGGATCACCCGAGTGATGGTGGATTCTGGGGACACGTACTCATAATGGGATAAAGATAACTTGGACAGAGTTTTAGAGACTCTTATGAGATGATTTTTATCCAGACACATTGAAATCAGTTCATACCTCAGAGCTTCTACATCTCTGAAATGATAGCATAACTATGGTGGATTATTTAGTGTGGTTCATAAACCATTCACTATACTCCTTGGATATGGTTGGATAGAAATTTATCAAATAATTAACCTTAGACTAGGGCTTACACAGGGATATCGGGGCTTCAATGATATCACAATCCATTACCACCTATACTGGGGTTCCTAAGTTGGCCTTGTTGGTAGAGATGTTTTTTTTCTAAGAAAACTCTGAATTTTGGTGTTAGGAATGCATAAGCTAAGATCATGGAAGTTATTATCTGATGATAGGACCAGGGATCCAGGCATATGAGATGATTCACGAGATGATTCTAGGATGGTGGGTCTATGGTTTAGGGATCCAAGGATGGATGTAGTCAGCTGTAGGAGAGATAATGATTTCCTTTTGATGGACGGGTACATCTTGCACAATATTTTCCAACCCACCATAATTATAATAGGGGTATGATTGATGCACCACCCAAGTAGAAACAATTATTTGGGCATGGGTTATGCATGTTGGTGAATGTGGTGGAGGAGTATAGAAAAAATAATAATGTGGAATATGCTTTGATATGTTTCCACCTACACCCAAAGTAGTCCATGCTAGGCTCAGCAATCTATATGATGGGTGAGAGGATTGTTGTAGGCCACAGGGGCCTATAATTCATAGGATCTAAATGATGATAAATGGTATTCTTTGTGTCCATTATAATTTTTTACTAGTATTATTATACTATGTTGTGTGGTACTTTATTCATTTCACTTCATTTATTGTGGTTATCTAGAGTGACATGAGTCATTGTTATAGCCAAAGGATTCAAATGTTTTGATGTATATTTGGACTCATAATAAAGAGGTATTCTTCCCCCATTAATTAAAATTATTATTAATTGATAAAAACCCATATGGTAGATTCAGGTCCACCTAAAGAATATAAAGTCATGGTTTCGAGGATGAATTCCTTTGAATTGTGTGATCAGGGGTGGCGTTGCATGTTCGAATGTCGAAGTAGGACCTGGTGATAATAGTAGAGCCTTTATGGTCATTATATTTACTATAGTCACTAATGGAGAGGATTAGTGACCACATACTTCTATTGACAGTGTGACCTGACTGTGGGAAGAGAGTGTTTTTTATGGAACCTTTTCTTTAGTGGAAGAGTGAGACATATGATGCTTTCCTCATTGAGGATTTGTTTTCTAGTATCCGAGCATTGTTGGTTTCTACTAGTTGTTGTGGTAGTGTCTATGTATTATGTAATGGATTTTACTCCTTCATAAAATATTGAACTAGGGTGACTAGGATGTGTTCATGTGTAGACAGATACATGTGACTTTTGTCAGGTGGATGGTATGACCATTGGATTAGTAGTTCTTTGAGATTTCAGTTTCTTGTTGTAGTGGTGCAGTTAAAGAGTTCTACCAAATAATGTTTGAAGTTTATTTTCACACTATGAGTTCTATTTTTTAATGATCAAAACCTTGGTACTGCCCTGGCATTTGTGTCCATATACATGTTGACACATGTAGATCATTCTAAGTTGTGTTATAGTTATAGGTTTGTAGACATAGGGCATGTCAAGAAATATTTTTTGTGCTTGGGAAGCCCAATATTATTCATTGGAATCATAGTACACTTAGTTTCTGTGGAGTATGAGGAGAGACACATTATGTTTTTCATGGATACACTCTATGTTCACTAGATTTATAGGAAGATCTTGATGTGTTGGTTTTGGATTCGAGATGTCCACTTTCTGGTATACATCATCTCTATGATAGGAGTTGTAGTCGATCTAGTAAATGATGAGATAGTTCTAGCTTGGGATCCACCCAATAATGTTACCAAGGTATGAAGATTCTTTGGTTGGATGGGTTATATCTAATATTTTTACCTAATTTATACAGAGAGGATGCATCCTTGATAGCTTTGACCCAAAATGGCAAGACAGTCATGTAGATGGGAAGGTAAAAACATCGCATATAATTGTTGAGATAGATACAATAGATTGAGTTCCTCCATAACTATGACTCTAAAATTTTCTATACTCCTAAGAAGGGATATGTGGTGAAGATTCTTTCATTAGGAGATATTTTTATCAGTTTTTTGGATTATCCATTATAGAGGTTAATCATGTTGTATTTTTCCTTAATGGACATAGATGTTTATTCATATCTTCAGTAAATGGATGTTACCCCATCACTTTTACATCAAGTTCAGGAATCTCAACATGGAGATAATGACAATGAGACTGTATATACTTAGATATCTTTTGGATGTTGTCCTAATATATTTTCTAATGGTGGGGAAAATTTTCATTTTTTGAGGATGGATGGTTGTACCACTAATGTTTTGCGTGGTGGTGATAAGGGAGTTTTATACATCCTCTACTTAGTGTCTCCAGTTGAGGAAAATATGTACCAGGACCTCCAATGCCAATTTTTGTGGGCATGAATGAATATTTTTGTTGCAAATTCTTCTTTATCTACATCACTTGTGATCAAGTGAATGTTGTGAACTAGATTCAAGTGGGTTTATATCAACCCCTTGAGGTACTATAGTGGAAGTGGGATTTGATATACATGGAAATCATTACAGGGTCACCACAAATGTATATGGGAAATAATTTAATTTATGTGATCGTAGACCGACTCCCCAAATCTTCCCACTTCCTCTCCATTTGAGAGAAGAGTTTAGTAGAGGCGTTGAGACACTTATACATGAAAAAGATAGTCTAAATCCACATAGTTCCATGTATGATCATTTTTGACCATTATTCTCACATCACATCATGATTATGTAGATGATTAGAGGAGGCCTTTGGGACTCAGTTTCATTATAATAGGACATTTCACCCCCAAAACGATGAGAAAAATGAGCAGACCATTCATGACTTGGAAGACATACTATGGGATTGCATGTATGATTTTGGCTATATTTAAAAGGATCACCAAACCTTTGTGGTTGTTTTTTAAAAAATATCTATTATCCCACCATCAGTGTGGAACTATTTGAAGCATTTTGTGGGAGAACCTACAGGTTACCACTATGATTTAATGATCTAGGAGAGTTTGAAATCATGGTCCAAGAGATCATGTGAGATATGATAGATAATGTGAAACTCATCTATGAGAATATGTGGACTATATAGATCTTCTATATTTCCTATGAATATCGGAGATACATGAATCTAGAGTTCAAGATGGCATGCTATTTTTTCTTGTTGGTGTCACTTTGACATGGATTATGGAGATTTAGATTATTAGGAAAGCTATCTCCATGATACGTTAGACCTTTTAGATACTATGTAATGTTGGTGATGTGGAGTACCTCTTAGATCTACCACCACATTAAGACTAGGTGCACAACATATTCCATGAGTCGTAGCTGAGTAGGTACATTCATGACTTGTCACATGTTATCGACTGTGGTGATATAGAAATCATAGAAGGAGATAATGAAATGAAAATGTTTTCCCATGTACTATATTACAATATTATAAGGATTATTTTTAGATCCAAGTGCTGACAAATCATTTGATTCTGAGAACTATTGAGTCTACATTTTATATTTGGAAAATAATAAATATCATAATTAAAATGCCCACACATTTCTACTAAAAATTTGGAATAATGTTTAAATTAGGGATCATATTAGATATATGATTTTACCATTGATTTTAGAGCATGGGATCAACCCTGGGCATTACATAAACATTTTGATCACTGGGTGTTTGGTTAAAAGTCATCGCAAGCATAAATAATAAAATTAAATAATTTTCTTATTAATTTTATTATTTTGACATAGAAAATTTACATCCTCTATAAATATATAGTTATAAGGATATCTCATGGTTGGATTCATAACCTTGGAAATCAATAAGAAAATTGGAGTGAATTCTTACCCCACGAAATTGGATTGGACCAAGATCGAGGGTCATTGCACCATCAGAGATTAAGGATCTTGCAATGGATGGAAGCAGATGATTGTTCTCCATCAGGGATTGATCCAAAACCTGGGTATTATTTTTAATTTTTTTATTTAAATTCCATTATTAATCTTCTTCAAAAGTTGATCAATTCCACTAACAATAATTTTTTTCATGCATTGAAATTTGATTTCATTTATGGTTTATTTATGGTTTTTTAATTATTTACCTCTTCATTTGTCTAATTCATTGATAATGGATCAAGGAAATAAAAAATTTTTGAGGTCTAATACCCAAATGTTATGGTTTATATATATTTCCTTTGTTTCATCATTTTATCTTTATAAGAAATTTCATTTTAATTTATTTCAATGAATACCTAGTATAAAATTGTTGTGCGTCCATTCTTCAGCACAACAGATCAATACTGTGGGAGCGATTCAAGATCGGGGATGTGATCAGGGTGTGATGAAGAAGGATTAGAATCAAATTTAGTTCATAATTTGTTGATTTTTCTTTTTTTACAAAGTTCAATGAGGCATCTATCGATGAAACATGTGGATGTTTCTTGAGTGGTTTCCATAGTCAGATCCCAATGATCTTGGATGGAAAGGGATGGATGACCACTAATCCATGATTTTCCATATCGAATAAAAATGGTGTATATAGTGGTATAAATGCAGATAATATCTTTGAGTTGCAGAAAATAACACATTAAATGTTGTGTAATCCAGAGACACAAGCCACATGGGACCCTTTATGCGGTGATATGGTTTCTGCGAAGAAAAAAGTATCACAAACCATGTGATACATGTCAAAAACCATGTGAACTATGCTAGAATAACATAATGTACCATGGAAGGTACACTATAATGTGAAGTATTAGATGCACAGACTTGGCTAGAGTACACTAGTGGAGCTAGATACATAGACATGAAAAGGTGTAAATAGGCATGGCCAGGTGTACATGGGTTGGTACACGGGTATGACCAACAGTACATGGTCATGGATAGATGACACATACTTGGTGTTGGAAGGCTTCTACACACCATTTTCATATACATACATTTTTATATGGATATTGATTTTATATGTGTGGCAGAAACAAACGAAAAGACCAACAGTTTTCTAGTTACACCATATACCCTAGTACATGTCGTCCACCCCCTTTGAGAGAATTTGGAGCCTTTAAATTATTTAGTATTGGAACTGAAATAGATGATTGTGTTTACTTATTCAATACCCTCAATATTATAATCCTACATTATATCCAAATCTTTGGATTGTGATCATGTCAAGTGTATGAGTTTTAGATAGTGTTTTGGGTCTCCATCCCTATGACCAAAGTGAAACCATCTATCATTTTTTATTACACCATTGGTGGGGTTCATGATAATGGAGTGACATTTATGTGATGGGTGTTGATACTAAATCTTGAAGACCATTTCATTAGGGTTTAGAATATCATTAGTATACGATCCCATGCATGGGAAGTTGGTCCATATTGGGTTTTTTGTGTCCCACAATTGTCTTGGGTGTGATCCCAGATCTATTTATCTAGGCCTTTAGATACATGTGAGTTATCTTATGTGATTAGAAATGGCCATTAACCTCTTAGATATGGGTATCTGGTTATATCAGGACTCATGAAGTGGATTCTTAGAAAACCAAAATTTCTCCATGCAGAATCATATGGATGACATTTTTCTTGAGACTTCCTGGAGGCATGATGTCCTTCGAGAGTATATCTATATGTTTTAGATTCTTTTTATTTATATTTAATATTTAATAGTTGGATACTCCTAATTCATCATTTTTATTGTTCTAGGATTCCAAATGAGTATTGTTATACTCAACCATACATGGGCACTACTTGCACATATCATGTCTTATGGAGACGACAACCCATTTGATAGAGTTCTGGGAGGATAGGGATCTAGTTGAGCATACCTTGAGCTATAAAAACTTTGGTAATTTCTGGGTGGTTTCATTTGATATTATTCATCCCCTTTTCAGTATGTTGGACTCTCTATATTTTTCTGGTTTGGTTGGTGTTTGACCACTTTACCACATTCAGTACATTACTAGGGTACAATGATTGTGGGTTTATAGTTATATGGATTCATTGGTTAAAATTGTTTTACATTTTAGTAATTTATATTCTTAGCGATGTTTGTGTGTTTGTATAGTTACATTTGTCTAATTACTACCATCAATGCATTTTACCTACTCAGCATTGGTCCGCAGCCCCTGGCATATTGGATGTGGTCTTGGGGTACTCATGGTTTAGGCCCCGTCAAGATGAGTTGTGACAACTATTCTAGATCATTTTTGATTTCATGTACAACACAATGTTCTTAAAATATTTAAAATAATATAATCGTTCCCTAAAAAATGTTTAATAAGTTCATTTTTACACGTTCTCCGGTATTTTATAATGTATTTCATTCTATTGAAATCATTATACATTATCAATGATTATTTAGTAAATTATGATTATTAAAAATTATTTGATCACTTATTTTATGAGAAATTGTTATGATATATCATTTGGTTGTAATTTGATACATAAATGTGTAATCCTTTTCCTTTTCATGTGTTTCCAGGTATATATGATATATATATGATTTTTTCCCTTATGTGGAACAAATATAAAAATAACTATTATTATGTTATAGGAGGTCCCAAAATTATAATGTCCCCCAATTCATTGGGAAGTATTATTATCTTGTGATATACCATGCGTGGTGAATTAGTAATTGATAAAGAGTTATATGATATGTTTTCTTGTAATTAGATCTTAGATTTTAGTTATGATTTCATTTTTTATGTTTTTTCCACATTTTAATAATCCCATGATCTTATAATTTCATCTTTTTTATTCTATTATTCCATTTTATTATAAATTTTCCTTCATTTCAATGATATTATGTTATTAATATTTTCTCTTATGGTTTACTTTAGTATCATTTTGCCCCTTATTGTGATAATTATCTCAAATTTATTCCTTTATATATATTCATATGACACACTATATAGTAATAGTTGTTTAATGTGATTTAGTATTGCATCATGGATATTAAAATATAGTTGATGTTATTCAAATAGTTTGGTTTCCTTCCCCTTTATTAAATAAGAAAAGAAAAAATATAGGTACCTTTTTATGGGTAGGGAAAACTCATTACATGCCCAAATTTCAAAGTCATACTCCATTAGATTTGATTGGAAGAGCCCTTTAGTATAGATCCCAATACAACTAAGAAACCATAATCCCGCCACTTTTCCATCCACACCAATTCAATCCATCCACATCTATTTTTTCCCTACTCCCAAGACGTAATTCCACAGAGCACACTGACCACCGGGAGTTCTCTGTACATGAGCACCCATCCGAAGACCAATACACCTCCACTGCCATGACCACTATTGGGAAATACAGTCATCAGTTGAAGCGCTCAAGGAAACCCAATATCCCTCAAATCTGGAGCATATTTGAAGCCCCTTGCCATATCCATATGCTCGAAGAACCACCACATCATTGAACTGACACTATCATATCCAATGAGGTTCCAACACTGCCAGAAGTAGTCCCATGGATACAGAGCGCCCACCTTAGACAACCAATCCACAAAAAATAAAAATCACATTAGTCCAAATCCAAATCGCCATGCTTCATCCCCACTAGACAGTTTTCCAAGATTGAAGTCCTCTAATACACATGCTTGGAACATGTTGATCCCCATCCACTACATCGAGTTCTCTACAGTCGAGCATTGGTAGATCCACCAAGATGATGCTAAAATCCACCAAAACAATGCCCTAAAAAGATCTATGCGATGATCCTTACTCCATAGAAGCCACAATACCTCTTTTAGCCCCCAGATCATAACCATAAAACATCACCAAAGAAGCATATTCCGAGAAGGTAAGGTTTGAAGTCCTCGAAACAATGGGATCTCTTAGCTAAAGCTGAATTCCCTTCTCTATAATCTTAGACCATTTAAATAAAGATGATGTAGTTTATTTTTAAGTTTATTTAACTTGTAACTATTCTCCCAAGGTCAATAAATCTATAAATTTATAGGTTTATAATTTAATTATTATGTAATAATATGTGTATGAATCTTAAGTTGTTATAAGAATAAACATTATTGATATTTAATTTTATATGTGTTAGTTATGCTTATCATAATAAAATAGTGAGTGAAGAGTGATATCTATGTTATTTTATAATAATTAATAACATGGATTAAAAATTATTTTGGAAAATTTATTTCTAATTTTGTTTGATAAGAAACATTTTTTTGGTTAAATTTAATGTGCTTACTAATCATGTAAGTGTAGATAACAAGGAGGATATTGGACTAAAAATTAAATTTTATAAGGTGATCAGGATTAAAAAATTCATTTTTAATTATTTATTCACCGATTTATGTTTCACATTCATCTTCATTAGAAATATAGGTATATTTCCTTTTGTTTTTAGTGAATATTATGCTGAAAATATTTCTTACACCATGAATATCCATATTTTTAGATTCTAATTTTTATGGGTGTGAATAAATTTATATGTTCCTTCCTTTTGGAATATTAGTGGCCGCTGAAGTGAGGATGATTTTGAATGTACATATAGTTCCTCTCAATGTGATCATTAGTGGCCTCCCATGTGGGGATAATTCAAATTAACTATGACTAAAATACATGAATATTACATCATTTTTATGAATATTCAGTAAATTAAAAAAATTCATACATGAGGACCATAATAGTTTTCTGTCTCTAGAAACATGGAACAAATTATTCTAACATGTTTAAGATCTTAAATTTTTCCCATAAAGATATCCCCCCTTAATAATTATACTTAAAATAGTTATTTACAACTAGGGGAAAGGAAAAAATAAGATATTGGTGAGATCAAATACTTAGTATGAGTAAACAAAATAGATTCTTAAAAAAACATGACAATGAGGGTATGTGTAATGTCTGAGGTCAGAATTCCACTCTACTTATGCCTCGTGCCTGGTTGGAGACATGTCCTCAAGATTATTTCCCCAAACACCAAAGGTTGTCGACTTGAAGCAGGGGCCTAGGGTGTGATAGTGGCGAAACTATGCCCTCTTTTTTATATTGTAACATAGAAGAATAAATAATAATACAATATTGGAAGCAGTAAATAGAAAACAACTTAACTAAATAGCAGATGGCTGATATTAGAAGTCACCAAGCATCGTTCCATACAAAATATGATGTAGCATGTTATGTTGTAAGAAATTATCCAAAATAGGTACATTGTAGTAATCTGCAATATATGGTTCAAAAGAACAAAGAAACACACGAATATAAGAAGCATCTTATACCCCAGCTCGGTCCCATGCTCTCCTACCCCTAAAAAACATATCAAGAACCAATAGAAGGGTGATTTCCTTTATCAACCCCTGCAATCATATAACATTTTTGGGCCTAAAAGCATGATCCAAACATGGTATAATATTAAATCTTGATAGGAAATCACCCAAGATATGTTCCGATCAATTACTGAATATATATAACTGGAAGTGTTCAATAGTGAATGTAGTAAAGTGTAAGATTTTTTATATTAAATTGTTCTATAAGAAAGAAAAACAGATGTTTTAGGAGACCATCAAAGAAAATATAAGTAAATACTAAATCCATGATTGTTCTTTGGATTAGAAGACGCGCCATATATAATTTAATTTTGTTATTCAACTTATAACTGAGTCCGGTCTTGACATTATAAAGTGGAATTCAAGTATATCATCTAGTTTATTTAACCAAAACCATATATTGAAGGTATAGCATAACACCAAACTAGATCAAAACCCGCTATAAAATAATTTTAGCAGTAAATTTGGGATGAGAACCATTATATAATAGTTTTATCATGTTTTAAGGTCAAACCCTATTTTATAATTATAACAACATATTTCTGGGTAAAACCCCAGTATATAAGCATTCCATCATAAAAAAACACATATAACATACAATATTACATGGTTAACAAAATAATTACCCATGTGGACATCAAAATGTCCCAAAACTCTCAATTAATCCAACCATTACTAGTCTTAACAACTACAAACTCACATAGGAAACTCATATCACAATACTAAAATGTGAATTATACTACTACAAAGACTAACCATTTATTATCTCACATGGGAAATGATTCAATTAACCAATTCCATATTTAAAAACCCAAAAATTGAATCAAAGGAATTCCCATAGGCATCCTAGGACAAATAGCTAAACATTGGTCATCCAAGGGAAAATGCACCCATGAGGTGGCCCTTAGTCAAGGATAACAATATCAAACATTCCTTAAAACCATTTAAACATTTAACTAATAAACATTAGGTAACAACATAAATAAATATTCAATTTAGGTGACACTTAAAAATGGGAGAGTGACACTCTAGCACATATAATCAACTAGAAAAATAGTGAAAAGGATGATACCACCTACCTCATAGTCATACAACTCTCCTCGTACAGATTTGGCCTCTAATTTAACCAAAAATGGGGTAAATCTACAAAATGAACATAAAGGCCCAACCTTCAATAACTAACTTGAGAGAAGAAATCATGAATGCTAGCTTAATAAGAATTGACAGAAAATGAATTGGGTACCAATGCATCTAATGATGATCGAATCAGAGTTTGGATGGAGATTTACGATGAAAATTTAGGTCCAGTGCTACTCGTTAATGAGATAGTGATCCCTTCTGTCCAAATGATAAAAGATGATAAAATTCCTAATTTAACAGATAAAAAATGTACATATCATGTACTAGAAACCACATGTCTTGTCTGTACAATACCTAGCCAGGTCATTACAAGTTCATGTACTAGTATTATACAATGTGAAACGATAATTATATGGGATGTTTTTAGAAGTACATGGTTTTTAAAAGGCCTACAGCGAGCCTTTGATCCCTTTTTCCATCATTTTCTTAAAAATAAACTGAAAAGAAAATATCCATACCTTTATGGAAGATCCAGGTTTTTACAAACATCACCCTAAAATCCATTAATCCTTGAATTTCCCTTCAAAGTGTGTTGAAGGAACATCATACAATAACTTCGGCCATTGTGATTGATAGTTGCCCTTCCTCTCCAAGGTATCGCCTTGCACTCAATCATGAAATCTTATAACCCATACTAGAGGAAGAAATCGTCCATGGAGAACCTTCATTTTACAATCCACAATACGAATTGGATGCTCCTAATAGGAAACATCTTTTTTAAACTCTATTTCCTCAAGATGACTGGTGTGAGATAGGTCCGAAATGCAATGTCAGAACTAAGAAAAGTGGAATACTTCGTGTAAGGCACTATACCTCTGAGATAACCGCATCCACTAGAAAAATTCCCCGACACTTTCCATAATTTCAAATATCCTGACATATCACGTTGAAAGAATAACCTATCTCTTGATCCTCTTTTGTCCAATCCTCATGGAAACACATATGAAAATGTGATCCCCATCCTCGAGCTCCAGAGGTCATCCACAGTGATTGACAAAAGATTTATAACAAGACTACATAGTAGTTAACCTTTTATGAAGAACCTGAACCTATTAAGTGGTATCCTAGTCATAATGAGGTCTCATCATAGCTTCCTCTCCTACCTCTAGCCAAGAGAAGGGTGATCGACATGGCCTACCATATAAATTCTCATAGATTTACTTCTAATAAGTAATCCGAAAGCTATTTTTAAAGGAAAACACAACCATGGGAATGTGTTTCTCCAAATAACCCCCAAAATCTAAGATACATGCCCGAAGCATGTCTATAATCACTGAATATAGTGGTCTGACTGACTCTCTATCCGGGGGTGGTAAGTTGTTCTCAGAAGCACCTATTTCCCCAATGACCTCTATAGACCTTTCCATAAATGAGAAGTAAAATTGGCATCCCTGTTTAAAGTGATAGAATGTCATATATTGGTAATGTGTACGATGACCAAGATGTACCACCTCCCAATATTATCAACTCTGAAAGTTTACTTTATCAGTAGAAAGGGTGTGACCTTCATGAGCTTATCAAAAACAACTCAGACACTATCTTTACCACAACACAACCTCAAATGGAAAACCCCACAAGAACACCCCTGAGCATTCCAATAATGAAATAGGATTTTTACCCTTTAACTGGGTGACCCAAACACAATTGAGGTCTTTTTAGCATCCACATAAGAAGGAACGGTCGAACACTGATTGATGTCATCAAAACTGATCACATAAAAATCCTTGAAAATACATTGAACACCTTTATAAAAAACCCACCAAAATGCGTATTAGTGTTAAAACTAGCTCATTAGAACCATTCTTCAAGAACAAGAAGATTAATGAGTGAAACCCTCATGGTATAAATTATCTTAGGAACACCCTACTTAGGAGGTTGGAGAATTGTAACAGAAATAGAATGCCATCCCACAAGGCACCACACATCCACAACCAACCCATTCACTGAATTCCATAAATGTCTCAAAGTGATTTTCCTTTGTCAAACCACCCCCTAATAATTTTTGAAGATCATTCCACATAATGATAAAAAGCGTAATCCAGATCCATCCCACTGGGATCATTACCCTTTTTTAAATAATCACATCTGATCTTGACTATAAGTCCGAGATAACCTCAATTCCATCATCCTAGAGTCCGTGGAACTTGCCAAGGTGGTCCATACTATGCGTTACAAGTGAGATCTTGGTCCAAATCCAAATTTCCACTTAATGACACTAACTAATCCCAGAGCAGTATCCTCCTCGTGATCACATCCAAGAAAGTAGCTGGCATCCAGATCCCATTCAAGGAGTTCCTACCTGGAAACCATGGTATCACTCCAGATTAACCAAGCCTGATTTTAAACCACATATCCTACACACAACACTGTAAAATATTTTCAACTAACAGAACAAATTTCAACTATAGCACGACGTATTACTGATGCTATCTTAGTTAATCTAGGATGATGTCAACCGATCAGATATAAACAACTGTTGAGAAAGAAAACACTAAAAGGATTTGAAGGATCACTAGAAATGGATAGTAAACCCACTACAAGTCGACCTTCTAAAAGATACATGGCTTCACTTGTTGACATATTTTTTTAACCGAACACAATTCCCTTATCCAAAGGCATTCTGTGATAGGTTGTGCTTAACCACTGATGTCAATATATGATCATCAGTGCCTCACAAGGACTGCACAAACTGCTAAAATGCAACAACATCATGTTGTCAAGCAAACACCGATAGGAAACAAGACATGCAAGCCCCTAAGGCATTCAAGTATAGTTGACCATTTCTGAATGGTTGTTGATTATGATCCTTCTATTTGGAATAAAAATTTATGAATAATTGATGTGAAACTGCCTACCTAGAAGTGTTCTAAATGTCAAGAAGAAGGACCAACCATTTTCAAATGCACTAGTTCATAAACAGCATAAATGCATAAGTGTCTTTCCACGAACCATGATCACCATGTCAAATAACATGGCATGATAGCCAAAATTAAATTGTTTGGTGTATAAAAAATCCCATATTCTAGAAACTCTTCTCGAGCAGTATGATGAACATGGCCCCATAATGATCATGTCACTCTACTATGGAGATAACAAGAGTGAACACCCAATAATTCAACCCTCAATATTTTACAAACTCAATAGATCTTTTAATATTTAAAACTCAATGGGTACCACATATATCAACATATACTACCCCAAGATTATATGTGAAAATGCCAAATTATGGATACAATTCATATTCTATCCACCCTATGCATCCATGTACCATATGGCTCACATAAGAACTGGCTCAAAATCACATCACTTACACAACCATTTACCTAGATGAATACATACCAAGTCACCAAACATTTATGAAAATAGGGGTTTTCACAACATCTTATGAATCTCACCATGCCTTAGGAATCCCTAACCTGCTGAACTAAGCATTATATAATGATCATTCACAAGTTAAAAATCAAGATACAACAAAGCTCGTAGCTCAATTGCATAGATATAAAAATAGGACTAGCCAACAACTTCCTCTAAAAACTCATCCTTCTACAAGCCCCATAGGTCTGGTGTATGTGTCGACAAATGAGGGATACTTCTAAAATCACACTATGAAGATCGGGTTTGGTCAAGTAAAACACTAAGAGACATCCTACTTGGGATTCTCCAGGTAAACACGACTGATGTCATCATTCACAAGATCCTTAGATAAAATGGTAAGGGAGGAATCCTATTTGGGATTCTAAAAAATGGTAAAAAGGAGAGGGATCCTATAAGGGATTACCTAGATCACCATATAAGAGAAGTCATCCCTTAGGGGATCCATTAATGAAAAAGGTCTCATGGACTCATAGGCCAGAAGAGCACGTCTCACATGGAAAATGTCCTCAAAATCATAGGTCATGAGAGATGGCTCATAGCTCATCTCAAAGAAATGGCCTCCACTAGATTGTTCCGAACACCCAGGCAATCATCCACGCCATGTCCCACTCTTAGGTGAAAACTAGAAACAATAACTTGAAGAAGAACCTCTCTACCTAAATAAAACAACCATAACACCCATTAAGAGTCCTCAAAACACTAGATAGGTTTCACCATCATGATTTACATGGAAAAATACTCCGAAAGGACTACTCATAGGTCCATAACTAACAAAGGGGGACAAAACAAGAAAAATACCTTCATAGGGTAACAAAAGTGGAATACAGGGAATGTATACACGGTACATGGTTTGTTCCCTTTGGCTCTCAAATGGGTGTGTACCTCTACTGTCCAGCGTGTGTAAACACCCCAAGTATATGGAATGCATGTAGGATACATGGTGTGTACACAAGTCTCCCCTCCTCACCATGTATATTTACCTGTCCAGAGCCACATGGGGTGTTCCAGTGTAAAACTACACGGTGTGTACCAGAAGTACACTACTGTGTACATTTCTAAGACTATCTTTCTGTGTTATTTCTCACACGATAAGACACATTGTCAGATACTACATGGAGTGTACTCAAAGTACACGATATGTACATAAAAAATATTTCCTTCATGGATATAAGAACACATGGCGTGTGTTCACAGCATCACACCTCGTGTTATCTGGGTTTTTTAGAAGTGAAAATCTAAATTTTCTTCGAAACCATCATTTTTTAAACATAAAACAATAGTATTATAAATTCAAATCTATGGGGGATATAATTATTAGGAATAAAATCATGGAATGCCCATATAGAACATTACATCACAATTCAATACAAGGCCATAAAATGATCCACCAAATTCTGAACAAAGAGAGGCCATATACCTCAGGGACCAAAGTTTGTAATCCATCCAATTTGAACCATAACACGTACTAATAAACATATCATAACAATAGTACAATTTATCACATTATCCATTTAAAAAATATGCATATCTAGTATGAAATCTACCACAACATCATGCAATCAATAATGCTCTCGAAATACCATGGCATGTGATTTCTAACAAGTGTATATAAGATGCATGAGATGGCATACCCTCATCTCACCAGATTGCAACAAAATAGAACCAAAATGATATTAATAATAACAAAAATATAGAATTGTGTCACCCAACCGTGAAATCAAATCATCTGGAATAAATCAAAATCTAAAAATCGCAAGTCAATTTGAGGAAATTTGGATTTTCCCTATATGCAGAGTAGCTACACATAGGTATACTTTATTAACAGCCTTTAGTTCCTTACTATCCCTATCCAATGTCACCAAATAGTAATACATTCTAGATAGACTCCTCAAGACCCACATTGTAATTCCCTGGGTCTGGATGCCCTCAACTGGTACCCCATACCCGTTGGCCACATGACCTCAAGTGCATTTCCCAAAATGCTAGAGATTTTCAACTCGAAATGAGTACCTAAGATGTGATTGTTGAAAAACTATGCCATCATCCATAGATTGTATCATAGTGAATAAATAATAATATAATATAGGAATTAGTACACATCATAGAACTGAAGTAAACAATGGATGAGTGATATTATAATTAAGAAAACATCTTTCCATATGAAATATTGTGCAACATTTTGTGTTCTAAGAAAAAATCCAAAACATGTACCCTGTAGTAATCCACAATATACATTCCAATAGCACCAAAGAAACCAAGGAATCAATGAATCATCACAATCCTCACCTTGGCCACATGATATCCATCCCCTAAACAGCATATTATGAACCAGAAGAAGGGAGCTTTCCCTGATCAACACCTACAATCATATAATCTATTTGGGCCCAAAAATATGACCCAAGCTTGGTGTGAGACTAAATCCCAATAAGAAACTAACCAAGATTTCTTCTGATCAATCATTGAATATGTATAATAGTTGATCTATAATAGTGAAAGTAATAAACTAAAAGATATTAAAAATTAAGAATTTCTACATGTAAGCCAAAAAAAGTCTCAAGATACCATCAATGAAAATACAAGTTAAGAACAAATCTGAGATTGTGCATTGGCTGGGAAAATGCATCATATATAATTTCATTTCATTATTCGATTCATAACTGAGTCTGATCTTGACATCCAAAAGTGGAATTCAAGTATTACTCCTAGTGTATTTAACTAAACCATATAACCATTGTATAACATAACACAGAATTGGATCAACACCTACAATATAAGAATTTCAACAGTCAATCAGATTTGAAACCCGATATATAATAATTTCAGCTTGTGTTAGGGTAAAACCCATGTATAAAAGAATTTCATAATGTGTTACGGTCTAAACCCTATATATAAGCATTTCGGTATTAAAAAACACATGTAACTTACACTGATATAGGGTTAACAAAATAATTACTCTCGTGGGAATCAAACATGTCACAAACTATTCAAATAATCCATACATTACTAGGATTAACAATAATAAACATTCATTAGAAACACATACCACAAGCCTCACATGTGAATTAAACTATCATAAAGAATAATGATTTATTTCCTCACATGGGAAAATCATTAAATTAACCAATTCCATTTTAAACAACCCAAAAAGAGAATCAAATGCCTGCCCCTATCCATCCTAGTCAAAATAGATAAACATTCATCATTCATGAGAAAATGCTCCCATGAGGTGGCCCTAAATCAAGGATAACAATATCGAACATTCCTTATAATCATTTAATAAATTACATAATCAACATTATATAATAACATAGGTCAGTATTTTATTTTGGCGACACCAAAAAATGGGCATGCAGCACTCTGGCACATATAATCATCTTGAAAATTAGCGAGGGGCATGAAACCACATACCTCATATTTGTACAACTCTACTCCTCCATCGCAGCCTTTAATTTTATGGATAATGGGGTAGATCTACCAAACAATCATTAATGCTCATCCATATATAACTCAATTGAGAGAATAAATCATGAAGAACAACTGAAGAGGAATTGAGAGATTATCGATTGGGTTCTAACACATTTGACATCTATTGAATCAGAGTTCGAACAGAGATTTGGGAGGAGAATTTAGATTTGACACTATTGGTTCATGAGACAAGAGAGACCTTCTTTTCAAATGACAAAAGATGATGCTACTTCCAAATTTAATGAATAAACAGAAAAGTACAAGGAAGGTAATAGAAACTATATTTAATTTCCATAAAAATCCTATATAGGTAATTACATGGCCATTTACTAGTATTATACGGTTTTCAACCCTCATTACACGACATGTTTTTGGAAATACACAACATTTATTAGGTCAATAGCCTGCCATTGATCACTTTTTTCACTACTTTCATAAGTAAAAACTGAAAAGAAAATATCAATAACTCAATGGAAGAACTAGGTTCTTACAGTATGGTAGTATGATAAAAATAATATAAGATCCTACCTTGAATATAAAATATCATTATCATATGAAATGGTATAAAAGATATTGGATGTATATAAGAAATGAATCATAAGGGAGTACAGAACATAAGACATTAATGAATAATAAAATAATATGATTTGTAATTTGTCGAATACACATAATATTAAAAAACATTTAGTAGTCAAGCCATCGATACTAAGGACATCTATGTTCTATCAGTTTAATCCCCATACCATCGTATTAGCCATGGTTAACTCACATGTCCATATTAGTAGTATTAGTTCAATCACCATTCCATCTCGGTAGTCATGGTTCACTCCCACAACAATCTTAGATGTCACGGTTTACTCCAAGGACCATATTAGTCTATTTCCTGAGATATAAATCTTCACCATATGTGTTGGAGGGAGATATAGGTCCCACCCATCTCTAAATGAAAACTTACATTTGTGTGCCACCAAATCATAAAAAATAATTTCATAAACCATGAAATTAAATGGGTATATTAAACATGTAATCCTATAATAACCAATGTAAAATGATAAAAGTTTTATAGTCATTTCAACATAATCATAATCAGTTAAAAGAAACATGTTCCAAAAGCATATAACCCATGAAAGAGAAATTAGATTCATAAAAACCATCCCTCAAAACAAAAAAAATTCATTGTTATTATATGAATAGAATAATTTATCAATTACTACAAATACATTAGTAACACCAAAAAATGTCCTCTTATATGGGAAATAATTTTTAAACATCACTTGAAAATAAGTTTTCAGAAAAATATCCATTATTATTAGAAAAAGTATTATTTTCTTACAATTTCTGGAAATTTAAAAAATATTTGAAAATTATAATTTTTATGGTAAATGAATATTCAAATCATTAAGTTGTCATGATAGTGGTAAACTTTTTGAATTAGTATAAGATAAAATAATACATTCATCTCATACTTTTTTTAGAAAAGTCAGAATGTACCATATTTGGAAAATGACAAAAATTATTCCTGTAAAACCATGTATTAAAAAATAAATATAGAAAAAAATGGATTTAAAATTTCATTGGAGAATAGTAAAACATTTAGATTTTTTTTTAAAAATATGGGCATGGATGATAAATATTCCCCAATGGAGACTTAAAATGAAACAATTCAAAATATTGAAGAGATGGTGAAATAAATAATCATCACCTTATAATCAATAGAATTATATACCCCATGAAATAAATAAAATTATAATAATATAAAAATGCTATAATATTCTGGATAATAGTCATACAATACATTTTAGGGTAGTATATACACCACTAAGAAAATATAAGTAGTTTATAAGGCACATGTCTGAAAGAAATAAAAGTGAGACATTACTACCATACCTTATGACATCACTCTCTTCTCACTAATTCAAACGTATTATTTAATAAATACATGATTATTATATATATATATAAAATTTATATTAATATGTGTAATACCATATATAAGTTACTTAATACATTATGCTATCCCTTTATTATTAACTTCATGTTAAAATTACATTTTGGTGATAACATCCTTATTAATCGCACTTTATTTGACTTTTTATTATTGATTATCAAACATAGATCATGATTTATATATTTATAGAATTTAAAACATGATATAAATATGTTATATATTCTGTATATAATTATTTATAATAACATTTAATGATAAATGAAATACATCGTTCATGGAGACAGTTGGTCTTACGTATGCCTAGATGTTGTTTTCATTTTCTTGTAAAGTTAAAAGAAAGAAAATTATATGATATATTATCAATAAATAATCATTTTAAGGACATATATAACATATATATTCATAAAATTTATCCTTATTACATCATTGTGAAATATAGGCGAATAATGAATCACATCACATCGTGGAAATGGTAAGCCATACATACGCACAAGTAAAATTATCATTTTCAAGAAATACTAGATGGTAAAAAGGTATAAATGATATTATCATTAAGGAATTATAATTATATTATATATGTTATATATTATCATTAAACACATCATAATGATATATCATAATAGATGCTGATGATAAACAGATTACACTATGCTGTGGAGATGTTAATTCCTACGTATGCACACATGATGATATTATTTTTCATAGGATGGATAAAAGGAGGAATATGGTTGTAAAAAAATAATAATAACATCTCAGAATATAGACTATACTTTAGTTTTTACTTTATAATGAAAAAAATACAATAAGAGAATGTAAAATAAGAAATGATCTTTAGAGAGTTGGTAAATGAGATTACCAATTCATCAGCAATCTCCCTCTAGATCTCCAAATAGTGACACTATTTTTTTAGAACACAATAAATTTGAGAACATGAATAATTATTTTAGGAGGAAAAATGTTAAAGTTTTGGTCTAGATATAATGTTTAATGTGGTTTTTGGAATTGAGGTAGGAGGTTCCCCTTTATAATTGATTTGAGACACACTTTTTAAAATCCTTAAAATATTAAAATATAATAAGGGTATGCTAGGGCCAAAACATCAAAATGAGATATAAATGAATGGGGGAAGATATCTTTAACCATATATTTTTCCATTTGTTTTTATTTTACAATTTAATAATTTTTAAATAATTTAATAGTTAATTAATTGAATAACATATCATTATCGTCAAATTTAACACTATTCATTTAATTTGACATCAAGTACATCAATACAATGTGGGAATTAGAACCTAATACATCAAAAAATATATAATATATATTATAGATCTATGAAATTAGTTATACATGTTAAATAATATAAAATATATCAAAAATTTTATTATTAAAATCAATTATTCTCTTTTTCTGTTAATTTAATAAATATTGTTTTAACATTGATGAAGCTTATAAGATAATTATGTAACATATAGAAATTAAAAACAAAATTTTATAATGAAAATAATTTCATTTATATAAATATAGACATTTATAATCATTATTATCTTGATTTGGTCCCTTTGTGGACACATAAAAGATATCAAATTCAAGAGAGTGATATTTTGTAACTATATTTGACTTTAAATAATATATAATTTATTTTCAAGGTATAGTTTCCATTAAACAACTCCAATTAGATATTAATGCGATACATTTATAATAAAATTCATCTAATAATTTTTTGACATGTTTTTGTTTTATTTTAAACATTATAATTTTTAATTATCCTAAATTAATCTATTATAATTTCCATCATCGTAACAATATTTTAAATATTAAAAGGGTATAAATTTTTTACTTATATATGGTAAAATTTCCATAAATGGAAACTATATAACATTTGGGACCTTATAATAATATATTATTATTCCAAAAAGTTATATATTTTTTGGTAATTGATTTACTAAAATATTATATTTATATAAAATCATTTGTATCAATTTTGACACTATTAACATATTTTTCTCTAAAAAAAATAAAAAAATAAATATAATTTTTAACCAAAACATTTAATATACATCTAAAATATAATTATAACCTACAAAATTCGTGGGTACCATTAATTAATTAAAATTTTATTTATTTCAATATTTTCAAAATCATTTATTCGATATTTTATTTAATTAAATATTTAATAAATCATCACTGCATAAGACATTCAGGTAATTATTGATTTCTTATGAATTTTTGAAAATTATATGATGAAGATAAACTTTTTATAATTAAAAGAACAATTTATTGTATAATTTATATTATTTATAACACTATATTAGAAATTGTACAATTATTAAAAATATGAGTGTAACATTTCTAACTTATCATTAAATAAAATATAATAAATGTTATATTTTTACAAGAGTGGCATAAAAATGTTTATAATATTCATATAAGGATTATTTTTGTGGGAACACACTCTTCCAAAAAAAATTGAATACAATTTTTAGGGTTATTTTGTAATATTATAATATTATCTTTATCTTTATTTACCTAATTTACACTTTACCATTGTATATAAAACATTACTAAAATTATTATTCATAATATCCAAAAAATAAGTTGATCATATTAGACTCAAAATAGAACACGTATTACAACCTTGAATGTCTATTTTTTAAAATTCAATTCACAAAGGGGGAAAAATTATGTTTAATGTTAATCATGTATTTGTGGCAAGATGGCGAGTAAAAATAACATTCAAATTTTAATAAGTTTTTATTTATAATTTCAATATAAAAACAATTCCAATGACCTAAATTGGATTAATACATTTATTATTTATCTATTGTGACTTTAAAAATCAATTTAAATAATAATAATTTGTTTATACAAAAAACACAGTTTTTAACAACAATGTAGTATTTTTCACTATTGCTCAAGAAAATGAGAAATATTAAAGAAATAAACTGAAAATACTAACCATGATGATTTGAAAATTATTAAGTGAAAATTTAATGTTATTTTATGAAATTAAATTTCTACAACTATCTAAAATTATTTTCTTTATTTTTGAACGAAATGCATGAAAAAGAGTTTAATTGAGAAAATTTTATTTTTAAACATATAAAGAATTTACCAAAAAAATTGTTTCTTCATTATCAATATGATTTATATATGAAAAATTTTAAATAATATTTGAAAAGTAATAATTACTATTCATATTACTATGTTTAACATCTTGGATATAACTATATTGTTTAAATAATTTTAATAAAGTGTTGTTTCACAAAAACATAGTTTTTCATGTAATGCATGTGAAGTCGGTGTTGCATGTAGTGCATACTTAAATTGGTGTTGAGTATAATGTAATCCAAACATAGTATTTTATATAATAACAGAAAAAAATATTCAATTTTGTGTTATGTGAAAGAAATTAATTTGAAAAAAATAATTCACCATATCTTAGGGAATTACATTGTACCCTCATTAAAATGATATTTTCCCTTGAAATTAATTTGGGCTATAAAATATTAATACATGAATTTTTATTTCATATAAAATCACATCATAAAAATGAATTCTAAAACTTACTTTTAAAAAGGAATGTTAGAAACATAAGGGTTACGCTAAGTATATCGTAACTTTGTTTCAATATAGGAGGACATAAGTGGGATGTGAAAACATAGACATGGAAACAAAATATAACTGTCATATTCTAATGGAGAATGATATATAACATCATCAAGAGAAAGTAATCAATAAAAAGGCAATAAATATACTATGATCTATGTTTCCATTGGATTCAATGGAAAAAAAGCTACTAGGATTACATTTTTTTGTTTCAAGATCCTTTCCAAAGAGTTGATCAATTCTTATTCAAATAAAAACTTAAATTATTTCATAATATTTCTGAAGCCTAACACTATACTTTCATTACGCCTTGATCAATTTTTACTTTATCTCTTATTCCATGAAATGAAGATGAATGTTTTATTCTTGAATCATTAACAGATAATCCTATATAATTATAGCTCCTTCAACAACAAAAAAGGTTAACACAATTTATCCAATACTCATAGGTCCACCTATAGTTTAGATATATTTTAATCTCAAAAACATTTAACAAATTTTAACTTAAACATCCAATAAATGGTTTACTTTACAAACCATCTTAAATATTAACATAAAAATAATTTTAAATAAGGTAACTAAATTTCTCAAAAACAGTTTATCTTTGATACCATGTATATAATAAAGTAGTTGTTATTTGTCACATACAAACCATGTGAATACCTTAATATTGAATTCCATTAAATCATGGTAATAACCTGAATTTCAATAAATAATTCATATTTTATAGATCCATTTTTTAATAGATATATTATTTAATACAAAAAATTTAAACTCTATCCATGATAGCATAAACTAATTTTTTAGCAACACTTTAATCAGTTCCAAGGTAATAAATATCATCAAATTCACTTATTTATATCCAATATTTCATTAAACCAACTACATTATCTCAACATCAGAAACATATTAATGTTCATCTTCCCTTGGTCAAAATTTCACAATGCCATTAAATCACAGGTCTAGCACATTATAACCATTCAATATATTCTTGTAAATCCATAGTAAAAAATAGATAAAATAAATAATCTCTTTATAATTCTTGAATCCTAATATCCAAACACTTAAATCCATTATCTTCATTGATAGACACATAATAGGTCCTTCCATAGTTTAGAAGTAAATTCTTAGGTCATGTCATTGAGGGGGGTAATGCCCATGTTTTCCACAGATAAGACACTGAACCCCATGATAGTTCATTACATTGTGACCATTTTTTCCACAAAGATAACATATTCCCCTCTATTTGAGGTTTTCCTAAAGGTTTTTCATACATTATTCTTGACATGTAGGAAAATGAATCTTCTTTCCTCTATGTTTTTCAACTTGGAAGCATGCATAAAATTCCACCTTCCTCTTATTCTATTACATAGAAATACCAAAAAAGGTCACCTTGTTAATCATATATCATGATAGAAGTTTTGATATAATCGCAAAATATTTCTCTCTATTCATTACTTTATTTTTTTTCTGATATTTACCAAACTATCTATAAGATTCAATGTTAACTCAATTCCTTATGGTTCCTTCGATTGACTAAAACCAAAAATCATAATGTTAGAAATATTTATCATAATTGAAACCACATAATTCTGAAAAATAACTTATATGATTTTTAAATTATGAAACCTTATTTAATCTATGAAACCTTAAGTTTATCCAAGTTTATTCAAAACCAACTTCTTTTTAAATCCCTTGGGATGGTTCATAAAGTGTTTGTGAATTGACAAAGAATATCCCCTTGGAGTTTCAAACAAGGTTGGCATTAATGATTCATTTCATGTATCTAGTTGCACTCGAGTCAGACCCAACACATATTTTTAGAGTTTTTACCCCTATTTACATATGTTTTAGAGACATACCCACTTATATTATCCAGAAAGGGATGCAATTCAAGGAAACCACCATCTCCATTCCTTACCAGAATTCAAAGAATTTTTTTTTAATTTTCCTTATCATTAAACTTATCCTTATAGACATCCATAGATATATCATTAAAAATATTAATAGGGATATCCATAAATTTTTATCACCCTCACTTATAAAGGCTGACTAAACATTTCCCTCGATACCAACTAAAACATCCCCGGATTAATAAACATGGATATTACATCATTTTTTATGAATTATCAAAATATTAAAAAAAAATACATTCTCAAGGAATGTAATATTATATATTCATTGGAAAAATAGAACAAAACATTCTACCTTGGTGTAATATCTTAAATGTTTCCCAAAAATATCTCTCACTTTAGTAAATATACTTAATCATTTTTTGATAAGCTATGGAAGGGAAACATAAATAAAGTGGTGATCTATAATGATCAGTTAGGGTAAAAAAAAGAGATAAATAAGTATAACATGAGCATAAGGGTATGAGAAGGTGATCAAAATTATAGAATATTGTACCCTATATAACAAAGATCATAATCATGTGAAATGACGTAAACATATTGGAATTTAATAATACACGAATCATAACTTAATAAAGTGCATAAGATAAGAAATCAAAACATGGGACTATGACATAAAATTTGTGGAATACACATAATCATGTAAAATTATTTCCATAGTATTCAAATCATCACTTCCAAGTCTATCTTTGTAGTATTAGTTCACTACACATACCATCTTTGTAGTCATGGTTCACTCCCATGCCCATATTAGTAGTATGAGTTCACTCCCCATACCATATTTCTAGTAATGGTTCACTCTCATGGACATCATTTTAATAAAGGTTTACTACCAAGACCATCTATGTATATCTAATAAGATATATATCTTTACCAAATGCATTGGAGAAAGATATTGGTCCCACCAATATCATAATTAAATCATATGTACTTATATAACAAGATCATAAAAGATCATATAAAAAACCATGAAATGAAATGGGTGTCATAAACATGTAATCATTCCATAATCTATGGGAAATGATATAGGTTTCACAATCATTTCATCAAAATCATAACCTGTAAAAAGTAGCAGGTTAGGAGAGCATATAATCTGTGAAAGAGAAACTAGTTTCTTAAACATAATGTCATAATAAAACCATTCATATAAATATTATGAATAAAAACATGTATAATTTCTCATAAATTCATGAGTAACACCAATTAATGTCATCTTACATGGGAAAAATATTAACAGATCATCTGGAAAAAACTTTTTTAGGAAAATTTCCTTTATTCATTGAAAATATCTTATTTTCTTAAAATATATTGTAATTTTAAAAGAAAACAATTTAATTGAAAATAAAAGTTTATTCTTTTAAATTAATATTCAGATAATTAAGTCATCATGATGGTGTAAAATTCTATTTATGATGTATAAGATAATAGAAAACATTATTCTAATAATTTTCCAGAAAAGTCACAATGTACCTTGTTTGGAAAATAAAAAAAATAATAAATTTACAACCATATAGTGGAAAGTAAAAAATGGGAAAAAATTTCATTAACCCTTCATATGATAAAATTAAATCATTTTTAAAATAATTTTTATAAAACCTGGTCATGGACGATAAATATTTCCCAACAGAGACTTAAAACGAAACAATCCAAAATATTGAAGAGATTGTGAAATAAATACACATCACCTTATAATCAATAAAATTGAATACCACATAAAAGAAAAAACTACAAAGATATTAAAATAAAATAATATTATTGATATTAATCATAAAATATATTTATAGGAATTATATATACCACGTAGAATTGATAAGTACTATATAAGGAATGTGTCCCACTTAAATAAAAGTGATAGAAAAATCTCTCACCTTATGTCATGACTATATTCACACTCGGTCCAACCTATTTCCTAATAAATAATATATTATTATAAATATATTACAAAAACATGTTCATATATGGAATATCATATATTATTTACTTACGAAATTATTTTATTAATTTATTATTAACTCCACGTTAGAGTTATGTTTCGGGTGATAACCACCTTGTTAATCATACGTGATTTGACTTGTTATTCTTGATTACCATAATTATATCATTATTTACTTATTAATAGAATGTAAAACATTATATAGTTAACTTATATATTCATTTTATATGTATTTATAACATTAATTAAATATGAACAAAATGCATCGGTCATGGAGACAGTTGGTCATACATATGGAAGAACATTATTTTCATTTTTCTATCAAATTAAAATAAATGAAATTTATGATATATTTTCATTATAGAATCACTTCAATTTCATATATAACATATATATTCACAACATTAATCCTTTTTACAATTAATGTGAAATATTAGTGAATAATGAATCACATTGCATCATGGATATGTTAAGTCATATGTACGGAGAGCAACATTATCATTTTCCCATAATATTTGATGGTAAAAAGGTAAAAGGGTATTATAATTAAATAAGTATAATTCTATTATATATTTAATATACAAACATTAAACCCATTAAATTGCACATTCATAAAACTTGTTGATGAAAAAACATATTACACCACGACGTGGAGACGGTAAGTTGTATGTACGTACGCATGGTGATATTATCTTTCAAATGATTAATAAAAGAAGCAATATGGATGTAATATAATCATAATAACATATTATCATATATATTATACAATATAAATTACTTTATAATAGAAACATGACAATAATATAAAGTCAAAAAAATATCATGATAGCATTGGTAAAATAGATTACCTCTATGTTGGTGAGATCCCTCTTGATATCCTCTTAGGGAAACTAGAGTTGGGATTTTGAGAAGACTAGAACCTCAAAAACACTGATAAGGATGTCTCAAGGAGAAATGGTCAGGTTTTTCTAGATTTGGAATGTTCAAATTGGTGGTACAATTTTTGGTAGGAGGTTCTATTTTATAATTTTGATGCGGAGCACTTTTAGAAATCCTCAACATATTAAAATATAATAAGGATATTCTAAGGCCAAAAACATCCTGATGAGATATGAATTAATTGGGGAATATATTTTATACAATATATTATCCCATTTGTTATTATTTTACATTATTTATGAATAATAAATAATTTAATAATTAGTTATTTCAATAACAAATAATTATTGTAAAATTTAACACAATTCATTTAATTTTACTTCAAATACATCAAGACAAAGTGGGAATTAGAATATAGATATTTACAAAAAATATAATATATCTTATATATATTTAATTAGTTTTACACATTAAACAATCCAAAATATATGAAAATTAATATTATTAAATTTAGTTATTCTATTTTTTGTTAATTAAATTAACATTATCATACAATTGAAGAATATTTTTATTCAAATATATAACTTTTAAAAATTAATTTTTATTATTATAATGAATATATATTCATTTATATAAAAATATACATTTATATTATTTCATAACGTGGTTTCACCCAATGTGAACATATAGAAGATATTAAATATAAGAGAGTTATATTTTTTAATTATCTCTGACTTTTAATAATATATAAGTTATTTCCCTAGAATAGTTTCAATTAAAAAATTCCAATTATATATTAATGAGTTAATGGTATAATCCTATTAATCCATTATTTTTTGGAGCATGTTTGGTTTTTTTAAACCTTATAATTTTCAATTACTCTTAATTAATATGTTTTAAATTCAATTGTAGTAAAAAAATTTAAATAGTTAATGGATATAAATTATAATTTTATATGGTAAATATTCCATAAATTGGAACTATAGGACATTTTATACCATATAATAATATAAATGAGTTTAATAAATATATTTAAGATTTTAAATTGATTTTATAAAATATTATTTTTATATAATTTCATTAGTGTCAATTTTGATACTATTCAAAACATTTCATTAAATAAAATCAAAAAATAATGATAATTTCTAGAGAGAACATTTAAGATACTATTAATATGTCATAATCACCTATAAAATTCATAAGACACCATAATTAATTGAAATAATATTTATTTTAATAATTTCAACATTATTTATATGGTATTCATTTTAATTGAATAGTTACTACATCACCATTATGTAAGCCTTTAAGGCTGTTATTTATTTCCTAAAAATTATACAAAAATTACAATGATGAATATAATATTATTATATTTTGAATTACTATTTATTGTCTAATTTATTTTCTTTATAACCCAATATAATAAATGGTATACTTATTAAAAATTGGAGTATGAAATTTTTAACTTTTCATTAAATAAGATATAATAAATGTCTCATTCAGACCCATCTGACTTAAAAAATGTTATAATTTCAGCATAAGGTTTTTTTGAAAACACACTCATGCAATGAAAATTGTAATGGTATTAGTGTAATTTTATAATATCTATTATTTTTTTAACTTTAATTGAAAAATTTACCGTTAACTGTGGTAAATAACAATTTAATAATTTTACTGTCCATAATATCCAAAAAAATTATTGATCCTACTAAAATATTAATATAATAATATTAAAACAATTTATGTCCATTTTTAAAATTCAATCCATAGAAGTGAAAAAATTAATTTTAATTTTGATCCCACAAACGTGGCGAGAATGGGGGAAAAAATTCAAAGTTATATAAGTTTTTTATATATAATATTGATATTAAAATGATTCCAATGTAATAAATTGTATTAATATATTTATAATTTATCAATTGTTAATTTCAAAATCCATATAAATTATAATAATTTCTTAAATAAAAAATTATTTTTTTAACTATAATGTCGTATTTTTCATTATTCATCAAAAAATAATACATCTCAAAAAATACTAAATAATCACCCCCATGATAATTTCAACATTTTGAATTTAAAAATAACTTTTATTTTATAAAATTTAATTGATATGAGTTTCTAAAAATAATTTTATTGTTTTTTCATAGAAGGACATGAAAAGCAGTTTATTTGAGAAGATGGTATTTTGTATATATAGACTTTACCAAAAATATAAGTTTTTCATTTTAAATATTATATATTTACACAAAAACATTGTAAATAATAATTTAAAAGTAGTTATTTCTATACATATTTTTATGTTTAATGGATTGGTAATAACAAACTCATTTAAATAATTATAATAATGTGTTGTTTTGTAGAAACTCACTCTTGCGTGTAACATAATCCACATTGGTGTATCCTTTGGTGAAAGATTAACTTGGTGTTTCATATAATTTAATCAAAAAATATTGATTTTATATAATAACAAAAATGTATATTTAGTGTTTCATAAAGTGAAAAATATCAAAAATATTAATTTAATTTGAAACAAAATAATTTATAAAATTTTGGTGTGTTACAATAATTATACTTACACAAACACAGACACACACAAACACAAATATATATATTCTAGATAAATACATCATCATGAATTATAATCGTGGATAAATTTTATTCAATATTAATTTTAATAGTCATTTCGTTTTATTTTAGAAAAGTAATTTTAATCTATATTACCAAACCATATTTGATAGATATTTAAAACTTCTCCAATTTTGATTGATGTCATTTTTATGATTAATTTTAAAATTGATTTTTTATATCTATATGAAAATGTGTATACATGTTCTTGGAAACACCTTTTATTCATTATATGATTTAACACACCAATGGTGGTTCCCTTCTTAGTATTTATGCTCACACCTAACATGGAACCTTGGTGGACATGTAATTCCACTTAAAACATATCATGTATGAGTGCGTTTGTAAGGAACACTATGAAATTATTTTTTTTGGCAATTCATGTATTGATATTAATTTTATTTTTTATATTAGGTTTAGAACAAATCTCGTTGTGGTTAGAGGTAACATTTTTTATATCTCCTGATTCACTCTATTTTATTTTGCTTATGCTTAGTTTGGAAATATTGTGTATTTTGGTTGTATCGTTTATTTGGTCCACACAATGTATGAATATAAAAGTATTCATAAATAGATTTTTTAAACACACAAAAAAATAATTTGTAGTACCCCCTATGTCATTAGTGTACAGATTACATGTTTATACTTTGGAATATATGACTTCAGGATAAGTTATACTAGGCTTTTTGTCATATTCTTCCATTATTAATCTGTTAAACCATAATGGGTGAACTACTTCCAAAAATAATACCAACCACAACACTAGTCTCTATCAACTGAGGAATGACGGACACCCTTTGGGTTAATGGTGGAACAATTTGGGTGTCATATGGAAATTTTGTCTAGGGTCTCTTATTAGTTTATAACAACATCTTTATTCTTCTTTTTCACCCTCTAATTTTTTCTATGGGTAGGAAACATCGAAGAGGAATTTTAGATTCCATTAACTTATCTTCCCTTCTTCCAATTCCACTATTTTTTTCCTTTCCTCAATCCCAAATTTAAATTTTCTACACACTTTGGCATTTTAAAATTAAATTTTCTCTATGGATTGGAAGAACCGTCAATTTAGATGGGCATTTACCATGATAATGATAGAGTAGGATTATATGAAAATATTAACACAATTTAATAGTTTTATTGTTTCATCATTTATCCTTATAGTATTATCTATATTTTATTTATTCGATAATTTTCCCATATTTAGTTGTTTTATTTAATTTGTGGAAATATTGTGTGCCTATTAGAGGATGTACCTAGGTTGAATATACACACTAGTTTTATTTATTTCAATTATATATTCTTGTCTTGTGAGTATTTAAACACACAGTACATTATGAAATCCATTTATTTTTTACAAATCATTAAATTGTTATGATATTAATTTTTTTATTAGTGATAAATTATTTACAATTGGATCATAGTTTTTTCTTATGTATTGACCCATAAATGTTGGTGAGTCTATTAAATCCAAATTTTATGCCATCAATATTCTATGATTTCATATATTTCATTATTTATTTAAGTTATTTTAATCCTTAATGTCTTGTTTTTGTAAAATTGGACAGATCGTTTGCTATGAGATTCTAATTATATATTCTTTATAACAATTTCATTCTCATTTCATTAGTATTTCAACTAGTCATAATTTTTTTGGTTTCGACTTGGGGGAATACTACTTTTAGTTTGAGTTAATCAATTTCTATAATTTTATAATATTTTTTCTAGTATTATAACAATGTTTAATAAATTATAATAAATTTTATAAGATATATATTTAATTTTAAAACAATATTTCTCTAGTAAAAACATTAGTTGACCTAGACATCTCATATGATTCTCTACAACCTTTTTTTCAAACTATAAATGAAGTTATATATTATCTTTCATATAAATTATTTTTATACATAATAAATGGGTTGTTTTGTAATGATATATTTTTTTTGGAAAAATGTTGTAATTTTTTAGAATAATTTATATTTTTATTCTAGTCAAAAAATCAGGGTAGGATGGGACTATAGGGTACCAAGATATTAATAGACAACTGATATGGCCTAGATCATGCATATCAGGTGGGTAGCTCTGATCCATCCTATATCACACAGGTTGGGTGAGTGGTCAGGATCTTATCACTCGTAATGGGATGAATTCAGTTAGAAAAAATATATTTTAGGACACTTATATAAAATTATCTGATGATAAACATTCATTTCTGTCATTTTATTTGTAATAAGATTTAAATAATTTATATTTCTATCTTTTATTGGTGTACAATTGGTTTTTAATGATATTTTACCAAAATACACCTTTAAAACTTATATTTATAAATAATTTAAAATTTATGTAATTTTAAATGTATCATGATTTCATTCCTTATCAGTTAAAAACAAGAATGATGTTTTATTCATATAAGGTTTTAACTAGATTTTATTTGGGGATTTTTGGGTCGGTGTGTTTTATACACTATCTCTCTATATATTCATCATGGTCTATATAATGTTTTCCCTTATTCTATTGCAAATTTATAAAAAAATACCTCTTCTTATATTATTTGGGGGACACATTCCCACATGAATCCTGGAGGTTTTTTCAAGGATTATTCATGGAGGATGTCAACTACATAATCCTCATTTATATTTTTTTATTGATTTACCTATATTGGATTATATTTGTGTGCATTAGATGATTTGACTCTATATATTTTTTTATTCATTCATTTAAAAGAAAATATTGGAAAATTATATCTTATTATGTTTTCTTTTAGTTATTATTTAACGATGATATAAAATTTATGGATTAGTGTAATTACTATTAAATTATTCCCCTATGTTGTATGATTATCCCTGACCACATTTTAAATCCCTTAAGAAATTAGGGGGACATTACCCAATTAAATTAGTAATTTATATTTTTTTCAATGATACTCTCGGTTGTTTTGTTAATGATATAGTTGGTGGGACTCTCCCTTCCTATGCTTAACCCATCTCTTTTCGTACTCATTTTTGTGGGTATGGAGGCCATTGGGGAATAAACATTAATCAGCTCATGTTTTATGTTATAAAATTTACCTAAAATCTATAAATCATATAATATCTTACCCTTTTTGGTCTATAAATCATAATCATATAATACCATCTTTATTCAAATAAATTAACCCATTCTCATCACACTATTCACCCCTCACTTAGTGACATAGAAAAAAGTCTTTACACAATCCCAACCCATAAACTAACATTCCATATAATCCCGTCATTGGTTGGTTATAATAATATTATACTTAGTATAAATACATTCACAATCTCCGGAATCTATCAATGCATAACTTAACTATAAATTGTTCTAATCCCAATGGATACTAATTTGGGACAACCAAAACCTCACATGGTTTCCTAATAAACTAACCAAAAGACACAATTTTTCCATTTCTCTCAAGGTGGATAACATAAACCCTAATATTAAACCTTTATAGGTAATTAGAGGATTCACTATCAACACTGGATACTATATGGAAGGTTTTAATATCAAATTAATCCATATTTTCCTATAAAAACATATTACTCTATTGTTTTGTATTATGAAATATATTATAAATATCTTGTATTTGCTTAACTGACCTCATTTCTCTCACCATGCATATAGGAATGTGCCTCAGTTTTATCTTGGTTCATGTTCACCCAATTATTCCATCTTTTATATAAAACAATTCGAATAATTAAATATATGGGCGGTAAAATTAGGAACCAAAAACATCAATAATTGAGTTATCCCATTTTTATATACTCGCTCTAATCTAAACCCTGAAATTTTGATCAACATGATCATCCAGATATCCTTATCTCAATACGAAGGTATGGTGATTAATTAAAAAAAAAGTTATATTTAATATTCTAATTAATTTCAACAATTAATTAAATTTTGGGATTATGGGGATATTGTTTTCAAGCTACGTAAGCATTATAACTCCTCGAGCAATAAGTGGAATACCACTAATTCCCTGATTTACAACCTATGATATTCAAAAATTCAAATTTACATTCTCGATTAATTAGCTAAATCCATATGAAATTTGGTAAAAATCAACTAATATTTCAATTTTTGGAATATCTTTTCTAAATTGAAATGAATCCACATGAATACATCTTTCCCAATCATTAACTACGTACTATGATAAAAAGAACCATCATATTTATTTTATTTTACCACAATCCCATGTAATAAAAGGTAAAATATCTAATTCAATACTTTAAAATTTAAGAAAATTTAAAAGGAGAAAAAAATAAGTGATTGCTCACTAAAATTAATCCAAAAACCATCTCAATTGGAAAGGATAAGTGGTTGAAAGAGGAGGGGAAGAGGAGAAGATGGGGAAGTGAAAACCTAGAGTCCATCTAACTCAAATGAGAGATCCCTCATAGGGTATTTTAATTATAAATTATAAAATACACCATACTATCCTATTAATAATATAATTGGTGATATGGATCACTTGTTCCACCCCTACCGAGTTCTCATTGGCCCCCCATGAATCACCACTCTTTTTACCAAATCTATGGGCACCTAGTTTACTCCCATCATGTACCTGGTGGTATCTAAACATTCTAGAAGACTACTATAGATTACACTATTTACCTGGTACTCCACCTTCAGGTGGCCAGTAATAATTATTTCCTTTGGATAAAATATTTCCTTCATTTATTTCATTTAACAAACCCCAATTTTTTTCCAAAGCTTTTAAACACATCAAGAACTAGGCAATATTGATAATAAATCATTGTAAATTCATTCCTAATATTAAAAACTATAAAAATTACATGTTTTAGAATCACTAATGGTTGGTTCTTCACTTTCTTTGGACCCCTTATGGGGAGGGTCACTAAACATTCCTCAAAGAATATTTTCATCCCTAAGAAGAATCCCTATTGATCTATTATAAACTACCTTGATCACTGATATTTTATTTACACTCCAATACCCAAACATTTTACTAGTTAAAATAAAGTACAACCACACCCATAAAAGTAAAAATATATGATCCCCTATCACATAATTAACTATTATATAATCTAAGGTTATCATTCCTTGAATTATGTGATTTAATCAATTCTATAGTCATTTTAATAAAGGTAACATGAAACATTATAGCTAATAACACATTACATTGAGTGGCATTAAAAATTTAACGACCCATGGAATGATGAACTGATTAAATTAACCGACACAATAATTATAACCTACTCTGGATAAATCCTTTCAATTTGTATATATCAACATTAAAATTTTATTATTGACATTTTTGTCCTATTATAGATCATGTTATTTAAATTTTACACTACATAATCTCTTGATCTCATATAATAGTGTTTCCAACCACCCATTTGAGTCTCTTTCCATGGAATAAATACCCACATTATCAATTAATAATCTTAATATTCAAATAATACAAACAATATTTAACATGATATGTTACTAAATTTACTATCTCTATATAAACATAACTAAGTAATACCCTTAAATGGGTATTTAAAAAAACTAAACATATCTTCAATTCTTTCTCCTCAGTTCCAATGTAAAACTACAACCACCACCTATCATGTTTCTCTACACCCAAACTGTATATATTCATAATAATACTCTTAGAAAATGGTTTATATCAAAAAATCCATCTATGGTGTTCTATGAACAACTCGGTTTTTCTCATCCTTACTCTATGAACCTTGACCTGTCTAAATTTCATTATTACCAAGAACTTTTTGCTAATCAACTATGATTATTATAACCCGATGGACTCCTCTAAAGAGGCTCACTCAATATCCTATATCCATCATGATTTTCTACACTACTATTGTCTCATTTGTTTAAAATCTATCACTATGGGGATAATTTACCAACAGATACCTCTCTATATTAGAGAGATAACTCATTGTAATGAAACTATATCATTATAACTAGTTCAATACTCTACATGGTCTTACTAGATACTCTATAATTCCTCAAATTCCAAACTCACTAAATATATGGTCCTTAATTGGTTGCATCAGGAACCAAACATAGCTAATCGATGATTTTTTTTATTAAATTTGTTAATTATCTCCTTATGTTTCAAATCCATCAACGTATCTCACCTCCTCACCCAATAATGATATCCATCTCAAATTTATATCAATTCTCATAACACAATAGTCTTTATGTAAATAAACCATTGAAATCCCTTTATCGATACTATTCATAACTTATTCAACCAATTCTTATATGTTAACCACATCCAAGTATTCGTAGAGAGTCTCCTTCTATTACTCATATGTTCAATGATGTTAAAGTGATACCTACCTTATCCATTACATGATCTTGAAAAGTTGTCATACACCATTCCACAGGTTATATCATACCTGATCACACCATAAGAGAGATCCCTATATAAATACCACTAGATTCCCATTTATTAGACTCTATCAGTTATATAGTATGTGGAGTCCAAAACATGGTCGTGATACTCTAAAACAACTCGAAGTACTACCCCGCATATAGTTCTCATGGTACAAAGATCATTTTCCAATTTAGTCTAACTATGTTTCCTATAATTAATTTCATTAAATATTCATGAATTATGAATTACAATCATTAACATTCTAAATAAGTCATGTGACCCTTATTACTAAGTCTCTTTACCCTAAGGATATTTCAAAAAACCTCTAAATTATGTGTTTCACATGTGATAAAATGAAAATAGTGACTATCTAATCACTCACATTATAATCAAATGGAGACGATTTGTTCATCCCATCCCATAAACAATGTATGCCTTGAAGAAACTCCATTACATGTCCTTATAGTAATGGAGTAACTAAAGAATCATTTTAATTATTTTGGAAATCTTCTGCTACCATCCTTTAAACCCCATATCCATGAATGTGTACATCTCAGTGATGTATTATAATTCCAATAAACTCAAAATATTTTGAGACATATCAAAAAATGTACTAGGTCCATATAAAAAATAAACTGACTAAGAAAACCATATTAATCAATCATATTTATTGAAAACAATCTATTTTTACAAAACAAAATATATTCCAAAGAAAATACAACTATTTATACAACTAATGTGACCATATAATAACAATGTGTCATTCTTATTATATGAACCATCAACCATGATTTTTATCTCTAAATGAACCCATATTCCATTTTCACCTCTCACTTTGGGCCACTCACATATCACACACACATACCAATATTAATAGGAAAGTACTCTATTACACTAGCTACCAAAATGGATAATTACACCTTGATTGATATACCATCAACACTATACTCCCCCTACCAGTTTATAGACCACAATTCTCTAAATATTTCATCAAAAAATAAAATAAATATTGTTTTATCTTAATAACTAAATTAAAACCATATTTCACGTAACACTATATATCGCTCATTATATTCTTCATCCCCTACCCATATTAAAAATTATAGAGTTTTCATCAAATCCATTTTCAACTTAATGACATTGTTCTCCAAGAATATATATTTTGGAAATCATCATGAATTATCTTAGTAATATAGGTTTCCATGAATAAATTATTTAAAAACACTAAATAATTTATTATTATTATTTTAAATAGTCAATGTGACATTGTTTCTTTAAAAACTATTTTCTCAATCACATGCAAGTATCAACATGTCACATGTTCCTTCATTCCAAGTATAATTAATTAAAACATTTCCCTTTCCACCTAAATTCAATATTACAACTAATAAATTATAAGCAAAACATCAAAAATAACTAAACAAACTCAAATAAAATAAAAAAATCCAGAATATCAATCATAACTCCTTGGAAACATGGATTTATTCCCATACATAAGATAATTAATTTTGGATACATATTTTATCTATAGTTTTAAATATTGTTATCCCTATAAAAAAGAAATAAAATTATATAATAAATAAATAAATTCTTTTATATAACATTATAAAATACTTGGATTTGATATTGTCTACAAAACCTAAGATAAAATACTAATAGACCTCAAGTGTGCCTCTATGTATATTAGAGGTTTATAAATTATTGAAAGGATTAATAAAAAATTGTGTAGAGACCATACCAAATAATATATAAATCACATAAACATATATAAAAAATATATAATATCATATTTCCACATATCAAATTATATTAATACATATATGATAACTATAATGATACCGCACCATTAAAATGTAAATCATGAAATCCATACAGACTTAATGGTAATAAGATCTCAAAATGGTTCTATTATATGTTGTGAAAAAATAGAAAACAAAAAAATACCAAACTATAATCCATAGCCTAATCGTGATCCTATATACATATTTCCAATGATATCCTTATATATTTTCACATGTTACTAAGAACACCACTATAACCTTTATGTCAACTATAATATTTAAATGTTCACCAATGTAAGTACGATGAATGTACATAAAACTCAATTGTCCACCTCTAGCAGTTCCTATAATAATAACCACAATGTATGTTTATACATCTGTCAAAAAATATAATACTAATAATAAATCCTTTACATACAACTTTTCATTATGAAGGTTACATTAGAATTCACTCAAATGGTCGACTCATACTCTTTTCATTTGGTACTGGTTTATGATTTGAAAAACTAAATAAAGTCGTGGGATGAATAATCGCCTTCCCATACATAACTATATCATCTCAATTTACTATGTTATACAACACAAACCCATATTCCATCAATAAAATCAAGATTATATGTTTTCCTCCACCAACCTATCCATTCTTAGTCACATTGGGATACTAGCATGGCCACTAAAACCCTAACTAAACATAGACACATCAGGATAATGGGTTTTCCACCAATAACACTTCCATACTCAATCACACTAAGTTACTAGGTTTGACATCACTAACCTACCCAAACATAGTAACATTATGATTCTAGGATGGACTACACCAAATTTCCCATACACAACCACAACCAAGATACTTAGTTATCATTGACCAACCCAATTAATCTCAATATTATCCCACTATTTATTCTAAATCATTTTTACTTACATCACCCCATGGTTTCTCAAAGTAATTATAATATGGATAATAATCACCAATTTTATCCCATAATCTAAATAAAATAATCACTGAGATATAACCCATTCCCATACCATCATTTTCTATCCTAACATACCAATCTCTCTTATCTTATAAATGAAAATACAGTAGTCCTTGTTCATACTCATCTAAACCGAATTTAAAAAATCTCTCAGGTAATATCACTAACTAAATCATATGTTTCACAAAAAAACACTCAATTGGGAAGGTCAATTATTAGTTACCCACTCCATTTCAAGTTAGTGGATATACAAAAGAACAAGGTTCTAAAAAAAGTAGAATTAAATCCAGGTTGAATATTTATTTTGGGTGAAAAAAATATCATTTTTGAAAAGAATTTATGTTTTTAAATAGAGTGTTTTAATGAGATATATTGGGTTGATGATTCCATGGTTGATATTTGTGTGTGTACAAGAGGACAAATAATGTATTTTTGTGGCTTCATAAGGCTACCATGTACATGGTGGAGGTCTTATGGGGGACCTAATCCCTACGTACGACCACCAGGTGTTCAGTGCAATGGACTGGGTACCTGAAACCTCCCAATATTTTTTTTAAAAATTATAAGAGGACCAATATTTCAGAGTTTTTATTATAAACCCCAATAGGGGTTCCTATCCTACCATGATTCATAATATAGGGAGACACACTCCATCTCCCTCTTTTAGCATCTCTTTTGTCCCATGTATTTTGGAGATTTTAATTAGTTTTCTTCAATGATTTGAGGCTGGTTCTCACTATCTTTATCATTCTTTTATTTTTTCCTTATATATTCCTCTAATTTTTATGGATTGGGATAATATATATGTAATTAATTATACTATATCATGGTAAATTCAGGATCTAACAATGGGGATTATTTTCTCCTTGGATAAAGTGAGTCTTGGAAAGTTAAATGCTAAGGGTTTTGTTCATTTTTTCTTAGGGCAAGAAGTTTCAATTAGTTAAATTAGGATTTAATAAATATATGGAGGAATTAATGGGATATTTTTTCAATTATTGAGAATTATTTTTTAGTGATCATTGGGATGTGTTGGATGTGATTTACACCCCATTACACGAGGTTTTGAAAAGAGGTTGTCACCTAGTTAGTTGTTCTTTGGTTATTAAAAATGAATAATTATGGCATTAATTTCGATATAATGTATAAATTATTTATAATTTTTATTATAATTAATTAAGGTGTATATTAGTTAGATCTGGGGCCTTGTATTAATGGGTGGTGGCTAGTTGATATTGTAGTGGGTTAAAAAGGGGGATAACTTCATTTTTTAGGTTGGTAGTCCCTAATTATTTCATAAAGGTTTATATATTTTTCATGATTCTTGTGATATTTTCTTACACAAGACATTATATCATGATCTTAAATAATATAAATGGATTTTTTTTCACTATTTGAGAGTGGGTGGTATTCTTGGTGCCATGTATGATTACCAATGCAATGAAATATTATTTCGAGGTAGATGCCAGGATTCATGGTTACCCAAAAATAGAAATTGTAGTGAATAGAACCTATGGGTTTTACTTTATAAATTAAAACATAATGTACCATTTATTAGAGTCCCCAAAATCTTTTGAGTAAGGGTATGTGAGTGGTTGAAAAATATTGGATTATGTAACACGCCAAGATTTCATAATAAGTTATTTTCTTTAAAGTAATTCAATAGCATTCACTATACACAACAACGAGTTCGAGCACACCACAACTTACCAAACTAGTCGTTCAAAAGCTGTTATGAATAGTATGAATTGAATTTTGAATTTTAAATACTCCATATAATTTTATAAAAAATATTATGTGTTTCTTAGACATAATATAATTACAATTCATTTATATTGATAAAAGAATTATTTTTCAGAAAAAAATCAATTTTACCTCTTTTTAATTGAATACCATTTTTAATACCAATATTTGAAACTTTTATATATTCAATTTAATGAAATTAAATTATTATTTAAAATCAGGAAATAAAATTTTATTTTGGATAAAATATTGGTACTTTTCTGATAACATTCATATTTTGATGAATAGTGAAATATATAAAATTTTAATTGAAAAAAATGTTTTTAATCGAAATAATTTATTGTTTTAAATTATGTATTTAAATGGTTTGTAAGTATAATTACATTATTTTTTTACCATTTAATGAAATTTAGGTCATTATATGTAATTTCACATTTAAATTCGATATCAACACATGTTATTCATTTGATAGTTTTTACTTTTTAAAACCTGCATTCCAGTTTTGACAGCAGGAATTAATTTTAAATTAATTAAGGCAACTTATATTTTTTGAATTTGTTAAAATAGAATTAATTTTTTATTTTGGAATATCAAAATTAGCTTACGGTAATTTTTTTGTATTTTTCTGAAAACATCTGATTTTGGATGAATTGTGAAAATAGTTCGTTATTGTTTAAAACAGAATTTTTATTTAAATAATTATTTAATATATTTTAATATATTATAAGTCAAAAAATATATATAATACCTATGTAAATTAAATGTAATTCATTGGAGTCATTTTATAATAAAATTAGTTGTATAAAATTTTACTGAACTTTTTACCGTCTTTTACGCACCTCCTTAGAGCATTTGCAAATTTGCATAAAACGTAATTTTACCACTTCTGTGAGTTGAATTTCAAAAATCCGAAAGATCTGGTTAATATTTTTAAGAATAATTTGGTTCAATAAGATTAAAATATTTTTTGGTGAATAGTTACTTTTGACATTTATTTACCACGGTTAAATGTAAAATGGGAAATTGATGATAAAAATGATATCACAATTACCCTAACACATGTCCTAAATCTATGAGATATGTATAATTAGACCCATAAAAACATTAGAAATAAATGATGAAACAATTTGGTTCACATGGATTAGATTAGGACATTTATTATTATTTTATTTAAGGAAGAGTTAAAAGAGTTAAATTGAATGTTTAATAACAAAACCATTTTTAATATACGGTTACAAACAATATAAATTCGACTATAAATATTAATTATAATGAAAAAAATATTTCCTACATAATGGTAATTTATTTATAATTTTTAGACATTAAATAATTTAATTTATTTATGACCCAATGATGATGTAGCAATTTCCGTATTAATGAAATATTAAAATAACTGATTTTATAAATATCCAAATAAATATAAATTGTTACTTTTGATGAATTACAAAAATTTTCTAGGTTAATATGACATGTTAAGGTAATTTTAGTAAATTTTATTTTAAGTGAAAATGTTTTTACGACTTTCAAAAAAATAAAATACTAAATAGTTTCAAAATTGACATAATTGAGTTTTCATAACAAATATTATATTATTAATTGATATAATATTCAAAAAAATATAAGGTTCATCAAAAGGACTTATATAAGGTTATATATATTAATAATGAATCACATGGGGTTTTATTGGCTTGTTATAGTATGTTTATTCACCATATAATATAAAAATACAAAGAGACATGGGAAATGTCAAACTATTTATCAAAGAGTTAAATCTAAAAGATAAGGTTAATATCATGACCTAAACCTATCTAAAACCAGTTTTTATTTGTCTTTGACCCATAACCACCTTATCCTTTAAATAGTTCATTTTGGTTCCATTATAGATCAAAAATTATTTTATTATAAATTAATAATTCAAGCTTTTCCTAAAGTGACCCTCACCACTCTTGAAAAAGGGCACTTCCCATTCTCTTAATTCCACACCTACAAAGCATTTTGTCTCTACAAACCCCTAAAAAAATATCCTCCTAACATTACTAGCTCCATCAAAGACACATTAATATTGTCATAAAGATATCCTATGGATCCCTTTTGATCAAATCAAAAGGAATAACCCAAAGAAGAGGCAAATATTCCATCACCTCTCTCAAGTTATTTTCTTCTTCCACATCCTCTTAATTTTTTGTTTCCATTCTAAAATTATAACTATTGTATTATATATATATTGTGATGTTATTATAAAAATGTTACAACAATATTCAGTATTCTATACATCATATAAATGAAAAAGTCATCATACATGCGTACGTACAGATTACTGTCTCAATGTCGTGGTGTAGTTGGTTATTCAGAAACGTCATTATTTGTATGGATATATAAATGAGTATAACTTACATAAATAATAAATATAACATGTTAATGATTCTGTATATGTGATATACCATCCAATTACATACGATTTCACCATCAATATAATGATATAGTCGTTCGTGCGTACGTACGGATTACCGTCTCCACGAACGTGATGTGATTCATTCCCCATCGTAATCATTCAAGAATAAATTTCATTTTATGATTAAGAATAATGTTTAAATACTTAATATAATTATGTATATGAATAAAATATATCCTATACATAACAAACATGGCTTACGTAAGTGATCATATAAAGGAAAACCGATCAGTTAACACCTGAAACGATGATTCTACTAAAATATTATTAACAAAGAAATATTAGAGGATCATATATGAAATAATATTTATGTATATAGTTATTTTATAATTTAATAATAGTGAATTAACTATTATAAATGATGTTAATGTTCCCTTGACCAAAGAAAAGTACAAGGTACAGGGTTTCTTATCTCACTTTTAATTCCGTGAGATTTCCATTGTTCACCACTTATTTATTGCATGTGGTGAATTGTGTACTGCCATTAGATATATATTATCATGATTCCCTTTATAATCATGGTATTATATGATTCATTTGGTGGTTATTAACTTTTGTTCATACAACTCGATTGATTATAACATGGTAAGGGGTTTTCATCTCGATTATTATTTCTGTGAGATTCGTGCTATATTGCCACTATTTGCTTTTGTGTGGTGTATAAATCGCCAATGATTGTATTCCTTATGTAATATACATCAATTTTTGGGTGTTTACATCTTCATTTTATGATCCTTCTTCCATGGGGTGTATCTTTCCAAAGTCACAAAATCATTAAGGGAATTTCTAATTTCGACTTCCACTCATTGGTTTTTGTGCAATCTTCATTTATTATTTTACTCAAATATTTTGTGTGAAATCACTATTTATTTATTTATTTAGTAATTTACACTCCCCTTTGTGTGGTTATTCTTTTTATACACATAATCACTCCTTTTATAAATTCTCATGTCATCGATATGAACATGATAAGATCAATATTAACTCAATTTTCATTCATTGAGTTAAACATCCAAGTCATTAGTGTTGTTCTTACAAGAATACATGTAAATTTCCACTGATAGTTTTACACTGCATATCCCATCTTATATATTGTATTTATATTTTTTACACATAATTATTTCATTGATTTATCCTTAACCTAAAGATATGGTCTTTATAAGTGATTTCATCACAACTTACATTCCATTGAGACTTCTTTGTTGTTATGTGCCAATTCAATTTAATTTGATGTATATACTATACATTGACATAATATATCACAAATACCATTATTTTCATGAAATTATTATGTTCTTATTACCTCAATTAATTTTATTCAAGCATCTCTCATTTGGTTAGGAACATTAACTAAGATATAATTTCAAATGTTTTAAAACATTTATTCTTCTAAATCTTTTTCCTTAATGTTCATGTTTTAAAAATGGTTATAAGGATTTATTTATATGGCCATTAATGTATAAAATTAAAATTCTTATTAAATGTTTCAAAGTGGTATGGGACACATTTATTCAAAAATATAATCTAAACTAGTTCTTGATAAAGAGTGATACCTTTAAATGTTTTCAAGGAAAAGGGGGATATTTCTCACAAATAGTTTTTATGATTATTTTATTCTATGTCAATATCCATAATTATTATCAATTGAGGTTAATTTATTATAGTACGATCTTCCATATTGTATTTAATGAGTTATGTTTGACTGTTGATATGCTATTTTTAAACTATCTATGGTTTATGGTTAAGGTATTGACATTTTGTATGCTAGTTTTAATACGAATGTTTAGATTATGTTTCACCCTTTCATATGAGAAATGAATTGGACTTAGTAAGTGATGGGGGAGCCCAATACATCTCTCTGATGCATCGATAGGTCTCATGTGACAATTAGACATGGAATTAGCCGTGGGATTTCCCAATTTGATATATGGTTTTGGCTGAGGCCTTAATCATTTTTAGAGGTCTTGGTCGAGGCCTTGACAAAATGTTTTAGAATTTTTGGCATTATACATTCCCTTATTAGGAAAATAATAATTATGGTTCATGTAGTAATTTAACTAGTAGAATACAGATGACTATTTTATATTATGGAATTATTTACTCAGTTCATATTCCTGTCATAAAGTGATCAAGTTTATTATTTGTAAAGGCATGTTTTTTGAATTATTCATCATCCCTAATGATTATGTTATCTTCCGTTGTATTGGTTACCCTTACTGAGCATTTGAGCTCTCTCCTATCTTATTTTCTATTTTCATAGGATATGAAGATGTTATTTATGAGTAAATTGCATTAATAATCTAGGAGTCTTGGATGTTTCTAATGAAATAAATTAGTGTAGTATTTGTTTTTCAAGTTGTAATGTTGAGATTATGTATGTATCTTGTTTCCAATAATACTAAATTGATTGGTCTTTCAGAAAATGATTCATTGTATCATGCCAATGTTATGTAATAAAGCACTGACTCTGGATAACTGGGGTCGGGGCATTACAGTTGGTATCAGAGGAAGTTTAGTACAAACTTTTGATGTTAGATTTAGAAAAAAGTACTCTTATTAGAAAAAACTACCCAAAGATAGACATTGAGGATTAATGTAGAAGAACATCCAAAAAATTTTGTAATGTAATTATTATGTGGGTTTTCCAAGAAATCCATCTCTGTCTAGATATGAGCAGTTAGAGATGGCTCCAGCACAGATGTACCTGTGAGTGAAAACTCTGACAAGGAGTTTCGGGCACGACCTAGGATATCCTAGTACACAACAACGGGCCTTGCTGCACTCTTAGTTATGACACTCTTAGGGGATATGGTTAGGATAATTTACATTTTCATTACAAACTGATTTGATGGATTTTAATATAAGATGAGAATAAATAACCTTGGTTAATCCTTATGTGTTTTAGATTGAAAATAATGTGTTATGAAATTCTCTAAATGACTTTATGACTCACACTATGATTTCTTGTTCTAGTCAATGGATGTATTCCAAGTAAGTCATAGTAACATTGAACAAGATGTAAAAGGTGAGGAAAATGATGGAAATGAGTAGCAAAATGGAATGTTGAAAGGTGTAGAAGATATCTTGTTCATTCTGAATCAGTTTTCCAAAAATATTATCAAAAACATATATATTAACCAACTCCTAGACTCAACAATGAAGAGAAAGGCAGTGAATGATAATATCTCAAGTAGTGGAGACCATGGAGAAATGAAAGCTCAATTTCCATTAGGAAGGAAATATGGAAAGAGACACCTCATGACGTGTCTCAATGGAATAAATAAATGATTTATGTGGTGGACATAAATAAAAAAAGTAAATAATTGTCGAGGAAAAATGAAGAGTACTGTGGAAAAAAATAAAAATGATCCCCATAATCCATTTATAGTCATTTACCGTAAATGTAGGGGACCTGGGCATTACCAGAGTGAATCCCCTATTCTATAGGATTACCCCTTGTTCAAGGAAGAACCTATGTGGAAATAAATGGATGGTGAATTGTTTAAAAGTATTAGTGTTGTTTCCTTATGGGATTACTTTGGAATACATTTCTCTTGTATGTGTAACCTTGTACTTTGTTTTGTGAAAATGCTATTTTTGAAAGAATTGTATTTTCAATTGTTGATATAGGTATAAATAAAAATTTTGGTTTATATGACCCTCAAATTATATGAAATTACAACTTATTAAATTTTGGGATGAAAATGAGAGGTATGAGATTACATTTGTGGTGAAATTATGTTATAGTTATTTTGAGGAATTTATTTCTTTTTTGGAATGTTATAAAATATGATTTTTTAAAAAGGATGACATGAAGACCGTGTGACAACCCGTTGCGTTGGACAATGTGCATGAATAGAACCGACAACCAGAGTGTGATTGATATTTATCACATACCACTGGATTATGCGATGTATTTGGTTAGTGTGACTAATAATTTTTAGTTAAACTATTTTATTGATCAATAATAAGTTTATTTTAGATCTTATGTCTTATCAAATGGATATCCTTAGTATAGGAAAATGATTTGGTTATTAAGTGATAAATGTTATTTTGGAAGACGTTCCCTCTGTTGGGAACACTATATACCTAAGGAAAATAGAATACTGTAGGATTTCATTTGAAGAGTAATGTTGGATTCTTATCAAGGTTTTTATTGTGGATTTATAGTGATTTGGGTAATTTATGGAAATGATTAACCTATCATATGGAATATGTGACTAGGTTAATTACTTTTAAGTATGTGACTTTAAGAGTGGTCGATGTTATTCGGAGATACAATTTAATGTGGAATACTACATAATCAAATTCTTCTATGTTTGGGGTTTCAATATTCGTTTGGATTATATTGAAGGATTTTAAGGACAATTGTTTATTAAATGGTAATTATTGAAATTTGGGTATTGTTGGTTTACTTTTAAAAATTAAGATTAGTATTTCTTTCTCTAAAGGATTATCCTTTTTGGGGATCATCTGATCTTGTACCAACCATTTTGGTTTGGTTAATCCCTAAAGACAAGGTAAATATATAGTTTATCATTTTTGATAATGTTATTCTCTAGAAGTTGATTCAAGTGATTCAGGTGTGACCAAGCCATCATGAATACTCATTGTTTAAAAAAAGAGGTGAGTTAGTGGTAGAAATTTATTAAAGGATGAAAATCTACTTAAAAAGTAAGTATATCTCTTTATATTCTTAGTCAATATCATAAATAAATTCCTAAAATTTATGACATGTAACTTAAAACAAAAAAAACATTATCCATTTACTTTTCCTACTAAGAAACTAATGATCACTTATCCCAGCAAAAGTTTGCAGTTTTCTGGTTGTTAATGTTATCCTGATCATGTTTTCTATCACACCCCACCAGAACATGACACTTATTTTATCTTCCATATCCATGTTTTCTTACATGGAATCCTATTATGGGTAATATCGGGTGGCCTTTAAAATTCTCTTTCTTTCTTTTAAAGAGATTGTTTTATTGACTCCTTTTCTGATGTTGGACTTTCAATGAAGTTCCCAAGCCCATTTTTCAAATTGCGAGGATGAAATTTTCAAAAGGGGGAAATAATGTAACACCCAAATATTTCATAATAAGTTTTTTTCATTAATGTAATTCAATAGCTTGCATTACACGGAACACCGAGATTGAGCACACCATGACTTAAAAAACTAGCCGTTAAAAAGCAATTATGAATAGTATTAACTAAATTTTGAATTTTATATACTCCATATAATTTTATAATACATAATATGTGTTTCTTAGACATAATAAAAAGAAAATTTCATTTTTTCAGATAAATGTTGTATTTTTCAAAAAATAAAATTTTACCACCTTTTAATGGAAACACCTTTCTAAAACCAATATTTGACACTTTTATATATTTAATTTAATTAAATTTAATTATTCTTTAGAATCGGGAAATAAAATTTTATTTTGGATAAATTTTTGGTACTTTTCTGATAACTTTCATATTTTGATGAATACTGAAAAATACAAAATTTTAATTGAAAATAACTTTTTTAATGGAAATAATTTATAGTGCTAAATTTTGTATTTAAATGGTTTGGAAGCATAATTAGATTATATTTTTTATCAATTAATATAATTTCAGTCATTATATGTAATTTCACACTTAAATTTGACATAATCACATGTAAATCTTTTGATAGTTTTTTCTTTTTAAAAACCGAATTTTCGGTTTTGATAATGGGGATTAATTTTAAATTAATTAATGAAACTTATATTTTTTTTAATTTGTTAAAAATATATCATTTTTGAATTTGTAATATCAAAGTTAGCTTAGGGTAAAGTTTTTGTATTTTTTTGAAAACATTCAATTTTTGATAAATAGTGCAAAACACTGTGTTATTGTTTAAAACTGACATTTTATTAAAATAATTATTTATTTTATTTAAATTTATTTTATGTAAATATATATATATATAATACCTATATAAATACAATGTAATTCATTGGATTAATTTTATAATTAAATTAGATGTATAAAATTTTATTGAACTTTTTACTGTCTTTTACCCCCCTCATAGGAGAATTTGTAAATTTGCATAAAACATAATTTTACCACTTCCGTGAGTAGAATTCCAAAAATCCAAGAGACATGGTTAATATGAGTATGTAAAATTTTGTTCAAAAATATGATAATAATTTTTGTTGAATAGTAACTTTTGACTTTTATTTACCACAGTTAAAAATAAATAGGGTAATTATGATTAAAAAAGATATAATAATTACCCTAAAACAATTCATGATTCTATTGGATAAGTATAATTAAACCCCACACAACCTTATGAATAAATTATGAACCTCTTTGGTCAACTTGGATTATATTAGGACATTTATTATTATTTTATTTAAATAAGATTTAAAAGAGTTAAATTCAATGTTTAGTAACGAAACCACTTCTAATATAGGGTTACACACAATTTAATTTCTACCATTAATATTAATTAGAAATCTAAAAGGATTTCTACATATTGGTATTATATTTATAATTTTTATACATTAAATAATTTAATTTATTTATGACACAATGATGATGCATTAATTACCTTGTTAATGAAATATTAAAATAATTGTTATTATAAATATCCAAATAAATGTAAATTTAGACATATGATAAATTACACTTATTTTATTGGTTAATATTAACTTAAAAGGTTATTTAAATACATTTTATTTTAAGTCATAAAGTTTATATGGATTTCAAATAAATCTAATACTAAATAGTGTCAAAATTGACATAATTGCGTTTTAAAACAAATATTATATTATTAATTGATATAATTTCCCTAAAAATATAAGGCATGACCAAAGGACTTATATAAGGTTATATGTATTAATAATTAACAAAATGGTGTTATCATGGCTTGTTATAGTAAGTTTAGTAACCATATAATATAAAAACTCAAAGAGACAAGGTAAATGTCAAACTATTTAACTAAAACTTGAATCTAGAAGATAAGGTTAATATGATGACCTAAACCTATCTAAAACCTATTGTTTGAGAGGGATTCGACCCACCACACCTTAGAATTTAAGTAATTCATTTTCAAACCATTAGAAAACGAAAATTAATTTATTATAAAATAATATTTCCAAATTTTCCTAAAGTGACCCTCACCTCTCTTATAAATGGGTACTTCCCATTATCTTAAGTTCAAACCACCAAAATCATTTTGGATAGGCAAAAACCTACCCAAATATCCTTCCTAATTTCCTACCATAATACTAGAGGCCTTCATTTGTTCTGAAATCCAACCTATGGAGCCCTTTTGATCAAATCAAAAGGAAGAACCCGAAGAAGAGTTAAATATTTCATCCCCAATTTCAAGTTCTTTTATTCTTCCACTTCCTCTTTCTTTGTTATTTCCATTCTTTAATAATAAATCATATATATTATATATAATTTGGTGTTATTATAAAACAATTTTACCCATATTAATTATTCTATGCATCCTATAAGTGACAAAGTCACCATACATGCGTACGTAAAGATTACCGTCTCCACATAATGATGTAGTTTGTTATTCGAGAAAATCATTTTTTGGATGGGTATAATAATTAGTATAACTGATTTAAATAATAAATATAACTTGTTAATTATTTTTTACATGTTATATACCATACAATTACATATAATTTCTCTCTCAATATAATGATATTGTGGCTCGTGCATACTTACAGATTACCGTCTCCACGAACGTGATGAGATTCACTCCCCATCGTAATAATTCAAGAATAATTTTCATTTTATGACTATTAATAATGTTTAAGCTCTTAATATAATTATTTATATGAATAAAATATATCCTATCCATAAAAAATATGGCTTACGTAACCGATCATATAATGGAAAATGGATCAGTTAAGACCCAAAACTATGATACTACAAAAATATTGTTAACAAATCAATATTAGAGGATCTAATATGATATCATATTTATGTATATATTTCTTGTATAATTTAATAACAATTACTTAACTATTATATATGATTTTAACGTACCCACGGCCATGGAAAAGTTCAAGGTAAGTGGTTTCTTATCTCACTTTTAATTCCGTGAGATTTCCATTGTTTGCTACTTATTTATTGCATGTGGTGTATTTTGTACTGCCATTTGATATATATTATCATGATTCACATTATAATCATGTTATTATATGATTTATTTGGTGGTTATTAACTTTTGGTCATATGAATCGATTGATTTCATCATGGTAAGGGGTTTTCATCCTACTTCATATTTCTGTGAGATTCATATTATATTGCCATTATTCCCATTTGTTTGGTGTATGTACTACCCATGACTATATTCCTTCTTTAATATAAATTAATAAATGGGTATTAAAATCTTCATTGTATGATCCTTCTTTCATGGGCTGTATGTTTCATCAATCACCAAATTGGTGAGGGAATTTATAATTTCCATTTCCTCTCATTGGGTTTTACACAAAATTCATTGATTATTTTACTCCAATATTATGTGTAAAGTCAATATTTATTTATTTATGATGTAATTTACACTCCCCTTTGTGTTTTTATTATTTTTATACATATAATAACTCCATTGATAAATTCTCAAGTCATCAATATGAACATGATAAGAGTAATCTTAACTCAATTTTCATTCATTGAGTTAAACATCCAAGTCATTGGTGTTGTTGATACAAGAATATGTGTAAATGTACTCTGATTGTTTTATAATGAATATCCATTCATATTAAGTGTATTTATATTTTTCACGCATAATTATGTCATTGATTTATCCTTAACCTAAGGATACCGTCTTTATAAGAGATTTAATCTCAAATTACATTCCGTTGAGACTTTTTTGTTGTTATGCGCCAATTAAATTTTATTTACTATATATAATATACTTTTACATAATATATCATGAGTCCCTTTATTCAAATTATACTATTAATTTTTTATCACATAAATTATTTTTATCTAAGATTCTCTAATATGGTTAGGAACTCTAACTAAAATATCATTTTAGATGTTTTAAAAAATTTATTCTTCAAAATAATTATCATTAATGTCCATGTTTTAAAATTGTTTTTAATGATTTCTTTATATGGAAAATGATATTTTAAAATTAAAATTTCCTTTCAAAGTTTCAAAGTGTTATGGGATACATTTATTTTAAAATCTATTTTAAAATGCATCTTGATAAATAGTGATACTTTTAAATGTTTTCAAGAAAAAGGGGGATATTTTTCTCAAATAGTTTTGATGATTATTTTTTATCTATGTCAATATCATTCATTATTATTGATTGAGGTTAATTTATTATAATAAAATATTCTATATTTTATTGAAGGAGTTATGTTTGACTGTGGATGTGATATTTTTAGACCATTCATGGTTTATGGTTAAAGTATTGACATTTTGTATGCTAGTTTTAATACAAATGATTAGATTACATTTTACCCTTTCATATGATTAATTCATTGGACATACTAAGTCACTGGTAAAGCCTACTATAGCTCCTAGATACACTGGTAGGTATTAGGAGACAATTAGACGTGGAATTGGACAAGGCCTTTCCCAATTTGATATATGGTTTTGGACGAGGCCTTAATAAATTTTAAACGTCTTGGCTGATGCCTTGAAAAAATGTTTCAGAATGGCCAGAATTATACATTCCATCGTTATGGAAATAAAAATTATGTTTCATGTGGTTATTCAACCAATATAACACCCCTTACTATGTTTTATTATTCCATTATTTACTCATCTCAAATTCCTTCCATAAAGTGTTCTGGTTTATTAGTTGTAAAGGCATGTGTTTTGAATTATTCATCATACCTAATGTTTTTGTTATCTTCTGCTTTATTTCTTACCCTTACTGAGTGTTTGGGATCACCCCTTTCTTATGTTTCATTTTCCTAGTATATGAAGAAGTTAGATATGAGTTACTTTTAGGTATAATCTAGGATTCTTGGATGTTTCTTATGGAATAAATTAGTGTTGTATTTCTTTTCAAGTTGTAATGTTGAACTTATGTATGTATCTTGTTTCAGATAATACTAAATAGATCAGTATTTTGAAAAATGAATCCTTATAGCATTCCAATGTTATGTAATAAAGCACCGACTCTAGGTAACTAGGGTTAGGGAATTAGAGATTATAGGTTTCCACTTAGAACATTTCAATACCTTATTTCTTCTTGGATAGTTTATTAGTGGATTGGATGAGTGTATAGTCCTCATTTTCTCTTGGTATATTTTTTGATTATAAAATTATAGTGGAACAATGTATAATTTAGGTATGAAAGGGCTAACATAATGGGACCATTGGAGTGAGATGAATGATTTTACAACCCTTATTTAATTTTTCCTAAATAAAATTGTCTAATATATTTATTAAATTTTATTGTGAGTATGGTTATGTAATGGTACACTAGGACTAGTGATATATGGGTAATAACCCTAGTATTTGTAAATGTACAAGGGGAATCCATGAGGGGTGTCTGAATTATAATTTGGATTAATAAACATTTTAGTAACATTTTCTTGATATAGAAACTAAGGGAAAGGTGGAAATAAGTCTAGTATATTAGTTTCATAAGAAGCAATAGGTTTTAGTAAGTGGTTGTGTTTATATGTGCGAATTTTCTATTTGCAATATTAAAAGGTGTTGGGAGAGTTTCCAACCCTTAGAGCCTTAATTTTATTATGTTATCCTTGAAAATTACAAAATATTTTCATTTAAATTTTATATTTGGAAATATAATGAATTGGTTTTTCTTAGATTATTAATTAGAAGGAATGTGGGATATTTTTCGGTGTTCATCCCAACTATGGATGTTTGTGGTGGTATGGAGAATTACATATAGATATAGGTTGTGTTTTTATGACAACTATGGATGTGTTTGTTATTATGGAATATATTTTATATTTTTTGGTAGATTATCCCAAATATTTATATAATTAACGGACAAGATCCATGTCATAAAAAACATCACTTGATGTGTGTAATTGGGTATGGTATTCATGAAATCCAAGGATAATGAACTTTGATAGATTTATGTGTGTTTTTGGAAGGATAATTATGCCAACTTTTGATGGAAATTGATGGTCTATGATATGATTTTTGTTTCATTCCAACGATCAGAATAATGTGAATTGAGGAGGATTTATTGTCAATAGTTGGAGGACTATGAGATGAGTTGGATGTTTTTGATTTAGATATATATGTGTGAAATGGGTATTATTTCCTTCAAACTTTGTACTGAGACATTTTGTATTGTGAAATTCTTGGTTAGATATGAGGTTACCCAAGGACTTTGTGATGCAGGTTGGACATCCTGACACCCATAATTATGATTGGTTATGTTTCGAGATTATATTATATATTATATGTCATGGGTATTTATACCTTATCACTTTTTTTGGGGTATTCTTAGAGGCACCACAATATTGGATAATGTATGTATGGTCACTACCAGGTGTCTTCGGTATCACTTGAGGTCATAATAGGTAATATCTTTATAATGTTTTTTTCTTTCATAGAATTAATAACATTTTGTGGTCTATATATATTGTATTAGATAGGTACATTATTTATGTTGTCCTACTATGTTTTACTGACACCATGATCATGAATATTTGACATTTTTAATTTGAATACCTCTAATTATTAGGTATATGTAATGCAGAGGATTGATGTTGAATGGTTGAGCTATATATCATGGGATGTGTCATGATATGGGACTCTCTAGGGAGTTAGGATCATGTGGTGGTTATTCTCAATTTATTTTATTTAGTTATGGGGATAATATGATCTTCCAAAGTTTTTCCTTGTTGGTTTCTTATTAGAACATGTGATATATAGATATCTCATTGATTCATAAAATATTTTCTGAATTTTACCATAAATTGGATACCTAGTTGTGATGTTTAATTTTATCATGTTTATTGTGATGTTTTGATTAAATGGTATTTCCACTATGATTTTTAGTTTTCAATTATATAATGAGTAATCAGATTATGGTATCATGGAATACATTCATTTCTATTCAGTATCCTTTGGATTAGGACGAGTTTCACTCAAGTTCCCATGTCACTGTAATCCAGTTACCCTTTAGGGAGATAGGCCTGGACATTAATGAGTTGTATCAATGAATTGTTTCATTTGTCTTAAAACTTAAGGTATTATATATAATAAATAATATTTTTAATAAAATTAGATTAATTCTATATTTATGACCATAAAGAACCTACATTACCTAAATTCAAATTTTCTATTTTGTTGGGAAGGATGTTATTTTTTTCTAATGTTAATGTAGGGTTGATTGTTGTTGAGTATGAGTTTTTGTATTTTTTGATTATTGGATTTAATCTTGGTCAAGAGTGGATACAGTTTTGTTTCCATGAATCTTATTAGGAATATAAGATTACAAGACAAATAACTAATTTTATGTGATTGTGATATAGAAATATGTAAGGAACATATGTACTAGTTATTTAATAAGTAAATAATAACTTATTTTTTGTTTTATAAAATAATTTATCTATTTGATTATACTAAATTTAACTATATGGTTAATATTTAATTGATTTAAGTAATTATAGGGTAATTTTGTTTATATAAATGAACTTTTAATAGATCTCAATCCTCAATAGGGAGCCTGGAGTGTAGATTACATGTTTGAAATAATACCCTAGAGTGGCTCGTTGTCTTGGGTATTATTTGTAAAATATGTATAAGACTTCTAGAGTGTGTATTTTCATATTATTGTACATATGGTATCTAGTATTAGAGTGAGGATATTTATATGTGATATTTGATGGAGGTGGGATTTGACATATGGACTAAGTGATAGATCTTATTGATATGGATATGCGACTAAAAATATTTTTGAGTAATCTATCACATATGAGTAGAAGGGAGCTTACCTATTGCTTTTTGTGATAAATTAGGATGTGTGAGGATAACTGGATTTTGGGTTATCCTAGGATTGTTATTTCCTTTATAAGTGGAATTAAATATATTAATCCATTATCATACTTAAATTGTATTATTTTTTGACTTAAGAAATTTAATTATTATAAAATAAATAAATAATTTGATATGATAAAAATATTTCAATGTTTAAAAGATTAATTTATCAATGAAATATTTTTCAACAATTATATATTTTAACATAATTTTTAATTATATATTAATTCAATTTATGGACTGATAATTTATCACTCAATTAATTATGAACTGATATGAAATTAGACTATGAGTTTAACAAGTTTAAAAAGGTCATTTTTTATAAAACAGATTTTTAGTTATAATTTTTATATACATTTAAAAGTTAAAATTAGTAATTTTCGATATAGTATTTTATGAAAACAAAATAATATTTTGGATTTATTGTATCAAATATATATGTGGGTGAATTTTTTTAATTTTTATAAAAGAATTTTTTCGTGAGTAGAAAATAATATTTATTTTACAAATGAAATTATTTTTGTGACATTATCTTGATAAAATAATGAGTAAAAATTTAATTACACCTTTTTGAAAGATTATATATATATATATATGATATGTAATATAATTCATTTTAAAATATAATTTTGATCATGTAAATCTATGTTTGATAATTTGAAAACATATATAATAATTTTATTAAAATAAAAAGTCCCCTTGGTTCTTGTCTTTTTATCAAGTATTCACAATGTTAATTTTGGATTTGGTTTGTATTTTAAGGAATATAAGACTCCTTTTCCTACATGAAATCATTAATTATATGGTAATCAACATTATACATGATTTTGGTATAAAATCATTTATATGCAATAAAAGTTGAATTTTTCTAAAAAATGTTTCATTTGATTTTTTAAAACTTATTTTAAAATTCTTTTATATAATATCTATAAATTAATTCTTAGAAAATAGTTTCCATATTGATTACCATCTTGATATAATTTGGTAATGAGGTGAACCTCTCTGTACTCCTCATTGCTAGTGGCGTAGATCCAGTGGTTACTTTAATACATTCACACTAGATACATGTAGTCACATCCCAAAGGACTGAATTGTTTAGTAGTATTGATTACCTAGATAAAAATATGATTCCCATATTACATTGGAAATATTAAATACATAGCATAAAATCATTATTTCAACCACAATGTTATTTACAATACCATCTACATATCTTATGGAATGGGAAAAAAATAAAAGGGTGAGAATAAATTCTTAGAAAGGGTATGCATACTATGGAATTTATCATGAATAAATAAGGCATGATAAATATGAAAAGGTAAATATCTGAGAAAAAAATCCATTTAATCAATAACACAATAATTAAGAATAATATGGTAGGAATAAATGATGATCAAATAATGCAATATAAATAATCACATGAGTAATAAATGTATATATGGATATTATAAAACAAAAAGTAATCACATGGACATAAATAAAACGTTTCATAATTACGTAATTCATAATTATAACGTCATAAACTATCCTCTAAGGCCTTTCCAAATACATCTAAAAACATCATCGAGGCCATGTACTAAGACATCTAAAAATAAATGGGTAAGGCCTCAGCCAAAACCTAATATAATTTTTCTCATTAGACCTACTAAATCATCTAGGGGATATAGTGTGTCTTTAACATCTCTTAATATGTCCAATTAATTCCACATATTCATAAATAATAAAACATAATCCACATGACTTAAAGAAATTAATAAATGTTTATATTGGAGGAACTAATTATAAAGAAGATCAATACATTCACCAGTAAAACTGATCATAAACCTTCCTAGGAATTTTTTTGAATTGTATCATTATAGTACATCATCAATATAATATCAGACAAAGTATTTTTATATATATAAAAATTCAGTAAAGAGGTTATGAGAATATTTATTGAGGAAAATACCATTTCTAAATTGAAAATAATCTCTTTAATCTAAAAATGATACACATTTTATAGAAACCATTTTCTATTAATGTATCCTTCTAAACATAAAATATAATGTTGAAATAATTAATAATTTATGATTGTGTGAAATTATGTTCATTCAGTATAAGTTAAAAAATATTTCTTTTACAATTTTGGTAAAATTAAAAAAATTAGCTCGTTCGGAAAATAAAAAGAATATTGATTTAAAAAAAATTTTAAAAATAAAAAACCTAGATAATAATTTATTTAATAAATAATTTGACATTAGTTAAAATATTTTTGAATTAATTTTTAGAAATTATGGATATTAAATAAAATTCTCCCCCTATAGATAAAATCCGGAATGGTGTGAGATTTGAAAATGAACCATTACCACTATGGTAACATTTGATTCCTAAGACACATGAAAAAAATATCTTCAAATTACAATTTTAAATAACATGAAGATAAATATATTAAAGATATAATATATCAAACTACCATTATATACCCCCCAAAAAATAATGTGTGTATGTGAGATGTGTAAGATGGATGAAAAAGTGAGGCGAGAAAGCCTTACCTCACCTGTGACTTTCTTCATATGTGTTAGAACCTAATTTATAAAAATTATAGATTAATTATAAGTATATTATAGAACCATATTAATATATATCATATCTTATATTATTAAATTATAATTATTTAACATCAATTTGTTAATAACTCTTTATTTAAATCACGGTTCCTAGTGATAACTGCTTTTTTCATGTATGTTTTGGTCTGATGGTTTTGGTCCTATTTTTATCATTCTTATATCTTATAAAAAATGATTATAATGTAATAATTTTAATCAATATTAATTAAATACATATTTATTTTCATTCAGAAAATTTAATGATAGAATAATTAATTACACAATTCATGGTGATCGTAGGTCGTATGTACACATGGATGACGTTTTCATTTTTCGACAGAAGAAAAAAAATAAAGGTTAATAATAATTATAATTTAAATATTCATTATTAAATCATATGAATAATATATATAACATAACTATACATATTACAATCCAATTTATATAGAAATAAAATAAAAAACACATCAATGAATGGAAGTTATACTCCACACGTACGCACATGTGACGTTATTGTATTCCAATTGATTAGAAGATATGAATATATATGAGATATTATAATTACAGGGTTATAATTATCTTATCATTGACATATATAAACATTAAACCTATCATAATAACCTTCCATGAAATATAGAGCTGGAAAATTAATTGTATCACTATATGGAGATGGTAATCCATATGTACGCACAACTGATACCATCACTTCCCATTTGATGGGAAAGAAGGTAGATAACAGTGATTTAATAATCATAATAAAATATCATTACATTTAGGTAACATAATTTTTTATTTTTGATAACTAATATAGATTTAGATGAGCTAATTAAGAAGAAAAAATATACTGATTGGTTGAGATGATTACCTGTCCTTTTGAAAAACTCGTTTAAATATTCTCTTTAGATTCCAAGGATTTTAATTTTGGGATTACAAGAACCAATATAATTTTACTAAGTAAGTTTAAAAGGGATTTAGGAAGGTTCTTATCTATATATAATGAATAATGTGGTGATGATAAGTGAGGGAGGAGGTTCCCTATTAATATAGCCATGAGAACTACTTTTGCAATTTCTGAAAATATTAAATTGTAATAGATTCATTCTAAAACAATGATTCAATATTTCTAGGTATCTTAACCTAGGGTAGTATATGGTTTATATGTAGTCAATCAATAACATTTTGACAGGTTTTTGTTGTGTTTTAGACCTTATATATTGGATTAACCCCTTAATTAACCAATTTTAACATTAATCGTGGTTACATATTTTTCATTCTCAAAGGGTTATAATTTTACATATAAGTGACATATAGGGTCCTAAATTGAAGTGGGATGATATTTTAGACAATATATTCTTTAATTTACCCAAATTATTATTTAATGATTTTTATATAATTTAAAAAATTATTATTTTATAAATAATCATCAATGTCCATTTCGATACTATTGATTTAATGTGTCTTCTAATAAATAGATAAAAAGTTTTTTTTCAAATATAATATATTTAAAAATTATTAATATTTCATATTCATCTAAAAAATTTAGGGTAAACTATAAATCACCCAAATTATATGTCTTTTAATATTGTTAATATCATCTACTTTATTTTTCGATAAATTTAATAAATATTGTATTATATTTGGACAAGATTTAAAAGTAATCATATAGTTACTAAAAATTATTAATTAAATTTCACCATGAATTTAATTTCATTATTCACAAAATTTAAATTAATATTCATTCATTATTTTATTTTATTCCGATGTGGACACATAAATGTCATTTAAAACTACGAAATTCATATTTTGTAACATTAAATTATTTAAGTATTATATTGGTAATTTTTTAAAAAGGGTTGAATATTATTCATCCAATAAGAATTAAGATAAAATATTATGACATTATCACTTAGTTTTAAAGTAGATTAACCTGGTTTTCCTTTTACCATGGTGATAAATTTTACCACGGTTATTTTTCATATTAACCATAAATAAAATATTCATATTTATTAAATTTTAGAATATTAATTTAAAATATTGAATAATTTTTTTCAAATTAAATAATTATAATTACTTAAGTTTTACTTATACACAAAACTGAAAATTCAATGAATTTTTTTCCATATAAATTCATTTTCATGTTAAAAAATTGTGTTTAAACTATATTCAATCATGAGATTGATTCAAATGAAATTAATTGGATTAATCAAAATGTAAAATAAATCAATATAGTTTGAAATAATTTGAAAATAAATTTCAACATTTGAATTCTTGAAAGAGAAATATAATTTTTAATAAAAATTGTTATTTTTTCACTATTCAATAGAAAAATCAATCTTTTCAAATAAAATCACCCCTAGATACGTTTGATATGATGACAGAAAAAAATGATAATATTTTTATAACATAAAATTTATATTATATCTCTAAATTAATAATAATATCTTTTTCCCAAAAATAAAAAACATCATTTTTGAAGAAAATATATTTCTGAAGCACAAAATTACGATATTTAAAATTAAAGACTTATATCTTAATAATTAATAAATTCATTATTATTGTGTTAGTAATTTTATATATTTAATTATTCATTTAATATTATTCATACCCACTAATTCAATGTCTATGATATAGCATTTATATTTAAATAATAGTATTTCATGGTTCTTTTAGTCTTAGTGTTGTGTATTGAATATGTCATTTAAATTAGTGTTATTTTAAAATCTGTAGGAATTAAATTCTCCAAATTCAATAAATTGTTACATCAAAATTTGAACATTTTCTTTTTAGTCAAGGGTTTTTAAATTGAAAATACCTTTTTATAAAAATATATTTTCAAAATGGTTAATAAAAAATTCTCTTAAAAAGGAATGTGAATTATTATGGACAACATAAAATATGTTTCCAAATCGAATAACATCAGTGGGAAGTGAAAATATTATCATAGAAGAGATAAATAACAACCACGTTTTAATAGATAGTGCTATATAACATGTTCATTTGAATGGTAATTTTCACAAAACAATCAATTTGTGATTGGTTAAAATCTCATTGATTTGTTTATTAGAAATCTAAATGGATAATGTTTTTATTTCAAGGTCCATTTCTTACTGTTGTGTGATTATTTTACTATCTTGATAAAGAAATCATGAAAATAAACATACTTCATTTCATTCCATTTTGTAATTATTATCCCATCCTTTTTTAGGATTCAAACTATTTCAACTCCATCAATTAATCCTTGAAATAATTATTTAATAAGAAAATTTTTCATGCTAAAGTAATACAATTGACATTTAAGGAATCATAACATTCTTAAGTAATCCCTTATACAAATACAAATTTACCAAAACCAAAATGGTTATAAGTTTTATCTAGCAAGACTAAAATTCCAACAAAACCCATTCCATAAATAGTTAGCCTTATGGATCCTCCAAAAAATGTTTGATAAAATTCAACAAAATCCCAATATATTGGAATAAGGTCCCTAAATTTGAAAAATAAACAAATTATTAATCCATATTAAATTTTTCATGTTTGTCACACTTAAATACCTTGATCATATATTCTTGTAAAACATTGTAATAACATATATCACTAAAAAATTAATGTAAAATTTCATGCTTCCAAGAATTAACTTTATCTTTATTCCTTAAATAAAATATAATATTATTGCATATATTTCCCAAATCTAGAAAACTACATTAAAGCCAATTATGGATTAAAATTTATTCAAATTTCTTACTATATTCAAGATTTAAAATAATATACCATATACTTATTCAATTTCAATTTTAACTTTATACCAACAAAAAATTATTAACTTAACATTGGGAACATATTAAGGGTTATCTTTCACTTATTCGTGAATTATTTAACAATTTCAACTTACCAAAACATAAATCTTCTTCTTTGTCAATACCATTCAACATTTTCTTTCATTTCTTAAAATAAATCACATTAGTATAATACTTTTACATTACATGATTCATATAAACATAATTTCATTACTAATATTCTTCTACAAAATAATTTCTAAGTCCAAATACACAATGAATTTAATAATTAAACATCAGCTGTACTAACATTATAATCATTCGTTTGATACCATTTCTTATTCCAGGGTATATTTTATTAACAATTGGGAATTCAATTTCATAGTTCCCCATTTCATCATAGATAAAATACCAAACATTATATAATTCTTTCTTAACCTTGAATTCACATTCCTAGTGGGATTTCAATCATCAATTTAATAAAAAAATATCATTCTCCTTAAGAAAGCATAAAAGCGTTTCATTCCATAATTATCAAATGTGGGAAAATCGTTCATTAACTTATTCCAATTATCCTTTTTTGATGTTCTATCGTCTTCTTTATTATTTTCTTTTAGAGCCATAGTATTTTTAAGTTCTTTCTCTATATTAAAAATATATTATACTAAATCCTCATACGATGAGTGTTTTTTGAGAGACTAGTTCCCTTTTAATTATTTTATTTAGCCTACCAAATAAATAGAAAATCATAATCTTTGGATTATATATGTAGTCTATATAATACAATATTATATTTAAAAATTAAGCTTTATACATAGAAATATTTTAATTTTCCATTTGTATCAAGTTTATGAATTTTCTCTCTATATCTTCTTATTGTTTAAGGAAAATTTATATTCAAATGAAAAGTTCCTTAAAATATTTCAATTCCCTTCCCTTTATTTCCTCCTCATCCTTTGTGTTTTTAATCAATGACCACCATTGATATCCATCCCCAGAGAGATAATAAACACCCATGAAAAGGTTCTACCTTTTATTACTTCTCAGAGTGATAAATATATTCTCTAAGGAATATATCCATTGGTCAACAATAAAAGAATTTGTAATCCCACAAAATGATTTCAGTTGATAATATATGAAATGTTCTAACAATAATACATGACACTTTGGATCTGAAGGCATATCAAAGGAAATGGTTATTTCATATAACCTGAGTTAGCTACCCAAATATAGTTATAATTTATTCAGATATATATTTGTTATCATTCCAATGAAGTAAATCCCTACATGGTTTATGTGCATTGATCATTTATCATTTACTCTACTATGTGACATTTCTAAATATTGGAATACAATACATTAGATCATAAAATTTTGAGACATTATGTATATTCCAAAAATTTGTGAAACACTTAACATAAAATGAATATTTATATATAACTAATCTCAAAATCTTAATAATGGTTTCATTGGGAATATTGTCAAGTTTTTTCGTGGAATTATTTTTTCTAGTCTATGTTTTTCTAAATCTTGTTCCCAAGGATTCTATAAAACATCCTTTGATTCAAACTATAAATACACTAACTCTAGTAGCCTAGATAGTGTGGTTAAATTATCACATTCTCAATAGATTTAATTAATTGTGAACCTAATGACAGTATATTTTAGTATTCTTGAGGTAATAGATATAAACATGATTCCAATATTATATTTTTAATATAAAATAAAAAAAATAAAATAATTCTTTCATTCTCTATGTTATTCATAATACCCTTCTTTATATCTTCTAAAAAAAAGAAGAGTGTGACCTCTTATTCCAAGTAAGGGTATATCTACAGTAGAATTTATCATAAATAAATAATTTATAGTAATAATGGAAGATGAATATCTTAAAATTCATTCCATTTAATCAATAACATGAGCATGAAGATTAATATGGAGGGAATAAATAATGCTCAAATAGTTCCATATAAAAAATCACATGAGTTAGAATCTAATAAATGGATATATTTAAAAATAAACAAACTACATGGAAATAAAAAACTAATTTCATAATGTTTGAATGTGTAATTTTAGACATCTAAAACATACCATCGATTCCTTGAAGAAGAAATATAATAACTTAATTGAGGCCTTATACTAAGAAATATGATAATAAATTGGTAAGGGCCATACCAAAACCCAATAAAGTTATTGTCATGAGACTTGGATATTCATAGATGATATATAATTATCAATTTCAATAACTTAATAAGTACAATTATTTATAATTATTAATAAAAAATAAAAAATAATTTTCATGTCTTAAAAAATCAATAATTGTCTCTATTTGAAGAACTAGTCATGAAGAATATAAATACATTCCCCAGTAAAATTGATCACAAACAATTCAATGAAATATGGTCAATGGTATCACTAGAGTACATCCTGAACAAATTATTTATATAATTATTCTTAGTCATATTAAAATATATCAACGATATTTCTGGAATATTTTTGGAGAAAAATACCATTTTTATTTTGGAAAAACATGTTTTTAAATAGAAAAACATCACAAATATTAAGTAACCCATTTTAATTAAAAATAACCTTATAAAAATATAATTTAATCTTAAAATAATTTATGTTTTATGGTTTTTTGTAATTAAATTCTTTTCTTATCTGTCAAAATAACTTTCATTTATCAGTTTTACTAAAATTCAAAAAAGAACTCATTCAAAAAACGACAAGAATAGTCATTTAAAAAAACATATAGAAAAAATTAAAAGCATTGATAAAAATTTCTTTAATAAAAAATTTGATGATATTAAATATATTAACTAAATTGTTTTGAGAAAATATGGATATGGAAGAAAAGACTCCCCTAGTAGAGACAATCCATAATAGTGATGACATATTGAATAAACACATACCACTATAATAACATTTGAATCATAAGTCACATGAAAGAAATAGATTCAAAAATTAAAATTTTAAGTGCCATTGAGATAAATATATTCATAATATAATGTATCAAACAGGATGCATATACAACATAATAAATATATAACTGGTGGATATGACATATGTTCCTCATGAGTAAAAGTGAGACGAGGAACCCTTAACTTAGGTCAGACGTCCTTATTATGTTTTTTTAATTTCAGTAAAATACATATTTATTTTATATAAATCTATTACATAACTATATTCATATATATAAACTGTATTTTATTTATTTATATCATTTTATAGTTCATTTATTAATAATTATTAATTAAAATCAATGTTTTGGGAGATAATTGCTTAATTCTTCATGTATGTTTTGGTTTTTCATTTGTTATTCCTAAATATAAATCATGGTTATATAATTTCCATAATTTTAATCAATAAATAATAATAATTTATATTCATTATATGTAAGTTAATTTTCATTCATAAAAGTTTTAGAATTACAAAATTATAGCATTGTTTATAGAGACCGTAGGTCAGACATACATTTGAGTGTTGTTATCATTTTTTAAAGGATTGATCAAAAGAAAGGTAAATAATAATTCTCATGTCTAGAATTCTTATTACATCACATAAATCATATATATTAATAATATCTGACCTTATTAACATCAAAGTAAAATAGATTTGAAAAAAAATCACATCTCTCTGGGGAATTGGTTGTCTACACGTACGCACGAGCGATATTATTATATTTCAATGGATAAATAGGTGAGAAGGAATATGTTATATTATAATTATTTCATTATTATAATATACAAAACTTAAACCAATCATAATAAAAATATATGAAATTAAGGTGGTGTAAAATGGATTGTATTACCGTGTGATGATGGTAAGTCGTATGTACGTACAAGTGATACTGCCACTTCCCATTTTATTAGAATGATAGTGGATAATGATGATTTAATTATAAAATAAATAGGTATATTTATGATACTTAATTTATTATTTTATTATAAATTTCATCAAATTCGATAATGTAAAGAATAAGTAAAAAAGTAAGGGATAGATTAAGGTGATAACCTTTCATTTGAAAGAACTTCAAATCTTCTTATAATGATATTAGGGTAGGGATTTTAGAATGACTAGAAAATATAGAATATCGATACAGAATATCATAAGGGATTTTAGCCTCTTTTGGTCGAGATTGAAGGCTCGAGGTGGTGTAAATATGGGATGGAGTGGTGTCCTTTTATTGTTTAGGTGAGGGGAACTTTTGGAATTTCATAAAATAATAAATTATAATATAGTCCTTCTCAATTTAAATGTTTTCAAATTACTATTTATTATAACCAAGGGTATTATATAGTTGAAATATCATAAAATAATAAAATTTAGATAGATTTTTGTGGTGTTTTAAATGTTATCTATTGGTTTAACCACCTAATTTTATGATTAATTGTGCTAACATTTTGTCCATTCTAAATGGGTTAAAATTTTAAATATATCATTACTATTTAAATCATAAATGTAAAATAGCTGAAATTTTTACCATTTATTATCCTTTTTGTCATATTTTTGAATTTTTTTTGATATTAAAATAATTTATTATTATAATATTTTGATAAATTGTCATTAATGTCAATTTTCATACTTTTTTATTAACTTGATGTCAAATACATCAAAACAAAGTATATACTTGAATATATTGAATTTATGTCTATTAATATTTCATATGAATCTATATTAATGGAACACAATAAATAACATCAATTATATCACTATTTATATTTTTAATATCATTTTTTGAATAAAAAATGTATTGTCATTGCACAAACATTTAAAGTAATTATATAAAAACTAATTTTTTTTATTAAATTTTCATAATCTATATAATCAAATTATTATAAAAACATTTGTTTAGATTCATTCCTAACTTACTTTTTACTTACGTGTACACAAAATATATATTTAATACAAAGTGGGTGACATTTTATAACATTATTTGATTTAAATATTTTATGGGAGTGTTTCATGGAAAAGTGTCATATAAATAGATTAATTTCAAGAATAAGGTGGAATGGATGGAATTTAATTAACCCAATAAGAATTAATGTTAAATATTACGACCCTATCACTTAGTTTTAACCTATATTTACTTGATTTACCCTTTACTAATGTGATACATTTTACCACAGTTACTATTCATATTGATAAAAAATAAAAGAGACCTTTTTACCAAATTTTAACCTACTAATTCAAAATATGGAATCTACTTCATAAATTTGAATATTTATATGTATCATATTATAATGTAAAATCAAAATACAAACTATAATGAAAAATAGTTTTTTCTGAAAAAAATCGTTTTATGTGTAAAAAATGTTATTATTCTAAACTAAATCATGAAATTGTTTCAAAAAAACTTAATTAAATTATTAATAATATTAGAGAACTAATTTTAGTTTAAAATAATCTTAAAACAAAATATTTCTTTTAAATTCATGATATTAAAATACATTTTCCAATAAAAATTAGTATTTTTCACTGTTCACATGAAAATCAATCTTTTCAAAAAATATACCTATAAGATAATTTTTCTTTGATGATTTAAAATAAGTTATTATTTTTATGAAATATAATTTATTAATTTTCATAAAATTATATATAATTTTTTTTTCAAACAGTAAATATAAATCATTTTTGACGAAAATGTATTTCTCAAGCATAAAATAATGTTACTAAAAATTATGTACATATTTCTTAAGCATTATTAAATTCATTTTCACTATTTATTTATTTTTATATATATTTCATAATTTTGATAATATTATTCATACCCTCTAATTAATATTCTTTTCTATATCAATCAGGTTTGAAAAATAATATTTTATGGTCCATTTAGAACAATGTTGATTGTTATATATGATATCGAACATTGTCTTATTGTGAAATATTTGTGTGTTATGACTTAATTTTTAGTAATTATGAGAATTTTCCAAGTTAATGTATTTATCATAGTAAAGGAAAAAAGGGTTAACAATCATGTTAAACTAAGAGATAAAACATCAAATATCAATAAAAACCATTTTAAATGTGATTTTTATTGTATTTCAACATTAACTAATCGTATATTATAAATTGGACTAAATTTAACAAAATTACATGATGGATACTTTTATAATATTATCAAGTTATTAATATTTACAATGGTTCCACTCTCCTCACTTATAAATGGGATCCTTCTCTCCAAACTTCTACACACTCCCAATGCTCTATTAGCTCAATCAATAAATATCCAAAGATCTTATAAATACCATTATCCAACAAATATAGATGTTTTTATTCTTAAATGTATCATCCTAGATTATGTAAGGTGAAATCTGAAGGAAGATATCCGTAGAGTAGTTATATTTCCTAAATGAATTATTTCACATTTATTTCTTCTTATACCTCATTAAAATATATTATACCCATCTTAATAAAATTAAATGATTAAATATAATATACTAACATTTTATTAAGATAATGAAACCAAGGGTTTTGGGTGTAGCGAAAGCAAGTGGATGTGGGTGATATATTAAAATTTCAATTAATAATCATTACCCAAACCCAAAAGTGAGGATCCTTCACGTCAAATTTATAATTAATTTATTTATTATTTAAAGAAATAAATACCAGGGCTTAGTATGTTTCTTGGTTATTGAAATTTAATCATATGAAAATAACCTTTACGATTTCCTTCGTTACATTGTTAGGATCCAAGGTTAGAATCCCTCCAGTAGTGATCCACACATGCTCCTATGATCACTGAGAAACACCCCTCAATCAATAGATGCTAGTGTTGGGAGTCAAATTTCTTCTATTTTTTACCACTCGTTCTTTGTTCTTAAATAAGTATATCTTGCGCTTCTTAGTATTAAAAGGGAGATATTGGGAGATGTCGATAGAGAATTGGTTTTGCACAAAAATTATATATTCTCAATTTCTGTATGATCTATAGAAAAAAAATATTAGCCTTTTTATTATGTTAGAATTTAGGTTAAAATAATATTTAATTTCATTTTATTAGTTAAATAAAATTTATTTCCTTTAATAAACACCATGGCGCATAATAATAACAATATTATTGCAATTTTTTGATGTTCCAAGACATTCACAATAAAAATTATTATGTAGAAAGACTTTTAATTAATATTTTTCATGGGACACAATCATGGTGCATTTGAAATCCTCTTTAATTAATTGAACACCAAAATAAAATTTTTATTCATAAATAATTATTTCATTCACATACTGGTGAATAAATATTTACTAAATATTAAATAACATAAATTAATATATTTTTTATTCCTATGTTAGTTAATAAATATTTATTTTATTCTTGTGATCAATGTAACTTTAATAAAATTATTTCTTAGACTTGATAAAAATATTTTTCCATTAATTAAACTAAAACTGAATTTAATTGAGGTAAATAGAATCAATTAGTGTGGGTCCCTATAAGATTTCTAATCATTGGCATTAAGTGGGATTTCCTAAATTCAGATAATACTTTCTAGAAAGGGGTGATGAATCCCAATAGAAAGAACATAAAGTTTCAATGTCAAAAAAATTGAATGATCCTGATTTAATATAATCCCATTTTCACATTATCTCATCATGATAGTTTCACAAAGTTTTCATCAACATATTTAATTGATTATTATTTCTTTAAATATCTGAAATTAACACGTCTTTATAACATGGAAATTGAATTTAATGTGATAGTTATATTGAAATCAAATTTCAATGATATCAGCTTCTAAAAAAATTGAAGGGAAAAATTATTCCTCAACATATCCAATAATTACATTTGAATCATGACACACCATACATACCTTACTTTTCACCAACATATGGGATTCCAATTTTGGTTAAAAAATCTATATTATAGATTAATTACTTAAATTAATGATAATATTAATGTATAAGGACCACTACACAATCTCATAGATAGGAATATCTAATGACACCCAAAGATATAGAATTTCTACTGGAAGGTATATTCTCATAATCTTCAATCATATATATTACCATGTAAAAACTTTAGGGGAAGAAGCCTCATCCACATAAATGAAATCTCACTGGATAGTGTAAATTCTATGTGTCCTATCATAGTACATTATCAAATCGTATAACTATATTATGAATACTATCATTGAACATCAAGGTTCTCATAATAGTGGGGAAATTCTATGACTTTATCAATTCAAAAATACTATCAAAAAATTATTAGATTAAATCCATGTAGAAACAATGAAAAATATATAATAATATGTTAAATTAATATTAATTACATATAAAATACATGTATCCAAAGTATAATCATTTGGTCAATGGAAACAAACTTTAACAAACTCCCACATAGACTAGAGTCAACTGCCTAGGACTTTCAGTCCATTAGACCTCTCATGTTAATCATGTTTCTACTGAGTCAAGGATTTAGTCAAGGGGACCAACATGTTCTCTTATGTGGAAATACTACTCACTACAATAGCACCTCTCTTAGAAAAATCCCTCAATAGACGATACTTATAAAGTGTGTGATTCATCTATTGATGTGACCTAGTCTCATGGGAGTTACTCTACTACAATATTAGCACAATATAGTGTGATAGGATATTTACTCCTAGGTAGCAAAATAATCTCTTGGAAAAATTTTACATTCATATTTCTTCCATCGCTACCTTAGAAGCTACAATATACTGAGAATCTTCTATTGAATCTACAACCATAGTCTACTTTGATATCTTTTGACTCGAAAAACCTCCAATAAAAAGGAATATATATATTATTTGTGAATTCATGTAATCTTGATCAATTTGAAAAACTACCATATTCATATACTTTGATGACTAGTTCCTCATATTAAACAAATACTAGAAGCATATCCTTAGTCTTCCACATATACTTAAAGATAGTCTTAACTTCCATCTAGTGAAGGTATCCTAGTCATCCTGATATCTTTCTACCCCAATCAATGAAAATGAAACATCTATCCTAGTATATAGAATAAAATTACTGACTGAAACAATCACTAACATATATAGAATCCTTTCCATTATATTTCATTCATCATCTGATTAAGGACATATTTTCCTTGAAAGAGGAAATCCAATTAACACTAGAAAAAATCCCCTCTTGGATTGTCCCATACAGAATCTAATTAGTTTCGTATTAATGTATATTCTTTGACTTAATTTGAGAAGTCTCTTGAATATCTCAATATGGATCTTTATCCCATGAATATATGCTTATTCACCCAATCCCATCCCATAGAAGCATCTATTCAACCACATCTTAACAGACTGTATGGCTGTAATTTTGTTTCATGTGAGTAATATATCATCAATATATACTATTAAAAAAATTAATGCACTCCCACTAAATTGTTTGTAGACACAATGATCATACTCAGTCATTACATATCAAAATTCCCTTAGGGAATCATCAAAATGAATATTTTATGACTGATATTCTTGCATTAATTTATTAAAGTTTTTTTTTCAATTTTCATATCTTATTAGAAAATTTTGGAATCACAAAACCATCGAGATGTGCCATAAAGACATCTTATTAAAGGATCCCATTAATTAAAGTTATTTTTAAATTCATTTTCCAAATCTCATAGTCATGGTAAGACGTAATGGTAATAACAATTAGAAGGTATTTTTTTATTGAATCAATTGAAAAGGATTCATTGTAGTCACTAACATGATATTTTTTAAACCCTTTTACAATCATTGTAACCATATAAGTTCATAGTTTTCCTTCCATATCCAGTTTCGTCTTGAATAACCATTTGAAACCAATGGTCGTTACATCTACTAGAGGTTCTACCAAAATCAAAACATTATTTTGGTACATGGAATCCATTTTAGAATTTGTGGATTCTTTCCACTTGGAAACTTAGGTTCCACATACTTATTCCTTTTATATTACAGGATCATTATTATCAAAAATAATGATTCACTATCCTCAGTGACTAGAAAACCATAGCACTATGGTTCTCTATAATCTCTTGTACTCTTACACTGTACTTCTATCTCAGGAAATATTTAATCTTCCATGGAGATTTGTGAAATCTGTTACTATAATAGCTCTTTTGTAACATGAGCCTCAACTTAATCTATGTCCATCTCTCTCCCATTATATCTTTTAGATATGTTCTCCCTATCTTGGAATATAGTGTGTCTTCACACAATAACATTTTTTTCTAAGGGGGCATATAGGTAATATCCCATTTTTTCCTTTGGGTGTCTTATAAAGGTACACATTGTGCCTCATGGTAAATGTTTGTTTCTAAATAGGCCTTAATAAACGATTCTATTCCCTAGACATGTAAATTTAATAACATGGTTTTTATTCTAATCCAAAATTCATATAGAATACAATTTATCACCTAAGTTGGTACTTGGTATTGAATAATTTTTGTTACTAGTAATGTGTATCCATAAAATTATAATAGAAGACTCACATGAAAAATCATTGATCTCACCGTGTCCAATAAGGTGTTGTTCCTCCTTTCGCTCAAACTCTTCAAATGAGGTGTGTAAGGAGGAGTGCATTGGTATATGAAACCAAACTCTTATATGTAATCAATGATTTCATGATTAAGATATTCTCCACCATTATTTGAGAGTACATTCGTAATATTTTTTACCAATATGGTTCTCATATTCATTATTTTATTCCTTGAATTTATCAAATGAATCTAACTTATACCTTATTAAGTAGATGTATCCATATTTGTTAAAATCATCAGTAAAAGTTATGAAGTATGAGTACCCACCCATTTACTCAATAATAAATTTTATACACACATCAATATTAACTAATTCAAGATTCACTTTATCTTTTTTACATTTACCACTAAATAGGAATTTTTCAATTTTTCCTTTTAAACATGGGTATAATACACTAAGTTGTTTTAGTTAAAAAGAATCTAAATATCCCTCTTGATGTATTATATTAATGTTCTTTTCTATTACATGACCTATCTGGTGATAACGATGTTGGATGTGGTATGATTAATGTGAAATAACATCATTATCAATTTCCAATATTTGGGTCGTGTAATCCAACATGTAAATACTGTTATTTAAATGTGCCTCAACCTAAAAATGTTATCCTTATAAAATAAGAACCATTTGTTCTCAAATTTGTAAATAAATACGTATTTAACATGTTTATATTCATAAATAATGTTTGTGGTAATAGATAGAACATAATGACAACATTTTAATTCCAATATAATTTTGTTTAGTAATGTGAGGTGTTAGTCCACCATATTTATAAAAGAAAGTTTAGCTCCACTGGATTCTCATAGATCTATGTCGACTCAATAAATCTTTTTGAAAATACTTGGAACTGGTATTTTAATATATATATATATATATATATATATATATTATCACAACAAGATTTATATAATAACCAATTTGAAGAAACAAATAAATTTCCTTAAAAAATAAAACACAATTGAGGATTCACATTTATTCTTTGGTTCGGTGTAGTTTCTATTCAAGTGTCCCTTATTTCTACACTAAAAGAAGATAGCATGATGTTCCCCTAATTTCCCATTGATCTTAATCTTCATGGAAGTGTGTGAATAATCATTAGGCTTATTGATATTTTCATTACCTTTCCATTTATTCACCATTAGGATGGAAGGAATTTCACACATTTGATCTTTATCTACATAGGTAAATAGAGTGTGAATATCTAGTATAGATTTATAAATGATGTTCATATTAAAATTAACCAAAAATCAAGATAATCTCTTAGGGATTAATGCCATAATGATATTTTTTCCTAGTTAATTAGTTATTATAAAAACTAGAACCTCTAGGCACTCAATGTACCTAATGATCTTGACTACATGTGTCCCATATAGGGCACCCTCTCCATGATTTATCAGAAATGTATCCTTGTAAATACCACACTATTCCTATCTATATCTCTCTTTTTTATTACCAAATAGGTTCTTAAGAATTATATTCACATCCATTTTTTTTTTGAGATTTCATGTGTTCAATAGAAATTGATGAAAGCATCTATCATTGAATGTCGACCATGTCGATCACATATTTTTCATAGTCAAGAAACTATTCATCTCATTACTCCTTAGAAGGTAGACCATTCATTGAGTATTCTAGTACATTTTATTTCCATTAATAGTCTATAACAACCTCAAGGAATCTAAACCACTCTTTGAATTTACTGACCAATTAGAAGGTTGTATTTATCAAATATTGATCAAACAGGTAATGCAGTGGGTGAGCTTGTCATTTTATTCTAAAATTAAACGTGTGGATTAATATTATGTTCTATTGATTATAAATTATATAATAAGAGATAAATTAGTTTATGTCTTAAATCTCACCCAGTTTTGTCATGTACCAATAGCCCTCACTATTGAAATTGTAATATATATTTGTTTTTACATTCTAGTGGAAAGGATCCATATTCTCCTTCACATAACCCCAATAAGGGGTTGTAAAGATACTTTATTTTATTTAGGTAGTAATGTATTTCCCATCATTGCTCTTCTCACTCCTTGAATCATTTAGTGTATTCCATAATCTTTATATCTGGATATTGATTTACTCAACATGTGCCTCCCAATTACACCATGTCTAGGAAGGGCTACTCCTATTGATGTAAAATGGCTAAGTCAACCCAAATAATTCAGAAGAACCCCCCTTATAAAATTAAGTTTCCCAATAAGTGTAAGTCAAAAACAATGTTCTATTGTGTTTTGTTCCTAATCAAGTAATGGAAGGACTAGTCTGGCATAATATTATATTGACAGATTTTAATAAATTGTGTATATAGTTTTTATTGTTTTATAAATTACATGTCCTCTTAATATTAAGTCGATGTAACTTAACTGATTAACCATGTTAGAAAAAAAAATTAAAAATTATTCATTAATTTAATTTATTAAACATACTTTTTATATTATTTTATCCTTTACATGTTTTTTTAATATTACATGGATGTTACCTAATTAATTAACCACGATCGATAATGCATTTATACACAATAAATATATATAAATTCTATCTTTTCACATTAATTCATCTATTTATGTGAATATGAACTTGAATCGATAAAATAAATAATTACATAGTTAAAATAAGAAATTAATTAATTAAATGATCCATTGATGAGATTTATCTAACAGTTTATTTAGTGAATGGACATTAAATCAACCTATTACCTAGGGTAAATAACTCATTTTCTGGTCTTGGAATGAGTTACAAGATTCCATCTATCCACCTATGTATCACCTGAGTTGGCCTTATAATGGTTCTATCTTGACCTGCCTCCACACACCATGGGATTGTAAATTAATTACATTTATTTTTGAATCACACATTGGTGAAGGAAACCAAATTATTGGTTAAAAGGTGATTACATAAATACCCTTGGACATTAATGTCATATATAATAATGTAGTGAGGGATGACATATAGGCCATCATATTTAATTAAATAATAAATAATTGCAAACTCCTTGGATAAATTAAATTAAAACATCTTACACATAAATTGGTATTGGTCAATATCATTAATGACCATAATTGTAATGAATACGCAAAACTAACTTGATAGAAATCAATTATTTATTATTTAAGATGAATTCCCTTGAATTAATTAATAAATTAATAAATTATCTTTTATCTTAATGATAATATTCACTTACATGGAGATACCAATAATTTAATTCATTCATGAAAAATAAATGGTATAACCAATAATGGAATATTAATTATAATTATTTAATTGATAATTTTATATTCCTTAAAATCATTATTTAATTTTCAAACACACAATGGTGTTCCAATTAATTAAATAATATTTTAATTCTACAATTTAAAATTTAATGTAATTATTAATTATATCATTTAATGGGAGAAAACAAATATATAAAATCCATCTACAAATCATGTACCTTTGTTGAAATGTTTCTGATTCACATGACTATGTATTTTTTGTGTTAAATTATATAGACTACAAGACATGTACAGGACATCAACACACCATGTATACACTTTCTGTGTGCTAGGTTGGCTCATCCAACATGTCGGGTGCAATAAATGCACCACCTGTAATGTACTTCTCAGCAAATCTAGGTACAATGTGTATAGGTACATAGTATGTACTTTGGATACATGGCCTGTAACCAAGCTTTACCAACCCAATATTTGGATCTTCCCAATGCCATCTAAGGTCTTTATTTACTTGTTCATAGAACATTAAAAAAAGAAAACACAGAAAAAACATAATTAATATGTCAATAACATTTATTAACAAAATAATTTATAATTATAAATTTAAACATGACTTCTCCAATACCACATGTTGGTTTTAGGCATATTAGACTCATGAAAAGGTGGTTAATATAATAAAATTTATTTTTAGAATCATTTCCCAAAACTAGGAGAAATGATATTTCATGTAATTTTTATAATTAATTTAATTTCTATTTGATGAAATAAATACCTCAGCTTTGGAACATTTAACCATGGTAAATATTGATCATCTGAAAATACCCTTTCAAATTAGATTCGTTATGCTGTGAGAATCCAAGGATATAATCCCTTTAAAGGTGATTCACGCATGCACCATTATTCAACAAGCAACACCACTCAATCTCTAAAAGCTATGATGGTTAGTTGAATGTATTTTTTTTCTTTATTTATTGATCATTCTATGATCCTGAAGAAATATCTCTTGAAAATGTAACTCTTGAGAGGGAGAGAGAAGGTGGAGTAGAGAGAGAATTTTTTGAGCACAACAATTCTCAATTATCAGTTTTTGGATTCATTACACAATAGACCGAGCTATCTATTTATATAGTTAGGGTTTAAGATAAAATTTTATTTATTTTCATTTTTACATTAAATAACATTTTTTACATTTATTAAACCCCCTAAAACATAATAATAATAATATTTTTATTTTTATTTTGTTGTGTGCACTAACATGTGCATTAAAAATATTATTTAACTATCTTGATGATTAAAATTTATCATCAAATGTGGTCTTTCTATTTTCAATTTCTTATTTAATTTATTGAACACACGAATAAAAACTTTATTAACAAATAATTTTTTCATTCACATAACAATGAATAAAAATTCATTAAATAATCAATAAAATGAATAAATAATTTTTTTTCACATACGAGTAAATAAATATTTATTTAATTTTTGTGATCAATATAACATGAATAAATTTTTTTCATGAACATGATAATAATAATTTTTCCACAAATTAAACTCAAATAGAATATCATTGGGGTCAAGAAATTCATATAGCGTGTGACCCTTTAGGAATAGTTCTCATTTCCATTAGGTGGACTTGCCAAATGTCAAATATTATTATCTAGAAATAGGTCAAGACACCCCAGAGATAGAATTTAATTTCAAAACATCGATAACCACATAAAAATGCTCATTATTTAATATAATCCCTTAGTAAAAATATCTCATCCAGCATGTTGCATGACAGTGTAATCAACCAATTTACTCGATACGTGTTTCTTTGACTATCTAAAAAAACACATCATTACACCATGAGAATATAATTTAATGTGATTATTATTTTCAAATCAATGTGATGATATATTAGCTTCCATAAATATTAAATGGAAAATCCATCCTTCACTTCTCCATTAATGACATTTTAATTATGAAAAACCTAAAATACCCTACTTCCCAAAATCATATGGTGTTGGGGTTTTGGTCATTAAATTTAAGTGTGTGAGTCATGAAATACATTAATGTAATTTATAATGTCTAAGGGTTATTACGGATTCTTGAAGAGAGGAATATACAATGACCCCAAAACACGGGACATTCCTACTAACATGTCTTCTCTATTAATCACTCATCTTGGAAATTACCAAGTACGAACTTCATGAGAAGATGACTCATTTTTTTAAAAACACACACACTTGATGGTCCAAATAATATGTGTCACATTATAGTACATAATTTAACCATATAAATATATTAAGAATATTTGAATATCACTTCATAGTTCTCATCATATCCGGGAACTTCTATGACTTTATTAATATGGAAAATACTCTCTGACATTGTTTTATTTAAGATTTGTAGAAAAAATGAACTATATGTAATAAGACATTAAATTAATATTAAATAAATTGAATATACTATAATGAACTAGAATTTCTGTTGATTTTTTTTTCATAAATACATGGGAATTTTACGAGTCCGTGAAAACTGACGACACGTGCTTCTGAGGCCCGGTGTACCCAAAATCAATTTCTGATGTTTTATTTATGTACGTTCAGTAAACGTAAGAGTGGGATTTTATAACTTTTGAACCGGTGCATGAAATTGAAATATGAGGGTACCATTGATCTGGTAGCACCGTTATTCATTTAAAAAGGTTTTCACCTCGATGGAAGATGGTTTGGAATAAAAGATAGATTTGGGTTTCACCTGCAATAATAAAATAAAATAAGTTTAGGTCTTATTTTTATTTTATTTTTTATAATCACTATGTAAAGGTTGGAGGTGGGGACCGCCCCACCTTAACCTCCCATGAGCGGTTATGGTGGTGGGGCCCACCCAAACTCAACCTCCCTGAGAGGATTAATTTGGTGGGGACCACCCAAGTTGGAAGCCTCTTGAACTTCCCATTGAGGGGGGAGAGCCTCTTGAGCTACTGACATTATGGTGCCAATTCACTCAAATCAATTAATGGAGCATTAATAAATTAATATGAATCTTTTTGAATATTTGGGCCAACAATTAAATAAAGGATGAACACAATCCATTATTTTTGGGTTGGAATTTTCATTTGGGTACAGCTTGGGAAATGGAGAACTTTGGAGAAAAAGAATTCTCCAAAAAAGAACACTTCTCCCATCGACGAAGAACAATCTTCAACCAGAACAAGGGAGGAAGCGTCGTCCTTGAGGACCGCTGATGACGTCATCCTCGACATCTTTATATTCTTTCCCAGCATCAATGAACTGACGCCCACCTTTCGGCGACATCGTCAACGAACAACGGATCCAAGGTAGGGGTTCAAACATTGTTTTCTTCCTCATTCTTCATTTTTCTTTCTTAGTTTAGAATTCGAAGCCACATGATATCACCCTAACA